>FR997768.1:11692500-14167500 GCA_905475315.1 Autographa pulchrina
GCAATAAGCATAAACACATTTGCCTTTTATAAGACGGTAGCTGGATGCTTCGACGCCGAATTGGATGTGATACTAAAATATTCATTTTGTAATTTTATGGTATGTTGTAATGAATGTTATGAGATATTATGTAAAATTTAAACCAATAGCAAGGTGAGTTAATAAGATACAAGTTTTTCTTAAACTCATAAGAATGTCTCTTGTAAGTTTAGAGTGACCTATATTGTATATTAATATAAGATCTTTTTTCAGAAAAATGTGTAAGGATCGTAGCAAGTGAAAAGAAGTGGTCTCTGCCTACCCCCCTACAAGGGAAAGAGGCGTGATTATATGTATGTATGTATGTATTCCTCTTTTTAGATTTTACCGGCTTTGTCTATCTATTCGATTTTGTTTTCTTAGATTTAGTATTCTAGGACCATTGGTATGCTATTTGCCTTTTGAAATGTTCATATAACTGGAGAAGGTATACAAATGATAGTCAAAGTTTTTAATTTACATGTTACATGCATTGTATAGTTAAATAAAACCGGCCAAGTGCGAGTCGGACTCGCGCACCGAGGGTTCCGTACAAACCTGTAGGTATCTATTTCTTTTGATTGCGTTGACATAAAAGTTTGATTTTGTTACATCTTAAAGGTATTATCTGATATATATAGATATCATAGACCTGAGTATTTCATATGAATTTCAATTTAATACCTCTACGCGTTCATGAGAAAAGAATTAGTAACTTTAAAATTTTCAAAAGTATTTTTTATTATATGATGTAACTAAAAAATTTATGGTTTTCGCATTTTTTCCTTTTTCTGTACTATAGACGTTACTTCGTACCAAATTTTAAAATTCTAAGTTCACGGGAAGTACCCTGTAGGTTTTGATTACCGTGTGAGTTTCGAAAATTTGCGGAAATTTGCGGCATAAACGGCTGTATCTTTTGATTGCTTTGGCTAAGAAGTTTGATTTTTTCACAGCTCCAAAGGACAGTAGACCTGAGTATTAGATATAAATTTCAGTTTGATACCTCCACGCGTTCCTGAGAAAAACGGTCTTGACAGACGGACGGACGGACAACGAAGTGATCCTAATTCCTATAAGGGTTCCGTTTTTTTCCTTTTGAGGTATGGAACCCTAAAAATATTTTTTTATAATATTGGTTCATAACTTTACCTCTATTTATCTTCTGTTACCGCCTGTGTTTGAGTGGACTTCGGTTTTACCTTATTCAGCTAATTATACACTAATGTTTTACATGAATTGACTGCCTTTCTGACCTCCGCGACCCATTACCTAGGCAATATGGTAATCCCTAGGTTAGACTAGTTGTAAGAATTGCAAGGACATTATGAGTGTCAAATATTATCGTATGAAAGCTGGGTCCTATTTAAACTAAGTTTCCGAGCCACGAAAGAATAAAAATCTTTACATTTTACATTCATTTAAAATATAATAAATAATGTATTATGCAATAGCATGTAGTATGACATAATTATTATGTATCCCTCTAGGTCGCAACGACAAGGTTGGTTTCTTTATAACTAATTGCTTGTGAAAATGTATCGTTAAGATGTTGATTCCATGTTTATGAGTTGAAATGGTCAGAGGCGGCATTTTATTCTCGGTTAAGGACACTTGTAGTGTCTAGACTTTTGAAGTATGTGGACAACCGGTAGAGCTGCTTTTTGTTGCTTTGTTTTTGTTTAAACAAGCCTTTAGTGTTATTTATCGTAGCATTTAATCAGTCCTGGTGATAAATGTCAGAATGGCCTTTTTTAATGTTTTTCTGTGTGTCTATCCTGAGTAGTCTAACCTGTCTATTTATTGAGAGTCTATCTTTGCGTCGTTAAATCATTTACAAAATTTAAGGTACCTACCTATCAACTATTATTTTTTAAACAAATCGATTAAACTGCGCTCGAAATCGATTAAAGCAACTCGATTCCTATTGCGTGCGCTCTTAGATACGGAAATTGACTATTAGTATGATCAAGAGTGCGCTCCGATTAGCAATTGTTTTATTAATGACCTCGTTCTAATTGTCCTATAATATGATCTGTCAACACTCATGATATATCATGATATTTGATAATGTAAATTACTTACTTAGATAGAACTCATACAATTATATATAATAATATAATATAATATTCCGGGACAACTCACACACGGTTATCTGATCCCAAGCTAAGCAGAACTTGTGTTATGGTAACCAGACAACTGATAAACATACTTATATATTTCTAAATACATACATATTATAGATAAATTACACCCAGACACAGAACAAATGATCGTGCTCATCACAGAAACATTTGTTCTGGGTGGGAATCGAACCCACAACCTCCGGTATAGCAGTCAGGGTCACCTACCACTAGACCAACAGGTCAGTCTTATGTTACATTATATATTATATTATATCATATATCACACATCTTATATTATATATCAAGGGTAAGCAAATATCTCAAGCGCAGATAAAACCTTCGAATCGTCGCATAGAAATAGTTGCAAGTCATGCAGCATAGCTAAAATATGGTGACGTAAATCTGAACCTTTTTAATGCACTGAAATAAAGAACACAATAAGGAAGTTACTTCAATGCAATCTCGTCTATGGAACGAAAAATTACAACAGTTAATTTTATTAATATCAGACAAAATTTTGTCATAATGTCATATTTTTACATTTAATACAAGTAATTTTAAATTATGATGTCATTATTTTACTCTCAATAATAATAGGCTGATGCTGTAAGGAATTGTTAGTTTTTTTTATGACTCGTTATTTCTGTGAACTTGACTCAAGTGAGATTAATTACTACTAAGCAACAAAGGGTTATGTAAATACAATAAGGCAGTAAAACTAAAACATGTTTCATTGTTTCTACAATTTACATCCTAGAGCACATTTATTAAAGGCCCACATAATAGCACGATTGCCTAAAATTGAACTAAAACATTGTACCTAGTATAATATTTTATTACGTGTGCCAATCTTTACCATCTGCCTAGCCTATTTCCCAACTATGTTGGGGTCGGCGTCCAGTCTTCCCAGATTCAGTTAAAAACCGTATTTTACCAATTTCTAGCAACTCAAATGAATAAATGCCACAACCATACTTTGCTAAATCAAATCGACAAATGCTTGAAACAATTCTTCCTGACCCTTGCAAAGGACGAACAAAGCCATACGGGTTCGTTAAATAATCACGTGTATTAGTAGGCTGTGTAACCAGGTTCAATACACTGCAAGTCAGGCGTAACTGAAGTAGACACGTGACTATGAATGTATCCAAACATGAACGTAACCGGACTAATGCAACTCGTTGGGACATTGGCCTCTCGGTTAGTTCATACGACTTGTAGTTTGTTAAGAAATACTATGCAGACATATTCTGACATTAAAGCATCGTAGGTGCGGTTTATCAAATGAATATGTATTATTAGTGTTTTTGACAAATAAATATATCTTATCTTATATCTTATTAATAAATGTCTAGACTTAGTATTCTTACCTGAACACTACTATGTTTATGTTTGTCTAATTTAGTCACACACATAATAATCATGATTTTTGTGCAAATGGCTTTACACTTTAATTGGCTGTTTAACATTTAATATAATGTAAAATATTCACTATACGTCAATTGAGTAAATGATCTTTCGTGAGCGTCAAGACTCATTATTAATTTCTATGCCTGCTTTGTCCACTTTCAAAGTTGCTAGTCAAATGCGCTACAATATTGCTAATCTATACATTAGTCTACAGAAGACAAACGTTTATTCGTTGTTGTGTCGTCAACAGACATATAATAATTCTATTAAGAATCTAACAAGCTTATAAGACCATAAACAGCTGTTTTATAGAAGTAATTCGTAGTAATAATGCGGAACAATAAATATCTTAATGACTTGTTAATTAACAGAATTAGTTTTTCTTTTCTCATTTAATGTTAATTAAAAAATGCTTATTAAATAAAAAGAAAAAAAATCATGACATATTTTTCTCAAAAGTAAATGCCAAAATGTTATATTTAAAAACATATTTTAGTGTTATGTATACCCGTAGAATATAGTGTATGTTTATAACCACACAAAAACAAATTAATCTACAAAAGTGGACACTGATATCTAGCTGACCTTACAAAAGCTAAAAAGCTGAGAGTGGCAAAAAAACTTCCTTAATTGGAATTTGTAAATCATTTTAAATAAAAGAAAAGTTTTAAACAATATACAATTACATGGAATTTATTAAATTCAATACTTAGAAACTAAGTATTCCCTAATTTTAAGATATACATTTTTATAACATCAAGTCATTAAAGTTATAGGATATTCGCGTTAATTTCTGATAATTACTTAATTTTATAATAAACATGCAAAGCAATACTTAGAAAGTTATATATCTTATTTACTATGAAAACTAGCTTTCTAGCTTTATTAATACATACTTTCTATTCATAACTTTTCAAAGATTCTGGACCAGAAAGGTCCTAACAGAGCTCTATTGCTGTCAATTACGTGTCCGTTTGTAAGTTGTCTATCTCACACAGGTTTTACAGCCAAAAGGTACAGCTAGACATTATTAAAAAAAAAACAACAGTATAAGCAACCTTTTGACAAAGCTTAGTAAATTAAAAAAAAAACAGTTTGGGAATCGGTTACATTTTTAATTTTTATAAAGTTCACCGTCTGCTATGTTTTTGTTCGTTTTTGGGAGATAAATCGTGACATTTAAACTTTATTAAACGATGTATAAAATTAATTAAATTATCGAAAAAATGCATATCCCATAAATCATATCTTAATTCCAGTCACAACTTGATCTCAGGAGAATTGATTAGACTGTTGCTACCGGCATATACATGGACTGTATCAAAACAGCTGCGAACCATAGTAGCTAGTCTGTCGGCTCGGCTTTACTCGTCCTTAGTTCACAATCGTTGCTTGCGGTTACTCGACGCACGCGTAAATCTCTACGTAAAACGATATAAACAAATAACAAAATAAAAGAAATAAACAGTAAATATATGTGCAATATATCAGTAGTTTTAATTCAAATTTTTATTGTTTATTGAACCTTCAGTGAGCTGTGTTTCGTTGTTCGCAATTCGCTGTTCCAGTTATCCAACGATTGAAAGTTATAAGGTACGTTCAGCTGTTTACTAAATACGTTTATATAAATAGACATTTAATAGTATTTTAGACGATGAAATAGGTACATTTACTGCAATTAAGACTTGTTTATAGATTTTGTTAGTGAGTTTCACACGTTTATTCATTTTTTGTTTTATTGTTTATTTTTTATAGTAATTTTATGTTACGATTTGAAATGAGAGTGTGATCATGTGAAGGTTGATACCTAAGTAAAGTCGTTGGTTGTTATTATAGAAGTATTTTAAAGTCGCTGATTGTATCGATTGATCTTCTTTGCGTTTACGCTCACTCTGCGTAAGTTTGACGATTTTAAAAAGTTCTCCTTGTTGCACTAATCGACATAAAATATTACCATAATATGTAAATGTGTACCATATGATACATATGTTACCGTTGGTGTACAAAGGTCTTAAGGGCTTCATAGATTATAAGTATCTGTTAGTTTATAAAAAAATCTATTTGGAGTTTGTTCCGGTGTTGCTTTTAAAGCTTACAACAATAAGTAATAGTGCTATTTAATTTTAAATGTAAAAAATGTTTTCAGTTTACTTTCTTAATTTCTGAAGTAATCAAAAGTAAATTGTCCTGTATCAAAAGCTTTGTAACATTTCTAGTTTCAAAATAAAACATGCATTTTTCCTTATTAGTAATTTCATTACATTACCTTGCACCGAATGCAAGGTTTCGTGTTTCTAATTTGGGAAATGTAATTATCCTTGACGCATTATGCTTAACTCTAAGGATAACCATTATGTTGTTGGGGTCATCAAACTCTTTCTCCGCAAAACTATTGGTACCTATGTGGTATAAAATATTTATACCACATCGGTATTGTCGGAATACATGTATTGAGAACACTTTTTTATCTTATTTTGTGAAAGAATAATGTATAATCATTTTGATTAATCACGATCGCACCCTTTATCATATGTCAGCCGTAATTTATAACAATCGAAAGAGATCTGCGGGGCGTTTGATTAAGGATACGCAAAAACCGATGATCATAAGCAACATTATTTAAAATTAGGATAGAAATGCAGTTAAGTAATTTGTTACAAACCCTGGTGTATTGATTTTTCATCGGTCAATCTTTATTGGGACTTACGGCGTTTCATTGGTCAATCTTTATCGGGACTTACGGCGTCAAAAAAAATATGCAACTTATCTTTGTACCTATTGACTACCTAATATATTTTTAAGTAATACTTATACACTTATATTTATTGAGTGGGTTCCTAAAGCCGGAAATCGCAAAGAACGCCGAGGAGACAGTGGCGGGTTGACATCAATCGCTTTTTATCCGATAAGTTTTAAAAGGCAGAAAAAAACAATCAGCAAACAGAAATATCTGACTCGATCGTAATTTTCCAACAGTAGGACCACAAATAAATTACTACCTACAAAACACCTACCTACCTAAGTATGACTTTTTACGTATTTAAAATGAGAACTTCTAAGATAGCGCGGGTCACTTGAATATTGTAAACTACGAGTTGACCCGATTGTGTGCGTGTGGCGCTGACCCCAATCATTTACAACTATACGTTCCTTTCATTTATTTATTCGTTCCCTAATTTATTTAGTCATTCATTCTCATTATGTTTGTTCTTTGGTCCTCACTTTTTGATTTTACTTTTAAAATATTTTCACCAACCTAGGTATGAAAGTGACCGTTGACATAATATCTAAAATTAAACATAGGCATAATCTTAGACCTTTGTATTTGCTTTGAAGGATTTAAAATTGCTATTATTATATTGATTAACGTTTTCCTAGTAAATACTCAGTCTAAATAAATGCCTTTTCTAAGTTTAGAACAATCTAGTAATTAATATTTGCATAATTGCCTCCAATTTAGCCTAATAACTAAATCTGTACCTATATCGGCAATTAGTGTATATTGTGTTTTTTTACTAACTTCTATAATTAACTCTTGATTACTGCTCTATTTTAATTGGCCAGTATTGACTAATAAGTTAAAATAGAGAGCAAAGTCCGAATGTTAAATTCAATTTGAACTTCAGGGTTAATTCAAGCATTATTTAGTGTTTCAAGGCATCTACATTTTGGGTTATTCGCAGTATAAGAGCTGTAAATATTTCAGCACAAGCTGTTAGTAATGGCTGTAACAATGCTATGCAACAACCTAGCCTTTGCAATGATCGACAGTCGTTGCGCAGGCGCTGAAGCAATGTTGTCAAATACATCTCAGAGCTGAGAAAGTCACGTTATGGTTTATAAGCTACCTTAGTTGTAGGTATTTAGCTTCTGTTTGCAGCAGGGGCCAAAAGGGATCCCGCGAGAGTGACTCAAATAACGGACATGAATTAATTCAGTGCTATCTATGTAAAGTATTAAATAACTAATTGGAAGAGGATAGGGAGATGACTGAGATGAGGATGATGTTATTTATTAAAAAGTGATGTGATGTGTCCTTTTAGTGTTGGTGGACCTTCTCATTGCCTCTGCCATGGTGATGGCGGAAGGTAAAAGGTTTCTTATTAGATAAACCCACTTGTATACTTCTTCTTTTTCTCATAGGGCTAATAAATAGTAATTAATAAAAAAACGGACTGACATGCGTAAAACGAAGTAATCACATAACTGTTAAGACTTTATTTTTCGGAACTTATTAGTGATAGGTACAAAACTTAATCCTAATACAGCGATTCATCTAATTTCGTATATTTTGACCTAGTAACGTAGGTACAGCAGAGGAATGTGTGATGTCAATGAATAATATTTAAATTTATAATTTATGGTAGGTAAACAGGTTAAGAAATATTTTTGCAATCGATATTGTCAATAAAAATCTGTCTCTTTTTTTACTCTTCTTAATCGATCGATCTTTTTCCTACAAGGTAATTGATAAAAACATGGTTTAATGTTTCAAGTCTTATAGTTCCTTATCTTTTCATATGCAAATTAATTCAAGTACAGTAATTATTCTTTGTTTTTTGCTTAAACTTGAATCGAACTTGATACCGTTAAGTTAGTTTCTGTTTGTTTAGTTTTTTACCTTATGATAAATGTTGTAAATTAAATTGCCATTGTAGAACTCTTGAATATCAATTTGACACGTAACCCTAAATGCGACTTTATCAAAACAGATTTTCGTAACCTCGTAACTTGTCACACAAGTTAACGTATTACTTATTAAATCACACATAAATTTTGACTAAACAATTGTATTAGAAAAAATAATCCCTGATCAATAACACCAGAAAATAATAAAACTAATATTATTAGAATTTTGGTTTCCGTGTTAATATATCACTTTAAATGACGTGTCAATGTTATTCTAATGCACAATACCTATATTTGTGCATTATTCTTTACTTATGCAAGGATTATGTTAATTTCCTTAGACGTGGCGTCTGGCATTTGTATTTTCATTAAAATAAAGACTAGTAACTCGGATATATTACCTAAAATCAATTTCAAGGACTAGTTTATTTTGTATTACTGTCTGGATTTACCAAGTTACTAGCATAACTATGGAAAAAGTCGAAACAAACTTAGTAGTTACGTAGGTATAGTTTCTTTTATAGTCTAGACTTCAGATTATTCCAAAACGTTTAAAGCAATGCAGCGAAGGTAAGGTATAACCAAGAGCTTTCCTATTTCTTCGTTCTATTTAAGAAAAAAAAATATACCCAAAGATATCTGTTGCTATTTAAATGAAAAATAATATAAAAATAAATTAATATGCTTATTGATTATTTATCCGATAAAAGGAAAAGAATGTGGATAAAATTAATTATGTTAGTTAAATATAAATCAACTTCTCCAGTTAATATAACAAGTTTTTCTACTGTAAAAGATCATCAGTGTCAAGGTTTTTTAACGGGTTCCTTTTAATAAAAAATATCTTATTTTCTATTTTGGGCGTAATTTATTCACTTGATTCAGAAGGTTATAGACTGGTATATGTATGTTATGTTATTAAAATTGCACTATATTGTTAAATAACTTTATTACGCAAATTTTACTCCTACCTCCATTTTTGACCTTAACCAGAGCCCTTATTTAATTACGAGTAGGTATATCCTGATGCATTCTAGATACAGTTTTCTTCAATTAGAAGCTAAAGTTTAAGACGACTCTGAATAAATTTAATAAATTTAAAAGGTTGAGGAAGTGTGTGAATATAGCAGATTTTTTTCCCCGAAACATTCATTAATCTTGTACCACGTATAATTATGTAGTTTTTGTGCTCATGTAAGCAAATGAATGCATACAATGCAATGTCAGGATATGTCAAATACTATTAAAATGATAATTATGAATATAAGGTTGTCATTTTAAAAACTTGTTGCCAACCTTGAGGTTGGCTAATATTTTTGAGCTATACGGTTATTTAATTTTTTGACAAAAAATCCGTGTTTTTTGCTAAAAAACATAATTGTAGGTTTACGCTTTGAATGACTGCAGTCTGTATACCTATTTTTATGTAATAATGCATTTCGGTACCTACCACTAGTTAGTAGACTAACGTAGTAACTAACTAAGATTTATTGTCATGTTATTTAGTATGCATCAAAATTTAACTGAGCATTAATTAACTGTATAAGATTATATCTGATTGTCTCTCCTACAACTAACTACTTTTAATTTAGATAATAATATAAGTAATTTAAAATTTTACTTTTTAGTAGCTAATGGTATATTCTAAACAGAAAAAAACCCTATAAATAAATAGAGACAAAAATATTGTATTATAATTTGATTTACCTCCGTATAGGTATTGTAGTTTTATCGTTACATTAGGTACTTTGAAATATACACAATAGTAAATAAAAAATATAAAATACAAATAAAAATAGAACTAAATAAACAATTTCTCCTATCGATGCTGACATACATTCTAGCTGATAAGAGTATTGGTGGCGAGTGTCGCAACACTAGTGAGTCATGGCAACACTGAGGTCGACTACATTCCCAGACTTTTGATACTTTACACCCAAAATGTTTTGATTTGGATCTCTATTTAATTACCGTCAAAAACCTTGATTTAAGTTAAGTTAAATTTAGTAATATATATATTTATTTATTTATCTACTAACTAGTTAATTAATTTAAAGACTCAAGTTTATTTATCTAGATTTCGTTTATTTGTTAACTTGTTTTAAATTAATTTGATTTTGACTTTGGTTCACGCCCAAAGTCAAAGCCAATTTATTTAGCTACCTTTAAAAACATAACTTTATTAAATACTTATTTGTTTTTTTTTTTCGATTAATAAATTTTATTATAACATATTAATTATAAAACTTAAAATATTTACAATAATATAAAAACTAAGCCTACACAATAAATAAGAAAAATTATAAACTAATTAAAACTAAGAACTAAAATAAGGCATCAAAAAATTCATCCACATCGCTGTCGACTGGGAGGGTGCCCAAAAGGCTGGCAGCATTGCCACGTTGTATGGCAATGCTTATTCGCTGACCTAGGTAGAAGCCAGCCTTTGGGTCACGCGAAGTGTAAACCAGGCGTTTGGACAAATCTTAAAAATTCTGTGAGCACTCGGACCCCACGGACCAAGGGTCTCAACCCCAAACGGCTCGAATATATAACTTGCAACTAGGTTGGTAAATTTCCGCCGCTTGAGATTCTCAGCAGCCGTAGCAGCAGCGCCAGCACAGCACGACGTACTAGGAAGATGGGAAGGCGCAAGAGTATCGACGCAAGTAGCATCCCACACTAAAGGCCTACCCAACTTCCACGGGAACAAAGACATGCCGTCCGGTCTCTTGCCATCGTCGCGTGCCAGGCCATTGGGTTCGAGTACAGCCGGAATATAATAGCTCGTCGAATAATGTCGTTTATATTCGCATGCCGCGCCATGCGGCCCGCGCTACGGCTACATGATAGGCCGTGGTGTCCGAGGCTGTTGACAACTACTTGATATTAGCTACCTTGATCCTAAAACAAAAAATGGACCAGTAAAACTGATTCAATCTCAATCAAACTGCTATGAGTTTAGATGACTAACTTTTAATAAGGTTTCAGGGTCAGTAAATACTTTTAACTAAAAAAAAGCTTTGTCTCTTTTTACACGACTGCCCAAAAAGGAGTGTTATGTTTTCAGGGTTCATGTATGTATGTATGTTTGTGAGTTGACGAATTTTTTTTTTGTGTTGTGTCATGTTTTTTTGTTGTTCACTTTTTTTTATATATCTGTTTTGACACTCGAAAAAGGTTTCAGGGGCCCGAGTCCGCTATTTTAAGTCAGTGAGTGGCGGGTTAATAAACGTTCCAGTGTACTTGTTATTGTGCCTAATTTTCGTATGCTCATTCGTTTTTATTATAAGAAGATACTATGCATATAAGTAATATCATAGAAGAAATACAAGCTGACACTCACTCTGAGATAAAATATTAATAATTCTCATTAATAGTAATATCAACCTACTTTTTATAATTTATTTGCTATAACGTTATCGTCTCTATAAATGGGGTTAATGATGTTTTTACCCCGTTCCTAATCATGTGCATGAATTTCGTAAAAAATAATATTTCTAAGCACTTTTTAAACAGTCCTTGTAAAGAACCCATAATGATTTTATAGATACAGTATTGCCACGTAAAATATTTAGAATTGCATTAAGAACTATGTCGGCGGCACATAGACGGCTATAGTTTTAGTTTGAAGAAGTATTAATGCACATGTATTACAGTACAAAAAGTAACTGCTATCTATTACATGTTGAATAGACGTATCTATTCGCTTGTACATTAGCTTGTTCAAACTTTACAGTCTCTTCAAGAACAACCGATGCATTCTGCGCGTCACGCGTTGCTTCATGCAAGCTTGTTACTTAACTATGAACAAACAAACCGCGAACATACTTTAACATTTACAAGTAAATATTAGTTACAATCGCTATAGTAACTAACTATACTGGAAACAGTATATTCTCATTACTAGTTTTGTGAAATAAAACGAATTCATACGATCAGAATAGTAACTATAATTAAGATACCTATAACTGCCTACCTATGATAAGATATTATACAGGGTGTCCGGTAAATAGTCCGACAAACTGTGGTGGCTGATACCTTAGGTCAGGTCCTATCAAATGAACACAACATATGTTCCCCGAAAATTTACAGGTTTCGAGTTACAATCGATTTTCAAAAATTTTAGAATTTTCTACCTTGCATCAGACTTTTCCATTTTTCTTGCTGACTAATAGCTTTCACAATATTTTTTGTACATCAAATTAATCTTGAATAGTTACTCTAAGCTTTAGTAAGTCTCATATTTATCTAAAAGAAGAATGTATTGACAAAAAAGCCATTCGCTTAACAATTTTCACTTTTAGTTTTTTTTACTGCTCAACTTTGAACTGTAGTGGTGAAAAATAAATGTATGTAGGAGTTTTGTACAACAATCTTAAAAACTTGCTTGAATATTGGTGATTTTGGGAAGGTACTATACTTGGGTATTTTCTTTACAAAATTTGACAAAACAAGCTTCTGAAGTACAAATGGGCTTATTTGTTGAAATATTACTAATGTAAATCTGAGGCAAAATGAGACGTAACTTAACGCGGATCGTCATTGTCCAGTGAAATAAGGTATTTTCTTCTAGCGACTAACTAGTTACACAAAATAATTGTGGCCAATTTCAATTTGGAAAATATGGAAATGAAAAAAAAAAAATGCTCTGTTAAATTTTTTGCAAAGTTACGGAACCCTTCGTTAGCATGTCCATCTCCAACTTGACCGGTTTCTTAGAAGACCCACTCTTCGTAAATACATTCTAGGCAAGTTAAACGATACAATATGGTTTGGGAAAATGGGTGCTAAGTGCAGGGCCTGAAGTAAGAGCCTCCTCTAATGAGGGATACCAGGGCAGATGGATTGGGCTTCCAAAACCAGCAATTTCATTGTTGAGGCATGAAAAATAAAGTGTTATAAAATCGATTCATCTAGTAAGAAAGTACTGAAGGAAAAGGTAACTTTACACTAAAACATGTTTTAATCTGGCATAGAGAGTTAATGGCGAGAAGAAAATACCTAATTTCATTGTACAATGACGATCCGCGTTAAGTTACGTCTCATTTTTCCTCAGATTTACATTAGTAATATTTCAATAAAAAAGCCCATGTGTACTTCAGCAGCTTGTTCTGTCAAATTTTGTAAGGAAAATTTGCAAGTATTGTACATTCCCTAAATCACCAATATTCAAGCAAGTTTTTAAGATTGTTGTACAAAACTCCTACATACATTTATTTTTCACCACTACAGTTCAAAGTTGAGCAGTAAGAAAAACTAAAAGTGAAAATTGTTAAGCGAATGGCTTTTTTGTCAATACATTCTTCTTTTAGATAAATATGAGACTTACTAAAGCGTAGAGTAACTATTCAAGATTAATTTGATGTACAAAAAGTATTACGAAAGCTATTAATCAGCAAGAAAAATGGAAAAGACTGATGCAAGGTAGAAAATTCACAAATTTTCGAAAATCGATTTTATCTCGAAACCTGTAGCTTTTCGGGGAACATATGTTGTGTTCATTTGATAGGACCTGACCTAAGGTATCAGCTACCACAGTTTGTCGGACTATTTACCGGACACCCTGTATATAAACAAATAATGCAAGTTAAAAAGTGGGTGTGTATGACTAAAAAATATTCACATTAATTAATCAAACATCTTGTTAACACTAAAAAATTCATTAACAATTTATTGCTTGTCGCAAAAAAGTGGTTAGATAAAGATTAACAGCTATCGATTTATTAATTTTTTTATCACGTCCTAAACGAGACTTGAAAAGCGTATAAATAAAATCAGGAAACCTGATAACCTTTCATCTAAATTTTGGACAAGATGATAATATATAATACTATATATATACAGAAAAATAATAATAAAAATAAAATAATAATAATAATATTACGGGACAACTCACACACGGTTATCTGATCCCAAGCTAAGCAGAGCTTGTGTTATGGTAACCATAATCTTCATAAATTACAGGTAAAAACGATCTCGAGGACATCAAGCTTCAGACAAAAAAAAACCACACCGTTTGATAGCAACAATGAATCGGACAGACACAGATACACACGTAAATCTTATAACAATCCTTACACTTTTCTTGCGGTATTAGAATCTAAAAGGTTGTTTAATCTCAAAGGTTTACCCTAGCAATGTACTAGGTCGGATCAATAAGATGTCTGTCTGACGTTCATTGAGCTGCAGATTGTGGGTATCCGTATCTCATAAAGCATACCATATTATTATGAATCATAACTCTATATTTCTCTCATCCTGTGCAAAATTGCCGGTTCGATGTTAAGGCCTAAATTATTTTTTATTTTATTTAAAGGTATTATTATTTAAAGATATTATTTATTTGAGTAGAGTTTGTTATATGTCATAATTAATCAATGTTAAAGAAATCACATGTATCGAGTATATTTGAATATTTTCACAGTGTACCAGAGTTGTCAGCTATACGACTGTCAAGGGTCAACGTATGACTGTCGGGACCAAGGACCTTAACGTGCTTTCCGAGGCATGGAGGGGTTTCGTTAAGTTTACGAATGGTCGGATGCTCATTGATGGATGGATATCCACGGATTAACGGCAGCGAGCGCGGCTTAACCTCGGTCTTTAATGTCGGTCGCACCTTACACGTGGCTTAAAGTTGGCCACGAGCTCCTATGGATAGGTTATTAATATTGACCGTTAAAGATTAAAAAAAAAGCCATAAAAAATCGGCATCAAGGAAATCAATATCCGAATTGCCATCAATTTATAATCAAATCTGATGTTCGATATGGGACAAATATAATTATAGTCAATTAATCAAGTCTTTAAGCCATAAATCATGAAAAGGAAGTGTTTAAATTTTAGGCTGAATATGCAAATTAAATTTTAACTATGACGGATCATTATAATAAAAAAAAACTGTACTTTGATCACTACATTTCTTACGGAAGGTCAATAACTGGTTGGATAACCTTCTGGTCGTTGGCATTTAAACTGATGACTTAGCTGTTTTATTATAATTTTCTAATATTGACAACGATAGTTTAGTTAGTAAGCCATCCAACTTCATCCAACGTATTCATACTTGCATAGCTAAAACATTATACCATACACTTGTGGAAAGTTGCATATCTACTATTTCCGTTATTTTAATGTTATTTTATAAATCTCTGAAAATAAACTGTGACGCATTCAGCGAGATTTAAATATTATTTAAGTGGTCAATAATTACATGTTATTAAGTATAATAATGAAATAAAAATGTTTTTTTCATGTTAAATGTTAATGAATATAACGTATAATATAATATATAATAAAAAATATGTTTAGTAATGGTATTTAAATATATATATATATATTTAAATATATTTAATTATTGTACAATGACGATCCGCGTTAAGTTACGTCTAATTTTTCCTCAGATTTACATTAGTAATATTTCAACAAATAAGCCCATTTGTACTTCAGCAGCTTGTTTTGTCAAATTTTGTAAAGAAAATACACAAGTATTGTACCTTCCCAAAATCACCAATATTCAAGCAAGTTTTTAAAATTGTTGTACAAAACTCCTACATACATTTATTTTTCACCACTACTGTTCAAAGTTGAGCAGTAAGAAAAACCAAAAGTGAAAATTGTTATGCGAATGGCTTTTATGTCAAAACATTCTTCTTTTAGATTAATATGAGACTTACTAAAGCGTATAGTAACTATTCAAGATTAATTTGATGTACAAAAAGTATTATGAAATATATTAATCAGCAAGAAAAATGGAAAAGTCTGATGCAAGGTAGAAAATTCTAAAATTTCCGAAAATGGATTGTAACTCGAAACCTGTAACTTTTCGGGGAACATATGTTGTGTTCATTTGATAGGACCTGACCTAAATTATCAGCTGCCACAGTTTGTCGGACTATTTACCGGACACCCTGTATATGTCACCTGAAGTACTCCAAGCTTTTCTATCTTAATTTAGATCACACTTCTCTGCTGCCAAATAAGTATTTAGAAAAAATACTCAGGTGGGTATAAAATTTAAAATGCTTGAGAATATAAGTTTGCTGCTATTACCAAAGTATCGAATCCACGGCCCTGAGCTCAGGAAGCAGCCACTTTACCTCGTTACTTATCTCGTATTTCTATGCAATATGTTTATTGTAAATTCTATGAATATTCGCGTAACTATATTTTAAAGAATATTCCTTGAGATGCTTTGTTATTGTGTATTGTTGAAAAATTGCTGGTGCTAATTATTTACTCGATGTATGTCTTGCATTTGCATAAAGGATAACTATACCTCATCATCATCATCTCCCGAGCCTTTTCCCAACTATGTTGGGGTCGGCTACCAGTCTTACCGATTTCAGCTGAATACCGTATTTTACATGGAGCGACTGCCTATCTGACAGCGAGATGCGCGGTTTAACCTGTATTATCGGTCAAACCGTACGGCTTACACTTAGCCACGAGCCCCTCCAAAGGATAACTATACCTATAAATTATTTATATGTTTCTTATTTATACCTAACGGTTTCGCTTAGTTTTGGGCCCTATTTATAGAAGTCCTTAATCATGAGTCGACACTGACCTGGTGTCAAGAATTAAACCGTTACGGTATTTATTAATAACCATGAAAGGAATTGACGTCATAGATAATATTTAAATATCAAGATTCCTTTGTATAATAATACCTGTTCCAATCCACCATAAAACGTTATAGGTATGGTAAAATGACTTCTCTGAAAAACGTGAGTACTAAAATCTGTTGACGCTATTATTCAATTTGCACCTATGAATAATTACCTCGTACGAACGCAAATGTTAATTATGCATGCGTTTTCATGGACATGTATAATCTATGTAATAGTGCTCTTTGATCTTACAGCAACATAAATGTGTTTTGTGTTAAGTAATTTTAGAAACACAGGACGAAATACTTATGACAAATTTACTTTAGCAGGAATTAAAAAAAAAAACATTTTTTTTATAAATGAGATAAAAGTTAATCTACAATACTAGAGCAAGCTATTTTATTACAATTTAAAGAAGTATACTCGCTTGGTAACTTAACAATGAGGCAATTGAGAGCAACCAATTTTCTTTTAAATCCGTAGTATATGGCCGTGCAATAAACTATGAGCCGTTTAAGGTCGCTGCACTAGATTGCGTATTGTTCATAAGAGTTATACAATACAGAGTATGTTGTTACGCTACGCTTAAATACCTCAAAATATACAAAAAACACAGTGTACTAATTATGACTGAATTAATACTATGATGCTTTTTATCTTCTGCTAGTTAGAGTGCACTTTTTTTAGAGTAGAGAGTTTACTCTACACCTAAAAAGTTTAATCCCCAATTTAAAAGTTGCAGAATGATTAACTTAAGGATTCTATTTTCGTTTTGCAATTTTCTCTTTTTGGTGGATCTACACTCAGTGTGGAGTTCAATAAGTGAAGACGTTGTAAATATCAACACATTTCTAACACACAAGAAACTTTAAAAACCACTAAAATACGGCAACTCCTGGCTCAGGCAAGTGTTGCATTCCTTATGTTGTTAGTCCACAATCGTGTGTATTGGAGCAAGCACGTGACGAGTGAAAGGTATAATCCGTTGAAGTGGAACCACACGCTTCGCGCACGCGCAGTAGTGATAGCGAGAGTTGTACTTATCGTGCGGTCGGCGATGTCTTAATCATATTTGTCAATTGCTTAAACCGTCTCGTTTTTATTGCCTTCATCTCCATATTTTGGTAAATAATTTAAATATATGTGGATTTAAGTCTAAGTTTCGATTTTTTTTGCGTCGAAAAGGATTTTATTATCCTTTTCCTTAATTGTACTGCGATTTTATTCATGGATGTGTAAGGTAAATTCAAAAGATGTAAGATTGTTGGCCTTACGCTACTTGTATTAGGCATTAGGCCAATTAGGTTAAGTCCACCTTCGAACAACTTGTTTGTTTTCTGTAAACAAATGTGCGCATCAGTGATTTTAAGATTCTTTGTAAGTGCCGGGTGTCCATACACGCATGCGTTGTATGCACACAATTTTGGTTTATCTACAATCTAGCCATGGACACAGAATACGGACATTTTGTTGGTAAGCTATTCACGGTTGAGCTGAGTATTTGTTTTATAAGGCTCTAAATTACAAGCTCTTTTGGCTTTCGGCTACGGCTATTAATATGAGCACTTGAATGTTGTTTAGAATTACATGTTATACCTAAAAACCTAAAAGCAGTTTGTTATGAAGTGTTATATGCTTGAAATATTTAAGTCTGAAAAAAATCATGTAATGGAGGAACGAGATGATCTTCTGCAGACTTAAAATTACCGATATTATTTTTTTGCTCCTCATTCTGGCTGCAGAATCAACCAAGACACATGAACATTTAAAATTTTTTATCTCCTCAAACAATTTTTTTTCTTACGGGACTTCCAATATTTGCTAAACTGGTCGGTTCTTCACCTTAACGATGGGGTCATCTAATTTAGCCTCTAACAAGCTCTAAAGCTATTTGTGCATGGCTATTTACATATCCAAGGCGAGATGTAGGTGCGGCACAACCTCCAATATCGAGCACATTATTCAAAAAATAATATTGGGCAAAATTATTATTAATTTCCTGAAAGGAAGTCGTAGCAATGAGTCCTAAATTATGGTTATTTCAAATGGTTATAGATCGATCAAGATTTTTTGCAACATGGTCTGCTTTTTTGTATTTTGGTATGTGTGGGATCTAAAACTATTCCGTTTTTTAGTATGATTAAATGTACTTGTATTTTGTCGCACGTTATTATCCTAATGTTATGCATCATAAAAAGCTTGCATGAGTATGTTTCTATGATTATTTTAGAAAACGAGTGCATTTAATAAACATCAATGTAATGCAACGTAATTATTTACTCACCAATTGTTTACTTATTACATTTGCAAAATAACGAATGACTTGCAAAAAATATGATTACATAAATTCTTAGACAGACAAACTTGACCCGTATCTGTGTCAATGCCATTTTTCTAGTCTTTTGTATTCTTACGTAACATAATATATTTTTGCCAAATGTATTGTGAAGGCAGTTGAAGTAACAGACACCTACCTGTTGTTATATGGCCGTGAAATAACAGCTCTGTGGCTGCAGTTTCACAAATTGTAGGTACAGTTTTTTTTTGTATTATGAGTGTTAGTATGCATGCTATTTAGTTAATGACAAAAACAGTGCCTGATACTGCAATGGCTGTATAATGACTTGTTCATTATTTTTGCGCAAACAAAGCTCTCTATTATTAGTCTCGTTGTTGATGGAAATGACCCAAGGGCCTCACGTGCCTTCTGGTTAACCACCTACGGAAAGACCTCGGCAAACGTTGCTGTATTTTGACATATCGATTGTTATCCATTAACATCCGAAATGTATAACCTGTCTGTGTCCATCATTGGTTTTCCCTAAAACATATAATTTTGTCATTAGTAAGCACATAAATCATGAGTAATTTTCCGGTACGGAGGAACACTAGTCATCCGTGATGTCTTCTTTAAAGTTTTATCATATTCATTTAGAATTTTGGAGTAGGTTCCAATGAAACAGTAAATTCTTTGGTACACTGGGTCACCAATCAACCAAGTGGTGGATATTAATATGCTGAAAAAAAATCTACAATTTTGATGTTTTCTTTTTTTCCAGAGTGTTCCCCAGAGGATGCCAGTTTGAGTCACCATGTCGAGTACAGTGGAGGTGAACTCCCGCGCCCTCGGACACGCTCACCTCTCCCATCTGCCCCAGAGACCCCCCATCAACCTCGCCTTCCAGGACCTCTCGTACACCGTGCAGAATGGAAAGAGTGAGTACTTGAGTAGCCAAGACTTCTATCTCCTCAAACAAGTTCTTGGATGTTCCATTGTAGTGCAAAACTCCTTTTCCATCAAGTAGGAATCTGCCACTACGTTCCTTGTGTACTAAGCGTGCTTATGTTTGACGCAATATAGATAAGAAAAACTCTTTAAATGGGCGTCGGGTTTGTCAGTATAATATATTGACATATAATTTATTCTGTGGCGATTTTTAAGACACAAATAAACAAGGTTTTTAGATGGTGTGTAAAATTTTAAACAAAAAACCGTAGGTTCTTAACGACCTACTGACAGAGTCTATAAAGATTAAAAATTAGCATAACTATAATTCTTAATTCAGGGATACCGTAACAAAAGATATAAAGCCTCTAGTCAAGTCTTAGACATAAGGAAATATCTAACAATTTTAATTAAAATTTTATTTTCTTGTTTATCTTCAAAAGCAAGTAGGTACATAAGCTTGCGCTTAATCACTATAAATAATATAATCACGGCAAAAAATAAAAATTAACGTTTTTTACACAAAAACTGTAATATGAGAATAATGTTACTGATTATCTCAACAATAATATTATAATTATTTAGCAGTGTTTGTCTATTACGTGAGTCAGGGCACACGTGTTGCGCTGCGCATCTAAAAATTACAGGAAACTGATGTTACATTTACAGAACATTATCTATCAATAGCAATAACGAATAGTCAATACATTTAACTGTTTATAAAATTAAAATATAATGGACCTTATGATCCCTGTTTGTTACGACTTCAACTGAAGGATATCTCTTATTGATTAAATATTTTTTGTTTATATTTCATACTTATGTAACATTAATTTATAATTATTTAAATGTAAATACGGTTGAATTATGAGAATTTTTGACGATTAATTTTTTTTGTAGTAACTTATAAAAAGTCTTAATTGATGGAAGATTTAGCCCAATATACCTAGAATGAATAAATATTTGCTACATTAAGACTTACTTATGACCTACTTAGTGCCGCAAAACATTCGGGTTTTATATGCCAAAAATGTTGATAACAGAACATAACAGATAATAACAGTTTTCTGTGGTGATAACAAAACTGATCCACATGTTGTCGTTATCAAAATTGGGTCGAATTATTTCCGTTTTTATGTTCGCCAGTGTCATTGCAATAATTATACAAGCGATAAAAATGTGTAAATAAAATTATAATTAAGAGAAAAATGATTATTTTAAGCTTTACCTTGATTTCCTTATCATGTTTTTGTCTCCTTATCTATCTATACTTATAATAAAGACTCATTGATAAGCTTCGTCATCCACGCGAACGAAGTTGCAGGCACAGCTAGTATACAATATATAAATAGAGCTTTTAACATACAAAATACATTTTATGGAGATATTCAGTGGTATTTAATGAGTTATTACGTAATACGATCCATATTTAAATTTAATTTATAGCTATAAAGGTGAGAGAGTTGTATAGCGAGGTAAACAAACCTTCAAATATTTACAGAATTACTATTATGTAATAATTATAAAAAGTCGTTTAAGGGTAAAAATAGGAGCTCCTTGAACAAGACGTGCTTTTAAAACCACTCTACTTTTAACTTATTCGGTACTAGTTGGGTAAAATCAAGGAAAAGTAAAGGTTTAAAATTTTTAGTGATATTGTTAGTAATTTAAATTAATGAAGAAACAGGATTTTTGTAAGTTTAACGCGTAATTAGTGAACCTGTCACAGGCATAACCTCTTAAACAAATAGACTCATATTAATGTCTAATGCAAAGTCAATCGATGAGGTTTTTTTCCGATTGAAGTGGATGATCAAAATGGTTTTTATCTATAATTAATGCCGACGATGTTTTTCCCAACTACAGAATAGATATTAGCAATTATAATAATATCGCTTTTTCTATTGGTATTAACACGTTGTCTGGTTTCCTTATTACTTTATTTATAGTAGGTGTTAAAGTAGGTAATTTAATTATAGAATGTTTACGGTAAGATCACAGCCTCTTTGCTACTGTGGCAATACGCGTGCGCGGCAAGACTTGGCGTATAATTACTGTAGCCTGCGAGAACATTGGGCAATCTTTAGAAAGCTGCACGTGACCGGTGAGCAGTGCTGTTCGGGACTGCGCTTTATCGATACCAATTTACCAAAAAAAACGTAATTCATTAGTGTTTGTGTATGTTAGCAACATTATCTGAATTTAAAGCTCTACCTAGTACGGTACGCATGTAACAACGTTGAAAATATATGTATCTGTTCGGCAGTGACAGTTTCTGTCAAAGCTCATGTCATAATGTGCATTCAATATATATTTTCATTTCGCGATTTACACACTAGGACGTTCGCTGGGATGCAAAAGTCCATCAGCACCAGTACCTACTAGCAACTAAAAAAATTGTATCGCATCATTATTCCTTACACGTGACTGTTTGTGTCAACAAGATTGGACGCTACAAGCTCACGTGTTTACCAACCGGTGAGAAAATCCGATAGAATTCGCTATGTCCTCACGCTTTTCCCAACGAGGTCAGTGTAACTGCCAGCGGTTACTTATTGCCAATCGAAGCCACATAGGTTTGGTATAAATGGGCTATTTATTTGATTGGCAGTAGCTTGGCAACAGGCGGGTAATGTAAGTGTGAATGCCCGATATTGCAAGACAGGTTTAAATCTAAAATTACCGTAGATTATTAATACAGGTGTCAGGTGTGAAGAAATAATGATTAGTAGGTAATAATCTTTACTAATATCATAAAGCTGAAGAGTTTGTTTATTTATACTCGGTCTTTTAAGTCAGATTTCAAAATTACTTCTAACACTATTTTGATTGCTCTATTCTTGAGGTAGGAGCAAAATGGCGGGCAATGAACAGCTAGTAATTTATATACTATTGTTTTACGTTACTACTGACACATTTTGAAAGCCAAATAAATGTTAATCGGTTAACGTGTTTAATACCTGTGATGATTGACCTTATGCAAACATGTTTACGGGTTCAAGAGTTTTGAGTGAACCTCTGCCGTATAAATGGTGTACAAACGGTTGCATTATTAATAATGCAACGCATTAGCTAATAATGCGTTGTTTTAAAATATACTTTTTGCTTACCTAATTACATTTTTAATGCCATATTCTGTACGGGTAAGGTTAAACAAGTTGTGTTTAAAAAAAAAAGTGTTTTTTTTTGGTAGAGATTTACCGCAGTTAGGGCAAGCAAGCAGCCCAAAGGAATTTATATAAAAGTTATTTTACGATGACTACTTTCTGTACCACCTGCATGAGGTGATGTATCACCTACATAAGCCTAAGAAACCTACAATTACTATATGAGGCTTCTGTGCGTATTGATTTTCAGCTTAAATTAATAAGTTGTCTATCTGTGATGGTCCGTTATGCCTACTTAATATAACTAAGCTCTAAAAAAATGATGTTTACAAACATGTGACGTCAACATTTTCTGGAAAGTATTAATTAGTAGCGAACACGTTTGTAGCATTAAGTTTTGCGTTCCGCTACTTTATTAACCGGTATTATGGCGGCATAACAGCTAGATTAGAGAGCACAACGTTGCGTAAGTTAGATAGGTTAGTACGCACTACGTTTGTTTGATGTTTGTACGTATTATAGTTTACACTTTACTTAAAGATAATGTTACATTATCTTGTTGCAAAGGTCATGGAGGATATAGTGCAGTTTGCTTGTTACACAGTGTTTAATTTAAAAGAAAGTTTTAATTTTCAGTTGGAATGTCTGAGCAGCAGGGATAGACTGATTAAAAAGTACCAAGTGTTGAATGAATACGTAGATTGTTTAAGTGTTTGATATACATTAGTTTCACTTTAACGTCACAAAAGTAACTGAGCCTATGTATGTGTATTATGCTCTATAGGCAGACATAATCTACTGTTTGTTATGTATCTGTAAAAAACCAATCTGCATTTGACGTCATAACTGCTTGTTATCATGTCAACAGCAATTAAGTTATGCGAGCCTAGAACTTTGCCACTAGAACTGTATTATCAGTAGCGTATAAGGTCATCCAGCGTACAGGTGTAAGGACAATGCTATCGTATATGGTACAATATCTATATTATTATAATATTTATATTATTATAATATTTATATTATTATTATATTATTTATAAGTCTTCGCTTATCATATCTAGGTATGTATATGTTATAAAAACTTAATTTTAATTTATCATCGAAGTAAAAATCAGAAATAAAGTAATACGAAATTTTAATTGTGAAATATAGTAAGGTACCTGGCAATGTATTTACGTGACAAAATTATAATAACGTTTGTTGTTCAATTCAAATTGTTGTTTTGTTTCTTAATGTACTACTTAATGGTATTTTAAACGGTGTTCTTAAGTTTCTAAGTTTAAGACAGGTTATAATTGAAGTTTCAAGGTCAAGTTCATAATTTAATTAATTAACAGTTTTTCATTAGAACTTAATGAAACCGTAGGAGAGTAATACCTTTTTAGCACGGGCGATGACGGTTTCCAAAAGATGATTTTAAAATATGTTAAAAAGATCATTTATTCGAGTTTTGTTCAATAATATTGCATGAGAACAAAGCAATGATATGATGACATGTGTTTCGAAACCTCATCATAATATATGGGCATAAGGAGACCTTATGGAACTAGCTGTAATGTGGCTAAAACAGTGTTATTGCATTTTCCGTTTGCGAAACATTGCAAAATATGGTGTTAGGATGCAATTCTGTTTCTTATGAATAGACATCAAATAAACACTTGGCAAATCCAACACCTATTTAATTTTATTGCACCGATGTACAAATATTAGCAATAGTATTAGCTAATAAGGAAAAGCTATTATTACTTTCAATAGAATAAAATAGGTAAATAACAAAAAGCAAATAATCGATGATATGTACCAAACCTTCGGATATTGAAACACAACTTACCTTTAATTCGTTCATAAATGTGTAAGTATTTGTCGCTACTTTACACGTTAAAGTAAAAGAAAGAGTGTGAAATTTAAACAAACATGTTCGGCGTTTCAGTTTTCGGCCATTCTTCTTCTTTTCATTTCGATAGTAAAAACATGTTATATGTAATACATGGGTCTATTTTGTTGCAACATTAATAGCGGTATCATTAGTAGGGATAAGGCCACAAAATATACTAATTTGAGTATAGTTTGTAAGGCAAACGAGTAGACTATTACAAAACCAAAGTCAGAGTTACGGAAGAATAGTGAGCAATTGCAGCAAAAATGTGTAAGAAAAACCAACAATGTGTTATGTTAATGATTCCACTCACGCTGTAACTTGGGTGAGGAGAAAGGGCCTTGTGTGCAAGTAGAAGTCACATAACCTTTTAATTTGAAATAACTAAGTATCAAAGGTGCTATAACTCATTGTAACTGCTTTGCCTCCAAGGAAAATATTTTGTCACATTACACGCATAGGTACTACACTTTCCAAAATTTCGAATTCAGGCTCTGAATTAGAAAGACTCAATGCGAATTACACCTTTCTTAATTCAGGAACGATTGAATTGAGGATCTTAAATTTTATTTAAGAGATGGAAATAGAATATAAACGTCTTTACCCTGCAGTGAAGCAAACCACGTCGATAATAAAGGGATGCAACTTAAGTTTACACGCGGGAACCATTTTGTTCGTATTTTGCATGTCTAAATTGCTACTGGGATTTCTGTAAGTAACGGAATGGTAACAGTAACAAAGTCCTACTGCGAGTTATAAGAAATATAAAATTATGTTACTTCAATAATAATATAGCCATGTCAACCAGTTTAATAAGAGTAGATATTTCTAAGAACAAGGTTGCAGGTTAAAAGCCAAGGAAGTCCAATGTCTAATATTTTCATTAAGATTTAATTTACTTAATTATAGAGACAACATTCAATAAACTATATAAATACATGATAGCGGTAGTACATAGAAAAGTGGTTTGCACATAAGGACGCAACAATAATTAAAGTGTAGGTAATGAGTGGTTTTGACGACTGGATGAGTGTAGCCGCCTGACCTCTCGTGACCCTACAAACCATACGCCATTGTTCTAATGCTAAATACTTGACAGTTTTAAAAATATACATGTAAACACGCTTCGTAGTTACTAACTATATGTGCATATGATACTCGTACTTGAATAATAGTAGGCGTCTTTGGTGGTATTTGTGATCGTGACTACAGTAACTGATTGGCTAAGTTAGATTGGTATTTTGAGCAGTGTGTATATGTATGACTTATGCTAATACTTTAAACTTGTAATATAAACGTACAAAACTATGCATATTGTCACAATTTTTTTGCGGTGATCGATGTTAATTATCGGTGTTAATTTGAATTACGATTTGTCGGGACATATTAATTTCATGTTCATTTAAGTACCCAACCAGTATTCAAACTTGAAATAATACATCCTTTACAGTGGTAGTGATAGTATTTAAACATAAACCCCCTTATTACAAAAGATGGTCTAAGAAAAACCGAGGTTTTAGAATAGCCCCGTCTCTTTTTGTTATATGACATAAGAAAGTGATGGGTATATTTTAAACCTGGGTTTACCTTAGTCTTGGTTTAAACCATCTTTTGTAATAAGGCCCAAAGTATTTAAACTAGTATGTTTTCATTATATGTATTCTGTGGAAAATGTCGTTGGTTGCACATTTAGGTACTCATTTTGTTCTGTTAGTTTGTAAGTATGTATTAATGTGTAACTGTTTATTTTCCCTAATATATAAAATAAAAAAAAAATCTATAATTAACGTTCATCTCCGTTATCTTTTGTTTCCATCCGCCTGACTCACCGAACCTATAAATAAATAAAAAAGCTCGCAAAACTTTATCATATTTGTTTACCGCACATTTAGCACCATATCTAAAATTCCGTGAACCGATCTCAGTAATAGCGGTAGGTACGAATTCGTCAAACACGATAGTCAATGCCGCTGCAGCTATCCTTGGACCCCATTTTATCATACGTACCGACAATCTCTAAGCAAAGCCTTGAATTTTAAGATTTCGTAATACTATCTGCTCCGTTCAAGATTTGTCTCATTTAGTTCAGTTTGTAAAGCCTATAATTTTGTACAATACGTGGATGTTTTTAGTTGGACATACTTATTTGTAGTGTGTTAAGTGATTAAGTAGCAGTTTTAAACAATGTAATCAATTAGGTATTGTGTTGTTTTTCGTTATAAAAACGTTGATTTATGTTCTAAGTACCCTTTCCTTTTGTTGTGTAATTCACAATGTTATAACCATTAGAATTACAATTTTGTTTTTGTGCTTTTTTACTTTTTTTTTTGTAAGTCTACAATTATAACATAAAAACTTATATGATCAACTTGCTTTTTGATCTCACTGGACACCAGTCCAGTATATAATATAATATATAATAATAAATTATATCCGATAAATATTCATGAAAAATAACTTGTCCTGTTATGTTTTTTGTCAAACTAAACTTATTTGTTATGCACTCATACGTCAGTATCATAAAACAATGATCGATCAAAGTCTTATAGGAAATCTTAATTAATGAGTACATGATTAGTGACGTTATTCATTTTGGATGAACTTATATGCTACTTCTAAAATAAAAAAGTGTGTTTTTTCGTCAGTCATCAAAAAAATACTGAATTCCATGGTTAATGACCTATGGAATAATGTTTCGGACAAAAAAAATAGGTAGGTACCTACCTACTCGTTAATTTTGAACGACGTTAATTGTAATTTAGCGCTATGCTATAAAAACTGGTTAGGGTTCACACACTAGCTTCGGTTTCGTGTGCTGTTAATGCCAAAGTGTCAAAAATACTAAATTAGGTTACCCACGTCTTCCTTATAACGAAACTAGTTACACATCAGTACATAAGACAGTAAAAATATGATTAAAGCTCTAAATAAATTATAGTATTATATTTACTAATAAAAGTTAGTTTTACTAATAAAAATATTTGATACTCATCTTAAAGTAAAGGAGAGAAGATAGCGCACGCCGGAGGACATGATGTTGTGACGTAACTTAGAAGACGCCTATATCCAGCTAAGAACAGCAAAAGGCTGAGTTGAAAGTATTTTGTAAAGAATATATAAAGAAGCATTCAGCAGATTTTTAACCGACTTCAAAAAAGGAGGAGGTACTCAATTCGACTGTATTTTTTAATATTTGTTACCACAGGACTTTTGACTGGGTGAACCGATTTTGATGATTCTTTTTTTTATTTGAAAGCTGGTACTTCCCGTGTGGTCCAGTTTTGACAGTGGGATCCATAAGAAAAAAATTAAGACTTATTAAATATTGAAGTCGGTTTTTTTTTTGTTAGAATGATATTGTCTCAATTTTTATAGGTACCCATTCGCCTTTCCGATACGAAATTAAATTTTAGGACTTCCAAAGCGTAATAGAAGTAGAAATAATGGTTTTTAAATATTAATTTGTGTAGGTTATTGCTATATACAGGGTGTCCGGTAAATAGTCCGACAAACTGTGGTGGCTGATACCTTAGGTCAGGTCCTATCAAATGAACACAACATATGTTCGCCGAAAAGTTACAGGTTTCGAGTTACAATCGATTTTCGGAAATTTTAGAATTTTCTACCTTGCATCAGACTTTTCCTTTTTTCTTGCTGATTAATAGCTTTCGTAATACTTTTTGTACATCAAATTAATCTTGCATAATTACTCTACGCTTTAGTAAGTCTCATATTTATCTAAAAGAAGAATATATTGTCGAAAACGCCATTCGTTTAACAATTTTCACTTTTCGTTTTTCTTACTGTTGAACTTTGAACTGCAGTGGTGAAAAATAAATGTATGTAGGAGTTTTGTACAACAATCTTGAAAACTTGCTTGAATATTGGTGATTTTGGCAAGGTACAACACTTGCGTATTTTCTTTACAAAATTTTACAAAGCAAGCTGCTAAAGTACAAATGGGCTTATTTGTTGAAATATTACTCATGTAAATCTGAGGAAAAATGAGACGTAACTTAACGCGGATCGTCATTGTCCAGTGAAATAAGGTATTTTCTTCTAGCGACTAACTAGTTACACAAAATAATTGTGGCCAATTTTAATTTGGAAAATATGGAAATAAAAAAAAATGCTCTGTAATTTTTTTTGCAAAGTTACGGAACCCTTCGTTTGCATGTCAATGTCCAACTTGACCGCTTTCTTAGAAGACCCACTCTTCGTAAATACATTCTAGGTAAGTTGAACTATACAATATGGTTTGGGGAAATGGGTGCTAAGTGCAGTATGGAAATGAAGTAAGAGCCTCCTCTAATGAGAGATACCAGGTCAGATGGATTGGGCGTCCAAAACCAGCTATTTCATTGTTGTTGCATAAAAAATAAAGCGTTATAAAATAGATTCATCTAGTAAGAAAGTACTGAAGGAAAAGGTAAATTTACACTAAAACATGTTTTAATCTGGCATAGAGTCTAGAGAGTTAATGGCGAGAAGAAAATACCTAATTTCATTGTAAAATGACGATCCGCGTTAAGTTACGTCTCATTTTTGCTCAGATTTACATTAGTAATATTTCAACAAATAAGCCAATGTGTACTTCAGCAGCTTGTTTTGCCAAATTTTGTAAAGAAAATACGCAAGTGTTGTACCTTCCCAAAATCACCAATATTCAAGCAAGTTTTTAAGATTGTTGTACAAAACTCCTACATACATTTATTTTTCACCACTACAGTTCAAAGTTAAGCAGTAAGAAAAACGAAGAGTGAAAATTGTTAAACGAATGGCGTTTTCGAAAATATATTCTTCTTTTAGATAAATATGAGACTTACTAAAGCGTAGAGTAACTATTCAAGATTAATTTGATGTACAAAAAGTATTACGAAAGCTATTTATCAGCAAGAAAAATGGAAATGTCTAATGCGAGGTAGATAATTCTAAAATTTCCGAAAATCGATTGTAACTCGAAACCTGTAACTTTTCGGGGAACATATGTTGTGTTCATTTGATAGGACCTGACCTAAGGTATCAGCCACCACAGTTTGTCGGACTATTTACCGGACACCCTGTATGTATTCTTGATCTTCATTGATTGATTACCTTTGTTGTACGCTTAGTTTCATAGCTCACTGATGGTTAATTCAACCTACGAAAATGCTATAAGTGCGGAGTGAAGTACCACCTTGTACTTTAAGTTTATTATTTTAAATAAATATGGAAGTCCTTGCTTTAATTTTGCAACGCAATGGTGTTAAATTATTAAATAACTCATTAAAACGTGTACAAACCGTGTCTGTTCTAGATCTAACTTAATATAACGATTTCTATACGGTTATGGCGTTGCAAAATGCAAGTTTCGTTGCAAGACTCGTCTGTGGGATGTTGCGAAAATAATGGATGATGATAGCGATGTGATATCGCCATTCAAATCAACTTTTTAGGGTTCCGTACTTTAAGTACAAGGTTTATATTTTCTGAATTGCATTTTAGGTGTTGCAATGAGATTTTTGTTATGTTTTAAACGTAATAAAATACTTTTATATGTTTACTGCTGTAGATTATTAGAGTAATCTGGAACAAACCCATACTATATGTTTGGGAAAATATATTTTTTACTCAATTAAGCATTTGATTCGCGCGGCAGAGAAGTTATGGTACAAAAAATCGTGTTTTTTTTAAATAATGACGGAACTTCTATATGAGGTTTACTATGGAACTTGCCCGTTTGTAGACAATAGTCAACTCTGTCGCAAGTGCGTGCACCTAGCTGTGAACGTTGTATTTGGAATTGATACCAGCAATGTGATAACTTTATCGTGTTGTAAAATCTTGATTTAGTACATACCATAGATGAGCGGATGTTTCTGAAATCGTATTCTATTACAATAAGTGTCGTCTGCGCAGCAATGAAAAATAAGAAAAAAGGTGGTAATTTTATTGACTTGTAACTTAAACTGTTAATGTTTTTATCAGGAGTTATTGGTTTATAATATAATGGTAGCATTTATGATATACTAGCTGTGCCCCGCGGTTTCACCCGCGTGAATGACAATTCTTACACTATTTTTATAAATTATAGCCTATGTGTTATTCCGATGTATAAGCTACAATATTGGAAAGTTTCAATAAAATCCATTCAGTAGTTTTTCCGTGAAAGAGTAACAAACATCCACACATCCATTCTCACAAACTTTCACATTTATAATATTAGTAGGATTAATATTTATACAATCAAGGAAATGTTAAAAGCTTTAAACATTCGCATGTTTGTCTTGTTTCCTTAATGTGTTGCTAATCTGAAGCACATGACCTACAGTGTGTAGTGTACATATTTTATCAAGTTTTTATTTTAAGTTTATTTAATTTATTTTTATTTATTTTTCTGCAATTATTTTTGATATTATCATACAAATAGTAGTATTTATGTTACGCACATAATTGTATAGGTCCTGAATGCCAGTGCTTGTAATATAATTAAGTATATTTTTGGCATAATTGACGTGAGAAGAATAAAATCTTTTTTTAATTCTTTAATTTTATATTTGGTTTGAAATGGACGGAATTTGGATGGAAACAACAATGATATACTTAAACAAAATAAATCGAAAAGGTTTTAGGTCATGTTATGCAGAACTCTAAAAAATGTCTATTGATCTTGTTGCCATAGAAGCGATTGCCAAGCCTAAGGTCTTGCGTTCCGAGGTTGATCATGGCGTTTTATATTTTTCCTTGTAGGAAATGTTCTGTAGCAGGATTAAACATAGAAATATCTCCTTTAAAACCGAATTAAAATAAATCACTAAAAGAGAAAGATTCAGTAAAAGTAATAACAAGAACGTGTCGTCTTAAGTAAATATTTTGCACTCTGACTTCTGTATGTCTATTCTGTAAATAATTTGGGTATCGAGCTTCATCTGAGTGACAATAAAGCTCACTTCAAAAGTGAACCCAATTAGCCTTGATTTAGAATTCAAATTCGAGAATACGTATTTGACATCTCACCGCGGATTCCGCTGTCGAGACATGAAAATAATGTTACAGAATAGCACTACTGATATCTAGAAAAAATTACAATAATAAAGCGTATGATCTAACTGACTTGTATGGACGTATCTCGCAGCTGCAGCAAATGACAATTTTATTCAATTAAAAGAATAAGGTAAAAATACACAAGTATGACTTCCTATGCAATTAAGGTTATTTAGCCGTTTATTCTTGCTGACTATTTATTTGCCAGATGATATAGCAAAAATGCAGACTTTGACCAATTAAAGATGAACAATTTAAGTGCTTTGATGCACACCAACTGACTATCGTTGAGTATGTTTTTAACATATTACCTACACGTCAAGCCCTTAGCAACGTAAAGATGAGAATATTATTTATATTTGTTGCTTTTAAGTGTTATTATAATTATAAATAATGAAGAAATCGTCTCTTTTCAGGTTCAAAGATAATCTTGCGCAATATCAACGGCGACTTTCGTTCGGGGCAGTTGACGGCCATCTTGGGACCTTCGGGTGCTGGCAAAAGTACTCTCCTCAACATATTAGCTGGCTACAGGTATCATTTCATTATTAATATAAAATAGACCTCATATGGTGCTATTTTTTAACATTCAACATCTTTCTCTCTCCTTATGAATTCGTTGCTTATAGAAAATTGTAACCGAATTATCAAGAACACAATTTACATTACGTAATTTACATTGTTTTCTAGGAAATAGTGTAGCTATTTTAAGTTATATTTCAAGTGGACAAGATTCAATTCTGAAATGATCATCTTCAATACTAAACGAAGGTATTGGGGGTCGTTTGAATGGGAATAATTTTAGAATATACTTAGATTTGCATTGGTCTCTAGGTAATATAAAGTCACATGACGTCAAACTCGAACGTGTCTCTATAGATCATAGTTTTAGTGTCCGAGGCCTCAGTTAATTGCCGGTACATTTGTATAGCCTACTTAAATCGCGTGACTGGAGAAGCAAGGTTCATATACGTGTGCGCACCATACATAAAATAAATATGTACTTATTTTGTTAGGACATAACTAATGGTCAAAATTTAAGATCTTACTAATTACCTGTAAATTTGTATAAGGTAATTAAAAATACTTGTTCCTCTCTCTCGAAATATAAAACCGTCCACAAATAAATATTTGTGGACGGTATTTATATTGATTAGCTAGAATTATAGGCCGCAGTAAAAATTGTATACAGTTTAAAATCAAGCTAATCGTTGTTAATCAAGTTTAAATATTCACAAAATTTGATTGAATACACGATTTGACTCTTAGGTACATCGTAAAAATTATAAATTATAAAAATTAAAAAAGAGTTTGCGTAGTCTTTTTTCAATGGAACATAGTTTTTGCGGTACTTTAATTAAGACAGACATAGTTTTATGTTGCAATAAAAATATATTACCGTCCATAAAATATGTATTTATTGTTTTGTTTGTCATTTAAGAATGATAAGTGTAGGTACGCTTAATTTCAAATTGTATAGCTTCATAAATAGAATTGTTGGTTTTGATAGTTACATTTTATTTGCAAGTGATTGCTCTGTACTATGGTGTTAAATAACTTTTTCGTTAATTCACAAAAAAAAAAAACAAAGAAACATTATGTAGGTACTCCCACAGAACTTACAATTATTCTACTTCTATTTCACTGTGTAGTATTCTATAGGTACAAAGCTTTTTTCTTCTATTCAAACACAAGTATTGTATGTGTACAAGTTACGAAGAAATGAATCTCTTTAAAAAAAACAAATACCTACACTACCCGAACTTGAGATTCAGTAACTAATGCTATATATATATGCCTACCAATATATACCCTTTTTAACAAAGAACAGACGACTTCGAAAAATCGTCTAAATACCAAATAACAAATATCCCGTTCACTCAGAGTGACGGGCGCATCAGGCGTGATCTCCACCAATGGCGAGCCCCGCGACCTTCGGCAGTTCAGGAAGCTGTCCCGGTACATCATGCAGGAAGACTTACTGCAGCCGTACATCACGGTGGAGGAGGCCATGCTGATTGCCGCTGATCTCAAGCTGGGAGTCGACATGACTAGGGAGAAGAAGGCTGTTATTGTAAGTGCTCACTTTTATATAGGTTGTTTAAATACCTATGGGTATCTCAAACCTGTGTGTGTTAGAATATGAATAATAATATGTTCTTATATCCAAGTGAAAAATATATAAGTTACAGTCCTCTCTGGACACAGAGTAGGATTATTTTTTGTAGTATGTCAAAATTACCGAAATTTGATACATCTTACATGGTTTCATTGTAAGTAAACCTTTTTCTTTCCTAAAAATGCGTTCTATTGTTTTTTAGGATTTTTTTTTGATTTGCCCAGAACTGTATTTTTTACGTAGGTACGTTAAGTTTAATATTATAAAGATTTTGAAAATTTTTGAGAGTTACTTCCTTGACGTCATTCAAATTACGAGTAGGTATTTTAAATTATGTATCCTTTCCCGTGAGAATATTTCAAAGATTTTTTTTTAATATTTTTTTCGAGACCAAAGTATAAAACAAAAGGATATAAAAAGAATCTCAAGGATCTCAAATAATAAATACACGTAAATTATAAAAATAACCTGTTACAGGTTGAGGAAATCATCCAACTGCTTAGGCTACAGAAAGCACGAAACACAGCAACTGAAAGTCTGTCGGGGGGTGAAAGGAAGCGTATATCAATAGCCTTGGAACTGCTCAATAACCCGCCTGTCATATTCCTGGATGAGCCTACCACGTAAGTGTTGTTTATGTAATACGTAATAAAATACACGTAACCAGATACGCGCTATTGCACATTAACACGGTTGAGTAGTGTAATGCGTAGTGTTAATTCAGTTTATTCAGTTCATTAAGTCATGTAATTTGTTCTAGAAGATTCGATATTAATTAACTATAAATAAGTTGGTTTGCCTTTTTATTGTTTGTTCACTTCATAATATATTCTTCATTCTTCATTTGACACTTATCTTATTATTACTTATCCAATTAACCAATAGACATTGGCCTTATGCAAGGATTACTAGGTTCCAAAGTCTTACGGAACTTAAAGGCAACGATTACCATCCTGTCACCTGGCCCAATCTTTTACAGCCATATTACAACTGTTGTCCTATATTCCAGTGGTCTAGACGACGTGGCCTCCTCCACCTGCATTTCCCTCCTCAAGCGAGTCGCCCGCGGGGGCCGCACGGTAGTCTGTTCCCTGCACACGCCATCAGCGCGGCTGTTCGCGGAACTCGACCATGTGTACGTGGTGGCGGGCGGGCGCTGCGCGTACCAGGGCGCGGCGGCTGCTGTGGTGCCGTTCCTGCAGGAGCTGCAGTTGCCTTGCCCGAAGACTTATAACCCGGCTGATTTTAGTGAGTATAACTTTATGTCTTAGACGCGTGTGAAGATTCCTAGATAGCGAGCTTTTCTATTCAGGCTGAAAAATTAGACCCACTACTTTTACTCGAAAAACTCGCTATAGTTTTCTGCTATTATTATTATTTGAAAAAGTGTATCCACGAGAGAAGTCTAGGTTTATCCGCTTAATGACCAGCACAGATCGTAATTTTAAAGATCTCGAGGTGAAAAATACTCTTCTTGAGGCTTTTCATACGAAATATAATAACTTGGCCAAAAATAAGCTTATAATAAACTGAATTCTACCTTGATCAGGATATACGAAATGTACTTTATTAGTGCCTAAAGAATTTGTAGAATAATCTTATGAAGAAAGAAAAACACACCAGGTATAAAGTCTTAGTAACAAATCTTTGTATACGCTAAAGTCAAAGTTTAATTTCCATAATGAAACAAATTGCTCAATTAAGTTGGATATAATTTTTATAATCAGTAGGTAAATAAATACAAAATTGGCCAATTATATGAATATTGTCATAATATTATAACTACGCATGATGTAGAGGTTACCGTCTTAGGTCACACTAATGTGTTATTATATTGTCTCGGTACCACATTGTATGTTTTGTTGTTGTATAACTTCGTGGAAACTTATTACAATATTTAAGACATAACGTTCTGGTAAAAAATGCCATAACACATTCAAAAAAATCTCAGTATGTGCAAATATTATTATTCAAGGTTCAGAATCTCTTAATAAGTATTCTAAGTTTCATTATAATTTTCTATATCCAATTAAATAGAATTTTCCATATTCAAATTGTAAATAAAAACTAGCTCAGTAATATTCTGAAGTTTGTGATTGCCATTTTTGGTCGGTTATTGGATTCATCAGATTCCACAGAGTTGTTGATGTTTTATGGTTACTCCGTAAGGCTTTATTAGCACAATTTGAAACAATGAAGATCTTTTTGAAATCTATGTCCTTTCTCGTTTAGAACAAGAGCTAACCTACTTATGGTCGGCACTTATAAATTGCCAAAGAATTCTATGTGATTATAACAAGCAACATTGCATGTTTTTCGTTAACGACTGTGGCATAATAGTTGTGCCCTGTTTTTGCGTGGAATAGTTTTTTGGTTGTAAATAGTCTTGTTATCGCAATGAAGATATTATACAATATACGTATAATTAAGCCAGACAGTCAGGTTACATGACGTGATCTAACTTTTTTTTTTAATCCTTTATTTGATGAGGCTTTTTGCGAGTGATCTAACTTACAAGCAAAACATGTTATTTAAACTACATACAATAATATCATAATTATATTTACTTACCAAACAATTATACAGTATCCAATGACCTGGATTTCAAAATTGGGATCTGAAATCGCCAATCCGCAAATGAGCGCTTACATTTTTAAACACGTTTGTGTTTATCAATGATTAGTCTTCTCTATATGGGAAGAGGCTTGTGCTCAGCATTGAAACGTTTAAAGGGTGGAATTATTATTATTTATTATAATATCCAACGTCAAAATGAATTAAAACTAAAATCATTTCCATTCTAGTAATCGAAGTATCAAGCGGCGAGTACGGCTCCCACGTAGACCGAATGGTATCCGCGGTAGAAAACGGTAGGAACCATCGATGGAGGACGTACGCTATCGAAGAAGGCCAGGCCAATGAGGTCGTGGAGATGGAGATCGAGCAGTTAAACACGGGTGGATGTGTCGACCAGCACAATTATAAGCATGGATGCTCTTCCTGCCAGCAGTTTGTGGTGCTGCTGAAGAGGATGCTGCTACAGACTGTTAGGAATAAGGTGAGAAATTAATGGCTACTATGCTTGTGAAGGGTGAATGAGATTTGATAGAGATTTCCGAATGCCAACTGGTGTAGATCATCAGCTGTGGATGAGCGGGACTGTTTTGGACAAGTGTGTGTGTAATCCATGAGATTATTCCTTGTGTATGTAATTACAATGGTTGTCAAACCCAATCAAAAATGGAATGAAATAGGATAGAATTAAATTAAATGGAATTAAATCTTTATTGCGCAAGTTGAAAAATAAAAACAAAACAAGGAACAATTTAGAAGAAGAATTAACGAAGAAACCCATACCTAAACATTTTAGTAAAAACTAAAATTATGATTTTCCTTTTACTCATACATTTCTACATTATTAAAAGACAACAAAAATTTAACTTATTCTGAACTGAGTTAGTAGTAATAAATATACAAATTGTGTTGTTTTAAGCATAGAGTAGGTAATCATTTAGGTCACTTGTAAATGTTAATTAGCCACTGTTTCATTTAATGTAACAAAAAATAGTCTTTGTGACTATTTTTTGTTCATCTTGCATCATTTAGGTATGAGTCAGAAACATAAATAAATTAAACTCCGTAAATATTTATATTTTTTTTCTACACTATTATAATTTTTATTTACAACAATTAAATGATTATGATGTGTTCAATAAAACCGATTAAAAAAACCACAACAGTAACATAATCTTTTTTGCTAACAAAATGGACTTCATCGTTGTCTGAATTTGAAATAAATTAAATTAAAAAATCCTTCTTGCAATTTCGTTTCTAAATCTGATAGTGGGATGGAACCCAGAATACTTTTGAGCATATTCTTTATACAGCGATCCTTCATGGTCTCTTAGTTTGCGTGCGCTCCATTCCCCTTTTTACCCGACTGCGGCAACCTCAAAAAGAGGTTCACTTTCAGAACATTTAAATATGTTATCTAATATTTAACCTTTTTCCTCATCTTCCAGAGTTACCTATGGCTGCGGGTCGGCATGCACCTCTTCGTGGGCTTCATAGTGGGCGGGCTGTTCAACAAGATGGGCTACGACGCTTCCAAGACTATATTCAACTTCGGTTTCTGCTACGCCTGTACTATTGCCATGCTATACATTCCTATGATGCCTGTGTTACTTGCTTGTAAGTATTCGTTCGAATTTGTTGGCTGTTTTTGTTTTATTATAATTATCAGCAATCTTATTTATTTCTACGGCTTTTAAATTTGACTTAACGTTAAATTTATGCCATTCTTGATCTTTTTTTATTTGAATACTATTCATGATCTAATCCTATTAGTTTATTTAGCGGATTAAATTGATATTTGTTTTAAATTAAAGTTTTGATAAACTTACTTATAAATTAGCAGATACATAAGCTACATAAGTCTTATTTATATTAAATTTTAGTGGTTTTAGCAATTAATTCATAATCTCATCAAATTATTATCCATGTATACCATTATCATCGTCATCTAATTCAACAAATTCTTCTTCAACAGTTCCAACGGAAGTCCAACTAGTAAAACGAGAATACTTCAACCGCTGGTACGGCCTGAAACCCTACTACGCGGCCCTGGTGATATCAAGGACCCCCGCCACGATATTCTTCAGCCTGATGTACCTGGTCATCACGTATCCCATGACGTCACAGCCCATGGAGCTCAACAGGATAGCCATGTTTAGCTCCACGTGTATACTGATAGCTCTGATATCGGAGTCCATGGGGACAGTGATATCGTCTATGTTGAGTGTTGTTGTGAGTATGATTAATTTTATTTTGAGTTCTTTACTCAGTTAAGGTTTGTCAGTGGCTTTTAAAAATTTGTTTGGTCCTGTAGTAGTACAATAGTATGTCAGACAAAAGCCAAAGTTATTTCATGGGTATATTTTTTACGCATTATTTAAAATATATTCTGACATTAATTTTGATGCAACTTATCATTGCGAGATTTTAAACCTTTAAAAAAAATGTAGCAATGTTTTATGCGAAACCCTCAAAAATATCCACAAGTACAAAAAAAAAACTATTGAGTTGACCAAGATAAATTTATTGTGAATTTTATTCCAGAACTCAGTGTTCATGGGCCCAGCGATGAGCGTTCCCCTTATGCTGCTAGCTGTCTACGGCATCGGCAGCGGAGACGATCCACTACCTATAGTATGGCGGTTAGCACGAGCTTGTTCCTTCCTACGCTACGGGATCGAAGGTCTGGTGGCCGCGATCTACGGGGCCCCGAGAGATGACCTCGTGTGTCCCGAACATGTGGACTATTGCGAGTATAAGAATGTGGCGTAAGTAAATGATGGACATTTTTAATATGTTTTGGTTTCATAAGATTTGAATAATGGATAATAATTGGAATTTATTTTATGAGCATTAATCATTTTATTCATAATAATATCAGAATTAAATGGCTATTTGGTGCAATCATTTATGTGGTACCTAAATATTTGTTTTAGTAGTCGTGTGCTTCTGAATGTGTCCCATTGTGATCTCACTAAGCCGCAGATTCAGAGCTATTATTATCTGGAACATAGGCTGCTGCTTTCAAAATAACTTAATATATTATCTTATTATAAAACACATTTAAATTTATTTGAAAGCTTATTTATTCTTTGTTTTTTTTTTTTATATTGCGTTAATGGAAAATCTATCATGGTTGTTCTATTTCCAGCTACTTCGTAAAACTGATGGGCATGTCAGGCATCTCATTCTGGGTGGACTTCGGCGTCTTAGTTTTCATTCTTCTTGCCATGAACCTCACGGGGTACTACCTCTTGCGCCAGCGACTCTCGCCCAACTACGCATTTAGGGCCATCAAAGTCATCGGCGACTTCGTTAAAACGAAAATGAGTTCTTATTCCTAGTGCTTCGTACTTAGTGATTTTAAGTTAGTTTTTAAGTGAATACATAGTTCATGTAAGTCGCTGATTTCTTAAGAGGTTTGGCGCGTAGGTCACCGATGGCCTACGAATATCTTACTGGCTCTGCGTTCTGTTAATAATTCCTAGATTTGTGTCTTCGCCTCCGAGATTAATGGTCTAGCTCTTTAAAGGCTTTCATTATATTAGAAGATGTAACCTCTTTCATGTTTGCCATGGTGACTGTATCATTTCATTCTGAAAATTATGTTAGATACTTGTCTAATTGCCCAGTGAACAGCCTAATTTGGATGAATTTCCAAACTATACTTACTTATTATGTTATTAAGTTACCCAGTATAATAATAATTTATGGATACCTTAAATATTACATAAGCAGTTTTTTAGAAAATTAATGTTCTAATGTTGTTTTTAAAATGGTAGATTAAACCACTGTGATAGCATAATGTAGGTACGAAGTGGTTCCTATTTCTTTGTTCGCATGAAATATATTTGGTAAGGTGCTAAATTAATAAACAATATAATTGAAAATTAAAAATTATGTGAATGTGTTGAGATCTTTAGTCTGGAACTTAGGTGTCCACTAATACGATTGTCGGCAGAAGATATTCTGTAGTTGATATAAGGGAGTTACATAAGCCAAAAAATTTACAACTTTCAACCAACAATCTATTCAATAAGGATTACCTACCGTTTAAAAATCTGCATGGGTGGCTATTGTCGAGTGAAGTCTGTCTGTCATTTTCCACCAATCACAAGCCCGTATCTTGTAACTCATTGGTAAGGTATGATAGATAGACCAGATGCGACACTAGCTATCCTAGCGGATTTGAAAAACTGCAGGTTCTATATTTTTCGATTCCTGTTATATGATAACGTGTCTAAGGATTTTGATGTGTGTTTGAACCAAAGGAAGTAAGAGCGACCCCAGTGTGATAGAATTTTGATAAGATTTTTATATTTTTATATAATTTATAGTTAAGAGGTACAATCGTTTTAATCGTATGTCTACCATTATTTGGTATGATCTTATAAACTTACATTTTGCAGGATGAGGATATTTTTAAGACTGATTGTAAATCTTGTTTATTTGAAACAAATATAAATTGATGGATGACCTTCAAAACTCGTTTTTCTTTTCGATTTAAGTCGATATCTCAATCGAGTGTTTTCATATTATATTATATGTATGTCGACAAATAAAACAAATCTTGTCCTTCAAACGTATTTTATTTACCAAATGGATTTCTCACTAAAATAAAATCACGCATTTGTTTATCAGAGAACAAAAAAAACATCAACAAAATTTGACTAGGGCAGTCAATTTGCCGCTTAACAAAAATAATAATTTTCATAAAGTTCAGAACTTTCTATTACCCCCTACTTATTGTGCTCTAGGTGCTATCGTGCACTCGATGACGTATCAATCGTATATTCGATTCTATAGTATTTTTGTATTAAAACTATCGTGAGAAATATTAGGGCGCGTTCCTACTATGTCGTAACGATTAATTTATCGTTGGACGACTGTCGTCTCTAGCTGTTCCCGATTACGATTGTTTGTCGTCATATTTTTATCGTTTAGTGACTATTGTATCTAGCCGTTCCCATTGGATCGCGACGACATTTTATCGTTTGGCTACGATAGAGTTGCCCTCATGATTTAGTCGTAACGATTTTTTATCGTTTTACGACTGCCGACAGTGGGAACGGCTAGCAAGCCGTTCCCACTGTTCATAACAATCTGTCGTCACTGCAAAAAATGTCGTAGACGACAGTAAGTCGTGTCGTTCTATATGTGAACACCTCCATTTAAACATATAAGCTACGACACTTAAAACTACACGATTCTCTGTCGTCACGACAAAGTGGGAACGCGCCCTTACTGTTATGAAATAAACAGCTGTACTCGCATAAGGTTATCGAAGTAGGACCCGACTAGTTTCGGACTCAAACGGGCTTCGCAGTAGAAATTATTTGCGCGATACCGTAGGGTACCCTGTTGAGTCCGAAACTATTGGGACATCTCCGAAAATCCGATCGCTTAACTTCAACTGTTTATTATTGAAACAGTTCCATAGTAGTTGTAAGTCATATTTTTTGTCATAAGTACAAAGTACGCTAGTTATATCAATAGGTATTTTACTTATTTACATAACTTGTGTTCATCTAACTAGTATTAATTGGGAATGTTTGTATTGGCAATGAACGCAATATTCATTTACATGTGCAACTATCTATAATTTAATTGTTAAGTCTATAATGAATATAACTAGAAAAAGCTGCCCAGATGACATAATATTTTCATATTGTATTTATACTTCATAAGAAAGTAGCTCACTTAAATATGTTATGGTTATTTATATACTTATATTTTTATTGACACAACATAGTTTTATCAAATCAAATGGAAAAAAATAAAAATATCCGCACTATAGAGATTTAAATGATTACATAACAATAATTTAATTTAGAGAAGCTATTTAAAATGAAAATACAAGGGTATTAGTGATAACATTTTGTCTTCTTTACTCATATCGAGTTATTTGAATGTATAAGTATCTATAAATTTCAGTATCATTGATTTAGTAACTATGATATTGTCTTTAATCATAAAATTCGTTTAAGCGGCGATTTAGTTTCAGAATAATATTGAGCATTATATTACCTACTATATTAATACCTATTTAATTCATTGGGCCAATTTTAGGGAATTCATTCCATATTAATATCATGGCAGTATCTTGTAATCGATTAACGACATTTTTTATTCGGTTGGTAACCTTGCGCTGAATCATTCACTCGTTCATGACCCTTTGGTTGGTACACCGATATCATTCTACAATTTAAAAGAAACAGATAGAAAAATACAAAAGTACGAAATGTATTTACAATAAATTAATACTTTTTTGAGAAATTAAAATTAACAATTGTAAATAAAAATATCTAACTTATAATAACGAGTATTAAACAATAAGTCGACTTTACAAATATGCTAGTAGATGATAATTTTCATTAGGCCATGACTTTTGATACGAATTTTCTTAAACTAAAATGATTAAGATTTATATAAAAAGCTATTTGTTTTGTCAACTACGTTCATAATATCTTAAATCATAATAAATCAAACTTACAATGAACTTAAAATTAACAATTGTGATCGTAGCTTGTACTGTAAGGCGAGAACATTTCGTTCAAATTAAATAATATTGTAATATCATAATGAAATGATAATAAAGACAAAGTTAAATAAATGAAAAACTCGTAAATTACAGATTGCTAACTTAACTAAGATCAGAGTAAAAAATAATATTACTAAACATATTGCAGATTCAACATCAGATTTAAGAATTGGATAATATTAAAAGAAACCGTTAAGAGATTGAAACCAAGCACTAAAATTTGTTCTTTAAAACAAGGATATCTATCAAAATACCTATATTTAAGATTCTGATTATAAAAATCGATTATAATTAGTTACGAAGAAACTTCCAACACCCGACAATTTCATTCTTCTATTCCTAAATATATCCACATTCCACATTCCCGGCACTTATAGTGAATTAACTATTATAATGGTAACTACTATATACTAAGGTTTTAGTGAATATCGCATCAATTAAATTACATGATAATAAAAATAAATACAAAATTTACAGATCATAACGCATAAGATGCTAAGAGAAAAACAGTAGAAAACAAGATAAGAAATGGAATGTTAAAAGTTCTTAAAACAATATTTACAAAATGGTAAATTAATTTGGCACCACCTACGTGTCAAGGAAGAGTTTGGTGCCTCATTATAATTAAATAGTACTGCGATAAGTACCGAAGCTAACGTGATGTAAAGCGAAGTGTTACAAGTCTTATTTGTGACTATATCCCTGATAATGCTCACATCACTATCATTATTTCATAAGGACTCTTATCACGCCGTCTCATCTGGAAGCGGCCCTTCCACACAGTATTTTATTCCCGTTAACAATTGCTGCGTGAAATTTAATTAAAAACTAAGAGCAATATACACTGTATACGATTACAATAAAGGAATGTTAATAAATTGAAATCGGGAATAAATTACTTTGCTTTAATAAACTATGAGATGTTTCTTCTTGAAGAAACTTTTATCTTTCGTCTTCGTAATACTTTCATTTGAAAGCGTATTTTCCTTGGAAGAGGATGGTTTAGATTCTCACTAGTTTCGTGTTACAGTTTAGAATATGAACTGTTGGCTTGGTTTGTCTTCATCACATTGTTCCAAGTAGAGGGATGGTCTATCGGTGTCGAGGCAGGCGTCTAGCTTGGTGTGTCTGATGAGGGTGCCCTGCCGTCTCCAGATCTGGGCCTCGTCTGAGGGCTCGCAGGCGGCCAGGACGGCCGACACGTGGTCCTCGGAGGAGAGAGTCACGCACAGGCGGTGGTGACGGATCATACCCTTCTCGAAGCGCCACTCTTGGTTACCACCTGTGTAGTGGCATGGATACATTCCTGGAAAGAATTTCGATATGGTTATTTTATACTTAGTACCAATTAGGCACTATTTATTAAGGTTATATAATAAAGTTGGATACTATTTATTAAGGTAATATTTCGAAGTACAAAGTCAAAGTTAGTTCCTTACTAATAACTGAATTACGCATTAAGTGCATCTTCCAACGCCATAACTCCAAATAATAGAGATATTTTTGATATAAAGTATGTCACTGAAGGATAGAGATGTCACTTACATCAAACTAATAAAAAGCACAAGCTTTAACGTACCTAAAGGTCCACCAACAAGATGGCCCATAGTGTCTAAGCACCTTACTCCTTGCTTTATAACATGGGACGGCTCCGTCAGGGCCGGCACTTGTAGCTCAGGGTACACGTGTTCTAAGTACCAGCGGAACGGCTTGCAGTGCAGCTTGTGGCGGAGACCTACCCTCTCGGATATGCTGGGAAAAGAAGGAAGGAAATTAAAACATTGGTGTTAAAAAAATTCAGGAGTAATGACACATAATAAGAATACCTACTTACAGTACTATGTTTCAAATATTTAATGCCTCTAATGGGACAATTTTTATATTTTTGCTCTTGCCCCACAAAAGTCAATAAAAAGAACAAAATTTATTAATTAGTTCCAAAGTGTCAAATAAGACTTTGGAAGAAAGGAAACCACTTCCTTTCTTCCAAGCAAAATAAAATCCTAAATAGAAAATTTCGTTAATAATGTATTATAATGATGATCGCTGTAGCGTGAAGCTTTCCAAACAGACCTTCTAAGCACAGGATCGCGTGTTCCAAATGTCACATTTTGTGTTTCGATAATATACGGAACCATCGACATAAGGTAGGTACGGTACTGGCCCTAATGTTCTGCGAGTTTACGGCATATTATGAAGACAAATGTTTACTTGTTTGTCTATGTATTGCGTTATTAGATAAACTTATAGATAATTTGGTAGTAAGCACAACTCTTGACTTATCTCTAAAAGCGACTTAAGTCCCCGTTGTACTGTAAATTGTCGCAGTCACTAAGGATTAATTAAACTATATAAGGCTTTTTCTTAAAATGTATCCATAGGTCAAAGTGTTTAAACAGTATCATAAAAAACAAACTTACTCTCCGAAGTCCACCTGCTTAGCCAACGGCTGCGAGCGGTAGTACAGTTCCTTGTAATCATCCATCCAGACCTCAGCAGCTCGCCTGGTGTTCCTGGCGAAGACAGCACCCGACCCGCCCGGGAAGGTGTAGGGGTGACGCTTACGGAAAACATGGCCGACACGGGAACATGGCACTATTTCCAAAGAACCGCCGCATTGCCAGACCCTGAAATTGTAAAATAAAGTGTTGAAATTGTTTGCCTTTTTAAACGTTAACAAAAAAAAAAGAGGGATGTTATGAGTTTGACGTGTCAGTCTGTGGTATCGTAGCTACTAAATTAATTGACAGATGGTAATGTGTTTTTTTTGTTTGAAAGCTGACGTGATCGAGATGGTTCCTAGTTATAATGTATGGATATTTTTGGAAAAGTATTTTGAAAGTAATAAGCAATTTTAAGCAAAATTTGTCGGGCACTTTTGAGATGGTTCATTTATATTGTGATTTTAGCTCATGATATCTTATTAAGGTTAATTTACGTATTAATTCTAATTACCTATTTAGAAACTTGATATTTGTCAGCTAACAATAATATAGAACTAGGTTATTGTCATCGCGTTCCAAGTTAATTAGTATGTATAACTGCGCAATAGATAATTAAAACAATGAGTTTATTGTTCGGTGTGCACTGCATCTGTTTTATCAGTGATCTTTTCAAATAATATAATCTATTTGTTTCATTGTACAAAATTTTAATCTGGTGCAATAAATGTACATTTTCATTTGAAGGACGACGGTTTACACTCATTAACATAAAATTTTGGGAAAACATATAACAAGTAAATGTGTTGTGTGAAAACATGACGTAACATTTTTTTCATTACTTGATTTCTAAGGTTGGTAAGGTTGAGTGACTAAATATCCGGATGAGTCCGAAATTCGGAATTTCGGAGTAAACCTAGTTGAGTCCGAAACTGGTCGGGAAAATCCGGTGAGTCGATCTATGTATGTACGTTACACTCACCTGAATGAAATCTCGAGGTTCTCCCCTCCCCAGACGTCCATCTTCATGTCGTACTTGCCGAGCGTGCTGAAATACTTGCGGTCCATGCTGAACAGACCGCCGGCGATCATTGGCGTCCGGATCACTTGGGTCGGATCGCTGAGGCGCGCGCTGCGTTCCGCGTGCGATAGATATTCCCACTGGAAATTTTCATTTGTTGATCTTAATTATTTGTGACAATCTAATTTTTTTTTTCCAGTTTAACATATTTCATTTATGTTTATTAGTGTCTCTAGATTTTATATGAAATCTTTCATATTTACTACAAATTTTTAGGGTATATTTTTTTGGATAACCGCTACAGTTAAACTAAGCGCAGGATTTGATAGTTTTACTAAAAGGCAGCTATGTGAGGAATATTAAGTATTAAGGAATTGTCGAGAGTTTGTAGTAATTCTCTTGAACCTTTTTTTTTTGACACTTTTATCCGAAACTAGTCGGGCATCCATGCCCGCGAAGTGCCTTGCGTTGTGCTTAACAGTGATGTGTTACACGAATAAAAAACGAAGCCATTTGATTCTACCATCATCCAATTTCTTTATCAATCATAGGTACATTTCCAAACCCACAAATTACATCACTATACGATATAAAAGTGACAGTTGGTCAGTGAGCGGGTTACCTTGAACACCAGGTTCCAGTCGAAGCCGCCGCGCAGGTCCGCCGACGCGCCGATGTACTGGAATGTGTCCATACTGATCACGTCGATCACGGGGCATACTACGCGGGTTGGGTCCTGTTGACAAATAAAAAAAAAAATGATATAATATGAAATAGAATAATTTGTGTCGCCAAAAAAGGACGTATGATGTTTTGGGAATAATTCTATAAGACATAATAACGAATTAAATATGTTCGATTTGCTGAAGTTATGGCCCTATTAGTAGAATCTAAAATGCTCGAATTTTTGCGTCCGTTTATTATTAACATCATAGCCCATTAAAAAGAACATATTATTATCTCGATATAAATTATTCATTTGACATTTAAGCTAAGCCCTATTGACGTAATAACAGCTAGTGTTGCCAGGAAATCATAAATTATAACTGAATAATGTCACGCTCAATTTACCGCAGATTTGTTAGTGCAGTGCAAAACATACATATTTATGTTATGTTACATGAGGTGTAGCTTTGTAATGACAGTTTTCATCTCAATAATACTATGTAATGTATATTATTACAGTGGTAAGTGATACATTCTAGTGCTTACCGGTAATGTTACCAGTTACCATTATATGCTAATGTGAAACAGTTTATCGATAAAACCCAAATGATTTTGTGGTCTCGTGAAACCGAATGCTGAGAGTGTTTATGTAAATTGTAATCGTTAGGCTTATAGAAGTGTTTATCGATATAATACATACGTTAAAGTTAAAGAGGTTATTAATATCTTCAAACTTTAAAGTTTGAAGATATTAATATCATAGCTAATTAAGATTTCATCAAATTTTAATCGACAATATTCTTAAAATTCACACAATGGCACATACGATTGGATTCTCGAATTGTACAAACCGAAATGAATATACCGATAGTTAGTTAGGTTGGTTTCTTAATGTTATTTATTGATGGCGTCACGTAACATAAGTTTATCTGTAGTATATTGCCGTGACCGATATTCGTGAGGCTGTAACAGTTCATACTTTCAGGCTGTTTGTAAATGCCAAGAACGTTGACTATAACTTTGAAGATGCCTGTGCTTTAAATTGATTTCTAAAACAAATTAACTTAGTTTTATATATCTGGGTATTTACAACAAATAATAATAAATAATATATTTTAATGAACTGAATGTTTCTTGTTGGGTGGTAGGAAAGATTCATGTAATACTTAAAGAAGATTTTTTTCTGAAGGATCATATCCAAAATTTCGAGTTTCTAGACACAACTCAAGTTTCCAAATTTCTGTGTTGTATGTTTAGTCACCAAAGTCCTGTAAATCCAAGGCAAAAAAGACGGCTAGGTTATAAAATAATACTTCACAATAACCATTTAAGTATAGGTTGTCTAATTAAATGTTGTAACAATAACAACCAGTTACCTTTTTCAATACCATGATCAAATAAAAGGCCTCGTAAAAAGTTTAAGTATTCAAAAAAGTTTTTTTTATACTCTAATAACAATAAGCTGTTTTCGTAGGATAAACATGAATGGGCTTATAATACAAACCTTATATAAAAAATGCTTCAAACATTATTGTAATTACAATTATTTACCTGACTGACTAGTCAGTCAAAAGACTAAAACAATTTGGTATTTTTCAATTCAAATAAGTTGTTCTAGGGGACAAACTAATTAGTGTACCTATCGAAATCGTAATTTACAGTTGTACATAACTCTTACACTAAGTGAACTTATATCCTGTAGAAATTCTGATCAAGTATCGTAGTTTTTTCTATAAAGGATATCGGCAAAACTTTCACATAAATTAACGAGCTTTGTGACATTGACATAACTTATAAACTCAGGCCACATGACGTAACTAACAAGTTGAAAGGCCTCGGATTGCAGAACTATTATTCTTTCATTTCAATGCCAAGTGTACGGTCAGGGTTTTCACCTTTTTAATTACCGACTCGAATCGATTGCCCTACGTGCGTAGCTTTCTATGCAAGTGTTCGCAAAATCAACTGTCCCGGTATCAATAACGTTTTAGAAGATGGTTTTAAATTCCTATCTCATAAAATACTGAGGAAATATCTTCTATGGATAGATATGCTAGTTCTCTCATTGGCAGATGTTTGATACCTTTTAATGTGTTTGATGTTTTGTAAGTTGCAACCTAAAGAATTTCTATTATATAATATATATATTTCTATATTATCCTCGAATTTAAACAAGGATTGATATTCATTCGTTTACATCTTAACTGCCTCGTTGGCCTAGTGGTGCTTAGCGCGACTGTTACGCTAGAGGTCTTGGGTTCGATTCCCAAGTCGACCAAGGTGTTATTGGGTTTTTCTATGAAATTCTCAGTAGCAGGTCGGAGTTTGGATTTGTGCCCGGTTAGTGGCAATAGGCTCGCCCCCTATTACATGGGACCTAAACATACCGGCGAACTGTGGGTGTGAATTGGTACACCTCTGCCTAACCCTTCGGGGATACAGGCGTGATGGTATGTTATGTTATGTACATCTTAATAAAAATTTATCAATTGTCATAAAAAAATAAATACCTTTTGTTGCAAGGAGTGCGAGAAATCTACATAAACACAAGGATTTTTATTTCAAAAATCTATCCAGTCTATGTTCATGGCGCAGTAATAATTCAAAGCTTTTTGTGACTGGTAATATTTTACAGCTAAAAGCTAGATCACACAAAGGGCTGAAAATTCTAGAATTATTTTTGCCTTTATCCTAGGTGATATGCTAAAAATGTACCTTTTTAAATGGGAATAAGTGGTATCTACTGTACGAAGAAAAAGTGTGATAAAATTTCTCCGTTACTTATTCCATGTGTAGTTCCATGTCATAAAGATGTAAAATATTTTAATGTGCATAATTTACTAAAATGCACAAGTACTTAATAAGCAATAAATACCGGAGTAGGCCGTAAAATTTTGCGTAAGGAATCCGATACAAGTGAGACTCATTAAGAAGTATCTGTATTATAAAGTGAACGTCTGTACTGTCGCCGGCGAAAACGGCTATTGAATCCATAGCTAAAAACATTCATAATTATAATATAATTTCGTTAATTTTTTCAGTATTTAAATCGATTATTAGAAAAATAAATGAATGTGTAATTTGATAATATCATAATAGATAATATCATATGAGATAATTATCACTTTTTGTAGATGGCTGTATAATATGTAATCAACGGAGTCTGAATAAATTATATTTCGAAATTCAAACACCAGTGATGCTTCTTGCACAGCAATTTAAAGAAATCTTTTTTATTTAATGGCATTATTTGGCTTGCCTTGGTTGTTTTTTTTTTCTTTTCTATTCACAAAATATATGTTCAATAGTGAAGTGGTAGAGGTGGGCTTACTTTCTGATTCGTTATTTTATTATGAGTAGGATAAACGTCAAAGATATAACGACGTGTTTTCAGGCATATTGTAATAATCTAAACATCATAAATAATGAAAGGTTATGTATTAATGTATTTATAGATTTGAGTAGGTACACATTACTTGAATCTTTTATAAAAAATCATACTGATTTAAGATTTCAGTAACCTTTTTGTATAAAACGCATGAGTTAGTTTTTCTCAGTCCTTTTTTGTACATTCTTTCTAACTATATTTTACCTGAGTTAGAGTAATAAATCACCTAAGATTGTCGTTATACCTATACTAAAGCCAATCTGGAAAGAGAATTAAACGTTATTACTAATTACGCAATTATCAACTTTGACAACATGTGTTTAAGTTCATTTTAGAATGACAAATATTACCGAAAAGGGCCTAAAAGTAATTTGAATGTGATGGAAACTGAACTGTTAGTCATTGAATTAAGGTTCATAATCCCAAAGCACGGTCATTATTTCTTTAAAGTGGCTGATATATAATCAGGAATCTCCTTACATTGTTCATCATAAATATATTATAATTTAATAGAATACAAAAGTGTCGATAAATCAATGTGTATAAGTTACGTGGTTGCCAACAGCCAGGAGTGGTCGGGTGAAGGGATCCCGATGATCAGCGTTGCACAACGCACTGCACTATCTTCCGTTCACCACGCTTGAGCAATTGGACTGGCCCAAGGTGTGAGAGATAGCGGGATTGTAGTCCTAGTAGTATAGAAGATGGGAAGGGTTGGTGATTTTATGCCAGTTTAAGCTGTCGGAAAATTGATGTCCTAATTTTGTAGTAGTTGGTATTATTCGAAATAAGAACACTCAAGTGTAAACTTTCGAGTAATGGAAGCACTCTATACGTTACCAAAATCAATATTTTTTAAAATGTTACTGTCAACTGTCAAGTAGGTAAAAACGTCAAACTTGGAAGTTTGTGCTGTATTTATAATTACTTTGTATTTGATGAAAAAACTTAGTCGTTGGTGTTTTAGTGCTTCCATGGTGGTTTTAAATGAGTTTATAACAAAACTGTGAAGTTCAAAACTTTATAAGTATGGGATTGTTCGTTGCTTGTTACCGTGATGCATTTAAGAAAACAACAATAGCACGGTGTATACTGTAAGTAATAATATTTTAATTTCCTAATAATAATGTGCTGTATGTGCTTTAATAAACTTAGTAAAATTATTGCTACTCTGAATCACGACTGCATAATAATATTAGAAAACTAAATAAACATTAATAAAGTAAGTCATTGAAGCATCTACCGAAGGTTTTACACATCTGTGAAAATTTTAAATATATTGGTCGCCTTATTTAATAGCTTGTACCACACAATCACTGCATCGGAATCTGTAACATTACGTGAAGTTACTTTCCAACGTTACACATTTTGCAACAGACGCCATGTTTGTTTTATCTTATTATACTACCGTGTCCGAGTCTAAACAGTGATTAATGCTTGTAGGTACGGGTAGCAATGAAAGGATTAGTATTAGATATTTATTTATCAGCCTGCTAAATATTATTTGTTGTAAATAGAAATAGTAAAATAGTATTTCATTAAAATACGTTACAATTTTCACGTCCTAAATAAATATATTAAACACGAAATGAAAATATACCTATAACAACTGCAGTTTACATATTTTTTTTAAATCTAGAAAATGATGACATTCCTTTAAGATTATTAAGATGAAATCGGGCTTAAAAATATTTTATTGAATTTTTGACATAGGTACTCATTTTCATGACATTTTGACATATTTAAGCGAATCTATTTTGTTTTATCTGGCTGTACAGTGTAGAACCATTTTTTTTAAAAGAGCAATGATAAATGGTCTTGTGCCTTTAGGCACGTGTCAAGTTTTTTCTTTCAAATGATTTTTATGGTTGGTTTTGCAAACTTTTCTTTTAAGAGCATTTAAACTAATTATGTATGGCTATTATAAGCGTAAGCGTTTAGCGTCACTTAATTACTTTAGAATTTTCTTTTTTTTTTTAGTTTTGTAGACTTACAAGAAAATTATACTCTCCGTAATTAATAGCTGTAGGTTATCTGTAGGTTATATTATATTCTTAAGAGTATTAGTCGTGTATACGTGTATTTTCCCGCAGATTTGTCTTTTGTTTTTATTAAATTATGCATGACACAAATAAATAATTTCTTCATTTTTATTTTTTGTCTAAATATAATTAAGTCTTACGTCAGTGCCATTCATATTGTGACAAATTCTTCTGGTCTATGGATTAGTTAGTAATTTCGGGGCCAAAGTTTGTACTTTTTTGTTAGTATAGGTCTACAAATGTTAGGTTAGTCAACTAAATGCTATTTTAATATATTCGGCTGGCATTTAAACACAAATTACCATGTAGCAAAAACAAGCGGCTTAATGAACTGTACATCATTATAAACAAATGCTGTAATTTACAAACAAATTACAAGTTTGAGAACTAGACAAAATTAGCCAACCTCGCAAGATTTTGTGTATGATTGCATAAGGTACTTATATCTTGATTCTTATATTTATTACTTAAAGTTATTTGAATAATATTAAGTATTTTCTAATAAATAATCTAATATTGAAGTCCATTTGAAGTACAAAATTTGAGCAACAAAATAGATGCTGTATAAAAAAATACCTATTTTACGCTAATTACAATAACGATAACCACCATCCCATGAATTTGATGTTAATTAAATTAGGTATCATTCTCAAAATTTAAAACCGATGATTTTTCTATAATAGGGTTTTACCGAACGGATGTAAAACCGGTAACACTTTGCCAGACATTTAAATATTTATAGCGCGCATCATTAGTTCATTAAACATTTACATACTTTAGTTAATTCGCGTATTGACATGGATAGATACATGTAATTTGCAATTAAAAATGTTATGGCGGCCTTGCGGTTCAATGACCGGATTCGTATAGGGGCTGGCAAGAGACTATGTGACTTTTTAAAAGGAATTTATTCTAAGACATCATCGACAATCAGTGTAGGATTTTTTTTTGAGGCAAACCTGGATTCCGAAATGGAATCTGAAATCGCAAACCCAAAAGTGAGCTAGCGTTATTGTATATGTATGTTCTTTCTCTATGTAGGGAGAAGCGTGAACCGAACCTTTATTATGTTACATATAGGTATGCTACTAATAAAAGTGGGTTGTCAGGGTTAATAAATTATTTTATTCTTAAATCGGTCTTGCCTTGTATCATTAAAATTTATTATTATTAACGCAAATGTTTTTATATATTTCTCTTAATAGTTATTGTATGACAAGTCAAAACATCCGTTAGGTAACCACAGACTACAGAAGCTTATTACATTATTGGCGCCTATTAATTCGTTACGACATCTAGTACGCATTCACTCTATGGCTATCCATAGAGCCACGGAATAACCTCATTATTGTAATCGTTCTCCTTATAGCCCAATTTAGCCGGGCTTTATGTAATATTAGCCGTAAACGTGATTTGCAATATTATTCGTAGTTTATGCATTAAGATGGTAAACGATTTGTTGAGAAGCAAAGTTAGATATAATAATACTAGAGAAGGTAGATGTTTCTATGAACTTATTTTAATATGAGTACAACTACCAACATTTCATTAAAACAACATTACAACACTAAGACTTAGCTAAAACTGGCAGTAGATAAGCAAATAAAATCTTTGTCAATTTGCGAAATAGCTGTAAAATTTAAATAAAAAACGCATTATTTTAGATTTGGAAACTAAGAATATTCTAGAACTCAGCAAACAGGTTGTCTTACAAGCGTCAAAACTCAAATTTCGAACAGCGCTTGCATGTTTATTTATATAAAATGTCACTTGAACGCTTAATATCTTTTTGTGTATTCTTTTCGTTCAATATCCGCTATATGACAAAGGTCAACACAAGGTTATTATTATTAAAAGATTTGGTCATACATAAGGTTTAATTAACAGCTAACTATTTAAAGAAAATATTGACTGGCATTATGAGCAATTAAACCAATAGGTACTTAATGCGATTCGTTACGTTTGTCAACCATCATAGATTACGGGGAAAAGTAATGCCCCGTTTGACGTTGTACTTATGTATGTGTTGTATGTGTGTACAAAGATAATTATAAATAAAGATGCGCAGTTTTACTTTCTGGCTATTCTTGTTCTGGGTTTAAATAGATAACAACTTTGTAATATTTCATTCGAATTGTATGCCAAATTCTGTATGTATTATACTTTAACTATTTATTTTTATAAATTCTAAGTAGAGAACTAATCATGACGTAAAAATGTGTTTTTGTAAGTAGGTATTCTATGGAGAAGGTTTTTATCCACCGGTAGCGGTAAAATTGTTTCTTAAAATAAATTCTACCGTAACCACAAACCAATATTAAACTTTTAAGCCATTGAGTGTAAAAATAACAAACTGGTTCTGGTTTATATTATTTTACTTTGGAATAAAACTGGTTCCAGTTATTTCACGGTTTGTTCAACTTTTAACATTTACGGCTGTATTTCAAAGGATCATGGTTAAATAAAACTAGGTCAGTCATAAAATTGTTTCCTATTCATAAAATATAAGGTTTTACCTGTTTTAAAAACTTATTTATATTATTTAACTTGCTATTTCAAACTGAGTTCATAAATTTAAAAATTAATATAACAAAGCAATTCCCATGTTCTTGTTTTAATATATATTATCGGGTACCAATTTGTTAGAAATTAAGTGCCATGATCATTTTATTAGGCAACCTTGAACTAAAATTAAAAAAAAAAAAAGAAAAATGAACGTCGCTATGTATTGATGTCTCATAATGTCACTCATTGACAGCGTAATGACTGAATACGTTTATTAAAATTTGGAACATAAGTGGAATAATTTTGAAATTTTACTTTTTTGTGGCCTCAACTTGCATTTACTCAGGGCCGCAAAATTAAGATCTTCAGTATTTAAAAATGAGAAATAACTATTTAACTTCAATAGTTTGCTTTCAAAATAATGTTTACGTTACATGTTTATTTAAATAACAATAAATTGCACTTGAGAACCATAACAAATTAGGCATGTTATATAACACAAACACAAGGTGAATTTCAAAGAATACACTTATTATGATGTCAAGCTGTCATGCAATGTTAACCATTCTTGTCGACAAGCTGTTTTGAGAAGACCACCCAACAATTTACTTTGTATTTTAAAGTTCAAATGTAATTTACCAATGTACTTTTCAAAGAAATAATCATTTAATTTAACGCCTACATTTTTATGTATGTTGCAGTTAATTTGAGAATTTGGTGTTAGGTGAAAGTGACTTTTTGGAAAAGTATTGATTGCTAGAGCTGAAAAAATTGCAAAGTCATGAATTGACGATCGGTCACGATCGAATTATCTATCGACGTCACTTTAAATGACTCATAGCACATCATGACGTCAAAGTTTGACCTTGCCCTTTAAAAAGAAGTTTAACATGATAATTTTAGACATATAATAGGGGACGTGAATTCTGTTAATAGAACTATTATAACGAACGAATCTAATAATAATACAATCTAAAAACCTTGTTTGCAGTTTAAATTATTTAACTGGATGTTAAGAGAAACTTTTTTTAAACTTTTTTTTTAATTCGAACCTCATATTTACGTAGATAGCAGCAAACTTACAGCAATCTAAATTTAAGTGACGTTTAAGTACATATTCAGTCATAACAGTTTTTGTTAATTGATAAGTACAAGCTTTTTAGGTGAAAAATAAATAAATTACCACTTCGGTAACATAAAATACATATAAGTTAAGCCGCACCGGAATCGGCAGTCCAAAGATTTATGATTTTTTCCCTCTACATAACTTCAGTACGACCATATTTACGAACCATTAAAATGTGTTTTTGCATGTCTACCAATCATTATGTGGCATCAGTTTGTTATTGTAGTTTCGGAATAGAAAAACTCAAATAAAAAGTGTTTACTCCTTACCTGCACGGTGGAATAGATGAAATATAATTTGTTATGATTGTATTGATTTGTTATAGTCCGTTATATTTAGCCTCCAAATGCTAGTTTGATATCAGAATGTTATAGCAACCCGGGGCCCTGTTTAATAAAGCTGACAATGCGACAAGTCCGACATATGTCAAAAAGTGACAATTCGACAATTTTTCTGTTTAATAAACTTACAAGCGACAAAATTGTCATGGTGGAAAATTCACAAATATGTCTGATTGTCATTTCCGCACACATTTTTCTGTTTATAAAACTTTTTAAGCGACAGGTGACAGGTGACAATTTGTTGTGAAAAACTTGTCAAATCTGCTTTATTAAACAGAAAATTGTCATGACATATTGACATATTTGTAGAATTGTCCGACAATTCTGACAGGAGCTTTAACCTCTGTCGCGAAATCATTAAATAAAAATATTTGCAAATTGTCACGACAATCCGACAATGGTCACCGACAATTGTCAGATATATTTTGACCATGGTTTTCTGACATAATATGTCGAGTTTTATTAAACGCATTTTACATGACAAATATGACAAGATTTCACCTGTCGATGTTTGACATATTTGTCACTTTTATTAAACAGCTTAAGCGCGACAATTCTACAATTTTGTCTTTTTTTTTTGGCCGGAATACTTTGTCTCGACAATAATTTTAGGCTGTTTAGCTTAAAGTTGTTGAAATACATAAATTAATCAAAACTTACTTTTACTACTACTATTACTAAAATTTACCTGCAATTATACACAACCTACATTTTTATGTGAAGCTGACATATAAATGTAGGTTGTGTATAAATTCGACATACATTTTTAAATGTAAGGATCCTGTTACAAGTGACCTACGTTCACTGAAACTAGTCAAAACAAAAACCGTCTTATTTGTCACTTGAACTGCAGCCCATCCAAATACCATCACGTCTGCGGCAAGCCTTGACATTACCGTACCAGGCGACCGAGTGCCGCTCGCTTACATTTAACGTCGATCGCACATATTTTACTTTACTTATTATGTGAGGTCTATATTAACTGTTTTATTATATCTATATTAAAAATATATGAAAAAGTGAAGTCTATATAGACGCGGCGTTTTTATCAGACTTGTGGTAACTTTAACTATGGTATATATGTATGGTACTATAATTTAACAGTTTTTTTAATAGAGTCCGAATACATCTGACAAACAAAATTCAAAAACTATTTTTGTACTTAGTAACGTAGATAATTTACAGCAGAAACTAGAAACCTTAGGCCGGTAATACTGAATAATACATTTATTTATATATCAAAAACCTTACTTGTTAATTGGTATCTAATGGATGAAACGACCTAACGAGCAAATCGTATTTAAAAGTTCTGATAATGACTTTCCAACTGCTAATCTACCCTTTCAATTCACGAATTAAAGAACCATATTTATATAAGTATACCTAATTCAAAATTCACAATGTATTCACTATTCACGATTGCAATACTTCATACAATTACAATATCATTTGAGCGTTGCATAAAATAGATTAGCGTGATTACGAAACGTCTTGACATTTTGCTCCTATTCGAATTCGCTCACAGATTCACTCGACATGATATAAAAGTAATTCGCAATGTTTAGATCGTTATGTTCTTTAGAATTTGCTAAACCGTTTCTCAAAGTATGGGCATTCTAATAAAATGTATTTTAATGTTAAAAACTGGCCAAGTGCGAGTCGGACTCGCGCACGAAGGGTTCCGTACCACCGTCGTATGAGAGCCCCCCTTAAATATTCATTTTATGTGGTTTTTAGTATTTGTTGTTATAGCGGCAACGGAAATACATCATTTGTGAAAATTTCAGCTTTCTAGCTATCAATTGGGTAGGTCTCATGTTTTTATAGCGTACCTAGTTTTATGTGTAAGACATAATATTTTTACATAGAATATAAAAGCATATTCTATACATAACTTTGAGAAGCACTTTAGGTACTCAAAAGTGAATGTTAAGATACAAATTCAAAGCAAGCTTCATTTTTTGGATGTAAAATTATAGATTCAGCAGATTCAACTTGAGCGGCGCTTTAAAGTTTAAATGTCAGAATTTATAGATTCACAACTAAAGGCCTTGATCTTAATACCATTTTTATTGAATGATTTAAATTACCATAATATATATGGCAGATGCTCTACAAACGTTATGTAAAGGTCGAAGCATAACTTAAATTATATTAGCACCAAATATGTCAAACTTAGCTAGATGCCAAACTTGGCTTGTTACTTTGTACATACTAACAAAATCAGATTTTCTTCTAATGTAATGTTAAATTACGAATATCTGGGTTATTGGATGATTTGCACATATTGTACTCGCACGAAATGTGCCAATCATCCACATTATTCCACATCAATCTGTAAACCATACAGACCTTATTCTACTTTGCCATTATAACGCAAAACAGACCGAGTTGCCTTTACGAGTAAGGAAACCAGTATGTGAAAATTCACCTCTAAAAAAATTGGTATTTTTAACACATGTTGTATAAAATTAATAATAATATCCTGGGACAACTAATACACGGCCATTTGATTCCAGAGCTTATACTATGGTAACCAGACAACTGGTAAAACTACATACTTATATATTTTTTTTAAATATCTTTATTTTAGATGAATGACATCCAGACACAGAACATATATAATCTTGTTCATCACTCAAAGATTTGTCCTGGGTGGGAATCGAACCTACAACCTCCGTTTTTGCAGTCAGGGTCGCCAACCACTAGACCAACAGGCCAGTTATGGAATTCTTGTATAGTACGTACCTCCTTAACCCTCTGCAGCAGCGGCTCGAGCCAGTGCGCGTTGCACTCGACGTGCGAGTCCAGGAAGGTGAGCACGGGCGCGAGCGCGGCGTCGGCGCCCCGCACGCGCGACCGCATCAGGCCCTCGCGCTTCGTGTTGCGGATCACCTTCACTTTGCGGATCGCGCGGAGAGCTGCGCCATCGTCCGCTACATAAGAAAGATAGATATTAATCACGGGTCATTAGAACCATACAGACACAGGACAAAACCGCGTGGAAAAGGAGCCGTGGCCTGGGACAAACGGTCTTACAAATCAGATGTGTGTATTTGGAGAGACAATTAAAGATTTCAAGTAAGATGCCTCGTAAACTTAATTGAGATATAAAAGACCAGAAACAAAACAGCTGAAAGTAAATTAGCGTATTCATGAGTTGTAAAATCTCATTATTAGAATGATGTCATAAGTTGTTTAAAAGAGGTTTCTAGAAAAGTCTGTCAAACAGCCTTGAACTTACTTAGGCGGATAACACTGGCGCGGCGCTAAGGCTCTTAGAGTATGTGAACAAGTCAATTAGTATGTAAAGCACGCTTGGGACAACAAAGTTAAGACGCGGTCCCCGGCGACGGGATGCCATGCCCCGTACTAAGGGTCCCACGCTCCGACGTCGGGTGCAAAGAATACGAATGCAAAGAAGGTTATGCTATAGTACAGCTAAAATGTTAGTGTAATATTTTTTTCGTGTTTATTTACGGCCTCAATGTAGAAAGCGTCTTTAGAGCAACGTAAACCTTGAATTGACCCTTGTTGACTGTCGCTCTGATCAGAGTTGGTGACTGCTACTAGTGACATAAAGACCACCTAGGAAAATAGATACTATGTGTGTATTGTGTCTGTACTTTTATGCTTACTTGCCCACGTTAACTTTTTTAATAAATTCACGCGACAGTTGGTACAGAATCAACGCTTTACAGCATTTAGTCACACACTCAAATTAATAGCGATATTCAGTTAATTAATTGGCACAACATTTGCGAATACGAGCTGTGGTTTTGGACTAATTTAATTGTTGGAATTTCACAATTTATCATGAGAAGCGAAAATTAATTGCCTCTGTAACTATTGTGTGGATAATCATGCGAATCGAGTGTTTTGTTGAATTAAATAAGAGTGGAATTCACAACACTGGTAATGATTTAGTATTGTTTCTGGGAAAAAGTTAATATTGTGAGAGCTGTATTTAGTTGGAACTGTTGGAAGTACGCCAGCCAAGTTGAGGTTGCATGTTCGTAAGTTACATTGAAGGCGTGCTCTGATTTTGAATGAAGATACATTTTCGAATGTAACTTTTAAATAATACTCTTTGCTTTATTTAAGGAGACAATGTGAGCAAAAGCTGATACTTTACTATCGTTTCATTTTATGGAACCTAATGTATGAAAGTTGGATATTTCATTATAAATGTTATATTGTGTATCTGTATTGTTTGAACTAAAACAGCACATCAGTTCAGTTACATAAGCTGTTTCAATGACAAGTCCACAATAGCGGATCTTATTATTATTGACATGTTGACCTAGTACGCATTCCAAAGATTTGGCAACAAGGTGATAAACAGCTGTTTAGTACATATTTCTACGGATGTTACGTGACATATGAACTTAACATATTTAACAGATCCGTCTGCTAATTTAGGTATTATAATCCAGCCTATAAACGTCCCACTGCTGGGCACACGCCTCTTCCCATATAGAGAAGGCACGAGCATTGATCACCACGCTTGCTCTCTGCGGATTGGCGATTTCAGATCCCAAGTTTTGGTATCCAGGTTTCCTCACGATGTTTTCCTTCACCGTTTGTCAGAGGTGTCTTAGAGTAATTAAGAAAGTACATATAACTTTGAAAAAGCCACATTGGTACTTGCCTGGGTTCGAACCTGCAACCCTGTGCATACAAATCCGTTCATTGAACCGCTAGGCCACCACGACATATTTAGGTATACAACTACAATTTAGGTATGCTTTAAACGTAATGTTGAAATTGAGCATTCAAATTATAATTATTTTTGGAATTACACAATTCACATGTTCGAACTTGGCTGTTAATTTGCCAAATTCGACTTTTAGTTTGCCGGCCTTTCACTACAATTCTTTTTGTTTTATTTTGTTGCTTACTTATGTAACAAAAAATATGTTCCCATCTACTTTTGCAGCATTTAAAGTATGTAAGTTGTTGCGATGACTTTGTAATTTTGAAATGTGGTGGCGTGTTACTAAATTTTGGTCGAATGACAAAAGGTGGGTTAATAGGATTTCTTTGGAAATGGCAATGTAGATGTTGAATACAACTTTATTTTGTTGATGACCTAATGAAACTTCAAATTGGTTGTATATGTAACTTTGTGTTTACGAGAATTTGAAGTTCTATTAGGTGGTTCATGATATCTTAATAAGGTGGCTGTGAATTAACTGATCTTTTCCACCGGTGTTGTTTCTCATTTGTTCTCTTAGCCGTCTATTGTTAAAACTTCTACAATAAATTATACTTTATGACTCACGTGCGTTGTTTAGATGTTAGGAAGTAATTAAGTATGAGTTAAGCATGTCTCAAAGTTTGTTAACAAATCTTGTGTGTTAACATCGTAATGAGCGTAAGTACTGTTCATTTCGTTTGTTATAAACCAAACTCACTCTTAGATACTTTAATTTTGTAAGCGTATTTTCGCATATGTGTACCTATACTTTAATAACTATTATGTATGAATGTATGAACCAGGGATGTTATGGATATATAATTTCGAATATGGATATGGATATTGGTAAAATATAATATCGGTTTCGGTTACGGTTATGGCTATTAAATTATTTCGGATTATCCGATAGTTTCGGTTAAGGATATAATTGTTTAAGGAACTGTAAGTACGAATAGCTGTGCACCTCGCGCTGTGACGTCATTAGGTAGCGGGAGAGGTGTCGCATTCCAGCGGAGTGCACAGTTAATTCGTACGAGTGTAGTATTTAGTTAGACTCCGCCCTATCCGAAACTATCCAAAGCTTTTATTTCGGATTCGGTTACGGTTACGGATATTTTTTTATTTCGTATATCTGATAGTTTCGGTTACGGATATGGATATCCATAACAACACTGGTATGAAACTGTGGCTTTATTATTAACAGCCAAAATAAAAGTTGTTCAGTAACTTTATCACGGCCACAGCCAAGGTCGAATAACGTGACACATGAAAAGATTTTTAAGCATACTTGTATAATGCAGTAAATAAATAAGCCACACGACGTCCATCGGGTAAATTAAGTTTGATTTAATTAAGCTAACCACTTATCGAGGACATTTCGATGTACTATAGCGGTTTTTGTATATTTTAGATCAACTCTATTTATAAAAAAGTTTTTAGTTAATACTTACGGTTATCACTGAAGTCGTCGACTAGAATAATTTCTTTGATCAGATGCTCCGGACTTCTATTGAGGACACTGCAATATAAACACACATTAAAAATCACAAGGTAAATAAAACATAAGCAAGAGAGGGCGAAAGTCTAACTTTAGTCCGAAAATAATTTAAGACACTTAAAAACTGATCTAGAAACTAAAATATTCGTAGGGTAGGCTTACTGAAAATTTGAACATTTTTATTATGTCAAGGTAATTCAACTTTTTTTTTAATCATTTATTTGATGAGGCTTTTTGCGCTGGTGCGCCAAGACAGCCTCGTAAGGTACCACAATAAATTAAATAATAAATTAACAAAAGTAAAAATAATCTAATCCTAAGACTTAAAGATAACTTAAAACTAGACACCTTGTTGGAATGTAGCACCTTCTACAGGTCACAGGCTAGAAAACTACAGACCCTACGTCTAATTCCACTTTAACGAGGTTTTATATAATATTCGTTTGACGAGTCTGCTCTACATTTATTTTAAGTTCTATTATTATACTAGCTGTGCCCCGCGGAATCACCCGCGTAAGTTTTTCGTAATTTTTTGGATGTTTTTATAGACATTCTGCAATTCGAGGTGCAATAAATTAAGAATCATTAAAAGTGGTCAACATGCCTATACCTAAATGGTTTAACAGGCCCGACTATGTTTCATAAAACTATAATAATAATAATAATATTCCGGGACAATTCACACACGGTTATCTGATCCCAAGCTAAGCAGAGCTTGTGTTATGGTAACCAGACAACTGATAAACATACATATATATTTCTAAATACATACATAATATAGATAAATTACACCCAGACACAGAACAAATGATCGTGCTCATCACACAAAGATTTGTCCTGAGTGGGAATCGAACCCACGACCTCCGGTATAGCAGTCAGGGTCACTAACCACTAGACCAACAGGCCTGTCAAGCTATGAATACATTATTTAATGTTTGTTTTACTAATGGTACATACCTGACAATAGTTCGTAGCAGCGTGGACCTCGCCTCGTTGTGGAACGTGATGATGATGCTCGTCTGAGGCAAGTCGTCGTCGTACTTCTTCAGCCGACACCTGGGAACAACATAAATTATAATTATTTATAACATGTTTATAAAAAAAAATGAAACTACGCGAAGAACTTAATTATTTCTCTTTGACAACTTTTTATAATCAAGCTAGAAAAAAGAATACTTGAATTCAGAACCTCCTTCTTTTGAAGTCGGTTAAACAGTACTTTACATTAAAGGATCTAAAAAAAATAAAATGAGTTGGTAGGTATGAGGCTGTCCCTGTTGCACAATAAGTTAAATAGCATAAAATATGTTGTTCTAATTTTTTGATAGTTTTATCTTAATAATATTTCCTTAAAATAGTAGTTCCTTCCTTAATCATAAATAATGTATGCTCATTTACTGCAACTCCAAAATCTACTGGTCACACAGACTACGTAATAATATTGTTTAACTGGAAACTAGGTCATTAGCTATTAATTAACTCCACATAAGCTAGCCTTTATGAAACATTTCGTATTCATTTGGATGAAGGGGATTCCATTAAAATTTTATGTCGGAAAATTTACCTTTCGTATATTGTTACTGGTAATTAAATTTTAGTATTAATATTTATGTAGAGTAGATTAAAACTACAATTTAATGTTTATGTAAGTATCCCAGTGCCTATGTGGTCTGTGATATAATTTTAACGATATGGTGATATCTGTTTTACAACAAACTATCGGTTTTCACGTATTCGATACTTAAAACTCCTATGTATTAGATATTGATGTATAATTTACGGCAGTAAGTATTACATGGGGGTATGTGTCACATAAGGTAGTATGTATCATATAAGGGTTATGTCATCTGCCTCATCTGCCTAGCCTTTTTCCCAAACTATGTTGGGGTCGGCTACCAGCCTTACCGGATTCAGCTGAACACCGTATTTTACATGGTTGGGTTGGGTGGCGTTGGATTATGTATGAAATAAAATTTAACGTATGGTGTCTCCATCCGTTGATTCTCATCGATAAAGGTGTAACCAAGTAACAAAATAACCTATATTTAATTTAGATCCTTAAAGTTAGAAATGGCTTGATAAAACGGGTTTAAGAACATGCAAAAACGGCGCCAGCCGGTTGACGGACACTTAACCGCATCACCTTAAACTTTTTTTCGTAATCATATCAATCAATGTTTTCCACCAGTAATTGAATCTTCACTGACTGGCATTGAGCATTATGGCAAGGTCCAAGCGATGCAGGTTGTATATCTTTAGCTAACGCGAGTTACGTAAAAGGTCGACCACTGACACTGCACTTCTTCATGTCACGACCACAGACCAAAGAAATTATATATAAACGAGGACCCGGCCTCTGAATAAAATGGAAGAAAGAAATTAAAAAAGCAAGTCCTTCGCTTTGTTTTAATGAAAACCAGTCAAGTGCTACAAAACACTAATTACTTTTTATTATAATTGCAGGAAATGCAAATTTTGTGAAAGTGCCAACTCTACCGTTCCATGAGCGACAGACAGACGGAAGGACGAAAGAACTGCGGGCCTAAAAATTGATTCCCACTGGCACCCTTTAGGTAAAGAACCCTTGAAACCAATCGTTTTGGAAAACGCTGTTTTTCGGACGCTCTGTCTTTTTTTTTATTTGGTCTGTGGTCATCTCGATAAAAAATGTAGGTTAAGACCAACTACTTTATTTGAGGCTCTTTAATGGATTAAACGAATTTGGTAAATAAATCTGGTAATAAAAGGTTTTAGGTAGATTCTCTATTACACGAAAAGCCCATTAACGAGTACATAAAGGGTTAGAAATAACGTTGTATGGTGAACCAGTAATCTTGTGCACCTGTGAGTTTAAGAGACTCTTCGTGTTACCACTATAGAGGTTTCTACTATTCTCTTTAAAGGGGAATGCCAAGTCGCCATAGTAATTTAGGCCCTCTGTGCACACAAATATAAAATAATAATAATAATAGGGAGCAATTCTAACAATTAATTAGTAATAGAAATGATTTACAAAGAACTTAGCATTTCAAAGTTATTTAAGATTCTTATATTCCATCTTATATACTGCAGTTTATGTCGCCAGTGTCGTCATAAGTAGCGGGAACAGAATCCATAATCAGGCCGTGGTCGTCAGGTATAGGAGAATCGTCAGAGTCAGTATTTATAGCGAAAAGTAGTCAATTTAAACCGCAATAAACATAAGCAAGTAACCGCAATGGAGTTGCTAGAAGCAATGATTTTGACATTTACGTATTTCGGCAACTGACAGTGACAAGTAAAACTTTGACATAGCAATAGGAAGTTGCCATAAAAAGTTTTTATAGCTAGATATGTTTTTTGAAAAGGTCGATTTATAGGATATTATTTTTAATTAATAATTGGTATAATAATTATTATTAAAAGATATTTTAAGGATTTAGATAGGTATAATGTATGTTTGCTGGGAAGAAAATGAACGGTTTTTAATAATAAACGAAAAATAATTATTCTGATTAGTTACCTGCCAACATTTTTTTGTAAAGGCAACATTTGAAACTCATGTTATGTTCAAGTTCCGTTAGTTTAGTCGTTATAATGTTTAATATTTATGAAAAAATGTTACCGACATGCACAGACTAATGAATACGTGGCAGACATTTAAAAAATACCAACATATTTTTTTTGTAAAACGAATCTCTTGTGCAATTCTGGGCCTAGATTCGTCATTCCCCTTTTAGGAGTAGGGAACATTTTAATTTGGAAACAGTTGAATTCGTTTGCCTTTTGTTTCCCAATTCAACGTAGGTATGTAGGTACTTAATATTATGGCTACACTGTTTCCCAATGAACTCGCGGAGTAGCAAAAATCAAAACAGAAAACTGTTCATTAGTTCATACAACAACACAAGCTCGATTCAGTTAATAAAACGAAAATATTGTGTTCAGTTATTTGGATATTTTGCGTCCAATTCACAGCAATATACGCAGAGCAATTGTTTTCCCTTTATAAAGCCCATAGTGTTTTGTATCGCAACAAAACCAGTGCCGGGAATTGAAAACGAATCAATTTTGCAGTAGCAATTAAAACACTTTATTAAACGGGTTTCATCAATATTGGACGAGTGGCATGGAAATTATTGTAAACATTTTTTTAAATTGCCAATTACTGACATTCATAGGATTTTACTTTTTACAAGTGAACGGTTTTAGTGAATGTATTTATCGTAGTTAAAATCTTTCAAAGTACTTACTGTTTTTGGGTCATTTAACTTCGGGTCAGAGGTTAAGGCATAATTAGTTATTATCTTTAGTGGGCTTTATTGAACAAAGACATAATTGAATTCCGTAGAATATTTTATGATCAAAAGGCTCCGTTGCTACGTCAATCTATTAAATTATGACCTAAATTATTACTGCCATATTCAGTAAGATATTATTAGAATTTTAGTAGACTTGTAGTATTTTGGGCAAATGAAGCCAGTCTCTGAGTGACTGCTTATTAATTATACTTAACAAGCACAGGCTGTTCTGAGTGGTTTTGGAATCTACATGGTCCATCGTGGATTACGTTTTCTGCTCTATCCTGTAATTTGTGCGTTAAATTTTCAACGTTATTTGTCCAACAATCTACTAAACTACAGGATTTAAGAACACCATATTTAAGTACTCACATAGCATTCCTCGTATCAGGCACCGGCCTGTTACTGGGTAGGTTGTCAGACGCGGCCTGGTTGAACCTGTTCCTCACGTAAGGGTCGGAGTCCTTGCTGCCCGCCGCCACATAGCCGGCCTCGTCGAAGTAGGACCGGCCCGTGGTCCCAGTGTTGCCAGTGTGCCCAGTGTTGTAGACCTCCTCGGGGGACGCGGGACTGCTCTCTGGTTCCTCGACGTCTGAGTGCTGTTTGATCAGACGAAGGGCTATGTTTTCTTCCTGTAACAAGAGGATGATGAGGTTATTTGTAAGAAATAGTCAAGATGGAGTCTTAATTAAGACACAATTGAATTTTGGTGTAAGATAATTGATAACAAAAATAAGATAATTATCAAATAATTAATTAAAAAATTTTGAGCTGAAATATAAACTGACTCTGTCGCAGATGTACTCATAACACGTTTTGAATAGATATAACCTTTTCGTAACACCATGTATGTGTATTCTTCTCTTCGTTTTTGCTCTAATGTAGCTTTTTTGTGGTGTTGGCATTTATTTGTCCCTATTTATTTCCTACCTTCGCCCTTGAAGAAACGGTAAATTAAGGTACATGCAACCTCGGTTGACGCATGAGCCATGTTTACATGCGCTATGTTTGCATATGCGTTAGTTACCAGGCTTTACGTGATCTGTGGCGATACCATCCCCATTCCCAGAGCTTTATATTGTCTATACTCCTATATTCATTGTTACCACAAACAATGCATGCGGTAACATTGTAAGGCCACACGGACCAGTTACCACAGCCAAAGTGAGTGGCCAGAAACCGGATATTGTTTTTTGTTAATTGATATTATTATTATTTTATTGCTGTTTCTATTGGGTCAAGTTATTTAGCTGTCTATTTGCACATGTATTGTTACTCTAAAATATTATCAATCAATACTCAAAATTAAATAAAACTAAGAGTTTTCTGGCATACATTCTGATTGTGTGTGTTGTTCCTTGTTCTTTTAAGTATAATGATGCTTAAATGGTCATAAGCTACTTTATTAGCTTTGATTATAAACCAGTTTTTAAATATCGTAAACCGCGTTAAAAAGTAGCCTTTATCCTATCTTGATATTTAAGCTTATTCCAGACCAAATTTCATCCAAATGGGTTCATCGGTTTAGCCGTGAAAGAATAAAAACATACAGAATAACTTTCACATTTAACATTAGTATGTACCTATCACCTGTCAGAACTCGGTAGGTATATCTTCTATTAATAAACATTTACGTCTAACTAACAAGCAGAAGTCAACATGTAGTTTGAGACCAGTGCACGATGTTTGAAGGACTGTACGCCGCCTACGAACAAACGAACACGGTACGATAACTTTGCATGCACAACTCAATTGTACATTCGTTCAAAATGAACTCAGTTTTGCAACTGTTAAAACTTTAATTTATTTTTTAAATGATAACATGAAGTTGGTGAGATGATTGTTTTTTTTTGTAGGAATGAGTTGTACTTGGTATAAAATATATTAATATTGTTTAAATATATGTATGCTAGACTACTATCCTTTAAAATAATTAATAAAAAATAAAAGGAAAAAGAGCAGACCTTAATGAAAATTATCGGGAACCGCCTCTCTTCTTTTTCTCTTTTCTTACATACTTTTGTTGACGTTTCAAATATATAAAAATAAAATCCTTTTGAAGTCGGCTAAAAAAGTATTATTCGCGGGATAAGATGAGCCCTGTACAAATTATCTACCTCTAAGACTATTGAGAGTACTCCAGATTACGTTTAAATCGATATCGATACTAAACCATCCCTTAAGTAACCATTAAGGTTTCTGAGCGCGGCAGTTGAAGTATACCTAGTTGTTACATACAAACCTGATATTTTATTCATTAAGTCTGTCTCTACGCATTGCTAACTATAAGACCTTTAAAAGCTCGTTGAATAGTAAATAGCGGCCATACTCTACAAATGGAAGCTTATATATTGAAGAATGGACGGGGTATTTTTTATGACCATGCACTGTAATGGCCGAAGGTATTTTCTTGGTAAAGAGTTCTTAAGAATATGATGTCTTTCTGTTAAAGCTCTTTGCCATTCAAGAAAATACGTCTGTGACTTTAATATGCTTTTAAGACGCAACTAATATATTTGATAATGGATTCTCAAGTTACAAGTGAAGTGTTTTCCCGTTTCTTTTTCGACTAGCACTTGACATGCTCTCCTAATTTATCTCATTATTTCGTCCAAGTGTTATTGATTTGACACTTATTTTTTTTTTTTATATCATGTATTCAAGAGAGTCGTTCCTTAATTAGTAAATGGGAGCTTTTTTCTAGGCTTATGTTGATTATGTTATTTGTAATCACAAGCATCTTCGTTTCTAGAAATTCAGCTATAAATTACTGACTCAGTTAATATAGAAACAGGGTTGTTTCGAAGCTAAATAAGTAGTAGAAAATCATAAAAAAAAAACAAGTTCACGACCGGCTTATATGTAAGAATTCTATTTGTTTCTCGAAAGGTACCTAACAAGTCTATTTTAAATATAATTTATAAAAACTTGTTTTCTAAAAAAATATCCAGTTCTCTTATCACAGAAAGTCTCCTTAAATATAAGCAGTTATTTAGAAAATATTTCAAAAACACATCGTTGCTAACCGGCATGGGCCGGGAAAAAAGCTATTCAACTTAATTGATAAAACTTTGATGACTGTCTTGATCTTGATCAAGATTTTACACGGTTTAAGAAGTTTTCTTCATCCATATACTAATGTATGGGAAGAATAAGCCAGACACAAAAATAAAATGATCATATTTTAAACCTATACCCGACATCACACCTTACTCCTTACAAGCAAAGGTCAGTTTTTCATATTGCATACTCATATCATCACATATTTTAATGATCGTTTTCAAAAGCATGCCTTACGCATTACATTAATGCGTTTATCTTGTAATGTCTGCGTAATATCGACGTATTGTGAAAAATCCATATTAACCTTGTGTCCAGTTTCCATCGTCCGTTTCTCTTAACCTTGACACATCGTCTTTCTAACACACTTTGTAGTTTAAATCTGTATGTTAATCACTAAACTGGTTTAAGGTATAATGTCATCACATTTCGTAAGATCTTGTTTTAAAAAACATTATATTATGGCATAGGTATACAGTTTCGATTTTATGTTCAACATTTTATGTGATATGTGTAGGTAGGCATAGTTTTTAGTATTGCAAATTCTATTTCAATTACGTTTACAAAAGTTTCAAGAGCCGATTTTAGAGTCAAACTGACTTAAAAATGTATATTCGATATATTTTTACGTCTTCAGTCTAGCCTTTTTCAATATTCTAAGGTCGACTTCTAGTTTAACCAAAAATAGATGAACACTTATGCAGGTCTATAAAGAGCTGCCCACCTACCTGACGTCCGTAATCCTTATATTTGGTAATACGAAACATTGAAACAGTAAAGTCCGATGTAAGTGTTTTAAGCTTACTATATGCTTAGAAGAATGGGTATGTCACATATCGTTAGGTACAAATGCATATCCTCCTAATTAAGAAAAGGAAGCTATGTTTTTAAACCACCAGATCCGCTCGGTAAATTCCATATCAAAAACATCTATATTCATACTACGAATAGTTCGACATTAAATCAGGATATAGATATTTTTTATTACATGTTAAATGTAAATAGAAAACGCATTAATTCATGAATGGTCAGCCATTCATCATTCATGGTGATATCGTGAGATCTAGACTGTCTACTTAGCGTATCAAGACATCGCATCAAAAACCTGCATCCTGCTCTTGAAAGCTATCAATAATCTAGAACATGCAGTTATCTCGAATGATTACACTTCTTCGAAGAGGGTCAGATATGATATTCATAATATTTGAGATATGAATTTATTACTGTGTAACGGAAACTGTGACTGCTTTCAAGTTAAGATGGTAAAACATAATAGGGATGATAACATTTTTTTTATTTTTATGTCCATCTTTTAAATAATAAAAAAATATTAGACACGTATTTTTTATTTTGCCCCGTAAACAAAGAATTATAAAGATACAGCGAAGGTAATTCTTGCGTGACGTCACGTCTAAGCAAAAATTGTACCTACCCGTGACGTGACAAGCTCCCAATCCTGAACTTTAAAGCGGTTTATATTCATATATTTTTTTTTGATTTGATAAAAGAAAGAATACGTGTCTATTACATTTTGATTATCTAAATGGCGGACTAAGGAAATTTTGAATTTTCATACCTAGTCATCAACCCTATCATAATGATGGCAGGCAAAACCTAAATATATAATGCGATATAATCCCTTAAATGTAGGTAGTTTTATTTCCACATTCGCGTAAACCTCAGAACACAATATGATGGCAGAATCTAAAGACATTCGAATATGAAGCTAAACTCCCTGCTTGGTAGATAAACTACGTACGGATGGCACATGTGGAAAGATCGTTAAAATAAATTTTAATTATTAATGTTAAATGGAATCCAGGTCACTGCATCCCCAATAATTCTCATTAAAACCTACATATGAATTGAATTCCTATTAAAGTTTCATCGATTGCTCTATAGGCGAAAAAATTTATATATGTATGTAATACATCATCATGGTACACTACATTATGAAAAAGTATGTTTTTGTGTTATACGAATGTGCAAAATGATCTAGCAAGTAGGTCAGGTCATTTGCTGATGATTTTGTATACTGAATCATTATTATATAAGACTAGCGGCCCGTCCCGGCTTCGCACGGGTATTTAACACATTATTAAAAAGTTAGGATTGACGATTTCTGTGTTATTACTACTATTACGCTCTATAATATTAGTATAGACACTCCCGTACCTCAGTGATGCTTAAATCGCATAGTTAGCCGAGCAGAGTGAGCGACAATCACGCGACTTTTTTCTAATTCTTATATTTTAAACTCGTGATATCTTTCGAAGGGAATGTCCAAAGTGAATAATTCAAAAAGTTACATAAAGGTATTGAAGCAGTCTTGACTATGAAGTAATTTATTTTGATAAGGATCAATACCAAGTAACAAATAAAGAGCCTTTTCTAGCGGCGTCCTTTCAATAATTTTTTTTTAGTAAAATGTCTCTTATTGTGACCTAACTGTTATAGTTAGACATATGCTGTCGCGACACTTTTTGTAGATAATTATATGTTCTACAAAGACGTAGTACATTATTTTGTTCTATAATCAATAGTTTTCGCAGCGCACGCGATGCAAGAAAGTTTTTTGGTAATTTTTTCACACCTTGGTTTACATTATTGAGGTTTTAGTAAGGATCCCTAACTTTTTTGAAAATTTCATATAGCCTATGTTCACCGGAAATAGTGTAGCTTCCCAACAGTGAAAGAATTTTTCAAATCGGTCAAGTAGTTTCGGAGCCTATTCATTTCAAACAAACAAACAAACAAACAATCAAATCTTTCCTCTTTATAATATTAGTGTAATATGTTATGTTTATGTAACTGTAATGATATTGCAGTTCTTTGAAATATTTGAAAGGCATTAAGTATTATACAGATAGCCTAATCTTAGAATATTTCAATTGATTTGATTTCACGCTTCTATCTGCAGTATTCTGCAGTTCCTGGTTTCTATTTCATATCCATAATAAAGTTATAAATGCAAAAGTCACTCTGTATGTTATCTTTTACAGCGAAACCACTATAGCGATTTTGAAACAACTTGGTTTGGAGTAAGCTTGAATTCAAAGAAAGGACATAGAGTACTTTTTGCAGCGCTAATCTACGGGTGGAAACGCAGGATAAAGCTAGTTATTTTATGTAGAGAAATACTCATCTGGTTTGTGTACAGCTTTCTACGTACAGATTAGCTTGCTAATAGTGTAACCAGTGAAAGTGCATTGATGGCTTTAACTTTATCCATTAAAGCCTACGCAGTAATCAAAGTTTATTTTTATAGGTTAATACCTCTAAGGTCAGTAATTAAATATTTTAAATTACGTAATGTGTTACATTATGTTTGGAATAAAGGTAAGGTCATCTATTTTTCGTTTTTAAGCAATAGGTAATTTGATTTAAGTAATAGCTGAAATAAAATTATTCGACTTTTCGTTAACAGTGTTGTTGTATTAGATTTAAGTATTGAATTGTAAATAAATAAACTCAATAACATAAAGTTAACAGTATTCAATTTAATATTAACACATTAATATAGAGTATTTTTAAAGGCAGTATATAACTTAATCGTTTGATCACCAAATGTATTATTTTCCCCTTATGTGAAGTATGAAAATACCTAAATAAATGCCTTTCCTAAAACTTTAAATATTCCTAGCAATGTCACATGTCATGTGGGACCGGTTAATTCTCAAACTGTCACAGGAAAGCCGTATTTTGTCTTCCAACTCTTAACAAATAACATAGTGACTAATATTTATGTAGATACTGGACACTTCAAACAAGAAACGAATTATAATAAAAACTAGTTTTACAAGACCTTTTCTAAGATACACCTTGATAGTAGAACATGTTTGCTTAAAATAGTTTTTAGTCTCTTGTCACCGATATTCATCTGTTTTTTTTGGCATAAATATAGATTTATTTTTAAATGATGTGTCATTGATTTTCATTTGTTTTTTTCTAGAATGATAGTCTGATTTAAAATTGGAATTGGAATGTTATTTTATTAATAGTCGTCTGGGTGGAGTCTGAATGAAAACAAATAGGATGTTTCTAGAATAATTCTGAGGATAATTTAAAGCGCAGAATCGTTTTTTTTCCTTTTAATTTGGCTTTTCATAATAAAAGTCTCATCACTAAGGTAGCAATAATAGTGGAACTTTTGCAACATAATTATTGGATATAATTTTATTACTCTTTTTACGAACAAAGGTAGAGATTGTTTGGACTGTTATCATTACAGTCGATGCTTAGTTTTGGCAAACATCCGACGAGAAATACACAATGATTAATAAAGAAAATAATACCGAGACAATGGAGCTTTTTGTCTAGTAAACATAAAGAAAGTAATAGTAGATGGAAATGAGTCGTAATATAAAATTATCAAAATTTCTATTTCGATTTATAGCTTTTACAATACCTAGTCGGATCTTACATTTTTCTCAACACCTAAGAAGACAACAATGTTTTAAGTCGAACATCGACTGAAAATACAACTTGAAGATTACCCTACAATAATACAAGCATGTCCGTGCAATTTAAATACAATTACGTATCTAGAAGGCGGTTCGCTCTCACACAAAACCCCGTATTTTCAACAATGACTTAGGAAGTGTACACTGCAGTGCATTGAAAGTACAAGTGTGTGGCACAGCGGTGTAATGCGTGTATAATGTTGTGCTCCGCGGGCCGTGACCGATTCGGTTTGAGTTTGACAACTTGGCGGTAACTTAGGGCTGCCGTTATGTCACTGTAATCTGAGAACCTCTTGCGTGACAGAGAATACAAGATACTGACATTCTTGATTTAAATAGAGTGATTTCTTTTTCTTTTTTATGGCTTCGCTTAATCGAGCGTAAATTAAGATTTTTTATTGTATTTAGTGTTTGTTTTTTTTTACTCATCTACAGTTCTAAATTCAAATATAATGTTAGATACTTACCTATTTGTGTTGGATAATGTTTAGAATGTTTATGTTTCCATGAACCATGGCATACATATTGTCGGGGTCATATTGTACAAATTATACAAAATTAGGTAATTATCTACATCTAAAATTTTACTGTACTGACCGATATACCAAACGGTTACAAGAATGTAGCAATCATTTAACATTACGTATAAATGTTCGTAATAGCACTATTAAAGATTAATTTGGACTACATCTGATGTTACCAAACCATAGACGGTTTTGGATGTTATTTTATGTTTTAATGATAATTCAATTCCAACCTAACTTGAATGTTGAATAATTAAATTGCTGAATATGAAAACTAGTACCAAAATTTAGTACTAGGTACAACTAATAAAAAAGGACATAAAAAATCTTAATTAATGATTTATGTAAGTATGTACCAGCCCTATATAATTTTACCGTTGGCTAAACTGTGAGATGTTAGTCATTATTATGGCCTCAAGTGTACGGTACGAGTGATTCTATAATTGCGCTACAATTATTTTGCTCGAGTTTTTCCGGTTTTCATTGACATCTAGTAAGCAAGCACGTGTCAATTGTTTCGTCTTTATTCCTATTCTATGATTCAATTCAATTAAATTGTTTATTGCATACCATATTGTTACATAGGTGGTCAATTATTCAGTAAGTTCACAACTCATTATGGACCCTGTCGGGGACAGCAAAAGTAAGAGAGAGGAGGAATATGCTAATTATTTTATGTATTATGATGTATTTTAATCTTATATATTGTGCGTATTTTATATAATTATCCTTTAACTAGTGGTTTACTTTATTATATTATTTTTTATAAATATTTTAATTTATTTTGTACTTGCTATAACCTAGTCTATGAGTAAGTCAATTGTATTATATTATTGCACATTATAACATTTAATTATGATATAATCAAAATCAAAATCAAAATCAAATGTTTATTTCGTAAAATATGGGTACAGACAGATGTATACAGGGTCGCACAGTTTCCACATATTTTGCCATAAGTAGCATACGAAAATTGGTACATAGACATTCTTATTAATTAGCATTAAAGTATCATACATCATAAATTTTTACAAGAACAACAATTAATAACAAATATTATAAGAATTGCAATAATAAATAACATCAAAACACCTCTATTGTTCGAAAAATTCTTTCAGGTTGTAAAAAACATTGTTAATTAAGTAGTGCTTAAGAATTCGTTTCATACGCAGCAATGGTAGCTCACGAATACTTTTCGGAATTCTATTAAATATTTTGATGCACATTATAAGGCAGTTGTCATGGAACAAAGTGGTTCTACAAGATGGCATTATTAATCGTGACGGATCTCTCTTTGCATGATCTCTGATTTGTTTTAACAAACACGCATATTTCCATTATATATAATCCAGTTAATGTAAGAATATTTTGCTGTTTGAACAAAGATCTACAACTATCAAGTGGCCCTACATTACATAGCGCGCGTATGCATTTCTTTTGACTAATAAAAGCTTTCTGGACATCTGTCGAGTTGCCCCAGAGTAATAATCCATACCGTAATACAGATTCAACATACCCGTAATAGGCAATACGAGCTGCTTTAGCGTTGGCTATACTTTGAAGTCTACGTAACGCATAAACAAAACGATTAATTTTTTTTGAGACATTTTTTACATGTAATTTCCAATTGACATGCTCATCAATAGTGATACCCAGAAACTTTGTATCTTGTGCTTCTATTAGTTTTTCGTCTTTACACATAATATTTACCTCTTGTAGCTTAGTCTTGTAATTTCTAAATTGTATATATTTTGTTTTTGTAGTATTGACGCGAAGATTATTATTTTCAAGCCAGGATGTTATGGATTCTATAGTAGAATTTATCTCTTGATCGTATGTTTCAGTTTTATTTGTGTAAGGTATAACGACTGAGATGTCGTCAGCAAATAATATCGATTGATGATTAATTGTACATGGGAGGTCATTGATATATAATATAAACAATAATGGACCCAAAACACTCCCCTGGGGTACACCAAATTTATTTACGAGGTAACTAGATCTGTAATATGTCAATTCTAAATTATCAGCAGTACGTGACACCTCAACACATTGCACCCTATTAGTTAAATAACTTTCGATCCATGTGAGCGCCGGTCCTCTGATTCCGTATTTTTCACATTTGCGTAATAGCGTCTTATGTTCAACACAATCAAAGGCCTTAGACATATCGAAGAAGATGCCTGTTACCGGTATTTTTGCATTTATATATTCAGTTATACTGCGAATTAGTGAGAATGTAGCAAGAGTAGTAGATTTATTTTTTTGAAATCCGTTTTGTTCGTGTCTTAGAATATTGTATTTTGTAGCGAAATTAGTGATACGGCTATGCATGGCTTTTTCAAATATTTTTGATAAAACAGGGATCAATGTGATTGGTCTATAATTGTTAAACTCATGACGATCTTCCTTTTTAAATAGTGGCTTAACTATAGATCTTTTTAGTTTGTCAGGAAATATTCCATGTATAAAAGAAAGATTTATTAGGTAGGATAAAATAGGTGTTATTTCCTTTAGACAAGCCTTAAGTATATGCGTACTAATAAAGTCATAGCCGACAGATCTGGTGTTATTCAGAGAACAAATAATACTTCTGACTTCATTAAGAGAGCAGGGTTTCAAAAACATTGAAGATTCTAGATTGACATTCAAATTACTGTTGAACATGTGGTTTGATGGTGAATTGTTGTTACAAGCTGCATTAATAAAGTATGTGTTAAATTTATTGGCTATTTCAAGGGGTTCCTCTATTTTTGTTCCATTATAATTAATCCAATCGATGTCATCACTGCGGGTGTTATTATATTCTTTATTCTTAATAATGTCCCAAGTAGCTTTACTTTTACTTTTTGATTTTAATATATATTTCATGTTAATATTTTTTTTAGACCAATTTACACATTGTTTTAGCATTTTCGAATATTTGTTGTAGTGAGTTTTATTATCTGTATTTTTGTGTTTGTAATAATTTTGTTTTAGTATTCTTTTTGTTTTGCTTGCAATTCTTATTCCTTTAGTTATCCAGTTTGGAGCCATATCGTCTGATTTAATATTACATTTTTGTATTGGGAAACATAGATTGTATAATAAACAAAATAAGTTATGAAAATTATTGAAAATATCATTGAATGTTTTACCTTCAGTTTCTTTTTCCCATAATATATTTCGGAGACAGTTACGAAACTTTTTAATATTATCAGTGTGGTAGTTTCTCTTACTAGTATAAAAGTGTTTAAGAGCGGGTACTTGTTTATCAATACGAAAGCTCATGGCTTGGCAAGTATTATGATCTGATAGATGAAAATCGTAGAGGTCACTAACCACTTCTTTTAGGTTACTTGCTATGTGATCAATACATGTGTTTTGCCTCGTTGGTTTATTTATATGTAGATTAAGGTTATAGTTGTGTAATAGATTTATTAATTCTTCGGTTGTATTATTATTTTTGAGCGTATTAATATTTAAGTCACCACATAAAATAATGTTCCTATTATTTAGTTTTAGCGTTAAATTGTAAAGTAGTATATTCAATTGGTTAAAAAATATTTTAGGGGGGGAATTAGGTGTTCGATATACGCATAGTACGATACATTTGTATGCCGGGACCTCGATCCCACAACACTCAAATACCTTATCTCTAGACATTTCATGGCATGATTTTATAACGTTAAATTCTAGACATTTTTTAATGAGAATACAAACTCCTCCACGTCTTTCCTTATTTCTGCAATATTCAGCAGCTAATTTATAATGCTTAAAATCAATATTAGCCTCTTCTCCTTTTTTGACAAAGGTTTCACTAAAACACAATAAACTTACATCATGCCCGTCTTCTGTTAGTTCTTCAATGCACAGTTCAACAGATTCAATCTTGCTAAGCAAGCCCGCAATATTTTGATGTAACATGGTACTCAAATCATTATTCTTTTTCTTATTGCGTACGAATAATAATATTTCTATTAAGCATCGATGCGGATGCCGTGCTTGCCGAGCTTCCAGTCGAGGTAGTGCTCGGCCTCCTCGAAGTGCTGCAGGATGGAGACGGACACCGTCAGCCGCGGTTATCTATTAATTACATCTTATTACTTATAAATCAACATTAATATCAATAAATGATTAAATAGGTAGCTAGTAATACTTATAATAATTAAATAGTTAATATTTACAGTAAATATTCACGTATATAAATGTTTACTTTTGTAAGTAGGTGCCTCATATCTTTTACGTCATTTAATTATGTGATAAATGCTACATTAAGCTTTTTATTTTTATTGTTTTATTTTTGCGTAAGATATAAAAATGATATTTTTTAACACGCATGTACTTACATTTAATGGGCCAAAAAGTTTTAATTAATTTGTCTTTGACCATAAATACATCTATAGTGTATATACTAATACCTATTTTTACTTAAATAAAATGTTATATTTTTAAAACGACAACATGTACCTACGGTATATTACTACGTATGTCCGAGTGTTTGTTTAAAAAGGAAATGGTAGATTCTAGACTTCCTTCCTCTTTATACAATTTAGTTCAAGCAACCGTGATGTTAGATTGTTATGTTCCTAACAATGATATTATAAAGGGAAGATACGTTACGTTCATACTGAGCGGTGTCCAGAAATTGTTGCGTTGTTATTACGAATGTACTTACATGTAGGTGTATAGTCATTTTCAACTACGACTGCGATAGATAATAGGGAACGTATGGTACAGAAAGAGATAGCTATCTGTAGTGTGTTGCGCTTGAAGTACAGTAGTGAATCATAGAGTATGCGGATTTGCCACAGATGAGACATTGAATATAAGCATAGGTACATTACATTGGTAATGATGTTTTAAATAAAACAAAAAACAGAATTGTTATTTATTTATTTACAAACTTAGACTAAGATACAATAAAAAAAAAGTCGGCCAAGTGCGAGTCGGACTCGCACACCGAGGATTCCGTACAAATTTAAGTTTTAAATTATTTTTATTATATGATGTAAGTAATAATTTACGGTTTCCGTGAGATAATTCTTTTTTTTTCAAATCCTTTACAATATGTTCTTCATGCTTGTCATTTTTTTTTTTATTTTTTTTTTTTTTATTTATTTATTTATTTTTAATCTGCTGTTTTGGATTTTAAGAACTTTATTTTTTTTCTGTAACATTTCTTTTTCAACAACTAATTTACGAACTCGCGTCTTAAGCTTTGCTTTTCTGGGGTTGTCGAACACTGAATCCAGGTCGGATATAACAACATGGTCCAGACTGGTAGGTGAGCGAAATTGTGGAACATCATCATTGTCCTGAAATAGAATAAATTCTCTTAATTGATACGGTAAATATAAATTATATTTGTAAATAATTGACCCAGATTGAATGCACGGGTCACATCATTACATAAGTTACGACCATTTTTTTTTTTGTTGTGAAAATAATGAACTATCGTAATATTTATAAAATTTAATTTTACCGGGGCTATCACAGGCACTGAAGTTTTTTTCAGACGCATGTAGCCTTTGGAAGTAGTATATTTATCTTCATTTTTAAAATGTTCAGAACAAATTGTACTACTTTTTGTAGGCATCCAGTTATGTTCACTTCTTTCCGCCTGAACTATGCCGACCCATTTATGTTTTATAATCTAGATCACTAGAAAATCTGGAAATAACAAAACATTATAAAAAAAAAATGTTTTATCTAGGTACATACATTCTAATCGAGTAATAAAATAATATTGAATAGCCCACTATTACTAAACAAACTCAAGCGGTCAACGAACGCTGTGTATTCTGCCTACGACTTCGCTTCTAGTTGATTAATCTATGACGCATGGCTATTTGTCCTTGTCGCGCTGCAGTTGTCATCATATTCACTGTCCTTTTCGAACCACCATATTAATAATTCGAAATGTATTTTGTAAATGAGAAATAAAATCGTGAAAAAATATTAATATGACATTATTTTAATATACTTACGAATGGTATGAAACTCCTACACTCTTATTTATCTTGGAACCATAGTTTTTTACACTTTCGTAACACATAACTTGGCATTTTAGGTAGTTATAGGCACGACACAGACACGCTTCGCTTCGCTCGCTGCTATTAACCGACTAAAACAAATCACGACAATTGTCTGAATTTGTCCTCAACAACTTTTGCGCGCCAGTGCGATATCTACCTCTTTTTTATATATAATATCATTGGTTCCTAAGGAACGTCATTACGCGACAGTTTTATGTATATAGGTATATCTCTTTTATTACCTTTTCGTTTTAAATTATTCATCTGTGTTTACAATCGGGTTATAATATTAGTTCCAAAAAATAACTTAAGAATAAGCGTTCAGCGCCGCTAAGTGTTTGTAGAGTGTAAGTACCTACATTTGTTTAAAACATAAAACAATTTCCTTGTAATTCAAAATAAAACAAAGTCTTTCTATAACAAAAAGTTTCGCAAGAACGTTATCAATTTCAATACAATTGTATGTATTAACAACATTATACCACTATTATTACTTGAGTTATGACTAATGAAAGTATTCAGCATAGTGACACGGTGGCCAGTGACACGGTCGCAGTGACACGGTTGCTGATGAGTGTCGAGCTCAACTTCGCTAACAATAAGCCGCACAAGTTCATCAGCACACTAAAGATTAAAGGAGCGTTCACACGAGGCGAGTACTGGAAGACAGTGCACAGAGATTTATAAGAAACTAACCCGCCCGGGCTTCGCACGATACCCTAACATTCTCGGCTTTTCTGTACTTACAATATGCATGCATCATGCATATATACCTTCATCTTGAATCTCATATATTGCTGGAAACTGCATTAAAATTGATTACTTTAAAAGATTTAAGAACAGACAGTGGAAACGACTTCATTTCATACTATGTACGAAAGATGAATTTTGTTTCTACAATTTGCACTTCAAAGATGAAGTGCGACTTTACTTTAGACTTAAGTACTCGGCGACGTTGCAAAGAGATATTAATAAAAAAGAGAGTATTGTTGTTCTTGTTTGTACATTCTTAATATTAAGAGGGTCGAGTAGAATGTAGTAAAATGTTTTTTTTTTTTTGTTTGGGTTCTCGATTTTGTTTCTTTGATTTTCACATTTAAACTTTAACAGCGCAATACCTTTAGGATAGTATCCCAAGATGAATCGATGATAAAATAAGATGTTGATATGAATAAATAAGTCGTAAAGGTTAGATCGGTATACACTAAACATTTACGAGCTGAAGTTATTTGACGTAGGCAGCGTTTAAGTGACTATACAAGAACACCCGTCAATCAAGTGACATTTAAAATATGATGTAGCTATCAGCGTTATTTTCTTGGAGACAGCTGCCTTTAGTATGTATCTTTTAACTTTTAACATTAATAGCTAAACACAAATTAGTATCTTGGGACAACTCACACACGAGCTTCTGATCCCAAACTTGGCGGCGCCTGTACAATGCCAACGAGAAAACTGAAACTAACTAACTTACATATTTCTAAATCATCATCTCCCGAGCCTTTTCCCAACTATGTTGGGGTCGGCTACCAGTCTTACCGGATTCAGCTGAATATAGTATTTTACATGGAGCGACTGCCTATCTGACCTCCACAATCCATTTTACTGGGAAACAGTATCACATAGTAAGACTGGTTGTCAGAATTGACTTAACGACTGCCAAAGATCTATGTATGACAGCCGGGACCTACTGTTTAACGTGCTTTCCGAAACACGGAGGAGTCTCGGTATGTTATAAACGGTCACCCATCCACGGACCAACCGCGGTGAGCGCGGCTTAACCTATATTATCGGTCAAGCCGTACGGCTTACACTTAGCCACGAGCCCCTAAATACTAGACAATATATTAACTAACTAATATATTAGACAGACTCGGTATTATAGTACCTAACCAGAAAACTGAATAACATATTTATATATTTCTGAATACATACAGTTATACATAAAGTTGTAAGTTTAACTACAGAAGTTCGAATTTTGCGTAGGTGCAGTACCTTCTAAAGTTTATACTAAAGTTTTTCCTTCAACTTAACCTTCAGGCGAAATACCGTAAAATTAACACTGGGAAATTGGGTGATTCTTCATACTGACTTAAATCTTTCAGGGTTCAATCACCTTAACTACAGCAATCAGTATTCACATAATAATAATATTCCGGGACAACTCACACACGGTTATCTGATCCCAAGTTAAGCAGAGCTTGTGTTATGGTAACCAGGCAACTGATAAACATACTTATATATTTCTAAATACATACATACTATAGATAAATTACACCCAGACAACCAGAACAAATGATCGTGCTCATCACACAAACATTTGTCCTGGGTGGGAATCGAACCCACGACCTCCGGTATAGCAGTCAGGGTCACTAACCACTAGACCAACAGGCCCGTCATAACCAACATAACAACCGGGAAAAGCTTATCGTGTTTGTTAGACCATGGAACAAGACAGATGTGTGAAACTGTCACCAAGTGACAGTGAGTCTAGACCAATTTCATGTCCAGTATTGTACAGTTACGAGAAAAATATATACACATAGCGAAATTGTAAATGAAATTAAGCGAGATTTTTGTTTGAAAATTAAGATTGTTTTTAACATTAGGATTAACTGCCTCGTTGGCCTAGAGGTTCTAAGCGCGACTGCTACGCTAGAGGTCTTGGGTTCGATTCCCAAGTCGACCAAGGTGTTATTGGGTTTTTCTATAAAATTCTCAGTAGCAGGTCGGAGTTTGGATTTGTGCCCGGTTAGTGGCAATAGGCTCGCCCCCTATTACATGGGACCTAAACTGTAAACATACCGACGAACTGTGGGTGTACAATTGGTATACCTCTGCCTAACCCTTCGGGGATACAGGCGTGATGGTATGTTAATTAAGATTGTAAATAATTTCTTCATAATTATCATGCTTTACAATACCAATCTAGAATAAAGAGAAAATCAAGAAAAAAGTGTTACATAGATAATTTTGCTCGTAACTATACTAGTGCTGTTTATTTATATAGCCTTTAGGCAATTATTTAAATGTGTGATAACCATATGCTTCCCTGTGTAATTATAATTCTTAGTTCCTATTTCGATAGACATCACACTATTTCAAATTATACCGATATTTACTGTAATAGTCTTTTGTTTTATTTCGCCAGTAAATCATTAGGACTCGCCTTCCGGACTAATTTGTGCCACCATGTCGCATTCCATTGTTTTAATAACGGTACATGAATGAACTAAGGCGTATCGTGCATTGAATAATAATTACATTATTATGTTTTATTGATATTTAATGAATATAATTCATGAGTCATTTGATATGAGTGACGTGTATGGGTTTACAGTGCAGAGTGTTACAATGAAGAGTATTATGTTACTTGACGTAAGAAATTAAGTATTTAGGAATTTAATTATTTGTTTTGGAGTACATAAAATCATTTTGTATACCTAATAAATAGTTCCCTTTAGCGCTTTATGTTCAATGGTAATTAATGTTGTTACATATTAAATGCCAAGCTTTGGCACAGTGACTCAGCTGAGACTTGATTACGGAGCCTGAAGGATCATTTTTCATCCTCACACCCTGAGGGAAATCTTCATTAAATAGATACAAAAATGTAATGGAAAAATCTGTAGTAACTAGTATTTTTCTGATGAATAATCATTCGTCCTACATCCCTAGGACACAATTGATGCAAGTCCTTCAAAATAAAATAAATTCAAATTTATTAACTTGTCCCAAGATAATAAATAAAAATAAATAAAGCGTACGATTCAGGCCCACTTAAAACATACCTAATTAGAGCACAAACAAACCACTACCCCAATTCCACTCAAGTACCTACAACTAGACAGTCACTAGCTCATTCTGAACGAGGCTTAAGCTGGAAATAACCGGATCCCAGTAATGCGGTGTTGTAACAACTGCCAAGGACGCGGACTGACCGCCGCCACTCTACTCGCCGCTTTCACTATCGCCCAGTAACTGGATTACTATTCACTAATTCTACTGCCCACGTGCGACGATCATCTTTTAGTACGTAATTGATAGTTAGAGAATTTAATGGTGGATTGTTTAGTAGGTACGAGTTTATGTAATGTGATTTCTTTTTAATTTTTTTTTTCCATATTTCTGGTTCGATGGATTTTTTCTATTTTTTAATTGCGGCTCTCAGTCCTACAGAACTTTACTGAATTGAGTATTTTAGCGACTTCCTATCTGAACTCCACACCCCACGTACTGCATAACACAATATTTATTACTAAGATTGGTTACTAATTAAGAACAACTGCATTATAGAGAATCAAAGGTTTGTGTGTTTTCGAATACCTAGGCGGTAATATTCTGAAAGTAATGATCCGAAATAGTTAAGGCTTTACGATTAACGAAAAAGATGTCAATAAGGGCTTGGGGAAAGGGAACTTATGGATAAAACAAATTAAGAAAAAAGCTTGGCTCTATTTTAATTTAATAAACACTATTATTCACACACGGAAGCCGTTGGTCCCGACCGTCATACAAAAATCATTGGCACTCGTAAAATCAATCGACAAACAGTGTTACTACGGGATATTGCGTTACCCAGTAAAATGGGTTGTGGAGGTCAGATAGACGCTCGCTCCCGGTATTCAGCTAAATCCGGTAAGACTGGAAGCCGACCCCAACATAGTTGGGAAAAGGCTCGGCAGATGATGATGATGATACACATACGGAGGTCAACGATTTGGATATGTCAAGTTGAATGTTTATGGTAAAGGAATGCCTTTGTTAGGATAATGGCCTTTGTTATGACAATAGTTAATACTCAATAGTTTATTGCTTGCTTCATTACATACTTAAATAGTTATGCTAAGACGAAGGTTTAGAATTAAGACCACGTGACACATTTCTTTTAAAACAATCTGGAGAAGTAATTAAAAATTTGGAGCAGTTAATTTTCCGTTTCCTAACGACTCGTGTAATTGAACCGTTTTAATGAATAAAGTTAAGTTTATTAACTAATCAGGTCACGTTACGTGATATTTCACTTTGATTGCCAAATAAAACTGTCGGGATGTAAATCTCTGTTCTAACATAAGAGAATTGTAAGTAGGTACGGTTAAGATTAAATAAGCCAGAACAATCGATTAGGTTAAGCATCGTTTCTTCATAGTTTGTACATCTGTTTATTAGAAAAGACGCAGAAATTATTTAAGTTTTTTGTCTTGGGAACTCAGACCTTTTCCTAACAGTAGGGAAAAAAGAAAAAAAATATGGCCTCGATCGGGTTAGAGTCACGAGTCACTTCGGATAGCACGTGAACCAAGTCGTTCAGTACCTATTCATAAAGGTTTAATACTTACATATTTTCATTGTTATCTAGATCAGACTAATATACGAAATAAAGCAAACAACGCCTAAGTAAACGCTTCAGTATTACGAAAGTCTCATTAAATATTTATCACAATTTATTCGGTCAGAAGGATACGAAGATACTTTCACTATCATGTGTCGAAACTAAACGTAATTGGAAGTTTATAGACAAACACGCTTGTCCATTACATAGCATTGAAATAGTTTTAATGGCGCTGTCCTGCTCTTACATAAGAAGTTGGACAGAGATGGAGGAGTTTTATGTCGAATTAGTCTAACTTGTTATGTGGTTAGTTTCGAGATTTGCGTTTTTAGATGCACATATAAGTGTTTGTTATTGCAAGTATGTCTATAGCCTCTTACTGCCGCATTCAGGGATGTTATTTGTTACTTAAGCAATTTCTGACTATTGATTTACTTAAGCAATCGCTAAAACTTCTGAGAGTTGACTTATTTAAATCGTTACTAAGCAATGCCTTAAATCGATTTAAGTAAGCCAACTGTCAGTATGTAGTTAGTTTACTTAAACCGATAATAAGGAATCTCTTAAATAACTATCAACCTCTGTAAGTACGGCAGTTAGACACTATATTTACATAGAAATTAATGTTATCTTTTTATGGACGGGTTTTCGCATATTTTCCGTTGTTTGGCATTAAAGCCAAAATAGGTATTTGTCTAGGTAATAGGGAAAACCAACTGTGTAAAATGATGTTATTAATTGCAGCAATTAACGCGGTAAAATTTGATTTGTGGTCTACCATTATATTAGTCGTATCTATCGTTAATGTGATAATATTTTTAAATTACTGCTCTACAATTAACAGACAAAAAATCCTTTTATTGGGCAGATATGCAAATAATAAAAACTGGCCAAGTGCGAGTCGGACTCGCGCACGAAGGGTTCCGTACCACCGTCGTATGAGAGCCCCCTTAAATATTAATTTTATGTGGTTTTTAGTTTTTATTTATTTGTTGTTATAGCGGCAACTGACACATCATTTGTGAAAATTTCAGCTTTCTAGCTATCACGGTTTATGAGATACAACCTGGAGAGTGGAGACAGACAGACGGACAGACAGACAGCGGAGTCTTAGTAATAGGGTCCCGTTTTACCCTTTGGGTACGGAACCCTAAAAACTAGCAATTGTGTGTATGTTTTCTTGTTATATAACTCAAAGCCTTTAGGTTGTTTCTTTATAATTTGTAATTAAAAATTAAATTTGTAAACGCAAGTCGTCTGTCAAAGATAGCCGATTAAGATAAGGCTTATAAATAGCTCTAAAGAACTCCATTGTAAGTGGTAAAACCATTTAACGTATTTTTCTAGTGCACTTTTTATATTTTATTGATAAAACTTTGTTTTTTTTTTAATTTGTATTTTGTTTCCAAGACTGTATCTTCCGCTTATACTTTCATTTTATTGTGTTATAAAATATAGTTCTGCGGTTATATTAAAATAATACTTATTTTTTAAGCCGACGGATGTGTATTATTTTATTTTTAAAACAGAAAATACAGATGTACCTATATAGTTCCATTGCATTATGAGTGCCTTTTACTAGATATTATATTTCATATAAGCATACCTACACTTTAATATAGAAATTACAACGCAATATGACAAAAGTATTTGAGAACCCAACAGATAGACAAACACTGCGGGAACCGTTTCCTTGCGGAGATCAAATAAACGCATTGCGCCAATCGCGTCAAGTGGTTTGTTCCAACTACCAATAACTGTTTTTATAGAGAGATATTCTTGCTTTGTGCCTACATTATAATACTACGTCAAGATATTTTTTTAGACTTTCTTAATTATATTTACGTCCAAAAGCACCGCTATTTGAATGTTTGGATCCATACAATCGTTAGATATTTTGCATGGAGCGACTGATTATCTGTCTTCCACAACACACACACACACAGGCAATACGATGCAATACCCCATAGGAGAAACTAGACAAAAACCATCCATCAATTAAATTACGAAAATAACAAAGAGAACAAGAAAAACTAGGTACAACTAGCCAATATACATATTAATTGATGACATGGTCAATTTTCTGACAAGAACCCATGAGAGTTTGCAAAAAACAACTTTAGATCAATTAAAGCAAGGTTTTTTACTTCGAGACTGTGGGAAATTGTGCGTGAATAAGAATGGCTTGTGTAAGGATATTACTTTTATGACGCTCAAGCCGTTTGTCCACCGCTGTCGGCTCGACACCGGGAACGAGAAGGTCAGCAAACGAAACAATTTCTCGCGGATATCAAGATGTGACGGGCTTAAGATGCACAAGCAGCCATTAACGCATGTGTACCTTAGCCGGCAGCGGTATAGTGTATCTAGCAAAAGCATGGTTATGGCATATGACAGCAAAAACAGTACAATATAATTATTATTGTTTAATTTCAAAGCTGTAAAATGTTATGGCTATTATATTTATATAATTTTACCAGCTAGAATTGTGAACATTTTACTGTTGCTTTGCTTCTGTTTTCGTTCTTGCTGACGTGCCGGTGGCGGCAGCGTTGGACAAACGCCGTTAGTATGTTTGCATGTCAACGGTTACACGGAATAAAAAATAAACCTCAGTGCTGATATACAGGACATGTCAAAGTGTTATTGATAAACGGTCAGAAAGTGTAACTAGGTTATAAAAAAAGGTTGGAAAGTAAACAGGAGTTATGGTAATGTCTTAATATTTATTGCTTTGCGTACCTACATTTGATTGTAAATTAAGTCATTAAAGAGGCCATTTGTAGTCATTGGAATGACCGAGTTAAATCAAGAAAGGAAGTCTTGAGTGCTATTTGCTTTGGTCAATAAACTTTTCAGCGGAATAGGATTTCACCGGGCACTTTTTGCCTAGCGGGCTTGGTATAATTAGTATACTATATATAGCTGCAGGCTCTACTAAATGAATGCATCTGCCGGTTTTGTTTAACCCTTTGACTCGTGATAACTCGTGATGCATACCATAAAAAAGAAAATAAGATAAGCCTACAAGGATGTAAGGCTCATCACGAATTACAGTCGTGTACATCGAATATTTTTTTTATACGGGTATAAACAAATAATAATTGTAGAGAAAAAAACACGTTATACTATCCAATCTATATTGTTTTGGTGTTTACTTTCTAAGTGAACAAACATTAAAGAAATCATAAATACGAGTTATTTAATTTAAGATAATTAAGGATATATAAGGCGTCGATTCATTTTAAGGCATGCTACACGATGTTGCGTAGGTTTCATAAATCTGGCTTGCTACGAAGGTAATAATCGTTCATCATCTCCCTGCCCTGTTCCCAATTATTTGGGGTCGGCGCAATGCGTTTTCAGCTTCCATTCATCTCTACAACTTGTCATCTCAGTATTCACTCCTTTCTTTCTCATATCATCTTTCACACAATCCATCCATCTCTTTTTTGGTCTTCCTCTGCATGTATACCCATTCACATTCATACTCATAGCTCGTCTAGTTACGTGACTTTCATCCCTCCTCATCCATACCACGACAAACGGCGACCTCTCATCTTTTCATTCACGGGCGCTACTTACGCTACTAATAATCGTTATATGCCCAAACCTTTCGTTTCAATTAGTTATTTCTTTTCATCTTAATTTAGTCACTGAATAAGAGAGCCTTAATATCGAAACTTTATTTTTTTTTGGCATTTTGGAGGACTAAATTCGATTTCATCATCCTAAACTGAGGAAAGATTTCATTTATAAACGATCCTAAATTCTAGATAGTGTAAGAAGCGCATAATACATGAAACAAACACTAAGTACATACATACATCATTATACATATAGGTCGAGTTAAAGGTGAATACATTACTCTGACGTCACAACAAACAAATGCCTGAATATGCCATGTACATTCAGTGTGCACGAAGATCTGTTGGTCGTTAGGTCTCAAGTAATTTAGCGTCCAACTCACGCAGACTATTGCAGTGGTAGCAGACATCAATCATATTGCGCAATGGTTACTGAGATTTCTGATGTAATTCGTACTGATTTTGTAGAAAATTATATGTTTGTATGTAAGCAATGTTGGTGAAGAGAAATACAGAAGAGCGAATAATATCGATAGTTGCAATTTTTTCTGAAACATTTTAAATAATAAAAACTGGCCAAGTGCGAGTCGGACTCGCGCACGAAGGGTTCCGTACCACCGTCGTATGAGAGCCCCCCTTAAATATTCATTTTATGTGGTTTTTAGTATTTGTTGTTATAGCGGCAACGGAAATACATCATTTGTGAAAATTTCAGCTTTCTTCTTTCGACAGACGGACAGACAGACAGCGGAGTCTTAGTAATAGGGTCCCGTTTTACCCTTTGGGTACGCAACCCTAAAAAAGACGCAATAAATCAAATGATATGTATCTCAGATAAAAATGACCCGGTTATAATGAAGTTTAAACAATTTTCAAATAAGTTTATAAATGCAAACAAACGATCAAAATAAAATGACGTTTGTTTCTAGACCGTGACAATATACGTCACTATTTTATAATATTTATGATTGAAGGATGAAGGGCGCTATATGCGTTACATAATTAAATAAAATAAATGTTCATTCATGCATTAAAACTCAACGCCGTTTAATTAAACCTAAAGTAATTACAACTTAATGTTGCGTTAATAATTAATTATAAATCATGCCACAATTATATAAAAAAACATTGGTATTTAGTGTGTTGAAATATAAACATAATAATTACTAAACAAAAAAAAGTAGATCGCATACAAACTAAATCAATAAATTACTAGTGTACATTTTGTTATAATTAAATTATACAATTATTTTCCATTTAATACCGTGGTAACATTTTCAGATTTTTGTAACCCGTTAAAAGCAATTTAACTTCCAACACACATCTACAGTGTAAAACACTAAATATAATACAAAATTCATTATAAAAAGCAATGCTCATTACCTACATTTACACTTAAACGAAAAAAACAGCAAATTAAAATGATGTTCTTATAATGAAGCCTTTTTAATTGACATGATTGAATTATTGTTTCCCGATGTAATTGCTATTACACGTAATAAAAATATGTTAGTTGCCGTACTCATTAGCATCTCAATAAGTCAATAGGAATTTCTCATGTCAGATAAGAGGAAATGTGTTAAATTAGTCAGTCATAAATTGAATATTATGTGAAATTGTAAGAAACCAATGTATTTTTAATGATTTCGCGATAGTACCATTAATGTTCTGATTAATCGTTTAATATTGCTTGTGTAAATAAATTGCATTTATCAAAATAATGTGTTTGACTCTGACATGAACGTGTTAATTTAAATTTGATTAATGATTGACAGCTCGTAGAATTTATGGGTTATTTACTGAGTGATTTAAAAGCAGAGAAGCAAAACATCCGGTCGTTAGAGACACAAATTACTGTGTGTTGTGTGTTTTAGAATGAATTATGTCGAAATTGATGGTTGCATACTGTAGGTTTAAGCACAAGGTTCTAAGTTCTAACCCAGGGTCGTACTAGTGTTAGATACTGAATTACAGCACGAACAATATCTAATGATTCTGATACAGCTCGAAAATACTGTAGCCTAAAAAATAAAATTTGTCTCTAAATGATGTAGGTAGGTCACCCTAATTGCCAACCAATTTTATTCACATACCTTTCTTTCTCAGGCACAATATTGTCCAATTAAAGCCGCAAAGCATGAAATTGTATAAAAACCTAAACAAAACACGTGCAGTCAATTTAAAACACGTTTATTTAGCTAATCTGTTTGCACACACGAGGGGATGATGGGAATGAGCGTAGGTGTAGTGTAAAGTGGCTTCATCATCATCATCATTCAGCCAATCATAGTCCACTGCTGGACATAGGCTTCTCTCAATTTGCGCCACAACACCCGGTCAGAGAGTGGCTTCACTTTACGCTATTTAAAAATAACTTTTTGATAAAATTTGATATTGTTAAGAATATTCTATGGTCATAGGATACGAGAGTTTGCAAACCTCTGAGCTGAGCTGCGGTCTTTGGCAAGCAGTGAGACAAATTGACAGGCTAGCAAATGTAATAGACCTTAAGACACTAACTTAGAATATGGTTTGATTTAGAAAGTTTTGAATATTATATTTTCCGTTCCAAAAACGTTAAGTGCCAATGGCATTAAATAGCAATGCCAATCTATCAGAAACTACCAAAAACGAAAGATTTTTTTTTTGTCAGAACCCATTAAATGAAAATAAAAAGGATTGATACATTTCCTATTTATGGCCGCAATATTTTTAAAAGGTCAGTTCTATATTGGAAATGAAATTGCTACTCCGGAGGTCATTGGGGAGATCTCAAAGATGTGGCGGATAAGTGACGACGACTCATAAATTTTATACTTCTGGCTTCCCGTGGGACCACATCTATTTATAGTAAAGCCTCTTTACCATGTATTTTTAGTACAAGGTCTTTGCCGCCATATTTCCTCCAATTTGACAAGCTAATTTGATATCCGATGCTCTTTGGCAGCTTGTTATGCAAAAGGTCAGAAAGGAAAGTGCACGGATACGAGGAAACTTTAGGACGAGCATACAACGCAAATAGGCATGCATCTAAATGTGTGGAGAATTGGAGATGTAATAGAGCTGGAATCATGGATAACATTTTTTTAAGAAGTATATTTTGGAGAGATAAGTATAAGTACGATCTAAATTGCCAGGAGTAAAAGAGATCCAAAAGTTAATATCAGGTTTTCAACAACAATTAAATTTTGTTTCTGTTGTTTGAAGACACGTTAGTGAACTTGCCTTTACTGACTTCAATACATTAGGTCGGTAACTTTACATACATAGATATACACGCACATAAAATCTATGGGCATCTAAAAGATTGGTTGACGAAATGGCGATTATGTGCGTGATATGCTTAATATTTTCTCTTAAGTATTTTTCCGCAGATTAAGAAATGTTGCCAGTCACATTTAGAACTTTGAACTCCATGGGACATACTTGGGAATGCGGGATTTTGGGACCGATTTTGGAGTTTCAAATTATGATCTCATTTCGTGACAGTGACCAAGATTTCATCTATGGTGTAAGTTTTAAAATGACCACGTCCAACCATGTCTTCCGCAGTAGGCTCAGAAAGCGTGACTTGAATAGTAAGGCACCTCGAATCCAATAGAAGGTCAATTGCTTTAATGAGTACACGCATCAATTTGTTTCACACCTACGATCCTCACGATATCGTGAACATTAGAGTTAATTAAAGGTCATGAAGTAAAAGTATTCAAATAATTTCGGTTATATAATTCCAAAACTATAGCTATAAAAAAATGATCACGTAAAATAGCTTTTCTGTAGGATCCGAAGATGTTTAATCAATTAATTTGTGTGTCGTGACTACTTACGCTCTTGATTTTGTTTTTCAAATTCTGTTTCATTTGTTTCAACTAAACTCTTAATTATGAGCATTACCGCATATACAATTTGGTGTATCCCACAGGACCTGGATTGTTAATGCAGTGATGTCTAAAAAGTTGTGTATGAAGATGTAGTGTAGGTATCTGAAAAGTTTACGGTTAAAGATCTCGTATTTATATTTCTCTTAACATTCACATTAATCTTCAGCCTTGTTACTCTTGCGGCAAAGCCTTCGTCAACTAAATTATTACCAGCTATTAACCAAAACGTGAAGCATGACTCAAAATACTCGTAGCACATTCACCAATACTTTTACAAAACAATGTATATACATTGTATGTCAAGGCCGAACATTATTTTCAAATTCTTTTGAACATCTGCAATTATCCGGCTTCAATTATGTAGGATGAGAGCACGTTGCAAGTCCGTACTAAATTGCACTTTTCAAGTGTGAATTTAATTAACAGTAGGATGTATATTTCTTGTGTATCATTGTTGCATAAAAGTTTTATAAGTATATTTTTTGTAGCAAATCAATTACATTCGTGATTAATTGTAATGCTTCCACGATAAAATATACTAAATGGAACCACTTAAGTAAAGTTTTTGAATTGCATTGCACCATTGCAAACAAGAGTAAATGTAAGTGTCGTGTCTTTTCGTGCAGCAAATGCTATTTTCACGACATTTTCCTTTTCTCTTAAGCACTTTATTATCCACAGCCTTTGTCATACCACTGCTGGGTATAGGCCTCTCTTGTCACGTGCCATTACCTCTCTTTTCAAGGTCTGTGTTTTCAAGTTTCATACAAATTTAATTCTAAATCACTTAGAAAGCACATAAAAGGAAAAGTCCTATCAATACTAGCCATGTTAGCTTATTGCATATTATCACGTATTATAGGATCTCACATCGGCGACTATTTCCTTGCTACAAACTGGCGGTTTCTCTAGAAATGGTTCGGATCTGCTAAACGTGTTTGGAAAGTGACTTGTTCACTCGTTCTAGTCACGATCCAGCTTGTTCGGTCAACTTTAGGGTTGGTACGCTTCATTAAAGTTTAAGTTTAAAAGGTAGCTTTTCTTTCTCAATTGTTTAAAATGTCAAAGATTTATATGTTTATATACCTTCTGTTAATGTCATCCATGTAAAAAATCTTCTAATATCTTCTATATCCTGAATCATTTACAGGGTTGCGGGTAAAAATCTAATTGAAGCTTGCCTGCGCACAGTAATTACGTAGTTATAAATGCTTTTTGTGAGCAATGAAGAACGTAGTATGTTGTCCAAACTTTTACTTTGGAACACTTGAAATTATTTGTTATCGATTTAATCGATAAACACCTTAGTAAAAATACATCAAGCGACAGCCCTACACATACGTAATTTGGTGCATCACAAATTAGACTTTATTGCGCAAACAATTACGATTACTATTGCTTACCCAATCTAAGCCTAATTTATTACTATAGATTCGTCTGGTGCATTTTCCTTATATGTAAATGAAATACATTTGATTAAGAGTTGTTTAATAGGTGGCAGACAAACGAGATAGTAATTCATTAGACTGTTTGTTATATAAATCATTTATAACATGTTCTTAACGCTAATTGGATTTATTACGTTGTTGTAGTTGTTAAATATTATAACCGTTAAATGCTATGTACATAAGTGAGTTTTTTTTTGTTTCTGTATTTTAGTATCGGATTTGTATTTACTAATATTGAATTAAAGCTGCTAAACTCAAATGGGATTGGGCCAGTCATGTCTGTCGCATGCCACAAAAAGGTAAACCACATCGTGGTAGACCGAGAAGAAGGTGGAGAGACCAACTAGACTCCTACCGAATGGACTGGCCCATCCTAGCTCAAGAGAGAAGTGCGTGGAGAAGGGAGAGGGAGGCCTTTGCCCTGCAGTGGGACAACACGGGCTTAATAGATTTTTTTAAGTTCAACTTTTTAAGACACTGCGTTAAATGGGTCATTTTATTGAAATATCTCGACATCGACCAAGAAGTATTTTACGTGATGTTATTTTCAAATGGAATGCCCATAGTAGCTGACCATTTATATTTCTATGTATAGAATACCAATAGGTACTAATATAGTCAAAGAAAATTGCATAAACCTCGCTAGGACGTAGCCATGCAGCCTTAATGGTTATTTGAATCAATTTTATTTGACATTTGAATACAGATGCAGTAAAATTAACAACGCAAATAAAAAGTTTCATAACCAAACAAAAAGGCTGTGTATTTGTCAATTGATGTGTTTTGAAACTTGTTTGTTTGTACGTTATAATATTTACTCCTGAGGAAAATAATGTGATGTTAAATAGCCTATAAATACCCAGCTTCGAGAATTGGGATTAAATGCAAAAAGGTTTTGATTTCCAAGCCGACTGGTAGTACCCGAGAACAGCGTGTTCAAACAAAACTTTATAATTATTACCATCTATAAGTATAGAGACAATTATATTAAAAAAAGAAAAACGATAAGGATCGAACGAACAAGAGAATCATAAAATTTCACTATTGCCTAAAATAATATGTAAGTATGATAGATAGTACCTTTATCATTACTTCTTATGCACCAGTTCTACAAAAGTTTCAATAAATAACTACCAGTTAACAAATGTTCACGTTATAAACTATAATAGTTGCCTACTCGTAAGTACAAAAAGTAAAAGCTCAGTGGATGTGTCGAGCCAGACCGGTGCTGATAACTATCCAGTTTGTTACGGATACAGACACCGGATGATACACGCAGAAGCTTTACTGTTTTCTAATGGTGGAAGATTTTAGAAGATTGTATTAAATTTTGATAAGGTTGCATGTTATAAAGTATTGCTGGTAAAAAAAAGAATCCAATTTTGGATTGATGAAACAAACAACGAGCATTCCGCTAGTGTTTTTACATATAAATATTACGATCGACCAACAATTATTATATTATTTATGATCACTAGATCATAAGTAATGCCTGAAAATTAGGTGATAAAAAAAATATGTAATAATTTAAGAATAAGAAAATACCAAACAATTAATGAATTTCTTTCAAGTTACCAAGCAATCCTCCTTTAAATTCTAATCAACAGATTAATTAGGTCACTTAAACTATCTCCAGTAGGTACTGTTCCATCCCAGACAGTCGCAATTCCGCTCAAACCAAGTAATTAACTTTTCTATTTGAAAAAGAAAAGAATTGGCTAAGACCCAGGATTGGAATTAGAAATGTCCAATAAAATGTAGCATAGCTTATAGCCTTATTTCGAAAGCCATAAACTTAGGGTTAACAAACTAGAAGTACTATAATAAATATCATTATTTTACATTGAGTACATTGTATTAAGGGTCAAATCAAACCTAGTGGTACTTGGGTTGAAAGCATAAGAGGGATAAATAACATAGAAGCGAATAATGATCTATCGCAATCATCATCTTCCGAGCCTTTTCCCAATTATGTTGGGGTCGGCTACCAGTCTTACCGGATTCAGCTGAATACCGTATTTTACATGGAGCGACTGCCTATCTGACCTCCACAACCCATTTCACTGGGTAAACACAGTATCCTATAGTAAGTCTGGATAATGATATATCGCAATATTTATTTTAAAAGTCATATTGAGCCTCCGTCGCAAAAAGAGATGGTTTTGTTTTATAAAATTCCGAGGGTTTTCTATATTTTATGTCAAAAAAGTTACATTCCAGAAAAAAAAATACAAAACATTATCCTCTTAACTATACTATGAATAAACATTCCGAGCCAAGCATTTAACATAAAAATGTAATGTTTATTCATGGACATTTACGAATATGATTTGCGTACATTAGCTAATTGTCTGGGCTCCACGCATAGATCTGCCTGACTCATTGATTGTCAACGGCTAAACAATAGAAATTTTAATATCATTGATGTCCATTGTACTGCAATTCAAAATGTATTCATAATAACGCATGTTTTTAAGCTATCGTAATTTAATGTAAACGTTGCATTCCTAGGTACGCCCTAGGTATGCACAACAAACCGCAGGTTTGAGCTTTTAGTCAATTTTAAACGACCTAGTTGGCACTGTGGCCAAGTGATTGGACAGCAGAGGCTATAAATATTTGCTCTAAACTTAGAGCCAATATTTAAGGTGAGCATATTGTCGTTTTCAGGAACCAGTCTTATCATGAATCATTTTGTTACCAAGTAAAATGTGTTGTGGAGGTCATATAGGCAGGTATTCAACTGGGGATCCCCCCAAGCGCTAACGTCCACGATCGTGATCCCTGGAAACGCCGTCCTCTGACACTTCGGTAACGCAGAAGCAGAGGACACGCGGCTAAAGAGCGCTTGAATTTTTGGAAAATCGAATCATTCATTATGATACGACATTTAGATGGCGAAAAAGGTCCTTCTCAGGACCAGGGGGAGGGCCCCACCTCCCAGCCCGTTGAGCGGTTTGCTCCGGGTCTGGTAAGGGGGGGCACTCGCTCGGAGGAGGTTGGCGATGCGAAGAGGTCGTCCGGCTCCCTTTTGGTTGAGCGTGACGCCTCGGAGGATCGCGGTGTTGAGGGTGCGGGTTTTACACCCGGTACAACCCTGGTTGTTGAAGGGCGAAGGACGTCGCTTCGCCTCGCGCGTTCAGACGCCGAGGTGTTCAAGCGACCTTCGAGTCGCAACTCTTGCTTCTCAATTTCGGGGAGCAAATTTTTCAATCCGTCCCCAGGATGTTTATCCTCGGACGACGAGGGCACGCTTACCGACGCTTCGGTAGCGAGCTCGGCGGGAGGCTTGTGTGAAACACGTGAACTCTTTACAAAAGAGTCACGCAAGCGCTCCCGCAAATCAGCGGGTGCCGAGGGTTCCAGCTCGGACGCTCCATCGGTTAAGAGCACCAAGTCGGCCTCCAGCAAACGTGGCCGCCCTCGGAAGCCGCAACCGTCAACGGACCACTATGTTGGTCTGGCGGAGGCCCAACGTGAGGCCAATAGGCTGAAGAGAGAGGCGCTCGCTCAAGAGCTCGAGGCGAAGGTTGCGGCGCAGGAGCGTCAGGCTAACCTCGCCCGGGCCAAACATGGTTATGGCACCTGTCTCTGGTCCGACTATTCGGACAAGACAGTGGCTGAGTTGCAGTCCCTTCACGATGCTGACATGGGCAGCATCATCGAAATTGCTAGAAAATCTAGCAATATGAAGGGGACTCTGCAAAAAGCCCTGCGGGACCTCGCGGCCAATGCTAAGAACATCTTGGCGTCAATGGCGACGCGCTCGGCCCCGGAGGAGGTGCAGCGTCTCCAGGCGACAGTAAACCGCCTGGAGGAGGAGAAGTTGCAGCAGCACCGGCGCATTGAGGCCTTAGAGGCCAAAATCGCCGAGCTGGAAGGCACTTCTCCGCTTCGGCAAGCCGAAATGGAGTCAATGGACGTGGCCTCCATGATGGCAAATCCCACGGCCTCTCTCCGTGGTGTACTAGAGGAAATGCTCCTCAAACATGCCGCGGAGACGAAGGTTTTTGTGCGATCTTGTTTCGCAGGGATTGAGGACCGTCTCAATCCCCCCAAGGTTGTTCGCCCGAACTTAGCAGCGGACAAACAAAAGAAGGTGGTTAGTGAAAAACCAGCCCCTAAAGCCGTAAAGGGCAAGGGTGTTGGCAAGAAGTCAACCCCTAAGGGTTCTGCGCCTTCGGCGGATTCCGAGGTCCCGGCTTCTTATGCGTCGGTGGCCTCCGCTGATGTACCTACCAAGAGGCTAAATCCTGGCCCTCCTAAGGTAACGTTAGGGTCCAAAAAAGGCTGTCGCCAAAAGGTGACCGTTTCCAGCACCCATGTGGCTGCGAATCCGGGACCATTAAGGCCCCTGGCGCCTGAAAGTTCAGCTGCAGTAGACAGCATGCTTCTCGCAACAACACCCGCTAATGAGTGGCAGGTTGTCGGAAAAAAGAGGGTGAGAGGCCAAAAGAAGAAGAAAGCAAAGTCTCACACTACCCCTGCAGTTTCAACGACCAAGACTGCAAAAAATAAAGGTAAAGGCGGCAAAACAGTCAAAAAGACCAAGAAGGCTCTCAAAATGGTTCCCCCCAAATCCGCAGCAGTGGTGTTAACCATCACGCCGGAAGCTGCGGAGAAGGGGGTGTCCTACGAGCAGGTGTTGACCAAGGCCCGACAGTCGGTTAACCCGAGGGAGATGGGCATCGAGGAGGTCAAGTGCCGGCAAACGCAGACCGGAGCTCGACTATTCGAGTTCTCGGGGGCAAGCCGTGACACCAACGCTGACCTCTTCGCAACCGCCCTGCGGGATGCGGTCACTGGATTGGCTGTAGTGGGCAGGCCAACCAAGAGCACGTCCTTGTTGATTTCCGAACTTGACGACTCGGTCACCAGGGACGAGGTAGTGGAGGAAGTAGCGGCTGTAGGTGGTTGCAGTCGTGAAACCATCAAAGCCGGAGAGGTCCGGCCTGGCCGTCGGGGGATCGGCGAAATACGTCTGTCGTGCCCAGTCGCGGCTGCGGAGGCCGTCCTTAAAAAAGGGTTGTTGATAGGGTTCAGCTCGGGGGTTGTCCGGGCACTTGAGGACCAGCCAATGCGCTGCTTCAAGTGTTTCTCACTTGGACATACCCGACCCCGCTGCCCGTCGCAGGAGGATCGTTCGGCTCTCTGTCGCCGTTGCGGTAAAGCCGATCACAAGTCCAGCGCCTGCAACGCCAAGCCGCACTGCTCCGTATGTGCAGCAAGCGGCAAAGCGGCGAACCATACGATGGGGGGTGCCAAGTGCAACCCCCCGACAAAGCGAGGCATAGCACCGGCCCAGACAAGGCCTGTCAACGCCACCACCGCTAAGCCGGTGGCAGGAGGTTCCCTGCAAATGGAGGAGTGATGTCTGGAACACAGAAAACACTCCTACAGGGAAACCTCAACCATTGTCGGGCGGCACAAGACTTGGTCGCTCAGACCTTGGCTGAATGGGGTGCCGACGCGGGGGTGGTCGCGGAGCCCTACTTCGTGCCCCCTAATTGGCTTGGGGATTTGGATGGGCTGGTGGCCATAATCCCACGACCCTCATTGGACTCCCCGCCCTTGACATCCTTGGAGAAGGGGTCGGGCTTTGTTGCCGCTGCCTGGGGGGAGAATGCAATCTTAGGAGTTTATTTCTCCCCTAACCGCTCACTGGCGGAATTCGAGCTGTTCTTAGTTGCCCTATCTGGCGTCTTGTCGCGTTTGGCGCCGAGACAGGTGGTTGTTCTCGGTGACTTTAACGCAAAGTCGGTTGCTTGGGGCAATCCCAACAGCAACCCTCGCGGCCGTGCTCTGGAGGCGTGGGCGGTTTCGGTCAACCTCTCCCTCCTCAACAGAGGGACGACGCACACGTGTGTGCGGCTGCAGGGAGGGTCTGTGGTTGACCTGACCTTCGCCACCCTTGCACTTGCCGCCACCGTGTCATCATGGCGAGTCGAGCTGGTGGAGACCCTATCTGACCACCGTTACATACGGATAGGTTTTTCTACCCAGCGCCGGCAGGGCACGCAAGGGTGCTCGCCGTTCCCGAGGTGGGCCATTACCCATCTAGACCGCCAGGTGGCGAGAGAGGTCGCCTTAGTGCAGGACTGGTTCGGTCCACCGCCAAGTCCGGATGTGGACGTTGCGGCCTCACACATGCGGGACTTGTTGACCGAGGTATGTGATTCGTCCATGCCTCGTTCCCGTCGACCTCCACCTAAAAAGGCGGTCTACTGGTGGTCTGCCGAGCTGGCTGATCTGCGACAGGACTGCATGACCGCCAGAAGAAATTATCAGCGCCTCCGTCGACGTCGTCAGAACCGGGATCTTCAGGGGGAGGCCCGGTTCCACTTGCAATGGCAGGAGACAAAAAAGGCGCTAAAGGCTGACATTGGGGCAGCTAAAGACGCCTCACGGGAAGAGATGTTGGAGGGTCTTAATGCTGATCCTTGGGGAAGACCGTACCAAATGGTGCGCAACAAGCTGCGCCCCATTGGTCCCCCACTGACGGAGACCCTACCGACTGATCTCTTGGATGGGGTGGTTCAAGCGCTGTTCCCTAGCGCCGCCAGCGTCACCCCGCCCACGATGAATCCCCCCTACGGGATGGGCCCGTCGGAGGACATTCCTCCGCTGATCCCGGAGGAATTTGAAGCCGCGGTTTCCTGCCTTAGTAGCAAGAGGACGGCCCCCGGCCCCGATGGAATACCCGCGCGGGTTATGGCAATCGCCACTTCTTGTTTAGAGGAACGGTTTCGGAATCTCTTCGACCGGTGTTTGTCTACCGGGAGGTTCCCGAAACCGTGGAAGGAGGGCTTGTTAGTCCTCCTTCGAAAGGATGGGCGCCCAGCCGATTCCCCTTCGGGATATCGGCCAATCGTCCTTTTGGATGAGGTGGGCAAGACCTTTGAGCGGGTCATTGCGACCCGCCTCAAAGATCACCTTGCCATGACCGGCCCGGACTTGTCTGAAGCCCAATTCGGGTTTCGTGAGGGTCGGTCAACCATAGACGCCATCCAGGGCCTTAAAGTCCTGTGTGCGGAGGCGAAAGAAAGAGGGCAGGGAGTGTTGGCTCTATCTTTTGATATCGCTAACGCGTTCAACTCCCTGCCTCACGCCGTTATATTGGAGGCCCTTAGGTATCACAGAGTACCACGGTATCTGGCGGCGCTCCTGGCTGATTATCTACGGGACCGCGAGATCTTGTTCAGAAGTAGGCACGGCAGCGTCAAGCGCCGCCGGGTGGACACCGGAGTTCCACAGGGGTCTGTCCTTGGGCCACTCCTGTGGAACATAGGTTATAACTGGGTGCTTCGGGGCGCCCTCCTCTCGGGCATGGGTATCTTATGCTATGCAGACGATACCCTAGTCACTGCCCGAGGTAATACATATGGGGAAGCGGCACGTCTGGCTTCTGCTGGCGGCACATTAGTTGCTAACAGAATGGGACGTCTGGGACTAAAAGTGGCCTTGGAAAAGACGGAGGCCATATATTTTCCGGGGCCTCGTCAGCGCAAGCCTCCTGACGCGCAAGTTGTGGTGGCGGGCGTCAGGATCGAAGTAAAGACCAGGATAAAATACCTGGGCCTGATACTGGACGCCAAGTGGGAGTTTGGGCCCCACTTTCAAGGTCTTGCTGCACGCCTTCTTAAAGCGGCTAACGCCTTTTCGTGGCTCCTCCCTAACCTGGGGGGGCCACGGACTAGCTGCCGTCGCCTCTATGCTGGAGTCCTGCGGTCTATGGCGCTTTACGGAGCTCCAATATGGGCGGACTCCCTTTACAGGAAGGAAAACGTGGCCCTCCTGCGCAGGCCCCAACGGGCAATCGCGCAGCGCATTGGGAGGGCTTACTGTACAGTGGGTCACGCAGCTGCATGCGCAATCGCTGGTACTCCCCCCTGGGAGCTAGAGGCCAGGGTCCTGGCCGCCGTATACCACCAGACGGCTGCCCGGAAAGCACTCGGGGAGCGCTTAGCCCTTGATGAACGCGGCGCCGTACGGCGTGAGGCCTATGACGAAATGGTCCTCCGTTGGCGTTTAGACCTCATCAACGCCCGTTACGGACGCCGCGTCACTGACGTTGTGGGTCCACTTCTGGAGTCATGGCTGGAGCGCCGCCACGGGTTTCTCACGTTCCGTCTGGTGCAGGTGCTATCCGGGCACGGGTGCTTCGGATCGTACCTGTACCGGATCCGGCGGGAGGAGTCCCCTTCGTGCCACCATTGCGGCGCGGTGGAAGACACGGCGCAGCACACCCTTGAGGTCTGCACTGCCTTCGAGGCGGAGCGCCGTGTCTTGCGTGGGGTTGTTGGACCGGACCTTTCACTCGCGGGCGTGGTCAATGCCATGCTCGCAGACGATCACATCTGGCGGGCAGTGTCTCATTTCTGCGAGGTTGTCATCTCGCAGAAAGAGACCTCGGAGCGCGAGCGGGAGGCTGACCCTTCCGCTCCATTGCTTCGCCGACGGCGGGTGGGTAGGGCACGGGCGAGAAACGCCGTAGTCAGACCTACTCTGGGGGGGACGCAGAGGGCGGGGACGGGGGTCCCTCAGCCTTCTCTGCACGCGTCCCCCTCCGTGCTGGGCGGGGGTAGTGTAGTGCCATGCACTGCTCCCGCTGTCCTCCCTCCTGCATAGGACGGAGGTCATGTCGGGCCCGCCACTAAGCGGGCAGTCGCCGGGGGCGTTATGGTGCTAAGACTTCGGTTGGACCCGTAACGCCGTCACTAAGGCGAAGGATGGCACCAGGTGTTTTGCCGGAGTAGTCGGAGCCTTTTTCAAAGCTCTGGAAGCCCGGACTCTTGCATCCTCAACCCCCTGGGGATGCAAGGCTAGCTCATAAACGAGTTTCACCTGACAAAAAAAAAAAAAAAAAAAAGGCAGGTATTCAACTGAAACCGTATTAAGAAAATGCTAGGCTAAAGAGTCAATTTGAGTCAAAATTTCAAAATATGCTATCAACAGTACCTAACTTCTTTTCTATTGCCAATGTTTGGTTATAGTAAAAATTTGGCAAGCATTATGCAAAAACAATACCAGTAACATGCCTGAACCCGTAGAAAATTCCTCTTTTCAACATAAAATATAAGCGATAAAACCTAGATATCTATTTCAAACGCAAGTCTAAAACATCTAGGTATCGATTTACGCTAGAAAATTAACCAACTCAATCGATATCTGTGCAATATGGTAAAGAACCACATCTCTATAGAACGGGGCCGATCGTGCATTTATACTGTCGCAACGTCAACCGTGTGGTTGAGCAGTCAAACGCAGTCGTGAGCCCTCACCACAAACAGAACCGTTTTCTGCATCGATACCGATGTTATTAAATGTGACATGTTTTCTTTGCCATTTTGTGGTTTCTTCTTTTAGCGGCATACACCTACATATTCATTCGTTTTCTTAACATTTTCCCTTCACTATTTTGAAATACGTATACCGTGTGCTAGAAGTAATAAAGATAGATGTTTTTTATTATATTTCCATCCTCATCGTTGGATGACATTTAATATTATCAACACTTAATAACATGAAGAATATGTTTAATCTTTATCTTTATTCATACAAGAATTGTATCAAAACTCTTCTCACATAATATAAAATACCGGAAAATCAAGTTTACCTTCCAGTCCAATCTTGATTTGCCACCTAATTGTTCGGAAGAGAATGGTTACTTTTATTTCATAATACTTATCAATATCAAACTGGATTACGTTACATGTTTATTCAAGTAACCACATTCCTACAATTAGAGAGCAAATCCGAAACAGGTGCTAGTGAAAGTGATTGACGAGATGGAGCCAATTACTTCGAGCTCAATCCGATTAATGACAGCTCGTATTTGAATACCCGCTTCAATGGATCAGGGATCTTCAACTTTAGGTACGAAGAAATCGGTTCAATGTAAGCCTGGGGTTTGTTTTAAAGTGAATTTGATCCAGCAATGCAGTGAAAATCTTTCTTTGATTTAAAGTGGGTTGACGATCCCTGGGTATTTTAAGATATTAATGGCGATAATAGAATGTGGTGTACGTGTAGAAGTATGGGCAAAGGGAAATGACGTATAATGAAAAGAAAAAGTGGTGAAAAAGAGGTGTACTTTCAATAACTTTTATTCTTGCTTTAAGAGGACACTATGAAGAACATAACCTTTGGATATGGAACTACATAGTTACATAAAGTAGAAATCATCTAAATACAAAACTCAATAGAAAATAGGAAATTTAGTAGGTAGTTTCTTTTAATTGCCTCAATTGAATGGTTATATTATTAGGTGTAATCGATCAATTAAGTCTGTCGCAATCTATTTGGATGCCGCCTATTAGAGTGCACAGCTGCACATGGGCGAGAGGACCTGAAATGCACCATTTATATTCATGTAAACCTTAAGTTACGTGAAGCTGTGTACAGTTGGATAGAAATGTATTCACGTCATATATATTTTTATTCATTTTCATCTCAAAATCTCGTGACAATGAACGACTTATCATAATATAATGAAGAAAATTTAAAAATACCTTTTATTGAAATTTTCTGTCACCTCACCATACGTTTCATAGCAGAGTACAGAGTACTCGATTGACATTCCTATGCAGAAATACAGTAATTTGTCTTCCATCATTAAAACCTTGCAGATGCTACCGACTCCCGTTAATTATCTCACACACTGCACATTAACGGTAACCAATCATTATATCCATGTACTGATGTTCAAACATCAGTACCTTCTATTACTGTGCAATAAGGTTGAAATTCCCGTGGCTTACCAAAAGTTCAAATGACATAGAGTAATAACAGACAATTTTCTGTGTGATGTTCCGTTGTCGATGTTGTATGTAAATTGTATGAAGCTACCGTTGCGTCAGTCACTGTTGTTATAACTTGCAGATCAAAAGGGAAAACCAATGCCTATTCAGAACGTTGTAATGATCAGGAAGGCTGGCTTTAATTGAAGCAGCGATTAAAACGTCCGGCAGGACGAGGATTTAACACGTAATGCTGTTTTGTAAGCACATAAACTGTGATTCTAAAATGTGTTTTAAGTATTATAAGAATGTTTTTGTACTTAAAACTTTGGCAAAAGACAAGGTATGAAAAAAGAAGTGAATGAATGGCGTTTGATCAATTTCATAAAAAATAATGATTTCGTAACATAGCATTTGCATAAATAAGAGAATAGCTCAGACAATTTCAAAACTGAACTGTTCTGATCTAGTGAGACTAGCTATTATTTAAACCCAAGAACCTAAAATAGATATATCGACTAGATATCCAGTTACACTATAGACATTTGACGGGCCTGTTGGTCTAGTGGTTAGTGACCCTGACTTCTATACCGGAGGTCGTGGGTTCGATTCCCACCCAGGACAAATGTTTGTGTGATGAGCACGATCATATTTTGTTCTGTGTCTGGGTGTAATTTATCTATAATATGTATGTATTTAGAAATATATAAGTATGTTTATCAGTTGTCTGGTTATCATAACACAAGCTCTGCTTAGCTTGGGATCAGATAACCGTGTGTGAGTTGTCCCGGAATATTATTATTATTATTACATAGCAACGGCTTCTTCTCATAGCGTACAGTCTTACAAAGAGGCTTCAATATTTACTGATCCAAAAGGCTCAGACATCCTTGTAGTCGATATAAATGCTACCTCAAAGCTGAAAGCAAAGCTGCCATCAATATTACTTGAATCTACATTTAGCAGGGATCGAATTTGCTGTAACGTCGCTTTACGTCTACCTTGCTTCAGCCGGCTTGCCTTTGCTCCCCTTTGTTACCGGCAATACCCGAGTTATCGAAACGACGTTACTATTGAATTGGAAGTCGAATTTGAAAACGTCATACGTCGGTTCTGAGTTTGGAAACTATTTGTAGTTCATATTTGAAATGGTTTTTAAAAATTTCCTAAAATTTTTAACGTAAGTCTGGCCAATATTTAGAAGAGTGTGAGTTCCATGTTTAAAAACCATGTGTTTTCATTCATATATCTAAACAAAAATGACTTTTCGAAATATGAATTCTTAAGATTTATTAACCCCCCAAAAAGAAGGAGAAATTTAAAAAGTATTCTATCCATTATACATTCCACGTAATTCTAGATAAAGCAATATTTTCTATAAGCTACACAAGACAAGATAAACCTTGGTCTAGTGATGTGAATCACGATAGACTTGAGATAGTGATGTGGCGAAATGTTGCATTGTCTGCACAACAATGAGGTTGCGAGATACCCGCTCTGAAACCATAATACCGATTCCTTGCGATTTCGATTGCAATATGTAATTAGAGGTGTGATGTAGATAATCGAGAGAATTAAGAACATGTATGTACATCTTTATCCGGTCTATAGTTTAGTAGGTTACCTTACGATTGTTACATGAATTGTGGGCGTTAGATTTTAATAGCCAAGTCATTAAAAGAAGATTCATTGTACATGGGTACGAAAATGTTGCAAAGAATATATTTTTTTTATTTATTTAGAAACCTTATAGTTTTATAAATAAACTTTATTGACACTTTTGAAAATAAGACCCCAAATCTCGTGGAATTATGGAAATATTACAATGTTTTCGTTTCAGACTAAACTTACATGACGAGGTTTGAAGACTTTTTTATCTTAGCTTATATAAAATCAATTGTCTATCCTTAAATGCCTATCAATTCCTATCACAATATACAAACTATATTGAAAGTGTCTCATATAATCTACATCTCAAATGACCCTCTGGAATTCTATGAGTGCAAAACCAATTATTTCTCCACACGTCTCCAAATAATGAATGCACATATCTGACGTCACAATCTCTTTGATTACGTAGCTCCGATCGTATCAAGGTTAGTGCATCTCAGTCTAGATGCCCTAGTTATAGACCACGATGCTGTCACCGTGCAGATGTTAAGTTAGAGTTCATTGGTTATAAACCTCTTTCAATTTTTTAACCGACTTCCAAAGTGAAGGAGGATCTATGTTCGAACGTGGCAGAAAAAAGATCCAGATGATTATCTTCTGCTGTAGTACAGATTAGAGATAGTTCTTTGATACTTAATAATAAGATTAGATGTAATTTACTTAATAATTAATGAACGGTAATTAACGTATTACTGTCTGTAGACTGTAATTTATGCAAGCATTCAAAATTGGTATATTACCTATTTATTTATATGTATATCTCTCTTATTTAATGTTTACGATCAATGTCTAACGATTTCATCTCATCACTGTACATCTATGTCAGTTTTTATGTGATAAAGCAATTAAGCTAAAAACTAATAGATACAATAAATATGAATTTGAACTCTACCGCTTAAGAATTACTGTTCAAAATTGAATGTGAATAGTTTGTAATATTTTTTATTTCGTTTTGTAATTGGGTTTATCGAATGTTATGTAATCCTTTTTTCGAAGACTAAGTGATTAGTTTTGGCACATCAAGCTTACATTACTTTCATAATGAGTAGACTAAAACTCTATCGTGTACTAGTACAATTCAGCAAAAGGGTTTTAATTCTGAATCTATAGTTACCTAATGATCTAAACGCATTTTAAAGCAATAAACCAGAGACGAAGCTCGAAGGGTTTGAAAGAATAAAAAAGACATTTATCCAACTGACGGGGAATGTCGAAAAGCCAGTAGCAAAAAAAAAGTAAAGATTACAATCCGTATGGTGACTTCAACGCGGTATCTTATTTAAAACTTACATTTTTTTGTATTACACTGGGAAGTAGACAACACATTGTTATACAATATCTAATTTGCCAAATTGGATAATTAAATTACGTACAAAACACAAGTCATTGAATTCCTTGGTTCCAAGTCAGACAAATTACGTTGCGTGTAATTCTGATGACAGTAGTTACACATTGTTACCACAAATAACCACTAATATGGCGCACATGATGAGGTTTATGTAACCGGTATTTCAGGAATGCCTTCGTCTTGCAACAGCCTTAAGTTTTCAAAACTAATCTTGCATCATGTAGCTTGTAGTTGCGGTCTTACAGGCTTGCTTCATGAGTTATTATCTATTGATCTGTTGATAACGTCTTGTAACAACTTGCTGCCACTTAGAATAATGTAATGTGAATCATCTTTGAGCGTATGTTATCTTCTACTTTGTCTTTACTCAACAGCTGTCGGCTTCTTGTCACCCTAGATTCATTTAATACCAGTATTTTAGGAGGACTTACTATTTATTTAGAATCCACAACCCATTCACTCTTCACTATTTACTATCAAAGATCTTTTAGTAAAAGTCAGGGCTAGCAACGGACTATCGGTCGATCTGTACGTCTTTTACTTAGCTACTAGTCCTTTTCATTTATTTATGACGACCTCCGTGGTCGAGTGGCGTACGCACCGGTTTCAAGGTGCCGCTAGCTCTGAGGTCCCGGGTTCGATCCCCGGACGGGTCAATGTAGAAACTCACTTTTCTACATTGTCTCGGGTCTGGGTGTTTGTGGTATCTTTGTTGTTTCTGAATTCCATAACACAAGTGCTTTACAGCTACTTACTTTGGGTTCAGAGCAATGTATGTGATGTTGTCCGCATTTATTTATTTATTATTTTATTTGTTTTAACGAACCAACATAAATGAAGACCAGTTAATTCCTTATAGGAACAATTAGAAACTTTTTACAAAGTTTACCACACTTTTAATTATCATTGCGTAATATGAATGCTTCTATTTAAACGCATCTACATTCAGCATTCAAATGAAAGTGAATTGTTATCAAATAACTGGATCTGACATTTATGGTAATAGCGTATTTCTATACTAATTAGTATTAGGTTAATAAGTATTGCCTGCAGTATGGCTTGGTTATGTACGGGAGTATTGAATTTCCGTATTTTATAGCCTAATTAAACTAAATGAGTTGGGTAATGTTACCTATGTAGTTTCGATAATTTTATTTGGTGGAAGAGTTATTAGGCAAAATATCTTGGCTATGCTCTATAAATATAAGAGCATAAAATAACTTGTGTTTGAAATCACCTTCAAGGGGAATTAGTCAAATTATCTAAAAATATTAGACCACATACCTAGCGATGTAATTGTGAACCCTTATAATTCAAAAAATACTTCTGAAAAGAAAGTCTTTGAAACAAATACATGAAGAAAGTTTTTGTCTATCCCCATAAGTAGGTACATAAAAAACACTAAGAAATCAAATACCTTTGAAAGAATGAATATTACAATTTTTATGAAGCACAAGGAGTTCTTTTTAAGTCATGTCATTAGAGTTTTGGTCGATTGTAGATTACGTCCAACTTGACAAGTGGTGCTTTTCGTACCAAAAAGGTTGTCTATTATACCAGCGATTCATACCTGCAACAAAAGAAGGCTTTGTCAATAAAATGAAAGAAAGATAAAAATGAAGGGAAATCATTTTCGTCCTTGTTCGAATAACAATGTTAGTCGGTTTGAAAAAGTTCGAAATTCATACAAAATTGTGTATTGAATGAAATTTTGACGAAACCGAAACTTAATTATTATACAAGTGCCTAGGGCTCGCTTAGAATTTAATTAATAGAGCTTTAGTTGCTTCTTGGAAATTTCAATCAATCAGAAATTTATCAGTAATGTTAGCTGAAGTTCAGCTATGTTAATTAACAATAGCAATACTTAACTATGTGGTTTTCATTGCTAATGTTATTTATGTACTTTTTATTGGTTAGTTTTATTAAAGCTGTATTGCAAATGTCTATCCTTTAATGCCAAATATTTCTCTACTTTAAAAGAGGTTGAGGAAATGAAAAAATGTGACTTTAAAAACTTTTACATTTCTACAAGGCAAATTATAAGTCTAGTCTATCTATCTAGTCTGCGGTTGTTCGACTCAAAGCAAACTTTTATTACTGGTACGTAACAAGAACCGTAAATTACTTTGCTTAAAAAAACACTTATATTTTTAACTAGCTGTGCCTGCTACTTCGTTCGCGTGGATGACGAAACTTATCAATAAGTTTTTAACCTCAAAATTAAGTTTGTTTTTCGGGATAAAAACTACCCAGTGTGGTGCCCAGGATAATAAAGAAACTACCGGTTCGATTACGATGAAACTTGGTATAATTATACCAAGTTTCATCGTAATCGAACCGGTAGTTTTTGCGTGATACCTTTTTTTTTTTTTTTTTTTTTTTACGGGGTGAAAATCTAATGATTTCGACCCACGTCGAGGGCACGACGTGGGGATATGTCGGACTTGCACCGACCAAAAACACCCCGGTCCCCTTCTCGCCTTTGCTGGAGCCGCGGGATCGCTAAGCATTCTCAGCGCAGCTCCGGCAGGCGACAGTCCTTTAAGGACTCCTTCTAGAGGGGTGGGTGTAAAGTGCCCACCCCTCATTCCTTCTGGAAACGAACGCGTGGAACGATGCGTCCGTATCCTCCGGGGCCTGTCAGCTGATCGGATGACGAGGTGCCCTCCCCGTCACCCGCAGGCCCCACCTCAGGGTGGTCTCAAGTCATGAAGCGCCCTGTTACGGCGCCTTATGCGTCTGCGACGCGAAGGGAGCACAGCGCATGCCTCCCTCTGTCTTTCGGCGGCTTCCTTCGCTGCCACCACGACTTCACAGAAGGTGACCATCGCCCGCCAGGCGCTCTCACTCCGGACCATGGCCACTATCACAGCCGGAAGTGAGGGGTCTTGCCCTCCAATCTCTGCGACCAAGTCGCGTCTTTCACTATCCCACGCTGGGCAGGCTTGTAATGTATGTACAGCACTGTCTTCTGGAGCAGTGCAGTGGTGGCACGCCTTCGACTGCTCACGTCCGATTCGACACAGGTACGTCCCGAAACAGCCGTGTCCGGTAAGCACCTGCGTCAGCCGGAAAGTGAGGTCTCCGTGACGCCGATCCAGCCAGTCCCAGAAGACAGGTCGGATGGCCGCAATGGTGTTATGCCCAGCAGTGGGCTCGCCGAGACGTTCGAGCCAGGTCGCGTGGGCTGCTGTTCGCAGCTCCTCCCTTTTCTCGTTCAGCGAGAGTACGCTGCCCTGGGTTGCCTGCCTGCGCCAAGTATGCAGCTGTGCTAAGATTTGAGCTTCATACTTCCAGGGCAGCGACTGCGCGAGCAAGGTGGCAGCCTCACCGGAGATCGTCCGATACCCCCTGATGACTCTGACAGCCAGCGCTCGTTGTGGTTTCTGTAGCAACGCAGCTTTGCGGGCCGTCAGGTTACCTCCCCAAATTGGGGCGCCATAGAGGGCCATGGACCTGACTATCCCGGTATAGAGCCTTCTGCACGAGGCGCTTGGACCTCCGAGGTTTGGCAGCAGTTGGGACAATGCCCCGGCCGTCCGTATCAACTTCGGTGTCAACTGCCGAAGGTGGGGCCCGAAGTCCCACCGGCTATCAAGAACCAATCCCAGATACTTGAGTGTTGGTCTGATGCCGATTTGAACACCGCCAACAACGATGTGAGAGTTAGCAGGTGGCGCATTCCGGGGACCATAAAAACATATGGCTTCGGACTTGTGTAGCGCCACCTCCAGCCCCAATCTCCGAATGCGCGCAACCACCTGTGCCACACCAGCAGTGGCCAGGACGGAAGCACACCTAAAGTTCTCGGCCCGTGAGGTGACAAGCGTATCATCGGCATAACAAATGCACGAGACACCTTGCAGAAACTCACCGCGTAGGACCCAGTTGTATCCGATGTTCCACAGAACCGGGCCCAGAACCGAGCCCTGCGGAACACCGCGTCCGACTTCGTGGCGTCCCAAGCCCCCCTGGTTCGGGAATACTACGACTCTGTCCGACAGATATGCCGTCAAGAGCCGCCGCAAATAGGTCGGAACCCGGTGGTGCACGAGTGCCTCTAGAATACAACTCGTTGGAATGCTGTTGAAGGCGTTGGCGATGTCGAGGGACACCGCCAACACCATTTCGCCACAAGCCGTGGCCTCCCGCGTCAGAGTCCTTAGGTGAGAGATGGCGTCGATCGTAGAGCGCTGCCGCCGAAAACCATATTGACTTTCTGCCAAGTCCGGCCCCACTTGTGTTAGATGGTAGACGAGGCGGTCTGCAATGATTTTTTCAAAGATCTTGCCCACCTCGTCTAGCAACACGATTGGGCGGTATGCTGATGGTGATTCGGCGGGGCGCCCTTCCTTTCTTAGCAAGACCAACTTTCCGGACTTCCAGATCGCCGGAAAACGGCCCTGCTGCACGCACATACTAAGGAGTCTCAAGAGGCGTGGTCCCATCGACTTGAGAGCCAGGACGAGAGCCTTGCCAGGGACCCCGTCCGGCCCTGGAGCCGTATTTCTGACCCTGAGCCGGTCAGTAGCCGCCTGAAGTTCCTCTTCTGTTACCTGTGGAGCGTCGGCGACAGAAACTTGGTGGTCGCGGCATCGACTTGTCGATGTTGATCGCATTGATGGTGGAGCAAAGATGGGATCGCTTTCAGGAAACAAAGCGGCTACTACGTCTCGCAGGAGCTGCGGACGGAGAGTTTGAGTCAATGGAGGGGCCCAAGATCTGAGTTTCCCTCTAACTAGCCGGTAGGGCCGGCCCCACGGATCCCTGTCCAACTCAGCCAGCAACTCGCGGCGAGCTTTTTCTTTAGCGGCTTTGACAGCTAGCTGCAGGGTTTGCTTCGCCGATGTGTATCGACTGTACAGCTCGGTCTCCTGGGCCTCTGCATTTTCGGGGCGACGCCGCCTCCGACGAAACCTAGCGTACTGGCGGCGCTCATTAACACACAGATGTCGTAAGCGAGCGATGTCTTGCGACCACCAGTACACCTGACGCGTCCTTGGCTCGTTGTTGCGTACACGAGGCATCGCCGCATCGCAAAGCGTGGTTAGAGCGTGCCGAAACTGAACAGCCTCCCTATCTATGTTGATCGGTTCTTCCATGGTCTGTGGCTCCCAAGTCAGGATAATGGCGGCCTCCTCGAGGAGCTCTCTGTTCAGCTTTTTTAGGGCCCAACGGGGACCCTGGACCTCGTCCGCAGTCGCTTCTCCCTCACTTCGCCCAACAGAGGACCGTGTGGAGACGCTGAATCGAATATAAAGGTGATCCGAAAGCGTTTCCACCCCCTCAACTACCCTCCAATCAATCGTCTGTCTTGCGACGCTTGGACTAGCGAACGAGAGATCAACAATAGAGCCGCCATTGTACCGCACACACGTGTTGACTGCCCCTCGGTTTAGAAGTACCAAGCCTAGTGCTAGTGCCCACTCTTCAACCAGTCTTCCTCGAGCATTTGTCGCCGGGGAGCCCCACGAAGTGGATTTTGCGTTGAAGTCTCCGGCGACTATAATAGGTAATGACCGGTGCTGGACCACGAATGAACCGAGTCGGTTCAAAAATTCTTCAAATTCGGCTAGGTGCCGATTCGGTGAAAAATACACAGCGACAACAACCAGCTCTCCGATACGTGCGGCGGCAAAACCTCTCGCCCTTGAGGTATCTTCGAGGGTCGGATACCCGGAAGCAGCAGACGATATTATGGCGACCAAACCGTCCTCATCCCCTACCCAGTTAGACCGAGGTGGGACGTAGTACGGTTCGGACACGATTACGACACTGATCGACCACTCCGCCATACTCTGCAAAAGCAGGTCTTGCGCTCTGGCGGAGTGGTTGATGTTAGCTTGGAGTATCCGAAGAGCCATTAATGGGCGTCGGTATCCATTGCTCCTTCCTTGTTGGTAATCGGTACAAGCGGCCGCTTTTTCGGGGGCCCTTTGTTAGCCCCACAGGACCGAGTACCAACGATATGTTCGTCTGGTTTGCCGAGTGCCTCACATACTGGGCAATGAGGCGAGGCCGAGCATTCCTGCATCTTGTGGCCAGGTTGGCCACAGCGGAAGCACCGCTGCGAGCAATCCACTTTCGATGAACATGCTACTCCCACATGCCCACTCAATTGGCAACGGAAGCAACGCATCTGCCTAGCCTGCATAAGTTTTACCTGGGCCGAAGACCATCCAACATTGAGTCGTCGGTCCTGCCCTTGGGCCTCCAGCAGCTTCTTGACAGCTGCAACCGGGCAGGAAACAACAACTGTCCCTAGTCCGGTGCGGTCCCTTCTTATCTTTCCCGCACGAACTTCGCTGGGAGAACAGCCGCCCTTCTGAGAAACTGCGGCGATTACTTCTTCACTGGTTACGGAGTCATCTAGCTCAATGACCCTTACTTCAGCACACTTGTAAGGTCTAGAGATGCGGACGTCCTCCTCCTGCAAAGTCACCCTCAGTTTCTCAGCCAGGGCATCAGCTTTATCCCCGCTACCAGGGCATCAGCTTTATCCCCGCTTTTTGCGTGATACCTGAACAAACAGACAGACAGACAGACAAAAATTTTTTTTTCACACTTTTGGGTTCGTTGTCGGTCTAGTATCACCCCCCGCCATTAATTTTTTTGATATTTTCAATGTACAGAATTTTCACTTCTACAGATTTATTATAAGTATAGATAAGCCGTATGTTTTTTAATGACCATTCGAGTAAGTGGCTCAATTATAAAGAGTTATGTTTATAATATTATTATTATGTAATTTTATTACATATCCGACCACGTCTATTTAATTGACGTCTAGTTTTAAAATAAGAACACGTCTGCATAAAGAGAGCCGTTAACTTGACATTAAAAACTGTGTATCGTACATTGCTTGCTTGAACGTCTTTGATAAAAAAGTATGCTTTTCCAAAGCGCAATGGTTACTGTACAAATCAATTATGGCGGATTGATTGACGTAGGTCAGTAATCTGAATGTTTTCTCTTTGAAACTTTTTACGAATTATGTAAATGTTTAATTACTCAACTCTTCTAGCTATTACCTTGTTAAGGATTGATTTCCTTTAAAATCGATTGCGCACGACTCCAATTAGAAATTCATTTAATTAATAAGTTATTGCTTACGATGTTAATTATTGTTGCTTTATTAGGTCTGTTTTATGATTAGTTCATAATGTTGCTTAAAATATTGTGTTTTTTTAGAGGCTGTTACCAAAACGATATATCTATCGAAAAGGAACGACGAGTACATCAGATATAGAGTCGGTTTACATTTGAGCTCAAAATATATTAATTAAATAATTATTGATCTTTAATTTTTGGGATCTATCATTCGAAATTAAAAATCATATTCAGACCGCTGAAGCGATATTATAACAATATTATCGAGTGATATAAGAGGATATTGACCCTCGTAGTGTGGTGACACGTTTGTTATGATTCAATATCTACTCTTCACTTATGTTGGATAGATATAAGCTTTCGGTAACATCCTGTATAACGTTGTATACAGAGATTATATTAACAGTGAAGAAAGCTCTGATTCTGGTTCTTGCATCAACCGGTCTGGTGCATTGGAAACTGGTGAGAAATCAATACTAAATACGACGTACTGTTATTATCAGACCTTACATTATTCTAGTATTGAAAGCCTAATTTAAACACTTTCAAGAAATGATTTTATAATTTAAGTCGCAATAAAGTTCTTGTATGTTCTTAATTTTATGATTACCTAACTTATACTACTTATATATATAATGGCAAAAGGACAGAAATGCATACTTTTATCGAAACTTATTATATTATATCGATGACAACGTCGCATCACTACCACTGGAATACCGAAAAACACTATTCTGTGATGCGTGATGGCGGTGTGTGTCTTGTGTAATACAACCAATACCTATGGCGTCACTATCTTAAAGAAAAGTAAAGTATTCTAAATGTAGGTAATGATGAATGTATTCTAATGATAATATACTGTTCAGAGTAAAGTTGGTTACTTATTGACTTTACTTATTCATGCACATTAAACAAATAATATTTGGCCTTTATCATCTTTCGTTTTCCAATACTCATTGACCCAAATACGTGTCAAATATTCGACCACAGCGCCCTGAAGTGATAATTCGACGTAAAACCTCTTTACTTTGATTCGAGCGCTAAAGTTATTAATGGCAAACCGCGCACGCGTTGCTTTTTGCGCGTGATCATTGCTCGTGAGTCTAGTATCCTCGATTAGGTTCTAAGTAACTTAGTTACTAAGTAGAATGATAAATAATACGGGTTCCCTTTTGTTAAATTGAATTTGAAAGTGAGAAGTAAGCCTTGTAACCAGTTAGTTTGTTCTAAGTTTGTTACATGTTTACAAATCAAAAGGTTGAAGGTTCGGATCATTATTATGAAGAAGTCTCGGTAAGTAAAAGAGTTAAAAGCTTCTCCGTTTCTGTTATAACTGACTCCTATGCTGAAACGAAATTAATTTTCCACATAACATTCATATTTACACCTTAAAGTGACAGAGACTGCATCAGACTTATCGGCGACTTACAATTGAATGCTTCAGTATTCGGCCATCCATCTTTCAGATTATTCATCATCCTCTGATGATGAATTCAACTCAGCTATTTTAGATACAAACAGGCTTATGTTAAATTATTGCTCCAAACTTAGTAAGGTTGTTTTGTCAGTTATAAGTGCACCATTGTAAAAGCTGAAGACGGCCACTCAACTAAGCTGCAAGTGGGGAGAACTGCATCAACCTCGCCGACAAGAGACGACATCTTATCTTTAATGAATGACGTGTGCATTCTTATTTTACAACAGAAAACTAAGGTGGCTACCGCAGTAACTGCACATTGAGCGTGAGAGACAATTAAGATTCGATTATATAATTATTATTGATTAGAGAAGACGTATCGACAAAAATGTTCATAAAACGTTTGCCAGGGAAGTTACATGTGCACTTTATTAAATGTGCCCTCATATAGAAGTGTTAAAAGGATTGTGGATAAGTTCCTTTGTTCAACTGTGAGAGAGAAATATGGTTAATTTGTTGATGGTATTACACTTTTGTAATACCATCAACAAATTAACCATATTTTATTAATTTTGTGACTATTTATACATAACAAAAATCCACCATTAATTTCAGTATTTATGTTGTATAATATAAAAAAAAAAAGAATGCCGTGGTGGTTTAGCGGTTCAATGAACGGATTTGTATGCACAAGGTTGCAGGTTCAAACTCAGGCAAGTAACAATGTGGCTTTTTCAAAGTTATATGTACTTTCTTAATTATTCTAAGACACTTCTGACAAATGGTGAAGAAAAACATCGTGAGGAAATCTAAATTCCAAAATTTGGGATCTGAAATCACCAACCCGCAGAGAGCAAGCGTGGTGATCAATGCTCGTGCCTTCTCTATATGGGAAGAGGCCTGTGCCCAGCAGTGGGACGTTCATAGGCTGGATTATTATAATATTGAAATATATTTCCTTATGTATTTTTTAGTAATAAAAGATATTTATAGCTACTAATCACTTACTAATCGCTCAAGTTGTAACGGCTAGTCAAGTGTATCGTTATTATAGTGTTAATACCACAGGAAACTGTTCTGTATGTATGTAATAATACTTCCAAACTGTTTTACCGTTATTTAGCAATAACGATAATAATAAGGTAATAGGTACGTCAACTGTTTTTGTTTTATAGTTAACACAGGATACTGGGTTTCAGCTATTTATAAGTTGCCTGAATTGACCGAATGACCTGCTTTATTTGGTAATTTTTACGATAATTGGCATTCTGCTGACTGTCATTACGATCATTAATTGTTCATTACGATCATTCTCTTCGAAAGTTCAATGAGATTTTATTGTAGGCTTATCTGAATACGAAAATTAGGCACAATTGACAAGTACCCTGACCGACCACTGACATGCATTTAAAATAGCTGAATCGAGGCCCTGATGTCAAATAGGCAGGTGCTTCCAGAGCCCAAATAAAAATTCTTTGGGAAAATACTACCTATACATATAAAATAGATAGAAATACTTGAACCAGAAATCCGTATCTAATAGAGCCGTCTTTATTTACTTTATACTAATATAAAAACCGGCCTTGGTCTTGAGCAACTTACACACTGCCTTTAATGTTTCCAGAATGATATTTCTTAAGGCGAAGAGTTACTTTTATTCCTCTAGATACCTACCAAGTGAGTAGGCACTAGTAGTACAAAATTGTTGTGTAGGATATTATTCAACCAGGGTCGTCCAGGGTAAGTTAGTCGTACTGCCGTCTTACGAATCAACTGTCAAATTATCATGCAAGCGGGGTTGCCAGCACATAAAGAATTATGTATTCGAAGCGGGCTCCGAATGACCTAGTCCACAGCTAAACAACGTTAAATTACATGAATATTTTATACTGTAAACTCGGTTCACACATACTCTTGCGACCTTAATTATGTATAAGTTAGCTCAGACATGCGCAGTTATATAAAGACATTGACGGACGTTCTAGCCCTCATTTTTTATTAGACAATATGTAATGAAATATTTGGCACTATTATTATGGGTACGTATGCCCTAGAGACAGTTTTTCTATTATAATTTTGGTCTACTATACATAACCCGGCGGAGGACCGGGTGTTGTGGCGCAAATTGGGAGAGGCCTATGTCCAGCAGTGGACTATGATTGGCTAAATGATGATGATGATGATACATAACAAACGCACAAGTCAAGGCGACTTATTTTGCTTAAGCCAACTGTAAGGAACAACATAGCCTACTTTTTGCCATGATAACCGATACCAATGAGACAGAAGTCGCGCTTACAAGCTTGTATATCATAAACTAAATAATAGTGCGTTCTGCAATTCATATGACTTTGTTCGTACACTTTATTTATTTTAAAATGATTAAAAAAAAAAAAGATCACTACCATTATAAACTCTGCTTACCATTTTAAATAATAAAGTCGTAATAGTCTAAGAGAAAGTGACTTCAATATATAGGGTCTCTACTTAGATTAGAACCGTACGCATTCTTCCTTAAATAAATCACATTGATATTTATTTAACAAGCTTTTACCGCGACGGTGCTCGCACGGAAATCCGGGGCTTGTTATAAAATGTTTATGTAATGTCGGTTTCCATTCTAAACAGGTCGTAATAAACGCGTGTTTATTATTTTTTAACTCGTGAAGATGCGTGAATCGCTATCATTACTCGTAATTGTATATTTTCGGATACTATTATAATACCTATATGCGAGTGATTTTTATTTTAAATAGGTAGGCGTAGATTTTGTAACAAGTGTTAAAATTCAATATTGTTAGGTACATACGGTACATATTTTTACTCCGTGCTTATACCTTTTTTGCAGTAGATATATTGCTTCAAAGGTTTGCTCCTAAGGTTATAAGCACATCATCATCATCAGCCTATAGTAGTCCACTGTTGGACATAGGCCTCTCCTATTGCACGCCACTTAGTTCTATCCTCGGCTTCTCACATCCAGGCCCTGCCAGCCGTCTTGCGCAAATCGTCACTCCATCTTGCCTGGGGGCGTCCTACACTACGTTTCCCCGTACGCGGTCTCCACTCCAGAACTTGTTTACCCCAACGGTTGTCGTATAAGCACATACCATAATTAAAAAGGTATTGCTACTTGTAAAATCTTTTGTACATAAATATGGCTCGGCTTAAAGGCCACCGCGTTAGTCAAATACTAAAGTCATAAGTTCGTAACATACACCACTAACTATAATATTTGTTTTGTACTAGTTGAACAAGTTCATACATACATTAAAGTCTTTTCATTGAACACCAATGTCAAGCAGTTAATGTTTTAAGCAAATATTTGCTTGTTCTCTGAGAATTACTCTGAGCACGTGGGTTTTATTTAAGTTATAATGGTTATGAGCATTGAGCATAATGGTTACAGAGAGAGTAATAAAGTATGCGATTGTAGAGATTGTGATTGTTTGTTTATGGGTGATAATTAAGTTATCTTGTTGGGGCTTCTGTCTAAGTGTGAGTCACACGGTTTAAGCAGTTATACAGGTTAAGCTGCGATCATTGCGGTTAGTCTGTGGATTGGTGACCATTTGAAAATACACCGAGAAACCACGAAGAGCGTTACTTCGGAAAATTATTTTATGTCTCCGAGAGTGCGTAAGCCGTTGCTCCGGACTGTCAAACGTTGATTTTCGACAATCGTTAAGTCATTAGGTCACCGTAACTTAAAAACCTTCCTCCAAAATAATAACAATAGTGAATTTAACTAGCGTTAAAACAATAGCAACATGAAGCCGTATTATAGGGCAGCGTAGAAAGTGAGCGGTATAAGAAGAAAGCAAGGACATTAGAACTTTCATGAGACGACCAATATTACGACACTCGTGCTAAATGCGTAAGTCACGTGACACGAATTGACATTACGGTACAGTCGCGAAATACGATGTATAGCAGTAAGGAATTCTTAACACGCTTTTATTGCGTTCACCTATAAGTCACTATGTAATGTCTTGGATGTTAAGTTTTATCCACAGTTTCAGGGTAAGTCTAAGCTGGAGATAAATTATGAAATTTTGCGTAATTGTTTAGTTTGGATGGCAATGCATGGTAAGCAAAGTTAAAAGGGAAATACTAGTAAAATAAAATCAGTTTATGTTTTTATTTCGTTACATGGTTATATTTATACTTATCTATTAGATGTTTTAATCTTAGTACCTATAGCTTGAAGCATATTTTTTTTATCTAAGTATATATTCAAAATAATAATAAAGTAACCATTGAAACTACACGGAAAAGTTTTCAAATTCTAACCGAAACTATACGTAACCTTTTCTTCACGACTGTACTTTAATATCAGCGTAGAATCTTGACATTTGGCATCCAACTTATAAGGGAATTATATGGTGCACGCATAACAATGTTTCTTTCTTTTATTACTTTCGCGAAAGCAAAGCGTGGGAAATTAAAATTAAATGTAAGTTTGTTAATGTCATAATGTCTTACATAGTACCTTGGTCTTGCAACTTAAGATTAATGTTTGGCTAGATAGTTTGCGCTATAAGTTTCATCTTATAAAAGGATGCTTTAAGGGGCCCGAGTCTGCTATTTACACTCCGTGTCAGTGTGCTCATAGTTAGCTCATAGTGGGACGATTCGGGCGCGTCCGGCGGCGCTCGGGCCCTCTCGGGCGCGCTCGGGCCGGCTCGGGCGCGCCCGAATCGTCCCACTATGAGCACACTGACACGGAGTGTAAATAGCAGACACGGGCCCAAGGTAGCCAGTAAATGGCCATCACTTTGAAAATGGGCTAGACAGACAGTAGAAGCGAACAAAGAATCAAGCGAAAAGCTCGAAAATTCGTGAAAGACTTGACTTACCTAAAAGGATCTACTTCTTAGTTTTTTTATGCGATAACGCAAACAGTCTAGAGATAATTTAAATATAAGTTATATTCATAAATAAATTTGACAGCCAGTGAAAGCTTAACGGTAATCAAGTACCAACTTATTTTTAAAGCAGACAAACAAAGAGGCCTAATCTTTATCTGAAACTCTGATCGTCACGCAAAAGGTCACGTCGTGAACAAATGAACAGAAAACTAACGTGACAGAAATGTATAGAAATGTATAAAAGTGTATAAAAACATTCAACATGCAACAAATGCCCATCGAGTCACAAAAATAGAAACTCAAATATTAAATGTGCGACTGACTTCGTTGTTATAATTGTTTGACCTAGTTGCATGGACAAACCGCATCTAGATTTAGACTCTGAGATGAATTCGGTGGCCTAGTAGGCATCTACTGTGTTTTAAATTTAAGTTTTTACTGTTTTTAGTGTCGTGTGCAATATATACGTATATAAACGTATCCAAAAGGCATATAGATATATTATTTTAAGAAATTTTGTTTTGTATTTTAAATTGTTCTGTAGGTTACATCTATGCCCAAAATGTTACATACATAAATGTGTTACGATTCTGGCTGAAGCACGTTGGTTATTTCTTCTTTCTATATCAAAAGATTGGTTGCCGATTGAAGGAAAAAAATATTTGTCAGTATATAGTACAATAGGAGTTAACACTTTTAAATAGTATAGTATCATAGTACAGTATCATAATTATATTCTACCAAATCGGTGTACAAAAATAAATAATTAGCATTGTTTGAGAAAAGACGAGGCAGAAAAAGATACTTGATTTACATAAAACCTTCGAAAACATTTATTTTACGATTGCTACGTGGCAGTGCACAAGTTTTTTACCTAACGTATACGTATAGAGGTCATCTATGAGTCACCATCAATTCATAAAGGGCCAACAATTTGACCACATTGAGTGAATGCTGGATCATAATGTTACAGGAAATGAATATGATTATATATTTATCACGGACTACGTTTGTAGTTCAAACGCATTACTCGCTTTGTGCAAGCTGAATAGACTTAGGATGTTCTACATTAAAAATAATAGAATATTACACATTTGTATAGGAATTAATTTATTTGTTGATGTTATCAAAGTAATTGCACTTATTTTCAACACAAAATAATTTATTTAGGTTGATGTTGTAACTGCCTCGTTAGCCTAGTGGTGCTAAGCGCGACTGCTACGCTAGAGGTCTTGGGTTCGATTCTCAAGTCGACCAAGGTGATATTAAGTTTTTCTATGAAATTCTCAGTAGCAGGTCGGAGTTTGGATTTGTGCCCGGTTAGTGGCAATAGGCTCGCCCCCTATTACATGGGACCTAAACATACCGGCGAACTGTGGGTGTACATTGGTACACCTCTGCCTAACCCTTCGGGGATACAGGCGTGATGGTATGATATATGTATGTTATGTTTTTATGTGATGTTGTAAACATTATGCATGGTGAAAGGGTGAAATATAGAAGTGGGTTATAATAATATGGAACGATCCATGAAAGAGCTATCTTTCCTTCTAATAAATTTAATTATTATGTTGAAAGAATGAACACAGCATTTCAAACATAAACGACTCTTAGCAATACGTTATTTGCATTTAATAGTTAGGTACCGTAAATGGATATCTACTGCATGTAAAACGCAATGCGCGCTTTATTTTAATGCCGCGGTCGGATTTGCGTTAGTCGTTGAAAGGTGCGTTTATATGCTACAATAGAGAAACCACTACATTACAATTACAACATTTATTTAAACGATAGATTTAAAAACAGTAGTTATACGAACAACCGCAGGTTAAGTATTGGACATTTAGTTTTACTTTCCATCATATACAGTTAGTATGTATGACATATTATTCGATACCAAAATTCAGATTTTCAGATATTTTGAACGTACTGACAGTGGACACACACGTATTAGCCATATAGTAACTAAAAGGACCTGTCCATAAAAAAACAGAGCCCTGGAGAAAGGGTATACTAAACGTTGAAAAGGTTTAAATTTTCTGAGAAAAAGAAGCGTGGGACGAGTTGACGAATAGAAATTGATATTATTTTGAAATTCGACAACTCGGACGACATTGACCAATGGCATGTTGGACGAGTTGATGAACTACTCTTCTTATTACAATGCACGTCAAAGAAAGATCCATTTTAAAAATAACAATCGTTCCTCGCTTATCAGCGACCAATGCAAAGTAGGTCAACAAAGCGTCCAGTCATTCCCTTTTCAATTTATTGATTCACTAGCTTTGGCCAGCGGCTTTGCGCGGCCATCGAAACAGAAAAATCCCCAGGGAACCTACCCCTCAGATTCAAAGGGATTTTATCCTGTGCATTAATCCTGGCTATTTACATACATATAAGCTTAAAAATAATAGGATAATATTAACAGTGCGGGACACATTTAAACAAACAAAAAATAAATCAAAGCAAAGCCGTTTATTATATAACAAAATTATGTGAATGAATATTCAGTCAGACTGTTTACAATATATCGATTAATTTCACGACATTAAGCACCTATTACATATTATAAACATGGTCGTTTGAAGATAAAATTCTTGTAATATTACCAGTATTGAAATGAGACAACATTCTACGATAAACTAAGATCATAAGACAGCACTTTCATTATAATTATTCGCTAGTCTAGCTGCTAGATTTCTATAACATTCCTTTACCTCTGACTAAATCGAAAATTTTAATACATTATTTAAATCTCGATGTAATCAATCAAGGGAAATGTATTTTTCAAAGGGATAGTTGGAAGGATAGATGGGTTTAACTTAACCCATATCAACCTTTAGGTGTCGTGAAAAGGGACTTTGATTTTAATTGATTATTCTATTTTTCGTAATGTTTTGGATAACTGAAAGAGTTTCGAAAAAATACTGTCAACGCGGCCTAACAACTTAATAAAATGTCAAGATATTCAGTTGCTTGAACTATAATATTATTAATAAATATTTTAAAGAACCCATCTATTTATTAAAAACTTTGTTAACTGCATAAAAAAAATAAAATCTTTGAGTGTCTACTTTCATTGTAAGCAAACACAGCATGTTAAAAATAAATTAGTCTACATAATCTTTACACTCTATTTCCCCAACACTTAACAAATGAGATAAATACGATGCAACGTGTAAGAAACCTTTCACACATATTTATATAACCCACGCATCATAAGTAATATAATTTGTTATGAATGAACAAAACAAAGAACAATTCAACATTATAACAAAACAATGTTGATGTCTAATGAAGCTACTTGATGACGTAAGAGTAAAAGTGGTTTGAAATTCCTGACCTACACATCTCGAACGAGAATCCCGTACATTCTCACTCGTTTAAGACGATGCGAGCAAATATCGTAAGAGTTGCTTCATTGCGGGGTCGCGCAGCTATAGTGACATAGGTAATCGATCATAGACGGCAATGTATTGTAACTCGCACGATAATTCGCGTCGTCTAAACAAGTCATTATTTTACTCTGCTCTTGCGGTGTAAAATCGCACACACGGATTTAATGTTTATAAGACCAAGTTTTAAAAGTGATTGTGCTTCCAGATGAAATTTGAAATATATTTGGAAGTAAAAGTCTTACAAATAAGTAAATAATGTTAACCTTATAGGTTTTCTCAGCATTTTCCACTTTACGGTAGAAATATTAAAAAAATATAATTAAAAAAATTAAAAAACACGCCTGCCATGTCAAAAAAATTAAAAACAAGTCAAATATTTGCAGTCGGGGTCGGTTACTTGGAACAATTCATTACAGGTCCCCCGACTGCAAATATTTGACTTGTTTTTAATTTTTTTTGACATGGCAGACGTGTTTTTTAATTTTTTTTATTATATTTTTTTTATTTAATACCTTTTAGTGAACAACAAAAAAAAACATGACACAACACAAAAAAAATATCGTTCGGAACCCTTTGCAGGCGATTTCGACTCACACTTGACCATTTTTAAAATGTCCACATAGCCTATGTCACTCGGAATAACTCAAAGCTTCTAATGATACCACAAACATTGAAATCGGTCAAGCTTTTTAGAAGTTATGGTGGAATAAAGAAACTCACAAACATACATACATACATACATGCACCCTGAAAACATAACACTCCTTTTTGATCAGTCGTGTAAAAACAGATTTTATGAAACTTTTAGGGTGTAATTACCGTGTATTTAAAAGGGGACACAATAATAATATGAAATAACACTCCTTTTTGGGCAGTCGTGTAAAAACTATGGCGCTTCTGCTAATCAATTAATTAAATACTTTATCTAATTAGCTGTCTGATTTGCGGTTTGCGATCATACTCGATGCGAGCAAAAACAAGTCATATTGAAAAAGCATTATTGTTTCCAATTAAAGACAATTTATCACTATCATTTAACTACATAAGGTCTATAATCCCGTGCTCTTTGTTTATATATTATACAGAATATTTTTGTATGTTTGTAAGTAAAACAGTGGCTTCTCTTCCAAATAGCAGGAATAAGAACGTGACATCTTGTTAGATATATTCCGAGTGATACGGAGCGGTAGTAGTGACGTACACTTCTTACATTTGCATGCTAGTGTTGTGACTAATATTGTTTTTTGGAAGGTTGCTGGCGTAAAATGTTTGTATTTAGGATAGTGTTCTACATTATTCGGACTCGCCTTTTTTACAACTGTATTTGATCTACTTTCAGTGTCACTAGATTCATGTACCTAATAGCAAATTATCAGGTATAGTTCGTATTTATAATATTTGTTCGTCATTTTCTTAGTGCAGGCAATGCCTTAAAAAGATGGCATGTTTCAGGTCAAGAAAATAGTTGCCTCTTAAATAAAAAATGTTGAACTTTAAAAGCTTTTCAACTACCATTTTTGTTTAACTGTCAGCCGTAAGAGAGACAGCTGTCAGAGTAAGAGTTTTTTTTCTATATCTGCACTGAGAGACATTCTCTCATACTAAGTACACTTTTGACGTCCAAGTTTTTTGCCAATACTGTACACTTACAATTTTTTCTAAGTTTTTATGTAACAGTTCATGTCACGAAAAAGAAGATCTAGATTATCAAGGTCACTGAAACCTTCGCAGTTAACTAGTGAAAGGTACCAGTTTCTATTATGACGCATTGTGGGCCTAAAGTCAAGGCCATATAAGCATGTGTGCCTAAGACTTAGTATAAAGGCACGTGTCTAAAAGCGGATAATAGTGCGTATGTTTTTAAATAATAATAATATCCTGGGACAACTCACACACGGTTATCTGATCCCAACCAAGCTAAGCAGAGCTTTTGTTATGGTACCCAGACAACTGATAAACTTACTTTTATATTTCTAAATACATACATATTATAGATAAATTAAACCCAGACACCAGAACAAATGATCATGCTCATCACACAACATATGTCCTGGGCGGGAATCGAACCCACGACCTCCGGTATAGCAGTCAGGGTCACTAACCACTAGACCAACAGGCCCGTCTTAAAAAAAAAGAAAATAAATAAATCACTTATAGGTATAATATAAAGGTATTCAATGAGTTACGTAGATTGATTGATTAAGGGTAAAATAAATTGAGCACAAGGCTATCCGAAATACTGTACGACCTTAGTCCAAATTAATATCTAGCAATTGAAAAAGTAATGTTCAATGTTCTTATTCGAAAGTTTGCAGAATAGCTGCTAAAATAACAGAAATTATTAAATTAAATAAAAAAAAACCTTTAATTCCCATTATCCTTAACATCTTTTTTTTATGCGTGCATTTTTTTTAATTCGTAGTCTGACTTATTCTGGAGTCAGACGGGGGAGACCTTTGCCCAGCAGTGGGACACAAAACAGGTTACATAAAAAAAAAAGTATTTTTGTTTCTTGTATTCTAAGTTATTATGCTTTTTGGGATTCTGTCTTTCCACGGGTGGAAGCCTCTTCCAGTTTCTCCTATTTTTGATGTAACGTCGACAAAAAAATTAAACGATGTAGGTACCGTAGTCATTGTACGGCTTTTGAAAAGAAAAGTATCTCATAACAGTGGTACACAATATAAGAAAACTAAACAGCCTAAAAGTAACCATTTAACAAATGACGGCTCTACAAAATTACGTAAGTCTTTGTGTAAATAATTCGGTGAAACGTGTTCCATTTGCACCTTTTTTGTTTGAGGTAATAAGAGTAGGCTGAAGGCTCTGCTCACTCAAGTTACAAGTTAACTGGGTTAATAGTTATAAAAGCAATCAATACTTGACATAATAATGATTTGTATTATCACTGTATTCCTAAAAGTAAGGTAAGGTTTTTACTACTTTTTACATATATACTAGGTTTTTCCAGTCACGTTAAATAGCACTGAATCACTGAACGTTAATAAATTAGAGGAAAAAATACATTTATTCACATTAATTTATTGTAAAAATCAGGCATAATTTAAACAATGATAAAAGTAAATGTCGTGCGAGTTGCGGTACAATGCGGGGCGGTGCGGATATAGTGTCAAACGAAATCGTGCAATGTAGGTACTGTAACCAGCTAAATAAGCGTTAATAAATAAAATTAAATAGTAGAGCAAAAAGTAACAAAAGTGAATCTACCATAGACTTTAGATATACTATAGACCGCTAGTATCTCTAGTTTTCCTTCGTGCCAAGCGAGAGCACTTTTTGTCTGTATCTAGTACATTCGTTTACTGATTTAAAGTTATTTTTCGCGCAACGACAGACTTATATTTGCGAAAATATCGATGGTTTCGACATTGTTAGGATAATATTAGGGTTTTAGATAGTTTTATTAAAACGGCGCGCTCCGCCTTGATACAAAATTTACGATAAAACTAGTTCATACTAGTGCTCACGGTTCATACACTGATAGGCTCACTCTTTAGTTTCTTATCTATACTCTAAGGAATCTACTATAACTTTGACGTAGAGCAGCTGTCAAGCTATCTGACTGTACATTAATCCAATGAGACTGAGTATAGCTACCTACATACTAGTTTTTTCAATGACTGTACAGTGTACATGTTTTTTTTTTGTTTCTTGGTAGTCCAGTAGTTGATATACGACGGGTTTTTATAATAAAACACACGTGAAAGTTACGTTTGACTGTCTGAATGTCTGCTACTCAATCACACTATGACGGCTAAATTATATCAATTTTTACGACGATAGATAAAGTGTAGCTTATTTAGACTCTCGACATTTGTCCAATAGTATGAAAGTGTCCAACGATTACTTATGAATATACATATTATGAACCCATATGTTGTGAATAAAAAAAAAAAACATTAATTTGTGAGCAATCATTTTATTATGTAGTGTTAACCGAAATTAGAATCGACTAACACGTCGCGTCACTATTACCGGATGAACTGACAACACTAGGGAGCATTGTTTAATGGCGGCGCGTGCGATTCTCGTTGTAGTAGTCTCTTGCATTGTATAAATTAATAATAAGCATTATGGCGTCGCTGGCCTATAAAAGTATTGTAATTGTAACGTTGAATCCATCCTTGTGATAATATATTGTAAAGTTTAAAGCATCAGTGGTTTCCTTCTAACAGTAGTAACAAGTAAGTACCAATATAACTTTTCAAAGTTATATGTACTTTCTTAATTATTCTAAGACAAATCTGACTCACGGTGAAGGAAAACATCGTGAGGAAACCTGGATTCTGAAGTTGGGATCTGAAATCGCCAATCCGCAGTTGAGCAGGCGTGGTGATCAATGTTCGTTCCTTCTCTATATGGGAAGAGGCCTGTGCCCAGCAGTGGGACGTTCATAGGCTGGAATTATTATTATATTATTATGCATTTTATTAATTGGTTTCAAGATTTCTATTAATGTGATTACGAAAACCGTATCTGGGTGAATTTCAACAAATGCCGTTTTTCTTATCATATCGGTGAACTTTTACAATTGTAAGTTTTTTGTATATTTTTCTGGTTTTATGTAATCTTTAGGATATCAAATATCCCCAAATTTAATATCATCAACGTATCATTTAAGACTAAGGAGTAAATTCAGTTTGAATTTTGGTTTCCACCGATATGAAAAACCGGCACCGACTATTTTTTCTGTACACCGATATGATAAGTATATCCACCGAAATGATGTACATATCCAGCGATATGATAATCTATCCACCTTTGAACATCAAAAAGCAAATAGTAGGTACCTATACATTTTTACAAGGGTGACTTAGAACTGAAGACCTGAACTTAGGGTCTTATGTGGGTAGATCACGTCCAAAGAGAACTGAGTTCTTAGAAATCTTAGACTCACCGAGATGATAAAATGATCCACCGATATGATAAAGCAATCCACCGATGTGACAAAACTGTGCGTTGATCATGAATCAAAACACCGATATTAGACATAAGACACCGATTGATTTTTTCTTATCATTTCGGTGTAAATTATCACATCGGTGGTAATAAAGACCACCGATTACAGCGATATGAGAACACCGACGTGAGAAATAACACACTTTTTAGAAAATTAGAAAAAATGCATAATATCTAGGATAAATTTAATAACAGACAATGAAGCTAATTCACTTACTACATCTGTTAGAACCAAACAATTATAATAAAACTACTCATTACACTAGAAAAATGGAACCACCGATAATATAAAATAATTGTCCGGGAGCAACTGAAATGGCGTACTTACGTTTTTGGTGGGCATATGCAGCGATTTGACACACTTCCATCCTGATTGCCCACTAGCACACACCAAGGAGGGATATACAATTGGGGTGTGGACGCTGTCCGACTCGTCGATGAAAAGTTATGTTTAAATTACTTTTGTCCAGCGATATGAGAATTTTTTTCAGGACAAGTACGTTTGTGCCTCTCAGTAATAATAATCGTCAATTATGTAAAAAAATATGCTATATATTAATAACAAAACTAATATTCTATGAAATAGAATAAGTTATATACTTATATTACTTATTTTTATTAATGTATAAGCTGTTTTGTTTGTAAAAAAAGTAGAGGGACAGCACCGATGTGAGAAAAATAGAGGTTTATGTATTTTATTTCTACCTTTGTAATAGTCCTAGGAAAATTATATTTTTGCCACAACCCAATAACTACCTATTGAATACTAAAAAAAATAATTCAGAACTATATTCCTATTTTCAAATACTAATTTCACCGAAGACAAAAAAAAAAGTCGTCTGGGAAATTCACCCATCTACATAGTTTTTGGCTATAATCTGTAACTAACATTAATGTGACCAATTCATGTATGTAATATAAACAATTACAAGTAAGTACATGGTTTATACATCTACTTGTTTTTGTGTGTTTTATACAATGGCTCTTATGTTAGTAAAAAGTAATCTTTACCATAGAAAAAAAAAAATCCATAGTTAATGACTAAGAAAAAGAAAGCCCAGATTAACCCACATAAATACTTCTAATTGGCACAGTGAAATCAAAAGAGATATAGCCCAATAATTCCTTTACCGTATACATATATTCGTTCCTTCAACATACATAGAGACGTCAATATTTATTTTGTGAAAACAGGAAAAATATATCCATAAGTTAAGAATGAGCTAAGCTATTAAAAATACCCAATAAACATTGGCTAAATATTAATTACGTCCATTTTAAAAACTAATTATATTATCTAGTATTTAATACAATATATAATTTTATAGAATATGGATATTTTATTTTATTCGTAAAATCAATTTACTAGTAAAAAATAATCTATACTAATATTATAAAGCTGAAGAGTTTGTTTGTTTGTTTGGTTGAACGCGCTAATCTCAGGAACTACTGGTTAGAATTGAATAAATCTTTTTGTGTTAGATAGTCCATTTATCGAGGAAGGCTTTAGGATATATAACATTACGCTGCGACCAATAGGAGCGAAGCAGCAGTGAAAAATGTCACAAAAACGGTAAAAAATATTCATACTTGAAAGCTTCCGTTGCGTGCGCTGCGTAAACGGTTCGAGTTACCCAAAATATATGTATGAAAGAATTGTTCCTCTTTAAATGATCTAAAAAAATGTCTGCGACAGTATATGTCTATCTTTTAAGATTGACTCACTATAATCTTTTTTAAGGTAATCATTTGGTCGAAATTAATGCATTATTGCCAATTATTTGCTACAGAGTTTTATCAACATAATATTAACTAAAATTATCATTTACGCAGAAATACTTTTTTTTTTTAAACTTCTCAATCGCTGTCATAATAACACAAATTTGACGCGGACGAAGTCGCGGGGATCAGCTAGTGTTACTATAAAAATAAATTGACATTTATTTACAAATTAATGTTACAACAGTTATGTAAATGAGAAAACAATTGATTTACAATATTTCTTAAGAATTAAATATCAATCAAATTCTTATTTATTATTGTGTACAAAACTGTTATGAACACAAATAACATTTAATAAATTTATTGATTCAATGAAATTGAATTTTACAAACAGCTAACAGAATGTCAATATTAATTGATAGTTTCGATGGTTATATCAATTTTATTTGATTTAACTATGTTATTGTTATATGAAATTGTTGTGAATTTTTAAAACGGATTCAATTAATATCAATTTCAATTAATTTTAGTGAAAGTTAAGAATATATAATTTGTTTTTTAGTTAGTTAAGTGTTAACAATAAAACGTACTGATGTTGGTCATTGGAATTAAAAAAAATGTTTCATTCTTACTCCATAAGGATAGATTATAATGACTACAGTGTCATGTAACTTATTTTAATTGATAATACCAATTAATGATAAACCGATTTCACAAATTCATACTAATATTATTAATGTGAAAGAAACTCCGTCTGTCTACCGTATGTCATTCGTGCTTCAAAAAAGCACTGAACCGATTATGATGAGAGTTGGTATGGAGTAAGTTTGAATCTTGAGAAAGGATATAGGCTACCTTTCACCATTATAATCGATACCAACTTGGGCGGAATTACCAATAAATAGCGGAATTACAAATAATTAATTAAATTACCGTTTTTTTTTACGTAAAACGTTTCGCAAAAAGTAACTCAAATTCATAAAAATAAGAATCGAAATTTTCCTTTCCACGTGAATTCCGGGGAATTCTCTTATTTTCATGATTTTCTATGTTTTCTTTTAAACTCAAAGTAAAAGGCTGAAACCTCGTCGATGTGGAAATTTCCTCGCGTTATAAGTTTTGTGTAAACAAAACTTTCTTCAATTTAACTTGAAATGAGCGATTTTCATAAGAAAATGGTTCGGTTACAAAACTGAAACGTGACAGTTAGCTGGTAAAAAGAGTTTTCTTTTTGTGTGGAAATAAGTTTAAGGAAATATTTTATTCCATTTATTTCCTTAAACTGTAGAAAACTTGTTCTTAACTTTTCAATGGCTTATGATGTACCGTCTTGTAAAATGCTAAATATGCATAGTGTTTATTATAAGTCTACGGGTTAGTCCGTAGACTTATAAAAAGGCGCTTTTAAAACATAAGGGGACTTTCCAGTCTTTTCTTGGACAAAAACTGACAAAAGCTCCATAAACTTGTCGCAACCGCATGGTAAGCACATGCTAGTTAACGTAAGAACGACATTACCATTTACAACACTTAGAAAAGAAAAGCCGATGAAAATAAACTTCAACTCACTCATACGAAGTGTGGGAAAATAAAACGATAATCTTTCAACATTAATCACTAAAAACCATAAAACACAAGCCAGTAAAAGTGTATAGAAAATGCATCAAGATCACGAAACGGTCTTTCTAACTAAACCAATGTCACAGACTAGCAAAAACACTAACATACTGCATTTGAATCGCGCAACGGAACAATGGAGTTATTTAACGTTTTTCTGCTCTGTACATTGGCCCCTTTCTCACGACTTTGCGACATTTTCACCAATTAGTTACTCGCCTTTGGTATAGTTGCGATGTAATTCACGGGTTTGTGTCGGTCAAAAAAGGTGATCTAGTTGGTTTTACACAATGCCTTATTACAAATATGTTGGATAAGCGAAATACTTTTGCTGTCACTTACTTGATTGACAAAGAGTAGAGCTAACCCACCCAAAGCCACCCTTTTCTTTATTAGCCTACGTTAGATCCCACTGCTGGGCAAAGGCCTCCCCTCTCTTCTTCCAAACCTCTCTGTTTTTCGCGATTTCTGTCCACATGCGTCCCGCATAACTGACTAGATCATCACACCACCTTCGCCGCGGTTGACCTCGATGGCAAGGTCCTTCTAGCGTCCAGTGGGTGACGATCTTTGCCATCGGTCAAGCTGCATGCACCTATAGCCACTACCTACACTTTTTGATTGTGAGTTTGAAAACACAACACAAAACCTCCATATTTCCTACCTAGAATATTCTTATACCATATTCTTTTCAAGTTAAAGTCATTGCCAAGTACAAGTCCGACACAAGAGGTAACCTTGGATTAGATCAGGTTTAAACTAGTGATGCGACTTGTGACAGAGTTGTTACATCATTGCATGTCAACATGATTTATTCAAATGAAAATTTAATCATAACGTCTTGTCATTATCGGAAGATTAATTAATTTATTTATTTATTAGGTATACCCACAGCATAACATATAATAATATTGTGTACAAAAGTAAAACAGCAATGACAACATTTATTATATGCATGCCTATTATTGTTGTATAATATAATTATTTTCCAGATTTATATAGAATGGGTTAGTTAATTGTTAGTTAATAATAATACAGGTTTGTGACTAGCAGAGCGAAACATAACACCCAATGACGACGATGGTATTTTTTTTTGTGTTTTCCTTATTATGGCATATTATTCAAAAAGTTACCAAAAACTATTCAGATTAATTCAAAAAAGTAGAGTCTTTATAGGAAGTACAATTTAGTCTGTTTTCCTATAAAGGTAGAAACAATTAATTCTATTGTTTGTACACGAATACCCATTTTATTTGTTTCTTTAAACTTGACTTAGCTTATTTGGCATTGGACTATCGACGTGGCCTCGCTTGGTCAGGTTTAGAGCATAAAAGGATTGCAAGGTGTTAATATTTTGCCATAAACATATACCTACGTGTGCGATAGAGTTATAGTTTTCGATAAAATAGGCCACAAAAGATGGATTTTTGCAGCTATTTTCATTACATGTAATCGGCTAACATGAAGTGGCATTAAATTATGTTTTCGGATTAATTTAAATCAACTGGTTATATCTATGTATTATTTAAAAATGTTGGAATGATAACTCATTATTCTGGTTAGCCAATATTTTTTTGTTATGTAGTTGTTGAAATACATGTTTATCAAATAGTTTTCAGACTTACGTGTACAAAATTGTCCCATAATCTGCATCAAATAAGTGTTTCCTTACCTGCAAGAAAAAAAGAACATAGATCAATGAAAGAAAAACAGAGTAAACTAACAATGCATGCAATATATTCCCCGAGGTCCTCCGAAATTATACGAAAGGAGCCGAAGTTATACCTTACAAACGGAATGATTTCAAAACCGTAATATGATTCACTAAAATTCGCATTGCGGACATTGAAAATACTTCCTAGAAGTTTGTAAGGCATTTTGTAATGCAGATGCACCGCTCTAACATGTTGCAACATCGTGTTACCGTCACATTGCTCTGACCCCTTATAAAATGAATTAAACAGTGAGAAATTTACATTAGCCGTCTTGTCATGGTAAGAAATTAGTTTGCATAACTTTAGCGAATTGTAAATGCCTTTTGAAATCCGTACTTGTATAGAAAATATAGAACAATAACATAATTATTGTTTTATATTTTCATTTCTGTACAAATATCTCAATTTAAAGCCATGATGGGTCAGGCGCTCTGACCTCCGTAACCCAATTACGGACAAAACGTACACGAAACGAAACACGTAGTGTGCCGTACTTTACTAATTAAAGGAAGTTCCTGTTCTTACGATAGCAATCCATTATACCTCAGAACCGGCTTACAACTACCAATATAAGTTGACCGATCTGAAGTCAGGTACAAAATATCAACACGAACCATTTTCTCTCTTAGACTGACTTAGCACTTACTGTTTAAAACACTATTGACTGTTTCAAGTCGCGAAAGCATACTATTGACTTTTATAAAATTATGAAAGTAAACTATATACTTATATAATAATATATGTTTGCACATAATATACGGACTGCTTCAAGCAATTCAACTTCGACCTACAAAACAAAAAGCGAGCACGACACGTCACGAGTAACCGTGCGACATTGGTCGACGGCAAAAGCAGTCCGTGTATGTTGATCACTGTCTTACTGCTTGACCAGTATATCATCCTAGTTTGGGTATCCGGCCAGTGCTCTATAAAACGCCAAACTTCAGAGAGGTCAAGTAACATTGGTTGCAAATCTAGGATATCCACACATTTTGTTTGAATTTCGTTACACTACGAGGAAAAAACATCTTTGTATAGAATTAGTAGGTAACAGGAAAGATTATGTTGACTTATCGGACTATGATCTCTTACACTATATTATGTTTTACATATGTATAGTATGTATTTACTAAGTCAATGAAGAATTAATAGAATATTCATATAATATTGAATTCATCACGATTATGTAGATAACCTCTGACAAAGTGAATAAAGTTCACACATTATGCATATTGGCATATTCAATGATACTTATAATTTATGATGTGGTCGTATAATTATTATACGATAATGTATCAGTCATATTAAATATTGAATGTATCCTATTTAAAAAAAACCGTCGCAATAAGAGGGGTAATATAAGCTAGTCCTGTCTCTCTGTCTGTCCGTGTACCTGTAGGTCTGTCTGTGGAAACGTAACTCTTAACCGAATAAAACGATTTTGATGCGGTTTGTTGTATTTTAAAAACTGACGCTATCGAGATCGTTCTTATCTACTATTTATGAAGACCTGTTAAGAATTTTGAAAGTCATCAGCAATTTTCTTTCGTCGAGTTTTTGCAGGAACAGAAATGGAAGCAGAGGATTATTTCTGAAATTATGATAATAAATAAACAGGTCATCTAATTTGTAAACAGAGCATGTAACCACCATATTAGATATGCCTATTGTATTGGATAGCTAAACCTTGGCTTAAAATGCTTCAATAAACATTCGATTAGTCCTTTTTCACGCAAATTAGGTACAGTGCATAAAATTTCTAAATAGTTATCACGCTTTTCTTTATGTAATGTAATATGTATCATGTATAAATAAAAGTATATGTGTAGTATGTGTCATAGTGCTCCGATCCCATTCCCGTCCTGCCAGTTATAGTCAATTGAGTAATGTACTACTGAGCTTCCTTCGACCTCTAGTTATTAGCGCACCGTCATCTAGTTTTGTTTTTTATTTTATTGTACTTCTGTCTTAAATTCTGTACTTTTTTTAATGTGTACCTAGGTACTCATTGAAAAAGTATACTAGTGTAAAGCTAGGCATTTGGTAACGCAATACAGCTTTACTTCCTAAAAAAATATACAAATATTTTTTGACAATGAGGCGTTTTCAGTATTTAATGATATTTTTTTTTATAAAAAAAATTTACAAACTTGCTGTGCCTGAGACTTCGTTCGCGTGGATGACGAAACTTATCAATGAGTTTTTAACCGCAAAATTAAGTTTGTTTTTTATTGTTTATACTTTTCCGGGATAAAAACTACCCAGTGTGGTGCCCAGGATAATAAAGAATAATTATACCAAGTTTCATCGTAATCGAACCGGTAGTTTTTGCGTGATACCTGAACAAATAGACAAAAAAAGTTTTTTCACACTTTTACGGTTCGGTGTCGGTCTAGTAACATCCCCCGCCATTTATTTTTTCGATATTTTCAATGTACAGAATTTTCACCTAGACGGAAAACGTACGAAATGTGTTAATTATCTTCGAAATTATTATTTATACAATTTAACGATCAGATTGCCTGTATTTTGTAAATGAGAGGATTTCATTCCTAACATGACTGCAAACTCAAATCCGAGGTCAATAAACTTAGAAGAGAAATCGTGCCCCTGAAAAATCTGAACGACCTAAGAAGAGCCTTGTGACCTGAAGTGACCTCTTGTGTCCAATCAGGCGTAAATCACGAACGTTGTCAAAAGGCATAGTATACCTAAGTACCTTGATTGTTACCGAACAAGAAACAGATTAATTATAGAGAAACCATGCTTCATGGGGTGGAGTAGATTCCACGGTCACAATGATGTTACACTTTCCCCATAGATCGCTTTCGTTACAAGTGAAAATGGATTACGGTGAGCTATGGTGGTTTGGTATGAAAGTGAGTTTTTATTCATGGTGTTAATGAAAAGCAACCACGTGGCTATGACTTGGATTTAAAACTGGCATAAAACAATGAGAAGCCGCAGCAGTGGGTTTTACAAGGCTGAGAATTATGATAAAGTGTTACAAGTAGTGACGATACCTCTCAAGATAAATCAACAACATGTATGCATACTTTTTCTAGTTACACTGTCATTTTACATACTGAACGCCTAATAATCAATAAATCAAACATACATTATCAAAAGGGTTAAAAAAAAAAAACAAACATAAACAATCCGTTGCCATGACAACACGAATTGATTGAACCGGAATTGAATAGCATTATGATGCCTTTGTCAAATTTAATTAACATTTAATGAAAGGATATAATAGTGACAAGCTACCCGGGGCCCGATGCCGCTATTTTATGTCAGTGAGTGGCGGGTTAATAAACGTTCCGGTGTACTTGTTATTGTGCCTAATTTTCGTATTCAGATAATTTTAGTGTAATGACAAATGTACACCTACTTGCCACTGTTGTCATTGTAGGATTGCAAGTGACTGTTCATAACTGAATACGAAAATTAGGCACAATAACAAGCACACTGGACCGTTTATTAACCCGCCACTCACTGACTTAAAATAGCGGCATCGGGCACCAGGGTATGCAAAACCAGAAACTATGAATTATAATAATATAATAATAATAATATCCTGGGACAACTCACACACGGTTATCTGATCCCAAGCTAAGCAGAGCTTGTGTTATGGTAACCAGACAACTGATAAACTTACTTATATATTTCTAAATACATACATATTATAGATAAATTACACCCAGACACCAGAACAAATGATCATGCTCATCACACAACATTTGTCCTGGGTGGGAATCGAACCCACGACCTCCGGTATAGCAGTCAGGGTCACTAACCACTAGACCAACAGGCCCGTCAATTAATTTATATACCTATTGAAGTTGGTAAAGTAGGTCAACTAGGCGGTAGTGCATTTATTTTACCAACGTGTTCTAGGAAACACTGATTACTTTATGTTGCTATATAATACGATAAAGCTGGCTTAAAGACCACAGGCCTGAAAGAGGTAGACTGAGCGAATGCAAACATGAAACATCAACTTAAGTGCAGTAAAAAACTGGCCAAGTGCGAGTCGGACTCGCGCACGAAGGGTTCCGTACCACCGTCGTATGAGAGCCCCCCCTTACATATTCATTTTATGTGGTTTTTAGTATTTGTTGTTATAGCGGCAACGGAAATACATTATTTGTGAAAATTTCAGCTTTCTAGCTATCACGGTTTATGAGATACAGCCTGGAGACAGACAGACGGACAGACAGACAGCGGAGTCTTAGTAAAAGGGTCCCGTTTTACCCATTGGGTACAGAACCCTAAAAAATAATTTTATACAAACTTTTATTTAAATTGCAATGTACGTATCAAGAGGTACCTTTTCATAATTACTAATCTCTGCAAAGATTGAACTTTTTCTACATCACATTTACTTTGAGATTTAATTTGATGCAAATGTTTGATTCAATAATATATTATGCTGCGACAGGAACAGATTTCTCATGTGTAGAACATAAACATTTTGTCCTACTCAGGGATTGAACCCGCAAATTTAGCTTCACTAATTGGGTCGCTAATTTGCGGGTGTGCTGTCGGATATTGCAAACCCAAGTTAAGGAAATGTGATCACTAGGAAGTAGGAACATATATACTTTTTTAATTAAATGTACATATATAACACCTGTTTAAAAAAGTCCGGATTTAGCTGAATACCGTATTTTACATGGAGCGACTGCCTATCTGACCTCCACTTCGCATTTTACTGTGAAACACAGTATCCCATAGTATGACAAGAGTACTTTATATTTATTCTGTTTAAAGGAAACCACTGATTCTTTAAACTTTACAATATATTATCATAAGAATGGATTTAACGTTACAATTACAATACTTTTAAAGGCCAACGACGCCATAATGCTTATTATTAATTTATACAATGCAAGAGACTACTACTACTACTACCACGAGAATCGCACGCGCCGCCATGACACATTGCTCTCTAGTGTTGTCAGTTTATCCGGTAATAGTGACGCGACGTATTAGTCGATTCTAATTTCGGTTAACAATTCATATTCACGAATTTAAACCACACATACATAACTTCTTAATAAAATTAATGTACGCACATAATACCTGTGTAGAAATGACTTTTACTGTAAAATGTAGCTGAAAATACAGTTTTAATTAATAACGACCGCGAACAGGGCGCACACAAAAGTGTTAATTCAGTGTGGTGTTGAAAGCACTCGGTTTTTAATACATTCCGGCTTCGCTACGTTTTTCGGAAGTGAATTCGTATAGCCGTCAGCAATGCACGCGTTAGTGGGAATTCATTACTGAATATTCATCAGGGATACGTACAGGATGACGGGTACAAATTAAATTGCCGAAGGATTATTACGATGATTATCATAGTAATATTTGATGGGTAATCAGATCTGGGTGCAGATTAAATTTCGTAGTTTTTGATGCTTTAATACCTATTATAACGAAGCCTCTTCTTTCTCTTTCCACCTCTTTATATATGTCAAATATTATTTACTGAAAGATTTTTCTCCGATTTAGAAATGGAGGAGGTTCCCAATACGACTGCATGTTTGTTACGATATCAGTTGGGCAATTATGGATCGATTTCAAAAAATATTTTTATAATTGAGTTCTCAGAGATTCCATTAGAATTTAATTAAAATTGCTTCTTTTTTACATTTACTTGTAACCAATAATTATCATTAAAGGAGCTCGTCCTAACTTGTCTACCTGTACCTTCTGAGGCGACGATGTTTCACACAATTGTGAGATGTTTTACTAGGTACACAAAAAATATAATTATTTTGTTGTTTAACCTTTGTTCATGCAAATTATTAGAAACCGGCGCCCTAACTTATTTTGACGTACATTTTTGTGCGTATTTATGGCACAAAATTCATTTAGATAAAAGCAATAGTAAATAATATAAAATAATGCTACTAGTATGTGTGTGACATAAATTAACATTTAAATCAACCCGATCAAGGTCGGGTAATTCATGTAAAACAATAACGACACGAAATTACAAACACATTAGAATAAGTAACACCTCCTTGCTTCCTATTTAAATCGTCATTACTGTTACAGATATAATAATATAAATAATAAATATGGACAACATCATATACATTGCTCTGAACCCAAAGTAAGTATCTAAAGCACTTGTATTAAGGAATTAAAAGACAGCGAAGGTACCACATACACCTAGACTCGAGACAATGTAGAAAACTAATTTGATGCATTGTCCCGTCCTAGGATCGAACCCGGGATTTCAGAGCTAGCGACACCTTGAGAACCGGTGTATACGCCATTCGACCACGGAGGTCGTTAAAACAAATATAACGATAATTAACAGACAAATACGAACAGTGCAGTGAAGCTTGTCATTATGAATTGACAAACAGTCTGATTGGTTCTAGCGGTTGCATCTTGATGAATCCGTTTTGTATTAGATTTATTGATTATTCAAAGTAAGACTTGCGTAACGTCCAATACTTTGCTTTTTATTTCCTGTAACGCTCTGTTTAGTATGATTCGTTTCCTTATTTGTTCAATAAGTTTTCATTTGTTTACATTATTTGTACGCTTTTCAAGAGGTGGCAGAAAAGTCGGTGAACATTTACCAAAAATTTGATGTAGTGGTATTCCTATAGTATTTATTTTATAATGTTTAGCACAGACCATTTATACTAGTCTATTATAAAATTAACCAGTGGTATTAGATAATGTCCAGTGTAGAACAAACTGAAGAAGCAGTGCATTTAAAAAGAATGGCATTGGAATCCAAAACACTCCAATAAACAAACAAAGCCATTTATTTAAAACCGGTACTTGACTTGAATGTCTATATGTTTCCATATATGTCATACATCGGCATTATAGCTTCATTAATCCACCTAAAAGATCTCCAAGAGTCAATAACAATATATTTAAGTAAATATGCCTTATTTAAAAAGCGTGTTTCCTAACTATTAACTACTTCTTTTGTTAGGAAGTTAACTTAGAATCAAGATTCACCTTATCAGTATAAAGATGTTTGATCTGACCCAGATTGCGTCACGATGTCTCTCGGTAGCTGAGACGCGGTAAATTAATTATATCAAAGATAACCATCTGCTTTTGCGATGTTCCACTTCCTCACTTAGCATTTTCGTCATGTTTTCAGCTTCGTCTTGTTTAGCTGTTTATACTACTTGGGGTTTCTCCTAGTTAAAGCTTACATGGACTTTATGCTTTATTTTTATGGACTCCTACCCGATTGTATTTTTCTTACGTGTTCTTTTCTTAAATCGCCTCAAAGTCTTATTTAAAAATTCTCTCGTTAGAAATGATCTCACATTAATGATCTTTACTGACAATAGAGTTTATCAAAGATAGGTAGTATAGTTTGTTTACTAGTGAAGTACGTATGTAAAGGTCCTAAAATAATACGATTAATAGACACTTTTTTTTTCAATATTAAACGGGTTTCGTTTAAATATGTGCATGATGTCACGTCAGTCAAGTGTATTTGCCTACCTTTCCATTTTTGCCTTAACCATTCCTAAAGGGAATCTGGAATCACTAACCCGCATAAAACATTTACAGGCACTGAATTGTTTTATTTTATTTTATCATTGTCATATTTCTCTCTAGCACTAATTTCTAACTCTGACAACAGCAACAATACAACACAGTATACAGTATGCTCCTGCACGGAATACGTAACCCATCTAATGCAACGGCTCTCATAGTTTACGTTCTCGTAAAAACAAAGCACCCTCTATGTTACGTCTGGGCGTGTAATTAATTCGCCACAAGTACTAATAATAATAAGATATGGTGGGCCTTTGTAGCCTAAATACGAATGCTGTAATTAGGAACATACTACTAATTAACTTGAGTAATGGTGCATTGAGCTAATTTTCTGTTCACATAAATGTAACTGCTTATCATAGTTATATCTAAGTAGGTATAACAGAGCGTTTTTTTTATTTTTTGTTGCCTGAATGAGTAGGTATTATCAGGCATGTTTTAACATAGGAAAACCCTTATAAAATACCTATTAGATATAGAAATCCGTACTATATAAAAAATAAAGGTTATATTCCTTTCTGCGACCAAATTCAAATGTAACCTAATTCGGTAAATCTACTACGATTACTACTTAAATAGTTTCTGGTAGAAAATCCATAGTAAATGTAACTTCATGTCAAAAAACTACACATGTCATGTTGAATGTTGACATGACATTTTCTCACGAGGTTCCACAACGGCCACAGATTATACACAGCAGATTAGGTTAGTAGGTACGGCCGGCGTAAAGTCCAGCGCACGTGTGTCGCCTTTTAACGAACACCCAATTTAAAGCACGCTAGTTTGTGTTCCATTTTACATGTTGTCATTTGTTTTGTATTCTGTTATGTTTGGAAGTTGTGGGTGAAATAGTGATGTGCTGTTATACAACGTCGTTTTGAATTTCGAACCTTGTTAAGAGAAAAATGTTTATGTAGTACGCTTATATTTGTGTCAGTCTCAATGCACGTTTGTATAGGAAATCTTGTTTTGTTTCTGTCTGCACGCACGATAGGAAATCCCTTAGTACAATGAACTATTTTGCATCCATATGTATATGATCGAAGCCAAGAGTAAACTATTATAGTCAGAGTATGTATGTTATTGACCAAAGGTAGTAAGTGGCAGTACACATACTTAAGTTTATTTTTATGATGATTGCAGTATTTTCGTTTGAAGTAACATTTATCGCAGTCGATGAGAGCACTTAAAGTTAACGGTTGCTATGATGCGGCATGGAAAGCGCGTTACGTGACTAGTATCGAAATTGGAAATGGATTGTGTCTCACATAAAGAATTCGGTTATAGTACCAATGGTATGCTTAGTCCACTGGAACGGATATACAGAAAGAAGGTTAATTTTCTGGTTCACTTTTCATATAATTGGTTTGGAAAGCCTATCAGCCACTCAGCAGTTTGTATAATCTCGCTCTTACTGTGAAATACTGGTTATAGTCATTTTACGGTAATCCTACGTTGTTGTCGCATATTTGTATATTTATTAAAATAATTGTATTTTTAACATTGATGTTATCCTTTTTTTTCAAAAGAGTAACCAATGGAGTTTCTTGCCGGTTCTTCTCCATTGGAATGACATTTTGGAACCTGCAACTAGAGTCAGTAATTTAACGTTTTAAAAGAGCTTAAAAAGGCCTTCTTGAAATAAAAATATTTTGATTTTGATTTTTGATTTCCTTCAATATATTTTTTTAATTAAATTAATGTAATGTTTTCAGGTAGATATGTATTGTGTGCTTGTGATCATTCGTTGCCATTTATCGAGCCTACCAATTTACAGGCGTCTATCGTCTTAGTAGGTTAGAAGGTGAAATGCAAGTTATTATGCAAAAAAATAAGTAAAGCCGTTCGAAGTTAGGCCGCTATTGCAAGTGTCAATTATAACTTTGCATAATTTCCATAGAAACGACATTCAAAGTCTCAGCAATTGCGTCAATCTGAACATTTCTCACTCTGCTCTAAATTTGTTCACATACGTTACATTATAAAGCAACAATGGGCTCTACATTTGTAATAACTAAAGGTACTTTTACGTCATGCAAGTTTTATTTAAATACATGTGAAAAATACTATGTGTATTATGATAATTGTATGAATAAATGTGAACAACATCACCTACATTGCTCTGAACTCAAAGTAATCAGCCAAAGAAAAGTGCTTTTGGAATCAGAGCCAACGAAGGTACCACAAACACTTAGATCCGACATAAAATATAAATATGGGCTATTCCTGACGACCTCCGTGGTCGAGTGGCGTACGCACCGGTTTCAAGGTGTTGCTAGCTCTGAGGTCCCGGGTTCGATCCCCGGTCGGGTCAATGTAGAAATCAACTTTCCTACATTGTCTCGGGTCTGGGTGTTTGTGGTACCTTCGTTGTTTCTGAATTCCATAACACAAGTGCTTTAGCTACTCACTTTGGGTTCAGAGCAATGTATGTTATGTTGTCCGCATTTATTATTATTATTATTTACCCAACCGAGGTCGAAACCAGGACTTCAGAGACTTTAAAAGACTGATGTGTAAGTCACTCGACAACGTGTTCAATAATATAAGAAAATATACTTATAATATTTACGTAATGTTTTTATTAACTAGTGTTTATTTCCGATGTTACCACTCTCACGTAACGAAGAATTTCCTCTGACATAATAAAATAAACTAATATTATTATAACCTGATTTCTAAGTGGCAAACAGTAAGTTTAGCTACCAGTGAATTACGATAGTACAAGCGTTTGTTAAACGTTAAAATTACTTCTTCCTATGCGCTGTTTTTATAAAATATTTTTTATTTTATTAATTTCTACTTACCTACTGTAGTATGGTCATGCGATTTTCTTACGACTTGTATGTCCACATATATGTAGGTATTGTTTAAACCAGAAACATGTTATTTCTTTTATCCTTACGATTTAAGAAATTAGCGGCCATGTTCTTTAAAACATTATGAGGCCAACTCTTACATAAACCTTCACATTAGTTGGTATTGTCACGGTGTTGATTTCACTCCACTTTTTATACAACAGATTCTCTATTATTGTTATACCGCTATATTTTTTATATACTACGGCCACTGCACTTTTTGTGACCAAATATAAACGGTCATTGACCTCATTGGAACAATAACTTGTCGCAAAACGTTTATAAACAATGCTAATAAACGGAAACTCAAGAACTAGGTGAAGTTTGTCACGCGAGTCCAATTGTATAATTAAACCGTTAAATATTGGACGAAATGGTCACGCACCAGGAAAGGGACGAGAGTTTAGGACGAGTCTATTGTTATATTTGTAGCTTTAGACTTTATTCGAGACTGTCCTAACACAGTTTAGCCCATATTTATAACCAGTGTCTCTTTCTCCAGTTCAAATATGTATACTAGGTAGCATCTGAGTAAAAATTTCTTCCAACATAAATTTATTTGCATATAATAAATATAATAAATAAATTTGCAACAGACATCGCTGTACATACACGCGTGTAAGCAATATACATAAATATTGAACTGACTAAAACAAAATGGCTGATGATAAGGTGAGGGGTTAATTACTGTTAATACTATCAAGATAGATAAATAAACGGAATTTGCATACGGACACCTGACTTTATGATCCCAATAAATATACTTAATAGCTTGTCTAACATTCTACGTTGATACATCTTCTTTGGTACGGGAAATACTATTTACTGTGAATATTTAAATTATACTATCTCACTTTGACACGGCAGGAAAGAGATATGATTTTGCAAATGACATAATAATATCATTGGACAAATTTTGGATCTGAAATCTCCAATCCGCAGAGAGCAAGCGTGGTGATCAATGCTCGTGCCTTCTCTATATGGGAAGAGGCCTGTGCCCAGCAGTGGGACGTTTATAGGCTGGATCATTACTATTATTATAATATCATTGGGTTCGTTGTTTCAAGTATATTGAATCAGTTATTTCTTAGAAATATCAATACACCCCGCTAATATTAAATGGTCCTGTATCCCTTTGTGCCATTTCATACGTCAATTAATATTTCATTGAATATTAACATGACAACTTAAACAATGGTTATGTTTAAACCAAACCTGTACCAAATATAGGTCAAACAGTGATAGGGTCTGAATTAGTAAATAGGTACTTTTTATAACATAACATAACATTCCATCACGCCTGTATCCCCGAAGGGTTAGGCAGAGACACTGTACCAATGTACACCCACAGTTTGGCGGTATGTTTAGGTCCCATGTAATAGAGGGCGAGCCTATTGCCACTAACCGGGCACAAATCCAAACTCCGACCTGCTTCTGAGAATTTCATAGAAAAACCCAATAACACCTTGGTCGACTTGGGAATCGAACCCAAGACCTCTAGCGTAGCAGTCGCGCTTAGAATCACTAGGCCAACGAGGCAGTCGAGGTACTTTTTATTTACATGACTTTAGCTAATTTAAGCAACTTATTATGTATGTAGTACCTTCCTTGTGGCATTAATGGAAAAGAGTAGGTCCTGTTACTATTACTAAAGACATACAAGACAACACTCTTTAAAAAACTAGTACCTAACATCAAAAAGAAAATATTTCGCAAAAGACTGGACTGTAACTTTAAAAAACAAAGAAGTTAAAGATTCACAACAACAGACCGTTCCAAATTTAAATTTATTTCATGACACGACGAAATCTTTAAAACTGTTACACAATGAACTGCATTCGGAGTCTGCAACTGAAATATTGCAACGAAACAAGAACAAAGATTGCATTTCAGCCGAGAATCTAGGACTTCATTTCCCTCCTTTATTTTTAACCTGCAGTGTAAGCGGCTTATGCAGTTATACGTCTACTGCACTATACATTCATAACAGGAATCTCATTAAATTGCATCACTTTGTTACCGAGGACGACCGTCTAAGATTCACGCTCCGACTGTTTTTGCATTTTTAACGTTTTCAGCGAAATTTCTTTTGTTAACTGTAAGCGAAACGGTAAGTTGCAAATAATCAGATAACTAGTAGACTTGATAAAAACATAATATATTTTAAACTGTTAGCCACAGCCCACAATTGCCAAAAAACGCATGTAAAAATTATCATGACGGTAAAGATTTTGAAGTGCGTCTATGAAGCATAAATGTGTAAAAATTATATATGTACATTAAAAAATCACCGGGACTACTCTTAAGGAACGTGAATCTCAGAAGAAACACCAAAAATCAAAGGTCTCGTAAAGGAGATTTTTGTATAAAACCGAAGTTACACAATACTTTACAAGATGGCCTTGTAAGACAGGATATCCCCAAATGCGAACAAAACAAAATGACGTTTTTATTAATAGTTATTTACGATGAAACAGTCGTGACTCGGATTAAAATGTTCACTTTCTTATTCGTGTTTGGAATATCGAGACCTCTCAAAATAAAGATCCGGATTGCGGCATACAGAAGTGGGTACTAAACTGTTTACAGGACTTTTATGGGTCCTATCAAAATACCCTTCAAGGATCGGGAACTTCTTCCAAATAAACAGCACCTTCGTTATTTTACAAGCTATTGATGCTTTGATAAACATTAATTTATGTATCTATACATAGAAAATTCGCAAGAAAAAGATATTTGTGCCTGGTGAATACCATTTTTTGCTATTTGAAAAATACTCTGAAAAAAATAATCCTTGTTTTCCTCTACATTATAATATTTACATGACGATATAAAGATGTTGATATATTGCGTAGAAAAAAAAATTACTTACTTACTAGGAGAGTAGGTATAACATCAAAAAGATAAGCTATTTGGAGATGATCCGGAAAGTTCAGGTCAAAAGTGCCCTAAATCTATAGACATACATGATGTATGTGATGAGAGTGAATGAAGCAAAATAAGTGGGTCACGATCCTAGCAAATGGAAGTTTGTGGTAGGAATTTCAGATAATGATGTTAAGTTCCATTTAATAGGTAACGAGCTTTTCGACGAACTCTATTTCAGTATTGCAGATGATTACCGAGAATATGCTTTCACAAAGGCCTGATTAATTTACCAGAAACTGATATTTCATTATTAAAAGCTTTTATCAATTACTGGAACGGAAGGGTCGATAATTATGAAGAATAAAGTGTTTAAAAATCGAGTAACTTATTAATGTTATGAGAAGAAAGATGTGAATGCAATAAGCAAGTGAAAAGCGAGTACGTCTGGAACAGCCTGGGCAGTCAACCCAGATACCGTCCATGTTGACCAACAGCATAGCAAGAGTTCATCATCTCCCGAGCCTTTTCCCAACTATGATGGGGTCGGCTACCAGTCTTACCGGATTTAGCTGAATACCGTATTTTACATGGAGCGACTGCCTATCTGACCTCCACAACCCATTTTACTGGGAAACACAGTATCCCATAGTAAGACTGGTTGTCAGAATTGACTTATACATATATATGACATATGACTCCATAGCAAGAGTTGCTGCTGAGAAATGAGCTTAAGCTGAGACGAAGAAGAGATAGGTGGGTAGTACAAATCTACGAACCTGTCCATGCCCAGCGCTGTAGAACACAGGATTCAGCTCATTCTAATAAAACAAAAATGGAAATTTAGAACGGGAATAAATCAAAATAAAAAAGCGGTATACAGAAAACATGACCTCAGAACATAATGACCTATCTAACAAAGGACAAGAGCCGTATACTATTCTGTACTAAACGTTTTATATGTTTAGACTCTAATCTACTTGAGACGACATTATTTTACTTATACATCAGCCACTTTAAAGAAATAATGAACGTGCTTTGGGATTATGAACCTTAATTCAATGACTAACAGTTCAGTTTCCATCACATTCAAATTACTTTTAGGCCCTTTTCGGTAATATTTGTCATTCTAAAATGAACTTAAACACATGCTGTCAAAGTTGATAATTGCGTAATTAGTAATAACGTTTAATTCTCTTTCCATATTGGCTTTAGTATAGATATTTGTTTGAATATTATCTCTAGATACACAAAACCTGCCTGACGATATTTTCTTACTGTGTTACCTAAAATAAGGAACAGTCCAGCACCTTACGAGGCCATTTAGTGTCGTAATAAAAATACGTTTATCCATTGCATAATAACTTTAATAGATTTTACAACGCGTTTAAATATAGACTTCCGCCGTCTAATCGGTACTTAAGTCATAAATTTAAAACAATTATGAATAAAAGATATATTGCAGCAGTAACCTATTGGTTACTGACCAAATTCTTTTGAGCATGGTAGATCAGTAGCGCGTAATTTGTCATAGCTATAATTCTAACAAAAACCGACTTCAAAATAAGTCTTATATTTATTTCTGATTATGATATGGGACCACACTGGAAGCACCAGCTTTCGAATAAAAAATAATAATCAAAATCGGTTCACCCAGTCAAAAGTTATGAAGTAACAAAAAAAATACACTCGTATAGAGTTCCTTCCTTCTTTTTTGAAGTCGGTTAAGAAGTAAGTGCACTTTAAAAAGTGTTTCCAGTGTAAAGGGATGTTTCGTTTGTTAATATATCATGGCGTAAATTGCCTACAAAGGGGTGGAATACGACACGCGCGTGCTAAAACGAGGTACGAAAGAAAAAAGGGAAACGGAAATTCTCTTTTAGTTAGCAAAATGTGTACCTAAGTAATGTGGTACCTGTGGTAGAATGTGCACTGCTAGTTGCTCTTTTGTTTTTTAAACGTATTGTGGTAGTCTAATGATATGCACTAGCTATACCGACATATTATTATATGCATAGCTGGATATCTACAGGGTGTTAAGAAAACCCTGTCCGACCCGAAAGGGTGATATAGGGTTCACAATCACATGCCCAAATAAAACATCAAATTTGGAAAATTCATGATAGAAACAATAATAATGAATTTTGAAACAACCATTTTTCGCCCCGAAATTCCCTAAATTTGAGATTAAAACAAAAACTAAAAAACCAATTTCGGTGGTATTTTGGGGGCCTTTTGTTAGGTAATTAGGTAGCATCTGTGATGACGCCGACTATCTGTCTCGACTTTTGAGAAAAAAATATTTTTTAGGCTATAATTTTTCTTCTTTTTTTCCATTTTGTTTCACATTTTTGTAATCAGATATCGATACCTAACAACACCTGCACGGATCGGACAGGGTTTTCTTAACATCCTGTCTATACTAAATTTTTCAAGTACCTAATTTGAGTGTGAGGTTTGCTCTCGGCTTAGTATTAACTTTTTTCGTGTATTAATTTGAAGAAATTTAGTTAATTGCATGCTCAATGCATGCAATTATCACTACGCAAACAAATAGCTTAAAATAGAATTTGCAAGTAACGATTCATGTAAAAGTGCTTTATTAAGGTACTAAATACAATTATATAATTAATACACAACACGTGTTTCGATCTAACATTAGTCTTGCCTCAGTATAATAATTATAAGTGTTGTCAGGAGTATGATTTCATTATCTTTAGCATGTCGTGTCAACTTTAGCTACTTAAATATTTGCCATCGTAAGCTACAGGATGGCGAAACCATGTGACTAGGTGATAACAGGTAGATAACCTCTTTGGATGTAAATAAACTGAAAATAAAACAACAAAGATTATGTCATTTTATAATTCCGACTTCCTTTTGTTTACAATTACGTGTTCCTTAGTATGAAAAATACGTTTGTCTTATTTTTCCGGTTCATTTGATTAAGGCATTATGCTATGTTGAACCGAGTTAAGTGTATTACAGTTAATTTTTGAGCTTAAAATCTGCGATGAAATTGGTATACCATGGTGCTTAAACATCCGAAAGTTTTTATTTTCTTGTGGATTTCCTATTGGCCACGTAAAAAAGTACCTAGATCTTTTCCTTGTTTGATGTCAATGTTGATTGGAATAAAACAAAATACTTAATATAACGAATAATTATATTTTTTTCTGTAACTTTAAATAATTAAGCACTTTTTACTATATAGTCGTAACTTGAAATAATATTTGCAAGTGAGCCGCGTCAATGAACTGCAGTTTTCTCTACAACTGCCGCCGAACCCCAAGCGTGGTTATATTGATCGGATCACCCTCCGATTCCTTTAACTTGGGGTAGTCAGCAGACACCTGTCTCTGTCCCCGCGATATGTCCGTCCCTTTCCCGCCCTGCACCCACTTGTAATGTTTGAGGTATAAACTTTCTGTTTATCGTGTTAGAAGAGGCCATTAGTGTTAGGTTACAGAAAAAAAGAAATGCTCAATTTTGCGAGTCTTGGGTCTTTACTTATCATTATATGAAACCTCTTTTCATGGTATCAATAAATTATTTTCTTAGAATCAACAATTCAATATCGAAGTACGTATTTACTTATAATAAATACATGCCTTGATTTCGTAGAAACGTTCTGTACCTAATATTTACCAATGAAAAATAATCTAAATTCGATCGTCAAAAAGAAATATTTTTATGAATGAAAACTAAAAGCCTTATTCAGCTAGGGTAAAATTTAACCAATTGTAAGTGTTTGGACACTAAGTTTATGGACTATGCTGTAGCCCGAATAAAAAAAAAACAGATCTATGATTTAAGCGATAAACAGTCAAAACATCGTATTTCATTGAACATAATACAATATGGCGAGACAGACGCCTTCATCAAATTAACCTTGCAAATTAGGAGCATAAAACTAAATGAGTTAATGCGTCTTTTAGACCAATTAATACGGACCAAGTAGATCGAATGTCAAGTACTATATTCGTCATACCTTTACGACAGAACTTTACGAAATTGAAATAGAAGCAAACTCGACACGAATTTTAGTTTTAATGGAATAAGGCGATTTGTTACATTAAGCTGTAGAACCAGCCAGTTAATTTGCTTTCTATGATTTTCATTAAATAAGTCTCTTGTTTTTCTTATTTGACAGTTTCGGAAAAAAGGAATGTTAAAATTATAACAAGGTATTTGCTGCGACGATAATAGTTTAAGAAATATTCTCTCGGCATTCTTCAGTCAAATATTTACAAGAATTTGTTTAACCCACTTACTAAACTTGAACCATGATTTCGCAAAAACGATATACTATGTCACATGGTATTTTTACTTATATTTTCTGAAACACGTTAAAAGTTACAATGGAGGCGCTAATTCGAAATACGTTTACAAGAATACGCTAAGTGGAAAGTAGATGAAATTGCTCTACGTTGTGACAAATGGCGTTTTCGAAAATCTTTCAAGTATTTTTTTTTGTCACAGCACTGAAGTTTCTCGGTGTCTCATTATCGCATATTATAAACATAATTTAACTGCATTCTTCCTTGATTACGCAAGAAAAATATACCTACTTCGTGCTTTAATCTTTTACGAGCCAATATTTGTTTGTCGGTAGAAAGTGGACCGATCTCAGGCTCCTTTACCCAATTAAATCGGGATTTAAAAACCATTACTTTTACTCTGTAATTAAAATTAAAAATCCTATTAAAACCTGCTCTTTACATAACTATAATACTGGCGCATAAAAAAAGCATTCAAGAAAAAAACAAGCCCTATTTGAATTCAGAATGCTTTTGTCACAAAATTTATTATGAAGTAAAAATACGTGGGTTCAATAGCCCAGGGTCGGTTATTGTCACATGGAAGGTCAAACTCAAACCGAAGCTAAATGTTGAAACCAACACAAATATTGACTCGTCCTAAGGATAAAAGGTACTCTTTACTTTCCTTAAAATACTTCAAACAAGATAAAATGACTCGAAAGGAACGAATTCAATGGGTCAGGAATTCAGGATAAACACGTTATAATAATATTTTTTAAAGTATCTTTTCGTTCATCTATCTCTATAACAGCTGTCTCATAATGTTTATTTCAACATTAATCTTCATGTAAAATATTGTAATAGATTTTTCGGTTTAGTTCTGAAATTATAACGGACAGTTTGACACGACCTTTCACACTAATTTATTCTATAGAGTTATATACAAACATTATCGTGTATATTTGACGGGCCTGTTGGTCTAGTGGTTAGTGACCCTGACTGCTATACCGGAGGCCGTGGGTTCGATTCCCACCCAGGACAAATGTTTGTGTGATGAGCACGATCATTTGTTCTGATCTGGGTGTAATTTATCTATAATATGTATGTATTTAGAAATATATAAGTAAGTTTATCAGTTGTCTGGTTACCATAACACAAGCTCTGCTTAGCTTGGGATCAGATAACCGTGTGTGAGATGTCCCGGAATATTATTATTATTCTAAAGTAGATTAAATAGTAGCGCGAAATACTAGCAGTGTTTGTTGCGAAGAAAAAATGCGGTGAGGAAGTTAAACATACCAAGCACATATATGTATACTTATGGTTATGTACCTGTTCAACCTTCCGTATGATCACATAAGGTTAGTTTGTTGACATCCATCCGTCTATTCCTACATATTTTCACAGCAAAAAAGGAGTTAATTGGCTGTTAGAACATTTCTTAACCAACATACTTAAAACTATAATTATGATAGTACTTAATAGTCAGTAAATTATAAATCGTTTGCCCACATCAGTCGGTGCAATTTCAAAGAGATATACCTAATTAGTAATTACGCATATGAAATGGGATATAATTTTACCGCAATTAAAATAATGGTCTCATTATAAATAGCCTAAATGGATTTAATGAATATTTAATAACTTTATCTATTAAAATTACAGTCATATTAAAATCAACAGCACTAGGACTTGAACATAAATAATTCCAATAAAAGCTTAATGATTGTAAAATTTTCCTTCGCAATGTAATAGGTAAGTTTAATGTATTTTAGCAAAGAACTAAAACAAATACATACTAATATTATCAATGTGGAAGCAGCTCTGTATGTCAGTCTGTCTATGACACATTCATGGCTAATTTGGATGAGACTCGCGGTAAGCTAAGTTCATAAGGATGTTAGCTACTTTTACCGCGATAAGCACTCACACCGTAGCCGTGGGCAAAAGCTAGTAAACATGTAAACAGACAAACAGTATCAAAATTAGAACTTAGGAGGTTCTACATAATATTCTAGTTAAAATAAAATAAAAATTGTTTAGTAAAGAATGTAAGGCTGTCAGCTAGCTTAATGTGAGTTCTCGAACATAAACGGCATGTTACGTCAGTTGCATCACTAGGTCATTAAACAAGAACTTCACACGTCATTATAACTATGTTTCATTTGTCCGAGATATAACATGTTTACACCCGGATATTTACTTAGTTTATAATCTGTTTACAAAGTATTGATTGAATCAATAGGGTAGCAGACAAGGTATGAAAAGTCAAAATTTATTTAGTCCGCCATTTAGATAATCAAAATATAATAGAAAATTATTTTTTCCTTTATCAATAAATCAAATACTAAGATACTTAAACCGCTTTAAAGTTCAGGAGTGGGGGCTTGTGACGTCACGGGTAGGAACAATTTTTGCTTAGACGTGACGTCACGCATAATTGCATTCGCTGTATCTTCATAATTCTTTTACAAACGAAAAACGACAAAAGAAAAAATACGTGTCTAATATTTTTTTTATTATCTAAAAGATGGATATAAAAATAAAAATTAATCATCATTCCTATTCCTCTACTGGCATATTTTATATCTCTAGCTTCAGAAGTAGGTACTTAACGAAAATCGTTTTGTGTTTTTGTCATAACAAGGTAATTAAGAAAGCAACTATTATCGCCTACTATCGGTTCAAATTGATCTTATCCGGTTTCTATAAAATCCTTGTCTTTGCCAGAACACATACTGGAAAGAAGCCAAAATAGTGGATATAGACAGAATACTCAACCTTTTTAGTAAGACGGTTCTTGTACTGCTATACAAAGAAATAAATGCAATGCCTCAAAAAATAAGACCTCTACAAACTCAGTATTTTCAGATGAAGAAGATGAGAGACGACGTCTGATCACTTGTCAGTCAAAACCAACAAGGTAATAATTATGAAGCATTTAATGAATATAGGAATAATATTTTGACGACCTCCGTGGTCGAGTGGCGTACGCACCGGTTTCAAGGTGTCGCCAGCTCTGAGGTCCCGGGTTCGATCCCCGGACGGGTCAATGTAGAAACCAAAAATTTTCTACATTGCCTCGGGTCTGGGTGTTTGTGGTACCTTCGTTGCTTCTGAATTCCATAACACAAGTGCTTTAGCTACTTACTTTGGGTTCAGAGCAATATATGTGATGTTGTCCGCAATTATTTAAAAAAAAAAAATAGTAAATGAATAAGAAGAATAAAAGTTCGAAACAGTAGTTTTTATTTTAGGTTGAATACTGAAAAAACTATCAGAATAATTAAATTCACCTACGTATGATAAATTGCATGAAGAACAAATTTTAAAGATGCAGTATAAAGGAATGAAAAAAGAGACCTAACTTACCGCTTGAAGAGATCTTAAATTTTGATCGCGTTAATTTAAGTTAGTTACCCAATAAAGAAGTCAAAGAGGTTACTGTAATATTACGTGATACATCGTAAAAAAAACTGGACAAGTGCGAGTCGGACTCGCGCACGAAGGGTTCCGTACCACCGTCGTATGAGAGCCCCCCTTAAATATTCATTTTATGTGGTTTTTAGTATTTGTTGTTATAGCGGCAACAGAAATACATCATTTGTGAAAATTTCAGCTTTCTAGTTATTACGGTTTATGAGATACAGCCTGGAGACAGACAGACGGACAGACAGACAGCGGAGTCTTAGTAATAGGGTCCAGTTTTACCCTTTGGGTACGGAACCTTAAAAAGAATGGTCAAAGATACACTATTTCGGTTCTAGTGCGAGAACTTCCGCAGTTGATAATATTTCATATAAAATATAATTCACTAACGTAATTGGATTTAAGATTAACACACTGGTGTTACGTCATGTTTGATGTGATGCAATATAATACACAAACGTCATTTAATAGACTACGGTTTCTGCAATAAAATTTTATTTGGCGTTTGTAGTAACGAAATAAAAACCAAAAGACCTTAAATTGATAACACATATTGTCATTTGAATTGACTAAAGTTTCACACATAAAAAACATAATTATTGAATAAAATTAGAGTTGTTATTTTAATAAGGTAAGTTTCTGCTTCTTGAATTGCGTCCATTACATATTTTTACAATAATTAAGAAACAATCTTTATAATCTTTTGCTGTCATATTTAATACATATTATTACAACTTTATCTCCATCGAAGCATCTTCTTCAATCACTTTTACTTAAAATTCCCTCTTCACAAATAACATTAAGTTACTGAATGTACTTAACGCTGTCGAATCGAATCCCATAACCTATAATTTGAGAACGATCTACGATGCCTTGACGTAAGCTAACGATGTTTTCACCTTTACACCGTATCATTAGATTATGTCAGTAGGGGTCCGAATAGGAAACAATTTCTGACGGTCAAAGTCTATGGCTATTGCCTATTGCTATTGTTGCCAAATATGATTTTAGAAATATAAACTAGTTTTTTAAAAGATTAGTACCGTAAGGGCTGATTTTTCCAACGCCAGATAATTTTATCAGAGGAATAATTTAGAATTTTTGACAGGTCTTCAATACAAAATCTGTCAAACACGAATTTTATCTCTCGAATAAAAATTATCTGGCGTTGGAGAAATCGGCCCTAAGACAATTATTTTACATCTAGAAACTTGCAGAATTTTAAGGTTTCATTTTCTTTTTTATACAAAAGGAATCGCGTCTGAATCTTTACCGCTATTCACAGCAATCAATTTTATTTTTTTACTTATCATTTTTCGAAACTTACAATAAGTACTAGTTTATTGTGTTTATTGTTAGTTTCGGAAGTTAAGTTACGTACTATGTTAATGAAACGTAGGTTGCCATCGACACGCTAAGAAGCATGAAAGGTTAATAATTGTGTTTTTACTTGACCTTTTTCAAAGTGGTGAAATTCATTAAAATAAACGTTTAAAAGATTTTATGGCCCTACTATTATACTGTACTATCCTAGCGCCACTTTCCATGATGATTCTCACAATATCAATCTCATATGATTGGTATCGACAGCTTAACAAGCTCGGTGGGGCCTCTAATTGTCGTTGTGCAAGAAATACCAATCTATAATCTGTAACCAGTTTACATAGGTATAAGCTACAGAACAAACCAACTCACAAATTACGTACCTATCGAAAATCGAGTGCACACTAAAATTGGAAATGCAATCTAATCTAAGCTGGGTTTTCACATAAATTTTTAATAATACATAAAAAATACACAAACAGACTTCATTACCTTTGCGTAACAAAGTCATTAAAAGCGTGCATTAAGGAAAACAGTAGTTACGAATAGTTTAACGTGATATTATCGAAAGACCTTGACCAAAATGTAGTCAAGTAAACATGGGGGCTGCACTAGTTATTTAGAGATTCACAAAAAAAATATTGGTAGTCATAAATGCAAATACTGCGATATCAAACATTTATTTTGTCATCCCAATTGGTCAGGAAGGAGTGATTTAAAGAAGTTTTAACAGTAAGACAAGATCATGAATAAAAAATATTGAGCGTATCGTATATTCTAAAAATAAATTAATGTCAATAATATTATAAACCTACTCTGGTGCATTCACTTCCTTCATCCTACACATACATACTCCATAGTAATTTCTTTAAACCAACATAACTTTATATACTTAAACATAAGCTACCATCACATTTCTGCCTAATCCTAATTGTAATTCAGTGCACCGCACATCCCGCTAATCTAGCTTTGCTTATCTTCTTTGTATAACAAGGCAGCCTTGTCCGTAGCCATACCTTCGACAAGAATGCAAACATGTATCGGATTCGTTCCATGGCTTCCAGAAACTATTGCAATGCGTATTATAATGCCATTGACGTTGACTGGCGCATGCTCATTTGTTTTTGTTTTACGTCACCCAGCCTTTCGTTTTTCAAAATTCTAGTTCTTTTTCAATGTCGACTGGTTCATTTTTTTTTTATTGGCTATTTTATTAGGGGCCAGTATTTTTGAGTTGTGAAATAGATTAAATTAATTACGTTATAAATGATGTTCTTTTTCATTTAAATCGTGCTAAGTATCGGTATTATTCAATTTATACCACGGAAGAGGTTTTGTTTAAATTCTCACGACTTATAGAATAGAGAGAAATATGGAGGTAGGAAGGTTGTTTCTGTTAATCTGATGTCATTCATAACGTGTGTGATTTATTATTGAAAGATGGAAAATATAATATACCAGGAACTTCAACAAGATGATAGCTTATTAACCGTGGGATAAAAAGTTATGCAAGTAACGCATGTTATTCATAAAATAAATGAAGTTTAATACTGTGACTAGGGTTAGCAAACAATTGTGCAAAAATATTAAGTGTGACAAATACTTGGTAATAAACTGTTGTAAAGTAAATAAACATCCGTTGTTTTGTTAATCTGTGATTTCGCAGCGTTATCTCAAAGTAAAGGCAAGGAAAATGTAAAACACAGTCTAATAAAGACGTTATTTACATTTACGTAAACAGATAGTTATCTACTTAAGATATTATTAGGTAAGAAACTGCACAATACATTTCTAATATTTTTGACTTACGACAAAAATATGAATGTAACTTTTACATATATTTACATGTCTATTCCATAATTTCAAACATACAATATTTCTATAATATTATAATAATCCAAATACGGTAAAAGTTAAAAATGTGTGATATTAAAATTTTGCATGCAGTTTAGAATGTCATACAATATGAAATTAAAAAGTTAATTTGAATGATAATGTGAGGTGACGTAAACGAGTTTTGCAATGCTTAAAATAACTTGTTCTTTTTTAAACAAATATTGAACGTTCTGATATTCTAATTGTTTTAAAATAACACACAAAACTGCTTTTTAATCGCGTATTATGTATTAATAAACATTAATTTGTCGTAATCTTTCACTGTATCGTTCGGAAACTCATTCTTAATTCAAAAGTCGCACGCAGTTGATGTTTTTAACCGACTTTTTGGCAAATTTTATTTGCTCCTGTCAATAATGATTGATTGCGTTTCCGTTCAAAACTATAATTAGCTACTAGAAACAGTTTTAAGTTATTGTGATACACTTAAGCTGACTTGAATCTATCAATTAATTAATATCTCGATGTTATTTTTATCGACATCTTTGGAGATTAATCTATGCATCTCGTTAATCATTAGGATAATCACTAACATGTATTTACGTACCTATATTAGAAATCTGAAGAACGTGTATAATCTTGCAGGTATTTTTTATACCGTATAAGCAATTTTATTCTAAGTAGTAATTAGCCTCCAATCTATGTTATTTTGTAACTGGCTGTAAGTCGCAACTATCTCACGCGAAAGTCTCATTTTTATATTTTTTATACTAGCTAGTCAGGTCAAGGTAACTGAATAATTTTGATATTTAATATAATTGCACACTTTCACTAATAATTAAATTATAGTATTTTTAGTATATAGGCTGCAGCTATCACATGTCGCGTAGGCGGCTCGTGACATGCGCAGTGCAACCCCACCGGAGGTTGCAGCGATCCTTAACCTAACAGCTGATCATTGATAAACAACGCTCCACCAATTTGGCGAAATTCCAAATGAAGACCAAAGAAACATCAATAAATCAACATACCTTGGATTGTGCTGAATCAGGCTGCATATAATAAAATAGGAAAAACATCCACACAGCTCCTATTAGGAACAGGATTTTGACGTTTCGTCGCATTTTGTTTTTTTTTTTAATAATAACTATTCGTATTGAAATGAGGAATGTAGCACTGATTGGATCACACTCGTTTTCTGTGAGGCGTTTGTTCTCGCGTCGCGTTTGTTATTATTTGTGTTGTCGGTACGCGGCGCGCGGCCGCGCTCGTTGGTGCGGCGTGCGGACTGAACCCAGTTCACAGAGTAATACAGATAGCTGCCGGTCATGCGCGTATCGGTCCTCGACACCGTACCAAAATAGAACTTGCACAGTTTGGTTGGAATCGACGTACTGTGCACGGTGGCTGGCCCTCTCACTGCATTGTTCTCCCTGGTCAGTGTCTAGACATGCCGAGGTTGCCTGGCAACTAACTTCTAGTAACCGGTCCATAATGCACCCAACCGGGTTCACTATGAAAGTACGATACTTGGTACAATACCAGTCGGCTTCCATCCTGTCGTTTCGAATCAAGTTCCTATAACTTGATCGGCTAATGATGGAGGTTTAGGAAGTTTCTATCGGAACTTTTGAATCTAAAATACAAATCTAAAATAAATAAATCTAAGTTTTGAACTAAAAACTTTTCGTTTCAGTATCAACTGTTCCAGTTAACTTATCATGTTAAGCTTAAACTTGATGTATTTGACTTTCGATTGGGAGATTACCTTATCGAGTGTGATCCCGATGAACATGTCAAGTATTATGATAATTTTATTAGAATACTGTTTACCTCGTTAAACGCAAGACCGTGAAATTAATACTTTGAAAGCTTCCCAAATATGTTTCGTTCACAGACTGTTTATTTTTATAGCTACGACTGAGTTGGCAAATTTTCATTCTATCTGCGCTTTTGAGAAGTGAAAACATTTGGCAAATGGCCACTTTTCTCTAAGGAAAGTAAAATTATTTGTAATAAGACCGTTTGCATTAATGTCGTCATGTTTCAATTCAAGGAGCTTTGTCCAAAATGCTGGCTCACGTCTGACTTTGCATATTTGTAATTTTCAGTGCCCTTCTTAGAATCTGCGTCAATGTAAAGAAACGAACGCAATCAATGTAAAAAAAAAATAGTTTAAAAGCATTTAGACCACAAATGTGTTTTGTATTGAGATTAATTTTAGAGCCTTTTTCTATGATTTCTTATCCCGGATCGCACTAGACAACCCATAACACCAAGGTACGTCAGCATTATGCCCCCTTAGTAGAACAATTTGAGCATACTTGTAAAATTAATTTTGTAAAGAAAGACGGTGCACCTGTATCTACAGTACCTACCTAAGTATGTAAAATTCGAGATAGTCGTAAGGTTTTATTTCAAGTCATAAAAATACCATCAAGCCTTGTAACTGTTGTATACTAAAGTTCGAAGATGGATGTTTCCGAACAAGTAGATAACTCTTGATAAAAATCTTAATTACCTATTTGGTTCCCAATAGTTTTGTCTACATTTTATACATAAACCCTGTCCTCTACCTATTAAAGAATTTTCCTTTACTACTTCTCTACCTCTTAGGTGCCTATCACTTGTGCGCACAGGGCTATATAGTCCAAGGAACCCCAAGTATCTACATTAACGTTATTTTCGAAATTGAAATGTCTTTTTATATTTTATTCATTATTAAAGACGTATCTTTAAATCACAGCGACAGAATTTTTGACACAAATTTACGAATTTGGGCGCCAAAACACACCAAAAAATGATAAATCAGCTGCAAGTAGGTAAAGTTATTTCGTCTTTAATTTCGTTTACCAATAAAATTTAGAATACACGTAACCCATAAATAGTTCTAGTAATGGAGGATCTCCAGATCGTTAATTTATTATGAACACTTAAAATGGACCAGGACAAGTTAGGTACCTACCTACCAAGCAATAAGTTATGTGAAGTTTTACGAGTGCCATGCTCTCTCTCTACTAAAGTGTAGTACGTGGGAGAACAGCTATCAAAGTTAGTGACTTATATTTTTATTGTAAGCACGATAATTAAATAGGCCGCAAGATATTTCAGAATGATAGTCCGTCAGACCTGATTTTAAAACGAATAAAAAAGCAACAAAAGTCACAATGCCTATAAACTGGACCTACGCGTTTTAATAAAAGTAAATGTTTTATTATTCTTTAAAAGCTGTTATACGTGTAATTTATTATGACATTGATGATAAAGAATACATTTACGAGCTTTTTGATAGCGCAACATGTACCTAATCTTGTAATAACGCCATCTATTGGCACCACTCACAAACAACCCGAGACAACTTTCGTGTTACTTAAAAGTAGTTCTAAAGTTACACTAGAGATGCCACTGTGATCAAGTTATCATTATCAAGATAAAAGATTTTTTGTTGGTAAAAATGGAGTCAAACATTTACTATGTGTGTTTATGATCCATAGCGATAATGTTATTATTTGGGAATACACAACAAACCATTTGTCATTTACCGATACTTTATAATGGACTATTAATTTTGTTCTAATTTTATCAGTCTGTCTCTAGATCTCTCAGAGAGAGAGTCTCTAAATTTTTTTTTTATTATTGTCTTTTTTCAGTAAGATTCGTGTAAACCCTGCGAATGTTTGTAAGAGGTTTGTTGTTGTGACGAGATTTTTCATGAACAAGCAAGAGATTAACTAAATTGCCAGCCAAGTTTAACTTAACTCTTTTACAGATAAAATACAAACCGCGATAAAATCCGGAAAGGTAGTTTTATTTCAATGTCTAACATTCGCGTAACTCAAAAAGAAAGTATTTATTTCCCTGAATATCTTAAATTGAACAACTTTCTAAGATTTCCTGGAAAAACTTACCTAGTTATACCAATTAGATATGTACCTATCTAAGTTTTTTGACGTGCGCAATTCTACAATCCCGAGCTTAACATTACATTATTCAGGAAAGCAAATTAATATCACTAAGACAGATTATAATATTCATAAGCAGAACCTAGCAAAAAAACTTTTTAATTTTCATAAAATGGCATCGCTATCGAAATTAAAAAAGGATGTAAAAGCGAAGCATAATGGCTACACTTTTTTCCCGCTTTTTCCCGTTCAAGCAGTCCTGTTCCCGAATCCCGGCAGAGTTGGTGCGGTGACCGACCGGAGCGCGCGTCCCTCGCCGCGTGATCGATTGCCGCGTAACGAACTTTATCGGAGTTTGAATTTCGAAATTGTTCGATTCGAGTTTTAAATTTTGTTTTAACGTGTGTGATGTTTTGTGTTCCTTTTTTGTTTGTTGGACGTAAAATTTTAGGTAAGAAAATATATTTTTTTATGTTTACAAAGGAGAATGACCAAGTGACTATGGCACTTAGTATCATTATCAAATATATTGTGCCACAATGTAATATATCTTATTATAAAGTATGATTAAGGTACTTTTAAATACAGTAAATTTTTTTTTAATACTTCTCCGCATTTTGCCGTAGTTTTGAATTGCATTAGTTGTAAAAAGCGATTCTTTTGACGAAACATTTCCACAGATTTCATCTTGTTATCTTGTTATTTTTTTTATTACAATCAAACTAGCTATTTTTATTGAGTTTTGACAGAGGCCAGGAAATCTATATGTTGTGCTAGCAGTAGGGGGAGTTGTTTACACCTAGGTACTTTATGCTGATAGAACAGTGACTACTTTTTAGTACCTCATCATCAACATATTAGATGGTAAATATTAAATTCTAATGGTATTCGAAATGTCCATAGACGACGGTGACCACTTAGGTACTTCTTTCTTAGCTAGATCTTTCTGTTTGTCAGTCTACTGATATAAAAATAATAATAACTAGAAATGCGAATCACACAGGCATTTTAAGTAACTACTGCAGATACTTAAAACATAAGTTTATTGGTCAGTGGGGTGGAAAGTGTGGTAGGTACTAAGGTACATAGCTACACATCAAGTTCTACATTTTCATACACATATTCGTCAAAAATATCATCTATTATAATTAAAAAAATTAAAAAACACGCCTGCCACATCAAAAAAAAATAAAAACAAGTCAAATATTTGCAGTCGGGGGACCTGTAATGAATTGTTTCAAGTAACCGACCCCGACTGCAAATATTTGACTTGTTTTTATTTTTTTTTGATGTGGCAGGCGTGTTTTTTAATTTTTTTATTTAATACCTTTTAGTGAACAACAAAAAAAACATGACACAACACAAAAAAAATATCGTTCGGAACACTTTGCAGGCGATTTCGACTCACACTTGACCATTTTTTAATGTCCACATAGCCTATGTCACTCGGGATAACTCAAAGCTTCTAATGATACCACAAACATTGAAATCGGTCAAGCCTTTTAGAAGTTATGGTGGAATAAAGAAACTCACAAACATACATACATACATACATACATACATACATACATACATGAACCCTGAAAACATAACACTCCTTTTTGGGCAGTCGTGTAAAAAATAGAGCTTGGACTTGAAATTCACTATGTCGTATTATTATGAAGAACTGCTTGTAGGTACTCCAGTAATCTAGTTCGGTGGTACAAGCGTGCCCCAATCTTAATAACGTAATGATTATTAACCCTTTTTAAAGTACTCTGTGATGATTCTCTCGGTGACAAACGCATTCCACGTGGCCCATGATATGACATTATTTAACACAGGTAATATAATTAATACTTCTTAAAAGTATCGAAACACAAAAACACTCGCTTCGCGTGACTATTTATGGTATCGTTTTGAATGAGTGTTGAGTGTAGGTAGGAATGTACGAAGTTTTTGTTTTGTATGTAGGTACTTAACCTGCATACACAAGGAAAACTTTTATTTTGATCAGTTTTTGTCCGGGGAAGTTATGATTATCTACTATTAGATATAGGCTTTTAAATTAAAAAAAGGAATTATTGTTATCACCAACTTATGGCACAATTTAGATTGAAGCGATACTGGAAATGGTCATTCTCCTTTAGGTACCCACCTAATTAAATAGTTAAGCCTTTTTCAAAAGTTACAATTACATATCATAAAAGAACAGAAACAAGGGAAGTTTCCGTTACTTTGAAGGTAGTCAAATAAATATTCGAGGTAACCAGCCTTAATGGCATCTTTATCAAAGAAAATTCCTGTATTATCAGTCCGATAATTCCTAACCTTGACAGGAGACAAGAAATAAGTGACTCAATAACCCATAGACAAGAATACAATGATGACATTTATTATAACTACATACTTAACAAGTTTTGTTTAAAATTGTTGATAAAAATACATGAACCCTGAAAACATAACACTCCTTTTTGGGCAGTCGTGTAATTAACACAACATAAGTATAATATGTAATAATTAATAACTGAAAAGTATTCATTAATTTAAGGGAAGCAATAAAAAAATAAGTTAAAATAAGAATAAGCGATTTTTTCGAGCAAAGAACTGAAAATTTCGTAATTATTTAATCATCCCGAGGTACAAAAATCATCCCGAGGTACAAAGTTAATGAATTCTTGGAACCGCTTTCATTACCATAGATTAAAATCTTGTCAGTTTTCGATATCCGAACGAACGCGATTTACGATGCAAATTATGTCAATTAAGTAAAGAACCTTAAAGACTGGAAAAAAGTTTTAATTTGGCGGATATTAATTTGGTAAATTTTCGGTAAAATAACTTAAAATGTTCAACTGTTTATTACACTCTAAGCAACTTTTGTCATGTTCCTATGTCTCATAAAATTTAGAGGGTATAAAAAGCCATATTAATAACTACTAATACTGATAAAAATTGTATCGTTTTTTTTAAACATGATCAAGCAAACTTTTTAATGTGTATCTTGCCAAAGCGCTTTTTTTACCCGGGGAAATCCACATGGACTTACTCCGCCCTGGGAAAGGCGGAGGGGTATGCCGGACTCTTACCGGCTAAAACCACCAGAGTGCTTCACCCTTTATGCTCAAGACCAGGCGGTCAAGCAATATCTTGTCAAAGCCCTACCCTAACTTCTTCCAAACCTCTTTCGTTATGTATCCATGGGCAACATGCAATAAACTTTAAGCACCAAATCCAATATAAGGAACAGACTTGTCTCTTCCACGGCTACACATGGCTTTTCCCAAAATGAACTATCATTTTACCCGAACCTCCTCTCTACGCATCCAACAAAACAAAAATAATATTCTTTTTATTTATTTATTTTATTTATTTGACTCACCAACAATTTAATAGAATAGTACAAAGATGAGATACATGCAATAACGTATAGTTTACCAATTTCTTTCTTACAGTAGGTACAACCTGCATTAAAATATAATTGGGTGAGTTCTAATACACCCCGAACACAGGTTATGTTTTCAACCAAGCTGTCAATCACAGTGAGAAATTAATATTTACTAACATCAAAGCTACACAACCAAAAATAAAATTTTAAATAAATATTTGCACAGCATACATAAAAAATGTGTAAAATACTGCAAAAAAAAAATGCAGTAATATAGTTTAAGTATGTACCAGAGTATCTGCATTTCAAATAGTATATTAAAATCAGCTGGTGCGCTAATAACGAAGCGTGCAGTGTATTACTCCCCTAGCATCGCAACATAATATGCGCTCCAGTTGACTCTAATAAATAAATGATAAGCTCCTACCCTGCCAATTAATAACGAGAATGTTTTAGTTATTATAGAATTCTTTATTAGCATTTTTTAGCTATTGTTTGATTTTATTTGCTTGCCATTGTTCTGGACAGAAAAAAAAACATAATATATAGATACTAAGCAATCCCTTACTTACCAATAAGTAGTTTCTCAGAGTTCGGCAATAAAACACAAATCTCTCTCTAATAATATTTAAATACGTACAACCTCGCACTCATTTACCTACATATTTTTAATATTAAAGTCAAATTGTAGTTCATATTAATACAAAATTCATAGTATTTCACTATTCCCCTTTCTTAAGCTATGCCTATTTAATAAATTTCGCTAAACGCTGTTTATAACATAAATAAATAAATTTATAACACGAATTTTATCAAGAAGTTTCATCTTCCCGTGATTCGCATTTATTTTACCCCGGCTTATTTGCAAGGTCAGCTGGTACGCTAATACCGGGTTGAATGGAGCCCTCTCTCCCCTCATGGTTAAAATAATGCACCCTCAAAGAGTGCAAAACAAACATTAGTGACGTATTAGACAAATAGGACATAAAATAGATATTTATTTTAGTCTTATTGATTTTAGGGTATTTAATTACTTTTTTAGCCGCTATCAAAAGGACGAGGTTCTTAGTCGACCGGTATATTACGCGATGTCTTCAAATACAAAAAGTATTTTTGTGTTGTATAGGAAATACTTTAGAGGTGATTCCACATACATTTTTATCCAAATTGACTCAGCAGTCATCTGTCATCAGTCTGTATTTTTTACATATATTTATTAATCAATTATTTAGGACTAAGATTTTTATATTTATTCGTTATCTTAATCCTTTCATCATGTTTCCAAATTGTCGAAGATAGTTCAATAATGCTTTCAGAAATATATTTGCAAAATCAAGGAGACTTTTAACCTTCGTTTGTAAGCCTAGTTCAGAAATAAAACTTAGTACCTAACACTTAAGCCAAATATAAATTTTTAACACGCTATTTACTGGTATTAAATCCATATTACCCATGTAAATCTTCGCCACTCAGCCCAGCTGGATTGCCATTCATTTTGCAAGTGCAGTCGCGTCTACTTCCAAGCTTCCTCTAATATGCACCCCTAGGTGCAACATTTACAACGTTACCTTGTATATGAAGCTAATTCTTATTTATTTATGTAATAAAATATTTTAATATGAGTATACCTAAATTAAAATGAATAATTAAACTTCTTGGCTTCCTATTTAACTTGGTCGTAGTCAGGTGAAACACTATCGTCTAATATCAATAACATATCCGTAGATATTTTTGGCACATTTTCTACGCTTACGTCAAATATAAATAAATGCGGACAACATCACATACATTGCTCTGAAGTACTCTGAACCCAAAGTAAGTAACTAACCCAGACCCGAGGCAATGTAGAAAAGTTGGTTTCTACATTGACCCGTCCGGGGATCGAACCCGGGACTTGAAACCGGTGCGTACGCCACTCGACCACGGAGGTCGTCAAAAATATCTACCTATAGTACAACGTGGCAATGCTGCCAGCCAAAAGGCAAAAGGAGTGTGCCCAAAAGGGCACACTCCCAGTCGACAGCGATATGGATGAATTTTTGGATGCCTTGTTTTAGTTCTTAGTTTTATTTAGTTTATAATTCTTCTTATTTCTTGTGTAGGCTTAGTTTTTTATTATTGTAAATATTTTAAGTTTAATTTCATCAATAAATAAACACATGAATGAGTTCCTATAGTAGGAAAAAACGATCTATATGTTATTGTATTTTGTAGTATACCTACCTACCTACGGTAAAAAATGTTGTCACCTATTTTGTCTCTATATTTTTGCTCTACATTTTTTCTCTCAACTAACGGATTTCGAGTATATTGCAAAATTTATGTCATAAAATAATTTGTATGTGAATAAAATTGATTCAAATAATAAACAGTTCTTCCTGAATTCATGTGCTAAGAGACACTGGATAGTGCCTCCCCACGTTTGTGGTTGTACCCTATCTCAGAATAACATAAACAACGGTATGCTGTATAAATACCGACGGTATTATTTTTATAGAGTAATGTTTGTACGTCGTCCAAACTTTCATGTTAATATCGACATACTAAAACTAACCTTATTACTTTAGAATAAAGGCTATTTCAATTCAGCAATATCTCTATATGGTCGATTGTACAGAAAACATCAAAAGTACAACAAAGTTTTCAACAAAGGCATTCAAGTTATGATATCATTATTTTGTCAAAGCCCAACGTTTTTTGGGTCCTTTAATCTCTACCCCCGAATATCGTCTTTGAAGATCTTTAAATTTTTGAATAAAAATATGACCAGTTTTTACTACACAAAACATTTATATGGCTCAAAAAAGCTTGCAAATAAAAACAAACCCTTAAGGAATAATTTAATTCGTTTCAAGATAATAAAGAACAATCAATCTACAGTTACTCACTTATATTCACCTATTTACAGTATTTACCTATAGCAAAAGATGAGCAAATAGAGGTTTCCATGATTAATATATAAACATTTTCGTCTGTAGCATCGTTGGTCTACCACGCTACCATCGTGACATTAGAGTATAGACAATTAAACTACAGAGTGCACCTAACAGACTATGAACTGAGAAGTGTGACCACTAGTATGAACATGCGTTATCATGACATTAATGTCAAAACAGAGCGCGCCATTTTATTACCACTATCTCAAAACCTAGGTAATATTATCCGAATGATATAGGAACCATCGAAATTTTAACATAAACGTCTCTACGGACAATTGCTTAAATCTCTCTCTCTCTCTAAATAATATACATAACGATATTTTAGAATTAAAAACACTGCGTTTGAAGATACTGCATAGATATACCATTAGATATATTGTATAATAGAGTCTGGTCCAGTAATAATCTGTCGGTATTGAAGTGCATCCCCCTGGCTCTGTGGTCGGCACGTGCCCTGGCTACATGTAAACAATTTGGGATTCAATGCTACGGCCACATTCATTTCGCTTCGATGTTTTTACAATGAGTTACGAAGAATATATTTTAGAATTTTAGATTATTTCAAATTCATATATTTAAAGTTTTGCTGCGAGACAAAACATAATTATACGTCTAGCATCTTATGTATAGTTAACGATATACTTACGATAGAAAAAGAAATACATCTGTTTAAAAAATATAAAAGATCATTGAATCAACTTGACACAGTTTTCACCATGGATGTGAAATAATGACATGTATTGATAGGAACATCATTATAATGAATCATGGGTAAGTGGAGTAGTCTGTCATTGCAGAAATATTAATTTTAATTATTTCAAGTTTCATGTTTCTGAGACTAAAATGAATTGACACTTTAGTTGACATGAAAGAAAAAAAAAAAACAAAAGTTACGAAAACAATTATGGTTTTTTTCTTTAGGTAGTGTTTTTCATAAGATTTCAAATAATTTCAATTCTGTCTAAAATATTTTTACATACCTACTAAATATTATACGCCTGAATCCGCGTACATCCATGTAATAATAAAAAAAAACATACCAAATCTCTTTTACCTTCCATATTTAAAAAGGGGATTACCACACACATACACACTTATAAACCTTGTACGCATGACCGTGAAAACATCCCGAACTCAAAGGCAATATAAAGCTACATACACATCCACATGTATTGTAAGTCGAACAGTGTAATAATGGGTGCACCCCATCCCGCGATCCGGACGGTCCGTCATGTGCACTCGCCCTAACGTAATCTAAAACAATTTAGTGCTGCGTATTCAACGAAATTCTATGCTATGATTCGCTTTGAGGATTTAGCTGATAGACGAAATTGTTATAAAAGGCTAAAAGCTTACATTAATATTAAATGTAAGTCTGTCTGACTAGTTGTTATCTGTCAGACTGCCTGAATCTTTAACTTAGTATCTGATTATCTTTTGCACCCTTAAGGAAGAGCAGGATATATGCTCGTAACAATCATATTGAACAAATTATTAAGGTAAATATTAAATAAATAGTATTTAAAAAAATGGTCTTATCTGCCATGACGCAAAACTATATAGATAGAAACTAAATATATAGAAGGAAGTCTGGGTATGAATGCGTATGTTCGAAAACAAAATATAATTAACGCGAACTGGACACCTGGCGATGCATATTTCGAAATGTCGTTAAGATAATACATCCATTAGGATCCTAAGGTACAAATAGAGCTGTTCCATTATTCTGTTTCTGCTGCGATAACTATATTTAGATATTATCTATTCAAACAAAATATGTCCACAATGCTCGTCGTTATTTTTTTGCTAAAATAAACTTAACAGCTATAAGTCTTTGGGTTAATCAGAAGAGTTTTCAGTGCTTGTTAAGAGTAGATACAAGAAATGTAGGCCCTTTTTTTCTAGCTAATAATATAAGTTAATACCTAATACAATCCGTTTTTTCGTCTCGGATCCATCCTATATTCTAATCCCTTTATTTAAATCCATTCTTCCCTTTTACATAAACGGATCGCCGAAGATTTTCCTTTACGACTAAAAAACAAAACAACAGCGTAAAACCGATATTCACCAGCGGATTTATGACTTCCGCAAAAAGAGAACAGTTAGACTTTGACTTTCATTCATTTCCGAAACATGTTGTTTATTCAAAACAAATGTTCTTACACAAACATTTGCCTATATTGGTTGAATTTTCGTATTTATTCGCGAGTAATACAAAATTTTGGTTGTGTTTTGTTTATTTGAATGGATTACGGAGTAGGGCAGTGATTTTTCATGTTTTTTAGCTACACTCAGTTAATGAAGAATATTAGTACCTATATGAAATATATAAAATAACGACCCATCTGCGCGTTTTGGAACAATTTTTGGGTGATCCAGAAGCCCAATAACATTTAAAGGCTGGCAACGCAGCTAGAAGGCATCTGGGTGTTTATAATTTTTTTGACAATACCATAAAAAAATAAATTATGACAAAGAATATTCGAAAAACAAGCCCAAGAACTGCAAACGAAATAATTCTTCAATTTATACAAAAATCATTCCTCATTGATCTCCAAAAAAACATTCAGATCCGGTCTACTGTACCACTTGATAGCAACATGCAATATAACAATTTGCAGCGTGTACATGACACTGTGGGAGAAGAGAGGGTGCACTCATGCATTTAACTGGCTCTGGCTTTTGTTATTGCGGCGACCTTGTTGAGATAATAATTGTAGCTGGCTAGGCGACAATGTTCTGATATCAAAAGACCTACTTAAAATGGGAGGCGAAAAATAATGTATGGTAAAATTGGTAAAGTTAGGTAGCGCTCCGGGTTCGATCCCTGGTTGGACCTATGTACAAAACGATTAATTTCGAGTATTTTCTACATTTTCTCGGGCCTGGTTTGTTTGTTGTACTATTATTGTCTTTGAGTTCCATAACACTAGTGCTTTAGCTAATAACTTTAGCTTCATAGCAATTTATGTGATGTTGTCAATATCAATTTAGTACATATTTATTTTAAATTTTTGTAGTTTTTGTTTGAGGTCGTAAAGAAAAATATTTAATCATCGGAAATAATATCGACTCATGCACTCACAGTTTAAAACAAATTGCCTGTACAAGGCTTATATTTTCTTTCATCTTCATTTATAATTCAATTGAAATGTTTCTAATGGAATATAACAATTTTCTCAGTAACGAAATATAATTAAATCGAAGACGTAGGCACGTTATAATTAATGAATTTTCTGTTTAACTATTCAGTGTGTGTCCCGTTTATTGGCACTACTTTCTCCTAATTAAGGTCGTCGGGAGAAATTCACTTGTATGTAGGTAATTAATCTTTATTAGCTACTGTTTTAATAATGTCTGCGACTAAGAATAAGCGACCTTGGTTTGGCAGTGACGAAGAGGAGATAGTAAAGTGGTGTACAAAGGGACAATAAAGTGATGTAGTCTATCTGTACCTTTAGTGAAGCCACAAAATAGTAGACCACCTATTGTTCTATTATATAGTCTACACTAACAATCAACTCGGCCTATACTTCCGCTGTAAAACGTATGATTCTCAAAGGCGCCAAAATAATTGAGTCACCGCTTTTTAAAATTACTGAATAAAGCGTTGATGGGAAGTAAGGGATTCGTATTTTAATAAACCGTACATACAACCAACTTATAGCAATATCGTGTCTCATTAATTATATTTTATGTGTATGTGCCGTCAATCATTCGCTTTCCCATAGATAGTTTCGTTTTAAGCTGACTCAAATTGTATACTTAGTAATACAGTAGCATTTTTGGCGCCTTTGACCAATTAAAACCCGCAAACTTAGTACGGCAGATTGAACATGTCACGCGAACACTAATTAAACAATTTGTTACGTCTGGCTGCTCAATTTACTCTCATTTTTGGGTTCCGCAGTAAAACAAGAAGCCCTTATGATTTGTCATGACTGACGGATATAGTCCAAGCTCCGCCATGATCTAAAAAAATCTATAAGAAACTACCTATACACAATAAATAACAATACATAAAGAAAAACGGTGTAACACGTAACAATGATATTAGAAAATGGACCTTAACTCTTTGAAATAAGGGCGTCATAGAAAAATAGTTACAGACCACTAATGAACGGTTCTTGTACGATTGAACATGACAATTTGTTCCGTTTTAATATGATTTGGAATCTGAGACCGCAAAGATCTCTGTTGATTGTGGCAAGATACAGCTAATTAAATTTCTTTTGTAGGTACCTAGTAGTGTTAACAATTGTCTTCGATATTGCAATGTGCAACACGTACTCGAACTTTTCTGTCTTTTAGATTTATTGCATCCAGATGTTGTTGATAGTTTCTTAGAATAGAAATATTTTGAAAACTTGTTTGAAAACATATTGCGAAATTTATTTCTTGAAGCATTTAAAAAAGATTGTGTCGAAGATTTTAATTCAGTTTTACATGACACATTACAAGTAATTAATTTTTTTCTGTAATTTTTTTTTTAATTTATTTTCTAATCATATTGTTATGTTATGTGCCTTATTTAGAATAGTAATGTTAGGTAATACATAATAAGCCAGATCGACAACAGATCAAGTTAACAGATCATTTACTCATTACCTACTAATTCAAATTTCTTGAAAAATCTTTTTCATTTTTTAAGCTACGCTGAAAATATTCAGTTTCCACTGTGCTAAAAGTAAACAAATAATTTATAATTACTCTAAAGAGTGTACACCCATTGAACTTTTTTGGAAAAAAAGTACTCAGTTTTTGGGGGCTACTCTTTTGTTTTGGTAAATGCCCGCGAGTGCATTAGGGGCCCGTATGAAAACAAAAGGAAATAAAACGACCTGAGTGACGACGCGGGTGTAATCAATACTTTGGTTAAATTATTCAAGGTTAAATTTTAAATGTACGTACCAAAATGACATCCAAAAACCAAATTAGGTACCTGTACAAAGAATTCCTGAATCAGTAAATTTTGTCAAACAGCTGACGTTTTAATAACCTAATGAGACGACTTATCTACGCGATAAAGTCTTTTAGATCTTAAATTAATTTCATAACTATTCCTTAGAAGTGAGATATTATGCAATCTTTACCGTATGAGTCTCATGCGGATAACGTACGACAGTAACCTTCCAATACTGAAACGCAAATAACTTAAAAACGTCTTAATAACTAACTGTCGCTACTAAAAATCTTAAATTGATAGAGTCAGCATGAGGCCTAACGGCTTCTTTAGTATAACAAACTAAGAAAATAATGAATCATACGTTTGTTGCAAATAACCCCTAAACCAAATATATCCCAACTTACACACAGCACTAAGTAACCCTAGGTGTGGCGAATGTCCCGCAAGTCGGAACGAATCGTCTTTACAGCCTGCAGGCAGGAAAACAAGACATTTTGTGGACGACGCTAAACATTTCATGCTCCTAGTAAATACTGCTTTGCGTAGCTTTAGGATGTTGGGACTTAACTGAGAATATTTGCACTATGTATGTAATACTATAAACTGTGTTACACAGTACAATTGGTTGTGGTTGTCAGATAGGCAGTCGCTTCATGTAAGATACAGTGTTCAGGTAAATCAGTTAAAATTAGAAGCCGACTCCACCATATCTTGGGAAAAGACTTGGCGGAAAAGCATCAGCGTTCCTGAAAGAGACATTACCTTTTTACACGACTGCCCAAAAAGGAGTGTTATGTTTTCAGGGTTCATGTATGTATGTATGTATGTATGTATGTATGTTTGTGAGTTTCTTTATTCCACCATAACTTCTAAAAGGCTTGACCGATTTCATTGTTTGTGGTATCATTAGAAGCTTTGAGTTATCCCGAGTGACATAGGCTATGTGGACATTAAAAAATGGTCAAGTGTGAGTCGAAATCGCCTGCAAAGGGTTCCGAACGATATTTTTTTTTGTGTTGTGTCATGTTTTTTTGTTGTTCACTAAAAGGTATTAAATAAAAAATTATAATTTAAAAAAAAATTAAAAACAAGTCAAATATTTGCAGTCGGGGTCGGTTACTTGGAACAATTTATTACAGGTCCCCCGACTGCAAATATTTGACTTGTTTTTAATTTTTTTTGACATGGCAGGCGTGTTTTTTAATTTTTTTTTAAATTATAATTTTTTATTAATGTCACAGGGCTTTCTTAGTAGTTTAATCTCCTAGTAAATGGTACGTAACGAGATTCATATAGGTACTAGTGTTACCACAAGTACGTCAGAAGGTAATGCAAAAAATGAGTCTCCATATCTTTAGAGTCAAACTTTTATTTAGTTACAGATGTTACTCCAAAACTCAGTAAGTGAAGCGTTAAACCACTTTGTCAACAACATTTAACCACTCTATGACTAGACTTTTGTGTAGTGGTCAGATTCATTTTCATGTCATCATTACCACCAGTTAGTTAGCCATGCATCGTCCAAACTATTTCAAGTCCTATTGTTTGAACTTCCTTGGTTAATCTGCGGTTAAATGATGTTTTCATACGTATTTACCTAAGGGAAGTTTCGCTTGAAACTTTCATATGTATAACTCAGCATGTAAACGGGTTTTAGTTTCAGAATGTTCGCGAAAAATCTGTGTTGTCAGCTATTTAAAACTCTTTGCCCGTTGTTGGTTAACTTTGACTGCAGTTATGAACTTAGCTATGAGTGTTTAAACATGTTTTAAAACTAAAATAACGGAGCTAAGTAGGTCAAACATCATTTTCGTGCTTGGAAGTTTACTCGAAATTAATTCGTTTACGGACTGTTTTTGTGCCTAATTGGTGTATACCGCAAGCAGTTAAAGTTTAATAAAGTAAAAACATATAAATAAGAAATAATAAAAACACCGAACTTTATTTTCAAAATCAGGGTATGCACTTAGACTGGTCCGTGTGTCGGATATGATGCTTTTATTAAATAAATAATCATAAAATCTACTTTTTAAGTACCTAATCCATTTTCATTACCAAAACCAGTCGCCAACGCACTAACAAAAGGAAACTTACTTAGCCTATTAACTCCAGTCCATTAAAGTAGCGAAGACGCCAAATAGGAGCTAAACGCGACATATTCCCCTCAAAGTTGGCGGTAGAAACAAATTGCGATCGCACAATAGTTCGGCCAGCACGCACCATTACTGCCTACCCCACAATGCTGTGTCGGCGTCCACAATGGAACTATTGAAAAGTCGGAACAATAGTTAGGCGGTGTTTACATTCGGATTTTTTGACGACAGCTTGGTATTGGGAACTAGTATGGTTTTGGGGAAAATTTTGGTACATTTTGGATACTACTATATTGTTCAATTTAAAAGCGGCATGATAGGACAATTGAGAAGATTTACAGAGCAATGGGACGAAAAAAGCTAAATAAAAAAAAGTCATCATCTGCCTAGCCTTTTTTCCCAAACTTTGTTGGGGTCGGCTACCAGTCTTACCGGATTCAGCTGAATACCGCATTTTACATTGAGCGACTGCCTGTCTTACCTCCACAACCCATTTTACAGGGGAACACAGTATCCCATAGTAAGACTGGTTGTCAGAATTGACTTAACGACTGCCAAAGATCTAAGTATGACAGCCGGGACCTACTGTTTAACGTGATTTCCGATACACGGAAGGCTCGGTATGTTATAAATAGTCACCCATCCACGGACCAACCGCGGCGAGCGCGGCTTAACCTGTATTATCGGTCAAACCGTACGGCTTACACTTAGCCACGAGCTCCTCAAATAAAAAAAAAGTATTTCGCTAAAATAACTCACAAAAATACTTAAATAAATAAATCTGATCCGTCTTTTTCCGTCGTTTATATTATTATATCGAAAGGTTATTTCGCAACCAAATTGGATGCAGCAAATTTAAATAATTAATATGATTTTCAAGCATTTTCTTGAAGCAATATTTATCCATACATTTTAGATTAAAAATTTCTCAGAACTCGACGATGCAAAAGGAATTGAGATTTTCTTTCCTAATTTATTTCTTGAAAATCTTAAACACAGAGCAACACATGGTTCATCTACTCATTTTTTATATTGAAACCTGCGTCCAATGTGACTTGATAAAGGCTAACAACTGGGCCAACAAATCTCCAAAAATAAAGCCTATGTGTTGTTCGAATGAATAAGCTATAACACTGTAAAGTTTCAACGGCATCCCTTCAGTTGTTTTTGCGAGAAAGTGTAACAAACATACTCCACGCACTGTACATTTATACGCATACCTACCTAATTTCGCATATAAAAATAATACATAAATAATATAAAGATTACTGTACTTTCATGTACTTGACAGCCCTACGCAACGCCTAGCGTGTTCGAGTGCAAATATAGACATTTTACAATGCCCTAAAAGCCGGCGTCTCAAAAAAGATTCGGGTGGTTGACAGGGCGCGACTCGCAAGATGTCGAGAGCTATGGAGGACACTTACCGACTAGCTTTGATAACCAGCCACTCAGCTGCCTGGGTTTTGGTGGTCTGGTTTGTTTTTGTTAAATTTCTCTGATTGTGTAATAAGAAATGTGGTTGCTTTGAATTAGGTATAATGTGGAAAAAAAGTTGACCGAAAATAAACTTTTTGTTTTTATTTACTGAACATTGAACCTCGGAAATTAAGGCAAAGATGTTGAAAAATTACAAAAAAAAAAAAATTGTAGACTAAAAAATAATTTGTAAAAACGTTGTTTAAAAAACTGTAAAACTCGCCCCATTTAAACAGACCGCCAAGCTCTGAACTCTGAAAAACAATATTTACATTTAAACAAATTAAAAAAAAAAACTGTTTTCATAATATTTCCCACATTTTTTTCCAACATGTAAGCCAAAACTAATTTACGCACGCGACCGCGTTAACACGTCAATCATCAAGTGGGGTGTATTGTACCCCGGTTGGTAAAAACTCTTCCTACCCTCACATTGTAAACAAAAACTTAAATTGGATCCCACTTATTGTTCAACAAATCGAACTTTGAATTTTTTATTAGAGTAGCTATAGAGGGTTGAAGAGGATTATTGAATATTAGTTCTTTTATTACATCCCAAATTTGGGACTCGTGTTTGTATTGCGAACAAAGGTTTCAATTTAATTGAATTTCAAATTTAATTTAAGTAAACTGAATTTAGAATTAATTGAATTATTTACACACGTAGTTTGATCCTCAAATTAATTTCAATTTTGTTAAATATCTTGTATTCGCAGTGTTTGAACTTTTTATCTATAAATAAAAACATTATGAATTATTAATGTTTAAATAAAAAAATAATCTAGCTCTTAATTGAAACACAATAAGGCCTTATTTGCATATGATTCCCAAAGGCTCTAGTTAACAAGTCACTGTAAACTTGCCAAAAAGCAGACGACAGACAAAAGCCATCTCTGTCACACATTTGTGTTTACAAATAAATAAATATCGCCATCTCACTCCCACAACACAGGACTTATGTGTTCCCACATTCCCATGGTTGGAAACGGCTACATTCGCTCGTTAAGCCACATTTGCTAGAACAGACGTATTTTTGCTTTGCCACTGAATTTCAGAAGTACATACATATTTAAATACATCGTGATTCTCGTACTGAACACATTTTTATTTGGACCAAAGGAATGTTCATTAGTATACGGCGCGTGGTTCTGTTTCCCAATATAATAGTTATTTGTAGGGTTTAATCTTCAAAGTGGACGAGGTTTTTTTTGTGAAGACTAGAAAGGATAAAGCGTAATTATAATTATTTTGTTTTTAAATGTAGTTTTTTTTTGCTAGTGGTATAGAGCATCAACAGGTTAAATTGGTTCTATTAATCGAAAAGCGAATAAAAACCTACATAAAAATATATCTAAAAGATTCGGATTGTTATAAAAAAAATGTTAGTCTGCCTATACAAGCTGACATTTTAACTGTCGTATTAAAATACAGTTCATATATACTTACATCTATCTATCGAGAAAAAAAATGTTTATATTAAAAAGTAGGTCTACAACACGGTTAATATTTTTGATTGCCAAGTCAAAAAAATCTTCCTATCACCTGAAACTACTGTTTCTTAGCTTCATATTGCCACAATATTTTGAATTCAGTAGCGGTCCGTCATTTATTGAAGGTATCTTGTACGGTTGGTATGAACATGTATTTTATAGAGTTTCTGTACGTGGTGAAGTAGATTAAATAGCGGCTCAATATTAAATTAGTATCTATCCCAAAACAAATAAAATAGCATTACAAATATTGAGTTCCCTTAAAAACAATGTCCAAAGAACAAAAACTGTTAGCTAGTTTTGATGCAACCCAAACCGAACGCAAATAAAATAGAACGGACAACAAAAGCGTAACAAAAAGTTAAAAACAAGTGAGAATCATCATCGGCTTTAGTCCGTCATATTTTTCAATTTCCTACATATTCCGCAGAGTGTCCAACATGGAGTTTTACTCTTTTATTTTCCTTCGCGTTCCAACTAAATTCAGAAATTTGCCGACCCCTGCATGCCGGCTGTCGCATGCATGAAATTTTAAATAGCCATTGTGGGAAACTGTGTTTTATCGAGTTCTATTTGATAGAGAGTTTTATTTGACATTCTATCATGTGCCTAAAAAAAATTCTCTAGTTTTGGGAATCAATATGATGGATAAGGCTTTGGTTTTTTGGACGAATCGTCTAATAGGTCATAAAGACAATTTGTTTAATGGGTTTTAATTGGATTAAACACATTTTTTTATTCATTCGTTCTTTTCCATTATAATCACCTATTTTATTCAAAGCACTTTAACACGTTTTGTCAAAACAAAGCACCCAGATTTCAAAAAAAACATTATCTAATATGTCTCTACTCTAGAAACGGATCTCATCTGGGTAGAGGTATTAACAACGTTACTTCTATATGAGAGATCTTTAATCTCCTAGTGAAGTGAAACATTTTTCTGCATGCGCTTCACTTACTAAGATTGAATTAAAAGCCACACTCTGCACCAGTTTCTTGAACCATTAGTGCTAACGCAATGAGACCTATGAAAGACAATTCACTACATGGGTAGATATGTACGATGCTCATTGCGTGAAAAGTACATCATTAATTAAAATGAAAATCACTCATAATGATTAGTTCTTCATAACATACTTCAATAATGGGGACAAATGTTCAATAGAGACAAAAATTGAAATCATTAGATTCCGATTTGTCCCATAGCTGGACAAATGTTTCTTTCTCACTTCTCGAAGTTAAGTCAGTTTTTTAATGAGTTTAAACAGTACAAATACTCGAAGTTTTAAGAGATGACAATCGGTTCAAAGTTAAATGGGCTTTCGCATAAAAATTCAAATAAATAGTAGATAACATATTAATTTATTTCAAGACTTAGTACAGGCCTATTCTTAACGATAAAAACAAGCGTGAGATGAAACAAGTATCCCTAGGTTAATCAACAACTTTGCCTTCGACGTGACTTTGTAAATACTTTTTAAGGAAAGTAGATTGTAGGTCAGTAAATACATACAACCAATTAAGTACTTTTGAGTTTGAAATAAAGGTCATATTTATGCTGAAGTTTTTTCTTGAGTTCGGCGAAATAGATAGGTAGGCTATATTCATTGGCATTTGATAGTCCTTAGGAAGAACTAAGGGCTATCAAATGCATATATGTATATTGTTTCAATAAAGCTGTTTGTTTCAGAGATTACCGCTAGCTTTACTTATACAAACTTTGGCTTAATTAAAATACTAGCTGTGCCCCGCGGTTTCACCTGCGTGAAAGACAATTCATACACTATCTTTATAAATTATAGCCTATGTGTTATTCCCATGTATAAGCTACATTATTGTAAAGTTTCATTAAAATCCATTCAGTAGTTTTTGCGTGAAAGAGTAACAAACATCCATCCATACAAACAAACTTTCGCATTTATAATATTAGTAAAGAATATTATGTATTATAGATATACCGTTATAACTTGCCATTTACTTTTGTGTTTAGAAATCAATCATCTTTAGTTCCAACGAGTTATATTTCAAAAGCTTTTGTTAGTAACAGAATTCAATTAGCAATAACCAAATGGAAACAAGAGATACTTGATTTTAAGTTCCTTGTTTGTAGACGCTAAAATAATAAGTGACTGGAATTGTTATTGTTTCCATTTCTCGAAGTATAAATAGCTAGGACAAGTATTGTTTACAAGGTATTTATTCTGTCGTAAATGTCCATTGTCCATATAAGAATTAAGAACCGACTAGGAACAAGATATGACCTAACTTATACTTGGTTCTACATAGATTTATTCAGCTTTTCCGTGCGCTCTATGTGAGTTAAAATTCTTAATAAACAAATAAGTAAAAAATAAATAAATGAGGACAACATAACATAAATTGCTCTGAACTCAAAGTAAGTAGCTAAAGCACTTGTGTTATGGAATCCAGAAACAACGAAGGTACCACAAACACCCGAGGCAATGTAGAAACGTTGGTTTCTACATTGACCCGTCCGGGGATCGAACCCGGGACCTCAGAGCTAGCGACACCTTGAATCCAGTGCGTACGCCACTCGACCACAGAGGTCGTCCTCCGCGGTTGAACAAAACACATTGGGTCATAGAACCTAATCCTTCCATTATAAAACCGACTCCAAGTCGATATATGGATCAATGACTTGACGAGTCAACCCGAATATTGAAAAGTAATTTAATTTTAATATATTCTTAAATATCTACCTATTACTACTTTTAAGTGACAGATACAGCATGATATTACGTATTCGGCAACAATTCTTGTTCATTTCTTCTCTAATAATTATCTTGATTTTAAAAGCAATGGCTTAATTTGCTGTAATAACTCATTACCTCTTCATAATTTCACACCAAAGCAATCATCAATCAATAAACTCACTGAAAAAGGAAGATTGCATTACAACTTCTAAAGTCAGTCGATTCCATTTCAACCGCGGATCAATCGTTGCAAGACATTGCGCCCGCGCATCGTGTAAACAAACGAATCGGCCCCCCGTGTTTACTCTGTTTACAGTCTAAGTCTATCAAGGTGCAACAATAACATTCAAGTCAACGAACCACAGGTTACTTTGTAAAAAGCCGCTTTTGTAAACAAATGTAAAAATGGCTGTTTATTTTACAAGTAAACATATGTTTTTTTTTGTAACTCCTTGAGTTATATATTGTTTTTATTTTGTTGTTGTAAAATTTATGCGTCGTTTAGCTAAACTAAATAGGAACCAAAAGATAATAGAATTATAAGCATTATTATTCTGTACAATAAAGCTAATAAATAAATGTGAACAATGGATTTTTTTATTTGCAATAAACCCTGACGTCATTAGCATTTCCTATTCTCATATTTTCAAGTAGGTTTATTTTTTGATAATTAGTTTAACTTAATATTGTACAGCATTTTCATGCATTCAATTCAATTTATCAATACAATTAGATTATTAACAACTGTCACAATTTAAAGACCGCGAATAAAACAAACTAAATTTTACATATTTAATATTATTTAGAAACATTTTTTTGGTTTTTATTGCATTTTTTATCTTCAGATAATATTAACATATTCGATATGAATATACACACTAGACAAAATCTGCAAATAAAATACAATATTGACGTAAACATCAAACAATGTAAACTATTAGACGGTACAAGTTATCTTCTCTGCAAATATTCCCAAAACAAAATAAAAGTGAACAAACATTCGTATTTGTACATAGAAAAGTCCTCTTTACGCTGATTTTTAAATAAACAGCGAACAAAATGGCTGCCTTATTGATGTGCCTAAGTCAATAGAGGGGGATTCATTTGCAATACAAATATGTACTAACTGCTTTCCGTTACAAATTAAATGTTCTGCATTATTTTTGTTTGCATATTATAAATTGACTGTCAGTATTTATTATTTGAATATGTAAAATATAAGTTATATGTGTCAATTAAAAAATATAGTAGCTTCAATAACTTATTGAAATAAGACTACTTTTACGGATTTTATCGCGGTTTGTATTAAGATTTCAGGTCCCATTTCGACACCTTTGCAGGTATCATGGTCTAACGTGTCTAACATTCGAGTAAACCTAAGAACTCAATATAAATTACTTAAACATAAACTCTAATCAAGGTATACAATTCATAATATTCCATTCTATAATCAGACTGCTAAAACTCAATCGCAAATTCACCAGCTTTCTATTAAAGAATATCAGTAAGTGAACTCTTCAAACTTTAGTACACCTAATGTTTAGTACTTAAATTAGAATTCTGAAACTCGTACTTTAACGAGTTGACTTAATGTTGTTCTACAAGTTGTAGAGTTTGCTAACTTGAATATGCTTTTTAGACTAATTTTACTTAAGTATGTGTACGTTGTCTTTTATCACTGTGGATGTACGTTTAGGGTGTTCTTGTACATTGAATTATGGGTATAGGTTCATAAAAACAATTCATAAATGACCACATGGTAATCCACAATGGCGCAAAAAAGTAAAAAAATACTTCAATAAAAAAAGCTACTGGATTGTTCTTGATGTAAAATGGGACCACCTCTGAGGTACCGATGACAAAAAGATTTATTGAAATCGGTCCACAATAATTGTCGTAGATATAGCGTACGTGATCCATGCAACAAAAAGCAAACAAACGAATTGAGTACCTCTCTGAATATGGTTGACAAAGTAAAGATATTTTTTTTAGTTTTCTCTTTGTTAGACAACTGTCATATCCACCAAGCCACAGCTTTCATCCTCATTACACGTCCAAGCGACTCCATTACCATGAATTACCAGCTTGACATAGATAACACGAATGCCAGGAATGTGCTTCATGAATGGATGAAATTTAAGTGTATTTATTTACTTCGTAAGGAAATTCCTCGTCACGCTAGCTTCTTGGCTCATTGCCGAGGTCTAGCGATGTACGGTCCAAGCATTGCCCATTGGTGTACGGTTTTCATTCAGCTGGTTGCTGGTTTCCAGTTTCGTTTGCTGCTTGCCTTTTGTCTTTTACAATTGGGAATGCTGTCATTGGTGTGCGATTAAATGAAATCACTGAGCTTGCTTCTGCCTTTCTTCTGTCACAGCTGTACAGATAGTAAGCGGCAGAGCATCGTCTAGTATAAAAGCATGTAAATGTTTTATATAGGATTTAAAATAATAATGTGGATGCGTCTAAGCACAGGTGTGATGCATAACAGTTACGTAGTAATTAATTAAAGTTCATATACTAACTTTTAGACGATTCGACCGGGTTACACAAGCCTGTGTAACCCAGTCGAAACGTCAAGCCCTAAAGGTATTTAAGCATGTACGAGCTAATTCCCGTTATATAATAGTACTTTAAAGTTTATATGTTCCACTTTCTCAGATCCTTAGATTTTCTATTTCTAACTAAATTTGTGATGTTGTCGTCAACACAGTGAATAGTTACCTCTTGGGTTAAACACCGGAGAAATAACGTATATCTAAATAAATTTGCATTTTTCTCCGTTTTCGTTTTAATCCCTTTCTAATCACTACGGAAACCAACGTGACACCCATAATAGGTACCTTTAAGAAGATGTCTACTGCATAATAATCAAACGTCCCATGGTACATTTTTCCAGTCAATTCAAACTTTTTCTACAGCACACATCTCTTTTCTAGCGAATTTGTAAGTTTTTCTACACATATCACATGCACATTGCACGCAGACAGACTAAAATCTAGAAGTCTGACAATATTTATTCAGCGGGGAATCGAGTGTACTTAGCGGTGGCGCTAATTAGAGGTGGTCTCAAGAGACAGATCGCAGACGAAAACCTTGCGTTCACTGAAGCTTGGCATACGCATTTAATATTACATACTATTTTAGAATAATAATGGAATTTTATAAATGTTTTTTTGAGTTTCCATATTAGCTAAGTTAAGTCATGTTTCAGGAATTTAAATCCTGAATTTTTCAAATAATTACGAAGCGTTCCTTGTAATTAAAAAGTCCGCAATTATGTGGCGTTGAGTAGCACCATTTTTAGGATTTTTACTAGGTATAAATTGCTAGTGGATTCTTGTAATTTGTAGTTTAAATCCTTTAAAAACCTTTCCCATGAAAATCAGAGCTCATTACTATTCATGGTGCTTCTTGCAATAACTTTACGCTATATGTTTCCTGACTGTAAAATACAATGAAAAACTGTAAATATGACTAGTATGTGACAATTTTTTACTTGTTCTATTCTTCTTTCGTTCTTCGTTCGTTATTTCTAAAGCTATTTAAAATGAAATCTTTACTACAATTTACTTCAACGGAAGTTTTACCTTGGCGAGTACGTTCTATGAATCGCAACTTTGTAATGTTTCCTGCAGTTTACTTGCACTAATCATTTAAGTGTACACATAACATAATGAATACAAACAACGGCTTGTTCGGAGGAAGTTAACGCTAAGTAATATTTAGAACTAGTTTCCAAGTTTGTATGAATTTATACTTTGCTGGTTGGAAATGAAAATTTGTGGGTGCTGTTAGATATTGTAAAGTAGGACTGGTTTTTTTAACAGTTATTAGTGTAGATTATATTTATTATTGATTGACAAGATAAAATCACGGACATATTGCAGTTCTATACATTTGTTTTCTTTACCGAAGTTATATATACCGGTTAGCAAATAAGTTTGGTTTATATTCAAATTGTGAAATATTTTTATATTTTTTTTAGGTATCACCGAATAGCTCGTAAAGGACAGACTGCCCGAAGTATGGCGGTTTTCCGTTGAATTACTGTGTCTTCCATTAGTTTGGTTTTCTATATAACTTACTGCCAACACTTCAAATTTAACTATCAGCTAAATGGAAAAACGCAGAAGCGATGAAGCTTGCAGCAAAATTAATCAGAAAGGCACTAGTCAATGCAATTTCTATTGGTTCACTATCCACTTTGCCATTTATATTTTTTTGTGTGGCTTTCAATAGGATTGACAAAGCCCATAAACATAAAATAAAACTTTACATACTAGTAATATATTTATATTATTAGTATTTGAATGAGCTTTTATTTCTACATAGAAGTCATTACAACGAACAGCAGTCATTTGTGTCGACACTGGAAACAAATGACTGACAACACTGCAGACTCACGAGGCATTCTGTAACAGTTTTAACTTTTAAATCTTAATTAACATTATCATGGCGGCAGGCTACGATGCACGATCACTGCCTTCTACCATACATTATTTATTTCTAAACTAATTATGGCATTTATTTGTGACTAATGGTTGTTTATATCGTAAATAAGTTCTTGTAATTGTTCTGGAAATTGCAAGCTAATTTAAAATGAACAGTAGAGATAGACCGAACGCAAAAGATGGTGAAAAAGTAGAACCCCTGAGGGCGTGGACCCATGTCTACGGTGCGGCGCCGTTTGCCGTGCAACGGTACGGCACCGCCGCCGGCAGACGGCGCGGCGGCGGCGCCGTACCGCACCACGGCGTGGTGGCATGGATTTACCCAATATTTTCTTTGATTTTGTTATTTCTTCATTTGTCGTCGTCTTAACAGCAACAGGAGCAAGATACGTCTTTCGCGGTCCATATCAAGCCAAAACTAATTTTGGTATACGTGCTGTGCGGGTTCGTGCCGGTACACGACGCCGTGGTGCGGCAGGGCGTCGCGCCATCCGCCGGCGGCGCGGCGGCGGTGCCGTACCGTTGCACGGCAAACGGCGCCGCACCGTAGACATGGGTCCACGCCCTAAGGCAGACGAAAAAAAAAATGTTCTACAAAATGAAAGTTATTGTAAATTCCATTCTTTTTAAAAGGGTATAATAATATAACTTAGCTTATTTAAAAGACATTTATCTCCATAATATTATCCATTATGCTAATGCAATCCAAGAAAGAAGCATCGTTGAAACAAAAGAGTGTTTTTACTCAGATTACCTACTAATTACTGCTTTTTTCCTTAGCATTGTCTGTCTTAGCATTGTTTTTGAAAGTCTGCGTTTTCTTTAATGTTTTATTGCTTGTTTTTTAAAGGACTGTCTGATAGGAAGATTTCAGGAGTACGGGTGTCAATTTTCACACAGCATTTTTGTTTTGGGTTGAAATATCTGAGTTCTTGACATTAATAATATTATGTGAACAATGTTAGTTATGCTAGCTAGTACATACTTAAATCACATATTTTGGCGAGTCTTAAAGAAGTTTAAGTTTTTTCATTTTTCCATACCTACAATCGAGATTTTTCTAGGGCAATGCTCTTCAACTGCTAGATAATGGCATCCCTAATTCCTTTTCAGCCTTTCTCACACCACCTTGCACGGTATCAACTTCTTTTTGATCCATTTACCAATACATACCCAGTCAGTATCAGGTCTAGTATCAATCACTTGCAGACGCTAATGAACTGTTTGTCGCCTTGTCTGGGGTTTGATATTCTGCGCTAGAGTCGCGAGTTCGCCGTAGTGTTAGTTCTGAGAAGGCATAACATACACAAATATGCGTGACTAACGAGTGTTTGTGTCTATTGTCTAAATGTCTATGTCTGACAATGTATAGTCAGAAATATCTATCAAAATATGAGTTTCAAGAAAAATATAAATGTTTTAATATTTTAAATGTGAATCTGATCTGTAATCTCTCGATTTGGATCTCAGGAAGATCTACTTCTATTCGACCTCACCTGCCAATAGATGTCTAAGTAATCCAATTCTCGCTTCCCGCATTAAATCATTGCAGAAAATACCAAGACAAAAGCCTTAATATGAAGACCTAATCGATTTTGAAGATAAAGCACTTTGCCTATAAAATTTCAATATCCTCGTTTAACGGACTAGACTTGGAAAATGGTATTCTCATTTCTAGTCAATGAAATTGCATATAATTCCCTCGCAATCGTCCCTCTCTTTTGTGTCGGGAATGAGTAAAAAGGATGGGTAATGAGCTCGATATTCAAAGGTAATGATGGAGGAGATGAATAGTATCTAGTTACCAATCAATTTGATATAGTTTGTTGTGTCTACATACTGAATAATGCTTGTTTTATTTAGACAATCTGACAAGCCAGACGCTATGCGAACATCTTGTCCTTCTTTACATTAAAAAAATAAATCAAAATTTAAAATTAATGTTATTTTCCCTAATTTTCATAACCTAAAACCGTACTTTAGTTAAGTCCATCCAATCTCACCATTCCAAAATTATAAACACGATACATATTTTAATATTTTGTACCACTTATTTGTCAATGTACTTAATAAATTCTGCTTAGTCTATTGTTTATCTAACACAGCAAACAGGGCAACTTGTTAATATAAAGCAGTCGGTATCAAGTGAATAGATAGCGACACGGTCTATTGCTTACCAGCGCGACAACGAATCGCTCTCCGCTGACTTTTAATCTCGCTCGGAATGAGTCGCATTTGTTTTTACAGTTTTGGTTTCGTTCAGAAACTTGGTTTTTACATTTGATTTATTACTTTGGTTTAAGTAATTTACTTTCGCTCTACCTTCTTAAATCGTTTATAGATCAGTTTAACCCAGTTAACGAGTTTAGTACGCCCTCTTATATACAGGGTGGGGAGGACAATATGATCATAAATTAAACTTCGTATAAGTCATGATATTCCCAACCGTCACACAAAAAATCAAATGAATATATCCAGTAGTTTAGCCACAGGAAATTATTTTTCAGTTTAAGTATTTTCTACATGATGTATTTGTAAACAGCTGAGCGCGCTACAAGTTAACGACACACGTTGCCAGCTCGCTACTTTAAAAACCTATTTTCTCAAAATAAGAGTCATAAAGCGTGTCGTCACAGCTAAATAATAAAAAATGCATGCGAAAATAATAATATAATAATATCCTGGGACAACTCACACACAGTTATCTGATCCCAAGCTAAGCAGAGCTTGTGTTATGGTAACCAGACAACTGATAAACATACTTATATATTTCTAAATACATACATTTTATAGATAAATTACACCCAGACACCAGAACAAATGATCATGCTCATCACACAACATTTGTCCTGGGCGGGAATCGAACCCACGACCTCCGGTATAGCAGTCAGGGTCACTAACCACTAGACCAACAGGCCCGTCAAATTATTTATTATTATTATTATGTCTATGATATGATGATAGATAGATGATATTAATAATATAAATAACTTGTTACTAAATACTTTTAACGTTGTTTCCTGTGTTTATGTTTTGTATTTCTACATATTGTAATTTTAAATTACTGTAATTGGTGTATGCCGTTTGTAATAAAATAAAAAATAATTTATGTGTTGAATACTACTTAGATTCATATTCGTATTTCTTTCTATTGTTTTCGCACTTAATTTACTAGCTTTTATTTCCTCCACCCTAAATTTTTTAAAGACCTGAAAACTGGCTAAGCTATATATTTCATTCTTTATCAAACTAGTCTATTAGTATTCTCACCATGAACAAGTTTCCTACAACAATATGTGATATGAATCTGATCTAGTCTTCGTCAAAAATAGACCCTTCTCAGATGTCATGAAATAAAACATCTTACATTTAAGAGTACAGCCAACATGTCGCATTTTATCAGTAAGCTTTTATTACTGCATCAAATATTGAATGTGGGAAAAAGCGTCCCCGATTGCCTTTTTACCTCATCACGCCTTGGGCAGGCAGACCGCGGTTATTGAGTTAACATCCACTCAATATGTGCCCGTAACAAACTCGCCGACTCGCCAATTTTTGGTCAAAATTACGGAATCTTGTTACATATCAACGACCTTTTTAATGGTGCTTCGAAAGCTACAGTTTTGATACTAAGTATGATAAATATTTCTATATAATCGCTAGTGTATAAATAAGACAGCAAAAGTGTGGAAAACAACGACGAAGGTACAAACATCTTCTAATAGGTACCTACAAGGTTAATTTGCTATCGTGTTTCAAACGAAAACTATATGAACTCAATTTATGGTAATAAACGATACGTATTGTAAAATTCAACAAAGAAATCTCGAATTTCAATACTATAAACCTTAAACTCTACGTTTGTACAATTGAAATTTGAGATATTTCTTTTACGATTTTGGAATTTCTTAGAGCATTTCTTAGAGCAGCCATTTTTATAATCGGAATTAAAGTGGTCATGTTTTGTTTGTAAAACTATAAAAATAAACATTCTATTCTTTTACATACATTGTTTCTACATTAGGTAGCTATGACTTATGTCTCAAGCTACAGAAAAAGTTAATACTGAGAACCAAGTCCGAGGAAAACCCGCGATTTCTTCTTGCCATTTATAACACTGGAAAATTAAAGGGTCCAGCTGATTCTGACATTCGAGCAGTTCTATTTGTTTCTGCATTTTCTGGTCTAGACAATTTAATGTGTTTATACATGTATGGTATCGTTGTAAACTTATATAATATTTGATTCCACATAAATTTAAAAGGGAACCGACTTGAATGATTTTGTTTTATGGGGACCTCGTCTGAGGAATGTCCTATTGACTTACTATTGCCCAAAACATTTCGTGACAAACATGTCTACAAAAAAATAACTGTGGAATTGAGAACCTCCTCCATTTGTAGTCGGTTAAAAGTCAATAGACAATCAGTCAATTTTTATTTTAACTATATTCTTGATTTTACTTATTTAATTTTTGACACTTTATTCATACCATTGATTGTAACTTCTATTGATTTATTATTATTGTATTAATCCTGTATTCGACACAAATGTATTTTTGTTCGGAATAAAAAATAAACATAATAAATAAAAATACGAGGCCAAAAAATAGCAAACATATTATTCTAGAAAGGGTTAAGTCATTCTTGAGTATGACTACATTTATCTACGCTTAGCTCACACCTTGATAAGAGCATAATAATTAAATTCAGCTCATGTACTATCTCTATTGTGGATTCACGCCAGGCATCCGACTCATTATTTAAATGATTATATCTAATTAAGTCTAAAACTGCGAGATGGGTAGAGCTATGCCTAGTCACGACTTTTACGCTGACATTTTTAACGCCTGTTTTAAAAAAGGATTAAGTTGAGTAACCTTTTTATTTATTTATTTAAGCCAGAAAATAATAAAAATAATGCAAAGTAAATGGGAATAAAGATTTTTTTAAATTTGGAAGAAAAAAAAAAGACATGTATTTGAACAAAATGTAAGTCAAAAGCTAAGTACGTAAAAAGCAAAAAAAAAAAAACAAAAAAGTCCTTAGTAACAAAAATAAAAATGAAATAACTAGAAAAATTAAAAATATAAAGCTAGAAAAACACCATATTTAAAAACCTATTGAATAAAATGAACTAAACGATATTCAAATGTATGCGTTGTCACGTTTTGTATGGCGTTATTTAACCACGTTAAAGTAACTATTAATAGCAGCAGCGTAATTCCTACGCAGATTTAAAACCATTCACACCTCTTTACTTTAATGAACACTAGGAATTTTAAACATTACGCTGCGTTGGTTACTTATCTTGTCTTAAGATTTTTTGCATAATCCTATTCCCCATCCTTCAAAATATTTACTTCACTTGAATATTCAAAGAACCGTACTAATTCGTTCCGAAATTCTGAGTGTTGGCTCTATGGTTTCAAAATCACAGATATAGGGAAGTTAGTTGTAATATAAAAAAAAATCAAACTCACGCCGATATAAATGACCATTCTTGTGCAGTACAGGCATTCGAAGACAACAAATTCCCCATTTCACGGTCAATCTGAAGGGTCGATAGATTTGGTCCTAAATTTCATTTAAGCCAACGAAAATTGACTTTGTATTGTAAGAGATTTACGGAAGAACGGTTTTTAAAGAAAGAATTCGAAGACCGATGAGCTTTTTTAAAAATTGTTCGTCACTGACGTCAGAAAAGTCACGTCATTTAAAAAAGCCATGCAACACTTCCATTTTTAAACATGGAACTGTCAAAATTTTCTTTTCCCTAAAAAATATTTCTACATTTGAGCAACGTTTAGGAATGTTTTTCCTTAGTTTTTTTTTTCGTTTACCGTTAAGAAGTCGGTCAGTCAGCCAGAGCTGTAATTCAGATGGTCCTGATAACATCAGCTGCGTTTTCATCTTTTCATGTTCTGAATGCGCATAGAATCAAGACTCACTTGTTTCTTAGTCTAAATGGTTGCTATTTCTGTGGCTCTTCGTCTCAAGTTCTCTAATATACGTAGGAAAAGTTAAAATTTGGCAGATTTTGCGAAGGTAGAGTTTTTGCGGTTTGCGTAACAATGTTTACGCCATTTATTTTGCACATCTTGTAATATTTGCATTACTTCGGCTTAATTTTTAAAGAATTTAGATAAAAAATGCTATCAAATAACTTATGGATAAATAAGATGACTTGTAGTTGTAACTGTACCATTCACATGAAAAAAAAGGTAAACCTGATGAAAAATATTTTTGTCAAAAGTTAATACAGTTGCTTTTTCGATACAAAATAGAGAGGATAATATAATTTTATAATTTACGGTCGCACAGTGCTGGCAGGCAGTTAACATTGGGCTATTAGCACAATATTTTGATAGTTGGCTGTGCAAACGCAATATCCGAAATTGATGGGCTAATTCAGAATTTTCAATCGTTATTTCATGCTTCATGAAACATTCCTAATTTGAAGTAGGTAAGCTATATCAGATTATATTAAAATACATATTATTTGTTTTATACATCATTACGTGAAATTTCCGATTTGAATATTATTTACAGCAAATAATTATATAACGATATTGGTGAGACAATATTTGGATTGAAACTATAAAAATTTATGGTCATATTCTGGTTATGATGCAAATTACGTTTTCCCTTATATTTTTCGAGGAGACTTGTGAAACTGATTAGATTTTCCAAAATTATTTTTTTAGTATGTGTCATACTAGTAATTACTTATGTCATTATACAATATTGCATCCTTGTGACCTCTATCTAGGACATTCATTTGTCACATAATGAAACGCTGCGAAGCTTCGTAGGGCTTTGATTACTCTCCTTGCAGCCTTATTATGCAAGTACACTTTTTTCCAATACTATAAAAATTGTAACACTAATTAAATTAACCTATTAATGAACTGCTTGCCCTTTACGTAACTTTCTTTCATCGTACTTTATAAGGAGAAGATTCAAAAAAGATTTTATTCTGATTCGACTTGGCCTTTTCAATCGCATTCTACAGCAATCTCACCAATCTTTTCCCAACAAAGTATTGATAACACAGAACTAAAAACCATAATTCTCCGTTCCTATAGAAAGAGTGAAACAGGAGGAACAAAAACGTTCGCTATCACCGTAGAATCTAGGTTCCTTGTTATACCGGGAACAAACCCGGCGACTCCAATGGAGGCTTTGAGAGCCATCACAATACAGCTAACGTTGGTACAGCTATTTGACTGATGTATCCTAGCATTGCAAAAATACACTGCCTTTTAACAACGGATTTTCAACTTTATGCTCTCGTGTCAGAGTTGGGTTTGTTGTTGGAGCTGTTTGCTTGACAATCATTAGTAGCGATAGGGATGTAGGATGTTGTTGTTTTGGTATTTAGGTAAAAATCTGTGATAAACTATTAAGTTCTTTTCCAAATTGTATTATTATTAAACTATCGTGTGACTACTAACTGTTATTAGATATTAAAACGGCTTATAATTAGAAACCTGGATTAGGTCCGAAACTAGTCAGGCATCTCCGAAAACATCACAAGAGTAAGGACTTTTTTAATATTTGATAAAAGTATGCTTTATTAAATAATTGAATTTGATAGAAATAATATATAAACTCTTGATTTTTTTTTGTCATTCAGTTGTCTATTAATTATGAAAAACATAAATAATGCTTTTAATGGAACCTGATTTAGACAATTTACATAAAATGGCTTTAAATTAAGTTTAGTAACTATTCGTGAATTATTTCTACAAACTTATATTTACCAAGTATTGCTAGACTAGTTTTATAATTCTTTGTCGGTAAGATGTTGGTAAACCTATTCGTCGGTTGATTAAATTTTTGTTTTAAATCTATTAGTCTATATATTATCTCAATGTAATGTTATTAACAAATACGACAGTAATACGTGTATGTAATACTAAAGTAGTAGGTATCGTACAAGGCGATAACACTAAATACAAAAGGTTATTGAACCCGCTCCATATAATTTGAATGATTTTGCACTGAAACATGTCTTAATTACAGTAATTTCGTTTATTTGTGCCTCTCTGTTATAAATTTGATACGTGAGCGACATTCGAGAACTTATCAATAAATTGAACGAACACTGATATTTAATGATAGCATTACATACATATAGAATGATGACGATGTAAGTTATTTTACTGTACTGATTTGCGTATAATTTTGGTTTGACGGATATTTTAATACTAATAGTTGTTAGATATTCAAATATTTTAGTTAGACTGACTGACTAAGATGACTGCATATGATCACATATTGAGTTATTTTTGTCATTAATGTTATTATTACTAAAATATCTTTTTAATCATTAGATCATCTATGATTAAAAGGTGAAGGTAATGGGTACTTAATTTATGTCTTTTTAATCGAGAGTAAGCTTGATAAATGCTTAAACTCTATTTTTATAGAAAATGTAATAGTTTCTATAATATTATTTATACACACAGATACCGTACTGAAGTTTCGTTTATCAAGAGTCCTGTTAAAAACTTGAAGCTTCAAGTAAATCCTTCAATCTATCAATCTTTCAATCTATACATATAATAAAATGGTAGGAAAGTCAAAACTGTACATTGAATATTTTTTTAAAAGAATACTTGGGTTATGATCTACAATCGATACCGAAGCCAAAAATATAGTTTTTAGAATTTTTGTCTGTTTGTCTGTATGTATGTCCGGGATATTCTCAAAAAGTACTGCATGGATTTACTTCAAATTTGGCACGAATATTATTTATAAGTCGGGTCAACATATAGGCTACATATTATCACAGTCTGTAAAATAAAATCCTTTCTATTATAAAGGATTTATCTTAACATGTAATATTTAATTTTCATTGGATTAAGTGGTATAACGTATCGCCGTTGGTCCGTCTAGACTGAGAAAGTACTACGTTTATAATATACATAAGTAATTAATTTCATGTGATCTGGGGTTGTGAGTTCAATAGGTATCCCATGTGTTAAGGTGTTAGGTAGGTAGGTATTCCAAATGTTATTTACTAAGTAATTTAGTAAAAAATTAACTTGTTTTCATTATGTACTTTGTTGCATACAACAGTAAACGGTTAAAATTTGTGTTTGCTAAAATGAATGACAAAGTAAAGAATAAAGAATACACAGAAGAGTCGCTAAGTTTCCCTCAAAGCCTTATTCATCCTTCCGATCCCATTACAGCGAATTTTAATTGACAAAATAAAAAACTTACAAAGGAAGCTTTGAGAATGGGGCAAGCGTATAACTATATTCTCAATAAAACGAGCCGTTGTCTGCTAAAGAATTATGCTTTTTTTCGTTCCGCCCTAAAGAGTGCAACTTTTTTCCAGTTCCGCCCTAAGGGCAATCGGTGGCAGGATGAGTGGCAGCGGGCTGCGGGGCGGGCGGCGGATCCCCACGCCGATGCCTCCGCCCAAGGAAGCTGTACACAAGCCCAGGTAAAAAGATTTTACTCTTATATTTTTAAACCCACGTAAGTAGTAACATGTTGTAACTATGTTGTATGTAGTAACTCCTACATGTTGGCGACGAATATACGATAATAGTCATGAGGTAGAGAGTCATGGGTTTGTGAGATTATGTGAAAGTCTTCTAAGAATAATATTTTCTGGTTTCACCTAGAAGGGTAAAGCTAAGAGGATATGAATAGTGAAGTAGTTTGGGAAGATTAGATAGTAAATCTGAATCATGATGCTATAAAATCTTACCAAATATTTTTTTGGAAAAAATACGAAGATGAAAGGGGCGGGAAGGGCTTTTGCCCTGCAGTGAGGTAGTTTGGAAGTAAAGTAATGAAAATATCTAAAGTATGCAGTTGTTTATCTACACAACATATTTCTTTGGGTAAAGCTAGTGCCAAGAATAGTAGAAATAAGGTAGGCTTTGCCGTAGAATACTCTTAACTACCTATAATAATAACATATTTTTTTGGCATTCTATTGATTTCACTGGAAGGTTTTGATACCAAAATAATTGATTATAAAAAAATCTTTATATGATTGAGGTTACAACAAAACCAAAACCAAAGCTCAAACAAAGGCAACAGTCACAGTAAGAAGAAACAGTACATAAATAAGGTGGGATAAATTATGTAGACCACACAAACACAAACAGAAACAGTTAAAATCGTTCAATGTAAATACACGTACCAGTATCTACAGAAACCACATGTAGCGATACATTTCAAAGAAGTTTCTTATTAGATCCACGTGCATAGTGCATTATTCAGTACAGCTTTTCCTAATATGGTAACGGTAACATAGATTTCTAAATGAATGCAAAACGCTTTTAGTTAATTTACAATCAAGGGTCCTAAATGCTCCCCAACTTTCGTAATGTTTGATGTCTCGTTGCTTTTTATGTGCATCTACTAATAAGTTTCTCGTAGTTATACTGTTGTTTAGAATAACTTAATTTGTCTGCCTTTAAATACTCAAATATACTGCAAAGAGCATTGCAACTGCTAATTCGAAAGTGGACGTGCTTTTACACTTGTACATTATTTCTACCCTGCTCTATATATAAGTTAATTTAAAGAAATTATAATAGATACGATCGAGATGTTGTGGTGGCCTAGCGGTTCAATGAACGGATTTGTATGCACGAGGTTGCAGGTTCGAACCCGGGCAAGTACCAATGTAACTTTTCAAAGTTATATGTACTTTCTTAATTATACTAAGACACTTCTGACAAACGGTGAAGGAAAACATCGTGAGGAAACCTGGATTCCAAAATTTGGGATCTGAAATCGCCAACCCGCAGAGAGCAAGCGTGGTGATCAATGCTCGTGCCTTCTCTATATGGGAAGAGGCCTGTGCCCAGCAGTGGGACGTTTATAGGCTGGATTATTATTATTATAACAGATCCTATTTATTAAAATATCTGTAAAATGCTCATAAATTGTTTAGAGACAAATTGAAAACAGTTCATAACAAAGGTTCCTTTGAAGTCCCTTCAGACATCTCTGGCGTTCAAATACTGTAATGACACTTAGTACGGACGACTGGAGATTGGGATTGGCCTTATAAGCTGTGAACTTTGGCCCTTGTTTCATGTAAATTGAGATCTTATTACGATTCTCGCATTTTGAGGATCTAATCTACATTAATATAATGAAAAGGAACTGTTTGTGAGATTTTGGAGGATGTCCTGTTTATTATTGGATTAGTTTTGTTGAATTTCTGTTTGGAATCGAGTTGTATCCGTTTTTAATGTTCGTTTCCTAATGTTCATAACTGGATTAAATATGGAATCTTCAGATGGAAGGAACCTTTTTAGCATACTGATTAGTTACCGCATTTAAGTTAGTAATAAAATTTTGATCAAGTAAAAAATAGGTTATTTAAGGATATGGTTTAGTCAGTATTACATCAAGCTCTTCATTTCAGAATCATTATTTCTTCATAAAAAAAACTACCTGTGTTCTGTCAGCTAACTTCATAATGAAATCTGATATAACGTCAACTGGAACACTGCTCTAGAACCATTAATTACAGGAATCTCCATACTCTGTTAGACACGAGATCACAGCAATCAGTACCAGGGAACTAGGAGGGTGTTAAGAACCATTTGTAATAGTTAACTTGACAAACGGGGCATACCGTAACTGATACCGTTGTTTTGGTTACAAGTTGAACCATATCATGTGACTGGGAACCTACTGTCCAACGTCTGGATGTGTAGACTGAATGATGATGGGATTGACAGTCTCGTATCTCTAAATAACGTTGCCCAACCTATGTTCTCAGCTGTAACTCCACCGTAACCTACTTAAAATGTGTGTATAACTGAAAGAAGTAGACAAATGTTCGTCTATGATAACTTTTTGCACTGTATGCATGCAATATTGCCAAATGAATGAAGTATATATTATGTAGGTCAACCTAACATATACATACCATCACGCCTGTATCCCCGAAGGGTTAGGCAGAGGTGTACCAAAGTACACCCACAGTTCGCCGGTATGTTTAGGTCCCATGTAATAGGGGGCGAGCCTATTGCCACTAACCGGGCACAAATCCAAACTCCGACCTGCTACTGAGAATTTCATAGAAAAACCCAATAACACCTTGGTCGACTTGGGAATCAAACCCAAGACCTCTAGCGTAGCAGTCGCGCTTAGCACCACTAAGCCAGCGAGGCAATCCTAACATATATATTCAAAATATTAAGCTAACTAAGCAATACTTTGAAAGTATTTAGAGTCAGCATGTTTTCCTGCCACTGTGACCTTTAAAAGCTGAGAGTTGTTGTTTGTGAGTCAGAGCATAAAACATTGTGACCAAAATATTTCTATATTTCAGAAAAAAACATAAAAAAAGTAATATTAAAAAGACGTATTTTTCACAGTAAATGAATTATTAGCCACTGTAAGCCAATTATAGCGTCGATATGTGGTAGTATTTAGATAGGTTAGTTTCGAGGTAGCCAGACATTGCCCTTTTCGTGAACTTTCATAACCAGCACGCGATGTCTAATTTTCCATTAACTTACATTGTAAAATATAAAAACAAAGTAGTGGCCAGTGGCATTCAAGTATTAATTTTATGGAAGAAACATGAATTTTATCGTTTTATTCAATTATTGGTAGAACTACACTTAATCACCTACCTACTATGTATTCTTGTATATTGGTTAAAGTAAAGAACATAGTGTAAATAAAAGCGGTAGGTTAGGTAGGTATTACCTAACTTGCAAAAGACAAGCGAAAACAAAGCGATACAATTTGACAGCATTAAATCGCTTTTTCGCTGTTAAATCGTAAATTAGATAATTCAACTGTGCGTGTGTTTTGTTTTAACATTTTTCATTCTATTTCAAAGGCCATCCATCTTAGAACCAGGAGTTATAAAATGCATGCCTTTGAAATTAGCCTCCAGTATATCCTTAATCAATTAGGTACTTCTTATCTGTTATTTTTATAATACGTCCTATAATACGTTCCTGTCGTACGAACTCTGGCTTACGCTGCCCGATTCATCGAATGTTGGAATCCTATAATTCTATTTTCAAGGATATCGATATATTTGCATGCTCGAAAAATGTATTTAAATCTAATACTGTGAAAATCTTATCTTAATCATTAATTGTAATCTTGCTATTATTATTTATTAATTGTGTAATTGAAGTAAAATTAATTGTTTTCTGTTTTTGATCTATGTTGGTTTTGTAGCTATAGCTAGCTTTATAGTTACTTTTTCAATTCTACTCATTTGTTAATTTTGGTAATGCTCGTCTAGTGGCAACCACTGTCTCTTAAATATGTTTTATTTGTGGATAATGCAGTGGACTGCAACATTGCTACTTGCTTTGTTAAACTTAACAGATTGTATATGTTGTAGTTGTTTATTATCCCATAATAAATAAAATAAAATAAAAATAATAATAATATTATTTTCTTTGGTGTCTTAGAGTCTTCTTGTAAAGTTTAACAAAATATAATACCTAAAGCAATTTGTCGCAAGACAATAACAAACCGTTAACGTGAAACAATATACTCCGAAGTTATTAACTGCACTCTTATAAGTGCTCAGTTTGGATTTCAAGGAATTCAGTCAAGCATACTGTACTTACTTCATATTAAAGTAAACAAGGTTTTTATTAGAAGTAAGATACTTTTATAAATTCCTGGGATGTCCTCTTTAATATTCTTGCAGATAATAAAGCCTGGTATTCTTGTCCAGGTGATGACTTGAAGCTAATTTAAATTAAATTCTTGATAAAGAAGGATGGGTTTAAAAGACAGGGTCCTTTTTCATATACTTAAAGTTCAGGAATCGGTTCCAGAAATCAGTGGGTCAGATTTCGAACATAATATTAAACACTAGCTGTGCCTGCGACTTCGTTCGCGTGGATGACGAAACTTATCAATCCGCAAAATTAAGTTTGTTTTTTATTGTTTATACTTTTCCGGGATAAAAACTACCCAGTGCGGTGCCCAGGATAATAAAGAATAATTATACCAAGTTTCATCGTAATCGAACCGGTAGTTTTTGCGTGATACCTGAACAAACAGACAGACAGACAAAATTTTTTTTTTCACACTTTTGGGTTCCGTATCGGTCTAGTAACACCCCCCGCCATTTATTTTTTTGATATGTTAAATGTACAGAATTTTCACTTCTACAGATTTATTATAAGTATAGATTTCCCTTATTCCAAAAAGTTATTTTATTTTCAAATACAATTTATAATTACGGGACATTAGAAAGTCACTTGCAAGTTGTGTTGAACAATCACCTCTTGTTTGTTTAGCCGATAAAATATTTACCAATTCTTGTAATAATTCAAACCTTGACCATCCCAATTTTGAACTACTTAACAAAACTTCTTTATCAGATACCTTTAATACAACTGATTCAAACCTCTATCAAACAGGAACATGTATCCCCAAACAAAGGCGTCAGGGATGCTTAATTATTAAAAAACCTATAATACTATTTAGATTTAAAAAGGTCCATTCACGCCCCCGTCATTAGATGCACCCGCACCAGATGTGTAACGCAACCCGTTCGGGTGGCTCGTTATAAATGAATATTTCACTTTGACCGTGGTAATGCATGTAAAAAATTAAAGCCCACATGAACTGTGAAGGTAGTCTGTGCATTTTCGATGACAGCAACGCACAAACATATTCACGTGTGGGGATTACTTGGTGGTATAAGGGACGAGAGGATAGCGGGTTTAGACATTACTGATGGATTTTGATTAAAGGGGAAGGAATGCGTTGACTAAGGAAAGTTAAGAGATGAAATAAATTAGAAAATAAATAGATGTAAAAGTGGTCGATTTCATCGGAGTAAGCATTTTTTTTTTGCAATTTAGGTAATATATAAATAAGTAAAACTGATAAAGCATTTTGTTTTATTGCAAAGTTTAAAGACCCGACATACGTGCACAAAATAAAAAAAAATACTTTAAAACTTGTGTCATTCAATTTCCATGCTCGCTTGATTCTCTTGTAACTTGTACCATCGCCCACCCTACCGTCAGTCTATTACCGTTGACTGTGTCGTCTGCGTAAAGCATTAATAAATCCAGTAAACAAGGTATTCATATTTTGACGCGTTTCGACTTTCGACGTGTCACGCAATGAATTAACGACTTTTTAATAAAAGAGACTTTTCAACTCCATTGCAGTTTACGTCCTTTGAGTTGAAATAAAACTGTGGAATCATGGTGACAGCTAAACAATGGAACGTGCTTCAGTTTACCGCGGTTAATTGGTACTAAGTTGGAAATTATAGTTATGTTACGAAGGGTGCAATTTATGAGAGATAATTAAATTGGTGTGCCGTGTCGTGACCTGGTTACTTTTTTACTAAGTAGTATTAATTTCTATTCGAAAAAAAAATAAGTGGTTTAAGGAAACTGTTTATATAAAAATATGATATTTTTCAGTGGAAGTCTGACTATTATTCACTCCGTATTAAATACTAGTACTACACACAATGACATGCATTTAACAAAACTTAGTTAAGTCTACAAACCGACCAAAATACAGATTGGGAAAAGAAAATAAAAACATACGAATACTCATAAAAAAGGTCAAGACAAAATCTAAACTGAAATATAATCTACCACCACAAATTACAAATACTACAGATCAGCCACAACATCAACCCTAACATTATACCCAGCAATCCTCAACTCTAAGATCGTAGCCACACCACAAGAGGCTAAGGATCCTCAAGTAGCCATACCGTGGCATTGTTAGTTGGTTCCTCGTAAAAAATGCACGCCAGCTTCAGGCCAGCATTCAAGTGCCATCAGCAGACGCGGGGCGTACGGTGAAAGGACCGAATCTTATGAAGAGTAACACATTTGTATTTTTAAAGAGGAATAGACTATTTACATGTTCGGATTTTTTGTTCCAATCATATTTTTTATTTGTCATCATTTTGTTTAAAGCATATACAAAAAAACATGGACTTTGGACAGTCACGAGCAAAAATATGTACCTAAACACATAATGAAATTGTAAAACAAAAGCGCGATTTTTTTTGTCGAATTAAAAAAGAAAAATATAAGAGTAAGGAAGTGTCTTAAATAATTTCTTAATATAATGATTTACAATACCAATCTAAATTTGAAGAGAAAATCAGTTAAAAAATGCTTAGTGTTTAATTATTTTTGCTCGTGACTGGTCACATTGGAACAAACATTTGTCGATCATACAAATGTTTGTCACATACGTAGATCAGACCTCATTACGTCACGCACTGATAATTGGCTGATGATTCAAACTACTCTACTATTCGTGGAGTCAATTTAATTCATATTAATATTAACCGAGCTCTCACTAGAGCAAGCCTGATCTAGAGTTTCTTAACTATAATAATTGAAGTAAAGCCTTTTTTATAAGAAAGATCTCATTAGCTCATTCGATTTTAAACTTTATCGGGGAGTTTATTAGTTTTATATTGCAATGTCTTATCCAGCAAACTATAGCCCTAACACTTCACCTTACATTAACCATTGATGCGGTCATTATACGGGTATTCTTTGGACAATATAGCCTATTAATACCTATACCAGTATCACATTTTTCAATACAATATACATTTTAGACTGCTCTTCAGGTTTTTAATAGAATATGAACATAATAACATAACATACCATCACGCCTGTATCCCCGAAAAGTTAGGCAGAGGTGTACCAATGTACACCCACAGTTCGCCGGTATGTTTAGGTCCCATGTAATAGGGGGCGAGCCTATTGCCACTAACCGGGCACAAATCCAAACTCCGACCTGCTACTGACAAATTCATAGAAAAAACCAATAACACCTTGGTCGACTTGGGAATCGAACCCAAGACCTCTAACGTAGCAGTGGCGCTTAGCGCCACTAGGACAACGAGGCAGCATAGAATATGAACGTTATCACAAAAGAATTTAGTTGAAATTCTGTCGCTTTGCATAAGTAGGTATGTGAATTAAAAATTAATTACTGTCTCTCCTTTTATTAAAAGCAGTAATATACTAAAGAACAGTGGTTTTAATAATTATTTAATGATTTTTTATTTTATTTTATTACATTATTTTTATCCTTTATTTAGTTTTAGTTCATAAATCAAACTAAAATAAATTACATTCTTAAAAAATTATAAACAGTGGCTTTTTTTAAAGTAAAATAAAATAAAAATATTACATTAAATCTATTTACATAATTCTATAATTTATTTAAAATCTTATTGAATCAGATCAATCAACCAGAACTTTGGTAGGTCTTTGTTCCTTACTCAACGTATAAGATAATAATAATATTATGTGTATTTTGTATTGAGATACAGATCGAGTACAAATTACAAATACATCATTGAAACGTGGATAAAAAGAAACCACTGTCAACTGATAACAAATACAAAGAACAAGTCATTAAGTTATCATTAGTTGTATCGCAATAACGACCTTTTTACATAATTGTAGCTAAAATAACTTCAAAATACAAGTTTTGATATGATGAAAATACAAAAAGAACTTGTCAGAAGTGGGATTCGAACCCACGCCCACAGAAGTGGACTGCGACCTGAACGCAGCGCCTTAGACCGCTCGGCCATCCTGACGGTGAGAAGTTCGTCGAAATAGTGGTGTCTTTGACACAATATTTGTTAGATGTGATTTCAAATGAAAAATAGTGTTGTTATAATTGCAGATCGATAATATACGTAAGTAAAGTATCTTTTTTTAAAACTTTATTTAGAAGTTTGTGAAGTAAGTATATCTGAAAAGTAAAGGTTTGAGAATTCAGATTCCATTTCAGTAAATAGATCACACAAATCAAGATATTTTAAAAATAATGTCAATTACTATAAAAAAAAAACTTAAAAAAAAAAAGAGAACCGCCTTCAAAAAGCTGATTCACTGAAAAGTATTAAATAATTTTAAATGTACTGCTTAACAAATAACCAAAATATTAGGATAATAAGTATAATTATACTTCAAGCACAATTATTGTTATTTTTGGAGTCGGTGTCTGTCTTTATAATATAGTAACTACTAAAATTTGCTATTAGCGGCTGACACCGACTCCAAACATAACAATAATTGTGCTTGAAGTATAATTATACTTATTATCCTAATATTTTGGTTATTAATTTGATAAGCAGTACATTTAAAATTATTTAATACTTTTCAGTGAATTAGATTTTTGAAGGCGGTTCTCTTTTTTTTTTTAAGTTTTTTTTATTTAATACTTTTTAGTGTTTGATACTTTGTTTACTTACTTAAAATGGGTTTAGTCAAGTCGAGATAATCGCGTTTACACACATACATACAGGTCAATCTGAGAACCTCCTTTTTTTCAAGTCGGTTAAATAAAACATACTAAAACCTTCTCCTTGAACTAACAAATTATTTTCTGAAAACCGCATCAAAATCGGTTCAGCCAAACGCGAGATAATCGCGGACAAACATACATACATACATACAAACATACATACATACAGGTCAAACTGAGAACCTCCTTTTTTTGAAGTCGGTTAAAAAGACGCCGATGACTCGGCCAGGAGTCCACTTGTATGAAAAATAATAATTATAATAATTATTTCTTAAACAAATGGACTCCTGTTATTAGACCAAGACTTCCTGCAATCGTCTTATAAAACTTAAGTATTTTAATAATTCTACCTCTATAAATACTAGTGCAAAAACAGTACTTGTAAATAAGATGCACATTACGAGGACAATATGGCGTCGCGTCCGGTGTTCCGTTTGATCTCGCCATGTGGTTCCGGTGGCGGAACGGCGCGTGCGCAGCACACGTGTTCGCACGATTGTGCTCCTGTTTTACCTTATAAATTGGTGCGATATGGTTTTTGCGGTGGATAATGTTGAACTGTTTTTTAAATCAACATAAGCGCACTACTTTGATTATATAATGTCTAGATGGACTGTCAAGTGCGCGCAGACCCGTCAAAAAATTACAACCAAATTTGGTTGTTATGTAATTTCCCGCAATTCCCGCCAACCAGTACAGATCGTGCCGCTTTCGTGTCACTACGTTTTACGCGCTCTAAGGAATAACCACATTACAGCGATAAGATGACAGTATGTGCTTTTAAAGTGTGCCGGAATTATAAAGGAAGGCTAAAAAATACCAAACACATCACCTATCACCGTAGACAAGACACCAGAAACTTCATATTTATTTTAGTTTTTTTTTTTATGATTACCAAATTGCGCCATATTTTATCAGTGTTGCCAGTTTCTGTTTCTTATTCTCCCATTTTTTTGGGTAAATTTTTTGGTTTATCATTACGTTTATAAAATTTCGTTGATGTACTTCGAACGATCGCCTGTAATTAAAACTCATTCCTAATTAACGAGATGTGATCTTTCATTTCAAATTTCAAAATCCTAACTGCTCAAAATATTGTATTAACTTAGTTGATTTAATACTCCATTCAAACACACAAATCTAGTTTTTTTATTAATTATTTAAAAAAGTAACTACTTAATAAAAATACACTTAAACTGAATAATACCACATAAGTACATAAAACTAATTTTTTTTTTATTATTATAAATTAGTCTTTATTTAATGTGATTTATGGGAGAATTTGTAATAGCTGGTAACACACACTTGAAATTGTTGCCTCGTTTTTTTTTTATGATTGTAGGGCGACGCTCCATCTAGACATTATATAATCAAAGGCGCACTAATTAGTCTAATAATAGGTACTTACTATAACGACAGTTTAAGGTTAGTTTAAGGCTGCCGTTAACTTTCATGATGTCACTTTCGTCGTTTTATTTACCTACCTAGTTATTCGTCAAAAATAGAAAAGTTATTGATTGTCTTAGATTCCATTGACATGAGTTTAACGGTTAATAATTAAGCCCTTAGGGAAGTATTTGATATTACTCTTAAATCTATGTATTCTTATTTTTAAACCTAAAGTACCTAACTAAAGACTTACGACTACACTTTCTTAAAACAATGTTAAATAGAAGCAGATAATAAAAGTGCAAAGTGCAACAAAATTGTTTCAAGTTGCGGCAAGCTTGGTCACCCACTAATTAAATTTTAACGTTATATCCTGCCCTACTTTGGCCAATATAACTCCAATTCTCTTAATTCTGCCGCTAGCATCAACACTTTATTGGCCACGTGCAATTGGAAAATAAAAATTATGACTTTAATTTCGAAGTATCTTTGCTCTGTGGTGTAATATTGTGGAATAACTACTCGAAGTTTCATAAAATTAACAATACTACTGGGGCCCGATGCCGCTATTTTAAGTCAGTGGCAGGTTAATGAACGTTCCAGTGTACTTGTCGTTGTACATAATTTTCGTATTCAGATAATTTTAGTTTAATGACCTACTTGCCACTGTTGTCATTGTAGGATTGCCAGTGACTGTATCTACAATCTACGAAATGTTGTGTCTGGGCTGATATAATATAAATTGGCTTTTTATGGTGAATGGTGATGCTTTATAATTACTAGCCTTTTGTCATGCGATTTGGTTGAACCATAATACACTCTGATATCTAATAATGGGATCATTGAATAATTAAGAAAAATCAACTTGACTAATTTATCTACTGCTAAAAACAAGTCTGACGTTGATCATTTGGAAGCACTCGGTTTTTCAGTAAACTCGATTCTTGCGCCTACCTGTGTATAAGAATGGACTTCATTGCTTTCTAACTAATTGGTAAAAGCTATTAGGCCCATTCCGAAGTCAGATAGCACAATACTAACGACACAATCATTAGACAACCAAGTAAATAGATAAGATCGCAAGCTTATTCAGATACAAATGAGAGACTTGCTTAAAACTTCAACTGCATTCAGACTACTGACTCAGTTTCTTTATCCTAAAGACTCAGCAATGAACTTTGCATCATTTAGATTTAAGCTAATTAGCCAGCAAAAAGCAGCTTTTAATTAAACACTTTCAGTTGACGTTTGCAACTTAACGTTTAAAGAAGAAATCCCATTTCTCCGCTTCCATTTTACACGGATTTATTTAGAGATTAGTTATTTATATTTTGCTTTGACTCTTTTGAGATTTTACGATGATTTAAAACTATTAGTATTTCATCGGTCTGGCTATTCTGATGTTATTTTTACCTTTATAACGGAGTAAAACATTTGTGGCGTTCGCTGAAGGTATTATGGCTGGTATGACTAATCTTAAACAATCTTATATTCTGTTGTATAACTTAACGTTACCTACTTGGTGATATGGGTGGTAAATTTCATCGATTCATCTTAGTTGCATTATTTGTGTTCATGTCAGATATCTACAGGTTTTCTGTTTTATTGCACGGGGTTTTGTAAATTTAATAAAATTTCTAGATTTATACAATAAGGTCAAAAGGCTGTCGTCTTATTTATTTTATGTTTAATGACTGCTCAATTTCTTGTCTGTCTTTCATCCAGACTTGAACAAAAGTGGGCCATACCGCACGCCCAAAATTTCGCAAGGTATGTAACTTGCAAGGCAAACATTAAAGGGAATAAACCTATAAAAAAAATGTTAATAAACTGGTCAAAATTAGTCCACGCACCATATAATGTCCGCTTTTGTTTTTAACTTCTGTTTACGCTAAAAATGTTATATGATTATGTCTTACATCATCAGTTCCGCGTACTTGAGCAGTTCTACCTCAAAATCAAAGGGCGTCTAATAAAAGCGATCATAACTTTCGGCACCTGTTTCCTTTCGATACCGCCAGGATTCGAGTTCGAGATCAAAGTCGCCGGACGTCCAACTGCGAACAATTGTGTTACTGTGAATCATGCTCCATTGGATCAATGGACTTGTTTGCTTCTTTTTGTGAATGAACCTGTTTGGTTTATTATGTTGTGTGAATTATGAATTGTGTGGTTTGGTTTTGACGTTGAATAGGAGTTGGTTGAAATAGATTGTTGTAAGAGGTTTTTGTTAGTGATTGTTTGTGAATAACTATCAAATTATTTTGTAGTTACAGCTAGTTTTTATTGTACAATAATCATTTAATGAACTAACACTGTTCACCAGTATGACTACTTAACTCTAGACAGATAAGACAGTGGTAGAATTCATGAGCAGATACTGAAAAGATTTCCGTGGATAGAAGCTAGACTGACAGCTAAGTTAGTATTACCAAACACTTCAAACAATGCTATCTCAGAATCAAAGTCAACCAAAACGTATCATTACGAAACAAAAGCTCTCACGCCTAAACAAAGATCACAAAAAACTCACATCTAGAGCAAGCTCATAAAATCGTACAAAAGGAAAAATATTAAGTAACATAGCTTCGTGGTCGACGATCATTGAGTACAATGAGACGCAAATAGAGAATGGCGGGCGACACCGAGGGTGCGAATGTATGTCTAATTGCCTGCGGACGTGTCTCAACTCAGTTTTACGTACAAGTGCATGTATGTAGGGCTGCGAACCTGTGGTGGCTTCCCGATATTATTTGGCTTGATTTGAATCCCCAAAGTTTTTTGATAGGGTAGTTTTTGTTTTTATTTGGTCGTTATTGGTTGTGTGTGAAAATGAGTTGAATTTGGAATTTGTTGCCATTAATAAATAGTTTCTACTACACCTACTACTACTACTACTACGTTATTGATTATCACCACTGTACGAATAAATTAAAACATGTTTTCTCAATTCAATTAGCTTTTCTGTGTTCTACTGGACGTAATGAATATTCTGTATATTGAATATATATGAAATTTCCGAAAATGTTTACAGCTCTCATTACAAAAGTACTTTTATTCTAGAATGCATTTATTTTTCCTAAATATGTTTCACAATGCCAACCCTGACTGTACCTGTAGCGTCATAAAGGCCACTATGCACTGCGTTGTGGGGTGCATTACCTACACATGCACACATGTAAGTATGTGTGGCGTGCGTGCACATAGTAAACCGAGCCGATTACTGCGGCTATAAAAACCCAAAGATAAGTACTGACGCGTTAGGGTGCAGATATAAGACAACGTATAAAATGCAACGTTTATTCGTTGCGAGTCGGGGGCGGCGCGGCAGTGCCAATTTTTGATGCAATTCGAGTTCAGTTTTATATAATTATCATATTAGCGCGAAATTTTTCTTAGCACATAGTCGCAGGAGCTTAGGCATAACGTAAAAGATATTTAAGTTTCTTTATAATAAAACAATTTTCATGATGAAAGGTACCTAAATTTAGATTAGGTAGGAAATTAAATATTATTTTTATGTTAGTTACTACCAGGTAAATACTTGAATAAAATCATTTTTAGGAAAACATTGATATTCTTTTATATTAATCTAATTTGAATGAAAAACGGTAGATAAGTACAACCACGGAGCAACAACACTATTTCCAGAAAGTTTTGTCAGTGATGTTCTAGCGCCATCTACTTTACAAAATTGAAACATTAGCAAGACATTGGTGGTACATTGTCACGCATATAGATGGCGTTGTTACAAATGTTTCTCAAGCGCCATCTAGTGGCCAATTTAGGTCGTGGTTTGATATAGTCCTGATGGCACCAGGAAGATGGCAGCACTGAATTTTGTCGGCAATTTATTAGTGTAATTGATTATAATAATTTATTTCTAGATAAGGAAAATTCATGCACTGCTGAGCAGCAATCAAGATAATTAACATTGCCCATTTAATTGTGTCTAGGGTTTATCATTTTATTTTTAATTGAATAGGACACTATTATAGCGGACTATCATAAAGCGTAATAGGTAAGTACCTAATTAGAATAAAAATAAATTATTCTATTCTAAGTACTTACCGAAATACTAGGTAAGAATTATAATAGTACCTTTAAGTTACCTGCTGCACCATTATTAAACAATTAATTCTAGTTTGCCCAAAATACTCAATGCTATTGTGCCTTTCTAATAAATAAGAAAAATATTCATTGTAATCAGCTGAAAAGCCACAGTATAAATATCTGACACATGCATTCACAAGTTCATCCATTAGGCCGTTGCTGCAGCTGCAGCGAGTATCACATACTTGGCTATACCGTACCTAGGTAGTAGGTATCTATAATATTAAAGTGCATGTGAGCTGGCTCTAATGGAAACCATTTTTCTAGACAAGCACATTTTTCTATTCTGTATTTTATGATATCATAGTGCTCTGTTTAGTCTTATCTTTAAGATTAGGTCTGTTTTAAAGTAGAGCAAAATGGTTTTACTATAGTCTAAAGCAAACAAAATTAAAATACAAAAAGAATATGGCCGACATAGCAATGCGTGTGTGTGTGTTTTCAGTAGTAGATAGTTTGGATTTAGGAAATAACAACACAGTTAATTAAACTTGATACAAATAGGTAATGTTATGGTATGTGAATTGTGCTACATGCAGTGTGACCATTGATTAAATTACATTTGAAAACTTTCCGAACTTTCGTTTAGGTGGGTTATTGTAGCTAGTTGTTATCACTTGCAAGTTGCACTTATAACTTTTTTATTAAGTTATCTACTAAGTAATTACTTGTCTATGAAACTTAAATTCGAAACTTCTTCCAAAAACGAAGTGAAGTTGCATTGCGCAATGGTTCATTGCCCTGTAGTAAGCAAAATATACGTTGCAACATAAAGCTTGTTCAACTATTTTATTTAAAAGGTGAAATATTTCAAACTTCATATAAGTACACAATGGTATAATATCAGTAATGAAATCCCTGAAAACTTCACTACAAGTTATATTAAGAATTCCGTTACCTTGTTTGAATCTCTTTATTAGAATTCTTTGGCTTATACGATTTTGTGAGATCTTAATATAAATTGCGAGTTCAAAACTTTTCATTCAAGTTTTTATTCTTTACTTTAGATTCCCTATGTATTAAAAGAAATTCTTTTAGTTTGGAGAACAATTACAGCTTATTTTTGTTCTATTAATAAAGATTCCGATGAATTGAAAACCTCAAGTCCTGCTCTTTTAAAGTTCATTAAAAAATAAATTCATTCATTGACACTCATATTCATTAAGTATATTAATTCTAAATCATTTGATATGCTGAACTTTGACCTCCACCTTTGTTGTTTCGTCTCCATGTTTTTTTTTTTGCGTTGCTGACATTTTTGGAACTACGCCACTGAGAAAAATCGACACAAAACAGCCATCCCCGAACTGTGCCTTATAAGATGAAACTAAGGACATCCTTTTCCCTTTGAGAACAAGCTTATATAACCTGTACTTCATAGTTGATAGTTACAGGTACCCCAGACTGATAAGGTCTCATTGTGAGGCGATGAGCTTGTTGCGAAGACGCTCCTCGATCATACGCGCCCTATCTGCTGATCGCGGATGCTATCGCGAAAGTACGTGTCCATTGCACTTGTTGGGTAAAGGTTGTTGTTTGGTTGGTATTGACGGCGATCAAGGTATTATGTATCTTAAATGTCAGACCAAGAGCGTTATCATTTATATGGACGTCCATTGCTTGCTAAATAAAAGCTCCTGTATTTTTTGTTAGTGACCACCTGCCTGACCATACATACCATGGTCATTGTGCTACTAAGTAGTAAATATAATGTAAAAATTGGAATTGCTTCTGGATATAATCATGGCTAACGTAGCTGAAATTAAGATGAATTAAACTCGCCATCTTTTTTTTGGCTTTGGCTAAACAAATATAATCGTAAAATTGATAAATAAAAAATTCATTGGATTTTTATTTACACAGTACCTATGCATCTTTGATCTACACCGTTCAGGGATAGAGCAAAACACAAAATTGTTGGTCTAGACACAGTCACATTTCAAACAAGGTAGTTGCCATTAAAATCGCCAATAACCATTAAGTCAGTGGAAACAAGCCAAGTACTACCGAATGCAATACAATAGCCAGTATTAAATCTAACCAATAAATTATTCAAAGACGTTTCAACCGCAGACCTATTGGAGTGATACCAACTTACATTTACCATTGTTACAAACTCGAATCATCTTTGCACTGTTACATTAAGGTTGATAATTCTTTATCAATGAGTTTAAGGGTGGTGCTTTTAAGTTTGTATTTAATAGTAAAGGAGTTGCTATAATTCAACGCCCAGCGGTGACCGAGTATGCCGTCAAGATGTGTGAATGTGTGTATTAAGCATTATAGACGCGGATTCGCTCGCGTGGTCGCGAATATTTATGTCTGTCATCAATCAAATGCCTGCTATTATGTCTTTATAGACTTCTGATGGATGATAATTTAAGTACTATTTACGGTTGTAAATTTAACTGGTTTATTGACTTGATATTTTATTTGCAGTAAATAATGAATAGCCCATAAAGCTCTTCTCAATCACTTATTAGGTAGTTACTATAGCAAGACAAACTTATCACGTTCCCTTAATATGTCTATCTTTTTTTTCCTGTTTTGTTTACTTAAATACACAGTATCATCAGTATCAGATTATTTGTAAGGATCTTCCCTAAAGCCAAATTTTTCCTTAAATTACAAAAGAAAATATTCTCATAAATAAAAGACTGACACATCACGGAAAATAACCTCAGAATAAGCGACGACAATTTGTAATAAAACCGTATATCATAATAAAAATAAAATAAGAATACACACTTCAAAAAGGCGATTACTCTCAACACAATGAACGAGTATATTAAGACGATAAAACGGTCTATAATATAAGAGCCGAGGCCATAATATGTGTAACATATAAAAAATATTAGACAAGCGCTTTTCGTCCGTATTTCCCCGGATATGTGATCGCCATATTGGTCCTAAGGTTATAACTGTTAGGAAAACAATTTATTTTTATGTTTTTTGTTGAGTTACTAAAACGATGTTTTTTGACTGAACATGAAGGTTATATAAAAATATGTCGGGCTAGAACAATTTCCAAACATGCAAGAATAGTACAATGAAGTAAGCTACACTAACAGAAAACCAAAATATTTTTAAAGACTGTTTGTCAGCTGTTTACCTTAATTATTGCCCTTAATCACTGTAGTGACCTATCACACAATACTGATGTTTTTGCTATTACCGTCATTATTTCTACGTTGTAAACTAGGCTGACCCAAATATCCAAACCATAAAGCGAATAGTGCCAACGTCCCAAAGGGTTTTACAAAAATAATTTCGTTATATCACAAAGAAAGCACTATAAACAAGAAATACGCACACATCATTATTTTAAGTGCTGTGATAACCTGTTTTGCATCGCATTTGACCCAAATCTTTGCTTAGACGATAACGAAGCTTAGCACGCAAATGACCCATGAAAATTCTCCATAAGACATAAAGACTCCTTCTTCCGTACATTTCGAACCCTCCAGAACGATTTGTTAACGCATCCAAAAACGTATTTAACCCTCAAACTGTCATGGGACGGGTTTAAGCGTAAAGGACCTTTGAAAACTGATCCATACCACAATAGGGCTGCTATAAAAATAAAGTGGAACCCTCGCAAGGTCGATGCTAATGTGAAACCGATACATGTCTGATGTTTCCCTTCCTCATATAGCGCCGATATTTAATATTAAATGTGGGTATTGAGACGAAAATAGATTGAGAGAGGTCAAGTCCTAATAGCTCTTTGAAGGTAAATTGATGCCAAACATTAATTTATTCTTCATTGGTTTATATAGAAAAAAAAAGTTTTGAACAGTTAAGCAACTTTGCAGGTTACATATTAAAAAATCAAAACTTTCTTGAGCAAATTTCAAAAGAACAACGTACAAATCAACAAAGTTTAAAATAACGATGGTCATTTGATCAAAAGTTCAGCTGACCAAAGTCTGGAATATCAATGTTTGAATTATTTTTTACACTCTTGACCAAATCGTTTAAAGGTCAAATGGACTACTGGATAAATTATTAATTATCAAATGGATTAACTGAAAAAGGTAAAAATAATATTAATATTAGCGAATAACTTAGATATATAATAGAACAGAAAGCCTTTGCACAACATGACCGGTTTGCTAATACAAATAATATAGGCGTTATACCTACTAATGCGTAATTTATACATAACATTTTTGGTTAAAAATTCTACATGTTGTGTTACAAAAGTTAGTGACAGAACCGAATCGCTGCAAAACCGACTTTACGTAGTCTTGTCTGCCCTACCCCTAGAGTGTTATTTAGAGTCGCGTAGGCGCGGAGGGGCGAGGCGGCCCGCGGGCTGAGGAGCAAGCGGCTGCGAGCGAGCCGCCGCGGCTGAGGCTGGCCGGTGAAGCCGGCCAGTGAGCCGAAGCTGCGGTGGTGAGCGAAAGCCGTTTGCGACGATTAGCACGCGTGGGGCCGCCGGAGGCCTGAAGCGCCGGAGCCGTGACAGAAACCTGCATGTTGCATGCTTGCTTGCATGCTTCATCTAGCTTGCGTACCGCTCTTTGGGATTTAATCCATCGGTACACATCATCGGTACAATTTGTGATTATGTAATTTGATTAGTAATGATTTGATATTTTAAAATTACATCTAGCAACTTTTGATCAGTCGTTCATTTGATGTCACATACATTGGGATTCTAAAATTTTTCTAAATAAAACATTTGGTCATTTAAATTTTGTTAACTCGTTTATTGTTCTTTTGAAATTTGCTCGAGAAAGTTTTGATCTTTTAATATGTAACCACTTTGCATTTACTCAATTTATGCATTTACATTAGTCAAAAAGCTTTGAAAGCTTTCAAGGTTTGCAAGAAAACATAACTGCTGTTACATAAACAGTACAACTGCTCCATTTTCCCAAATTCATGAAATAATAATGTGTACAATTTATTAATCATATCAAGGTCTGCCCTTTTCTCCTCGTTCTTAATTTAACGCGTTGTTGGTCAAACAAGCTGACATTTTTGTGGCTAACTTCAAGTTAGCCGGAAGATTTTACGAAGGCCTGTTTGTTGTGTGATAAGAGTAATGAAACTAAAGAGGTTTTATTCATTAAATAAATAAAAAGAAAAAACAGTGTGGAGTAGTCATTTCTGAATGTATTCACTTCACATTTTTTAAAACTACAGAAGGAAAAGACAAAAGACGATTGGGCAAAATAAGTTGCCTATAAATATTGTAATTTTCAAAAAATTGCTCGATTCTGTTACTGGCGACAGTAAAGCCAATCTCTCTGTCCCTCCGAGTAACTTACAAATCGCCGTTTCAACAAAAAATATTAGATGAAACAGATCACTATATAGAACTGAACCTCAACTGAGTCAAATAGGCGGCTAAAAGGGTCGTTTATTATCGGCATAATATTCTGCAGTAATTTATCACAGGATAGCTGTAACAGTGCGAAGCATCAATGTTTTGACAGATGTTCCTCTCAAACTGTTATTTTTGTTGGGGGTGTTAATTTACGTCCCTGTTTAGACACCAGACCGCACCCCAATTAAGGAATTACTAAATGTAATTTGCATATATAATAACTTAGAGGTGACGCGGAACTTGTCATCTGGTTTTAAGTATTGTATGATATGTAGGCAAAGTAAAAAAAAACTTTAGAAATAAGCAGTACCTTTGTACATTTATTATATTTTGATGTTTCTGTATCATTTTTTGTGTGCACATAACTTAATAAATAAATGAAATATGATAGGCAGTTGCTTTTTTCCTAGCAAAGTATTCTGCTTTGGCGATTACCTAAAAATGGCAACTTTGATGTACCACATAATATTAATTTTGCGCCATAATGAAATTTTCACCAAGCATGTCTCAAGAAATCTTTGACTGTGTCTTCAGGTCATTCAAACCCAAATCCATTCTCTATGAATCATCTACCAAGATCCTAGAAACAGTACTCTAGTAATATAACGGGGACCATCTGTTAGTATGCAAGAAATAAACAAGCACTCCGAATGCACGCGAAAGTGTCGCAACAGATTATTAGTTGGATGTTAGTCGTGACGTCTCAGAGACACAGAACAAATACTGCGATTGGTACGGGAACCATGTTGTACGTCTTAGAAGAGACTGCTTTTAAAGACAAGAATGCACAAAAACTATGAACTAACTTTAAACTAAAAGTATTAATGACAATAAATGTATGGCCTTTGAAATAACGGAGATTAACTTAAATATCTTACAAGGATCTTTGAGGACGACGATGACAAACAATCAGAAAAAAAAACTTATGCTACGTCAAAAAATTTCGTCTAAATACACCTTGCTTGATGGTATACGAGTACCTATATTCATTTACGACCCTCTTGCTTATAAAGGTAATGTGTCTGTTACTACCTACCATGGTTATATAGAGACTTTAGTAGATATTGTCATCATCCTAATGCTGGATGTTTACCGTCTTTAAATATTGACACGTAATACATCTTGTCTCAATGTTTACTAAAAATATTGTGTCTAAACAAAGTAAGTAAACCCTTTGTTTTTACCTGCGATAACAAATAAGCGATTTGATTGATTCGATTGTTTTTGCAAAATATATGGCCCATTTTTGTGAAACTGATGACTAAAGTAAGAAGCCATAAACAGTATGAAATTTGCGTTTGGCTATATTAAAGTATAGGTAATAACTGGTTTCCAAAATAAATGAATAAAACAGGTAGGTACTGAATAAACTTGGTTTTATTTTTAGTTTAAGTAAACTGGTGTACTACTGCAAGTTCCATGCTAGTCTTTTTCAGGTATGGTTTTTATCTATATTCGGTCTAAATATATGGACTCGAACTATTTATTTTATTTTCTTATTGTGTCCATTAGAATACCTTAAACATAGACCACTACACCAACACGTGTGCTCATTTACTTTGAAAATATTTCGCTGCACTAATTTTCGTGTCTTTAAATTCCCATCAACACATTTTGAACCTTAAATACCCCGCCTGAAGTCTCAATTTCCATGCCATCTAAATTCGACACTGGTTATGGATCATTGTTGTTGCTGTGATCACGGTATGCCTATTCATTGTTTTCGTTGACAACAAAGTAATGTTGTGTTGCAATGTTGAAATGTCGAACGATGAATACAGTTGACCCTAGTACTTGAAAGGTTATTGTATAAGCAGGCAAGTTCTTTAGAAAGGGAAGTTATTGTTAGAATAGAAATTGTAATTATTATACACTGGGTTCGACTGTTACAATGTCTTAGATCATGGCATTTGTTTGTTTATGTTATAAATGCAGTATCTTGTTTGTGATTTGCAATGGTATGATTACTTAACCAATTAGAGGAAGTCGCTAATGATTATGAACCATGTCGTAAACATTTAATTTATGTTGCTGTTCTGTCCTTATAATATCCATTAGATAGTTTTTTTTTATTTAACCAAATTTTACAGCAGGGCTCGGATACCGGTATATTTTTCGAAACGGTTTCGTCTTAAATACCTAAAAACCAGTTTGTTTCGGTTACGTTCGAACGGAACGTTATAATAAGCGTTCCGTTCGAACAATAACATTGGAATTGTTCTCGGTTAATAAAACGTTTTTAACCGGTTTTTCTATTTTATTGGGTCCTTCGTTCGAAACAACGAAACTTCGATACGAAAATAAGAATATCACGATTTTAATTCAGTTGGTATTTGACGGCCGCTCGGCTAAGTTTCGTCGTTTCGTTAACGCAAGTAGACCCTATATCCACACTAATCCACACTAATATTATAAAGAGGAAAACTTTGTTTGTTTGTAATGAATAGGCTCAAAAACTACTGGACCGATTTTAAAAATTCTTTCACCATTCGAAAGCTACATTATCCACGAGTAACATAGGCTAAATTTTATTTTGGAAAAAAATAGGGTTCCGCAAGATATTTGGGTTTTTCGGACACAAGGTGTAAAAAATCAACCAGAAAAGTTACTTATTTTGCGTACGCTGCCTAAACTATAAAAGATAGAACCATAAAATGTTCTAATTAATTGTAGATCTTATAAATATCTACAAAAAAGTCCGCGACACACTATACCTATCTATGTCGAGTGAGGCACAACAACCATTTTTTTTAGGTTGAATTTTTTTTGGACTACATTTAAACGCATTTATTTTACTCATGCTATAATCCTTAATGTTGAAATCATAGACCACTGCGAGCAACACTACTACTAAGTCGCCCAATAAAGTGTAGAAAAAACTTCGTAACACCACTTAATATTCCGAAAACAGAAGTCGAAATCAAAACATACATCGAAAATCTAAACATAAGGGCAAAGAAGCAGTCTCAAGCGACATCCAAACCTATTATAACTTCTTGGAAAAGGTCTTAACGGACAGTCTGATGTCAAAAAATAGAACCCAAAAAGAACGGCAAAAAATATTTAGTAAAGACACAGACCAACTAATAAAAAGACGCACTGAACTAATACGCACAAATAATAAAACAAAAGACATGAAAAATGAACTTAGCAGAATATATAAAGAAACCAATAAATCAATCAAGAGGGATTACAGAAACCACAGACAAGAAATCATTACAAGAAACATAAAAAACTTTAGAAGTGCCAAAAGAGCATACAAAGAATTAATAACACATAAAACTTGGATACAAAAACTGGAACAAAAGTCAACCGAAACAAAATCAAGAAAAGACATAATACACCTTGCAACTAATTTCTACAAGAATTTATACCAGAAGAGAAATAACCGTGACATTGAAATACAATCAAGAATCGGAGATGAAACTGATCAGGACCATGTTAAACCATTTGAAGACGTAGAAATCTACAAACACATTTTAAATCTAAGAAGAGCCCTGGCTCAGATGGGTTATGTAATGAAGTTCTCAAAATAGGAGCACCTATTCTGATTCACTATCTGTTACATTTATATAATATGGTGTTGGAAACAGAAACTGTACCTAAACAATGGTGCACATCAGATATAATTTTGCTTTACAAAAAAGGTAACCCCTTGGACATAGGGAACTATAGACCCATTAGCCTACTAGCAAGCATATACAAATTGTTTTCATCTCTACTTCTAGAAAGATTATCACAGGATATTGATCAGCAGCAGCCAAGAGAGCAAGCAGGCTTCCGGTCGGGATTTAGCACAATGGACCATATACATACACTAGAACAAATTATTGAAAAATACCGAGAGTTTAACAGACCTCTATATCTGGCCTTCATTGATTATAGCAAAGCCTTTGACAGCATCAGCCACTGCTCAATATGGAATGCACTACGATGTTCAAACATTAAACAAAAATACATTAACATCTTAAAATTTATATATGCAAACAGTACGAGTAAAGTAAAACTAGAAAACAGAGGAGAAGTTATAAGCATAGAAAGAGGAGTCAGACAGGGAGACCCTCTGTCACCGAAACTTTTCATCGCTGTGCTCGAAAATATATTTCGGAAATTAGACTGGTCAAACAAAGGAGTGCTAATTAACGGATGTTACATAAACCATCTAAGGTTTGCGGACGACATAGTCATAATTTCTGAAACCTTTAAAGATCTAGAAGAAATGATGAGATCCCTTGATGATGAAAGCTCTAGCATTGGCTTAGAAATGAATGTAAACAAAACAAAGATAATGACTAACAGTCATAAAAGGTACATTGAAATAAAAGGAAACAACATAGAATACGTCAACAATTATATATATTTGGGAAAACAAGTATCATTTAACAAGAACAACAATGAAGAGGAAATAACAAGAAGAATCAACATAACATGGAAAAAATTTTGGTCACTGAAAGAAGTCCTAAAAGGAAACTACAGTCAGCATTTAAAAAAAGTTGTTTTCGATACATGTCTTTTACCATGCTTACTCTACGGCTGCCAAACCTGGATATTCACAAACAAAGTAAAACAACACATTAAATGGACTCAAACAGCAATGGAAAGGAGCATGCTAAAGATAAGAAAAAATCAAAAGATCAAGAATGTAACCATCAGGCAAAAAACTAAAATTACCGACGCTCTAATCCATGCACTCACTCTTAAATGGAAGTGGGCCGGGCACATCTCCCGATATACAGACAAAAGATGGACTATTGAAACAACACGATGGAAAGGCCCAATAGGAAAAAGAAATGTTGGCAGGCCAATGACACGGTGGGCTGATGATATCATTCAAGTAGCAGGAAAGGAATGGATGAATTCTGGCAAGGATAGGGAATTATGGAAAAAGATGGAGGAGGCCTTTACCCTAACAGGGATCCATATTTAAATCAAAAATAATTATAATTAAAGATAAAAATTTTACTAACATAATTTTAACAAACTTACTAACATTTTAAATGTTACTCAGAAATATGGAATTAATGGCTTAATTATTATTATTATAATTATTATAATCCTTATCAAAATAAATTATTTAATCACTAAGTAAAGTTTAAGTAGATAATATGTATTTTATCTTTGAATGATTAAAATTGGACGTTTGGTTTTGAAGTTATGGCGAAAAATTAGTAGGAATTGATTTACGAAAATAATGTTTTACGCATGGGCAACTTTACGTTGCCCTATCACGGGTCGGGGCTCCCGACCATAAGTATATTTTGTTACCTGAAAATAATTTAACGTCAAATGTTGTTTATAGAGAAGCTCTACAATAATCGGTCTTTTTTCGGATCTTTAACCTGAAGATTGCCTAACTGATTCTGTATCGTTAGATAAAGCTGAACCGGCTTCATTCAAAGTGTTGGGACTCAAATGGGATCCCTCAACTGATTCGTTTCTTTTTGAAGTTGTATCTTCACATCGGCCATGTACCAAACGGTCTATTCTTAGTGAACTCGCTAGAATCTTCGACCCGTTAGGATTCTTATCCCCCCTGACAATTCATGTTAAAAGCTTAATCCAAAAGCTTTGGATTATCGGTGCCGGGTGGGATGACGTTCCCCCTGACGAGGTCGTCAGTACATGGAAACAATATCAGGATCAACTTTCTCAGTTGCAACATCTAAAAATTTCGCGTAGAGTCACTCGTACTGATTCACAATCCTACGAGCTACACGGATTCTGCGACAGTTCGGAAACTGCATATGGCGCGGTCATTTATTTACGAGTAACAGACGTAGATAACAATTCTTACGTTCATTTCGTTTGTTCGAAAGCTCGCGTGGTACCATTAAAACGTACCTCATTGCCACGTCTAGAACTCTGCGCCGCAGTTTTGCTTTCAGATCTGTACAAATTCTTTACAGAAACTTATCGGTCTCGTAATCCTATTTCAGCTGTCTTTTTGTGGTCCGATTCCAGTGTTACACTCTCTGGGTTGCGTTCACCCTCATGTCGTTGGTCTACTTTCGTTGCCAATCGCGTGAGTCACATTCAAGAAATAACAGCTATTGAATATTGGCATCACGTGTCCTCTGCAGACAATCCTGCAGATGGATCAATCTCCAAAACGGGCGTATTCTTGTGATCGCTCTGGTGCTTTTCAGATATTGATATTTAATGGTAATTATGTATTTCATTGAAAATAATGATATTCAAATAGTACATTTTTACTATTGGCCTTCAATTTACGCAATCAGTTATGAAAATATTTAAGTTTCAAAAATTTCGCAACCAGAGCAATCATAATTGGTGCCAGAGCGATCATAAATGGTGAAATCAGTGAAACAAAAATAAATATGTTGATAAAATATTATTTATTTAGGCGTTTTCAGTCATATTCAGTGAACGTGTAACAAGATTATATGTAAGAGTCATACATATCAAACATACGGAATATTTTATTTAAAATAATTGCTAAAATAACAAATTATAAAAATGAACTTTTGGCTTAGTTTCATTTATTTGGACTTAAGTAAACCACTTCTAGGTAAATGAGACAAAATTAAAAACCGTTTGAAATCAATTCTTTAATTCTTTATTGCACACAAATACATTTCATTTAATATACATATATTATATTAATTAAAGTTGATGTACAGAGGTGAGCTTAACTCAAAATTGAGTTTTCTTCCGGCAAACCTTTGAGTTATAGTGAGATTATTATTAAGTGGTGAGGAAGATAGAAGTGTACAACTTTCATATTTTAATATACATACATACAAATACTACATATAGTACGTATATAATACAATATATATATTAAATATAGACATACATAGACTACACTCAAATAGAAAGAAAATTTTCTTTAATCTTTCTCCTAAAAACGTTCAGCGAGGGGCTATTGCGCAAGGAATGTGGAAGTGAGTTCCAGAGGCGCACAGCACGAATAGCAAACGATTCGTCGTAACGACTAGAGGAGTGAAGAGGAGTGCGAAGGAGAAGAGAAGAAGAAGTTCGACAAGGCTTGCCCCTGGGGACCAGGAATTCAAAGCGTTCCCGCAGGTAGCCTGGATATTTAGGGTTGTGCAAAACTGAGTAAAGGAGACAGAGAATATGAGAATCTTGACGTTGCCGAATAAGCAAACACTTCAATCGAGCCCGGAATTCCGACACGTGGTCGTACTTCCGAAGACCAAATATGAAGCGGATGCACATATTCTGCAGACGTTCGAGTTTATTTAGAAGTTCCTCCGTTGCATCTAAATAACATACATCGGCATAATCCAGAAGAGGTAGTAGAAGAGATTGGGCGAGAGTGATTTTAGTATGAAAGGGCAGGAACTTCTGGAGGCGCTTTAGGGAGTGAAACGAGCAAAAGACCCTCCTACTTACCTCAGAGACATGGGTATCCCATGACAGATGGCAATCCATGTATACACCCAGATTTTTGGCTATTTTGGAGTATGCTATAGGAGCCGAATTATAAAGTATAGGTGGAAGAGATTGATGATCCAATAGGCTGTAAAAATGTCTGCCACCAATAATGAGAGCTTGAGATTTTGTAGGATTAACTAAAAGACCAAAAGATTTAGCCCACGGATGGATATTACTAAGATCATTATTGGTGGCGGTACAACTGCAAGTCGTCTGCGTAGAGGTGGTACTGAGAAGAAAGAACTGAAGTTATAGAATTGATAAATATAGAAAAAAGAAGGGGAGAAAGGACACTACCCCGGGGAACGCCCGTCGTAAGTTGCGGGAGGAGAGACATTGAGGGAAGAGAGGATCCCTAAAAGTATGTCAAAATCAACTGAATTGAAAGCACTGCTAAAATCCAAAAGTACCAGGACTGTTATTAACTTCCTCTCCATGGCCAGTCGTATGTCGTCGGTAATTTTAACAAGTGCAGTAACAGTACTATGGCCAGGGCGAAATCTGAGACTCAGCAGGCTGTTAGAGGAAAGGTAATTAGACAGCTGATCTTGAACAACGCCCTCAAGGACCTTGGATAGGACAGGGAGAATGGAAATGGGACGATACTGTGATACGGATGTTGGATTGGCGACTTTAGGAAGCGGTAGGATATTGGCCTTTTTCCAGACGGAAGGAAAGGAACTTGTAGTCAGGGAGAAATTAATGATGTGGGTGATAACTGGTACTATATATTCTAAGATGGGAAGGAACATTTGGAGTTGTAGGCCGTCATCACCTACCGCTTTTGTGGAAATGGAAAGAATTGATTTTTCAACATCTCTCTCCACAACGGCTTTATATGTGAACGAGGTACATAAGGTACGTAAGGTAAGGTAGGTAAATACGTCAAAATCGGTTTATGGGTTTAGGTTACCTAAAGAAACCCAGGAAAGGTTATAAATTAAAGGTTATATGCATAGTTCATCATTTGTAATTGTTGCAGTCTGCTACTACTACTTAAAATAGATTTATAACGTACAATTAATGCAAAATATCATTGCTCTGGTCTTTTTGGACAGAGCAATCACAGCCATAGCGATCAGAAAAAGTCACAAAATCATAAATTTAGCCGAATTTAAAAGCAGTAGAAAGTTGTCATTACTTCTCATAAAAAACATCATAACGATCACTTAATTCACATAACAAACACTTTTGCAAGCTAACTATTTAATTTAAATAACGTGCCATAGCAATCATAAAATTCGAGAACCAAATCCAGAACAATCATAAACTTACCTTCGTAATGTTGGAGCGCGGGAATGTGGCGCACAGGTATCCTCCTCGGCGGTTAGACCACTACCAGCGTCACCTCGCGGGAGGGGAATAAAGTGTCTATAACGCGTAACTAGGGATGAGCGCGATGTTTTACCTCAGCGCAGAGTGATGAGATAAAATACTCGGTCACGACTTTAAATTCAAATTGTGGCAAAAGTATTGTTAATATAACTAAAAATATTTTATTACCATGAAGAATAACTATTTGTTATGTAATCTAAATAAGTTGTTTCATATGAACCTTCTCATTAAAAAGTTGAAGAACGTTTTTTTCATTCAATCGGGAGTTGGGTCAACCCAGAGCGATCAGGATTTTAGGCTTTAAGATTTTTTTTTAAATATTTAAAATAAACTTATTCTTAATATTAGCCTTGTATCACGTAGATCAGACACCGAACTGTGTATAAAAAAATATTTTGTAAACGTTTTTCGAATTTAAAATGGGTTTATCCAGCCCGACATGAAAAAAAATGCCTCTCGAGATCGACCCAGATGTTTGTTCGCGAGGCCAATTTCCAAGTGAACTTCTTCACAACTCGTTATGGTGGGCGGGGCCACGATGGTTACCCGAGCCGCATGAGTCATGGCCATCTTGTATTGACAGCGTTGATAATGACGAGCAGAAAGTTGTTGAGGCCGAGACTCGTAAATCTCCTGTGTTAGTATCAACTGTGCATCCTCGGGAAAAAGATTTTTCAATTATCGATAATTTATTAAATCGTTTTTCATCGTTAGAAAAAATCAAAGCCGCAAAGCAACATTTGTATCGCATAGTCGGTGATCGGGTTCTAACAGTTGAAGAACTTACTACATTATTCGTACAAATCGAGGCGGTTTTAAATTTACGGCCCATGTGCCCTGTTAGTTCGGACCCTAATGACTTGTCAGCGTTAACACCGGGTCATTTCCTTACATTGGAGCCTTTGACCGCTGTCCCCGATGATGATTATTCCAACGTCAATATTCATCGTCTTCATCGTTGGCAGTTGTTGCAAGCTTTCCAACAAAGTTTATGGTCAAGATGGAAACACGAGTACTTAAATTCACTCACTCAACGCGCCAAATGGACCAAGAACTCAAGACCATTAGGGGTGGGCTCGCTTGTGATCATCAAGGATGACAATCGACCTCCTCTTGCATGGTCACTTGGTAGGGTTACTGATCTTCTTCCTGGCGCTGACGGAGAAGTTAGGGTTGCAATTCTTAAGACCGCTACTAGCAATTCTGTTAAGCGACTCGAAACTCTGTCCTCTACCTATAGAGGATTAACGTATTATTTAACTTAATATTATTAAGCATCGTAGGTTAGGTTGACTGGATTCGTAGTTCAGTAACTATTAAGGTTTAACGTTTTCTTCCTAACTTTTCTATTTATATTTCGTATTTTCGAAAATACCATAGGTATTTTGGTGGGCGGAATGTTTCGTCATCATACAAATTACTAAAATAAGAACGTTTAAATTTCACCACGGGCAACACACGATGTTCTTATCGATTTTCAGCAGTGGCAATCACAACTGTTTTGACAGTTGTAATACGTGCCGTACTCGTTATCCGATTGGTGCTACTGCTGCATCTGTCATGACGTCACTACCGTTAACGGACAAACCGCCCCCCCCTATCGACAATCTTTTCTTACCATCTTGCACGCGCGCGCACTTCGCGATCTCTCTCAAGAAAAAACCCTTTAAACGCGTCAACTCGACCGATATTCTGCTGGAAATCCCTATTCCGAGCAGCTCGTGACCTTCAGCAATCAACTGTGGTCATCATCAGAAATCAATCATAGCGCAGGCGGATCATCGGCAGCAGAAATAGCAGACCAAGGTACGTGCACGTGTTTTAGTTTGTTACTGCTGCATTTACTTAAGAACATCGTTTGTGTGATCGTCCAGCCTCTTGGGCTGTCCCAGATGTGGAGTTACTCCTCGTTTCTATCGCGACTGCACTGCATTTTGTGACGGTGACGCCAAAAATTGTTAATTGTGTAAAACTTTAGGCGGGAATTTCTGTCGGTTGTCTCAAATAGTCTCAATTACCACGGCAGAGCACCAGCCAGCCTAGCATGCGCACCACGGCTATTCTTCGACGCTCGTCTCGCGATGTCAGTGCCGTGTGAGTGGGAAAGACATCACGCTGACGAGAGAAAAGTGTCGACAAAATTTTGTCGTGGTGCATATGCTAGAACACCATATTGCAAACTACCTAATTACTCGCAAGTCGCAACACACACAACCTTAATCAATGCGCGACCGCATCGGAATGAATTATTTATCGAAATTTAAACATACCCTACAGAACCCAACAAGTTCATGCTTTTCGCTGCACACTACATGCGGCTGTGTCCTGCGGAATAAACCGGTTTTTTTAAACTCTCTTTTTGTTCTCATTTCGTTTTCGTTCCGAACAAAATGTTGTTCAAAGAACCGTTGAAACCGTTTTAAAAACGTTATTTTAAATAACGGTTCCGAGCCCTGTTTTACAGCAACACTTTAAAAGTTTTTAGGTTTGTCATGAGTACGTGGTCAACAAGTTGTCAAACATGTCTCTTAAAATTCTTCGTTATTAGTTTTTCACCTCTATTCGACTTCTAAGTTTACCAATATTTTGTCAAGACTAAACACGTCCTTCCAGTCTGAACTCCCAATACAATTACTAAGACATAACAAGATAATTTTCTATCAAACTTCTGTAAGCGTGAGTGTCTAACCGGCAAAGATTATTGCATCTACATCGTGGCTACGTCGCGTCGTCAGAATCTTAATAAGTGTGTAGACAGCCCGCGGGCCGGTAGACATCTTGGTCGCTATGTCGCCCTAGTACTCATACTATTTGCTCACTCGCTTTCTTAAGCTTGTGTTTGAAGCGAGTAAGAAACATCATGTTGGTTAGGAAACTTTTTTTTCAGAATGATCTCCTAAAATAAATTCTGAAATTCTCTGCATTTAATGAACTATAAAATCAAGTGCTGTGGTTGTTCAGTTATTTCAGTTAACCAATTATTTTAATTAATTAAATCTTTAAATAACTTTAATAAAACAAATTGGTTTTATTTATATCCTGCGAAAGTATATGAATAATATCAAGAAAGCTGACAATAGTGAGTTTAAGAAGTAATGTGTCCAACGCCAAAACTATCAAAATTCAACTACCGCCTCTTTCGTCGCGCCTAATTCTGTTACCTTCGACCTAAGGGGGACTTTTTACTTGTCCCGAGATCTAGACATTACGCAAAGATTAGATTTTGTTGGAGAAAGTTATTTTGAACAGGAGTGGCTTATATCGCGTAGGTACCTACCATAATTTAATGATTTTTTCTTGAAATGGTTTCTGGTAGATTGGATATTGGCGAGATGGCGAAATTAAAGAAATAAAAATGCTACAGCTGAAAGCAAATATAACATTTTCAGTTGTTATGTACGAATGATATTTATATCAAATCAAATAATTTATTTGTTATTAATTTCATATTTGACAATGAAGTACTGCGTCTCCGGGAGGCAGAGGGCTTTGTCCTACTGGCTAAAACGAAGAGAGCGTCTCCTTTTCCATATCGGGAGCCAGTAGAAAACTCATTTACAATCTACTATGGTCGTTCGGGAAAGTATGTTGTTCTCCACTCAATATTAGAGGTAGGTGTAGTTTGCTTGAATAATATGTATTTTATTTTGATATATGAATACATGACTGTTTTTATATTTAGATCTTCATTTGTTTGTCAAACTTTTTATTCATTTATGCAAATTGAAGTTCAATGATTTTGATCTTTCAAGTGTTGGGAATAAGATTGTTTTTGACTCATGCAAGAGTATTTAATTTATTTTACTAGGTATAAAAAGTTTTCCAAGAACATGAATTTTATTGGTTTTTGAAATACTCATAGTCATATTATAACATGACTTCTTGATATGAAATTGATCCTGTACCATCTAAAAGTATTAAAACAAATTTTATAGAAAAGTATAAAAATCAAATAAAATATGAAACTTTAAATCATATATTTTAGTACCTACTACACAAGTAAGACAACATTCAAACCAACCTCCCAATAAATAGACTACAGTAGTTTGTATTATCTTTTAACGGGTGACCGGCAAGATTAAAAGCAGACACTAACATATTAAAAAAAGACATACGATAAGAAGATTACACCACGACTTAATACTCAGAACTTAGGACTCATACTAAATAACGTCTAAAGCTAAATACGCGTAGTTAACAGACACTAGTCCATATGTTATGACGAGCCAAAAATATGGAAGACAATACATCAAGGAACATACCCAAAGGTTTGAAATCCCTTCGACACGCAAGCAAATCGCTCGGCGATCTGTCAACGAGGCGGGAAACGCAAAAAAGTTGAATTTCTTACCGCATAAGCGTAATGAATAAAAGGCGGCAAACTTTCTGCCGTTACCGGTGGCGACGGTACTATTCTGATAGACAAATAGCTACTGTTTTTAAATGTGGATTTGATAACAATAAATTATTTTACAATCAAAAAGTTTATATTTCTCATAAACCTAGTAAAGTCTTCGGAAACGTTAAATTTAAAAATCCATATTACTTTTTGTGTAGTAAGTGTTGAAGTTGAAGTGCTTGAAAGATAATGTACTGATGATGTGAATTAGTATTTATTTATTTCCGAAAGGTACACCAACAGCATATACATCTCACATTGCAAATACAAATTTAAAAGAAGGAGGTATCTAATGTACATGCCAATTATAGGTATACACAACATTTTAAAATAACATAGCTAACATCTTAAAACTAAGTAAAATATGAATACACAAAGAAAAACAAAAAAAAAAAAAAATGTAGATACAAAGGAATATGAATTACAAACATATTATTACGTTATACAAAACAAAACAAAAAACAAATACAATATTAAACAAGCAATTACTATTCCGATATGGAGGTAAAAAAATCATTTATTGATTTCTTGAACTGCGTTAGGGAACCACAAAACACATCTAAGTCTGGTAGTTTCGAACAAAATTCATTATACTGAATACATATCCTAGACACTGGTGAATGCCTTCCTAAGTTCGTTCTACTGTTAGGTATTTTAAAAAGTCTATAGATTGAATATCTAGGAATGTTAAAGGGAACTGACCACTGAATACGTTCTAGTAACTGTTCACACTCAGTAATACCATTTACAATTTTATATAAAAAAACTAAATCGTGCATAGTGCGACGTTCACGAAGTGACTTAAGGCGGAAGAAAGTCAAACGCTGATCATAAGGACACCTGTGTGATATACCTTGTGATATATAAGCAATATGTCTTGTGAACGCGCGGTGAATATTTTCTAGTCGCTGTGAATGTACTGCGTACATGGGATTCCAAGCTATACTGGCATATTCTAATTGAGAGCGAACTAATGCATTGAAAAGAACTATCTTCGTTTTAGCCCCGAACGATTTCGTATTTCTCCTTATAAAACCCAAGACTTGGGCAGATCTTTTGACGACTTCCGAAATGTGTGAAGTAAATTTTAATTTTTGATCAATAATTACCCCTAGATCACGGATTTCAGATACTTCCTGCAGAGTCACTTCGTTAATTTTATACGTGGATGGTAATGGTAGCAATTTTCTGGAGTATCTAATGTAGAAACATTTTTCTGCATTTAGGAGCATTCCATTGGACTCACACCACTGACTAATTTGGTCTAGATCTTTTTGGACTAGATTTATGTCAGGTGTGGACACAATTTTCTTGTAAATCTTGAGATCGTCAGCATAGAGGGAAAAGTCGCAGTTAATAATGTCTGTGAGGTCGTTAATAAACGTAATGAAAAGCAGAGGGCCAAGATGCGAGCCCTGTGGTACTCCTGATTTGGCATAATATACAAATGACTCGTGACCGCCAACTGAGACCACTTGTAATCTATCAATCAAATAGGATTTGAACCAGGCTAAAAGGGACCCGTGGATGCCGTATGATTCTAGCTTTTTTACAAGCAATTCATGGTCGACTTTATCAAAAGCGCTTGAAAAATCTGTATAAATAGCATCTACCTGGTATCCATTATCAATACTCATAGATAAATCAGATATAAAGTAAGTAAGTATTGTTAAATGTCAAGTATCGTTTTTTTTAATCTTGATTACCATTGACAGTTTCGAATAATTATTTATTTTGAAGTGAAGCGTGACCTTTCAAACATTGTTTGAAACAATCTAAACTTCTATTAAAGACCTATTAGACTTCAAATAACTATAATTAAGATTTACATAAATTTTAAATAGCCCATGATTTTAATGATTAGGTATACCAGCTAGGCTATGACCAGCAAAATAATAATACAGATCAGGAAAACATTATGATAACCAGACCTAACCATTTTTATATTTTTGCTGACCAATTGACATAATCAGAGAATCGCTCACAATTTAGCAAATCATTTAATTTATTCGTTTCAAATATAGTAATACCTAGTTACCGTACAGTTAGAATAGGCATCCAGACGTTTCAGTTTACAGCAAACAAATAGTTGGAAAACATTTGGAATAAGGATGTGTGAGCACAATTTGTCGGTACGGACGTTCGGGCGCCCTCTCCGCAGGAAATGAGCGTATTTGTCTTACCTGAGCGCTGTGGGTCCTCTCTTCTAGCGATAAGCGATATTATATTGGTTTTAGTAAGAATAATATCTTATAGAGGAGTTTTGTTATGTATTTCTTTCGAAGAATAAAGAATTTCTGACTAATCCTAATTTGTTTAATTAAGACTCAATTTAATCAAATGGTCAAGAATTTAAACGAGTAAAGGACTGTGCCATTGATATCCTTAGTTGAATAAAGTATAAGATCTTATTTCATTCATGGATTATTCGTAGACAGAGTTATCTATATTATATCCACACACATTTTGTAAATCAATAGACTCAGCCTTATTTTAAAATAACGTACTTGAGAATTAAAAAAAAGCCAAAACTGAAATCATTCACCTATAGCACCTAAAAGTCCATTCTTATATTGTTATCGATAACAACAAGTTCAAAATATTAATTTGCCGTCACAGGGACTCTGCCCCAGCCCTGAGCCACACATTAATAAATTCACTTACCAACATTTATGAATGTTAATAATTAAAGCCGCTACAGCGAACTGTTTCTCTACGATTTATTTGGTGTTTCAACTGTTTATGCACCGTGTGCCACTGAAATCTAGAAGTCAGTTCCCTGAAGCCACATTGCGGGGTAACGTTGTGCATTGTTGAATTTCGTTTTGTTTTATCGTAGGATCGTGTTTCTTTGTAGAATGTTTATACGTTTTGAGGGATAAAAGTTTTATCAGTTTATTTGAAGTTTGAAGATTATAATGAAGTGATAGGTGACGAATATTTTTTTTTATTTTATTATATTTTGTTAGTCACTAAATCGGTCAGCGGCCATCGCTTAATAGATTATCTTTCTTGCCCATGATAGTACTGCTGTTAATTTTATTAATGATAATTATTATTTTACTAATATAGTAGCGTGAAACACAGCCGACAAGGTTTTTACTTGGTCAGAAATCCCCAAAATGTGTATCGTTGAAAACATCTTGGTCTTCTTCATTTCGTATCGGTGGTAAATTTAAATTTCATCTTGGTTCATGTAAAATGCTACTATGCGAGCATAAAGTGTTTTATTAAAGCCTTGTTCTAGCTGTCCTGTCCTGTGGGGGTCACAAGTAACGGCTACGTAAATAAAGATTCGAACCTATAGTTTACGAGATGTTTAGTACTCGGATAGAAGAATCATTCGGTACAGAACATAAAACTTTAATGTGCAGATAGAATGGCGAAACGATGAGAAAATACAAACAACAAAATAAATTTTACTGAAACTAAATGGCAACAATAAAATAATTAATTTCAAAGGATTTATCTAAAGGTAAACAATTTAATTCTCAAAAGATTGTTTCAATCAATACACGAGACCCGTTTTCAACCCCGTTGCACCCGTTTGCATTAAAATATGTGGATTTTAGGACACTACTAACTACCCAAAATTGTATGTAAAGATCTTGGTAGTTATTAGTGTCTTGAAATCCACATAATATGGTTCAAAAATACTACTTAGAAGTACGAAAACAACCAGGAAAACTTACACCACACCTAAAAATAATGAAAAACAAAACTCTCCTATAGAAGGCAGATAGGAATCGTCGGGCCAGAATAATTGTTTCGCATGGCGAGATATATAAGTACCGTCGTGGAAATGACGGCCAATCCAGATGCAGGTGATGTTTGACCTGGTTTCAGAGGTTAAGATGTTTTGAGAACAAAAATATAATCATTCTGGAATTATGAGGAAGATAATGTTAATAATTTTTATGGTGAGGAAAATGCAGATTTGGAAGAATTTAAGGAACTTTTTGTAATGTTGTGGTCTGGATTTCTGCCAAAATGAAATATAATTTTTAAAACTTTCTTACTGCCGATTTTGGGATATTTACAAGAAAAGATATAAATATCCAATATCTTATCACGCATGTTAACGATACATCACTTCACTGGTCTGGTTTTGATTTTTTGTATCAAAATAATTGACGCAAAAAATTAGGTATCAATAATTACTTAACTAACCTATTTTGAGCTAAAATTTTGTAAATTTGACTATATACCAGGAGTGCTCCTCACCTCTTTTGGATCGATACACCCTTTCATTAACACCCTGTACAAGTTTACATAGATAGGTTCCAAAAGAAAAACTAAAATTCCGACGTTTTTTTGGCTTTGTTCTAACTATATTTCTTCCTTTTCAGGTCATCACCACGTTTGGTAGGCTCCGATGCTTCATACAAACTGAGCCCTTACGAAATGGAAGCCTTAAATGCGGTAAGTACTTTCCCACATTAAGTCATATGTATACATCATGTTGAAGGATTTCACCAACTTAGAGATAATGTTGGAGATAAAAAAAGGTTTTAGTTATGTAAGTCGAGTATCTACTGACAGGGAATTTTCCTAGAAATCTGACGATAGAATTTTCTTAGAAGCTGAAAATGATAATATTGTATATATATTTTTTCTATAATCTTATTTATTTTTTATAATAAGTTTTATGTGTATTTTTTTTTCTGACCTATGTTTGTTCCTATGCTGGACAATTATGGTCTCCCTTAATTTGCTCCAAGCTTTATCTTTGTCTCTCCCACCAATCTGGCAAATAGCAGCTTATATCATTTCACCAGTGTCTTCTTAGCCACCTCGTTTCCGACTTCCAGTTATTTTTTAATTTGTATCAATAATAATGTCATCACAATTACTATTTGTTTTCCATATAGATAGAGTCAAGTTTCCAAAACCGTAGCAGTTAACGAGGGTAACTATGGATTTAATGCTGTGTAAAGTAAACATCGTTATCTGTCGACTTATTGCGTACTAGACAAATAATAACATAATAATACAGCACGCATGTGGCCTTGCAGATTAGAGTGTGGTACAAGGTGGAAGATTTCGCGATTAAAAAATATATATTCAATGGCTAAACTAACGGGGTGTCTAGTTTTAGGTTATATTTAAGTCTTAGGATTAGTTTATTTTTACTTTTGTTAATTTATTATTTAATTTATTGTGGTACCTTACAAGGCTGTCTTGGCGCACCAGCGCAAAAAGCCTCATCAAATAAATGATAAAAAAAAAAAAAAAAATGGCTAAACTAGCCAAAAGCATTACTTATGCTTCGATATCTTTGTCAGATTAGAGAAAATTGTAACTTAGAGAGGACCTGGTCTTAAAATAATTGATCTTTGAAAGTAGCGTTTGCTTGGTCAAATTCGTGAAATATTTGAGTCTTGATATGGCTTTATTTTTGGTTATCGCTATGTTCTTCGCTATGAATAGCATTGGTGACGAAAATACTCCAAGACACCGAAAACATGAATGGTTTTCAAAGCACCCGAACTATTTTCGAATCCCAAATTGATCCCGCTTTCGCTTACATATTGTCCAACAATTTCCTGTAGTCTTATAATTTATTGACCAATTACGTATACTGTATATAGCAACCGAATAGCAATTCATCTATAGCATTGCTGATAAGATCGAAACGCGGTTAGATAGGAACTTGTTGCAAATGATTTCCAGGTGTAATGGTCAGTTAATTAATCGATTTTCCTTATCAGGCACAGAATTATAGGCGCGGAGACCCTTCTTAAATGGAGTCATTTCTCATGAGCTACTTTCACATTGATTTAATATACTCTAAAACTCTATAATGTTAATATTCATTCAAAACGTGATTTCCTACATTCGAGTACCTAATTACCTATTGCTTCCCGACGTTTACGCATATTTTAGACACTGAAATAAAAATACTTTTACGGATTTTATCTCGGTGTATATTTAGGTTTTAGTTCCCGACGTTTCGACGGTTTTACAGGTGTCATGGTCACGGGCAGAATCCTTCTTTGAGCTACATTTTTCCTGACACTAGTTACTCATTACTGAAGTATGGTGCCAATGTCAATAGCCTCTAATCTCTTTAATTACATGTAATACCACAATACACGGAACTAAGGATACGGTAACATCCCATATGTTTATTGTGATATTTGTTTTATGGTATTAGTATTAGGTATCCATATGTAGTGCGTTTGTTTGTATACAAATGAGTTGTTGACATCGGTTTTCAATAACATGTTAGTAACAATTAAATGATATCTGTCTTCATCACGTAACACACGTTACAATGTTAAATTTATTAAGTAAAAATATAGTAGGTACTATTTATTCACATTAATTCTAAATCTTGCTTTTCTCATGCTTAGCTAAATATTAGTTAGGTACTCTATTACGAAACTATTTAAAATTTCAAATAAATACTAAAATACAATTCATTTTAAAATAAACTACTTGGCTTTATTAATTGATTAAAATATAATATTTTATCTACGGTTATAGGATGATCATTTAAGGAATTCATTTCTGTAGTCCCTTTACAGATATTAGCTTTAAGCTAAATTACTAAGTTGGTAGTTGACCTGTCGTAAGAGTCGATTAACACGGATACGGGTGGCGCCAAGTTTGCAGCACTAGGGTTGACCTTAACATATTTAATTTAAACAGCTAAATTACTTATTCTGTTACCAATACAGTAATACCTCACTCTTTGCCTTTTATTCCAGAAAAAAGTCAACGGCAAAATACATTCTTCAAACTGAAATATTTATTATGTTACAGTTTTGTAATTAGTATTTTGCTGTTGACTTTTTTCTGGAATAAAAGGCATAGAGTGAGGCATTACTGTATTGTTAACAGAATAAGTAATTTAGCTGTTTAAATTGTGAATAAAAAAATATGTTTTGTTGCTACCAAAAAAAGTTTTATTTAGTTTTTGTAAAGTATAGCTTGTAGAAAAGAAGTCAATAGAGGGACTAGTAAATAATTGTTTAACAATATACTTACGTTTCAAAGATATAAAATAACCAGCCCAGACGGAGATGGCGGGACGAACTGGAGTCCTTTGATAAGGAGTGGATGACCACGGCCCTAGCTAGAGAGAGATGGAAGGAGGGTAGAGAGGCCTTTGCCCTGCAGTGGGACAGAAACGGCTAGAAAAAAAAAGGCAGAAAGGAAGGTGAAGAAGTAAACTCTGATATTACGACTGGATTTCAAACACCGCGATTTTTTTCTACTGAAATCATTTTCGGCGTCAAGAATAATTTAATTTATAATTAATACTACTCTTCCAAACTTGTAAACCAGATATTTCCACATTCCGAAATATCATGTAATTTTCTGGTACCAACCCTAGCATTCATACAAGTTAGTACTTGTAAAAGCTTTTTCACGCCATTCAAGTGCATAAAATTTGTTTGGAGCGAACCTGAATAAAACTCAGACCTTACCTAGTAGGGTCGGTATTGTTACCAATTAAGTATAAGGCCTACAGTGGTACCTATTTAGCGAGGCGCCGATCCTTACTCGTAATCTATTGTTAACTGCTATTAAAGCTTAAAGCAATTTCAGTAAAGCCATAAAAAATACAACCACTTCCCACAAATCAGTAAATAATGTCAAATATACAAAGTTAAGCAACGTTGAGGGGCTCATGGCTAAGTGTAAGCCGTACGGTTTGACCGATAATACAGGTTAAGCCGCGCTCACCGCGGTTGTTCCGTGGATGGGTGACCATTTCCGAACATATCGAGACACGAGCTATCACAGGCACGGAGGGGTGCCTCGGATAGCACGTTAAGCCGTAGGTCCCGACTGTCATACTATGATCTTTGGCAGTCGTTAAGTCAATTCTGATAACTAGCCTTATGGGATATAGTACCATGGGATACTGTGTTAATACCCAGTAAAATGGGTTGTGGAGGTCAGATAGGCAGTCGCTCCATGTAAAATATGGTATTCAGCTGAATCCGGTAAGACTGGAAGCCGACCCCAACATAGTTGGGAAAAGGCTCGGGAGATGATGATACAAAGTTAAGCAATGGTCCTCGAGGCTTAGATTTAGATGGGTGGGAAACAATGTCCATGTCCCTGGAATTAGTAATGCTATCGGTACCGTTTGCATAATACCCATGACAGTCGTTGAGCTCTGTTTATTGTCCGATAGTAGAATACGGGTCTTAAATAGGATATTGATATCTTTCAAACAGTTTTGGGTTGCGTTCGTATCGTTGTGGAGTATTGTACATAGCATGTAACCTATGCTACCACATAATGCTTTCGTTTCATTTCTCAAGATCTCTTCAAAATAAAACGCAGCTTTATAGCAAATTTTAAAAGCGAATCCAAATGGGTTTTCTGTTCATGATAATTTTGTGTTATTAACTCTATAACTACCGTTAATTTTAAGTTACAGAGGATTTAGTTTCAATTGTCCTTTATGCTGCTAGCCATTTAAGGATAAAAGGGATGATGTTAAATAGTTGTTTTTTTTATTTTTGTGCGCCAGTTTCAACTGTAAACGAAGCATAGTGGGGTTACTAGCATGTTTGAGAGAGTTATTAAGGTCAACAGACAACAGAAGTCTATTAGCTTGTCCTAGCCTATTGCAAAAGCTTATAGCTCTAACCCCTGTTATTCTTAGAGGTGAATTATACAAAAATGCTTAGGAAATTAGGTTTCATTACCATAGTATGGAAGGTTATTATCGCATGCATGATAAATTAAGCAAAATACCGCCAATGTGGTTTATACAAAAGTCTGTATACAATTTGTGCGGTCGCGAGCCTCCATTAGCTCATCAAGACGCTTTTGTATACAGACGTAGCGGAAACAGAAGGGATTTGATGTATAATCTGACAGAACGCCCTAACGCTACCACGAGAAGTCGATCCCATTTATTTATTATCAGCGTGTATATTGTCCCATTGCTAACCAAAGGCCTGGTCGAATCCATTATCAAGTGAAAAATGCCTGTAAATCTCAAAGGTTAGGTCTTGTTTATATGATGTTTAAAAAAAAAGATATAGTCTACACTAATGCATTATTCAAATACAAAGACTTTAGGAAAGTAATTAATAAAAAACAGCTCTTCCTAATATGACTGATGACCTAAAAATTGTACCTAATCATGACGTTTAACAAAAATGTAGTCTGTATAATGAATCTTTTCTATCCAAAATATATTTGTTTACACAGGACCAAGGAAACTGATAGAGATCGAAAACATTTTGCAATTATTTCCGTAGTAAGGGCAACAGCGTCAAAAGATACGTTTGAATAAGTTGCAGCAATAATCGTTGATTGTGTCGTAACCAGGTCTGCTCGGTACATCAGAACGACTCTTTTGTGGTTTAATTGCACGTAGTTCTGTTAATGTTAAGGCTCGAAAGGAAATGCTCGGTTTAGAGGCTTTTTGTGGCAGAACTTTACATAATATTTCTACCTTAATTGTTTCGAATCGGAGTTTTCAGTAGCAAGTAGGTGTAAATAGCTTAGCAATTTCTGACTTAATTGAATATACCTAGGTGTTCTTCTGAAACTTTCGCAATATGACTTCTAAATGTATTATATATAAGAATGGTAGTTTTGAGTAAAAGAAGTATGTCAATAAAATTAATTATACCCAAACTAAATAAGAATATCTACCTATTACAAACACTCCGGTCAAATAAATCACACACATCTGCGCTATACCACCTACTAAAATAGACAATACACACACCCCACTAGAAACATCAATTCGAATCAAATCCTTGTTATTTCAACGACCGCGAAACGATAATGGCGATTAGTATAATGAAATGAAAACATTAGCTCCAAATAAAGACAGTCACGGTGTGGCAGATAAATAAATTTACACTCTATTACGTCGCAGTGATTCAGCTAAGTGGGCAGGGGCCCGTGGCGCCACTACCAAGAATATATTACGGAAAAGGGATGAAGACTATTATAATCATGAAGATCTTTTGTAGTTTGAGATAGATAATCGTATGTGATTCTTAGTCATATCAGAAGTTGAATCAGTACACAAAATCGCTTTGAAATCGACAAGTTTTGGTATCATTAAAGGTTTGTTTAAACTAAAACAATATTGGTAGCTAGACACTGATACGATTAAAACTTTTGATTTAGAAACATTATTGGATTATTAGAACTTTTTTAAATTAAATAAGTTGGTTTTGAAAGTAAATCGGTTTGGAAATATTATTATGTATTTTTTGATAGATTTTAATAGGGAACAGCGCAATTTTGGTATGGGATGCGGGTATTTGAATGCATTTATTTGCATTCCGTAGTATTGAGATTCAGTGTTCGTCCTATTTAATACTTCTGATTAATTTTATTGCGGATTGCAAGACGGTTAATCGTTTTCCTGACATACAGTGCTCAAAAGTTTAGGTGGTATTAATTGCTTGCAGATCCTTGCCTACAGGAGCTACAATGATGAGTATGTGTAACGGGCTTGTCTCAATTCAAAAAACATCAGTGCCGTGAATATTGTTCAGTGTCACATGGCCTTACCATAATCAAGTTATAGTACTCCTGCATACCTGTGTTGTATAAAAGGCTCGCTTAATCTATCAATTCCTTTGCTTAATTCGTTTTTTACAACAGTCGTAAAGGACGGTCTACACGAAATGTCATCATTAATGGTTAATACCTGTTCTTAAATTTTCAATTCGCTTTAATTTCCTGTTGGGTAGAGAATAATTAACACGTTCGCTGCGGCTGCTCTAGATTAAGACTTGCTACCAGTGCTGTACAAGTCACATACTTCCCGTATCAAGATTGCCTGATATGCGTAACGACGTCTATTTTCCCGTACGTAGTCCTTACTTCAAACCTCCACAGAAACATGGAAAGTCCACAGCAGGTTTTTTTTGTTGTACCAATCAATAGCTTACATCCTTGTGTATACACAGCTGCCGTCGCACGGGGATCTAAGTAATATCTTAAAAGTTACAGGTATTTTTGGAAATGGTTGATTTTACGGGAAAATAGTTGTCGTGGCGCATACAACAGTCATATTGCTAAATACTTAAGAAAGTAACAGTACAGGTACCATACCGCGCTATTTATATCGCGTTTTGTATAATCGTATTAACTGGGCACAGCACTACGGCTAACTGTAGCTCCGCGCGCGCTCACGTTCTGTGCGGTACGGGGTTTAGGATACGGCCAAATAGTTCCCGTATCGCACTATTGTAAAATAATTACCTTCCTGTGCGTTACGATAAAATAATTCCCGTACATTTTTATTCGTAAATTTCAATACACTTCAAGCAAGGAAACCGGCAATATAGGTGTCTCTTTTTTACTAGTACGAAAACCTAAAAAAATCACCTCCGCACGGAGCGCAAAACAAGGACAACTAGCTGCCGCACAGAGCGAAATTCAAATACAACCAAATACTTCCCGTAACGCAGTGAATGTGTTAATATTTTAATATCTGGCGTCTCATTTTGGTATGCTTCTGTTGTGTGGTGGGCATTTTTCAATTCTCATGTTGTTAAATACCTTAAATAAGGTATCTTATGGTAGTTTTATGGCACTGATCATTGTTCAGATTTTGTTATTTTATTCTACAATTTTTTTCATAAATCATAATAATATCTATACTATATAATATTATAAAGCTGAAGAGTTTGTTTGTTTGTTTGGTTGAACGCGCTAATCTCAGGAACTACTGGTTCGATTTGAGAAAATCTTTTTGTGTTGGATAGTCCATTTATTGAGGAAGGCTTTAGGGTATATAACATCACGCTGCAACTAATAGGAGCGAAGCAGCAATGAAAAATGTTGCAAAAACTGGGAAAACCATTCATTTTTTAAGGCTTCCGATGCGTGCGCTACGTAAACGGTTAGAGTTACCTAAAAAATATGTAGGAATGAATTGTTCCTCTTTAAATGATCTAAAAAAATGTCCGCGACGGTATATGTCTATCTTTTAAGATTGACTCACTATAAACTTTTTTAAGGTAATCAATTTTGGTCGAAATTAATGCATTATTACCAATTATTGGCTAGAGTTTTATCAACATAATATTAACTAAAATTATAATTTACGTAGTTTTTTTTTTTTTTTTGTTTTTAGACGTCTTCATCGCGATCATAATAACAGAAATTAAGGCGGACGAAGTCGCGGGCAACAGCTAGTTAAAAATATAGGTAATGATAGAGGAGTACTAAAAGGTAAAATTTTTGGACCATATCAAAATACCTGGTTATGGTCAACACGTAAAAAAATGTAACGAACTAGCTGCAATACAGGCTAAATATACTGGCCTACTAACGAAGAAAAACATATAAAATGAAATGTCGGTACCATCAACTCGTCTTTATGACGCCCTGGTCTATTAAGCCATAATAGTCATTTGACTCACATTTACCTTGACGTAAAAAATATATATCAAACGGGGTAACGTTAATGCATCGCGCTAGCAATCTCGAAATCGAGGGGTGCATAATTTATCATACAGCCAGTGCCTTATATGTGAAGCTATTTTAGGGTTGCATCGGTCGAAAAAAATAAGTAAACGCTTGAATAGTTTTTTCGTTAATGAAGTATGAAATTATTGGAATATTCAAATCCAGCACTTTATATACTTAGTATCTACTATTAATGATCCTGTGCTTTATTTAGAAAATTGTTATTTGTATATATTTAAGTTTGAATTGTATTAATTTTAGAGCCGTAAACTTAACTCTAATTAGTATTAAATGCTCATTCAGGGTAACGATATAATATTCGGTAACGTTATGTTTTTGCATTTATTTTGGCTGTATATTTGTGATGCCCTCATTGAACATGTTTGTGTATATGTGTTAAGCCATTGATAATATTTTCTAAGATTAGTCATATTTATCTACATACAGAATCTTGCCTACAGAATAGCATCGCCCTTGCCAGATTTTTTATTACATCACACGTTCCTGTGAAGAATGAATTTCAAATGGTGTCGGAAGTTTGTGTTGGGGGAATAAATCCTAGTACCGTACCATGGGAAACAATTAGATGATGTCTGCAATAAATGTCTAGAGATCCAAATCGTCAAAAAGTCGATTCGAAATTTTTTGGAAGGAGAAATGAAATACTCATAGAACATTGTAATGATAAAATCGATTACTGATTTGTTTTGTAAAAAGTAGGATTTTTTTTTTGGATAAAACTCCGATTGACAGAAGGAATTTAAGTTTTATAGGACAATAAAATTTAAATTGCAGTCTTCCCATCTACTAAGTAATTTATAGCCTTGGCGTTCCATTGTTTTACAAAGAATAAGATTGTGGACAATTTGTGTACCAACTATGAATTAGGGCTATTGCCACAATAAAATGCTATTACGACACAATTCTGTCACGAAGTAATTTAAACCTAAAACATAAGGGATACATTACAGACAAATATTTGACGACCTCCGTGGTCGAGTGGCGTATGCACCGGTTTTCAAGGTGTCGCTAGCTCTGAGGTCCCGGGTTCGATCCCCGGTCGGGTCAATGTAGAAACCAACTTTTCTACATTGCCTCGGGTCTGGGTGTTTGTGGTACCTTCGTTGACTCTGAATTCCATAACACAAGTGCTTTAGCTACTTACTTTGGGTTCAGAGCAATGTATGTGATGTTGTCCCCATTTATTAAAAAAAAAAAAAAAAAAAAAAATACAGAAAAAAAAATATGATACAATAGAAAAAATACCAAAACAAAAATCTAATAATTAGCAAACTCTTAAAAGAAAAGTATCTGTTGTCATATAAATGCCGCGAATGTGGCCAAAACTCGAAGCAGAGTCTCCAAGGTGAGTATTAGGTGACTTTGCGCAAACACATAGTAACGACACAAGGTGTTTTAGGGTGTTAGAAACTGTAAAGAAATATAAGCCTTGAATCGGCCTGCAGTGATGTACGACGCACTATTGTGATATCAAAGGATATCATACTTTTATTTAATAACACTTGTTACTGTTGGGTGTGCGTATAAATTTTAATACTCGTAGATATTGCTACCCTAGTTATACTGCGCTTAGGTTGTATATGCTGGTGGTTTATGGATGTTTTTGTTAGTAAAAACATAACTAAAATAAATAAAGTATTGAAACTTTATTTCTTACTCTTGTAATTTATTCGAGTTCTTCTTTTCGTACTCTTGTAATTTATTCGACCAAAAAGTCGCCACCTGTGATCTATATACGTTATTATTATATTGCTTTTTAAACCTGAAGATCGCGATCTTCTTTTAAGGATTTTATTAATTCGGACCATTTTAAACTACGGGAGGTATCTAATAGAGTACAATGTAGTTTTTATATTATGTATATTTATGAGCTACATTAGTTTATTATTTCGCATTAATTCGGAACCTATAGGTAACCTCTGTGCATACAAATCCCCTCAATAAAACTTTATTATAAACATATGCTATCTACAGTTAGTCCAATTTCAACCCCAATCAAATTTAAACCGTAGGTACCACTAATAAGGTCTCAATTCCATCCACCAAACATCCAACCATCAAAACGACAAACGACATTTTTTTATCAATCCCCGACCACGGCAGGAACATCTATCAATATCGTAAATTTGACTATAACAACGTATTTCTGGTTTGCCCGTGGCGTATGTCTGTGCGTGTCGCAACTCGTAGTACTAGGGGAGCAGAAATTAATAAGAGGAAACGCGATTTTAACGACTTCCAGACAAATTGATGCGGAACGATCATTTGTTATGTTCGGAGCTCGTAGACTTATTCTGTGAAAACCGACTGTTGGCGGCAAAGTAGTAGAGTTGTAACTGTAGTAAGCGTTAATGATTGAATATCGTTTGACTGTATTTTTTTTTATTTAGCTGAGGTAGAGCTTTAGAGCTTCACACATTAATACGCTAAATTTTTTGTAAAAAAAATCCCACCAAAAACATTCAATGTAAAAAAAGCCAAGTCTCTCTATGCAATTCTTCCATCGTAAAAAGTTTTGAGATCGCATAGGAGCCAAGTCCTGTTCAACTTAATTTGTAATAATAAATCAATATTTTGTGACTATATCAAAAGTTTTGTTTACGTTACAATAACAGTGACTTGGCCATGAGCACAAGTTAAAGGTCGTTTGCTCCTTGTAGTTACGTGCAAATACCGTTGAATTTATATATTATATATATTATGGACATGATTTTGTAACTGATTGGAATTTGAGATCACTATGGACTAAACATGCGCCATAGTGCATGTGCAGTTCACTGATCTTGGATGATACCGACTGTCGGTTAAGGTGTCCTGATATTATTTATTATTTACTTGCAACTCCTCCAAATATGCCGCTTTATATTTGTATCTTATTGTGCTCATGGCCAAGTCACTATTATTGTAATGTAAACAAAACTATTGATATAGTCACAAAATATTGATTTATTATTACAAATTAAGTTGAACAGGACTTGGCTCCTATGCGATCTCAAAACTTTTTACGATGGAAGAATTGCATAGAGAGACTTGGCTTTTTTTACATTGAATGTTTTTGGTGGGATCTCATTTATTTTTTGTAGGTCTCTTTCTTTTCTTTTTATAAATAAACAAAATTGCTATAAAAATATTTGCTTTTTGTACATAAACAAAGAACAAAGTTAACAATGCAGTCAAAATTCATATATATACCATGTTCTTGTAAAACCGCAAATATAAATTTGTTTCATATTATTTACTAAGGTATATTTTATTACCGTTTTTATAATTTTTCCATTACATGTAGCTAAAAACCTATCTTGGTGCCAAATTTGAAGGTTCTAAGTTTGCTAGAAGTACCTTAGATTTTTGATGATCGGTCAGTGAGTGAGTCAGTGAGTGACAAAATGGTGTAACTTTGATCGCTCATAACTCGTAAACTATTGGTTCAAATATCATGTAATTTTGAGGCTGAGCTTGTTTTAATACTTACTCTAGGTCATCGAAAACCTAAACCCCTAGCTTTGTCCGTATCGATGATACAGGGGGGGTGAAATAGCCGCGAAACGCTTCGAGAAAAGAATGGTACGGCCGTGCCCGTTTTGCTCGAGACTTGGCTGGGGCACTGCCGTGCCCCCAGATATTTTTTAAAGTTTGTTTAGTTTATTTTTTGTTGTGTTCTAGAGGGAAAAAAAAAGGACCAAAAATACATAACTTTGGTGTGTTTTTAAATCAATAGCCAAGATAGTGTCTTGCTGTAATACAATAAAATTCAAGTTGCGTAGCAAAATTTCGATTAAAGTTTTTAAAGGCGGTTGTATAAAAAAACTGAGCAAACCTTGTTAAAGATTTATTATTGTTCATTAAAAACAGAATACGCTCCGGCTACCCTAACTATTGTAAACTTGATTTGACGTCCAAAACAATATGGCTGCCATCTGCCAGCTGACAAGAAAACAATTTAGCTACTAACGATTAGCTCCCCAAGGATACTTATTGCACCTCTGGGTTATTGCACAAACAAACACGAAAATAGATCTGTTTGCTCTAATTTGAGAACAAAACAAAAAAAATGTGGCTTTACACATAGGGTGTTAGTGTCTGAACAGCTTTTGTCATGTATAACCACTGATAACAAATGACGAAGATATGTTCTTGGCCCTTTGACTAAAGCTAGTGTTGAGATTTAGACTTTGCTGGTTGAAATATAGTTGTACAAGATTGTAAGTTCGCAAGACTGAGAGGTCTGAGAGAAGCTTAAACAGTGGAGGATTTGTAATATTTGAATACGCGATAATCTTTGTGAAGTAGGGTGGTTCAGTATTTCGTTGCCCTCGGTTTAGAATCATAACAATTATTGTTCCCTTAATAGAAACGTAGAGCCAGCCAAATACCGAGATTACGTTTGATTCAATTGTGAGTACCTACAAAAAAACTGTTGCTTTTATTTTTGGTTCCAACACACACAAAACGTCGACAGAAAAGAACTGAATACATTATGTCCGAAGAAACGTGTTCAACATCAAGTAAATATTAAACTCTATCATTTTTTAATCGGTGAAGGAAAACATCTTGAGGAAACCTGGATTCCAAAATTTGGGATATGAAATCGCCAATCCGCAGAGAGCAAGCGTGGTGATCAATGCTCGTGCCTTCTCTATATGGGAAGAGGCCTGTGCCGAGTAGTGGGACGTTTATAGGCTGGATAATTATTATTATTATATTCATTATATTTTTAATCACATATAAACATAATCTTGCAAACCATACAAAAATGTAAACTGTGTGTTAATAGCTGCAGGGTTCCATAACATTGGATTGTTTATCTGAAACCTGCATGATAGCGACTCACAAACGCCTGCAACGGATGAAAATGATGCAAAAAATAGTAAATAAACAGATGCAAGCTATTTACATACAGTGAAATCTCATCGACGATGCGGGTAGCCTCGTAACGCGAGGCTTCTACCATCGTAACACGATAGTAAGCTAGATCTACTTTAAGCTCGAACAAAGAACATAAAAAAATAAAGGATGCAATAAAAGCAAATGTCTTTGTAATTTACACATATTATTAAGCTGAATCTAATCATGGGTCTAAAAGTTAAATACTATGAAAAAAAATGAAATGACGCACGGAAAAACAGTATTGCATTATTTGATTTTGGGAGAAAAATCTCTCTTTTCTCCACTTCAGAAAGCTACGATTTTTTTTTGTACACTATTTTGTCATCAATACCAACTACCACTTAATTAAACGTTATTTATGGCTTTTGATGCCCATCACACAATCCTGTAAATCCCGAACACTTTTACCTCAACCTAATAGTATTTCACCTGATTCGAAAGCAACTCACCGTATAATCACGTGTCCATATTAACACCTAGTAGCCGCGCACTCAGCGCCGTCATAAATGATACAGATTCAACTCAGCATTTGCATGCGAGCGAGACATGTTTGTAAATCATATGTTGCGAGTTGTTACCAAGACTGGGTACATACATACATACATATATGTACATTGTATTTGTGTGTGTTTAGAGATACTCCATTCATGTTTAATATCGGAAATCTGGGTGTTTGTTTAATTCTTGTTTGTCTTGTGTACTGGGAGAAGGATTGGAGTGTAAACTTGGTGTTGCATATAACTTAGTTTCGTTAATTTAAAGAAATAAACTTTAAATTAATAATTTTAGATTGTTTCCTGCGTCTTGGTCTAAATCAGTTGTCTCGTGTCTATTGAAATTTGGATTGTAGTGTTTCCCAAACTATGAAATAGTTTACACTTTACAGTAGAAGATTTAATATAAACTTATACAGGGAAAGATTTTGCTATATATTTCGGCTGTTTATAAGGTTTTAGTACAAATAAAAGAAAATGTCTATTCCAAATTCAAATTCTTTTATTTCCACCGTAGCTTACCAAATTATTCTGCACTACTGCATGTTGACTGGTCAATCAACAAAGACGGTGCTATTTTAAAATCTTAAAACACTACGCATACCTTGTTCGTCATTTGAGAGATTTTGTACTAAATAAATAAATGTGGACAACATCACATACATTGCTCTGAACCCAAAGTAAGTAGCTGAAGCACCTGTGTTATGGAATTCAGAGACAACGAAGGTACCACAAACACCCAGACCCAGGACAATGTAGAAAAGTTGGTTTCTACATTGACCCTTCCGGGGATCGAACCCGGGACCTCAGAGCTAGCGAAACCTTGAAACCGGTGCGTACGCCACTCGACCACGGAGGTCGTCAAATATATAATATATAATAAATAAAAAAAAATCATCCGATTGTAAGCTCTCGCCTTCAGTCCACAGCTTATTAGGTTAGTTAGGTCAGCTTATTAGCACTTGACTACTTAATTATTCCGGGCAGGTAATGCCCTAAGCGTGGAGACCTATGCTTAGGTATATTATGCGTCTGTAATTATGAAAGTCTATACGATTTTGTAAATATTTACAACGTGAAAAAGAATTATTTAGTAAAAGAGTATAAACTACAAAAAAAAACATGTAAGTAAAACACATAAGAAATACTTTACTTTTAAGGCGAGTTAACTAATAAGAATATAATTAAAATTTGTATTTATAACTGTATTTAAGTATAGCGTCAATATTCATATAAAATTGTATATAGCTATCAGTATTATTTACTAACTGCTGTCGCTGTCAGTCCAACAGACTATCAATTAACTCGCCCGTCGATATCACAGGTCCTTGTTGTGAGCACTCGGATCAAATATACCAACTGTATACCATTACCAGTCCAAAATCTATTGTTTTCTAGACTAGACTCAACAATCAAACCATGGATCCCTGATCGAAATTACCATTTGGAAAACACTCATATTGGTGTTAGTTTCTGCACCATCATTATTTTACTACTTACATCGTGTTATTTATTCAGTAAGACACTTATTTCTATTATCAACTTCTACAGGTCTCCAATTCATTTCTATTTTTACACGACTGCCCAAAAAGGAGTGTTATGTTTTCAGGGTTCATGTATGTATGTATGTATGTTTGTGAGTTTCTTTATTCCGCCATAACTTCTAAAAGGCTTGACCGATTTCAATGTTTGTGGTATCATTAGAAGCCTTGAGTTATCTCGAGTGACATAGGCTATGTGGACATTAAAAAATGGTCAAGTGTGAGTCGAAATCGCCTGCAAAAAACATGAAACAACACAAAAAAAAAATTGTTCGGAACCCCGAACAATTTTTTTTTTGTGTTGTTTCATGTTTTTGTATTGTTCACTAAAAGGTATTAAATAAAAAAAATATAATAAAAAAAATTAAAAAACACGCCTGCCTCGTTTAAAAAGAACTAAAAAATCCAAAACAAGTGGATAGAATTAAAATCTTAAAACTAAAAAATAGCAGTCGGGGGACCGATAAAGATATTTTCCCGCAGAACTGTCCCCCGACTGCTATTTTTTAGTTTTAAGATTTTAATTCTATCCACTTGTTTTGGATTTTTTAGTTCTTTTTAAACGAGGCAGGCGTGTTTTTTTATTTTTTTTATTATATTTTTTTTTAACTAGTTATTTTCAAGCAGCAAATAATATCGACTTTGAACTACGAAGTGATGTTGTAACTATTACGTAAAACAAGGCAGGAGAAAAACAATATAATACGTAAAGAGCTTATTTAATTCTTCCAAAATGTATTCTACTCCGATGGATATCTAGCAGTAATTTTAAAAGAAATGTTAAATATTTGCATATAATCAAACACATAACAATGCAATACTTATTTCTACAACCGACTTAAATAATATATAATACACAACTCGAAACAGGACACAGACAGACATCTAAATACCACCGTTCGTATCACAAACAGTGGATGTTGATGCTACAGACCCCGTGACTAATGAACTGTTTGTTATCATGTGCTCGCATGCACGGGCAGTGCAATAAAAATATACGGCATTGATGCCTTGTTCTAAATAACTCTAGACAAGAGAACATTGTGGGGTTGAATCAATAAGGAATCGATTTTGGACGGAATTAAATAAAACTGGCCAAGTGCGAGTCGGACTCGCGCACGAAGGGTTCCGTACCACCGTCGTATGAGAGCCCCCCTTAAATATTCATTTTATGTGGTATTTGTTGTTATAGCGGCAACGGAAATACATAATTTGTGAAAATTTCAGCTTTCTAGCTATCACGGTTTATGAGATACAGCCTGGAGACAGACAGACGGACAAACAGACAGCGGAGTCTTAGTAATAGGGTCCCGTTTTACCCTTTGGGTACGGAACCCTAAAAAAACGTTATTTATTCAATTGTTTTAGACCTCAAGTAAACGATAGCAATTTGTTTGGAATTTTAAGAATACTATTTGCTTCATCAAACCCAAAGGAAAACAAAAATCTACCAGCAAAAGATTAACGCCATTCATTTGTTATTAAACCGAGTCTATATGATATATGTAGGACTATTTTGCGAGTTTTATAAATTAATCCTAGAAACTAAAAGTTACTACTTACGCAATAAAGAATCAATTTCTATAGCTAGTGTTATTCATAATCCCTTCAATCGTATAAAACAACCAAAATCCCGGTGTCGAATAATTCCGATATACAGATGTTGTGAGCAGTTGCAGAGCCCTCTTTGTGCAGTAATGATGACGCGGTGTCGCCCACCGCACTTATTAGTATAGATATAACGTGAAATGGAAAATACTGGAAGTGACAATTGATTTGAGATATTATCAGACTTATGAACATCATAAAAAGAACAGGGCTTACTAACCATTTTTCCTATAATAGTTTGATTTAAACCAGGTTTAGCATACCTATATAGGTTTAGCATAATCTGCATACCTATATTACGTGAAACTTTAGCCATCAAAATCATATTATTAATTATAATCTTATCTAACAGGAATTAGCGCGAACATGTATAAATATTTTTTTGGGATTGACGTTTCGACCAGGTTTTTTTTTTATTTTATTATTTATTAGACTTGAGTCTAATCCCCGTTAAATACTCGTACTAAAAACATGCACCACGATAGTTTAAAAGTTTGTATTATAATATTCCTCGAAAGGTAAAAGTTTTGGATCTCAAAGGAAGCTACTTTAGTTTTAAATCCTTTTTTCTGTGACATCACATCTAGTTCTTCAGGCATCTCTTACAGAATCACCTAGACAAATTCACCCTCCGACATTGTCGCTTTGATCTGGTCCTGGTGTTTTGGTTTCCACTCAGCACCCATGCGAGGGGACACGCCGCCTACCTATCGATGTCGCTAACAATTTGAGACCTCCTCGCTCCTGATTAATTCCTAGTACATATGTTAGGTATCTCCGTGTTTATGGGGACTTATGGTTTAAGATACTCTTTTGTTTAAATTATTATTTAGATTTTTATAGTAGCCTCAGTTATAGTTAAAAGAATACTAATCCCCACTTCTGAATTTAACTGTTTATTTTGTCATTTTGTTTTTCTTATGTCTAAAATAATCAAAAGTAAGAAAATTCTTTTAAATTGACTATCTCGTGAACTAAATTTAAACTTAAACTTGATATTTAATCAAGTTTAATTTTAAATTTATTAAATCTTTTGTTATTATTAGTTGGAGCAAAAGAGCCTTAGGTAAAACACATTTTAATTCAAATGAAATGTTCAGTCCAGATTTCAGAAGCTAGACAGAACCCATTACTTGCAAACGCTGAGTTCGTAAGTTTTAAATTTGAGCTCCTTTTCTTTGGTTTTGCACACGATAAAATGTCTATTATAAAAAGAGGGCCAATATGAAGTTAAATAGTTTTGTCAGGTTCTGTGAAAGTTGACTTGATAATTGAACGTGATTTATCAATTATTTATGAAAGCGACTGGTATTTTGGGCAATCATCATATAGTACCATCAATACGATAAGAAGGAGAATTAAATATCAAGCTAAAGAAAGTACCTTATTGGGATCCGAAAGAATAACAGATGGTTGCATAAATATGGACCATGGATAAATGCTTATGTGTGGAAGTGAATTGGGATATGGACTTGATTTATTTAAAATGTATTTCATGTACCAGTTAATTATCTGACACTTCCACTTTATCAGCGTAGCTGGTGGGTAAAGCCCAAAGCTGGTAACGTTTCAGTAGCACACTCGCAGGTTTACAACAGGGGCCCGATGCCGCTATTTTAAGTTAGTGAGTGGCGGGTTAAAAACGCTCCAGTATACTTGTTATTGTGCCTAATTTTCGTATTTAGATAAGAACAGTCACTTGCAATCCTACAATGACAACAGTGACAAGCAGGTGTACATTTGTCATTGAACTAAAATTATCTGAATACGAAAATTAGGAACCAGGTCGTTCACCAGTGTCATATTCTCCTAATTTCCAAATCTTGTGACAAATCATAAAAATTTTCTTGGTGTTAAGTTCCAAAACGGTTGTCTGTAACCTGGTGTTCGCAGTAAAAGTGAGCTTAAAAGTGCATTTCTTATTGTTAGAAAACTTTGTAGGCGCTACATTCCAACGGGGTGGCTAGTTTTAAGTTATCTTTAAGTCTTAGGATTAGATTATTTTTACTTTTGTTAATTTATTATTTAATTTATTGTGGTACCTTACGAGGCTGTCTTGGCGCACTAGCGCAAAAAAACTCATCTAATAAATGATAAAAAAAAAAAAAATGCTGCAAATACAAGGCGAACTTCAAACATAATCTTTATGTAAACTAAGATCTGCTTCTCCCTAACTTGTTTGATATAAATGTAGCGCACATTCCTTTTTACAGAAAAACTTGTGCACATTATATTAATGACCGCAGCATATTTTATAAAAATAATATCCCCGTTATCTGTGCATAGGGGATGGAGCCACAAAAACTTGATAGAGATCTCTTGTCAAGTGACGCGGAACAGTCAGCTGAGCGCGAAGCCAGGAAATTATGATGAGGGACTCACAAATATGGCGGGATATGGAGATAGAATGTAGATTGTCACTGATGATTATTAATTTTATTATAATTATTGTACTGGCTTATGACGTTTCGAGGGCAAAAAACTTTATTCATCTGCCGCGTCCTAAAATATGTGCGTCCTACGAATGTGCCATGTATCACTGAAAAATGTATTGTTTATGGTAAAACTGAAAAAATATAGGTATAAGTATATTAACTTATTGCTTTTTATTTAAACTGATTTGATGCTTATAAATCCTTAGGCTAGTTTGGACTTCCACGAAGAGATTATAGCTAGCAATTATTTTCAACCAAAATTAATCACCAGTCCTTCCCACACAAAAAATGAATTCGTCACATTTTTACACGATCATTACTTAAAATTTGCATAAAAGTAAAACCACAAACATTAACATCACACTCAAAACCGATAATGAAGGAGGAAAGAGGCGTTAGTTGCCGTTGCCATGGCGATACATCATAACATTCACATTACCTCCCCTACTCGAATCGGCGAATGTTTTTTATTTGATTTCGCATCCAATTTGCTCTCTCAGGCGCCAGAAGCGGTCTGGCCACGCGATATGATGGGAATTACTTTGTTTCTCTATAGCTATGTGCCGTGGATTTGCACGTCAATGTGATCGCTATGTGACCGCTTTGATGGTTTTTCAGTCTCATTTTTTGGTTTTCCGTGTTTGTGTTGAAGCGTCTCGTTTGTCTTATTAACTAATGATTTTTTGTACTCAATGGTCTAATTAAAGAACTGATTTTTTTAATTTTATGTATCACATGGACAATACAGAAATACTCGGAAAATAAGGTTTTTTGTTATTTTTGGTAACAATTTACTGACTCCTAAAAGAGTATCGATATTTAAAACAAATGTTGAGTAGGCAATAACAGTAGATACATATTTATATCGAAACAGTCAATGCAAAAAGCGTCCAATTTAAAGACATAATGACGCCCATTCAATAGCGTCTCAGACAGGGAAATCCACAAAGAATGTGGTACATGTGCAGCGATACTTAATTGGGTCTCAGGTGCGTTCGCGAGAGCAATAACAGGCGCGTATTACCCGCAGTCGTACCCATACGATCGTACGCACGCGTGCAGACGCCCTTAGAGCGGGCCCATTCATTATGCGACTCAGTTGCGATTAATATTATAGAAATTTCTATTTTAAACTATAATGTTAGATAGGTTTTTATGTTGGTATATTTATATGAGTTTAGTGTATGTTTGCTTTATATAATATGGTAGGATCGTAATGGTATATTGAATTTCTTTTAAGTCAAAGAAAATTTTTCTTAACTTTTTTTGTTAAGGTGACTCAATATGCAGGAGATTATTTTAATTAGCGTTCGTATTTTGTTTATAATAATTCAGTGGGTTATTTAAAAATGAATTTTACCTTTTTAAATTATTTCACAACTTTCGGTTATTTAAATTTACAATTGCCGTCCATATTATATGCCAACGTGATATGCGATACCTAGTTAAATTATTGAAATAGAAACTGTTTTGTGCTCGTTAACAGCTGTCGCTGACACAAAAATTGTTACCAATTTTCATAATCTTTTACATTTTGTATTAAAACTAGATTCCCTATTTACATGTTTCCTATTTAGTGGTTTAGCTGGCAGTAGGGAATTGCCATATGTTTACATTATTATTATTTTAATCAAAGTTAAGTTTTAAAGGTTTCAAGCTTTGTATCTATTATTAATTTTATTTATTCATACTTATAACTAATCTCTATTTTATCATTCATATTGTTTTGACGACCTCCGTGGTCGAGTGGCGTACGCACCGGTTTCAAGGTGTCGCTAGCTCTGAGGTCCCGGGTTCGATCCCCGGACGGGTCAATGTAGAAACTAACTTTTCTACATTGTCCTGGGTCTGGGTGTTTGTGGTACCTTCGTTGTCTCTGAATTCCATAACACAGGTGCTTCAGCTACTTACTTTGGGTTCAGAGCAATGTATGTGATGTTGTCCGCATTTATTTATTTATTTATTGTTCTTCTCCATGTAAAGTTAATTTATTTATTACTCTTTGGATAAATAGACGATACATTTAATTTAATTTCTTTTTATCTTTAACACTTGCCAGTATTAGTCTGATCATGAATGTAACCCCTTAAAATTCATGCGGTACTCGTGGCGAGGGATTATATTCAACAGAGGATCATCATTTAGGGGTTTAAAAATATTACCGTGTTTACCTACCTATTGCATTGATGCCGTGGTTTCAAATGCTACTTTGTAATCACGGTCTTTGGAATTTCACTTATACTAAGCAAAGATTTGCTATAATTGGTTGCACATAAATTAAAGGAAAAAAACTACTTTTTTTTAAATTAACTGCGGAATCTATTTCAAATAAATTTATATGGGACTACCTCTAAAGTATACCCGATACAAACCTTTTTTTAGGGTTCCGTACCTCAAAAGGCAAAAACGGAACCCTTATAGGATCACTTCGTTGTCCGTCCGTCCGTCTGTCAAGACTGTTTTTCTCAGGAACGCGTGGAGGTATCAAACTGAAATTTATATTTAATACTCAAGTCTACTGTCTCTTGGATCTGTGAAAAAATCAAACTTCTAAGCCAAAGCAATCAAAAGATACAGCCGTTTATGCCGCAAATTTTCGAAATTCGCACGGAAGTCAAAACCTACAGGGTACTTCCCGTGAACTTAGAATCTGGAAATTTGGTACGAAGTAACGTCTTATAGTGCAAATAAAGGAAAAATTGCGAAAACCGTAAATTTTTAGGACTCACAAAATAAAAAATATTTTTTAAAATTTTAAAGTTACTACTACTTTTCTTATGAACGCGTAGAGGTATTAAATTGGAATTCATATCAAATACTCAGGTCTATAATACCTTTAAGCTGTAACAAAATCAAACTTTTATGTCAACGCAATCAAAAGACATAGATACCTACAGGTTTGTACGGAACATAGGAAAGCTATCTGATAGTTGGTAAAACGCCTTTGTAAAGATGTTTGAAATTTGCAAAAAAATACAGACGTCAGTAAATTAATATTCATAAAGATTACAAGTACCTATAACTTGGTTATTTAAGATATTTTAACCTTCCAGGAGGCTAATAATAAAAAATAATGGCATTAAATTCATATGATCAATCAGTACCTTTTTATTGCAAGAGGACTCATTACGCAAAATAAACTTGATTCATTGTTAATATTCGTCGAAATTATAATTTGAGTGAAAGTACGCAATGGGCTTGTAATAAGTTGATTGATTGGGAATGATAACGGTGCGCTGCGAATAGGGTTGGCAGGATGAAAGTTTTGTTGCAGGTAAAGTTTAGTATGGCCAGATTACCTAATGTAGTTTTAATTAATAGATCAGGATCAATCCAACTATCCAGTCTAGTAAGTTCCAATAACATTTTTTTATTTTGGGTGTAATTAATGTCACTGGTGCATTTCATTTTATGTTTTTAATCAAAGTAAATGCGTATTAGTTCCTATATTATTATTTTACGCTATTTATGTAAAAGAAATCTGATTAGCTAAGATTATTAAAATTTGATAATAATATATGTATGTAATTGTGGATTGCAAAAATTAGGTAATTGCAAATTAGATTATTTTATTACACAAAGTTTAATAAAAAAGCTAAATTTCAAACATTTATATTATTTATTTATTTATTTATTTAACATTTATTTATTTGAATGACAAGTCTCTTAATCAATCCATTGACGTTCAACACTCGATAAGTGCGTGTAGGTACTACATAAATCATTAATAAACTCAAGTGACAACCCTACAATCGAACACCGTCCAATAAATTACATCGATAATATCGCAAAAAAATAAAAAAGGCAACATAAAAAAAATCGTATGAACGTGATAATTGGCGTCACGGCATAATTACAGAAGCGGGAGTTGTTTCACAGCCGCTAACGTGTGGACACCTTCTCCCTGTAGCCTCGTTCACCAATAAATATATCACCAAAATATCCGTAAATAATTACAAAATTAAAAATAAGCTTTACTCTCTGTTTTAGCGAATAGAGATCATACCTACTGAATAGTCGCGAAGTTATTCGGCGATTAGGAATATTTTGTCTACACAATGACTACTACAGCAGATAAGGGGCTTTTTGACTAATGACAAAAATAGGACGACAGCTGTTTTATATTTTTGACGTATCTGTTTATCACCAATTTGATTATCATAATAATATTTAAATGATAATTTTGTAAGTAAATTAACACATTTGAATTAGATCCTCGACCTCATACTGACCGCGTTACTGCAGTCAAGTTAAGGGGCTCTATTAAAGTCCGAAAATATAAAGAGCAGTTTCAAAATGCTATTGCCATAAACTATTATCGACGGGCCTGTTGGTCTAGTGGTTAGTGACCCTGACTGCTATACCGGAGGTCGTGGGTTCGATTCCCACCCAGGACAAATCTTTTTGTGATGAGCACGATCATTTGTTCTGTGTCTTCACAGAACATTTTGTTTTGTTCAGTGTCATTTTGAAATATATAAGTATGTTTATCAGTTGTCTGGTTACCATAACACAAGCTCTGCTTAGCTTGGGATCAGATAACCGTGTGTGAGTTGTCCGGGAATATTATTATTATTAAAAATGAAAGAGTAAAAAATGTGAATTAATTTAATCATAACTTAAAATCAAACTACTTATTTATTTCGAACAAATTACACACTTATATTATTTCGTATTTTTTTTTGTTCTACATCTCTAAGAAACCATATTTAAAAACGTCATCCACTTATTCATGCTGTTAGTTGATTTTATACAGCTCTATTTAAGTCCACTTATGTTTAGGGTGGGTAAGCACCATGCTTAATACTCTATTTACATAATTAAGGGAGAGAATGATATGTACACTTTATAAAAACGTACGCCTGGGGTGTTGTGCTTTCTACCGCTTACTAATATGTAAAGGGGTTTTATCTTTGAAAAGCCCTTGAAATACTATACTTGTGACGTTTTCTATTTTATTTAGTAGGATGCTTAGTGCTTACTTGAGTTGTCTCACAATTTCTATAGGGATGGTTTAGAAGAAATATTATTATGGTTTGACGTAGATAGGATGTTTAAGGGTATCATTTTTGGGTAATTATTTTTAAGATATTAATGCCCTGATTGAAATAAACATTAAAATTATAAATGTTTCATTTTACCTGAATAACATAAATGTTATCGTTTTCTGAGGTTTACGCGAATGTTAAACATTGAAATAAAACTACTTCTCACACGTCACCGGGACTTTGACGCGACGTGATTGTGTAGTTGCGCTCCTGTTCAATATTAGTTTTTGTGAAAAAGTGGCACAATTTTAAGTAAATGAATAGTTCTGTAAAGTTTTATTACGTTTGTGGTTATGATTGTGGTGTAAATTTCTCTAAAATAAACATTTTTGCATAACATTATTATTCAAATTTAATTATATTTCAATTGACATTCAGTGTTGACAGACAGTTTTTTAAGAAGAAGTTTTATTCTTAAATTATGGAAAGCGGTTGCGATGAGGAGGACGGTAGCAGCCGTCATTCCAGTAATGTGACGTTGCGTGCTATGGTAAATAATACCGATACCTCTGATTTGGAATGGGACGATAACGATGGTCCATTGAGAAATGGCAACAAAAGGCTTAGGATTGAGTCTAGTCCAGACGATAGTGAAGAATTTACTACAGTGGGGAAACGTGGCAAGAAGGTGAAAATGATGACGCCTCCTTCTGCATTGACTTCAGGGAAGGCTTGTTCAACTAATCCTACAGAGTATACAGAAGTGTCAATTATTGCAAAAGAGGTCCTTCCTAAACAGATTGCGCTTGCAAAATTATTAAATAACGAGAAAATTCCTGACATAATGAGAATCGTGTACAAGAGTTCATCTAAAATTGTAATAAGATTTAAAAATCTTGATGCTGCAGAAAGATTTTTGTCGTCCGACATCATTAAACGTAAAGGTTGGACATGCAGAAAAACGAATGAAGTCAACGTTTCCTATGGCTTGGTCAAGGAAGTCGATTTAGATTTGGATGATGATACCATCAAAAACATATTTGAGAGTGACGTGGAGATTTTATCTGTCAAAAGATTAAGCAGGAGGACCATTGAAGGCAAATGGGTTAAGAGCGAAAGTATTCGCATATGTTTTAAGGGTCCTGTTGTGCCTTCATATGTTTCTACTTACGGGATAAGAATGAAGGTATTTCCGTTTAATTTTCCTGTTACTCAGTGTTCTAACTGTTGGAGATTCGGACACATTAAAGCTTTCTGTCCTGTTAAAAAACTGGTATGTCCAAAATGTGGAGGCGAGCATGAAAATTGCGAAACAGTTAATTTCAGATGCATAAATTGTAGAGGAGAACATATGTCGATTATGAAAAGTAAGTGCCCTGCATTTTTACGGGAGAAAGCAATAAGAGATATGATGGGCAAAAGTAATTGTACTTACAAAATGGCTCTTGAGAGACTTCAGGAACCTAAAAAGGTAGTGGTCCAGTCAAGTCCAGATTTATTCACTGGTGCTGAATCAACCAAGACGGAGATACTACCACTAAGGAAATATTCAGATGTTCTTAAGCAGGGAAGTTCAAGCAGTGATGAGGACAGAATGACACCAATTCTAAATCAGCATAAAATTTCGGTAAGTCAGTCAGTGAAGAGTAAGAAAAGTAAGAGGAAGAAGGTCGTAAGTCAAATTCAGGAAGATGTGACGCCTGTATCGCTCGAGGAAAACAAGTTGACTTTTGATTCAATACCGAGTGCTTCTGAATCAGGCAAAAATAAAAAAGTTAATTTTAGAAAATTACTGCAGAAAATTAAAGAAATTTTGAATTCAGAGGGTGACATAGGAAGCAAACTCACTGTAATCATGAAATATGTTCTGGCTGAAGTTAAGTTGTTCATTATGAGCTTTGTGAGTATGGATGTTTTGATGCAGTTCCTGGGTTTCATCACAAATGGCTAGTAATTTTAATGTAAAAACTAGGAATGCTAACATTTTACAGTGGAATGCAAATAGCCTTTGTCCTAAAATTTATGACTTCCAATGTTTGTTGCTTAGAGAAAAGATACACATTGCTGTTGTAAGTGAGACCTGGTTATCATCCGACAAAAACTTAAATATTGGTAACTATAACGTGATCAGAAAAGATAGATTGGATTCTTATGGAGGTTTATGTGTTTTTATTCACAAATCAGTTAAAGCCTTGCAGAGAGATTTTGTACATCCGAATTCTAGTATTGAGATGATTTTTATAGAAATTTTTAATTTTCCTGGAATAAATAACATTATTTCAATTTATTGCCCACCGTCTTCTATTACTAATCAGTCTGACTGGCATATGATTTTTGACAGATCTGACAAAGGAACGCTGATTATTGGTGATTTCAATGCGCATCATATCACCTGGTCCAACAAGACTGATCGACGTGGGGATATGATATACAACTCTTGTTTTGATAAAGATTACATGTGTTTAAATAATGGAAATGCTACGAGAATAAAACTTGTTAATGGAGTTCTACAACAATCTTCTCCGGATGTATCATTTGCTTCTACAGATATAGCAACAAGAATTTGCTGGCAGACTACAAATGAATCGTTAGGCAGTGACCACATTGTCATCAAAATGAAGTATGGGTACGAATCCGCATACAATTTCATAAAGCGGCGCAACTTCAAAGAAGCACGTTGGAGTGAATATCGTGAAAAAACAGACGAGGTGTTTGGTAAATTAGATCAGTCGTTAAATGTTCAAGAGTGTTATAATATATTTACATCGAAAATTGATCAGTTGGCTGAAGAGACGATTCCGTGGATTAAAATTTGCCAGGACCCGACGGCTAAATTTGTGCCCAAACCATATTGGAATTCAGAGTTATCTAGAGCTGTGGCTGAGAGACGACTGGCATTGGCGAGGTTGAGACGTAATCCTACTCCCGATAATTATAATGTATACAAGACTAAAATAAATGCAGCCCGCAAACTTGTTCGTTGCGCTCGTTCTAAGGGGTGGAAGGAATTCTGCACGAATATTGATTCAGAAACTTCAGCTTCAGAGATGTGGAGAAAAATGAAATGGGTGAAAGGTGGCAGGTATTGTAACCGGTCTGTTGATTCCCAAAAATGTACTGAGTTATTACAATCGTTAACGCCGGACTTGGTTGGTGAGCAACCACCTTTATTTATGATGAAGTCAAGTGCTATCGATCAAGAAATAACACTTTTCGAGTTAGAAAACTGTTTAAAGCGCAAGGATACATCTCCAGGTGTAGATAACATATCTTATTCTATGGTTTTTAATTTATCTGTTTCGGGTAAGGCATTTTTGTTACATATATATAATTTAATATTGCACACTGGTGTGATTCCAAGTCAGTGGAGAAGCATAAGGGTTGTTCCTATTCCTAAACCTGGAAGAGATCCCAATAGTTCCTCTTCCTTGCGTCCCATATCTTTAATGTCCTGCCCATGCAAAATTTTTCACAGTATTTTATTAAAGCGACTTGAGTGGTTTGTGGAGAAATCAAATCTTTTGTCTCCTTCTACTATTGGCTTTCGTAGGTCACATTCATGCCTGGACAATCTTTCCCGGTTAATAACATCCATACAGATAGCTTTTTCTAAAAATATGGCAACTATTGCATGTTTTGTTGATATAAATAACGCATATAATAATGTAAATATCTATAAAATGATTTCCATGTTAGACAGTATTGGAGTTGGGAGCAAAGTTTGTAAATATATCTTTAGTTATTTAAGTCGAAGGTATTTACAAATTGATACTGGTGTCGATGGCATTATTGTAAGACAAGCAAGTATAGGTTTAGCTCAAGGTGACCCATTATCCCCTCTTCTTTTTAATATTGCGACAATGAATATTTGTAAATTAATTTCCACCTGTAAAGTTTCACAATATGCAGATGATTTTGTTCTTTATGCGTCTTCAAATAAACATAATTTAGATTCCGCCATTGATGATTTGCGCATAGCTTTAGATGTTCTTATTGAAAATTTGGGTGAAATGGGGTTATTTTTATCGGAATCAAAAACAAGTGTTTGTCTGTTTAGTAGATCTAGAAACTTAGGCAATGTTCGAATTTGTATTAATAATAAGCAGCTTAAGGTTGTTGATAGAGTTAAATATCTTGGATTGTGGCTTGATTCATCCTTACGGTGGGGTGTTCATATAAACGAAATTTGTGAAAAAGCTTATAAACATTTAAATATATTAAAAATTTTAGCGGGCAAATCATGGGGTGTGCATCCTAAACATTTGAGGAGACTGTACATTTCTCTTGTTAGAAGTCGTATTGATTATGCTAGTTTTTTGTATGGAAATAGTGCTAAGACGCACTTGAACAAACTAGATGTTCTCCAAAATCGAGCACTACGAATTTGTGGTGGTTTTATTCGTACCACACCAATTTGTGTTATGGAAAGTGAACTTTGTTTACCACCATTATATGTGAGAAGACATTGGTTGGCTTGTAGGTATTGGTTAAGGGTGAATTCATTTTCTCATAATGTTACCGTAGCTTTATTAAAAAGATTGTCTGCTTTGTGTACAAATACTTACTGGCGTAACAAGAAAAAGCCGATTTTAATAGATATTTGCAATAAGTTTGGGAACAATATTGTTCACAAGTCCCATATGTTAGGTATGTATAATATGGATACATGGGTGACAAATATTAATATTAAAGATTGTATATGTTGTAATGTTGATGAATTAAATGTACCAAAGCGTTCAACAACCTTAACCAATTTAAGAATGTTAATATCCAATATGTTAGTTTCTAGGTACAATAATTATTATTATGTTTTTACAGATGGGTCGAAAGATGCTCACGGTGTTGGAGCAGCTTTTTTTGATGTTCAGACAAATACTGGTGTTAAATTTAAACTGTGCAATGATGCTTGTATTATGAGAGCTGAATTGACAGCTATTGTTGAAGCTTTGTCTTACATTCAATCTTTGCCGTGCAAAGATGTAGTGATATTGTCAGACTCAAAAAGTGCACTTCAACACTTGATGCGCTGTGTATCGGGAGTTCGAGGTATGCCTGTAGCTTATGATGCGCTTAAGATTATTCACATTTTGCAGAACGAAAAAGTAAATATAAAGCTTCAGTGGATTACTTCGCATGTAGGTATTTTTGGAAATGAAGTGGCGGATAAGTTAGCTGTAGAAGCTATCACGGATGGCATAATTATTTCTAGTAATCCTTATTTTACGGAGCTTATTCCTAGCATGAGAGAGTTTTGTTTTGAGATGTGGAAGAACCACTTCAATGTTATAACTGCGGGAAAGGGTTTGTGGTATAGAACCATCCAACAGAAGCTGCCTCGAATTCCTTGGTTCGACGTAGTTAGCTGTTCAAGAGAACTTTTAGTTTTAGCATTTAGAATACGGTCTGGACATGTGCCTACTAACAGTTTTTTACATTTGATGGGTGTGAGTCCATCCCCTCTTTGTCATTTTTGTGTAAATAAATTGGATGATTTGTATCACATTTTGTTGGAGTGTAGCGCTTTCAATGATTCGAGGCCATTCTTGGGGGGGATGCTCCGTGGCGATGTGTATAGTGGTGGGATTAATATTTTGCTTGGGAGGCCTTTTTCGGAACAGAGTATTAAAATTTATAAATTTGTAAGGGGAGTGTTTTCAAGGAGGGATACGTAATTTTTTTTTTGTTTTTATTTGGACGTAGGGTCTGTAGTTTTCTAGCCTGTGACCTGTAGAAGGCGCTACATTCCAACGGGGTGTCTAGTTTTAAGTTATCTTTAAGTCTTAGGATTAGATTATTTTTACTTTTGTTAATTTATTATTTAATTTATTGTGGTACCTTACGAGGCTGTCTTGGCGCACCAGCGCAAAAAGCCTCATCAAATAAATGATTTAAAAAAAAAAAAAAACTACTTCTACGGATTTTATCGCGGTTTGTATTTAGATTTTAGGTCCCGACGACCTGCAAAGGTGTCGAAACGTCGTGACCTAAAATCTAAATACAAACCGCGATAAAATCCGTAGAAGTAGTTTTATTTCAATAAATGTTATTGAGATAAAAATGCTACATTATTATGGAGTCATATTTTTTGAACATTCTCATATGCTTATAAAATTACAAAAGGACATACAGTTACTTAATTTAATTTCCCACAACTCCAACAAATAAATTAAATACCATTTCACATATTCTAAAAACTAAATATAAAATGCAACAACATATTGTCAGTCTGGAGTTCATGACACGCCGGACAGTGATGTAGCGAGTGACGCTCGTTCACTGACAGGTGCAAGCGATTGTGACATGGTAGGAAAAATGTACCATAAATAGTAATTATTTTATGGCAGGGGAAATATGTTGTCGACCTGTAAAAATATTAGTCTAGTATTAACTAATCTTGTAATATGGTTATTAAGTTCTTAATAGTTCCAAAAAGTCTTGATTACATATTTAATTCCGTCTACCATCAGTTCAGATACTGTTAGTTGTAAATAGTCCTCAAATAAATAAAGTGGAAAGTTAAAAAATTTAGACTTCCTTCCTATCTCTAAACTGTAACTATGACTTCGCTTATCTCCTGCATCAGTAATTACAAAAAAATACATTTCAAACACAACTAAAATTATCAAAATGTTCATGTCCTGTTTTTTTCGGCATATTATTGCACCTTGTGTGTTATCTTTTGTACAAACTGCGAACGTTTAAACTTTTAAAATTCAAATATTTACCAGCAAGCCAAATAAGTTGAGCATTTAAAAAGAAAATAAATTCGAAATATAAATATATTTTATGAACGCTGTTCAAAGCGGCAGTTTTCACGTCATGGAGTGAACGCGTGACGTCACTCGTTCCGTCACTCAGGTGCGACACGCAGCTGTCACGTGACACGGCCGATTGTGAATGATATGGAATTATTTTTGTTTTCTCTTATACTGTTAAATTGATGCATGATAAAGTTAAATTTTCAGGCCATACAACGAAAACGTTACGGGTACGTTATTTTTTTTTATGAAAAGAAAACATTATTTATTTTAACAAAAAATGGAAAGTTTGTTTTCTATTGTGTAAAAGATGTTTTTTTTTTGCAATCGACTAGATTAAATTCATTAAGAAGAAATTATGTTTTAACTTAAACCAAGATAATATTCGTTTAATAACATTGTTGAGTAGATTGGACGGATCATCAACCCATATATACTGCCATATCATATTTACTGAAAAAGTGTATGCTCTCGCTGAACATACCGCTTACCTGTCATTACCACACCAATGAAAATATTCCGTCAGCTTTCAGTACCCCATGATGGCTCGTTGACGACACACGTCACGGTCAATTTAACTGATAAATTAATTAAAAGCCACGCGTCATTTGTGAACCCTATTCTCTACGCGGAGTAGGGTGATTTTTTGCGTACTTATACGGAATCACTGAGCATTTATTAATGTCCAACGAAATTTGGTGTGATTTGTCAAATTTAATGGATGCATGTTTTGTTGATTCATTATTTATGTTTTATTAGTCAAATTGCTGTATCATATACCAGGATATCCTAATGATTTTTTTAAATCACCCTTATCAATACTTTTTAGAAACTCATTTTTACTTTATTCGTATGCAATAATTCATATTTCTTCTAGCCCACCTTTATCTTTTCTATTATATGAGTGTTGAAATTTCCAACGCAAATCAGTATTTGTGATAATAATTCAAACTAAACGAAAATTTACTCTGCATTAATCTCTCGGTATTGGCTATTTGGTCAATGTTCTTAGTTATTGCAATGAGCTGCTATTCTATATGCTATTGCGGTAATTATATTTCCAATAGTTCAATATCAAACTACATTATTACATATCTAAACTCGACATAGACTAACAGCTGCACAATTTGCAGCTCTATTACATAAAGTTATTGCGCGAAAAGCAATGAATAAACGATCACGCGGCGGCCGTCAACGGGTCCAATTATTCGCATAATCCTGTGCCTCTTTAAAAGCAATTAATATTCCATTGATCCACCCTCGGGGCTGGTCAGCGACGGTAATCTCCCTCGCCTCTGGTGATGACCGACACCTGAGAAGTGCCAGCATTCGTAATCATTACCTGTAATAATGTTCATATTCAAAGCCAAAATGTTTTGTACGCAGTTATTTCCCAACCGTTTTGGAATCGGTAAAATTACTTGTATGTGAAATGTTTTATAATATATTTTAGATCTTGGATCTCATTTGCTTGTAGAAACATATAGCTAGCTAGATACTTGGAATGCTCCGCAGTCTGTTTAGTTGAATTTTATGCCGATACAACATGCTAGCGATGAGCAAACCATAGAAGTCACTACAAATCATACATAGTACCCCTTAAAGTATAATCATAAATGTAACCTTAAATAATATTAAATGTATACCTATACAATATTATCCGTATGTAAGCATTCTACACTTGCATAAAAATCATAAAACCGATAATGTATCTAATAGTTAAGAAAGTAAAGAATTCAACAACACCAGTCCAAATTTACCCTCTCAACGCAACTAGTGAAAAGCACACACCAAAATAAAACCTCAAACAATGCAACACATGTAACTAAACCCCTGAATCAACACCTGAACAATACCCATAAAAACAGTGCAAACAAAAATCATAATAATCGTAACGATCTGACATTGTTATCTGATATCGATATGATCGAACAAATGTCCGACGTCGGACCCATATTGTTCGTGGCGGGGCGTCCGGCACAAGTGCAGTGTCCACAAGCATACTTGCACCTAAATCTACACGAGGGGTACTTTCCCCTACTAAGGTTTTGTGTAAATTCAATGAGAGCAGGTGTTTGTATGATATACTTGATAGGTTTGCTTCTAATGTTACGTTGTGTCAGATAAATGTTGATTGGGCTTCATGGATAGATGTTAGTGAAGTGGAATTGGGGGTTATTTTATTATGTTGAATGTTGAATGGAAAGAATTATGGGCAGATAAAATGATAACTTTTATGATATGACAAATACGTTAACGGTTTCACTACTCTGCGAAGCTCTCTATTTACAGAATGCTTCATGCTGCATCTGTAAATTTTGGCACCCACGACAAAAAATGTTTTTGATCATTAATTATTTACGTACGACATAATGCAGAAACAAAATAACAGGACAACTCCGCAGAGCTGTACTATTTATTAATTTAATTTTTTTTTTTCATTTTGTCCATTTTTGCATCATCAAATAAAAGTCAATGAAACGTCCCCAATCTTTTTGTTTCTGTTCACATGTAAATCAAATCCCTGAAACATTAGTTCAACTGTTCGTGGTTCCGTAGTAGGGTGTTCAAAGAGCCGGAATTTATTTGGCACGTAACGATTCGGTAACGTAATTCGAGACCCCGACGGCTTGTGTCGTTTGTACACGTTCAGCTATTGATACTGCGCTGTTAACTACCAAGTTTGCTTCTGACCGTATTATGTGCATGTACCATTTGTAAGGTAAGGTCAGCACCGAAGATTTGTTAGGTATTATTGCATTTTAACCTGATCTTGTTTTACTCTGTATAGAGGGAATTTAGCATCAAACTTATGAAGTAAGTTTTACAGCAATCTATGTCAAGTTTTATACATCGTTGTAATATATTTTTCGTAATATAATGATAAGAATATAAAATACCAGAAAAAGAAAAAAAGATCATGAAATACAGGTAACAGAAGAAGCAAATTAAATCATACCGATGGAATAAGAGCAATAGCTTTTAGTATAATATTTACATAATATTATTGTGTACCTTCATAATATATTTTCAGGTACAAAAATTTTCATTAAAACGCTACTAGAAACTAAACACCGAAACCCAGAACTAAAATGGTACGAACAAGACTAGTGATTAAAACCAATGAAACGACCTAGCTCAGAACACCCGCGGCTTCCCTAATTTGTCTCGGCTTAGCATTTATAGCTATACGTATAAACACGATAAACATCTGAGATCATGCACATTTCTCGGAAGGGCGGCCGAGGGTGCGGGCCTAACTCGATAATCCACCCCAACGCAGGGAGATTTATTAATCAATCTCCAAAACGTTTTAACTGGGCAAATTGAAAAATTATGTGTCGACGCGTTTGTGTTCCCCTGTCGCTCTATGGGAATGTTGGTTTAGTTGGGGAAGACATTTTTGATTTGGAGGTTTTTTGGGAGTTGCTGATAGATTTGTTACTGTATGCATTGATTTCAATCTCATTATGGCAAATTATACCAGAGCGCAAGGAAAAAATCTTTATTTGTTTCTGGATCCCACACAATGTGAACTTTTTATTTCCATCATATTCTGTAAGTATCGTGGCTCTATGGATGTAATATGTATACAAATAATTAAGTGGTACTACAATGCTAATTTTCTCTAAAATTTTCCGCTGCTATTACAAACTATGGAACTGAAAGGCAGCAACAAAATTTCACCAAAAAATACCAGAATTTTCGTTCATCCAATCCTGCACTATCATGTCACACATGCCCAAAACCGTCTCCATTATCGTTTCCACGCCTAATTAGGCAGGATGTATTATCTTGACCCTACAAAACTTTTGACAAAGCGTTCCAGTCATTCCTGCTATCTGGCGTACTATCAGCCCGCATCAGGGCTCTCCCCACCCCACTTTATTCTTCAACGTCGGATGTTTAATTTGCGACAATGTTTAATTAATCAGAGTTTGTCTTGTTGATTGCCTTCCCAATTATAACTTCCACCGTGTGTGTATGACGTTGATTTGTGATGACAAGTCTTGGATTTAGGATTGAGATAAATTCCTTGTTTTTAAAAGTGCTATTTCTAAAGTTTTTTTGTAATAAATGTTCACTAAACAGTTTACTGTCCGACTTTTAAACTCTGTGAACTAAAAACTTTTTGCGCTGGTTGGAGCGGGCTCGGTTAGTGAAGAATAATTGTGGTAAAAATTGCTGTGAAGTAAATACAATTTCAAGTTTCAACTACTTTAGAAAGATTTACTTTAGATGGCGTAAAAATAATATTAAAACAATTCACAAATGGTAGTTACACCTTACAATGTAGATAAAAATAAGGGAAAATTTAAAAAAAAATAATGTGTTGTCCTCGTTTGCTGCAAAATTGAATATAAAAAACGGAAATCTGTCACAAAGATAACGAAATACCGAGCTTTAATGCTTATCAATAAAGGTAGTATTGTTGAAATATACCACCATAACTACATAGATGTATACAAAGACATATCTGAACTGTCTACACCATAATATTTTTCCTATAAGAAGAAATTAGGCTGAGCAAATAAGGGGCGCAGAAACAAACTTGGGGAAGTTCTTAATAACTTAGAGTAAACAATAATAGCTGCAGACGAACTCGCTTCTTATTCTACCTAAGTAATAATATGTATGAACAAAGACATACATTCCCGAAAGATAAATTTTATGTGACATGTTTGATTCAGATAAGTTTTAAAACCGTGCATTAGATAAAAGAAAACGTTTTTAACTTTGTTGGTCCAATACTAAAACGTCACTCAATTTTAAGTTGCCGTTAAGTATCTTGCTGTCTTTGTCACTTTACGGACTATTGTAGCGACATATAGACATTAAAGTAAAACAAAGTTAAGTTGCGTTTCAGTATTCTGGGTTAAGTCTTCCTTTAAATCGATCTGTCGCTAAATAAGGCCTTAAAATGATCACCTGAGACTTAGCAACAACTTAAATAAATATACATTTACATTACATAATATAACATTTAAGCAAAACAGAACATAATTTATAAAACAATTCGTAATCAAAACGACATTCGTGAAACTTTCGTGAAAATCAATCTATTATTTGAAGTCGCAACTGTTATTTTATTAGTCTGTGCCAGTCGACACCTTGTGGAGAACAAAAACTGTTCCCTAATTGATTGACGAGCGTGGAATTAGTTGGCAATACGGCAATACTACGGATGCAGCGAAACTTTTTACCTATACATGTATACCGTTACATGTGTACCCCTACTATGAGCTCTTAAAGCGGGTCTGTTGCGATTGCGGAAGCGAGACGGTGCTATACCCTGGCCGTAGCGCCGTCCCTCTTACACAACGTTAACAGTAAAAGCTCATGGTACAGATGCTGATGTAGGTACTGGACTGTTATTATATTGATAAACGCAGACAGTATAATGTCACTATATTCTTCGAACAGCAGTAGTAGAACAGCATTTCATAAAGAAACATGATTTGATTTCAAGATTTATTGCGTTGCGAAATTGAGTTTTTGATACAGAGTAGTAAAAAGAAAATCTGTAAGTTGAAGCTATTTCAATGATATCAGTCATTATCAGTTTATTAGGTTACTACAAAAAAGTAAGATATCTAAATTGATTCGCGTGGTGTGATACTCGTATGATTACTCTAGTATAATTTTAAATTGATCAAATTGCAATCAATTCTATTTTACTAACTTTTAGATAACTACCTATTCATAGCCATAAAAGTTATATAGCTTAGTATAGACTATTTTGATATAGATCAAAGCACCTTTTTAATCAGATATACTGCCGCGTTCCAGTTCTTAATTCTAATGAGTGAAGAATACATGACTAATTACAATATAACAAGCTGAACAAACAATGTAAGCTAAGTACCACACGCTTTATGAACTTTCGAATCACAGTCTCAGAATTGTTTGTTACAAGTACATTTAATTAACAATACGGGATTACAGAACAATGCGGAATAACTCGACGGCAACGCTGTCTCCTTTTTTGTCATTTTAATATGAGAGTGAAAGAGATAGAACGATGTCTGTCAATTGCTAATAAAATTTTGCTAATTTGATGATAAGTGATGGTGTATGAATCTGAATTTAAATCTGTCATTACTTGGGTATTATTTTTGACTGTTTGATTTTCTTTATTTTGTAGAAATACGACCTTAATTGTGAAATGTATTTGCATGTTTGTTTTACTTTATTTTGTTGATACTTTTTCATTCATACTGTGAATAATGAAATCTTAATGAAAAAATAAACTGTATGGTCTTCTATCATATGTAATGTTTAGGACAGGATGATCAATTATTTCTTTACCTGTCGTATTATCAGTCGCTGCTACCTAATAAAATAAAGAAATTATCCCTTCTAAAATTAAAACTTCTAATAATTTTGCAGTTGAATAACCATTGCAATGAAAACACGTGGAAAATTCTGTAGACAAAGCAAAGATTTCACCTTAGATAAATTTTCCGTTACCTGTCTCATATAGAATTGATATCACTGTTTCAATATTAATTTTATACGAGAAACCAGTATTTTCTTTTGATATATTAATATCGTTGAATTTTACTTCTAAGACTTAGAAAGAATTATAAAGAGTCCATTGTAGAGTTACTTCTTGAAATGCTTTATATATAATAAATACCTATATATTCACTGGTTTTTCATTTTGTATTCATTTCGTCTACATTTTTTTTTGGTCTGTCTACATCTTTTTCCTTCTTTACTTTACATCAGATGTGTATAATTCTCTGACAAATTTTCCTATCTTGCTTTATATCCGTTTTCAAAATCAAAAATTAACTTATTTAAAATAGGACTACTATTTCCACTTTTCAATCGTCAATCAGAATAATAGACAGAACCCAAAATCGCCTACCCTTCTTTAAAAGCCTAGACGTCTTTTTATATATAACGATTTCACATTAAAATACCTACTGTCATAAATTTAGTTGTAACAGCCACATGTGCACAGTGTAATATCTATTCACGTCCCGCAATAATTCTGTTTCATATTTAAAATATTTCTCGATACCATTATTTCAGGTATTCAAACAATATTCGTAAATGTAATTTTGTTATTCGACCTCATTTCTGTTGAACAGGCTTGAACATTTTCACAAATGTAAAACAGTTGTACAGTATGTAGAAATAGAATTGCCAATAATTCACTATACATAAAGTTAAAAAAGATCCCAATTCTATGAAATTTTTATATGGCCCACCTCAGAATTCAATCTCAAATATTCTCCATGCCTTTAATTAATTAGATATCGCGTAAAGGAGGAGGTCCTCAATTCGACTGTTATTTTATGTAATATTACAATTATTGTAGTCAAAAAACAACATACGATCGTATATACGAAAAAAAACATTTTCCTACAATCGAATTGAGACCCTACTCCTTTAAAGTCACTAAAAACTGCAATGTTCAGCAAACTCATCAGTACCAGTTAAGGTTGCGCAATACTTGATCCTACCCCAGCCTAATGAGGCCAACGTAAGCCTTTCTCAAGGCCACGCCATTACATAAGCCGCGAAGCACCAGGCTCTAGTTCTGTATAAAAAAGCTGTTAAGTAAATACGCGGATTGAGAAGCCTCCGGTTCTAACCCTGTCGCGGTCGTAAAAGTACTTGGAGTCAGTGCTGTGAATTGAGTCAAAGAATAGGAAATATTTTTAGAAGATATGGAGTAATTTGGTGGATGTTGATAGTCAAGGTGATATTGTAAGATGAATAGATTAAACTCTTCTCATGTGTTGAGTAACTATTGTATTTTTTATGTTTAACAGGTCGCTCGTTATTGTGACATGTTTTTGATGTTTAGATACTGGAGGGCATCGTTTGACAACGTTTTCTTTTAATCCGTGAGCCATAACGCTTGAAATTCACCTAAAAATAATCGTATTTTTATAAATAACCACTGGTATAGCTACTAAAACTTTCTATGCCTAACTTCCACTCTGTTTAAAGCCAATTTGAAATCATAATCTTAGTCCAAACCATGAGACGCATTAATTTAATAATCCCCATTTCATGACGTCATAAACTTAGCTCGTAAAACACCACTTTTCAGTCGATATGGATTTTTCTATCGTTTTTTGTCCGTGCTTAGTAATAAAAGAAATCACTTATGAAATGCACTTTGGAAGAACACCGGAGGGTTGATTCCTTGCGTTATCGTGACACACTGTCGGTAAGGTTGACAAACATGAGGAACTTTTTGCAAACTATTTTTCAATCTGTCCTGCCTTCACCTTATTTGACCAAGACATTTTGAACTATTAAAAATGTAATATACCTACTTCAAATAAATATCTAAAGCTTTATAATATTGTGTAAGGCATAAAATATGAATTGGATTTTAGGAATGATCAAAAACGTGACCAAAGTATATTTTAATCTTGAATTAACAAAGTCTCTGTTACGTAATCCTGATCTTACTCTAAAAATTGGCAATCCTGCAAGTCCGTACGCCACAAAAGAGAACAATCGTGCAAAGAATAGGGCTGAAATCTGGATGCAAACTCTATGGGGCGTCGGGCCCAATCCGCAGGTTGTCTCAATGGAAGATTAATACTGCCCCGCCTTTGTAGGGGCACGATAATAAACAGCCAAGATGACGTTGATGCATTGATCTTAAGGATTTTTTCAAGTTCTGACGTATTTTCTATGAAGGGACTACGATTGCTGAAGACTGCTTGTCATTACATGTTAATTTATTTTTTCGACACCTTTGTAAACAATAAGCCCAATCCCATATAAACCACCAAGAGTGTAGATTGCAAAGTTTAAATTTTGCATGCTTAAATTCTGAAATTATTTTGACGCTGATAATGTACTTTCATTAGACTGTCATTGTTAAACTACTTCAAGTACATGTAATGTAAAATCTGGAAAAAAAAACTGCTTCACACAAACCCTTTATTTTAATAGAGGCTAGAAATGTGTCATTTATATCATAAACAGTCTTGTGTATTACATAATCACAGCCCGTAAATATTCCCTACACCAGAGAATCTGATGTGTTGTCTAGTCTCCCCTCAATAATATGAGGTAGTGACGCTGCCATATTCGGGAGTGGGATTGGGTATTCCGGTTCCGTTTCCGCTACCGGTTTTTGTCACTCACTGTGCAAAGCAATGTAGTGTTTATTTTTCTTTTTATTAACTAACAAAGGCCTCTAGCAAGTGATGTCTATACCATTTAGATTAACTATTTTTTTTAACCTTGTTACGTACATTTATTTTAATAATCTAAGCTATTATAACATTCTGAAAAAAAAAAAAAAATACTCAATACTTTATTCCTTATGGGGTTTGTTTTTAAACGCTTATGACAAACACATTTTTAATAACATCTTACATAATTTAATATACCACCTACGCACGTGATCACAAACTCTAAAACCTTTTTCTAAGCACTTTGTAGATTTTTTGCAATTTGCACTGGTGCTAATCAACCTGTGTAAGCAACTGATATAGTTTTCTTTTAACTAGAAAATTCCTTTCATTAGATCTACTAAAAAGGATATTGGCGGATAGTAAAAAAAATCGAATACTTAGGTGTGTTCTAATTAAAAATCTTCTTCGAGTTTTGGTCACATAAATAATTCATTTTTTTATACTTCCATAATAAATATTTACGATTGTATTATCTGAGATAAAGTCATGTCTTATTATAAAAAGTATATGAAATAATTAATGTTAAGAACTTTATAGTCTATGTATTATTTTTAAAGATAAGTATTACCTTAAAGTGTTTTATAAAAAAACTAGCTGATTCCCGCGACTTCGTCCGCGTCAATTTCTTAAAATTGCGACTATAATTTGAGATTTAAACTATCCTATCTCTCAAGTTGGATCGAACTGCACATGGTGTGCGAATTTTATTATAATCCGTTAAGTGGTTTAGGAGTCCATTGAGGACAAACATTGTGACACGAGATTTATATATATTAAGATTGTAAGTTAAACCCTTATCTGGTTTTAATTAGTGCTGACACATCCCGTATTGATCACCGACCACAAAGTGTCGCCACAGCAGGGCAGGTCTGGTTCCAGACTTGATTACTCTTCTATTGTTTTCACCCTTGCGTTTAACCCTCACGTTTACGGCATGCATCACGTTAACTTTGATCTATGTAGTACAGAGGATGGATGGGTCACTTAGCTTGGATGTTGGTGCAAAATTTTGGGATTTCATCTATTAAGTGTAGCCGTCGATGCTAAACTGTTCAGGTTCAGTCTGTGTGAGCTTTTGGGAGTTTGATCAAAGCGTTTGTTTTACCACATGACGATGTTATTTGGGGTTTACATAATCTTTTTTATTTTATCATTATTATTTCGTCGATTAAATTACTTATTTTGATATTTCGAGCTATCGTTACTATCATCTACACTTTGCCAAAGTAAAATCAAACTTCATTAGACTTTAATTTTGAAATTGAAGTCAGACGCTTTTGTTCATACACATAACATCCTACCTCTAATATCATAAGAGATAACATTAAAGTGCACGTACCAACGTACCAATCAACGTACAATTGTCTTAAGTGAAGACAGTAGTAAGAAGCTTCTTTCATGTAGGTACTTTACTTAGACCCGCCTAGCTGCTTTGAGCAAATTGAAAATTAACGCAACCGCAGTTAATAAGTCACTCAGCACATTAGAGGCACTTCACAGTAATTTTCCGCGTCGTAAGTGTCTTGAGTTACTTTCAGGGAATTAGAAGAAAATGAGTTCTCGATTAGCGCTTGGTTACGTTGGTGGTCTCTGAGGATGTATATTTGTATGCGCTTCAGGTTGGCGAGACCTGACTTTGTATTGTCTGGTTAGTATTGTGGTAGTTTTTCTAGACTTGGGTTAAAAAATCTTGTTGTACCAAGTTTTGCCATGCTATATTTTTTGTGTTCAATTAAATATTAATTAAAAAATTGGTAATAGTGTCCCAAATCATTTTTCTTACACATTTTGACTTAAAGAACTTTATAGATTGAAGGTAAAAATAATGTTCTGAAAGTGACTAACTCTGTGTAGAAATATGTGATTAAAATTATTTATTCGAAAATCTAACTTTGGCTGTAAATCTCCTGTATACGTCTATATTAGCCTTACTTTGATGGGATACAATTTCAAGCGAACTTATATTTTTTTTACGAATAATGTTTTTGATATTAGTGCCTACGCCATAGGTAGGCGTAGTTACAACGTTATAATATAACATCAAAGGGAGTTAAATTTAACAAGTGTAAGCTGTTGATAATCCGCGGCGGCACGATCAAAGCTACGGCAAATAAAGACTACTGTAATTGGACGAGTTTTCATTTTTGTAATTGTTATAATTTGAGAAGTCGTTTTTGTTAGGGGTTGAAAATGTGTGGGTGTGCAGAGAAGTTGTTTTTGTGATATAGGTGAAATGGAATGGCATTAAAGTTCAGTTTTCTGAAATCAACTAAGTAATATAATCGGATTTGAAAGTTTTTAAATTTCAATATATTTTTGCGAAATCTAAAAAATATACGAGTCATATAATAAGTAATACCTTTTTTGGGCTTGAAGTTGCGACCGTAACCTGGTCGAAACTAATGAAAAGGTATGCATGTACCCGCTTAATCCCGTCGAATTATAGTACTGTATACATGCAGCGCGATAGTTTAAAAGTTAGTATACGACTCATGTTTTTAACCGACGAAAAATACGAAGAAGGTTCGACGCGAATATATATATTTTTTTTTATGTTTGACCACGCATAACTTTTTACAGAGTAATCCGATTTTAATAATTCTTATTATATTGGAAAGGGTATACTCCAAAGTTGGTCCCATATAAATTTGGAAAAAGAATTCCCACCCTAAGGGTAGGAAAACAGGGGTTGATTGATTGTTCACTCACTGATTGTAATGTATTACCACGCGTAACTTATTACAGAGTAGTCCGATTTTGATAATTCTTTTTTTATTAGATAGGGTATACCTCGAAGTAGCCACAAAAAATATAAAATAAAAACTTTTAACAAAAAAAATAATTTTAAAAAAAATATTTTTTTTGTTAAAAAGTGTTTATTGAATAAATAAAACATACAATTATTGTCAATGAATAACGTTATTTACTTTTTTAAATAGATTCCTTGACACCATCTCAATAGCCACACTGCACTTATCTATTTATAAAAAAAAGATGTCCCGGAATATTTATCTAATTACAAAGAACCTATTTCTAATATTAAAACATTTTTATTTCTACATTTCAATACTTATTATAACAAACACACCACCTTTCCACGTTGTCCGTAATTATGTAAGAGTTATTGAAACAGCAAGGAAGTTCTAATTAAGCTGTCCTAATTAGGTTCTTACGTGTTGTAAATGTTTCTTTATTTATTATCAAGCTTTACCTTTCTTAGACGTGAATTAACTACTTTAGTTTGTATTTGCGGAAAGTGGATGTTACTTCCAACATTTTATGTTTTACCAACAATAATTTAGCACATTTTCTGTCTGGTAACCTAGGATTTTAATAATTAAAATGAATCCGAACGTAAAAAAGATATATACTTATACAATTCTAAATACAAATAATTTATATATTTTTACCTCATCATATTTCTTAGGTTTTAACAACTGTTGAGCAAACCCATCTTAGCTATATATCGGCACTTCGATATTTTTAGTGTTAAGAAACGTGAAAAGGAACAACTGAAATATGACAAGCGGGTGGACGTTTCTTAAAACTGATACAACTCCGGGCTTCTTTGCTCGCGGCCATCGGATGAAGAGGAATTTACTGGCTCCGCATTGAAGCGAGACGTGTTCGATGGAGTGTCACTGTTCTTAGTTCTCCTCGCCCGCCTATCCACGATAGCTCGGCGATCGCAATGAACGATGATGATTACCAAGTGTCTATATATATTACCACTATTCGATATAATTGTTTTCAAACCATGCAACAAAACTAAGAAAAATCGGAATAAATCCGAAAACTTGATGAAACATACTACCAACATAAACATACTCGTACAACTTGAGTACCTATAACACATTCTGTATCACCGATTGATACCGTATATCATTCAGATTGAATAGAACCATTTACATCGATTTATTAATGAAACATAGTCCGTCTGTGGGTATAAGGCCTACGTCGACCGCCTTAGAACCTTGTCTGTACTTGAGCCGCTTACTGTGAATCGGCAGTGCGCTAAATAACATGTATGTAAGCTTCAGTCAACCCTACACTATGTACTTTCTGAAATGTTGCTTTCAGTATTAGACCGATATTAGATTACATGTTTATATTCAATACTATGGCCAAAGTGAGTTTTTTTTAACGCCCTAATCTCAGAAACTGAAAGTCGGATTTGAAAAACTGTTTTTGTGTATGATAGCCAAATTTTCTAGATTGTATGTTTGTGAGTTTCTTTATTCCACCATAACTTCTAAAAGGCTTGACCGATTTCAATGTTTGTGGTATCATTAGAAGCTTTGAGTTATCCCGAGTGACATAGGCACATCAAAAAATGGTCAAGTGTGAGTCGAAATCGCCTGCAAAGGGTTCCGAACGATATTTTTTTTTGTTTTGTGTCATGTTTTTTTGTTGTTCACTAAAAGGTATTAAATAAAATATTTGACTAGTTTTTAATTTTTTGACATGGCAGGCGTGTTTTTTATTTTTTTTAATTATATTTTATTTAATTTTTAGATTATTTAACAAAAGCAGTAAAGAAAAAGACAAGGCACATTTTTTTATATGTGTAGCATAGTTAGACAAGTAGATTAGGTACAGAAGGTTTTAAACTCTCCCCTTAATCCACCCTCACCTTTGTATAATATAAGTAGTCTTATCAATGCAATTTAAGCACATTTATTAACAAGACTAAACACCCACTGCATTGTACACAACTTGCAAATCACTCTCGCAACACATTAGAGCCGTCGCTCCTTGCTCATAGCCGCTCAGAAACGCACGCAAGAAATGCATTAACATACACGGACACAGATTGGTTAACAAATAGAGTGTTCATAAAAATTCACAATGTTAAAGATCTTTTCACATACTTTGAAGTAAGTAATTCATAACTTATTTCAGTTATTTATTTTTATGCGGCAGATCGCTAAATGTGAAGAACTGCACGTTTTCTTTGAGAATAGGCAGAAAGAATAAAAATACCAGGACCACTGGAAAGAATGGAGTAAAGCCTTTGCCTAGATAAATATAATAATAACTTATTTCATCTCTCTCTTTGTTCGTTGCGTTACATAATACTAAATGCAACTAAAATTTTCAGTTTAAATAAACTCTTCTTGTCTCCATGGATTCAAAAACCTGCCAACGTACACAGGTCGCAGAAATGGAGATATATTGGAGCATACGTTAATCTGTCTGTGAACTGGGCGTAAATCACATTAACGGCAATACAGTTGCAATACTGCGTGATATTGATACTCCAATCAACACTAAAAGTTCGTACCCTTATATTATCGTCAAGGAACGATGTGTGCTTGTTCGCACACTTTTGTTGCACTCTTTTTGGTAATTACTCTGTGTACGTGGTGTATACAGGAAGTGCATTCACTTGTCACTAATTAATGGATCACGAACACTTGAATGCGATTATTGTGGATGGAGCCTTTTTGTTCTCAATCGTTTCTCTCCTTTTTGAGGTTAAGAGCTTAAGGACTCGTGAGCTAATGACTTACTGAATCGATCCTTCTGATATACGATGTACGAAGATTTTGCATGAAATTTTTTATGTGAATATTTTTATGTATTGTATTTTTTTAATGGAAATGTCACGATAACTACCTATTTTGTTTGGTTTATCACAGTTTTTAATGTTAACTTTGGCACAGTGTTTTTATTTTGCTATACGTACCTACATGTAGGTTCTTGACTAGTTTTTATTGTCATCATCATCATCTCCCGAGCCTTTTCCCAACTATGTTGGGGTCGGCTACCAGTCTTACCGGATTCAGCTGAATCCCGTATTTTTACATGGAGCGACTGCCTATCTGACCTCCACAACCCATTTTACTGGGAAACACAGTATCCCATGGTAAGACTGGTTGTCAGAATTGAGTTAACGACTGCCAAAGATCTATGTATGACTATATTGATACACTATAAATGAATATTTCGTCTCTTGTGTACGGTAGTCATCGGATTTAATGCATAGGTATACTATGCAACATACGAATTAACTTAGTGAGCTTTACTTAGTAAGTTCATCATGGTTTTGAGCAGCGCAAAATTCGAACAAAATGTTACGTACTTTTTTCTGCATGCGTCCTATACCTACTTTCGTTAATGTTCATTGTAGCAAGTATACAGTTTCATTCACACTACGGACACAGAAGGCGATGTTTATTCATATCCCTCTGCCTTGTTGCACGTCCGGACTCGCCTGTATCGCGCCCTTCAGAATCTTGATATGTTTGCATACAGCGTTTGCAATAACTTGCTAGATACGAGTTCTACCAACATGGTAGAAGTTAAATTAAAGTAAATGGCTTAGGTATATGATATTAATACTATGAAACGGTTATTTGTGTCTTCTCGTTGTTTTTGCAGGTAGACTAAAACCTTTACCATAAAGAACGGATAGGTTTTTTTGAAAATTTCTTTAGGTAGATCAGAAACTTTTATTCAATGTGCTCTGTGTGTTTCTCTTTTAAAGTTTCGACAATGTAATTTACATCTTCCTTTCAGTCATTTTGTAACATATTGAGCTCTTTCAATTTGATGTCTGAAACTTAAAAAAAATCAAAGTTCAAAGATTTGTTTTTCATGAATATTCTTTTTAGTCCTATATATTCCAGCGCATTGTCAGTAAATAAAGAAAAACATATTGCTAAACATATACCATAAAATTAAAGCGACAACTTATTCAGATTTTCTTCAGTAAATAAAAACTATTTACACAAACTCCATTTGCCTTAATACTGCTATTTACTTCATTCAACTCCACCTGAGGGATGGTTGCACCAAACTGTATCAAAGGTGCATGCTGCATGCCAATTACGAACCGAAGCTTCTTTGTCTTCAGTTCAGAGTTGCAACCCACAAATATTGACGTTCCCTACAGTTTCCTTGTATTTGGCAAATTCTGGAGCTATTGGTAGTATTAAGGATTTTGTAGTTGTTTGTGCTGCCGTGTTCTGTGATGTTTTAGCTGGTTTTTGTGTAGTTTGTCCGTTTAAGTCGCCTAATTTTGACACTTATTTGCGTAATGATTTGGGTGGCTGATTTCAAAAGGCTTAATATTTATAATTACTGTTTAATAGTAGTTTTCAGGAAAGGAAGGGCTCGTGGCTAAGTGTAAGCCGTACGGTTTGACCGATAATACAGGTAGAGCCGCGCTCGCCGCGGTTGGTCCATGGATGGGTGACCATTTTCCAAACATACCGAGACCCCTCTGTGCCTCGGATAGCACGTTAAGCCATAGGTCCCGACTGTCACACTATGATCTTTGGCAGTCGTTAAGTCAATTCTGACAACCAGTCTTACCATGGGATACTATGTTAATTCCCAGTAAAATGGGTTGTGGAGGTCAGATAGGCAGTCGCTCCATGTAAAATACGGTATTCAGCTGAATCCAACATAGTTGGGAAAAGGCTCGGGAGATGATGAGTAGTTTTCAGGAAAGTTTGAACCTAGGTATTTTGGAAGCAAAAGAATAATAATTATCTTCGCGTAATAGTAGTCATCATGAAAGTTTGTAACTTCTATCTTTGAAGCAAAAAAAAAACATCATTATAGTTACGTATAATTCTGCGGAAGTTATTGTTTTTGACTTCTGACATTGTTTTCATGTATATTTGTGTGGGCGTACCGACTTGTTGTTTTCTTCTTATTGTTTACGATTATGTGTATCCCGTGTTCATCAATTAAGTAGATTATATTCCTCCTTATCTATTTATAACCTTGTTATTTAATCAACTTGTCAATAACAACATAACGTTAAATAAAGCTTCTGATTATCTCACTGATTAAATAGACAGCATTATTTGTATTATTTTATATAATTAATGCTCATTATTGGCCAGGTTTTAAGTTATTTTCACGAAATTTTATTACTTTAATTATATTCATATTATTAGTTAAACAAGACGTAGAAATACGGTATCTTTAATGGTATCCATGACGTCTCTAGGGTTCCCGGGAGCAAGCAAATATACTTTCGAGTTCCACCGTGTTTGCAGCCCTGAAGCACAGCTGTTTGAATTAAACTCAATCTGTAGCCCAGTATTAGTAGTTTGACGTAATTGATCTTCATGTCTTGTGGGACTTTTGTTGTATGTTAATGTTTAAGTTAGGAATTTAATGTTTATTTTTTGTGTGAGGTTTCTCTTTTGTAGGCTTCTCATTCTGATAGAGGTATCTGTTAAGTATGTTTATGTTATACTCGTAGATTAAGGATAATGGTTTAAGACACAAATGGAAACTTAAAAGTTTTAAAAGTCATCTCAAAAACATTTTTCGGTATTGCTTTAAATTTTATTATTGTAAATATAAATTGAAACATAGCTATGGTTATATGTTGTTCAACAAAGTTTTTGACTTAATTATGGTTCAGGCATTCTACATTATAATCCTAATTAGACTCTAGGAACAGGCATCCAGCCTAATTAAAACAGGCATCAAACTAACATGCTTTTAAGCCCTAAATACAGACAGACGGCAATCTAAATCGCAGAGAAAAATACCTGGAGGCCAGCGGTCCGGTATCAAAGTGGGGATCCGTCGTGTATAGGGCACAGATGTCGTAGATAGTGCTTTGCGAGCATTCAGGGCCCAGTTAGCATTCAGAAAGACGCCGCGGGCGGAGGCGCGATAACATCTCCGCACTGAGCTGTGACAGATGGATACTTACGGAGAGTTATTGTGATAAACCAATTGTTTGGGGATTGTGATCCCGGATGGTTGAGATTGGCCTGGTGTGTAAGCAGCAATGACTTTACTAGACTGTTGGTAGAAGCTGCTAAAGAAATATGGGTGTTTGTGGTACCTTCGTTGTTTCTGAATTCCATAACACAAGTGCTTCAGCTACTTACTTTGGTTTCAGAGCAATGTATGTGATGTTGTCCGCATTTATTTATTATTTATTTATTTAATATGTTAATTTCTAATGGATGACTATCTGTCGGACCATTTATTTGGGCTATAAGGTCATATGTATTTTTTTATTTTTGGATTGAGAATAATATCATGAATGGAAAAAATAAATAAATCAAGCCAAACTTTTCTTTCCCGAAAATATTAAGAGCGTAATTAAAAACTTTGAAACTTAGAAATGTTGCCTTCCTTTTCTTAATACTACCACAATTTACATACGTACCTTATGCCTATATAATATAGAATAGATCAAATATACTTACCTCTTTAAACAGTTACTGAACATTTTTTTGAAACGCTAAATTTTTTCAAGGCATTTCACGCTCTCTATCCTACACGACCATGTGTCTCTACTATCGCTATTCAACCTACGTCCCACAAAGGTGAATTGGCGGCAAAAGCGTGTCAGATTCATTGCTCTCTCGCAACGGCGACGTAGAGATCGCCGCGATACAAGCCGGCAATGGACAGGGTGCAAATGATTTCAAGGAATACGTTATACATTGCTTTGTGATCAGGTATTGTTGGCAACTCTTCAATGCTTATCTGGAGATTGGCAGCTCACTATCACGTAATGCACTTATAAGATACAAGATTACGTGCGTATTTCTTGGTATTTTTTTACTATGCAAAGTAGGTAGTCGGCAACTTTAATGGTGTGTTGTTGTGCTTTTATTTTGCAGTATTGTTAAACTGAAGTTAGCATTTTTTTGTCTGTAGATAATTGAACTTTTTATATTCATAACGCTACTTTTGTTAACTATCTACATTTAAAACATGTTCTGTGTAAGTAAACTTATAAAATTGCGATGCGACTAAAACTGACCGGGCCCGGTTGTGTTTGCACTCCTGTTGAACGATCATAGTTGACTGCTTAAGTAATTTCAAAATGGTTATTATCAATATTATTATTTCGTATTTATTTATAACTAAGTTGCCAATTAATTTATCGAAACAAGAAATCTAATCATAGAAAAACAAAATATTGATTTACCTACTCAATAACTTAATTTCACCTTGGTGTGGGTTGGCCCAATTACGAAAAACATTTGAACGCGTGGGCTTGTAATATAAACATGAAATCATATTTGATGATAAGCTATTCTTTTAAGAACTTCCTAGGATGGCCCACGCATAACCTAACCTTTTCATTAGAAATTAGGTCATTTACCTCTTTACTTGTGTAATGACGTCATATCAAGATCATAAACTATCGCTCATCATAAAACTAGAGCAACGAGAAAATAAGGATGGAATTTATTGAAGTATAACAATCAACTATAACTTTATATTGCTAACATAATTCTTATATGAATATCAATATAGGATAACCTACATAATTCTAGATTATTATTTGCAAGTATATAAAATGACGTCGTGTTATTGAAGTGGTAGTTTTCTCTAACTACGATAAAGTATGTACTTTATCGTAGTTAGAGAAAACTACCACTATGCTGAAAGTTATGTTTTATCACATCGCTCAAATTTTTTGTTATCCTGCATTAATTTTTAACAGTTTAGAAACATTTAAATGAAATATGAAAAATACGAGCTCGACCCTTAAGTTTAATCATCTTTAGTGTTTGGAAAACCGCAAAATTTAATTACTAAATGGCTAAAACTGCGCCATAAATTCCATTTGAGATACGACTGGCACAGCTCTTATCATTCATATCCAGATGAAAAAGAACGTCGACATCAACTTTACATACATCAGGCTGTCAGCCATCGATCGTCCATTCGAGTATCGGAAAAAGCGAATTCGTTTTACACCTTTGCGTCGTATAATAGAGCTATTATTGTTTTCATGACTACCGGCACTGGCAACAGATATGCAAACGCGGCTATCCAGTCGTGATGAGTTTCACTGAAAAAATATTTACAAACGATTTAAACTGACTGAAATAGCAGTTTACTGTGAAGGTGCTGTTAATTGTTTTGTTGTTTAAACGGTTTTTTGTCTTTTTTTACACTAGGTCTTGCTACTAATGATCTTTCTGTGGAATTATTAGATGTAAAAAACTTCATTTCCTAATTGTCGTTAGAAAAAGTCTAAGATGCTAAGATACATCTAATTCGCAAATCATTGAACATCGTTAAACATTTACTTACATCAACAAATATCCACAGGTCAAAGCGGCAGTCCCGAAAATGGATCGCAACGGCTACTTCTTCTACGTCACATCAACCGCAAAGAAAAAGAAGATCAACTTAATGCAACCGAAGCCGCCTCGAGTGGCGTTCGCCGAGGAAAAGCGGCGGCCAGGGGTTGCCGAGAGAGTTTGCACCAGTGTGGCTCCGTCTGCCACTGAGTACGGACGCGGGGACCCTATGTCGCAGCGAGGCCTGACGCCCGCGCCACGCGCGCGCTTGTACACGCAACTCGAGAGTTACCAGCCGCGGTATCACACGATACGTGATAACAGTGATAAGAGAGTGGAGAGTGAGTGTAGGAGGAGAAAGAAGGAGCAGAGGATTGTTGGATACCCGCAGCCTCAGCCGCAGCAGATAACAAGGTAGGTTGACAAGCCTGTCAAAAGTTTGTTTACTAAAAGTTACAGAAAAATATTGAATTCTAGGTAGGCATTTCAGAAATTATATCATCAGTAATTATATTTTTTTTAAAGTAATAAAAATCAAAAAAATATTGTTCGTAAAAATATTAGTATAGTGTTGTTAAACGATTAAGAACATGCGTGCGGAAAACAGTAGGTACAAAAAATGTTGTTTTTTTATACTTACCTACATGAAAAATGATTCTCAAAAAATACCTGTTAACTATGTCTCTATTTCTATATTTATGCTTCAAATTCATAACTTTGTTATTTAAAATATATAAAATCCATAAAAAAATATAAATTATCGATTTACTTTCTGGTATGTTTATTCTACCACGTCATGAACACTAAAAAAACTATTTAAAATTTTCATTAAACTAGTTTGTATAGTACACAGGACAATTACACACTTTAATTAACGAAACCAAGAAATAATTAGATTCGGAATAGGCTGTCTAGATAGCTAACCCTTTTCTACAAAATGAGACGTAAAGGTAGATTTTGTTAATGTCTTTACAAATGCGGCCCGACACGGATCCAGCCCTTTGTTTCGTCAATTGTAATCTTTGCTGGAACTAATTGTATTAATTTGTAATCTCTACCGACTTATTTCTGAAATGGTTTTCCAAAGCTAAATAAGTTAAGTTTGGTTGAATGTTGTCTTTGGTGAATAGAAGAGAAATATTTTATCATAAGGAAAAATTATATTTCACTAATATAGGTACTACATAGAAGCATTTTCTAGTAAAATTGTGAACAAAATATTTATAATTAAAAAAATGTACTTATTAACATTTAATTATTTTATAAAAACATTTTAAAGTTTAAATTTCCCTTAGGTAATTTTGCTTGGTTTTATAAAATAAAACACTTGTTACAAATTAATTAATGAATGTTATTCTGTTATGAATCATAATAGAAAATATTAGCTTATTTACTCTTTTTTTACTCTCAGCTTTCAATCTTTCGTAGGTCGTAGCAAAAAGTACAATCTCGTAGCAAAACTTAAAAGATAGTTCCTTATATCAAATTTATCAAACAATATCACCAAAAGTGATATTTCGCTTAATTTGTAATTAATGGTACTTGGAAATTTGTATAAGATCATTTGTATGCTTTCAAAATGTTAGTAAAAATGGGTCTTTGAGATCTCTTTTCAGGAATATGGTCGCAAATTACATTTAGGTTGTCGACGTATACCTAAGACTTAAGCAAAACAGTTTACAGCACAAAAGTTCAAGAAACTTGTGCGAAAGATTTTTATCGACCTTCCTTTGTTAAACTTTGTATGAGTTACAAACTTTTAAAGTTTTCAATTCTTTTCATAGTTTTTTATGTTACATAGAGTTGTGGTCTTATTAAAAAACTGTTGGCGGTGACTTCAAAACGTGACTTGTAAATATTTTGTAATTTATGTTTAAAAAGCATCGTTTAAAAACTAATTTAAAGCGAGTTACGACATCTGAGTAAACATCACAGTTTCTTTACGTTAATCATTTTTTACATGACAATGAGTGTTCATTATTTCCAATTAAAAATGAAAATATAAAAAAATATTGTATATAAATTAACTTTAGACATTCCAATTAAAAAAATGATTAGTGCAAAGCATTATTACATGATTAACTTTTTTCTAGATTTTTTGTATTTTCGAGCTTTGTCGTTTAAGGCTTTAACCTTTTTTTACTTTTTCTTTTTTTTTCTTAAATTGTAAGTGACATTTAAAAGGAAAATGAGACGTGCTCTCACGTCGAGAGCCTACGGTGGCCTGCAACCTCGCCTCCGCGAGTGTATTTCTGTAGTGAATTTGACAATTTTTAGGAATAAATTGAATTGTAAAATAAATCTTTGGTCTTTTTGAAAAACAAAAACGTATAAAATGTTTAGATTTAAATTCTCCATCAGTTGGTATAAGTTACATTAAAAAACACGTGTACTTCACGAGGACATGCAAGGAATTTGGAATTTGGATAGACCATTTTTAAAATGAGTACTACATAATATTTGCTGCATAAAAAAAATAATATCCAGATAAATTAAAGTCAACATATTAGAGAACGATTTGGTAGAACAGTGCATTTGATATATGTTTTAAATATCGAGTTTATAGCTTAGTAAAACACGGCTTTTGCGCATTTTGCTCGGGGGAGCGCCTTAAGAAAATTTGGTCTCTATACCAAATAGAAAGATCGCAGCTAAAAAAATATACGAAAAACATTTGTATATTGTGGATAAAACTGTACAACACATCACTATAATGTTATTAAGAAACAAAGCAGTTTAACAGTCTTTATAATACCACCACCATTTCCCATTTATAACACATACAGACCAAACCTTCATTCAATCACTACAATTAATTTCCTACATGCCTTTTAGAGGCATCTTTTGATCAAACGTTACCAAACCTTGAATTATTGACTAATAACCGTACGCCGTAATTGCAATCGGTCCGGTACCGGATTGCAACCGTACACGGCATGCTCTATTGTATGTAATCCTCTTTACCATATGCGGTATAGTAACTGTAATATTTAGATGTACAATCTTAGATACAAAGGGAGTAGATGTATGTTATTATTAATAATAATACCGGCCTTTATGTCTCTCTGCTCAAGCCAGGAAGATTTCTCACGCATAGAAGGAAAGAGCTAAAATATTTTTAATGCACAAAAATATATAAAATATAGCAAAGTGATTAAAAATTATGTCCTTATTTTCACCATTCAAAGAGTTATGTAGAAAGGTACCAAACTAACTTTAGAGCCAAGATGTTTTTTAGATTTTTATACACAATATTATTATGTATATGGAACTGTAAATATTGCTTAACTGTACAACAACGACTATTATTGTTGTCAAATAAATTACGTTGTTGTGTAACCAACACATATTGTTAGTTTATTTTATTACTTCACATTCGGTGCACTACGAGCGTAGAATTATTACCGGTTGATACAAACAGTTGCATTTTCAAAATAACATTTTCATATTTTCGCATTGTTATTTTGAATAAATAAATAATAATAAATAAATGCGGACAACATCACATACATTGCTCTGAACCCAAAGAAAGTAGCTGAAGCACTTGTGTTATGGAATTCAGAAACAACGAAGGTACCACAAACACCCAGACCCGGGACAATGTAGAAAAGTTGGTTTCTACATTGACCCGTCCGGGGATCGAACCCGGGACCTCAGAGCTAGCGACACCTTGAAACCGGTGCGTACGCCATCGACCACGGAGGTCGTCATCAATAAAAGGTTTCGAATTTCCGATATCTATGAACTATAATCTATTGCTTTCTGAGCAACATAATAAAACAATTTGTTACTTAGTACATCGCGGTTTTTTTTTAGTTCCCGACGTTTCGACACCTTTGCAGGTGTCATGGTCACGGGCAGACTCCAGTGTCTCCGCGATATAATCCGTAAAAAGTAGTTTTTTTAGGTACATCTTCTGATATTAATTTGATAAAAAAATTAGTCAAGTAACACCACCTAAATATTAACCTTTTGATACAAAAACGTAATTGGTATGCGTGATTATGACTGACGGTTTCAGCAAGCCGTGTAAGGCCACTTAAAATTCTGCTCATGTGGATAACACTATAATAAAATATGTCTATCGTTACGTGATAACATTTATTTGTCGTTATTCTTTTTTTTTTCGAGTTAATTATTTGGACTGAGTAGAGTCTACCTGTCTTTAAGTTGATCTTACTGGTAAAAAGTATCGGGTATGCAAGTTGCTTTAACAAACCTTTTTCAATGCATTCTCTCAACAAATCTGTTGAAATACATTTTGATGAATTTAACTCTCATGTTCTCTGTTTGAGCTTAAATGCAATTAGATTTTAAAGCATTGTGGCCTAGGCTTTGTTCCAGTTCGCGTACTAATGGATAATTTTCTACTATACTTGACCTGTTTTGTAAGTGAAGGAGCTTTAACGTTGGATGTAACAAATGAGTTCTCGCTAAACGCTTTGATAACTCTAACAAAGGAGAGATATTATTCGGTTGTGACGTCAGCCGTAGTACACCAGTTATAACAGACACTTCAACTGTTCAACAACCAGCATTATGTTGCCGAACTTGTAGAAAACAAACTTATTGGTACACTCAACTACATTTTCAACTTTGAAGGCGAAGTTATAAGGTTGAAATTTAATAAAACGGGGATCTTGTAAAGAAAAATAGACGAACGTGAGAGAGCGAGCGGGCTGTCAGGAAAAATTGAATGAAAACATTGGGAGTGATTGACGAAATGTCGGAGACGAATGTTTTGATAGGTTTTTTCGGGTTACGCCGTCTCGCAAATTGAATATCGTTTTGTTTTTTTTTTGTCGTCTAAATGTTGGGAGAATGGACCTTTTTGTGTGACATTCAGTGGATTTATGAATGAATTAGAGATGGAGTTATTTTAAGGAAAACAATGAGGCATTTGAAGGTTTCGGATAAATAAATGACTAATACATTAGTAGATTTATCATATTTTTTTCTTATGTAAGCAGCAATTGATCTTTGGTTGCAACTTGCAGGTGCCAATAATGATATTAAATTTATTTTGTAAAGAACTAAAAGGTGTTACGTTAAAATATTTTTTGATAAAGTTTGAAATATACCTAGGTGCCTTCAAGAATAAATGTTTACTTTCATAGTTACTGTTTTAAACACAATAGTATTAAGTCAGTTCACATGATATCAATCTGACCTAGGTACGCTTTATTGTAAAAAAATATGTGAACAACAAGCACTAAAATAACATTAGTTACATCATCATCTCCCGAGCCTTTTCCCAACTATGTTGGGGTCGGCTTTCAGTCTTACCGGATTCAGCTGAATACCGTATTTTACATGAAGCGACTGCCTATCTGACCTCCACAACCCATTTTACTAAGTATTAACACAGTATCCCATGGTAAGACTGGTTGTCAGAATTGACTTAACGACTGCCAAAGATCACAGTATGACAGTCGGGACCTACGACTTAACGGGCAATCCGAGGCACAGAGGGGTCTCCGTATGTTTGGAAATGGTCACCCATCCACGGAACAACCGCGGCGAGCGCGGCTTAACCTGTATTACTGGGCAAACCATACAGCTTACACTTAGCCCCTCGCCCCTCACTAAATAACATTAGTTAAATACTTAAGATAATTTAAATTGCTATTTAAACACCAATTTCATTGGAATTACGAAGGTTTTAAGTACCTTTAAACTTTAATCGTATGCTTATAATTTTATTTCTTATTCAGACTTACAGATAAGCGATAAAACCTCAACATTTAAAGGTTGTAAGTAAAGAATTTCTACATTAAAAGCATTAGTTTTATGGTCAGTAACACCGTTCGTGACTACAAACCTCAAGTGTAAAGAGATGTCAGTTTTTATACGTTTTATGCTAATTAGGAACGATATTTAACACCTAGACGCTGGCGAGGTAATATTTTATGCACTTAAAATACATTTAAAGATTGTTAATTACGTGAGAAATAAGCTGAACGCAATGTTAACTTAGACGTGACACGAAAGGGTTGGAATACTTTATACAGCTATATATTTTTTTGCTGTGGAACTATTTAATACTATTTATTTGGTTAAAACGTCCAATTACATTATAACCTTGTAAATTACATATACACGCAATAGTCAAGTTGTATTAGATAGAATGGCTAACAACACCGCTGAAATTTTGCATGAGCTAAATGCTAGTCTGCATAAAAAGGATAGAGATGGATCTGTAAACTAGTAACCAGTAGAAGAAGAACTCAAAATACCTATTCTCCATAAAAATGTTTGAGATCGGCCTATAAACTGGTAGGAGCAGAATCCAATCCCTTTTCCTCAGTTCTCTCCCTACCCAGTCCCCGTCTTCCTTTAGTCTGTACACAACACTGTAAAGTAAGAGGCTTATAAATCAGGCCGTCTAGGTAAATTTGTAATTTGGAAAACTTAATTTCGACTTCATTTTCCTGCACATTGGGTGCGAAATTGATTATTACTCTGCTCCATCGAAAAACCAATATTTTTGGGAAACGTTTATGTGTTCGAAGCAATATTGTGTAATATTTCACATAAGCAAATCCAAGTACTTTCATTAATATGCAGGTGCAAATCCCTAAACAATATTAAAATGATCCGTTTAATAGTATTTGTTTGATACATTCCATATTGAATTCCGAAATTGGAGCCAAATTACACAATTTATAGGAAAAACAGACGACGATTGGCCCTTTATGTGCCAATAACCATTGATAACTGTGCCAATTGGCACATAACCCGTCTTAGAAGTACCTTATGGTTCCAATCGTGGGAAAGATGAGGAGTTGAACAGTTTTTGAATATCAATTTTAGAAAGCGATCCTTTTAACGTGACCTTTAGAGACTTTGGGTGTAAAGGTTATGAATACTAAAAACGTACAGATTTTTTAACCAGCTAAATCTTCGATATTTTTTAGAAAAAGTTATTTAATCTTGATTATGATTGTCAGGCACTGTCAGTCTTAATTTGTGTTTTTAATATCTTACGTATCCGTTGCTATCGAAAATATTCAATTCAGCCGTAGTTTCTTATTCTTCATAACATGTACCTACCTTTTATATTATTTTTATTCGACCTAATATATGCTTTAATCAACAATTTACTCTATTTATGTTGGTGTCAATATCGCCACAAGATCATTAACCAACTATTCTACAAATAAGCAAAACTAACTAGGTACCTTATATAATATTCCATTATTCTGAAGACGTTTTACTGAACAATAACCGATGGAAAAGTATCAGAAAGTAGTCTCAAGTTTAATGAGATGAGGTAGGCGAGCGGTCGTGGTCCATGCTGCGATAAAACAGCCAATAAATACTTTTATATTGTATGAAGAGACCTTCAGAATGTTTTTGAAGTAGGTATACGTTCAAATTTTAGCAAATTGGGCCACTGTTGTACGTTAAAACTTTGTTTTAATAGGTTTAAGTCACTTTTATTTTTTGTCAGGATTTATACTTACTTGTAAAAGTAGACGACCTGAAGAGGTAGCTGGGTAGACCTAAATACAAAAACCTATTGGCCTAGTATATTAGCAAAACTTTTAAAATTCCTATTACTGCGTTTGGTGTCACACTCCAAACTCTAATCGAGCTGGATACGTTTAAATCACTTGTAACTGCGGCAATAAAGTCACAAATCAGACTGTAGAGTTTCTTAACATCTTGCGCCCGATTTATTGGCATTGTTCGAATTCTGGTGATCAAATTCATCATGGTTTGGAATTGTATAAAGTGAAATATATGCGTGCATGTTTTGCAGACTATATGTACTGAGAAAAAGGAATGGGCGAAAGGGTCATTAAAATCCTTTCACACTAAGAACATAATATTTTTCATAAATAACCTCTTTAGCCCCTATTTACATCGTAAGTCGATCCTCAAACTCTATTGTATCTCCCTTACAAGCCCATATCGTAATGGTCCACATTCCCGCCTTTTCAAAGGTTCTTCTCAAAATTAAGAAAGTTTAATGAATGGTGACGTCAGATTTTTTCGGCTTCTCACAATTTTTCCTTTGTGTACTCTTGTTTGTTAGAAGGTGGTCTCACGACGGAAGATACTTAGGGCGTATTAAAGATTTTTAATATGAATTTTGAAGCTTTGTTCCCTAAGGAGATAGGTAGATTTATAAATAGAAAGCTTTTTCATTAAGTGATGGTGTAAAGTATTATATATGTAGGTATTGATCATTATTATTTCATAAACGCGCCTACTTGAAAAAGATTTGTGCTTTGTGATCCTTAATTTCCCCGTATTGCTCTATAATACCCGTTTGTATATAGTTTTTATATTATGACTAGCTGTACCCGGCATGCGTTGCAATGCAATTTTTTCTACCAAGCACCTGCCTACTACCTACCACCTACCTGCCTACTACCTACCACCTACCTGCCTACTACCTACCACCTACCTGCCTACTACCCACCACCTACCTGCCTACTACCTACCTACTACCACTTAGGGGTATGAAAAATAGATAGTAGCCGATTCTCAGAATATGCATATAAAATTTCATATAAATCGGTCAAGCCGTTTCGGAGGAGTATGGTAACTAACATTGTGACACGAGAGTTTTATATATAAGAAGATAATGGTACTAGCCGTATTATTGCTAATCAGGATAACAGTCTAACTCATTATAAAATTATTCAATGAGAGTTTCTGCTTTACTTGCAAAATTATTCAAGGCCATCTCAAAGAGCCGATTAGTAGCAGACCAACAAAACTTAGCACAACTTAAAGGTGTCTCATGAGTCAAAGGTTGCTACAACAGGTTACTTTACAACTGTCAAATTACCAGTTAATATTGCCATGACGTACATGTTGTTATTGGACATTAAATGCGATTTATCAGATAAAGTGTAGCTCACTTATAATATCGTAAATCGTTCATAATCATGCCACGAGTGTCGATTTATGAAGTCACCCGCAGAGGTCGCTTTAAATAATTCTTGTGTGTGGAAACATACAGCTCGAAGCTGTCTGAACTTTCCCGCTAACATGTAACATCAGGTGATTTTTAACACGTTCACTGCGGATCACACAGAATCGGCCCGCCACGGTGCTTACCGCCTGTGCGTACGGTAAAAACTACATCTTGCTCGCTGGTGCGGAACGATTATCTTAGGTATTTGTAGGAGTTAGACAGAGACAAATATAAATTTCGGCTCGTGGTGTCAAATGTAGATATTTGGCATTAAAACATCGTGGCGGGCTCTTTTCGACCACCATCGCACTGACGGTAAAAAACATCGCTCCTTGCGGCGGCGGGCCTATTGTGGTATATGACCGGTGCCGACCTGTTGCCGCAAGGAGCGCGCGCGCAAGCGTCGAGTCACCAGTCAGTGTTGTGCTCTCTACATGACCGTACGCGTGCGTATCGTTATTTATTATTTATTACCATATTCACATATTACCCATATTCACATACTTTACTGCTGAGTGGGGCATGAAACCATGAACTCATACGGGAAATCACACGCAATTAACAAAAGCTTTAAATTTCAGAAAATCAGGGACAAATCAAAAGTAGTGGACATGTCCTCGAAAAAGGTCCAAAGAGAAGAAATTGTGCGCGGTGTTATGAAAAGCTGCGTCTAACTTTAGATTGCAAGGAAGCGAAAAAGAAAGTTAAGAAAATTAAAACATATTGCAACAAATGCAATCAATCTCTTTGCGTGCAGTGCTATAAAGAAAGACACATATAAGTTCACTGTTCTTGTCTGGCTCATGTGATTCGCTTAATACATACTTTTTATTTCTTTTACAATAATTCTGTTTTATTTTCGATAACCCAAATATTTTTGTCTGTCCCATCACTATGAAAAATACTTTCTAGTGCGATATCGGTCGTTTCCGACCTGACATTTTCCTTGGTTGATTTCTCATTTCCTGGTATTCAGATTCAGGGGCGAAGCGAATGTAAACAAATGGGGTTAATGATCATTTTAGCAGTATAAAAAAAAATATTATACACCACATATTCGCAAAGTTATAGCTCTTTAATCTTTCCTCGCGGTGTCAGGTCAAAAAGGATTGATACGCACTGTAGAAAAGGTCGATGGATGCATATTTGGACCGCCACCGCACCAGATGAAAGTTTTAAGGATTTTTGCCGCAGTGAGCGTGTTAAAAAGTATGCTTTAATTTTTTCATACCCAAAGTTTTTGGACTGTCTCACCTATTGACAATTACTCATTATTTTTGAATGCTGAAATAACAAAAGTATGGTGTTAATTAATGTTGACACAACTTTGTACTTCAAAACATTTTTTTAGTTTTTATGAACAGTCGTAAATCCCTGATTAAAATTAGTTACACCTTTGTCTACAAAGCACTAATTTTCTTTACATTTGCTTTATTTTCAAGGGTTATTTGTGTTATAAATAGATTTTATTCTCTGCCTTGTCATCGCGTCTCCGCTCCGAGAATCCCACCCTATGTTTCCATACAAAAGGTTTCACAAGAAGACAATTTCGCCGTCGGGTCGCCGTTGTAAATTTCCCGTAATAATATGTCCAAGTGACGTTCGGCTACCTTTCCCGAAGTTTCATCGTGATTTCTTTGTAAAGCCTTTCAAAATTTATGGAAGTGACTGTCAAATTATATTCTCCGGAAGGTTAATAAAGTACAAAGGGGCTTAAGGTAATGTGTCATTTTTTTAAATGATCCCATAAGTTGGTACTTAAGAGTTCTTTGGTAATAATCGGTAGGACATTAATAATGGTGTTTTGGTATACACGGTTGATATTGACACTATATTATTTATGGTGTTCTTTGTACTACCGATGTTTTGTTAGATGATTTATTTCTATTGTAGTTGTGTCTTTAAAGTACTTTATTTATGGTTGTTTAAAGAGTTATTGCGTGTATATGAATTGAGTAATATTTACTTTTATGACATTAAAAAATAAATAAACTGTTGTTTTATTTATTTTTTATTTAGTCTATTTACTTGCAATTAATAAGAAAGAAAGAAAGAAAAAACGTTTATTCGCCATGATTATGACGCATAATTAAAATACACGAAGGAATAACAAAACGAAACAATAACAAAAGTAGGAAGATAAATATGCGTCACAAGCACGCGAAATGGCCCACCGCTCAGCATATGCAGCGACCCTATGCGAGACAGTGTCGCGGCGCTGATTTTCAGCGGTGGCCGGCACTGACATGTTGACGTCAATCGGTGAATTTAATAAACTAATAAATAAAATATTTGAATGTTATATATATTATTATATATATGTTTATGAGGATGAAATGTAAGAAATGTACCACTATAATAATAAAAAGAAAAACAAAAAAACAAACTAAAATGGAAATAAAAATATGAATTTTATTATTTAATTTAGCTATGTCAGAAAAGGCTAAGCTTGCTATATTATATGTACGGGTTCAAACCGCTTGTTTCATTTACAAAAACACATAAAACATAAGTACCAACCCATTTCAAATTACGAAAATCAAACACCCCAATTTAGGCTACAGTAATTGTGGAATTTCCGAGAGCTCGACACAATTCGGCTAAAATCACCAACATTTAGCCTTAAGGCTAATCAGCGCCCGCAAATTCGTTAGCCGTATAATAAAATAGATAATCCAGCTAAGGTCCATAAAGTAATTAAAAAAGTTTAATTGCATGTTATAAGATGAGTTTCGTTCGCTGAATTTCGTTCAACTAAAGCGCTACATCATTGAGGAATTTAGGCGTTTTATGTTACTTTGTTGTGTATTGTTTTGATGTGATTTTGTTTATTGATATAGTCTGCTTAATAATACTGGTCTAGTACAAGATCGGTATCTTGCTTCAAAAATTCTTTAGTTCCAATTACTATAGTAATGAAGAAAAGTATTTATTTTCTCATTTTTGTTCTCCAGTTCATTAAAAAGTTTCAAATTCTCAAATATACAGAAGTAAAACACATTGGACGTGTATTGATTAAAAAAATGGAACTTTCCAAAATACACTTCATTCGTGTTGTTTATCCGTTTCTTTCCCAAAACTTTACATTACAGTACCTACTAGTATTAGCCTACAGGGCCTACAGCGTCAATCTGTATAAAGTATCGTCAAACAAGACTTGACAAAGGTCAAATGACTTCCATATATCAGTACAAGTAGCATCTGGCATATCTGTCAAATTCACCACAAACATACATACGCATGACATGTACAGTGAACGACAAAAGTGTACTAAACAAAAATATAATTTATTTTTTGAGTAGGTCACACAGTGAAGATGTAAACTATTACTTACTACTTACTTTCTTTTTCCTATCAATCATGGTGGCACATGACATGTACTGTATTTTGTTATCAGATTATAGGGAACTTTATTATACACAAACTGGCAGGCAGTTGTAACGCATGCACGAATGGTAAAATGACTTTATTATGTGCGTAGCTAATTATTTTTATTGTAGGACAGATGTGCAGGTTCTATTTTATATTAAATTATCTTTCTCTTCATAACTTTTTTGTGACTTGGGTCCTTCGGAAACCTTGCATACAAAAGACAGAAAAGGCTTTACGTGGCGCCAAGTACCACAAGCATCTGACTTCGTGTCCAAGAAATTTTGACGTATGTCACATAATAATAGTAGTATATTAAAAAAAAATGTTTTTTTTTTTTTATATATTGTAATTAATAAAGATATTAATCAAATTATCGGTACTGATAATGTTATCTTCATTAACTCAATGCCCAAAAATAATCGCATGATTATTGCGGAACCAAGCACTTTTGTGGTCGACCATACATGGCGTCCCACTCACGGCTAATGAGGTAAGAGAGATAGAGGTAGAGTGACAATTAGTGATGAAGCTTCACTCCAAATCAAAGTTAAGGTAAATTACTGATTGATGCAGTGGGTAAGCACTAAGCACTATCAGCGATTCTGGATTAGAATCATGGCTTAGTGATCTTTCTATTCTGAGTTTAAGCAGCTGTCTATTGAGCCAAAGGCCGTCTGTGGTCAGTTTATGGATGGGTCTCCATTTGAATTCCTACATGAGATAGGGTATATAGTAAGCTTTTCCGTTGATGTAAAATACTACTGCCATTTTTTTATCCGACTGTGGCTAAACCAAAAAAGGAGGCTTATGCTTTTTTACATATTTTGTTATGAATTCCAAACTCGACATATTGAGACTGGTGCGTTTAATAACCACAAAATAAATATGTTTACAATCTATTTGTAGATAAACTCAACAAAAAAATAAACTTACCTTTTTACTTAGTAAGAGCACTGTTTAAACTGTTTAAAGGTTAATTAAAATATTTACATACAATTAAACACGCATACTAAGAACACATTACTGGCGAACCAAATAGGGTGTTGTTGTATTAAAGTTATTGCTCCATGCTTATGGTTAATTTCTTATAAGTCTTATTCTGAGTAAGCCCGGGGCAATGAGCTTGTAAATGGCAATAGGCTTGCCTTCATTATGTAATACTTACCGTCTTTGCTAAATGTTAGTGAGCTGTAGTTCTGCTTTCCTTGTAAGGGTAGAGGCGTGATGGTGTTGTTTATGATAATTGTAAATTGTAGGTTAGAGACTTCCTAGTTGAAAGATTAATTTAGTAATAAGGTATTTTTGATCAATTAAATTTATGTGTTAAAACATATTCGGCCTCGTTTACGAAGGATTTTTGTTATTCAACTTGTTACTAAAATATACTTACTAATATGTTTTGTCTAGTAGTTATTCGTTAAAAATAAAAGTTAAGATTTCTGATTTGAAACTTGCAAAGGAAGAATTACTTTAATTCTAGACAGGGATACGTTAAATTCTGAGTATTTGCAATATCGTGTTTAGAGTCAATTAATTGTACAAGACAGGTGTAAGTGCTTATTATTATATAATGTCGATATTAGGTATATGATTGATAATAAATTCATCATGAATATAGACCGCCAATAGCCCCGAACAATACTAACAGAATCATTACAACATAATGCCTCACAGATCGCATACTGCCACGTACGTATAATACCTAATAGAATCACAAATGTAAATACTATTGAATGAAGCATTAATTAATTAGGCGTTCTATTCACGTCCACTGATTGACGTGACAATGTCTGAGTGAGACACCTGATCAGAATCGATATCCCGGTGTAATCGATTTCGACGGACGGTACCGACTGCTGCTTCCTGCGTCTCATACGATTTGATATGTGGTTTGATATTACGAGTGCTGCGACTGATCTAATCGATTCTCGATAATTGAGTTGTTAATATTTTAGTGTTGGGTTTTGTTGAGTGGTTTTTGTTTTGATTGTGTAAAAGTATTTTAATGTTGTCTGTTGTTGATATCATTAAGTTTATTGTTACAATATTTAAATCAAACATTAGATTGTGTTTGTTTAATAGTGGATGAACATCAATGAACATAGAAGAAAACTAAAAAAAAACTTAAACTTAAACTTAAAGAAACTTTACAAACACTGAGTCATAATAAAAACATCCCCTATAAGACATTACCACAAAACAGAAGAATATGATTAACTACGAAACCTCATCATTGTGTTTGATATAATGAGTAAGTTTCGTCTAATTAGGTACATGTAAAACTGTCTTTGATCAATCTCACACTCTAAAAACTATAATAAGTCTGCCCACAATCATAATTTATTATACCTATAATATAATACGTATATCGAATACTCGAATACCTTCCTTACAGAACTCCAAACTCAGAACAAACTCGTTCGATCAAAAAACAAAACACTGGCACAATCGTGTTTATTCATTCCCTACGAAGATTACTGAAGTTCAAAGTTTTATTGGGATCTGTAAGTTAGTTTCAGTTCAACCTACTTCGCCCTGTGACATACAAACGATACGTCATACATATTTTATGTGGACTCCAAGTAATGTATGTGTTTTATACAAAAATCTTCACAGACGGAATAGATTAGTGGATTTCAGTTAAGATCCTCTTAATAAGATAATCAGATTAAGTGTAATTAATTAATATTTCATTAGTATAATTTGAGTGGGCTATCTTCGCTGAAGAATAAAGATTACAGTGTTTCTTTTTAAAAGTTTGTGTAAAGATAGCATAAATTGTACCGATGGAATTGCCAAAATGTTGGTGAAACGATTGAGCTCTGTATAAAGAATTTTCATTTTTTTATTATTATAGGTTAGGTTTATCACACAGGTAGAAGGCAATGACATACTAAATGATAAACAATGAGATACTCATAAACAAGTCAAACAATAAAGGTGCACAAGAAAACAATAAACCATTTTAAAGTAAAACTTAAGGCAATTAGGGACCGCAAAAACATCTGAGAATCTGCGAGTGATTTCTGAAAGAAACATTCTATCGCAAAGTTTTCTTGACAAGTGAAACCTGGCGATAAATCAAATGAACAAAGTCGGGACAAAAACCGAACTAATGGCTTTTTACTGTGATTTAGGTTAACATTTTTAATTTTAGCTAAAAAGGTGCGATTTTTCTCGACGTAAATGGTGGAGGAATTAGTGTAATTAGGTTGTTTTATACCTTATTTGATACCTACAAAATTTTTGTTTAGCACTAAAATTAAAACTTATAATATAAAAAAAAGTAAAAGCGTCAAAGAATTTAGTTGTTTAAGGTTTTTTTGTTAGATTCAACACTTGAAACATAATAAAACCTTCGATAGACTAAGACTGATAATTTTAAAGATTACGCATTACCCTTATTTGTATAATAATATGTTTTATTATTATTATTACTTTTAGTTTTTTATATTGACATAACTTTATATACATAAGTTTATATAATTGTATACATTTTAACTTCTTATGTTTTTGTAGGCGCTATGATTTTCATTTGTTTTCTATTTCTACGCCAAATGGCAGAGCATGTTGAAACGAAATATTGTATTTACACCTTGTTTACTACACATGTTAACACAAATAAATTATTATGTTATTTTATTTTATTAGGGACATAAAACATTTACATGCTAGAGAAAATACAAGAAAATCCTTAATACTAAATCCACAAACATGTAACCCACTCCAATGTTATCTTATGTAACTTAACAAATTTCCTAATTAAAATGACACAAAACATTTCAAAGCTAATATGCAGCTAAACCACCCTAAAACACATGCACCCCAAATTGTCACCGCAATACCGATATCAATCTACCTACAATATAGAAAACACAATAATCGAGGCTGGGGGCTAAAGTATATCACAGTAGGTATATAAAGCTACCATCAGACTTCAAAGGTTTTAGCACTCGCATGTAATGAGAGCTCCCTGCCATGGCGGTAAATTAAAAATATTTTCAAATTGCAACCCAGTGTTGTGCGATAGAAATACCGAAGTGTTCGGTTCGGCGTGCGTTTTAACGTTTGTTTTGGAAGGTGAAAATGTTTGGTACCTAAATCAAAATGTTGTTGGTAAATTATTTAGGTAGTATTTTTTGTGATAGTGGTATTATTTATAAACGAATATTGTAGGAAGTAAGCACTATTCCGTTTACCAGCTTAAATATTTGAGACCCTGAAAAAAATTGTATTCTTTTTTAACTTTCTTGATGTTGGTGGTGTTACACTAAGTGCTTCTGCACTTAATAACTTAAGTACGGAGGCACCTAAAGACAAGACAACTAACTTTAGATATTCATATACCAATATTCATATATTTTGGGATACTTAACTATTTGTACACCTCTCGTTAAGTTTGGTGATCTAAATCTAATTTGTAACCAACATATCGAGCAATACACCATCACTACGTCACCGGCTAACCATGTTTTCGGCGCTTTTGGCGAATCACGACCATTTTAATACACGCTCGACCACGTGCCAGTATGTGTGTCGTGGCGTATTACGAGTATGTTTGTCGGTTTGTACGGATTTAACTCGATTTTTATTTTCGCAAACGCGGTATGTAAGCTGCCTTTAATTGCAAAAGTTTGTTTTTATTTTAATTCTATATATTTTTGGGAAAGGTATTAAGGTGGTTCGTTGGAAAGCTTACGGTTTAGGAAATATCTGTTATGTAAATTCTTTAGATACTGAACGAAAGAGAAACAAAGCTAAGATTAGTTAAGACACAAATTCAATTTATTTTTCTGATTAATTTCTTATATAAATAAATAAACCTTTGTACATCATTTGTAAACATCCATTATTTTTTTTTCTATAAATTATTGTGTGTGTACATAAATTATTAAATAAAAAAAAAAAAAAAAAAAAAAAAAAAAAAAAAAATGCGGACAACATCACATACATTGCCCTGAACCCAAAGTAAGTAGCTGAAGCACTTGTGTTATGGAATTCAGAAACAACGAAGGTACCACAAACACCCAGACCCGGGACAATGTAAAAAAGTTGGTTTCTACATTGACCCGTCCGGGGATCGAACCCAGGACCTCAGAGCTAGCGACACCTTGAAACCGGTGCGTACGCCACTTGACCACGGAGGTCGTCAAATTATATTATTATTATCTTGCTGTATACATTTAAATATGCACGACAGTCAACGAATGTTTGTTTAATAATTCATGATTTCGCCATCTAACTTCATCAAATAATTAATAAATAATTTCCTCGTTTATACCATCATAAATTGTAGCTTAAATATTTTATCTACGAAATTATATTTCACTTATTACAAAACTTTCGACGACGATTGAAAGACTAAAGTTCTCTAAGAAATAACGTTTACTTAATATTAGGTTTACGAAGTCACCTTTCAAATTCCAAGTACACAAACAATATACAAAAACTCTCAAATCAAAGCTTCAGAAACTTACACAAACCACGTTTAACCCTAAATATATTGACGAAAGCTCCTTAAATTCGAATCCAAGTTTATTTATCTTAGCCGAAAACGAAAGTTAATAGACGGAGGCATAATTATGGAAGTTTTTCTTCGAATACCGAATATTCTTCGCCATTAAAGTTTAAACAAGTCGAAATAACAAATGGTAGGGTTAAATCCTTCGCACGTGCTGTCGTGGGAGTTAATTCCATCGGTTTTCTCAATAAAACTTGGGTAATACAGTTTTGTTGGAGCGAGGTTTGAGTTGGTTACACACTTCTTACTGCTCGTCATTGTTTTGTTTGAGGATCGTAAAATATACGTTATTCTAATACACTTAAAATGTCTTTATTATCTGTCGAAGATGAACGAAATATTTCAATAGGTTTTTCGATAAAAACATACATAACATAACAAACCATCACGCCTGTATCCCCGAAGGGTTAGGCAGAGGTGTACCAATGTACACCCACTGTTCGCCGGTATGTTTAGGTCCCATGTAATAGGGGGCGAGCCTATTGCCACTAACCGGGCACAAATCCAAACTCCGACCTGCTACTGATAATTTCATAGAAAAACCCAATAACACCTTGATCGACTTGGGAATCGAACCCAAGACCTCTAGCGTAGCAGTCGCGCTTAGAACCACTAGGCCAACGAGGCAGTTAAAAATATCTTAATAATCGAAAATCACGTGCAAAGGAGGCCATATAGAACCACTGTTTCATGGAAATATTAATTTGTTAATATTTCGAAAGTTTGAGGAAACATAATTGTATAAAATTACCTTCTAATTAAAATATGAATTGCTGTTTTGACCTTAATGAAATAAACATTTAAGATCGTGGATACAATTTTGCGTTCTGTATACTTTGTACTGTTACTTACCTTTGATTTAGAATCTCTAGTCTTTCTTGCGACTTGTACAGCAAGGCAATAAGCAATACGTTCTTATTGAATAGTCTTAAATAATTAAATTAACTTTGTAAATGACTTTTTTTTAACGTCTACTGTAATTTTAAAACATTTTCTTTGAAAAGTACCTATTCAAGCTAAAAGCAATTTTAGTTTTTTTTTTTATACGATCCACATCATCTCATTAACTATATACCACCAACATACATCACCTCTGGCCAAAATGTACATCCTTTTCATTCACAATTTTAAGTCAAAGGTAACCTATAGAGGTTAGCTTAATCATCAATATTATTATAGAACTAGCTGTGCCTGCGACTTCGTTCGCATGGATGACGAAACTTATCAATGAGTTTTTAACCGCAAAATTAAGTTTTTTTTTATTGTTTTTATACTTTTCCGGGATAAAAACTACCCAGTGTGGTGCCCAGGATAATAAAGAATAATTATACCAAGTTTCATCGTAATCGAACCGGTAGTTTTTGCGTGATACCTGAACAAACAGACAGCCAAAAATTTTTTTTTTCACACTTTTAGGTTCGTTGTTGGTCTAGTAACACCCCCCGCCATTTATTTTTTTGATATTTTCAATGTACAGAATTTTCACTTCTACAGATTTATTATAAGTATATATAGATAATAATTATGACGATTGTCGTCGGATAAAATATTAGAAAGCTTATGTACTTGTGAAGAGTTATTATGTTTCTTTCTTGCATTATTTACCATCTTGTTCTCAATCGTTTAGAGACAATGAGTCTTTTATATTTCCTTCCTTTCACTGCCTTCGTTACTATTTTTTTTGAGATTTTCTTATAGAATCAAATATTTCCAGCAAAAAATTTAACTGCGCAGTTTCCGTACAAAATATTTAACATTTTCTTACACTATGAAAAGTCGATAAAAAAATTAATAAAATGTCGCATAGTTACGTCGAATACCTACCAGAAATTTCTCCTCGTCAGGCGGCATATTCTGAATTTATTACAAAGTTTAACAACGTAGCTCAAATTTAAGTGCTAAATACATTGTTCCAGAGAATCTACTCAAAGCTAATTAACTAGATTAAATGCCTGAGAAATTAAAGACTTCTTGTTCATTTAAATTATTTACTTAACACGGTCTTATGTTAATATTAGAAGCACAATATGCTCTAAATAAATACGTTTCTTAAGCACTTGCTTTAAAATACATAGGTGCTAATTAATCTGGCTCGGGTTGGTTGATGGAATACCACCTTCTCATTTATTCCACGAAATTATATTTGCGAACCAAGCTTTCATATCTTTCTTTGGAATATTATTTTTGGCGTTTATTTAAAAGGGTATTGAGTAAAAAAAAGATCATGACACTTTTTGATTCTTATTGCGTCTATCGAGAGAAATTGATAACTAACTTATCGTTTTCATGGCAAAGTACCTTTATCTGATTTTTTCCAATAAATAAAAAACGGAATTGACGGGCCTGTTGGTCTAGTGGTTAGTGACCCTGACTGCTATACCGGAGGTCGTGGGTTCGATTCCCACCCAGGACAAATGTTTGTGTGATGAGCACGATCATTTGTTCTGGTTATCTGGGTGTAATTTATCTATAATATGTATGTATTTAGAAATATATAAGTATGTTTATCAGTTGTCTGGTTACCATAACACAAGCTCTGCTTAGCTTGGGATCAGATAACCGTGTGTGAGTTGTCCCGGAATATTATTATTATTATATAATTCTAAACACATCATGACCAGATTATTATTCACATGTTCAACATACACATGGAGACTCGATCCTACTTAGTAAAGACTTATTCTTAACTTTTGTATTATACAAGTAATAAGTACGAAAGCTTCATACTCATACTTTTCCAATTATTTTACTTTCTTACATCGGGTTTTCTTATTCGTTATTGCTTTGACTTATGTACTGTATTCTGAAAGTCTTGGATATATAGATTGTTTAATACTTATTGAATTTAATTTATAAAATATTAGTACATACTTAGTTTGGATTGAAAATAATACCGCTACACTAGATGGTTGTTCAACCAAAACTTAACTTTTATACATTGAGTTCTAAGGTTTACGCGAATGTTAGACATTGAAATAAAACTACTTTTACGGATTTTATCGCGGTTAACTTTTATATTTTTCCTTTGTATTAGTAAATTAATTAAAAAAAAACGCATTTGTTACCAACTCAGGTACCTAGGAACCTTATGCAATTTTCAATTAAAATCTTCTTGAACATACCGAGGTCCTTTCTTACATTCAATAACATCTGATATAATATAAGGAGGTTTTTTAGTGATATCCACAATCTTTATGTCGTATCCCCGTTAGAATATTGCGGATATATTTTGCACCCAGTCGGCCATCCTTTGACCTCCAAAACCCAATTACTGAAGGACATCGATATCTTAGATGTTTGCCATTTCCTGCTATTTTCACTTCTAATCAAGGTGTTGGGTCAAAAACAATGCCTATAATAAATTCAATTGACAATGTGGACAAGATTGTTAGGGAAAGCCTTTTTACTTGTCTGTATATGTTTTTCTTCTTTTCAATATATATCAGACTTTTATGAAGTATGTACTATGTGTCATCATTTTCGACTATTTGTTTTTTAAGATCAACATCTTAATCGTCCTTAGAGACATTAGTTATTATGTTAGTGTTTCTGTATGCTCTCCATGCAAACCTATGAGAATTGAGCATCTCTTGGGACATACGGCAGAGCTACCTTAATTAGTGCGATATTACGTGCCAGATATTGGTGTATTTACAAGATACCAATATCTAAGTATAGATTCTAGTCAAGATTGTTTGGTTTTCTGCACATTGGCATCTATATTTAACCGATAAAATATTTAGTGTACTAATGACATACGTCTTTAAAACTAGAGTATACTGCAAGAAAAACAGAATCTATTTACGAAACTTTAGTATTATCTATTAGAGTAGGTAGAGTAGGCTTTCGAACATATTTTTCCAGATATTTTCTGTGTACCAAAATGTCTAGAAGGAAATAGGTAGCGCAATATTTTCATTCACATGCAGCGGCCAGATAGTGGTTACGTTGTGTAAAGGCCTGACATTCATCCGGATATACCCAGAATGTGAGCCAAACCTAACATTCCCGGAAAATAAACTTTTCAAGAATTTTCACAATTCACCTTTCCACATTATACAGTCCGAAAAACACGTCACAACAACCAATTACAACTGATCGCAGACGTATTAATCAGAGAGCGTCATAAACGAAATATGCGTCATGAAATATCGTTGGACGAACAAAAAACCAATGGAGCAGTACGACCAATTTGTTGATTTATAGCTGCTAAAATTCGAAAACATCTGTCGTCGGAAAAAAAGTTGCGTTACTGCTTGTTAATTGCACTCCACTTGGTTGAGGTTAAGTTCAGCGAAGGTTCTAGATGTTTATTATATTTTATGTGCGGCCGCACTTTCAGGAAGGGATTGGAGCTATATCGGAAATGTGGCGTATGTTTATTGATAATTTACTTAGAATAATGTTACTGATATGTAAGTAATAATTATTTATTCCTCATTACGAAGCTTCTTCGTAGTTTGTGATTATAACGAAGATAAACATACAAAGTTTTAATTAATACAATGTTGCTCTATAATTTACGATACAACTAGTTTCTATAGATTTTTAACATCATATTTGTACAAGGTTTTGACCTAAAGGTACAGGCATTATCATTATAATAAAGCCATAAACAAAAGACAACCACAAATCTGAACAATCTCCAAGTTTCTTGACAAAATGCAAAACAATAATAGCCGTGCAAGCCAACAACGCTAAAATTTCACGCTCAATAAAGCGAAGTCAAAAATTCCGTACTTCCAGGCTAGGACGCATAATAAAACTTACGGAACAGGAAAACTTGACAATAAATCAGAGAAAGGTCGAATATGGCCCCACTTGGGGATTGCTAAAATGTTATTTTTTTCTGTCTTTGGATAGAAAAAAATGGTAATTTTGATTTCCTTATGGCTGTGTGATGAGTGTTTTCAAAGTTATATTAAGATTCCTTTTCAATCGGTCGACGTAAGTGCCCAATCTGTACTGCTCCTAAAATAGTCCCTTGAGGCATCCCTTTTTTTATACTGATTTAAATATGTATTTGACGTCATACTTAGAGAACTGATTTATATAAAACATATCTTGAGCTTGTACTCATAAGTACGTGGAATCAAATTAGAAATTATAGTTATTAGGTCTTCTGGTTATACAGTTTTCAGTAGTATAGGTAGACTGTAATACTGTATGTATATGTATCTCAATCAAATGGTGTTGTTAATTCTTTTCTCGTAATTTCGAATAATATTCAGCGTTCCATGGAAGGTATATCATTCGGTTCAACTATTACCATTGAGTTTCGTCTTATAAGGGAATTCGAGCGAAAAGTTAAAGCTGAAACACGAGTCTTGTATTCGTTATTGTGTCAAGTGACGTAGCACTAAAAGGAATTTTATGGAGTTTTCTTGTCGTGAAATAAGCACCAGTAAATAATTTAGTGGTTTTCGCAACTGAAGTAGGTCTTGATGAATAATAGGTAACTAATGTGCTATGTTATAAATTCCACGAAGGTCTAAGATATATAATTTAAGTTTAAAAGTCATTTAGATATCTATCATTTTATTTATAAAATCCATAGGAGATGAAGGTTCGTTTTAGGTATAATTATTAAGCACAAAAATTAAGCGAATATAAACAGTTGTTACCTTAATTACTGACCTTATCGAGCCTTTATAAAAAAACCATGTTCGTAGGTCACAGGCGAGATAGAATTAAATAATAATTATACGTACTTACCAATTTAGATTAAAACATTTTAGGTCAGCGTAGTTATTGGCAGCGTATTAAATTGTCAGTAATTTCAAATCGATTTGCCTGAGTTATTTTCATAGATAAATACCATAGAGTCAATGTAGCAAGCACCAAATAATAAATTGCTCGTCGAAAATGTTATCATTAAAATAGTTTAATTTCAATTAAATTATTGGTTCTGTTTTGGCGGAAAGTTTGACTGAATGCTTGGTTTAAATGTTTAACTTTTTGACTGAGAAACCTTTTGTAGTTCCGATAGAATTTGGTCTGCATTGTCAATTTTTACCTGTTAAAATGACATTTTAAAAATAATATTGTTTTATATTACCAATCCAGATGTAATAATCTTCAGTAAATGTTTGAAATACTGGATAATTACATTCTCACTGTACAAACAAATATTTAAACGTCAACATCAATCATTAACATACAAAATAAAATAAAATGTATTTGTACAAAATAAACACATAATTTCTCTACTGTTCAAATTTATAAAACCTTCCGATCTTTAAAGGCCACAAGTGAATTCCGAGCGATCGTATACATTTTATAAAACGAAGAGTATAAAGCCAATTAAATATTTATTTACCAAGAGCGTTCATAGCTCTAGGATATAATGAATAAAAGTTAATATTTTATTCATTGAAAACCCGCACGGGTCAAGTTCGGAGCGAGTTCAGACTTTCGCAATATTTCAGACGGGACGTCCCGTATATATTATTCTATGAGAGTAATTTGTCTGAGAACAATGAAGGATTTTTCGCTTGGAGCCAAGGGTAACGTCGGTAAATAGTAGTAAGTCGGCCCTTTTACTATACTTGTGTATGGTACAAGTGAGGAAGCGGCAGCGGTAGTTCCTAAAACAATACCATACAAAGTGATTGAAATGCAGATAGCTTTCTTTGTTAAGAGAGTGAGACTTTTTAATATTTTGATTCGAAACTAATCTCCAATTATCTCTAGTTGATTTCACTTCTAAAAGGGTTAAAAAACGATTATCTCGTTGGAAGTATTTTCTTGACCTTCTTAATTTACCATAACAACTATTGCAGTCTGGAACATAAGGTAAATGTGGCCGTCTTGGAGCGTAACCCTTCCTCCGCTCTTACCATTGACTTGGTCCTAATCGCTAGTGAAGAGCTTACACGGTCATGCTCAGATAGCATCGAGGTATCGCTCCTAATCGTCCATTGTGTGCGGATAACGATCGCTCCTCCCGACGTGAGCCACAATAGAGTCTGCCTTTCCCACGTGGCGTCCCATCACTCATACATGCTTTCTAATGATCGCTTGGCTAAAATCGCTTTGTTTCTTTACCATATAAGGTCGATTCGGAAACTTTATCAATATTCTTAAACACATTTTCTCGAACCCTAAATTTTTCAGCTAGTTTTCCCTTATTTCGCTAATATTTTTTTAAGAACGTAATTATATTCGCTCGATGTGGTGCAATCCTTTATTCAATAGCCCAAGTCATGCTGACTGCTAGACTCAAGGTTTATAGACTTGAATATACGATTGCGCTTTCAGAACTTAAATGATTGATGCATTCAGTTCATTTGCATTATGTTATGTAAGTATAATGTGTAGGTAGATTTAGTTTTTAGCTTATCTTGATTTTAGATTAGTTAGAAGTAAGTATCACCTGATTTTATTTTGATATGCATTTAGTTTACCACATTAAGGCCAACCAACAAAATGTTTATTCCAATGGCTAAACAACTAATTATAGTACTATAGCTATTTTCAATATTTGATTCAGAAAAAAATATTTTAGTATTTTCTTCTCTCTGGTGTGCCACTTTTATATTCAACTTCACCCATTCAAACTAAAAACGCATTAGTAGCATTACATGCAGTTTTCCGCTGCATAAAACCATCAGCATTATAAATGATGGCATCTATCTCAACATTTCTTCTACAATTTCTATCGAACTTCATATATAAGTTATACATTTTCTACCCGAGCATTTGTCCGTGCATGTAGTAAACTAGTGGAACAGTAAAAATGTCTTGCTGCACTGTAAGAGAGCTCGCGCTTTGCCCATAAATTTGAAACGTGTGCAAGTGTCCAGCAAAAGGTATTTGTCATGAAGCGCGATGTACTTCGATTGAGCCATCGTGCGACGTGCTAAACATGGATGGACTTGAGTTCATGTACGATCTACAAGGTGCTACGAAATTTGTGGTACATACTTTTTTCGTATTGAAGGTTTTTCCTGTTTAGATTTGCCCAAAACATAACCAGATCAACAACTACAAGGTACTTTTGCTCTTGCAAATAAACAACTTTCCCCAAAAAGTCTACCCGTACTACTTTTGGTCAGCTGATTATAATTTAGTATGCCAATTTTGTTTTTGAGAATTTACTATGATGATGTTCCTTATATTGTTGGACTGAAGAATTGATGACCACACCTGAGCATCTTTTAGAAATGTTTCGACGTTCTGAATTATGCTACTTTGATTCAACTTTGTGAGACTTATGAGATATAAATTAAAAAAAAAAAAGTAATGTTTCTCATCATCAAATCTTATCGATTGTAGTTAGGTATTTTTGACTTATAAAGATATAGATAGGATAATAAAATCTTTCTTAGGTTCATGGAACTCGAAATATATTCTTATTACGTATTTTTATTCAGTAGGTACAAAGCTACCTGATTATATCGTTGGCCCTAAAGCTCAGTAAATACTCTCTGTTAGTACCGATTAGCCAGACTTAACCTCGAATCTTAAGACTCTAGACTATTACAACAAGGATTCTGAAGAGGATAATTTCTCGCTTTATTAGTAAATTTATATTTCCTTATCTCCCACTCATTATTGCTTATACCTCATCTTCGTTAACCCAGACTAGATAGTAATTATTTTCTTTTATTTGTTTTGATTGTAAGCACTACCTGGTAGGTTAATCATCTTAATGTACATTTTTGTTATTTTATTAATTCCGTATAATTCTCAATTTTTATTTATTTTAACACAGCCCCTGAAAATTCTAAATATAATTTTGTTCCATATCCACTATTATAGCACCATTTATAAATCGGTAAACAACATCAAACAAAGAAAACATTATCGTACCTATTGTTACCACCCCACATTATAACCGACCAACGCAATAGCGAGATTGAAACCTAAATTAAATTACAACATAAATTTTTGAGCACTCCACATAAGGCTTGTTTCAGAGCTTGAATTATAAAGTGGTTCTGTTCCGTATAACCTTCCGTAGTATCTTGTTCAGGAATAATGCACCTGTTACTCCACGAGTGTGTTTTTATAGGCCGCCTGCGTTACAGCTCCTTGCGGCATTCGTGGCCTGATTGGCTCCAAGATTCGTGATTCAGGCAATATAATGTGGAGTTTGATGACGAATGTAATGTTATTTTTGTAAAATGATTAAACAACGATGACAATTCATGCAGGTATTAAAGGCACTAACTAGTCAAAAGCAAATCATTGATAGCATTGATAGAAAATCTTTAACAACACCGAAAGCCTTTATATCGTTAAATAATAAGAAAAAATCTCGCCTTCTTGTTCTGAACCGGATCATTGCACTCGCCAATTCACGAAGAAACAGTCTGCTGTAGCGAAACAACTGGCCAGTGAGCCTGAATTTTTCAGTTTTCATTCATATTTGCCGTACCGAGGCTCGTGGGATATTTCAAAACAATATTTTAAAAATATGTTACCATGAATTCTTAAAATTTTCTTCTGGAGCTAGAAACTTGAGAGATCCTCCTAAATAATCTCAAATATTTAGCTGTTTCGACAATACACCTAACCTAATTCCTGATCAACATTACACCTCTTATTCGCGGTATACCATTTAATTCCAATTCTCCTAATTTACCTCAGCAGCTTTCCAATTACAAAGTAAGTCCTCATTCGCGAGGTTCATGAGGCCTCGCGAGGTCGGCCTCAGTCCTTGCGAGCTAATCTCAGTGTCACCGCGGGGCATGCTTCAGTCTGTTTAGATATTAATACTGCTTGCCATCTGAATGGAACACTTGAATTTTCCGAGGACTTGAATTAAAATGGCCTAGAATTTTACTGGTTTCTGGTTTTCACGATTTGTGGAGTAGTTTAAGCCGCTGATAATTATGAACTTGATCTTTTTGTTTTTATTGTGTAAGTTTATTTTTAATATTTTTGAAACCTTTATAGTCCGGACGTCATGTTTAGAGTCTTCATAACAGAGACTTATAAAGTCAAAACGACTTTATTAACGAATATCCTATGAGAGCGTATGTAGTAGTCATTGAACAATTTGCATAATTACTATCTATAAAATCTAATATTAATACAATTTCCACCATCTATTTCCAGGAAATAATCAACGGTTTTACCATAAACTCCTTTACTCAAGCCTCCTCAATCGAATCAGCGAGATTTCCATTCCTTTGCTCATTACTCCGACATCACTACGTAAATCCAACTTATACGTCTCAGTTTTAGAGTGAGCGCGAGTATTTGACTAAATTACGAGCTTTGCTCCGGAAGGCTAACTGAACTAAAGATCTGTAGCTCGCTATTTATGAGATGCCTCCTAGATAGTTTATACTGGAGCTGCGTAAACACGGCTGCTTAATTTAGAATAAGGTTTCTTGGAATCCAGCGGTAGAGTGGAACTACTCATTTTCTATCTCTATGTGTTTTCGCTGATGATGGTTTCCGTAAGCAAGTGTAATTAATTGAAATATCCTCTTTAGAATTCCTTGAATTGAAATTGAGTTTCTTTTGTTTCAGGTAAGTTGCATATTATATAGGTGATCATCTTTTTTCAAGGCTACATTCAAGTAAGCTTATAGGTATTTTTTTACAACCTGGTGCATAAAATAAAATATAAAATTAAATGTTCAAATATATTTCGAGTACTAGAATAAGGCTTAGAATAAGAAAGCTTTTTATCTTTTTATAGTCTTAACAAACAAGGAAGTACAGACGCAGAAATGCTTACTTTTATTCTTTAAATATTTAATGGTTGGAGGATAGAAAAAAGTAATTTTGGAAATTACAACACTTTCTTCACAGGAAAATAAAATGTAACTGTTTTATTTACTGTGTATATAATATTGTTAATGTTTCCTTAGAATAAAACCTTAACTTAATTAAATAAAAATATATTGCTAGTGCGATATACTGATAAGTTTTAAAAATAATTAAATGTAAGATTTTTGTTTAGATGTTTTTAGTCCATAAATCTTGATAGATAAGATAAAAAAAGAGATTAACAAGAGTTTTATTAAATAAATATGGTCTACGGTCTACGAGTATTATCGAAGACATTATATTCAGGGAATATTTGTTCAAAATACAAAATAATGATAAAATCTTTGTGCTCCTAAATGGACCATCAATGGACCAGCTTTTTATGCTAAAACAATAAATAATAAAAAAAAAAAAAAGACATTTATTGCTACTAAACAAAATAAACAAAGTAACAGAGAACAGTTTTACAGAAGAATAAAGTATTAACAGTAGCAAAAGGAGATGGCTCAGCTAATGTTGCTTCGAGAACGTCGCAACGCTGATTTTCAGCCATTCCTACTCCCTGAGCTATTGTGCGGGAGTTAGCGTGCTTATGAGGTAGCAGCCACCAATCGCGGGAAAACATTAATGGAAAGAACGTACAAAAACATAAATCTTTCAAACAAAACAAAATTTAAAATAGACAAAAACAAAAAGTAAACTAAAAACATTTTTTTCTTCTCTTCTTATGATTTATTATATGTATGTATGCATGAGTGTAAGTTTACGCGTTTACGTATATGAGTGTGTGTAAGTCTGTTTGTGTATTGTGTAAGTGTATGTGTGATAGTAAACGTGTTTTAGTGTATGTGTGTTTCTTTATGTGTGAGTTTTTGTATGCATTGTATGTTTATGTGTGGGCGTGTTCTTTTATAATAAATACTGTCTTTTTTGTCTCTATAGCCTACGCTGTTCCACTGCTACACAAAATTGGGTACTGATTTGAGCACAGAATATCTTTCTAGTGCTGCCAAAATCAAGTCATATATTTCTTTTAGTAACCTCATCTTATTTCTTATCTAAATGGAGCCACAAAATACAAACAATAACTATATGATATCGTAACCCAACATCTTTGATGTAATCCCTAAGCTTAAAACCCTAAGGGGCAGCTCGCACATAGCATTAGCATATTCCACGTGTAAATATTTAAACTATTTTCTTTATCTACAGGGCAAAAGGCAAAAAAATATACAACATTTCCCCGTATTTCTTGAAAATGTTGCTTAATTCACGAAATATCTACTACAAATTGTTCCCGTTTAGAATTCTACGAGCTATCGTTGAGAATTGTTCTGTAATTTGCGAGGAAAAATTCTAATAGCCGTAGTGGAATGAACAACTAGGGGTGTTAGTTACACTGCAATACTCGTATTTTTAAATAAATTAAATAGTTTTTCTCGTTTTTCCTTTAATCAGGTTAGAGTAGAGTATATACGCTGTCTTATTTATGGATAGAGTGCTGTAGGTAATTGATTTTATTTTACAAAGGAAATTCAATATCGACATGTTTTTTAACCTACTCACACTCGTTTTACTGTATCATAGATAGAAAATGTAGATAGATTTAAAAGTTTATTTTGATGTATATTTTAAGGTCGTATAAAGCGAACTTTAGGGTTCGCGATTGACTAGTAGCTGGAAGAAAAGGCTAGATTTTTAATGAAATAAGGTTATAATAATACGTTGGGATGATCTTGAACAACATTACTCATCATCCAGACAAAAATCACGATAATCATCTTTTTTATGGGATTTCCAAAACTCTTCTTAAAAACACCTTAATAAAACTCCTTAAATCAAAATCCGGAAGCTTGGCTTTAAAGATTATTAAAAGGACTATCGACCGATGGGTTGCGACTTCATCAAGTTTCGACCAAGTTTCAGCTTTTATTACAGTGAAGTTATCTTAAACGGTCGACCCCATTTGGGCATAAACGATCACTTTTATACAAGTTTTGTTGCTGGACATCACAGTTTTGGGTGAAATTCCTTTTATGAGACGGTAAAACTGTTGTTGCTTCACAATGTACTAAGTTTAACCTTGATTCAGAATTATTATGTTAGGTTAGGCTTACGCAGATTTCTTGAAATTTTTAATATTTAAATTCTTGTTACATAATTTTAACATAAGAATTTAGTAAAATGATAAAGTTCTAAATCGGGATTGTTGTCACACTACTTTTTATCACAAAGCACCTCCTTAATGTCATCCTCAAGCAAAGTATTTAATCGTATCTATCATCATCATCAATAGTAATAAAACCTATCTTTAGAATTATAGGGCATAGCGTATATCCCCTTATTAAGCAACATTTTATAGCAAAATTATAATACACCTATAAAATCATACACATCATCTCATTACAGCTTGCAATAAATATGCAAGCATCGTTATTTGCGGCACATTCACACCTGTCCTAACATTATAATGTTGCTATAACATCATAGTTATCTGTAATCATAGACTTTGTTACAGTCGTTTAGTTAGTCGTTTTACAACTCAAACGTTCATCTGTAATGCGGGACGTTAAATGCGTACGTAAAACGGAATGGATCGGCTGTGGGGCTGTTTAGTGTGTACGACTGATGTCCGAGATATGTACTGAATAAATACACATTATATCAATGTTAAATATTTTTCCTGAATCTGGCAACTTTGGATATTATAAGGTACATTTGTTTAAGAAAGTGAATCCTAAAACTAAATCAAAGTAATTTTTATTTCAAGTAGAAGTTCTACTTGAAATTTTACTTGATTTTCAGGCACTTTAGAAACATTACATGACTCTATTTGTGCAGTTCCAAAATTTATATTTATAAATAGATTTTGCCTCAGTATATAAATAAACACTTGTCCAATTTAACTAAAGATCTAACGATTAGTAGCATGAATTATGTTTTGTTAACTAAATCAACGCAGTTTCCAAAAGGCTATTAAAGGCAAAGGCTCATCATCAAATTATGTAAGAATCTTAGTCAAATCGTTGTAGTATCGCAGTCGTGTCGTGAACTATAAAGACACAAATTTCGCCTTCAAGCAATCAAGTAACGTTACGACTACGTAATAACTGTATAAAATACGTTACGTTATCGCTTAAAGACTAATTACATTCTTCACTATATTAACGACAGTTACATTTTATTATCTATGCAAGTGTCTTGACGCTTAATCTTAGATTAAGATAAAAGGGTTATGTCGGTATCGCGTTTTAAGTTACTGAGGAGTGTAAGCTGTTTATTAGAAATAGGTGTGCCTAGAAAATCCATGAAAAGAAAAATATATACACAACTTCACATGCATTTTTCTAGACCCAAAGTAAGTAGCTAAAGCACTTGGGTTATGGAATCGGTGACAACGAAATTACTAAACCACTTAGATTAGACATGAAACACTGTATGAACCTAAGTCATAGCTAGCGACACCTTGAAAACCGGTGTGTAGTACATATGACACTATCATTGAGTCGTCCAAAACAAATAGTTAAGTAAAGCTATTTATTTTATTATTTTAATCGACGAAACCAAACTAAGTCACTGCGCATGATACGGAATAGTCTCAATCTTACCTGATCAATTCATTTCTAAACTACGCAAAAAAATGATTCTCAAAAACAATACAAAACTCTCCCCAATAAATACGACCACACAGCCATATTCAAAACCTCCAAGAGCAACAAACAAATATACAGTGCCTCCTAAAACGTCAGGATCAAACGATTATGTAAATGTAAGGCAGCTTGCCGGAGCAAGTCTTTCGCAGGTACCTAGTGCCGTGTGTGGAACCAGTTAAAATATTACAGTTACCTGAAGCCCGGGTAGTTGGACTTATTCAGTCTCACGGAGAATTAGTCAAATAGGACGAATGAACTTTGGCTACGGGAAAACCCCTACTATTTGTAACTCGAATTGTAGTCACAAAAAGTTTTATGTGTTATAGATCGGTTGTTTGGCGTAGTGGCTTTGGTTTACAAAACAGCTTATTTTTGAGCTTTTTGTAAAACTTTGTTTCGTTTTGTATGTATATGCATAATATTCCTATTTCTTTAGATACATTCTTTACAGAAAGCGTGCATTTTTAAATATAGATAAACTGGCCTTAATTTTAGTAAGTAGGTATTCAATTAAGATTATTTCAAATCATTTACATAAAACGAAGAATTTAGATAAAAGCTCCTTTTTAACACGCTTTTATTAGCTTCACTTGTATGTATGTATGTATGTATGTATGTTTGTATGTATGTTTGTATGTATGTATGTAACCGACTCCTTTGGACTCGATTTTGACCCACTTTAAACGGACAGATTTAATTCAAACTTTGTACACTTATCAAGAATCAGCGACAATATAATAATTTCATAGGTTTATCTCATTATCCTGATTAGGATCACCAGGATTAAATAAATAAAAAAAAAAACAATAAAAAGAAAATTAAGTCCACAAAGCAATACGTTTGAATTCAGACAACACGTATTGCTGCTAGGACTTATTTTGTTATTATTACCTTTCACCTAACCAATCTGAACTCGATCGAGTAAACACAAACTCACTCATAGTACGGACCTCATTCGTATCAGTCAAACATTGTCCAGCAGTTTGTCACAGAGCGGGTAGTTACATACCGAGATGAGTCTAGTTGAGTGAATTAATCTTACTTTATGTTACCAACTTGACGGTTCGTGAATTAAATAGTTTTTATAGCACATATTCACCCGCGGTGAGTCGGTTGAGTTATTACTGGGTTGGGAAAGGTTGAGGTCAATGCTTAGTAACGGTTGCTAGCTTTTTTATGCTTAAATTTGTAAAAATATTACAGTAGGGTTTCACAAGTTTATAAACTTTTCTTACGTCTATTTTTATTGTGCTATTTCCTCCAACTTAAACCTTTTGAATGTCCCATAATAATAATAATAATAATATTCCGGGACAACTCACACACGGTTATCTGATCCCAAGCTAAGCAGAGCTTGTGTTATGGTAACCAGACAACTGATAAACATACTTATATATTTCTAAATACATACATATTATAGATAAATTACACCCAGACAACTAGAACAAATGATCGTGCTCATCACACAAACATTTGTCCTGGGTGGAAATCGAACCCACGACCTCCGGTATAGCAGTCAGGGTTACTAACCACTAGACCAACAGGCCCGTCCGTCCCATAGATATGTGCCTATCGAAAAAAAAAATATTTTAAGTACTTTTTATTGTTTTTCATAGTAGATGTAAAAATAATAGTTAGCTAAGTTGTTATAACATACATTATGCTGTTTAGTTAAAAAAATGTATATTCAAGATCCACAGCAATAAAAATATTTTTATTTAACATAAGAGTAGATGAGATATGATGAGTAGGAGATGCTAATTATTTACGTTGACAAGCTTTTTACACTACAAAATACATTAAAATCTAGCCATATCACCCTCAGCACACCTTAACTATTCAAGATTTCCAAGTACCTACTTTTTACACATTTTCCCGTCAAAAGTTTCACATCTTATTCAGAAACGCAAATTAGACTTCACTGAAGTGTCTGCTGTGAATGGCGTACATTTTCTATTATTTTATAATTAAATAAACTTGAAGGAGTCACCTTATTAACATTCAAAAGACATCCCTCATGTTGTTTTTTGCTTTTGTAAACTTTATTAAATATATTTCTGCAGAGAGAATATTCCTGTTAAAAGGGTGGAGTTAGTTATTTTCGAGATGGTATTTAGTCTGAATAACTTTTGCATGTAGTACGAATTTAGATAATTAGATGTATTTATAAATAAATACAAATACAAAATTACAAAATATAAATATAAAGATTTCTAACATAAATATATAAATAACTAGCTTCTGCAGAACAATAAATTAAAATTACGGGATTTTATGTTTTTCAGAAAACTTATTTTTTTTCCGTCCATTATCCTTGTCGCGAGAGGGCAACACAGGTAATTCTTATTTCATAGACTAGTCACGACTCTGTACCATTTCTACGAAGGATTAATTTCTTATGAACACGGACTAGCTAGATGGTCACTCCTCATCGTTTTTCAAAATAATCTACGACGCCACTTTCATAGGGGTTACGCTGGTTGGGCAAACCAGCATTACTCCAACAAGCAGGGTTGGAAAGATTAGTGGTGCATTAGTTAGCTAAAATAATGAGGCTTAGCGCAGCTCAGCTAAGTTCCGGAACGTATGTGGTCACTAAAGCTTCGAAAACCTTTAGAGATAATATATTCATACTTATGACTAATAACTCCTATGAGGTTATTTATTAAAGATATATATATTAAAAAAATACAGTTTCAAGATTAGGCTCACAATTACTACCACTAGGACCATTCGAGAGTTGGTTCTGACGACATATTTATTTGTGTTCTGAGTGGTTTCATAAGAAGCAAGTTTAGTAGAACACTTTATTCTAATAGGGGGCGCTGGAATAACATTTTTCACTTTACGTTACTCCTAAAAAAACAGTAGCAAATAAAACATTAAAATTAATTAAAGGCCTACTTTCGCATCATTATTTTAATCCCACAATATTTCATCCTGCCTGAAGGATTATTGTATTTTCAAGGGGAATTGAAAAGGAACAATTATCTAACTACTCGGATCCTTTTGAGTGTATTAAATAAATAATGTCGGTGCCTGGGGCACGGTCGGGCTGCCATTACTATTCGCAACACCTACTAATGTAATCTGCCGAAATACATTCGATTAAGGAAATTTCGTTTAATGATCTAAGTGATAATATTGGACAGTCTGAAGTTCTGCAGGTTATTTAAAAATCAAGACATTAACAGAGTAAGAATACTCTTCCAATTAATAGTGAATTTTTAACTACTTTTCGTATTTGGATTATTCAAAAGAAACAGAATATTATAGTGAGTTTGGGACTTACCTTCAAATATGAGTTGTTAATGTCCTACTCACTATTTATTTCAATCAACCGCTGAAAAACACGAAATAAATAAACATATTTCCTTACAACACATACTGACTTCAGGGAAATTCATGAAACGTACCAATAAAAAAATATCTACCAATGTACCCGAAATTGATTCGAGTTGCTATCGAAATAAAACCGGTATGCGAAGTATTCTCACACCGGTAGTAACGCTGTTTATTTAGGCAGCTATCTAACTCGCCTTTCTTTGTCAGCCTCTTTACCTCGTTGAATAAAATATTCGGGATATCTTCACTTCCGAACACCCTTGGTATATTAAAGGGCCTTTGGTGGCAAGTTATTGATAATACCAACGTAAAAAGGTACGTTATAGGCTGTCGGTTCACTTATTAATGTTAGGCTCTTGGTGTTTTTATTAATATTTTCCGAAGGTGTTTTTGGTCAAATTATTTTGCTATTTACGGATCAAGGAGGTCAAATCGGAAGGTTAACGTCTTTAAGTTCTGGGTAAGGGTTTTATTAGATTTAGTTTTTATTTGCACGCAAATTGCCACGACCTTTTCAGTGGCTTTGAAAATGGTTTTCTACATCACCTTATATGATTATATCCTTGAAAGATTATTGTTCTTCAATACCAATATCTTCTTTAGATGGAACATTGCAACCCATTCATTTGGAGTGTAATAAAATTAATGTAGTAGAAAGAAAAATTGCTGAAACATGATCTTAGGTGCTCTTGTTGATCAAGGCCGTACATTTACGGTTTTCGTTTATCTGATTTTCCAGTTTTCTGGAATCGTACAAGATATTGCGTTACGGGTTTCGATACTTAGTTATTTCGTCTTATTTTCCGCAAAAATGTTAAGTAAACATGTCTCCATATTTCAAGATAAATATAAAATATTTACCATAGGCATCCAGGGGCGAATCAGTTGGGAATTCCTATCAATTTCTTTTGATCAGGATGCCTTTACGTTATATAGAAAATGTAATATTCATTGTTACGATTGTGTATTCTCATAACATACAACACGTGACCTGATGGACTCGATGCTTAGAGATAAACGTTAGTAATGCCTTAATATGGAGGTTCTATTTTGTTACTTGTTGATGTCTGTAAACAAATAATACATATTATTATACACCTTCTTTAAACATAAAATGTTTGTTCACAGCCGTGTTGGTGCTGCTTACCACTTATTACCAAGAGGATTATACAGGGTTATATACATAAGTGGCTATAGGTAGCTAGGATGTAACATAATTTGACGGGCCTGTTGGTCTAGTGGTTAGTGACCCTGACTGCTATACTGGAGGTCGTGGGTTCGATTCCCGCCCAGGACAAATGTTGTGTGATGAGCATGATCATTTGTTCTGGTGTCTGGGTGTAATTTATCTATAATATGTATGTATTTAGAAATATATTAGTAAGTTTATCAGTTGTCTGGTTACCATAACACAAGCTGCTGCTTAGCTTGGGATCAGATAACCGTGTGTGAGTTGTCCCGGAATATTATTATTATTATTATTATTATTATAATTATGTACGTTGAACGATGTAAATGTTCTTATAAGAATGTTTGGTAGCGGTATTGTTCAATTTATTCTTCATCATTTAGTTTTTTTGGAAGTAGTACAGTAACCGCCACAAAAATATAAATACATTTGGAAATGTCAGTCTGTTTCAGAAAACCTTTCGTTTTTCATTAGTATAGTTATGCTAAGGTAACTATGATTTATATCCCAAAAACCTTTGAGGCTTTAAAAGGGTGAATAATAATGAAGGTAACTAACGAATACAATTCATCCTAAATGTGTCTTTTATTTTCATTTTCTTTGGCTAGCGTGTTTTTGGTGGCCATGATAATATCTGAAGTGTTGGCACTTTGAAACATTGTTATTAATTGCTTTGTATAATTTTCAGTTTCGTTTAATTGCGTGAGTGATTCTTACTGTGGTAAATGTGTTACATATTTTAGGTGTTGTTTTTACTTAGCGTTTTTTTTTATAAAATATGTTTTGTATTGACCATTATTCTAAATACTTAATAATAAAATCATGATTTAATTTTAGTTTTCTCAAGCTGCGTTTTTGATTGAAAAAGTCTTTAATTTATACGGCAGGAAATGTAAACTGGAGAGAAAAACATAATTGGCGGTATTCAGTACCGAAGAGAAAAAAAAAATAAACGTAATAAATAACTTATTATAAAGATTGAATTTACTGTAACACGATTATAACAAAATAGATCACCAAGAAAAATCCTTATTAACGACGTTAATTTTCTATGAACTCTTCTCAAAGAGGTTTCCTTTATCGATAATTAGCTAAGAACTAAAATCCTGGAACTCCTAACAAGAGTACATTACGTGGCTTACACAAAGAAAAGTTCGTACATGATACTTACATGGTATTATGTCATTATCTTGGAATTAATAACTAATTAAGCTAGTTCTTTGAATGATGAGACATTCGTGCGCGCGCGCTCCTACCGTGCGATCGTGTTAATAAATTACGTACGATTATCGCTGAAGAAAAATATTACTATTTTGTTTGTTTTTCTGAAGTACTGTAGTAGTAGTAGAAATAAAGAAGTGATCACAATGGTGCAGTGTAAACTGTGTAAACTATCTCTGGCCCGAGCAAAGAGTGACACGACGGTGAAATGTACCGGTGCATGTGAAAGCATGTTCCATAAAAAATGTGCATCCAAAATGAAGGCATTGAACGACACAGGGATGTGTGATGAATGCCAGATTGCAACGGCAGACGGTGCATCCATCAAAGTGGACCCCTTGAATACCACAGCGGAGAAACTGTTGGCTGAAGTCAATGAAAAACTAGCCATTGTATTTAATATGAAGAAAACACTCGAGTCAATGGCCAATGACATAAGTTTTTATGCAGAAAAGTATCAGGAGCTTGTGGAGGAAAAGGAAAAAACAGAAAAAAAAATCAAGGCATTGGAACATAAGAACATTCACTTAGAAACAAGTAACAGAGCGTTAGAGGAAAGAATAGCGTACATAGAGATGAAAGAAAAGGAAAGAAATGTGGAGATATTAGGAATGGAAGAAAAGGAAACGGAAAATTTGGAAAATAATATAAAATTATTAGCAAATAAGCTTGGATTAGAAACTAACGCAATTTGTGAAATTAAGCGGGTGGGTGAAAAAAACAAGGCGAGAGTAGCTGATAAGCAAACTGAGAAAAAACCAAGACCGGTTATTATTACAATGAATACGCAGTCCGCGCGAGACCAATGGCTTGTAGCGAGAAAAATAAATAAGTTAACCAATAATGACTTATTTGAGAATGGCAATCAACACCGGATTTACATAAACGAAGACCTCACTAAGTATATGCGAAACCTATTCTGGACAGCCAAGAATGAACTTAAACATATTTATAAATATATTTGGACTCAAGGAGGCAAAGTACTTGTTAGAAAGGACGATCCAAATAATTCAAAAATTACAGCCATTCGTACTTTAAGTGATAGTGATTTATATACATCTGCGTAGATTCCATCGTTCCTGATTAAATGCGTTAAAACTTGGAAGATAAAGATAACTCATTACATTCGATAACACAATAATAGAAGTGCAACCAAGCATAAACTACAATAAATATTCTAACATAAATTCATGGCAACAAAGTATAGATAAAGAAGTTACAAGTTTTAATATTATTCATTTAAACATTAGGTCATTAAGAAAAAATTTCAATCAGCTCCAAGCATTGCTCAGCGATTGCATTGATAAATTGGATATTATAGTGTTAACAGAAGTAAACATAAAAAAAGAGGAGGTGATCTTTTATCAATTAGAAGGATATGATGTATGCGTAAATACCAGAGAAACAACAAGAGGAGGTGGAATTTTATTATATACTAAAAATACACTAAGTGTCAATGCTACATGTTTACATCTCAATTACTCGGAGGTAATTCATTGTGAAGTACTCCAAAACGGAAATCTACCAGTGCATATAGTGTGTGTATATAGGCCTCCTAAAACAAACAAACAAGGATTTATTAATGAACTGAATTGTACATTATCGGGCATTGCAAGTGATTGTGAAATTGTCATGATAGGGGATACCAATATTAACTTATTGTCGAGAGAAAGCAGCGCTGTTACTTTGTATAAAAACAATATGTGTGAACTAGGTATGGAATGTGCGGTCAGTGACATAACGCGTGAGGAGATATACGGTGACTCAGTGACGAGGACGTGCATCGACCATATCTGGGTTCGAACTCTGAGAAATGCATCGGCGTATGTTTTAACTACTAAAGTATCCGACCATTATTTAATAGGCTTGTGTATAGAGAATAATGTAACAACCATAAATGATCAATGTAAGTTAACTAGAATTTGTGATAAAAAAGTGTTAGAGTTTCTGGAGGAAGTCCACTGGAATGACCTATTAAACTGTAAGTGTCCTTTAATAATGTATAATAACTTGTATGAAATTTTTACTAAAGCATACTGTCATGCTCAAACGACTAAATCCGTGAGTAGGAAAAGAAAAAATAAGCCGTGGGTAACTAAACAATTAAAAAAAATGATAAACAATAGGGATAGATTATTTAAATGTTGGAAAGCCAAACCTAATGATATGAGGCTGAGATTGCAATATAATAAATACAGGAACAGAGTAAATAAATATATAACTAAAGCTAAAAATAAATTTAGGAGAGAGGAAATACTAAAGTGTAAAAAGAACATGAAAAAAATTTGGAGTAAAATAAATATATGGACAGGTAATAAAAAACAAAGTATTGATAATATGGTAATTAAGTATTTAGGTAAAGCAGACACCTTGGAGAATATTTGTAATAAGTTTTCGCATACGTTCACGAAAGAAATCTTAGATATAAAACATGAGTGTAATTATAGGTTTCTGCATAGGTCAAGTTATGTAAAACAAAGACAAGTATCATTAAGGTTTCAAAAAGCATGTGCTCAGGATATATATAAGATAATAAATAACTTAAGCTCTGATAAAGCGCCCGGAATAGATAATATTAGAATAAAAGAAATTAAGCTGCTACGAGAAAAAATAAGTCCTATTCTAGCATTATTTATAAATTTATGTGTAAAACAGGGGTTATATCCAGAAAAATTAAAAACAGCGGTAATTAGGCCAATATTCAAGCAAGGATCACACACGGATTACACAAATTATAGACCCATCGCTATATTATCTGTGATTAATAAAATAGTAGAAAAATATATTATCAATCAGATTAGCTGTTTTCTAGAACGTCACGATCTGTTAACATGTGCTCAGCACGGTTTTAGACGGGGCCGCAGTACAGAGACGGTTCTTGCGAGGTTCACTGACGAGGTGAATGAAGCACTGGACCAAAGGAAGCAGGTGGTGGTGGTATACATTGACTTCAAAAAAGCGTTTGATACTTTGGGACACCACCAGCTGCTTCAAGCTATGGAGGAGTGCGGGGTATCTGGATCTATTAACAAGTGGCTTAGTGCGTATCTGACGGATAGGAAAATAATAACGGAGGTAGGTGGTGTGAGAGGGGCGCCTGCGCTCGTCAGCTGTGGCGTGCCAACCGGTTCTGTATTCGGGCCTGTTGGTTATATAATGCACGTGAACAGTATGTGCAATGTCGTGAATAACTGCAGCGTATATATGTATGCGGACGACACATGTTTACTTTACGCGCATAAAGATTTGAAAGTAATTGAACAAAATATTCAAAATGATTTCACAAATATTATTAAATGGTCGCACGACAACGGTATTATTATAAATATTAAAAAAACTAAATGTATGTATATATGTTCGCCATACTTTAAAAATAAAAATATCAGCCCAAAAATAGTAGGACATAGCTATGAATGTTTGCACAAATCTGGTCTATCATGTAACTGTGCAACCGTTGAGGTGGTGGAAGAATACAGGTACTTAGGATTACTCATAGATCGCGACTTCTCGTGGAGAGTTCATATTACCAACTTATGTGATAAATTAAGATTACTGCTCGTAAAATTCCATCACCTCAGCGCTGTTTTAGATAAGGCTACAATGTATACAGTATATTATGCACTGGTTGATTCTATACTTTCTTATGGACTGGCAAGCTATGGAAGGACTTTCAAAACATATTTAAATAAATTAAAATCAATTCAAATAAGATTTATGAAATCATTAGTGGATAGAAATGCAAGAAACCGTTGTAAAAATAGTGAATATGAAGAACTATTTGTGGTGTGTAAAATGTTGCCAGTTCATGAGAAGGTAAAATTATTGATAGCTACTGAGCAGTTTTGCAGCAATGAATTTAAGAACTATCAAATAAAACCATTGCGTTTGAGAAATAAAAATAAAAAAGTATGGGAAGTACCATCACATAACAATTATTTTGGGCAGAGAACGAGAAAATATTTAGTGCCAATGATATTTAATGAAATACCTCAGATAAACGACAATGTAATGTCAAAGAGATCATTTACAAACAAGGTTAAAAAAATGTTACTTAACACCATCGAAGAACAATTAAAATGCTAGTGTATTATTATATATATGGTAATATACCTATTTCTATTTGTACCTAACTATATTATAATATAGTAATCAAGATAAAATAATAATAAAAAAAAAATGTTTGTAATTTAGGATAGATAAATGTATGTGCGTAAATAAAACATCTTATAGATAAGGAGCCTGCATCTGCCAATAAACTGTTCTACAGTTTGGCAGAAGTTTGTATTGTAATGCTGTTGGTGTTTTCTGGAAATAAACTAATTATTATTATTATTATTATTATTTGTTTTGGTATCTCAAAAAATCCTTTTTTTTAAACCTTACCCTCCTATTGTTTTCATGATACGATAGCGCCATTTAATAATACAACTTATTTGTATCTTCTACATATTTATTTTATATGCAATCTTTTGAAACAATACCTAAGTCAATTTTTTTTTAATTTTATCTACAAAATCATACTGAACCGTCGACCAAAATTCTGTGCAGCCAGGATTACAATAATTATACATTTCAGGACTAAGTCCTTTTTACCGCAGACTACCTACAGAACCTCAGCCAAAAGAAACAAATGAAAAGATTAAATAACCGACAACTCTAATGAGACCAGAATTAAATATTAAAGCAAACAGCAGTCGCATGCCCCATAAATCCACCCCAGACTTATCTGGACGAACAAGCCATTGTGGCTCGTAAAAACATTATAACTGTGACGTCATAAACCATGCTCCTACGTCATAACGTGCCTCATTAACAATAATCCTTATCGCTTCATACAGTTTTAATGATACTTTAAAAGGGGCGTGTTGAGTAAATCGGTTGTGTATGGAGGAACTGAAAGTGATGGGTACGTTTATAAGTAAGCAGTTACCGCCATAAATTTCTAAGTGAACCACTTCCTAACGCTATTTTTCGAATGGAAAAGTAATAGATACTGATACAGACCTACATCCTTACAAACTCATATGAACATTTTTGGCAGTCGTTAAGTCAATTCTGACAACCAGTCTTACTATGAGATACCGTGTTTCCCAGTAAAAATAGGTTGTGGAGGCAAGTCGCTCTATGTAAAATACGGTATTCAGCTGAATCCGGTAAGACTGGTAGCCGTCTCCAACATAGCTTGGGAAAAAGGCTAGGCAGATGATGATCCTTACAAACTCAAAGCAAAGCTCACTTCTGGACTAAAGCAAAATATCTACAGGTATTTTTTTTTTATTTTATGTATGTGCATTACTTTTTTAATAATGCTTTATGCATTATTAAAAAAGTAATGTTATTCATCTAAAAAGTTGTTTAATGTTTTTATTAGGTCGCTGGGATTATTGACACAGATATTAATTAAATCATTTTTAATGCAGTCCATTAAGTAGCACCTAATGCCCTATAAATCATACATTGCAGTATCCATTTCGGTGTAATGTGAAAATTCGAAAACCCTCATAAAAAAGTTCATCAAACTTGGCCACTGTAAGTTATTTCTTCCATCCATATATCAAAAGTGAGAGTTAATGACCTGGGACACGCGAAACGCAGGTGATTAAAATTAATAAAATTAGTTTGTGGGGGGAGGTGCGGTAAACATTGACGCGGTAAATAGGACGCGGTATTTTATGTGCTGTTTATGGGCTGTGGACACTCGAACAGCAGGAATGCTGACAATTCATTTCACTGTGGAGTCAATGTCTTGATGTGTAACATTTAAACACCTAACTACGTCAGAAAAAAATAACACTTTTTTTTATAGATATTAATTCATTTTGATCAAAAAATATGTATATGTACCCTAAACCGAAGAGCATGTATGAAGGGAATAATGAAAGTGGACGAAGCGAAACAAGTGTGTTAGGATCGCAGTAAGTGGAAAGAAGTGATCTTTGCCTACCCCTACAAGGGAAAGAGGCATATGTATGTATAATGTGATTCATTTATTGCCTATTTATTTTAATAAAAACGTGAAAAACAATCAGTGCTATAATTATGCCCTGTCTGAGGTTGAAATATTTTAAATGCAGTGTTTGGACTAATACAATAAAATAGATTATTTTCAACTTACTTCTTGACTTGTTTACGTGATACATCAAAACTCGTGCTCTGGATACAGATTATGCAAATTATATTCTACGTTTCATTTCAATTAGATTTTCATACACGACAATAGGGCAGGGACGCATTGTCCGCGTGAAAGCCCGGAATTCCCTGGTATCAGACTAATAATTATTTCTATTGTCTTATTTGGCCTCACTTCCCTGACGGTACAATTAAGGCTGAGGCGTCAGCATTGTTGGCGTAGCGAGGAATGTTCACGATGTCCGTAAGGACAGCTCTAAGGTCTTGTAGCTCCCGTAGTGAACTCAAAATTACGTAGAATTTAAAACCTTTTGGTTTTCCTCAAAGTAAATTATCACATTTTTTTACTAGCTATCACTTCGCAATAATTTTAGTACTCGCATCAACTTTTGAATTTGTGTTCCTAAACAATGTGCATAGAAAAGTTAGTTAATTTTTTTTTAAGTGTATTTTAAATCACGATAAAAGTTGCTTTAACTTTATGAGAAGCATTAGAACTGCATTTAATTAGTATATTCCAGTAAAAATCTTGATCACTATTTATTCACGTTTTTACTTAGAGCATAAAACTAACCGTGGTTAAAGTATATGAGCTAAATATTTTTATTTAGATGTAATTTTGAACTTCATTCCTATATTTCATTTCTGAAAACCTAACTAATCTATACTATATAATATTATAAAGCTGAAGAGTTTGTTTGTTTGTTTGTTTGGTTGAACGCGCTAATCTCAGGAACTACTGATTAGAATTTAAAAAATCTTTTTGTGTTAGATAGTTCATTTATTGAGGAAGGCTTTAGGATATATAACATTACGCTGCGACCAATAGGAGCGAAGCAGCAGTGAAAAATGTCACAAAAACGGGGAAAAATATTCATACTTGAAAGCTTCCGTTGCGTGCGCTGCGTAAACGGTTCGAGTTACCCAAAATATATGTATGAAAGCATTGTTCCTCTTTAAATGATCTAAAAAAATGTCTGCGACAGTATATGTCTATCTTTTAAGATTGACTCACTATAACCTTTTTTAAGGTACCTAATCATTTGGTCGAAATTAATGCATTATTGCCAATTATTTGCTACAGAGTTTTATCAATATAGCTAATATTAACTAAAATTATCATTTACGCAGAAATACTTTTTTTTTTAACTTCTGAATCGCGGTCATAATAACAGAAATTGACGCGGACGAAGTCGCGGGAATCAGCTAGTAAATAATAAAATTTATTCATCCTTTATATTGATTCTTCTAGAAGCCTGATCAGCGTTTATTTAGAAAAGACCCGAGTCTATTCGTTCCAGTCTCCAGAGAGATCCTATACGGTACCGAATTTATGTTGGTATAGTTGAATATAAATAAATAAATGTTTATTTAAGAAATAGGTCAGCCTTCTGTGGTCGCTTTATTAATAAAATTGAAAGAATGTATGTAGGTGTGTATTTGTCTATACGTGGAAAACATCCAAATGTATGCCTTACCAAGGTCTTTCACAAGTGAATACCTGAAAATCCCAAACTTTACCCCGAATAAATTAAAAATTCATAATCTCATGGGTACTCCAAATTTCGAGGTGTTAAAGTAATAAAAATCCCACCTCTTGATGCGAAGCGACAAAAGAAATTATTTTAATATAAACAACAATGCTGCCCCTGAATAAGAGTTATTTCAATATTTTCACCGACTTTGACGAAGCAAAGGGAATTCCTAAATGCAGCGAAATAATTAGTTGCGAACCGTGCGCGTAGTGCGGTGACATACGAGCGGTAAGCGTGGTATAAACTTTTATTGTCGTTTTTTAAGTATTCAAAATATTCCTATATATGTGGTACACTTTACCCTATTTTACCCAATATTGGAAATATCAATGTATTGACTATTTTACAATTTAATTACAATAGTTATTTCAATAATTATTTGAAAGTACCTAGTAGCAATGATGCTCTATTCTTTTTGTTGGGTTCTTACTAACACCAGTTCTATCATCGTAGCTAAAAGCATAAATTGGTTCTTAACTATGACAATAATCCTTACGAAACAAAAATATTTTTCATTATCGTTCATTGATTTTGTAGACCGACATTATTTTTTGCCGCTTGGTTATCTAAAAATAATCTCAGGGTTAGTATCGGTAGATGTCGCATTAACAAAAACAGCAAACAACACCTCTTAAAAATTCGTTTTGTAGCCTTTTTCCTCCTAATTGGTAGTATTTTTTTACGATCGGACCCGAATTCAATATTCTTCCGTTGATACCTTCTTTTTGCTGATTCATTTTATATGTGTTTTGCTTACCTTTTTTGAATAAGCCAGTACTTGTATATTCCTAATTTGTTCGAATGGCGAACATCTATTTTTTCTTATATTGCGTGGGTTGAGCCAATCACAACAATGTTATCGGCTGTTTATATAAAATTTAACAGTCAGTCTATGGATCGAGAAGAAAGTTTTGAAATTATAAAATTCCATAAACGAACAAAAAAAAAAGTGGTCTAAAAATCTTAATCTAAAGAAAAAGAATCGGAGTAGTTTTCTTATATTCTTTCTTAACAAAAAATTTTTTTAATTTCCTTAAGTTAAAATTTTGTTGCATGAATGAAACAACTTTGTGTCACTTGTAAGGGATGCATTAATAATGCAGTGACGCGACGCGAGACGGGGGCGGCAGCTTGGATGGCGGATGGTAGGATGGTGGCCGCCAATCACATTAAAATAACCCCACTACGGCTTAACTCGCACCTTATTGTTACGCGTTCTTGATATTTTGCGGTGCTTCTAAGTTTATTGTCTGGAAAAATATGAGAGCATGTGTACGTTTAATATTGTAGATTCAATCCGTTTTATGGGATCCCTCATTATTTAACTGCGTCGCTGATATGAACTCAGAATAAGAATAGTTTTTGAATAACAGTCGTCGGAGAAGTCATCATTCACACGCTTCATACACTGAAAACAATGAAGTATCAAAACGGTAAATTATTACTGTTAAGCACAAGTGAAAAGAACAAAGGCACCGCCACACATAACACGACAAACAAATCGTAAACGGTATCACGAACGTGACCAAAAATCCCAGAATTCCTAGAATCGGAAATCGGGCACCAAAACTGGCCACACGCAGTACTACCATTGGTATTCGTCCCGTGATCTCGTCTCGTGCCTCGTGAGTTAGACTGCACGCGTCGTTCGCAGAGCCTTTGACGTCGCCGTATCTGTCACGATGGGTAATGACGTGAATTTTAAACAGTACCATGGTAGGCCCCAGCCATGATAATCAGCGGTGCATTATAGATAAGCTGGGTTTTAAGGCTTCTTTATGTGTTGACCCAATTTTGGTGATGAAGTTTTTATGTTACGTATGAGCTGACTAAAATTTTTGCGATAAAGGGTCGTAATAGACAGCTGGTCTGTTTGAAAGAATTTTAGTTTAAATGTCTCAAGCAGCTGATATGATAGAGATGAGCTGTTGATGATACAAGTAATTTGGGGCAGAGAAAAAAAGTTTTTTTTTGCTGTAAAGCCGCAGGGATTTTCAGATATAGAAACACCAGCTATGAGATGTTTCGTCATGCATTTGCATGTCCCGACTGAACAAAATGTACTCGTATGTGTCGACCACCGTTTTTGAACTAAGCAAATACGTGGATTCATGCGGGCGTTGCGTCCACCGAGTTTGAAACATTTTCAGCTGTTTCTATGCTTTATCAACTTCGTTTGGTACTCTATACTTTCTATGTGCCTATGTACATGCTAGTGTAAGGTTTATTAGAATATACGTTTTGGAACCAGTATTGATGTGTCCAGCATTTGGAGTTTCACTTAATATGTAAACACTTTTGATGCCATGGTGTTCTTGTCTGGTTACTACAGTCTACCCGTGACCAAGATACCTGCAAAGGCGTCGACACATCAGGACCTAAAACCTTCACATATATCGCCAAAGAGTCCTTTCAAAGTAGTTTTATTTCAATGTCTAACATTCGCGTAAACCCCAGAGAGCAATACGGTCTGGTTAAAAATGAATGTGCAACGGTGCAATTAAAAGTTCTGAGTCTGATTGTAGACTGGAAGCGTCGAAGCATTATTCATAATCAACACGCTTTTCAACACTCCAGTAACTAAGTCACAGGGCTATTAAGTATTCTTTCGACGTTCATTCGCGTTTTCAAAACTTGATTAGCCCTGATAAATTTGACAAAGGAAATTACCGGATCAAAGCGGAATAATTCTATAATTCTGTAAAGGTCTTGTCGTTTGATGGAGAGATATTAAAGCACTGAATTCGATACAGTAGTGTCAATAAAACATTTTATGATATTCCCAAAAATACAAAAAAAAAAAACATTTTGTCTTACCTAACTTTTCATCTTTTTAAATTATTTGACTTCCCTAATTGCATGTAATGTGTATGTAACCTAAATATGTAGTATTATTTACAGTATTTTCTCTCATTGTATTTTTTTGTCGGCCATCTTGTTTACTCCAACTTCCATTATCACGATTATATAAAAAGCGTAAAAATAAACATTAAGAAAACATAATAACAAGATAATCCTTTTGTGAAAAGTGGGTCAGATTTTCTCAGGGAATAAGACAACGGGAGCTGCCATTAATCCAGGGGATTTGCTGTCTTAGCCGAGACTGAGTTGCTTCGTAGAAAACGTTGTTTGTCATTAAAAAGTGCTTTACAACGAGGTAATAAAATAAGCAAAACTATTACTGAATTCGTGAAAGGTTTGAGTCCGAGTGTCCGAGTCCGAGTGAAACAGTCAAAGTCTGTGCTTAGGTTAACTGCAGTAGACCACTTTCAAAAACAATGATTTCGCTAGAAATGTGCAAAAGTGAAAATATATACACATTTTCATCATTAAGAAATGTGATATAGGTAATTTTTATAACAAAAGTGTCGTGTTTTGGCCTCTACTATAGTCAAAAAGACACATTATTAATACTCTAGAATTATTGATTGAGCATAATATTTTATTTTTACGGTGCCTTGTTTCTGTTTAACATTTGAATGTAAGACAGAAATATAATAATAATAATATTCCGGGACAACTCACACACGGTTATCTGATCCCAAGCTAAGCAGAGCTTGTGTTATGGTAACCAGACAACTGATAAACATACTTATATATTTCTAAATATATACATATTATAGATAAATTACACCCAGACACAGAACAAAATGGATGGGAATCGAACCCACGACCTCCGGTATAGCAGTGAGGATCACTAACCGCTAGACCAACAGGCCCGTCAAAATATAGATGTCAAAACTCAGTAAAATTGTAGTCGGTAGCCAGTGACGAGAAGTTGCAAGTAATAAAGTGTTGCAGAAGGTCCGTTCAGTATATTTCAGTTTTATTACCTACTCTTGGCTGTACAGTATACAGTACAGCTGACAGACGACTTAATAAATAATTCTATCTATTTTACGACTTTTTTAACAAGATATAAAATAAGGACTGCAAAATGTAAATAAGGTTGATATTTTATTCTGACTTCAAAGAAAATACACAGGTCGAGTAAACTTTTAAGTTTATAAAACAAAATAAATGTTTTTACTACGTCTTAAAATTGTTGTACCCAAAATAAATCGAACACTATTATTATTATTAAAGTTACGTCGATTTGTTTTTTACATTTTAAAATGGTGATATTTTCAGTAAGAATGTGAAAGTGCGCTAAGCTACGCGTAGCGCGATCTAGCGGAACGATTAGAAACTAGAGAGTTCCCGCGGGAAGAAAGGAAGAAAGCGGGTCCTCCCACATCCCCTTTTAGTTTCAACATTACAACATAGATGGCGCGGAAATAGAAATGACAAAAAAAATAGAAATGGTAAGAATCAATGTTCGCAATTCATCTATAGCTTTCTTTTAGTACTAACCTTTGGATTTCAGTATTAATTCATCAAAATATTTACTTATTGTATTATTTTAATATCGAAAAATTAAAGCAAAAATGATTAGGTACCTACGTATTAATACTTTTTCTGAAACAACTTATTAGACTAGATAGCAAGGTAGTCACATACTTTTCGAAAAACAGCTAATAATACAGACACGCGTATCAAAACTTGTCTGCTCAGACATTTTTACGAGACAACAATTATACTATCCAACTTTCAGTCATGAATATAAATCAACAGTTACAAACACAACTGTTTACAATCAACGTTGATAAGTTGTCGCATTCAGAGGGTGAATCTAAAAGCAATCTCGCGTCACACAGACAGACAATTTGACTTGTTTATTAAATTTGTGCACGATATTCATGACACCAGCTTTATTAATCCGCCATGATGTTTGTCTCGTACAATCAAGGTATGATCTTGGTTGGATGTTTTTGTGTATGTTTGCTGTTAGAGATGAAGTGAGAATGTTTTTGTACGAATCTTGGTACCTACTGGTCTTTGTCTAACGGTACCTAGAGAATATTTATTTCTTTATCATGAAGACCATGATTTTCGCAATCACATTACAGGGTTAAGTTAACATTACCTTCATAGTTATCTTTCTTACTTCTTGTAACTATATTACGATGTGACTTATTGGTATAAGTTAGGAGTGACTAAAAATAGACTTCTCGTGTGATAAAAGGTATTATACAATCGATGTACTGCTATGGTCGAAAAATGCTATGTGACTATCTTGGAAACATTTGTTCATATTTTTATTAGAATTCGTGTAAAATTCTAACCATAAAAACACACAGCAGCCAACTTTATTTTTATTTATTTATGGGAAAAGCAATAAAGTAAAATATGTTGAAACTCAAAATGCAACTTAACGTTGATCTATATTCTAAGGGCGTGTTAATTTGGGATCGCTAACCTATGTAAAAAATTCAATAAAAAGGTCGCACACGTGCCGAACCCATGTCGTTCACGGCGTTCGACAGTCGTCGGAATCCACATGTTGGCTTCATTTTGTTTGTTCATTACACTGTTAAAATAGGTGACTAAATAAAAACAAGAGTGGTTTTTTGTTGCTTTTAAGCTGAGTCTTCTTATTTGTTATACCATTGATGGTTCAAGACGAATAAACAAAGTTATCGAAATTACATATTTAGGTACCTGCAGTTGATTTTATGATTATAGTAGATCATGTCAATAAACTTCCCTTATAAAAGATGACTTAAATTAATTATAGTTTCTTTAATGAAAGACGACTAGAGAAGAAATTTCTTCAAAGTGTAGAAAACTGTCATTTCGATTTAACATTCCACTCTCCTTGTACTTACCCAAATAAAAACCGTAATTTGGATTCTATTCCTGTCAATATTCACACCTAATTTACTCTAGCATCTATCTACAAACAGTATTCTCATGATCCTAGTCCTGTTAAACACTATTCTCTCCAAGATCGTCCTCCGGGACAGTCTGAAGCGAGTCACTTACATTAGTCTCGTGACATTCTAGCCTAACCTACTCGAACCTACTCGATCCTCGAGGGGCGCCGACGTGAAAGGTTAAACGCAATGACTAAACACCATGTTTTGGAACGTTGAATATCATGTGAATGTTTTACATTATTTTATGGAGTTAGAGGTTATAGAATAAGTTTTATGATGCAACGTATACCTATAGGAATTTGGTCGTTTTATGAAAGAAAAGGGTAGATAGGCAGTTGCTAAATGAAAACAGTAAGTAATGGGACAGTTAGAGTAAAACTGTAAACCGACCCTTACAAAGCTTGAGAAAAGGTTAGGCAAAAAGATGACACAAAAACAAGTTTGATAGTTCGAATGGGGAGAAGTTGAGATAGAAGTTGCTAGAGACTTTGTCGATTCAATCCAAGTATGTACAAAAATTAACTGGTAAACAATGAGTTTTGAAATTATTATTTAATTTTCCATGTCAGATATGTTCATCTGGTTCGAGGACAATTTTAGTAAAGTTCTGCAAAGGACAGTTTCTTGACCAAAGTCGATTTCTCCAATATTTGTCTCGGCTTTCTTAGTACCGCCAAACTAAACAGTGTTCAATAGTTACTTAGCAGTTAATCCTGAGTCCAGCAGTTAAGTGGTGGCTGCTAAACTTGTTAATTAAGTATGGCACAAAGGAGAGCTAAGTGGTTGCCGGTAACCGCACGCCACTTGAAAATTTACTGTACTTACATGTATTAGCAGTATGGGTAACTGGGGCGAGTTTACTGAAGAAAATTGTTCAGTGAAGAATGTAATAACTAAAACATATGCAAACGACATGAGCTCTTGGAAATTGTTACAAAAGCTTTCTATTACATAGAAAGGTTCACTGCACAAGTACCTCGTCTATTTTGGCCTTGACACAAGGAAAAGTTAATTTTAATTCTTACTTGTAATTAGGAAATAATGGTATAATACTAACTTGACGAGAGATTCGTGTACATATAAGTCTAGCACATAAGTAGATAGAAAATGAAATAAAGAGGACCATTTTTAAGTTAAAAAGAGTATATTATTATTATGTTGAAATAACTGTCCTGTTTAATGCGCTCAATGTAACAGAAGTTACTATGTTAAACTGCACTATTGCGCCGGTTCAGTTAAAGTAAAAAGTCACGTGCGAGTCATAATGACGCGGTCGCCGCGGTTGGCGCTACCTTTATTGTTTTTCCAGCTCAGTTACAATTTATTTTTACTGTCCAAATTATATCTCGTCCGAAAAAAATGTTTCAGTGATAGGCCGTTACGGATAATCAAAAAGAAGTATCTACTTTGTCGTTAGTTTTTAATATTTCTGAAACTGGACAATCTATCATTAGCAACATTTCTTAATCAATATTTTATTTTCTAGATCATGGCTTTTCAACAACCCAATCCAAACTCCATTTTTCTGCCAAACAAAACTAAATCCTATCGAGTGATTTATTTAAAACTTCGGAAGCTCCATTGCACATTAAAATAAATAATGAGAGGACCCAAAAATAAATTATAAAAACCAACTCCGGCACCAAAACAGAAATCTGGTCTGACATGAGGGTAATTTGTAAATTATTCCTGGCGTACGCTACGCCTATTAGGACATCTTGATAGCTGTCTGTCGACTTCTTTCAACATCTATTTAAAAGCTACTGTTCAACAAATACCACCAGAAATCGAACACTCAATTTTAAACCCTAATTCATATGCATAGGTGTCATTTATAATTTATCAAACGGCAACTGAAAAATTGTCGAAGCCTCAACGAGTATTTATGGCACCAAAAGACCAGTGAATTTAGACCTTCCCTATCTCTCTTCTCTCTTTATAACTTCAGGGGCTCCACAATTCATGCAAGGCTGGCATAGGTCATGTTACACTGGTGCGCCGCTCGTTCAAAACCATTTTGTTATGATGACGGCATCAAAAGCGGCGGATAAACGCTAACTTATTTTTAAGTGGTAGATATGCAAGTTATTTATGGTGGATCGGAAGCAAAATGCCATGTTCAATCTATAAGTGATTTATTGAAGGAAAATTATCGTTTTGGATGAAAAATATTATTTCTGTACGGAGATGAAGTTATTTTTGGATGTGTATGGGCGTTTAGGCAATTAAAATAAGCGTTCTTAAGTAGCTCTCGAAAAATAAATGATGATAATAATATGATGTACCTACCTTTGAATTATTTCATGTTCCCGGAAGTTATTTTGGCCATTCTTACCAAGTAAATAACATTCATTAGTTATAGGAAATAAGATAACAAACAAGAAATCGAGATAATATTTTGTTTACCTGGACGGTGTTTATTGGCACAGGAATGATATCAAATAAACAACTCTAAGTAATTACATATCTACTATCAATATTAAGCAGAAATTTCAACACTTATTAGACGCCTACTACATACATCTTTAAAATTAGCATAGCATTCTATGCAACGTTTTAAATTAGAAACTTATATTTCTTATTTACAAAAACTACATCATATGCCTTGGGAATTAGACAATTGTATCCTTTTGGATACAATATAAAAAAACACGTACTGGTTTTGAGCATTTTTGCTGTTCCTTCAGTCAATAAACTCAGCCTATCGCTGTCCATTGCTGATCACAGGCCTCTACCAAGTTACGTCACAACACCTTACCTTAGCGAGACTTGATTTCCTTTAATCTCAAACCTCTCTATTTCAAAGGCTGTAGATACATCGATTCCGAAGGCTTAATCAATATGTTTGTCTAAAGTCTTTGTACAGTTGACAGTGCAATTATCATCCCTTGATATATTGCTACGGCTCGCAGATTGTATCTAGTTAATTTGCCATTTACAATAACAGTACCTATGTTTATTGAACGTTGATAGTTTGAAACTGGATACGTAAATGGATACGTAGGGGTTGATATTAGAACAAAGTAAAATCGAAATTTAAAAACGTTTCATTTAAAAATTTCAAGAGCAGAAATGTAACTTCAATAACGAACTCTTATTTCGTTTAAATGGTAAATAAAAAACGTTTCGGTAAAATATGCATAAATGTACTTAATATACACGCGATGATATATGATGCGCATGATATTAAACAAGAATAAATCTTGTATAGTCTAAACTCTAAAGTATTTATATTTTGGCAAGTTCATTGAACATATTAATCTTCACAAAGACAAACCGACATCTGTGTCGGTTGTCAGATGTCATATCCATCATTTAATTAAATCTTTGCAAGCCCTATGTTTTCATCGGACACATTGATACAAATAAACTAACGAGAAATAAACTCTGACTAAGCTTCGTTTCTAGAACATTGCAGTAAGACTCAACATTGATACAATGTTGAACAAACCAAACATAGTGTAAATGATGATAGACAAACTTACCTAACACCAGAAGATGCTTTACTAAGTACTGTATGTACAATTATTATTTTTGATGCTTGATCAGAAAGACATAATATTAAATAGGATTTCTATTTAAGGTAAGGGCTAGTCTGTAATGCAGAATGTTTAAAGAGTTATATTTTTATTTATCGTAATTCAAAATTGGGATCTAGAATTGAGCTAGTTCCAAGGAATTATTTGCCATTAAGTAATTGCTAGAAGCATGCATGATATGATAAATATTGAAGAAAATTATGCACCACCAAACGTACAAAATTTGCACACAGCGGAAGACTTATTTCTCTTTTCCTAAAACGGATAAAAAAACAACTGAAACTTAAACATAAATTAAAACGCATCGCGAGGAAGCTCAAAGAGGTAATAGCAAACAAATGCGCGCCAAAAACAATAAATCAAATGGCTGAATAACGAGAGACGGACGGTGGCGAACGAAACTTTCATTTCGTTCGTTCAAGAGTGCACTTTACTTGAAACATTTGTTATTACTAACTGTTCTCGTTCAGTCGAGACTACTTTGTATTTGCGAGTTCATTAAATTGCACTTTTTGAAAGCCATTGCACTTTTGTATACTTAAAAATTGTCTTAAAGATGACTCAAATTTTGAAGTATATTTAACCTTCTAAAAGCACAAAAAAACGTCAAAATTATAAGTTGGGCTCTAAAGCATATATTATCTCCAGTGATTTGGTGTGTCACAAATATCGCTTGTACCAATTTAATAAAACGAAACTCACTTCATTAACTGCGGAACCAGTGGTAGCACCCCTTAGCTGTGGTGCAAACATTTCCCGGTACTTCGGGGCAGGCGGCAACAGCATTAACCCGGACACTGCGTCATAGATTGTTTTTAACACCCCTAAATGGTGTACAACGAACTTTATCCCTTCGCGCGACAATAGAACGCTTTTCAAAGACATCTACAACTTTTCTTTCGCAACTTTCCTTCAAAGATTTCACTCTTGAAGTTTGACGCTCGAAAAAAGTTTCGCTTATTTTATTTTTTGGTCTGCGTCACTTCGTGTGACGTTGCTTTTAACAAGTTCTTATGGAATTTACAAATGTTGGCGCGTCTTGTTTGTTTTTTAGTGTAGTTTTATGTTAATGAAGAAATGAGAGCTGAAAATGTACTTCGTTATAGTACTTTAATATTTTGTTTCATAAATAAAATTGCTAATGAATATGACAGTGAGACCTCTAACTTTAACTTCCATTTCAAGTTTAAAGAATGATGCTAAGAAGAAAAACAATATTAGTGAAGGAATAAACTGTAGCCAACGCTACCCAAATTATGCCAACTCTTAATACCCATATAATATTCATATACAACACTCAATAATAAATAAAACTGTGCATTAAATCATCAAACAGAATAAGCTAGCAATTATCAATATTCAACTGTTTATTGAATTGTAAAACACAAACGCAGTTCCGTTCTGGCTTCATATTGCTATGCAAATGACTCCCTGCCGACGAGAATTGATAAGTGAGACTAAATAAATATTACATCAAAGGCTGTCATCACATAACATAGGGTAGCAGTGGTGAAACAGCACGGGATCTATTGGAACCTTTTGAAAAAGTGGAATTTTATGTAAAGGATGTAAAATATACCTTCATAATTATTATATACTAGCTGTGCCTGCGACTTCGTTCGCGTGGATGACGAAACTTATCAATGAGTTTTTAACCGCAAAATTAAGTTTGTTTTCCGGGATAAAAACTACCCAGTGTGGTGCCCAGGATAATAAAGAATAATTGTACCAAGTTTCACCGTAATGGAACCGGTAGTTTTTGCGTGATACCTGAACAAACAGACAGACAGACAGACAAAAAACTTTTTTTTCACACTTTTGGGTTTGTTGTCGGTCTAGTAACACCCCCCGTCATTTATTTTTTTGTGATTTTCAATGTACAGAATTTTCACTTCTACAGATTTATTATAAGTACCTATAGATTTAGTATGTAACTGCATTTCTTCAGTATTTACAGAAAATTCAGTAAAAAAATAAAGTCAAAACTCCTGATTATTTTTTGGACTGTAACTATCAATATTGAATTTGGAAAAATTGACCAATTTACTGAAAATGTTCTCACAAATTAACCTTACATAAGTTTTAATATTAGTACAGTTTCGTTTGTTGTTATATTAGATTTAACCTTAGATCTTGTGCTATTTGGGCAACACTAAATTACGATGGAAAGTCTTCTATAACCAGATAAATAAATGAAACTTCCCTATACCAATTGCACAGTGGCAGTCCGCAGTACCTACAGCGCGACCACTCATCCCGGTACCTACTCGTAACGCGTCACATTTGCATATAAAGGCCATAACTTGGCAACACGGAAAATTTAATCTTTTCGGTAATTAAATGAAGACCCACAGCTGACCTAATTAAATGAGACCGTAACCGGTTTTAATTATGTTTTTTTTTTCGCAGGTACGTGGCTTTGATGGCAGTTTGTAAGTATATAATTAATGCTGTTTGAGTTGGGTTTGTAAATGTTTTACTTGTGTGCTAATTCGCTAATAGACCCTTCGTCTGTCAGTGTGGTGAATGCGAGAGTGCTGTGCCTGAGGCGATGAGTGAGAAATAGGTACAGCGTAATGACATTAGCTGGTTACACTCCGATAGCTTATTTTTTATTCAAAGAACAGACTGTTTAGTTTTTTTCAATCCATCACTACAAAAATAACCATTTGACGTAACATTCGAACAGCGTAGATGATACATACTTATTTTAAATAATATTATTTTCTAATTTATTGAACGTTAAATTAAGCACGAGTTAATAGCATTAAATCTAATTTGACATAATAATATAGTTTTGAATGAAATTATTCGTTAATATGTAGGTCAAATAAGTAAATCAAAATTTCTTGTCGTAAGTTCCTCGCCACATCAAAGTTATTTCGTCTTGTTGATCGCAAACTATCAGGAACGCATTGTTTCAGCGGCCAGGGCTATACCCTGTGTATAGAGTATTATCCCGAAAAAAACATAATTACTCGTATTCGTAGGGAGTAGTTTGGTATAAGTTACTGCAAACATTGAGAATTATACAATTTTAAGTAAGTACCATCGTCATGAGCCCTTTTCGATCATTAATTGCAGTCTAGCACACAATACACCGAAGATCACGGTAATTAAGACATCAATCTGTCAATTTCATAAATACGTCAACAGTGTGTAACAGGATAGATAATTCTAGCGTTGGTTAGCCGCTATTCGTAATGACGAGTTGCAATATTGAACCTTACTGCTTTGACATAAAGACGCTGACAAATTCTAGGACGTCTACAGAAGACTAATAATTAAGTTATATTCATCAAAGGTTAAGCCAATGACCTCTTAATCGTCTGTCACCGTCTTATGATGATATCTATGAATACGTAAATAATTGCCCGATGCGTGTTATGTTTCAAATGCCAACTAGCTTCATTAGACTTCTTGCAAATATGATGGCAATGTTCGAACATATATTTTTCTGAGCCCTATGTAGTTCGTTGAGGTTTTTGGCCATAATAAAATGTACTGGTTATCTTTCTTTCCCGAATTTTGGTTTGTACCAGTTGCGAATAAATCGAAGCTAAGTACTTCTACTACGTTAACCTAAATTATGGTTATCTGAGATGATAACAGCTACCATCTAGCATTAGCACAATAAGAAGATATTTATTTGCCCATTGATTAGAGCATATTTTCTTTAAACAATATACATACCATAAATATAGTACAACCGATGACTCAGAACGCGAATTCAGTTCCTTCTCAGATTACATTATGTCCATCTTTCATTATAAGATCATTCCATACATAAGCTGTCAATTTTTCTATCAACAGATACATTTAAAACAAACATCAAAGGCCACATTGTAAAGCTATGTGGAGTTCAGTAAAACTATACGAGAATGTACTAGGAAAGCATTTTACCAAGAAGCGCTAAGAAGCTTCCCACCATCTTCGCAGAGACATAAAGCTCGCTGCAAGGACAGCTATGCACTCAGGACTTGTCTCCTACTACCAACATAACACCGCCCATTTAAAAATCAAAAACAAAATATAGGCAACCTTATTTTAAGCACATAAAAGTCATTCTTCAATGCCGCTTTATTACAGAACTGTAAAAATAACTTTGTTTTATTGTCAGCTATACCGCGATAAATTTGCGGGTTCTAAATACGATTTTCACCCCTATGAACAAGGAAATAAAGGTTGAAATGTGTATTTCAGTGACATAATGTTATAGGTCATTATAGTTTATGGTATATTAAAATCCTAGTACTACTTATTTGTTCTATCTTGAGATCAGATGGTCGGGAAAAATTGCGCCGCCAACATTTTAATGGGTGGTTAAATTCTTTTATTTTTTACTGTAATTAAAATACTGTTTGATACTTGTCGTCACTGCTCATAAACATTATGTCTCAGCGTTCTTACATAAAACTCTTTATAAATGTGGGAGTTATTATAACATTCGTCACATTCAACATTTTATGTTTTGCAACATTGTTTTTAATGTCGATATTATAGTAATGAAGGAATCCGGCTGGAAATTTAGCCATATATATTATTATTTCAGTACTAAATCTTATTCTTCTTCGCCTTTTTACGAAGTTTGTTGGGACTATTATACTAACTAGTATTAAATAGGAAACTTTTTCACAAATAACAGCAATTTAGTTTGCATATTGGACTGGTAGATTTCTATATCATTGATTTCTGATTGGTTCTAACGCAGAAATCCGTAATCAAGCTAAATTTTATTGCAATCACAACCCATAATTACTGTCACATGATCACAACGAAAAGAAAATGTTATTGGAACTCTGTAATTTAAAACTCAATACGTTTTACGACTTATTTTATACTGCGATTGAAGTCAAAGTTAAGACACGAAAATCCATTAAAAATCTCTTTGAAACACGTACCGAAGAAAAAAAAATAACTTTTTCAAAGAGATGTCGATAAATTGAGTCCGCGTTCAGATGTTCCTAATCGCGGCCTTATATTTGAGAGTAACTGGCTTTGTTCTGTTTCTGTTATCGCTTTTCTTCTATTTTTCATTGGCTGAGGAGCAGTGGCTCAGAAACAATGGCAATGAACATTAGTAAGGGGATCGCGCCGTCTCAAGAACCTCTCGACCATCGAATTCTTCGATAAGGCGCTGCGGTTTCTCATGTGGTGTAAATTGTAAGCGATTTGATGTTCAGGTTTATAGTCTTAGCTTAAAACTAAAATTTACTTACTTTAGATGAGAATAAATAGAGAAAAATGTAGGTATATAAGCAGTCAATTCACCTTTTGAATAAACTCGAGAATCGACAGGAAACAAATCAAACAACTGCGCTTCAATTTGATTGGCATTTTGTCTTGTGTAAAAATAATTTCAAACTGTAGAGTAAGTACAAATTTTGGAATCCGGCTCTTACATAGCCTAGAAAAAGCTACGCAAAAGAAGAAGAGTATCTAATATAGCGTGACTAAGTCTATATTTTTTGTTTAGATTCAAATATATTCTAAGTTTAATACGATTTTAATATGTTTAATGGATACTAATTGTAAGTAATATTTTGCACTATAATTAAAATAGTAGCGGCAATAAGATTCAATATTGGACGCTGTCAATGCTTTAGATTGTATTGGCAACTCTCCTAGCATTGCACTGTTAAAGGGAAGCTTTCCAGAACCATTCAATTGTTTATTTTAAAGTTTAATTCAGTTTTTGTTTTCATAGACGATTTACGTTTTTATTAATATTTTCTTTTTATTCCAAATAATTAATTATATATCGTCGATTTAGAAGTTAATTATTTCTTGTAAATTACAAGAATTATTATCTGTTAAATAACAAAATTTTCTTAATGTTTTTTTTTATTTTGTCAAATAAAAAATTTTATAGGTATGTAGTGTAAAGAAAATCTCGTTGGACGTAACCAACCTGTATAAAAAATCATAACGTACAAATACTATCAAATTATCGCAGATATCAAAATCTAATTTCAGTACAGTTTTTCCTGTTTACACAAAAAATACTCAAAGCTTACATCCTCGCGTGGCCTTAACTTATCGTTTATACTTAAAAGATCTCGCGGGAGTGTCCGTGCCAATGATTAAACTTCCCCCCATTTAACTTAACATCCTGCCTCAAATAACTTTACTCAATGTTCCAAATTCAATCATACTTTTATTATGACACGTTTATTTTTGTTTTTATTTTTTTATTGCATTACCCTTAGAGAAATTACTAAAGCATAGAGGGAGCGTCAAATTTCACTATAGTTGTACTCTTTTAACCTATGACCCATTCACTGTGAAAAACAAGGATAGATATATAGTTATAAGGGTTGCATGCAGCAATACTGTCCACTATTTTTGCGTCGATAGTGATGTGCCGTATTTGGTAGAGGTATCGAAATAAATTTAGTTCTTGACAGAAAATGTACTTCCATTGAATTTTATGTTCATTATTTTCATTTTACATCTTTATAAAACATACATCACCAAGGCATCAAGATAAATTTGATCTTAAATTTACGAATTATTAAGGGTTTAAAATAAAACAAATACGTGATGGGTTGACAAAAAGATTTATTGCAACACAACTCAGCCAATCACAGTACTTGATATGAAACATTTCATAAATGATTGGCTTTATGTTGATCGGCCTTTAGAAACTGGGAGTAAAAGTCGAAAAATACATAACTTTAGTAAATTTTTAATAAATAAAAACAATAAAATAAACTTTTTTTTTATAGTCTATCTGTTTCCTGCGGTTTCACCCGCGTAAGTACCGTGAAGAGTCGTTCATGATGTCTTTGTAGTTATTCTGTTATTCGGGGCTGAGACGAAGACATTTTTTTGCGTCTATGGTTAGTCCAACAATTTTTGGCTCTTGTAAGCACTTTACACCAGTTTTTCTATCATTTGGCATACTGTAAAATAAAAAGACATTTGCTACAATTTAATGACATAGAATTAATTATCGTATCGAATAATATCGATGAAAAATATCTACTTCACTAGCACAACATAACCTCTCAAATAAACAAATTACTTTTTTGAAGAATTATTCGCTTACACGATATAATTAGTAAAAAAGATAGTCTGAAGGGATCAGTATCAATCTAATGTGTATGTTATAAGTGATCGCATACAAAAGTTACGTATATTTTATTAGAAAATTGCAAAAAAAACACTTACCGTTGAACGCTTACATATTCATTGATATCTTTCCGTGATGAATATGATTTACACGATAAAACAAAACAAGCCATATTAAACGCTTATTTATCTGTCCTTTGCACCTTTTGTACACAATCAAGTTGCTTATATTATGCTAGAAAATAATATTATTTGTAAAATAAACAATGACCAGCAACAACTGACATTCACAACGTATGATACGACTAAATCAAATACTTTGTACGGTTTACCGTGTAGAAAAGGTTCTACTAAGCAACTATGTGCTCTTTTAATTGGTCGTGTAGTAAGAGACCAAATATGACCGTTTGACAATTTCGGAGCGTCCATTTAGCTTTAAGCATATATGAGTCCATATATGTTTGTCTCTTTTATATATATAATCTGCACCATAAGAGAGAGGAGCTTGGATTGATCGTAATTTGTGTCTATTTTGTTCGCTCCCTCTATGCTTTAGTAATTTCTCTAAGGCATTACCTTATTTATCATTTTTTTTGTGTTCTTAATTTGAATTTACTGGCTGTATTTAAAGTGCTATTAAAAACAAAATGCTATATAATATACTTTTTGCTAGTTTTTTTTTAACATCTTATTGAAAGCCAAGAGAAAGAAAAAGGAGTTTGGTTAATTATTGATAATTTTAATTACGTTGGATGACCATTAATTTAATAATTATTGTAATTATGTCTCTATTCTAGTGAGAGGTACCAATTTTAAAGAAACATAAATTTAACCTAATCGTAATTATAACTTGAGAATGTGTAGATATAATCATTATATATATCTTGAAATGCACTCGAATTAACGTGCATCTGTGTCCACAATAATTTTTAACATCGTACTATTAAAATATATCTTCCCAGCGTCTAGGATGGCTGGCCAATTTTGAGTGAATTGTTACGATAATTATATCTAAAGTAGCCGAGCATAACGATTACTGTTACTGGGTCCCATTGTTGTATTATTGTTATTATAGTCGTAAGGTACAGTTGTGATGCTCGATATTACAGGTCATTGACTGTTCAAGCTGAAAGAGTAATGGATTGCTGGAGAAGGATATAAGTAATTTAATTAATTTGAAATTACGCTTATTTTTGTATGTATGACTCAGGCGAATGAACGTCATACATCTTGTATTTTTGATAGTGCAGCTTTGCTTGCTTTGAATAGGACATAGGTGGCAGCATAAATAAAAAAAAAGTGTTTTCCCTTATCTTACTATTATTTAAATTTACAAAGTGGTTGGAAAATTTTAACGATTAATTGAATTACCTTTTGCGAGCACTAGGGACTCCACAGTGCACCAGTATTGCAATACAATAAAACCTCTTTCATTTAATTGCTACAAAAAACCACGTGTCAATGTGCAACGGTCACTGACAACCCTTTAGAATTTTAACCACCATATAAGAAAGTAAAACAGAAGGTAAAACTAAGTGTGAAAAAGGAAATCGTATTTTTGTTATGTTAATGCTTTGAACTAAAAACAAATCAAGTCTTAAAAATAACTTTACAATGTACGCAGTTCTACAATCATAAAATAAGTACAGGTAAATTACATTTACCTACTCACATATTTAAATAATCAATTTACAATTCCTTTGTAAAATAAATAAAATAATCAATTAAATTATGTACATACATATTATTATTAGGTACATTATTTTTAAATGTGGAACAGTCCAGCAGCTACCGAATTATAAAAAAATAATTTACCAAGATTTTCTTTTTCTTTTTATTTTCACAATATTACTGCACCTACCTGCCAGTGTTTGGACAGTATCAACAGCTAAATTAATTAAGCGGGCACGTGCGTGTCGCTACCGAACACGTGTCGTGTCCGTCGCGGGCCCGGCTATAAATCAATCAAGTGGACCACCGCTTCATTTGTACGCTTATACTGTGGTATTTTAATAATGTTGCAGTCAAGTGCAGTTCCGATCGGAATTCAATTCTTGTTTTGGGGACGAGTTTACACTTCTCCTTAATTAAAGCGCTTTTTTTGTTTTTTTTTTATGATATTCTATTGGCAGTCAAGCGACACATAATTTGTGTTTTACGATTTTTAAGTTCTATTACCTAATTTCCTCCTTGTAATTTTATATTCCCTAGGTCAAGGTTTTACATAACTTAGCATGAAACTTTCTTCAATCTCATTAGTAACAGTACAAATATAGCATCAGGGAATGAAGAAAAACGTGAATACCCAAAACAAATTAAAAAAAAAGTGAGAAAACATTACATTTGCTTATTACTGAACACCATGAATCTCAAAGGAAAAGTAGTATCTCAAATTACCTTACAAAGCTGTATACATAATATAAGTAGGGATTAGGCAAATTTCAAAATATAAACATCCTAAACACGCAATCAGTATTAGCAGGCATTAATCTTCAAAAATACTCTGGATTATTGCACACAAACGTTCAGACAATGTAACTACGTCGAGCGTCCAATTTTATGGCTTATTTCGTAAAAATGTGCAATAGATCATTGCCCCTACCATAAGTTTTTCGATCGCGACTCAAAGTCACGCGATACTGTCGAGAATGGGACTGCAAAAAGTGACAACTGTTGACAGTCTTGGTTTTATGCAGTTTGGGGACAAAGCTTTAATGTTTAAATGTTTTGGTTATTTTGGTTGGTGCTATCGAGTTCTTTAGTCACGTGTTTAGCGGTTGACTGCTAGACGCTTTGACATGTAACAAAATAAAAAAGGGTCCGACAAGTACGAAGTTAGACGATATTTACGCTGTTGTAAAACAATGTAATAAAAATGTATTTTACTGCAATTGTTTAAAGCTGTTTTTCTTTACAATTTATTATGTTTGCTTAATAGTATGTAAAAAAGATTATTACGCCGGTGTTTAGTTTATAGCATAAATAAAAACGAAATGCTGTATCTCAACCATGTCGCGAAAATATTTTAACTATCCAGACATATTTGTAGTCCGTGACACACATCTGAAAAATGTAAAATAAAAATCAAATCAAATTTGCAAATAGCTATTATATTCAACAGTAGTTATACAAACACGAACTTAACAGTTAATTATGTAAATCGCTGTTACTCCAACTCGCTTACAAGCACGTATCGCATTACAATCCGACACTTGACCACTTCACGTGAGATAACAGAAACATTGGTAGGGGTCATCGCAAGTTTTTTAACTGGCCCTTTATTTATGCACCATTTCCGCAGAGGGGACTTTGACAAATGCCCGCAATTTTTGCTTCCGCCACTTTTCTACCTTTACTTGCCTGTAGGCAGTAACTACATGTAATTGCTTATCTATTTTATAGTATACATTTTATTCTATGTCTAATCTTGGGGCTATTAAAGTTGCTCGCTTGTAATAATTTATAGGGAAAATTTATAATTCGATTTACTTTGCAACTTAAAGTGAGTGTTAATCTCGTTTCCGAGTTAATGTCCTTGCATCCAAGTGGATGAGGTTTTTCGTGAAACCATATATTGCTGAAAATAAGCATCACAATGTTATTGTGTTTACATAATATCAAATAATAAAAGGTCTGGATCCATAACGAATTTTTCAATGGATTTGTTCAAATTAATAAGGATTCTCCTATCAATAAGAATCCATTATTTAAAATTTTATAATCGTGCTCATAAATTTGGATGCGATAATTAATTAACCAATTACCGGAAACAAATAATTTATTTATGAAACGCATCTTCAGAGTAAAATATTATCTGCGATTGTTATTAATTATAAAGTTTACTATAAGGGCTGGGGCACACCCGTCATCTGCGGAGCGCGCAATGAAATTAAAGTCGGCACAATGAATCTCAAGGTTTTAATTAAAGTGTGAAAAGTGTCGCCGGCGACTGTCGCTACCCCGCTACCTCAGTACCTCACTAGTCTCTACCTCACTACCTCGGGATGCGCTCGGATTGTTTTGACCACTTTATTGCGGCTGGAATATTTATTGTTATAAATATTTTTATAGTTTATTTCTTTGATGAATTTGCATTGCGTATGGTGTTGAGTTTGCCTTTCCGTGTTCAGCTTCAACTGAAAATTCACTTTGTGTAGTCGCAATGACTGTATAGTTTAATGTGGATACATAACATTGTTTCTAACTGATACATATTATAAAAAAGGTCACATTAGGATGTTTTGTAAAGGGAGACAACAATGTATCTCATTATTAATATTCAAATCGAGTCTAAATAAACATTGTGTATTTTATAGGAGATTCAGAATCGGAATAATTACAAAAATATACTATAGGTACACATAATAATAGATAGATAGATAGATAGAATATTCTTTATTGTACACTATTAAAATAACATAATAATAAAATAATATGTCAACTTAAATAATTGCTGTCTTTAACGGCTATGTTCTGAAGACTTCAATCGCGCCTATCACAAAGGGTCAATACAGTCAAGTGACAGCACTTATCTGAATAACGAACTAACATAACTGTCAAACAACCTGACAAAAAGAAACATACAAAGTATTACTATTATATACCCCTGTTAACTAACAGGGATCGTGTAATGACTTGTTAAACCTTAGTTCCGTTTTGAAAAAAAGATAATCATATCTGTCCGTACATTGTAATTTGTAACAGTAATAACCTTGCCTTACCTATTGAATTACCGAAAATCATAAATATTTTTTTTTATTCTGAGACTTTTATCATACCATTTTTTACCAGAAAAAAACTGGATCTTTATTTTAACTAAGACTTGGTAGTAAAGTAAAGTTCTTTACTATCAAAATGAATAAGGGATAAATATAATTCCTAAATAAAATAGTTCTAATTCAGTTAAAGGGGATATTAAATAAGCTAGTAGAAGGATCAAAAATTGAAAATAAGTTTCTTATCATTTTCAATTTAATTTTTTTATCTTATTATTTGTATTATTATTTTTATTTGTAATTTTAATATTAAAAATATAATAATTTATAACATTGAAAATTAAATAAATACAAATAAAAAAAAAGAAATTAATCAATTAATAGGTATTATTTGAGGAATAAAAGAATATTACAAAAGTAATAATTTAAATTTGACATATTTATGTTATAAATTTAACTAATTCTTTAATCATTAGAAGTAATTGCTAATTTACTATAAAATGGTTTAAGAGACCAGTACTTGCTTTCAGTCATCTAATGAAGAATAATTATTAATTCAATTAATGAAATTTTTAATTGAAATTCTTTCAATTACAATGGTAGTAAAATACATTGGTAGTAAATAACTCTATCCATTGAATGCATTGCACTCTATGCATCTATCTAATTGTATTTTTACTTTTAGTTACAAAGCATTACATTTACATAAATTTTAAATATCCTCTAAAGTATTTTTACTACATACAGCCATCCCTCTTGAACTGAAAAAAAGCGAATTACAGTACTGCATTACAAGGAATGACATTGTAATGTTACAAAGTAGAATTAACGATGAAATAAATCATCTCATTGAGTTGTTCTTGCGTTGGAATGATTACTTTTTAATTAGAAACAGACGGAAAAAGTGAATGAAATGTGCCCAAAAATGAACCTTAATTCAATTAACTTTGATTACCAATGTTATTTGGATTTTTTACGACGCACGTTGCGTTTTTAAGTAACGATGAGTATTTTATGACTTGCAATGCCTTGCTTTATTTATTAGGAATATTTTAAATTAATTATATTCTTTATTTTCCAATAAAAATATAAAATACATTTTTAAATATATACAAAAAAAAACAATAAACATAATACATTTAAAAATATAAAATATAGTGTCCTATGAACATTCCTAATAATTATATTAATTATTAGGAATGTTCATGTTAAGTTATGACGATTTGTTTTTGTTCTTCTTTTTTTTTGTAGTGATGGTATATTTTGTTTAAGTTTAAATTAGTGTAGTAGCTGGCCACACTAATTGCGGCATCATTGGCAAGGTTTAGATCCTCCAAAGTGCCTGTGTCCAGACACTTTGCGCACTCTAGCAGGTGTGGCATTGTCTGTCGTGAAGACCGCACTCGCACCATTGTTCTGAATTTCGCAAATTCAATTTACTTTACTAATCAACGGCGACTTATGTTTTCTTTTTATACAACTAACAAAAAAAAAATAGAAATGAAACACATACTAAAAAATGCAAACAGTAAAAAGTCACCTCGTAAAAAAATAATTGCAAGTAAAAAAGTTGTAAACGAAGTGAAATAAATAGCATGTAACGAAGGCAAAGTCGTGGCTATAAGCCTTCTTTAAGACGGAAGCTACCTCCAAAATATGTTATAACGATGCGGTATGTTTTTGTTTCACATCCAACTCACAATGGTCGCTTGACATGGGACAAGTTAACGTTTTTGTAGTTCCGTACCCTTTGAACTTTAGTTACAACTTTGTAGTAAAAAAATGTGTATTTCAACTAATTGGGCGACAAAGCGACATGCTGAGTTTGTTTTGTTAATTTTTACGGTTGAGAAGCTCGAAATGTAGCAATCAAGATAAGAAGGAATGTTTTTGTAGGCTATATTGTTTTTGTATTGGTACTAATTGGATACATTTTCATAAATTTTGATTACTTAAATATTTGTGTAACAAAGTAGGATGGAGCGTTGGTTTTATTAAATTTTTGATTAAAACGTAGATTTATTAATTTATTGTTGCTTGCTAACGTTATATTGTTTTGGAATCTGTAATTATATTTTAATAATTCAAATTTTAAAGATTTAATTATGAATATAAATAATAAACTACATTAATTGTGGTTATGGCCTTTATGGGTCTTTATTGAGTATAATAAAACTAAATACAATTATAAAAATAGGTCCTACAAAACCGTTATACTTATTATCCGCAAATAACGTATAAGTATAAAAATATAAACGTAATCTTACGAAATATTTTTTTATTTTGTACTTTATAGGGACCTATTGGTAAAACTACATCTCAAACTATGAAGTCAACTTTGTTGCTTGTCGTTTTAAAAAGCGAAATAATAATCTTATCAGATTCATTCATCAAACCTCAGTCAACATACGATTCAATAGAAAAATCAGAAACAATACAGCGATCTAAATATTAATGAAGTTGCCGAAATTCATGCGTTTCGGCTGCAGATTTCGGCTGAATGGCTGCGGGCGTAAGGGCGGCATGAGCACTTTAAAATTTATCGAGTTTTCATGTTCGCCGCCGCGCCACCGGCAGCGTCGCGCCGACCCCCACTCGGTGTGACACTGTCATACCGACTGAGTTCAATGGTACTACTCAATTGTTTTTTTGTTTAATCTAATTTTAGAATTTCGGATCTTGTTATTTTCAACCACTTTTTGAATTTTAGTTGGGTGTGTTTTGCTAAATGCAGCCTAGTTTGTTCTAAAGTTAATTTCATAATAATATACAGGGTAAGTTTTTAATGATATTAATATTTATAAGATATAATTGAGTTGCCAAAATGCGTGCTTTTGTGTAAGATTGTAACAATATAAAAAAATTTATAGGTGTGTACTTAATATAACCGTATTATAGTTCAAATTGTGAAATTGGTAATATTTATTTTATAACTAGGTCCTAACATGCTGGTATTTTGTATACCTAGTTATTTTAGTGTTATTTAAAAAACTAAGCGTTTTCTGCCCAAAAATATATTATATACCATTTCTATTCCCGTAAACATAGGCTTAATATTATATAAAGTGAGGTATTCTCACTCAGTTGTGTGAGCTGCTCGTATTTGTACGCTCGCCAGTTTCCCGCCACATCGCCCGCGGCCATTTCCAAACGACAGTTCTAAATTTAAACTTTTATATTTTTATACATTTTTAGCAGACCGCGGTTTTTGTATAAACCTACAATGAGTTCTGTTAGGCATTATAAAACAGTTTACACAGAAAATAAATACAGGCCAGGCCTGTTTGATACATAATTGAGAATAATGGTAAAGGTATAATGTAAGAATAATGTGCTTAAAGCTTTGGCCTTATCACTGAAGACACAATAAGAAGCGTAGAACCAAATAGGTCAACATTAATATAATATCATGCATGACTAAAAAAACCCCTCGAACCAGGACCAACATTTTGAACTTTGCGTTTTTATCTCTCCTTCCATTTACTCTTCAACACGCACATCAAAAACAATTGCCAAAATCAAGTCACATCAGCATTTCCCAACAAATTTGGGCTCAACAAAAAAAGCGCTGAAAAAACTCCAACTCGCATTTATGTGTCCCATACTGTTAATGAGAGCTGAGTTGGTAAAAAGCGGGGTCGGTGGGAACAAATAAAGATTTATATAGGACAATGCCTCTTAATTGAGCTGCGTCAGGTGGCCCGAATCATACCGATTGTCAAGTTTTTCGGAGTTCATTGGTCGGTCTTAGATAGGTGCAAATTGTTTTAGTTTGACCATACTGAATCAAACTAAGTCACAGAAGTTTCTATTAGTTCTTTACGGTACGGAAGGTATCAAATAAAACAAATCTAGAAGACTTCGAAACCTTAGGGTTACAAGTGGGTGAAATGAGGTTATATTTAAACTTAGTTAAGAGACTAGACTCTGCATAATGCATGTTTATAACCCAAGCATCTGTCAACCCATAAGAAACCAACATGTTTTTGTACAACTTGTAAAATTAACATTCCATATGTCTGCATAGGGAATGTGTGCTGTCTGCAGCATGTTAGGTTTATTCCTCCACACTTTTCCTTGGTTCTCAAAAAAAGGCAATTTATTTTTTGAATGAAGGTTTTATTCAAACTTGTTACAATCCCTGGACAATTCTACGTGGTATCTCAACCAATGTGTGTAAGTTCTAAAAAACAAATCATCATCGTTTCCAACCTACCAAACTTTGACAGCATGAACTTCAAGATTGCCATCACCAGCATCCAAAACTCCACCTTATCGTACATCAATACGATTCAAATTCATTCAAATATCAGGCAGCCCTTGCACAAATGTTAGGACACGTCTAACTCGCTCTCGTTAGGTAATCAAATTTGTTTGCAGTGCGCTAACGAGGCTGCAACGGTCAGGACTACAGTCGCCGTTCTGGCCCGTGATTTGCTTGTTAATGTACTGGGACCTGAAGCAATCGATATTGTTTAATAGCTTAGTCACTGGCCATGATCAATGTCGTTTATATTTGTTAAGAAAGTTTCATCGTTTGACTTGAATCTAATCTAAAATCCTGATCTTTCATCAGTGCTACGTAATCAAGATATCTGAAAATAACTAATCTCTAAAATAACGAGCTATATTAGTAACTTAATTGATGCAATTAAAAAAGTTACGATACATTCTGACAATACAGTTTTAAGAGTACCCACTCTTGTAATTAGTGCCTCCTATAAAACTCTATTCTTTTTATTCACTTATTGTTCACAAAACGAATTCACGGCAGTAAAATTACAGTTCATTTTTAACAACACAATTCATATGCAACGCCAATTGTATTCTTTGAACGCATCCGCTCTCACACACGGAAATTAATAAGAGACAAATTAACGGGGATACAAAAAATTGTGTTCCAAAGTCAATGACACAATGACTGCCATTGTCGACCACTTGTGCCTCATTAGGAAGAAAAAAAAAAACAATTAAGCTGCCTCCACCTGGACAAGTTTATCCTGCAGTCTTTATAGTCAAAACTCGTCTTTATCTCAATTAATTAAAGTTAATATTTCAGAAATCGTTTGTTTGTCGTCTATGAAGTTGGTCGGGTCCCCTTCATCGTCATACATACGTCAGTCGCAAAGTACTGAGGCCATTCCTTTATGAGCATTGTGAACTTTAATCCGGTCGTGAATGGCATTGTTTTAAATCACCTACGGCCCAAAGGATCGTGGGTTCTCATTGTAATGTAGAGTATTGTGTGATAGGTACTTTGATCAAACGTTTAGGCATACAAAGTTACGTTTGGAGTTTGGTCATCTAATTCATTTGCTTGTCTCATATTCAAAATATTCACATCTAGGTATCATGGTAACAATTTTTCTTAGACTAAATATCAATCCATATACCAAACAAAAATAATTCTTACAACCATTTTTATATTAATTACACCAACCTGCAACCCTTCGATAAAGCAATTTAAATTATCTCGTTTCTTTATTGCGGCGGCTTTTACAATTTAAAGGCAACATGTTAATTTACTAGGACCGAGTGATTTGTTAATCTCACAATCGATTTGATCGCTCGGCCCGCAATTAATCCGGTCTGGTTAGCTTCGATTTGCAGCTTCGATAAACGTACGGCAAATTGTCTTGAAGAATTAAGCCTGACTTTTTCATGTTGCTACGAAAATGGATTTTGGATTTGAGCAAAAGGCGAATGAAATGGATATGTCTGCTAATACCCAAATTTTGTGGTTCCACACAAGCTGAATAATGAATGAAATGTTTTTACAACTAGCACTTTTCGAACGATAATGGCAAATGGATCTCCATAATAAAAAATGAACTTTTAAATACAGTCTTAAAACCGGTAATGCACTTCTATAAGATCAAACGCTTACATAGTAAGAAGGTAATAAGAAAAGCGACCTAAAATCCATCGTCGTAAATTGCCACGGTACATTTTTCAACACGAGAATAGTTTAAGAAATCACACTTAACTTGGTTATATGCTCCTTAGAAACGCTCATAAATATAGGGGCGCCCTGAAAAAGGTTTTTTCTTTGAATTTAAAGGATCGCTGTGTACTCGTCGTAAATTTTAGTAATAGTCACTTGTATTTTCGGAGTGAATACGAGAGTAAATGCTGCGTTAGCTAGTACGAATGTTGGGTTTGAAATAGTGGTCGGATATTCACTGGACTTGATTTTATGTTGAGTTTTAAACTGTTCAGTAAATCTGAAATCAATATGTGTGTTTTACAAACACTATGTATTACCTCTACTTCGAGATTATGTGTTAGATTGGTAGTTGTGCTTTCTGCACTATCAGTTTAATCGAATAAGCTGTCCGTCTTAGAAAATTGAAATGACTTTGAAATTTTTGTATTTATTTCGTCATATAAGTCTGATTTTGAAAGATTAAGGTTAAATCACCTGTTGCTCATCCTTTACCTCGCAAATATCCATACTGAAGCCAAATTTAATATAAGAATCTTACCAAAATTACTCTTATCATCGAATGCCATGAACTCGTGGAATATCTAATAGTCCTCAAACAGCCTTCCGCGTCAGCAGTCGTGAGACGCGGCCGAGTTAAATTGATTAGTTCCAATAAATACCACCCACCCCTTCAAACGCAATCGCGTGTAATAGAATTAAGAGTGCGTGCGGCACTGGGTCAGGGTAATTCGTTGTTTTGGAGACTTTAATTGGGATCATATTTGATTAACTCGATTCTATTATAATTGTTTTGTCTTTTAATAACGTTATCTTCTAAGTCTATTGGCTCTATTTTTTTATAAGTCAATGTTTGATCAGCAATAGATTACATATTATTGGATTTTAATTTTATATTTGGTGCATCTAAATTATCAAAAGTCAATGAATTATCAGGGTTACCTAATTGAAGCTTATCAGCCGTGTGCTGTGTTGTAATCAAATCAAAGTGATTAGTGGTGTTCCAATTATTGGTACCCCTCTTGTTTTTGTTGGTACCCGGTAGCTGTCACAAATCATTAGCGAATTCGACTGGCAAGTTTACAGTGGTATAGTATAAAATTCATGCTAATTGAGAGCGGGAAGGGGCGTCCCATTGACGGTGTCACTCCGTAATAGCTTTTAAGAAATGTAATAAATTATTCCACCCGCTGCCACCAGGTGACGCGTGCCGATGTGTTTGTGTGTCGTAAGGGATAAAAGGTTAGAGTTTTTAAAGTTTGACATACAACATAAAGAAGCCATTGCCCACACGATGAAAAGAGATCATAAGATATTTTGAACTAGTATAAATATTGTGCGATATACAAAGAACTGTTATTTAATATTAGCTGAAATACTCGATGGCTAATCGGGTCCTCTTCCAAGTTTTGCACAAAAACTCATAATTTTTTTATCATAATGTGCTTGCTTCTCTTACTTGATGAAAAAGTTAAGCAGTAGTAAATTAAAAAAAACTAAAGCAAGAAATTAATGGTTTCCATGATTTTCTCCATAAGTTTTACAATAAAGCTCAAATGTCACATTTTTTAGCTACCTCTCCCTTACACCACACGTTATCTTCAGACGTACGACGTCCTCTTATCGTTCCCGGAATACGTCTTTTACTAAGTATTAAAAAAATGCCTTTTTGGGGGACGACATTGTTTGCTTTAATCATTGTGAACGATTTACTGTGTACACTGATATTTATGTGTGCATTTAGATATACGATACGCTACTTAGTACGGTGGTCTTTAATTAAGGAACGTTTGGTCTTTTAAATGGAACTCGAAGTATTTATAGCTTTTTAAATAAATGTATTTTGTTTAGTTTGCTTTTTAGACTTTATCTAAAACGTTACTTAGTAAACTAGGAGTTATTACCTTAGTAGAAGTATAATTGCTTATTGAATTTGAAATCTAGTACATTATTAATCTGCTCTCTTCTCCTCGGCAGTCTGTTTAAAGGGAAGTCGTGACAATTGTGCGGAAAAAAAAATACTTCTTCAAGTGTATTAAAGCTATAGCATATTTTACGTATATTAAAATATTGTGTATGAACATAAATTATTAAATACATAAATAAATAGATCTATAAGGGTTACCTCAATAAAATCTCTAACACCACCATCGTATTACCACCTACATAAGAATTCTCACAATTGCCTACATTCTATCAGCTCGCCCTCTCAGTAAGTTACCACATAAATGTTTCAGGGCAAAATAAAGACCTACTCACACGCGTACCTGGGGGACGCATCAATTCTATTTAATAATTAAGCCTGTCAAGTTGCGTGTATCTCAACAAGGGAAGAGACGTGTGTGCCCAGACCTTTGTCACGCCCTTAATTACCTTAAACTTGGAGATGGATTAATATTATATGAGTTTTGTAGTTCATTCCGAGTTGCTAATTAGCGATTTTTGGAGCAGTCGCATCTATTTTGTCATGATTTGTATTCAACAGTTGTTATTTTTTTAGATTGTTTTCTTGATGTCTTTTTAGTAAGATCACTCAAATTCATGTGGCGTATTTATACTTATCAAAATAATACAACACCATTATGTCAACCGCCAGCAAAATATGAAAATCTTTAGAAAATTCTTCAATTTCTTCCTTGAAGCTCTTCATTTAAACCATAAGTTCAATGGGAATGCATCTGTCGTGCCAACTCCCTGTTGGAGAAATATTAAAAAAATGTTAAAAGAACTCTGTCACTCTCCCCCAGTTCCATTTGACCAAGCATTGAGTTCCACGATGGTAAATCATCACCCTTCTGCTTACCTCCATTTGCGAAATAGCCGTCCGCCTATTAAATGTCGATTTTTCACGTAAAGACCAGTCCCCTACAGTACCCTAGCCTCCCTTGCGTTGAAGGGAAACAGTTGATATTTGAAGACGCCACCTTTTAGGGTTGAAGTTTTTTGGAATTTTTAAATATATTGAGTTTCGAAAATGTTTTTCAGTCCATTTTTGTGAAGTGCTTTCACAATTAGGGGACAACTAACATGGAATAGTTGCTACCCACCTTTTTGTCGAATTCTTACAGCACCTTATTGTACATTCTTTGCCTAAAAATCCCAAAAGAAAGGAAATTTAAAGCATCACAAATCCACAAATCCCGATGAAGGAAGCTCGGATTTCCATACATGATTCATTTCGGCTCAGTTGAAAACTGGCGTGCAACGTCACGAGGAACACAACAGGCCTGTGACGTGTCAGGAAGTGGCACGCAGGAAGTCAAGGGAAACATTCAGTGCTGGATCGCGGCGCAAGATGAGACATTAAAGCGGGTCACTAGAGAATGTACTAGTTTATCTAGGTATCCATGCATTTTGGTATAGGCCAACTTCGGGTATACTATAGGTGAGAGTGCTGGCCCCTTAACGACATGCGCTGTTTCCTGTTGTTGTTTTTATGCTGAAATGCACTTACCGCTAAGTTTAAAATTTAAAGTGATTTTAGTTCGCCTTAAAGTAGATAGAAGTAGTTGCAATTAGTTGATTACGTAGAAAATCATATTCGTAAAAAGAGTTTTCTATATGCCCTTTGGCCTTTAGTACGAAAACTCGATACAGCCAAGAATTTTAAATTACATATCTGACGATGGTCCATACCTAAATACCTGCAATAATATTGATAAACAACTGCAGTTTATTTTTTTTTTTATTTTTTTTTAGTATTATATTTAGTAGTATTTTATTATTTATTTATAAAAACTATCGCCGTTCTCTTATAACACACAAATAAAAAGCAGAAGTATTAAGTTCGCCGCCATTTTGAGATTACCAACGGACTGGCGCGACTTAATTTATTGCCCACCAAAGTGTTTGAATTGTTAATGTAACGTTCTAGTTAAGGAATGTCGGAAGTGCACTCTTACTGTACTTTGTTTTTGGATTCCCAGGATCTGGTAATGATTTAGATGATCTTATTGTGACGCTCAGCTTAAGTAAGGAAATGGATAATGAAGCATGTGGTAGCTATAAATCTATTTATTCAGTTTTTAGTATCTGTAAATTCGGGTTCGTAGCTTAAGCAAGATCTTTAAAATCCTGAATTTTAATTTAATCTCGTTTTTTTGGTTTAAAACTGGCGTCAGTTCAAAATTCCGTATTGAACCATATACAATAAAACGTAATTTCAGAGTGCTTATAAGTCATTGTTACCAAATTCAAGAAGAACCTGCTTTCATCCTTACCTATCTAAGGTCTAGCTAAGAGCTACAAAATTCATCATATAATATTGTTCTCACTCTCTAAAGTAAAAAAAGCTTTTTATTTAATTCAAAAATGTTGTTTCTCAAACTAATGCTTAACTTTACAACAGCGACATAAATATTCATCATCTCCAAATAGGAGTAAACCTGGGGGTAATATCGTCAAACGTCAAATTTGAGTCAAAACTAACACGACTATGATCAAGGTATGACGGAGCAAGAACTATGTTTTTAATTTCGTAATGGAATCTCCAGGGATTGCCCTCTGAATACAATAGTGATGTGCGAGTGTCGGCGGGGCTTTATTCTTCTTAATATTTTACAAGTTTTGCATTTTTGAAGTGGTTAAAATTGTCCTAATGTGAGGTGTTAAATGTTACATTAATTTATGTAGCTTTTGAAAGGGTCACTATTTTGATAACAAACAATTGAAATAAAACGACAACTAAAATGTACAGGACGAAAAAGTCTAGCTATTTCCTTATTCCTAAATTGCAAATGTTTGTGTATTTTTTTGTTTTATTTATTTAATTTATACCAGTCATTTGCAATATATCTAACAGGGTATTTCATATATAATTCATTTAAAAATAATAGAAAATTAACATCTCGTACATGCATTTTACTACATACTAGCTTCACAGTTGGAACTTAAACTACATTTACTTATTCAAAAACCATTCGGTCATAAACGAAACTACACAAACGGGCATACATTACTTTTAATTTTATATATAGATCAATTTGAGTGAAGTAGAGACGCGGCTCGCCCGAGGGACATCAATAAAAAACCACTTTATTCTTCCTTCTTTTATGTAATAGGCATTTCATTATACTGATAATTTTCTTTTCAGTAAGAATGTTTTTGTTTTATGAAGACCTATTCACGTTGATATTAGTCTAGCAGTAGTCCTAGATAAAACAGGCTAGAGAGAATCAATTGGGTGTGCTATTTATCTTTATAGAAATCTGTACTAATTGGCCAAAATACTAAAAATATATCTTAGAAGCTAGTTAAACCAAAAAGTATAAAAATATATTGATTGATTTAGAAGACGCTTTTCGTTTGCATACCATTCAATAAAATGACAGTCAAAGCGGTAACGACACCTCAAACAGTCTCAATAGACCTTGTTTACTAAAGTGTTAACGTAGTTAAGTAATTAAATAAAATAATATGAAAGTAGTAAGTAACACTATCGCAGGACCACTTTTCTACAACACTTGAAAAAACTTTACTCACAGAACTACTAAGTTTGGTTGGTTAAATTAGACAAAGGCGACACAAGACTATCTCATCACTTGTGTTACGTAGAAAAATTACTAGTAATTCTACGAATCAGGAAGCCATTTTGGTCGCCCCTAATTATCTATATAGGCTTCTCTGGCGAGGATATCAGCTACATACAGACGTAACGAATAAACAGCAAATTTGTCAATCAACAATAGTTTTTATACGAAAATTACTATATATGGACCAAAGAATACCGTTGGATCGGAATTGGACCGATGGATGGAAAAAAAGTTCGACCTCTTGTCAATTTTATATTTTAAAAATAGTTTTAATTAGTTTAATTGTGTTATTATTGTTTTATTTGCATAAATTAATCAGTGTAGTAGCTAATAAGTCCATAATCTTTAGTTTACCGTGTCTTGGTAAAGTTTGTCGTCAAAAGTTAGTCGAAGAACATCAGCTGTCAACGGACATCGGAGAAATTTGAAAACATAATTACCAGCTAAGTACCTTTTCGTATTTATGGTTAAACCAACAGGCCTACATATACACCATAATACATAACATCTCACACGACTCATTATTCATGAGCATCGTCCAATACTCACTGGCTTATTTTATGTCTCCTTTTGTTTGACAAACTGTGGAAACAAAATCGACGACGTAAACAATCGCCCCAGACACTATTTACTTACTCTTAATTACTGACAAACACCTTACACACAGGTATTTTTATTAGTTACCTATAAGTGTAAATTAAAGATTTTATTGTATACAATTATTTCTTCCTTTCTTCTAACCTACCTTCTAATTAATTAATTGTTAAAGTTTCGTTATTTAGTACATTTATTAACCTCTACAATAGCATCCTTTTTATATTAACTATTATTATCTTTCTAATTGATTAAATTATTCTCTTTTAAAATTAATTTACTCTTAATTATAATTCTTAGCAACTGTCCCTCTCCATTTCAAATACTTTACTTAACTTTTCACCTCTTTTAAAATCTGTATCTAGTAAATAACAACTACACTAGATATTTAGCTGTACCATTCACTTTCCAGGTGAAGATACTCAGTGACAAACATGTTGACCCGTAGAGCTGTTGCAAGAGACATGGAGGATAAACTCAGGGCAACACTGAAGGAACTAGAATCATCAAAAACCCTGTGCAAGCAGCTGCTACAAGAAAGAGATGACAGCGAGGTTGAAGTGAAGAATATTGTGGACAAGAATACCTCACTCAAAAATGAGCTGGCTGAACTTCATATTGTACATATGGACCTACTCGACCAACACCAACACCTGCAACTCAATTTATCAAACTTTAAACAGTGCAGTGATACTTTTGAGATAGCTCTGAGTCGGATAACAGATCTCGAGCAAGAACTTAGTAAAGCCCATAGTACAATAATGTTTCTGGAGTCGGCTAAATGTAGGGAACAGGCCTCCAGCACACAGAGCTTGTTCGATGAGCTGGTTGGTTGTTCATCGGCAGATAATTGCCAGCCAATTGTTACAATAGATTTAACTGGTGAGGATGCCATTACACGCCCTTTATTATTTAGTCATAATAAGTTAAAAAAGTATATTAAATTTAATAAATTAATTAAGAAATCTCGCATTGCGTTAAGAAAATTAAAACAATTAAAATCTAAAGTAACTCATCATAGGAATCGCTTTAATTTAATATCTCAAGTCAATAAATATACCGAAGAACTTGAACAATGTAGGGAAAAGTATGATGTTGACACTTATTTATTACAAGATGAGTTATTGCAAAAGGAGCATTTGTTAAAAGATGTTTTTGAAAAATATGCTGAGTGTCAAAACCAACTTAGTAAGCGTATGGTGGAGGCCAGTGAGTTGATGGACTTAGTGCAGTACAATGCTGAGAGATGTGAGTCTCTGACAAATAATTTCTCATGCAACTGTGCTCACTCTGCACCGTCTCTGACCCCTTTAGTATCCCAGGTAGGTGCGGTCACTCAGCCATCAGCTGACAGTGACATGGATTCCAAATGGATTCTTATTTCTGACAAATTAGGAGCAGGTTTTGGGACATTGTTACACAATTATAACACACACAATGTTACAAATCTCTGTTATCATAATACTCACTTTAGTAAGCTTATTAATATAATAAAAAATTTGCACCTTCATAAAAATACCAATATTGTTTTGTTAGTTGGTAACAGCTTAGGAATTCAAAGAAGGGACATTGTGGATGGCATCACCACCTTGTTGAGTCTAGATATAGGTAAAATTATACTTTGTGCTCTGCCTTATGCAGATACTTTAAGCACCGAACAAAATAACTTTGTTCATTATTTGAACAATACTTTATGTATGTTGACAGGTTGTCATAGTGACAAATTATTATTTTTTGATACTAATAAGTTTATTAGTGGCTTTAAATTAACTCAGGAAGCAATGTATCTTCCTAAAAAATGTAGATTTTTAGTGGCTAGGTTACTAGCATTTAATATTAACTCTGTTATAGGAGATATAACACCGACTAGGTTAAGTACTGATAATTTGTTATGTCTTAGCTCTAACAATGTAGATTGTTTAAACTAACAGCTCAGACAATAGGGAAGCATTCTGATAGCATTCTGCTATATCATCAGAACATTAACCGCTTTTCTGGCAAAATTCTTGATGTTGAACTTTTAGTAGACAAGTATTTCATTGATATTCTTTGCTTTTGTGAATCCTGGTTAAAACCAGATAAGATGCTTTTTAATGTTAACAATTTTGCGATTGCCAGTGCGTTCAACAGACTTTCAGCTATTGGAGGCGGATGTCTAATTTTATGTAATAGTAATTTTAAGTATAAGGAACGTCAAGACATCACCTCATGCTCTGTTGACCGCATATGTGAGGTAGCATGTGCAGAGATAGAGGGTATTATTGTTCTTTGTGTGTATAGGCCACCAGCATCAAACTTTTTGTCTTTTTTGAGTACAATGGAAGAAGTATTAATTAAAGTATGTAGGAATAATAAATCTGTATATGTTTGTGGAGATTTCAATGTTAATATTTTAATAGATTCGCAGGAGACTTGTAAACTTTTATCGCTATTCAAATCATTTAATTTTAATAATATTTTTTATGAACCCACTAGAATAACTGCGACTTCCCTGAATTGTATTGATAATATTTTTTCAAATAGTGGGGTTTTAAACTCTAAATTAATACCAGGTATTAGATCAGACCACATGGGTCAACTAGTGTCCATAGGAACTAAAAACAAATTAGAATTAAATAAATCTATTACTGTAAGGCCTTCACAGACTGCGTTCATTGAGGGATAACATTGCTAGAGATCTTGACTGTTGCAAGTATTCGTTTTTAGGAGAACCTAATTCTGATTATAGTAGACTATTGCACATCATTTGTAAGTCATTTAATAAAGTATGTCCTCAAAAAAATATAAAACTAGACACTAAATGTAAATTTAATGAATGGGCCACAAAAGGCATTAGAATCAGCAGAGACATACTTTACAGCCTTTATGATAAGAAATCATTTAATTTTGATCCAAAATTTCACAATTATGTTAGGAACTATTCTAAAATATTTAAGAAAGTATGCTTATTAGCAAAGTCTAAACTTATAAGTAGCCGTATAGGTAAATCAGATAATAAAATTAAAACAGTATGGAAGATTATTAACTCTGAAACTGGAAGTAGTAAACAAAGAGATACAGATATTTCATTAAAAATTAATAATCAGTTAATTTCACATAAGTCTGATGTAGCTGAAGCTTTCGAATCATTTTTTAAGGAAATTCCAATTAAAGTTACAAAATCTCTCTCTTCGTCTTCTCTAAGAGCAGAGACATTAGTCAAGCAACATTTTAATAGAGATATTCCAAAATTTAGTTTTAGTCATGTATCCCCTAGCGTTGTAAAGAAATCATTTAAATATATAAAAGTAAAGACCACTGAAGATTTATGGGGCATATCTGTCAAAATAATTGAATCAATAATTGACACTATCGCTCCGATTCTTGCAAACATTTTTAACGACTGTGTGGATAGTGGCACCTTTCCAGATTTAATGAAGCACAGTAAAGTAATTCCTATTTTTAAATCAGGTTGCAAGAACGATCCATCAAACTACAGACCAGTTTCAGTTCTTCCTGCTATAAGTAAAATATTTGAGAGAATGGTATTAGATCAATTAATTGTACATTTTAGTAAACATAATGTCTTTCATGAACGCCAGTTTGGATTTACAAAGGGAAGGTCAACAACCGACGCCGGGGCTAAGTTAGTGTCTCATATTTTGGAGGCTTGGGAGGGATCACAGGATGCCATTGGTATTTTTTGTGATCTTTCCAAGGCTTTTGATTGTGTCGACCATAAGACGCTTATCCTCAAATTAAAACACTACGGACTGCGAGGTCAATCCCTTGAACTTATTCAGTCATATTTAACAACTAGACTTCAAAAAATAGGTATAAACGGCGTAACATCATCTGGGTCTAGAGTGAGAATGGGGGTGCCTCAAGGTTCAATCCTTGGCCCTTTTCTCTTCTTGGCATATATAAATGACCTTCCCTATATGATGGCTAATTTATCTAATATTATATTATTCGCGGACGATACATCACTTATTTTTAAAATTAATAGAAAATTACCAGATTTATCGAACTTTAATAATGCCCTTAATGTTCTTTCCGATTGGTTTTCTACTAATAACTTGCTTCTCAATGCAAGTAAAACTAAATGTCTAAAGTTTTCGCTTTCCAATGTTCATACAATATCAGAATTAGGTTTGATGCTTGATGGCGACCAGCTCGAATTAATAAATGAAACCGTATTTCTGGGAATAACGATTGACTCTAGGTTGCAGTGGGGGCCACACATCTCGGCACTGTCGTCTAGGTTAAGTTCGGCTGCATTCGCGGTTAGGAAAATTCGGCAGCTTACTGATATACCCACTGCTAGATTAGTTTATTTCGCTTATTTTCACAGCTTGATGTCTTACGGTATTCTATTATGGGGGTCCGCGGCCGATGTAGATTCCATTTTCATCTTGCAGAAACGGGCAATTCGCTCAATATATGGCATGGGCCCTCGAGAGTCATTAAGAGAAAAGTTTATAGAAATTAACATTCTAACCTTGCCTTCCTTATACATTTTCGAAAATATTATGTATGTGCGTAAAAATCTTTCTAGTTTTAGAGTTAAAAGTGATTATCACAATATTAATACTAGGAATAAGAATAAGTTAGTAGTTCCTAAATTCCGGCTTACTAAAACAAACTCAAAATCATTTCTAGGGAATTCAATACGCTTTTATAATAAACTACCAGAGGCCATTACTGATCTGCCTGGTAAGAAATTCAAATCTTGTGTAAAATCTATTCTTTTAAGGAAAGCGTATTATAAAGTTAAGGACTACGTGGAAGACAAAAGAGCGTGGAGTGTTTAATATCTGCACATGTGGCTTCCCTGGCGGTCCTCAAGATTTGCTTGTTTACTTTAAATGAGTTCTTAAGCCGCCTGTATTTCCTGAAGGCACTTGACATGCCTTGACATTCCTGTTAGGGTATTTTTTTTGTGACTACATATGTATTGTATGTAAAATTGTTTTACCTTTTATTATTATTACTTTTTTATTTTTATTTTTTACTTTTTAAATTTTCATATTTTGTACTTTGTTTTTTATGTGAATGCGTCAACAGCGTAGTTTTTATTATTCACTATTTAACAGATTGGTTTCTTTGACTTCTTCGGTTGTCAGAGTGATCAGTGATCATTCTATTACAGATTAAATTATTTTAAATTTTCTTTTTTATAACGTAGTTTGTACTGCGTTTTTGACGCAAATATTTTAACAATAATGTACAAATAATTGTAACAATTATTATTTTTTAAAAGAGTAACCTATGGAGTTTCTTGCCGGCTCTTCTCCATAGGAAGGACACTTTGGAACCGAGCAACTAGAGTCAGTAGTTTATAACGTAACGTTTCTTAAGCGCCTTTTTTTTTGGTTTACAAGAAATAAAAACTTTTTGATTTTGATTTTGATTTTGATCAAATAAGTTTTAAAAAATACAAATATTTTTCAGGTCTTACTAAAAATAAGGCAAGTTTTATCACTTTTAACAAAAATATCATTAACACATTTATAAATACCTCTCTCGTGAGAATTTCTCACACAATATTTTCCTCTGAAATGTCTTTTTGTAAGCCTTTCTGCAATATCAACAAATCAGGTGAACCGCCCAACAATCGGCCAACCCAAATGTCCCACGACGAAAGGTAATTGGGCCATCGAAAATTGATCGCGTTCTCATCGAGATGCGGGCAGTTGGCTGCCTGTTGATATCACAGGACATTACTCTATATTAACTTGTCGCTTTTTCTCGCCGTTGACAAATACGAACGAGGCCTTTGATGTGTTCATTGATTTATTTATATGGATTCGTCAAAGGAGCAATGTGTATTATTTCGTGTGAGTATGAGTATTATAATATATGTTTATGGTAACTCGATGAAGAAGAATCTATTTTTGGATAGGTAACTGTCGAAAATAACAAGCGTGTTCTCGGTGTACGTAGGCTGGTAATCTGTTATTAATCACAACATTTTTAGTTATTTATAAACAGGTCGATAACAACAACAAATCTATTATTTATATTGATGTATCGACGAGGGATGTATTGGCGTGATTTGAACTACTAAAAAACGCCATAATTCATTTGATTCTTCATTGACGAGGAATTAGGTAATATAGAGGTTTACGGGCTGCAAACTACGCTAGGGACCCGTCGTGATAAACGTTCTTATGCAAATTAAGCCATTAAACAAAGCATCGAATGACCCCTAATGTTTTACTTTAAAAAACGTAAACAACTTTGAATTGGGTGTTTTATAATCACGCTATATTACAATTAACGTTGTTCACGGCAATACTGAATTAATACGGGAAGTAGGAACACCCTATTGTTAGTATATTAGGGACATAGCCACCGCCTCAGGGACGTTCGTGATTATTACCGCCTTATCTAAAATTGTCGATTAAATTTCGGTACTGCCGATTGTTGGTCCGTTTACCCTTTTAGTGAGATGTAAGATTACAAGTTAATACACATGAGATAATAAAACTAATTTTATGTTTTGAATATTTACTTTTGTGTTATTAAAATCTTTATTACATCGTTTAATGAATTGGCTTGGAATAATACAGTTATTGTGGATAATGTAGGTACCTATGCGTTTTTTTATTACAACGCTTTTTTAATACTACGTAATTTTAGATTTTTAACTCTCATAGTGCCTTATACCAATTATGTATGGTGGTACATTCATAGTATTGGTTACAATTATTTTAAATAACATAAGTCAAATTTAGTTTAGTAGTCGCAGGTTTGTCGGAGGTTTAAATTTTTTTTTCTATTATTTGTATTTAATTACAAGTTGTTTTTACTAATAGCGCATTCAGGCAGAAGACTGATTTCATGATGTTATGCAATCAAGTAAAACTTTTTTATCATTTATGTGTTTTATTTTTTATCTAACCTATTTAGTGTCCTATTTAGAACAATATTGGGCAAAGGTCTACATCTACACAACCATATAACATAAAAAATACAACTTGATAACGATAAAGAAGGTTATCGGGGATTCTTAATGTGTGGGCCATCCTAATTTCCTAGGCGCCGATACACAAACTCCCTACATATATCAGTCAAGTAAAATAGCTTTCAAGTTTTATTATAACGATGATAACACCACATAATGACTGTTTTATGAACCGTAAATTTTACACCTTTACGACTTAATGCTTGGCAGTCGCCACTGTTCATATTTTTCACGGCTATCAACGATTTATGAACATTTAAAATATTCTGCGCAACAATCAGTGGAAGATAATGTTATAAGAAGTTATGTTTTAAATGCTCGTAAACGGTTTTTATTAACCTTTTTTGCTTCATACTTTATGTATTAGTAATTTGGTTCAAATCTTTTAGGTTTTAATTTTAGTGTATATATATTATTATTTGTCAGACAATATTGGCATCGTAACGACTTTCCATTTCTACAAGTATTGTAACCAGTCTTATTTTGCTATGGATAGCAAGGCTAAACACTAAACTAGTCATTAGCATGAATACAAACCTAAATAAATTAATATACCTCATAGAAAACTAAAAAAGAATAAAGTAGTATATTATTGGGCATTCTATACCACTTTCTGTCGCTCGCCAGTCAAGCTCGGCTACACGCCGAGCGCTCGCTACAGAAAGTGGTATAGAATGCCCAATATCCGATAATCGACTCGATCCGTTTAGTCGAGTATTCTCACAGGCTTACCATGTATAATTTGTGATTCGATTGATCAAAAAAGTTTATAAGTGAATGCTATGAACGTATTTTATCATTCTTAGACATGAAGTTTATTAAACAACCCCAATCATTGAATGTAAACACTATCTGTGATGATATTCCCAAGACTCATGCTCGTCATAGTGAATTATTACCTAACATAGTACGTTGTATAATTTGTGGTCCGTCAAATTGTGGAAAAACAAATTTGCTCATTGGTCTTCTTATACATGAAAACGGTTTAAAATTTCAAAATGTTTACGTTTATTCAAAAACTTTGCACCAACTTAAGTATAGATTTCTGGAAAGTGTTTTACAACGAGTTCCAGGTATTTCTTTTAAGAAATATCATGGAAATGAAGACGTTTTAAGTGTTCAGGATGCTAAACCCAACTCTGTCATAATATTTGATGACGTTGCATGTGAAAATCAAAGTAACATGCGAGATTACTTTGCAATGGGTCGACACAAAAATATCGATTGTTTTTATCTCAATCAAACGTATAGTAAAGTGCCAAAACAGTTAGTAAGAGACAACGCTAACCTTATCGTACTATTTAAACAGGATGATATTAATCTGAAGCATATTTATGAAGAACATGTTAATACAGATATGACTTGGGCTCAGTTTCGTGAAATGTGTTCTAAAATTTGGAGTGAACCTTACAACTTTCTGGTAATAAATAAAGATTGCTCTAAAAATAATGGATGTTACAGGAATAAATTTGACACATTTGTCGTGTTTGAATAAGAAAATGATATATATTTAAGACCGCTGACATCGTTACCTTATTACTCTTTTAACAACTCTTATGCGATAACTATACATTTATCGACTATGGAAAAATCATTGAAAAGACAAATCGTAGATGCTTCAGCGGCTGTAAAGAAAAAAGTACGCGCCATGAGAGAACTTGAGATTGGGAATAAGGAAGCATTAGAAACGGTTTTTAAACCTATAACCGAATCACTTAATTTACTAACCAACACCAATAATGGAACTACTTCTGATGAAAATGAAAAAATCCTGGAAAGCAATCAAACATTATACAAGGAAGGTTCTACTAGCAAAGAGTACGTGGAAAGCAGTGATGAAAATGAAATCGACAGTGAGTCTTCATTTCAATCGTTGGGTGATAAGAACGAAGAATGCGATACATCATCTTGGTCTCTATCTCCTGAAGCACTACATGATATACCATTTGGTGTTCGGATAGAGCGTGGAAAACTTATGTTAGGTTCAGCTAGCATTACGATTGGTGATGATTTTATTACAGTAACGGGTCGCAAATATCGAAATACACCGGGTTTGAAACAGTTGTTGCTAAAAAAAGATGTAGACTTAAGTTTAGTGACAGATAATGATATGCAACATTATAAGTCAATGCTGATCGATACAAATGCACACCGTCGAGATTTTGAACCAAGCAAACCCATCAAAAGTAGCAAAGGGCATAAATATTTGCAAGTCATTAAACCTCTTTTTAAATTACAAAGTACAAATCAGACCTACAATCAACCAAAGGGGAATGGACTACCGTTAAAAAAAGTGTGGAGAAAAAACATAGATTATGTCTATTGGGATAATCCAAATGAACTAGTGGATAGATTAAAACTATTGATTGCTTCACGAGACGCTGGCAACACTGGGCTGGACAATGAAATAATATCCATCATCGAAGAGTTACGTGAAAGTAAAGTTATTAATTAATAAATATCTTTTATTCTCTGCATACGTTTCATTTTACTGTTAACCCTTCAATACAAAGCACATTCAACATGAATATAGACAAATTTGGACATTATATTCATAAAAGAATGCGATTGTCAGAATTATTCGAGAGTAATGATAATGCATTAACGAAAACAGAAAATGGTGAATTTGATTTAAAAGCTACGACGTTGAGAGGTATCAGAACTCCTGTAGAACCAGATGATGCTGTAAATAAGGATTATGTAGATCAATTTATGACAAACATAACGAAAGATTTATATAAATCCATGCTGTTAATGCGAACTCAAATTATGAATGATGTACAAAATACTTTAAAAGCAAAGATATCTGAAGTTTCCATTCATTTAGAAGATAAGTTTTACACAAAAACAGTTGTAGATAACTTATTAGCATCTAAAAAGCCTTCATAATGTCCAAACAACAAATTGTAAATGAAATTCACAAAGCGGCAAGAAAAAATTTTGATCGTCGTTCTGTAATTTTGAAAGGGATTGATGATTTATGGCAAGCTGATCTGATGGACATGCAAAATTTAAGAAAATACAACAATGGTTACAATTATATTTTATTGGTGATAGATTGTTTCTCAAAATACGCCTGGGCGGAACCGCTAAAATCGAAAAATAAAATTGATGTTACTAATGCATTTGGGAACATACTCAGTAAAAGTCAACGCAAACCGGTTAATTTACAAACAGATTCAGGAACAGAGTTTTATAATACTTCATTCCAGACGCTCATGAGAAGGTTTAATATTAACCATTACTCAACCTTTTCTACAAAGAAGGCTTCAATTGTTGAGCGATTGATAAAAACTATTAAAAATAAATTATATAAGTGTTTTAGTATGAATGGAAACTACAAGTGGTATGAAACGGTGTTACAAGATACATTGAAAATGTATAACAACACAAAGCATCGTACTATTCAATGTAAACCTGTTGAAGTAAATAAATGCAATGAGTTAAACATAAAAGAAAATATAAAAAAAACACATAAGCAAGTTTCTTTTCGTTGCGTACCTAAGTTCAAAGTTGGTGACAGTGTTCGCATTAGTAAATACAAGCATGTTTTTAAAAAGGGCTATACTCCTAATTGGTCAACTGAAATATTTACCATAAAAAAAGTAAACAATACCATTCCAAAAACGTATCATATAGAGGACCAACGCAAACAAGCTATTTTGGGAACCTTTTATGAACCGGAACTTCAAAAAACAAATTTCCCAAACGTTTATTTGATAGAAAAAGTTTTAAAAAGAAAAGGAAATAAATTGTTTGTGAAATGGTTAGGTTTAAGTAACGCAGAAAATAGTTGGATCAACAGAGCTGCGATAGTGAATTGATAAAAGTAGATATCATATTATTCATATAAACATTATTATTTCTTACATGTATTTCATTTTACTTTGAACAATGCAAGGTGGTGGACTAGTCAATAGTGTGATTAATAATTTACCATTTGAACTTCATTTGCCTGGTTACAATTATTGCGGACCGGGTACTAAACTACAAAAACGGTTACTACGTGGAGATCGAGGCGTAAACAAGTTAGACGAAGCTTGTATGCATCACGATATTGCATATCAGAACCATACAGATTTACCTAATCGTCACAAAGCCGATTTACAACTGTTAAACATGGCTAAACAAAGACTTAGATCCAAGGACGCAGGAAAAGGGGAAAAACTAAGTTCGTGGCTGGTGAGCAAAGTCATGAAAGCCAAAATAAAGTCTGGTGCAGGGATTAAAACGTTTAACAGTTTTGTATCGAAAATAAGATCAAAAATTAGGAAACTCAAACACATGGACAGTAAGGCTCTTATAAACGCCGCTTACTTGGCTGCTAGAAAGATATTTCCTTGCGTACAGAAAGTACGAGTTCCTCGTGTCATACCCATACCGAAGACTGGTGGAGTTCTGCCTTTGATCCCAATTTTCGCTGGTTTATCGGCATTAGGATCTTTAGCGGGTGGTGCTGCGGGTATCGCAAAAACAGTTAACGACTATAAAACAGCTCAAAAAAAATTACAAGAAACTGAACGGCACAATAAAACTATGGAAGCATTAGCTATAGGAAAGGGGTTGTACATTAAACCGCATAAAAATGGTAAAGGTTTGTTTATAAATTCGTCAAAAAACTGATAAGTAAGCTACCTAATCGTCCATTAACTGATGTTGACATCAAAAAGCACGCTCGCGACTTGCCATACTTTCGAGGAGTTTACATGAAAGATCGGTTACCGAGAAAACCAAAACAGATTGAATGTGCTATCGTGAATTTGGACATTTCAAAAAATGAAGGAACTCATTGGGTGGCTTATATTAAATTTAATAATTATTGTGAATATTTTGACAGCTTCGGTGATTTGAAACCGCCTCTCGAATTGATACGATACTTAAAAAACTGTAATATTTTTTACAACTATACAAGGTACCAAAAATTCAATACTGTGAATTGTGGACACTTATGCTTAGAATATCTAAGGAATTTTTGGAAAAATAAAAATGTATAAATTAATATGTTGTTCTTTCATTTTTATCATTCTCAAGATGTCCCTCACTTTGTCAATAACTGGAAAGTCATCAGATTTGTCTACTTACTATCCTAACACATTACAATTAAACGGTCAGTACGAGTGCGCATTATTGCATTTCTCCACGTTTAATTCTATTCCAAATATTGATAAAAAGAACAATAAGTTCTACTATGGATCGGAGGAAGTAATTGAAATACCCGAAGGAACTTATGAACTTCAAGATATCAGCGATTATATAAAGTCCAAAATACAAAACGCTTCGATAAAACTACTGTGCAATAACAATACTCTAAAAACTACAATACTCTGTTCTAAAAATATAAACTTCGATAAGGAAGACACTTTTCGAAACCTATTAGGATATGATAAGCAGATCTTAAAAGCTAATAAATTGCATGTCTCACAGTTTCCAGTTAACATTTTGCCAACGACCGTGATCAGGATTGAATGTGATATTGTCAGTGGTTCGTACGTAAACGGAGAGCCCAGTCACATTATCCACGAATTTGCACTCAACGTGCCACCAGGATATAGAATCATAGAAATTCCTAAAAACGCAATATACTTTCCGATTAATCAAAACAACATAAGCTGCATACATATACGGTTATTGGACATAAACAATCAACTGATAAATTTACGCGGTGAAGAAGTACAGCTTTATTTACATCTAAGAAGAAAAAATGATTGACTATAATAAATATACGCATCAACCAAAAAAAACCATCAGTTTATATAAAGCTCCCAGTCATATAAGAACTAGCTCGAAGAAAAGAATAAAATTAACGAGAGAAAATAAAGCATTTCTTAAAGCTATCGGTCTCCTAAAATGAATATCTTAGATGTTTTATCCGCACCAACCTACGACAATACTGTTGAAGGCATCGAATACCATTCATATAAACCGTACGTGACCAGTTTTAACAGGAATGACGAGATACGCATACCTATCAACCAACAGGACTTGTATGTACTACCGTCAGCAAGCACCTTGTATTTGGAAGGAACCATAGTTGTTAAGAAAAAGGATGCAAAAGAAACCGCGAGCAGTGTTCATTTTACCAATAATGCTCTACTCTATCTATTCCAAGATATAAGGTACGAGCTAAATGGAGTCGAAATTGATAAAATAAAAAATGCTGGTGTAACTACCACGATGAAGTCATTAATTTCAATGAATGAGACCGAATCAAAAATATCTAATTCTTGGGGCTGGAATATCGAAGGCATTAAAAATATAAACGGTGGTAAATTTTCTGTATCCATACCACTTTGCAACATACTCGGTTTTGCAGAGGATTTTAAAAAGATTGTAATAAATAGTAGGCACGAGTTGATATTGTTACGTAGCAATACAAACTTGAACGCTGTGAAATTAAATACTGGTGAAATTTTAGAAGACGTTATTATAAATAAAATCATATGGCGCGTACCGCACGTTAAAGTATCTGATAAGGAAAAACTAAGTTTAATTAAATTGTTAGAAAAAGATCGTCCACTGCAGATGGTATTCCGAAATTGGGATCTTTACGAGTATCCTGCGTTACCTAGGACTACTAAACATACCTGGTCTATCAAAACATCATCGCAAATAGAAAAACCCAGATATATTATTATTGGTTTACAAACAAACAGAAAAAATAGTGCCAGTTCTGACATGTCTCAGTTTGATCACTGTCATATACGAGATGTTAAAGTATACCTCAATTCAACATACTTTCCATACGAAAATTTAAACGTTAATTTTGCAAACAACAACACAGCTTTATTATATGAACAGTATACTCGATTTCAACAGTCGTACTACGGACGTCGCGCGGAACCCTTATTAAGTGAAAAACAATTCAAAGACTTAGCGCCACTATTCGTTATCGATTGCTCCAGACAAGCCGATAATCTAAAAGGAGGACCTGTTGTGGACGTTAGAGTGGAAATCGAAAGCGATTCAGACATACCTGATCAAACATCGGCATATTGTCTTATATTAAACGACTGCATAATTGAGTACAAACCGCTTAGCAGCACTGTTAAGAAAATATCATGAAATCGGATACTCTCATATTGGATGTACAAGGATTCAAGGATCTTTACAACAATTTTATAATAAAAGAATTGGCATTTGCGACTCAAAACTATACGCAATCGTTTTTAATAAAACCTCCATACTTATTTAGACATCTAACAAGCGAAGAAAAGATTCAAGTTAAATGGATAGAAAAAAACCGAGGCATTTATTGGAGTGAAGGACACATCGACTACAGAGAATTCCATCGTATAATCGTACCATATTTAAAAGATAAAAATATTATAGTTAAAGGTTCTGAGAAGGTAAAATGGGTTAAGGATCTATGTACGAATTGTAATGTATCGGAACTTGATGAGAAATTGTGTCCTAATTTATCCAAGTTGCACAAAAAATACTCCTGCGATGGAAAAGTTAACTTGTGTTGTAATAAACATTCCAAACAGTGTGCTCTTAAAAACGTATTATGTATAAAAAATTATTTAGAGGAATAACTAAAGGTGTATCTGTTTATTAGTTTTAAGATATAAAAATAAAACATTTTTAAATGACAATAATGCGTTTATTTTATAATAACCCTATACTATTTACAGTTATGTTTATTCCTATTCTAAATATAAAAACACAAAACTATATACTATTCTACCACATAAGTAAATGGTTTTGTAAATAAAAACATATATTTTTTTTAAATATATTTTATTTCCTATGAATACCCGACACATTGCCACAAAACGTTACCGAACACATTACCAAAAAATATTATTACCAAATAAACAATAAAAATAAAAATCTATTGTATTAATCAAAAGTTTAATAATCACTATCTATTAATGATTTTGAAATTTTCTTAACTAAAGATTCAGTTTCGTCCATGATACTATCAATAGCGTCTTTAACTATATATTGTGCATTGATTATTACATTTTCACAATCACCATCACTATCACTTGTTTGAGAATTGTTATTACATAGATCTACCACGGAAACTTTTATCAACTTAATACCCCGTCGCTGCAATCGACTCATAACAAATGATTTTGTAGGCATTTGTTTTTTCGTTTTTTCTTTACACCGTTGCTTGGATTTCTTATCTTTTATGGCTGGTCTGGTCTCCGGTTCCTCTGGCATCATCTCAGTATAAACTTCGTAGGGATCCTGAGCATACTGACTAAACACAATTTCCGATTCAGAAATCTGTAACAAAATATAGACACAGTATAATAATAAGAATACTCTATCATAAAACCTTAAAGATATTAACTGCAATTTAACGATGAGTCTAAGGTTTGATTTCCGTTTGTGAAAAGTGGCTAGGTAAAGGTAAAATGTGAACAAATTATAATTATAGTAATATAGTTAAACAAACACTCGCAAAAAAAAAAAAAAAAAAAAAAAAAACACGAAAAAATACGATGTAATTGTTGAATACTTACCGATGACATGTTTTGATACACTCTGCAATTGTACAAGTTGTCCACCTGAGTAATATTTCGTAAATGACGAAAATGTAATTAAAGGCTACTGTGAAATTGCAAAACAGAAAACTGATGGCTAAGCAATTATGTCGCCAAGCTAAAGGTAACAAACAACAATATAATATTGACTCTACTAAAAATCAACCTTATTTTTTTTCACACAAGCTACATTTTTATTCGATTACTATTCATCAGTGCATGATTAAACTTGAATCTATTTGATTTATTTAGCTAGCATAAAATAGGTTATGTATTTAAATAAATAAGAAAAGATTATTTTCGTAAAAAAAACATAAATAAAACAAGCAGTAGGTACATAACATTTATTTAGCTTTATTCTACACATTTAAATGAAAAATTAAATACCATTTTTAATAAAATAATAAATTGGATCAAAGATCATAACCTTGAAATAAATTTTACAAAAACCAAATTAATAACATTCCATCCACGCCAAAAAAAATCAGATAAATATAAATTTTACAATTAATCAAATTAAATTAGAAACAGTTAACGAATTTTTAATTAATAAAAGCTATTACACACTAGACGAATATTTAAATGATACAATTTAACTGACTAATTTTACTGTACATACACTATTATTTACACTTAGTATAATAAATTATTTAAATATTATATACGACATTACAAATTATAAATATATAAAATAAGTAAATATAATCAAAATAATAATAAATCATTAATTACAATAAAAAGCAATTACATAAATTATAATAACATAACTATAATCTACCTAATTTCCAATTTACTATAATTTTACAAAAATAAAAAGCATAAAAAATGAATCCTTTAAAATATATACTGCAGTATAATAATAATATAAATAGGTTGAATTAATCAATTATATAATAAAATATGTTAAATAATTAAGTTCTACACAAACAAATGATATTATTATAACAGAATAACAATCTATGTACCTAATCTAATTTAATTTTTAGTATCATTTACATAAGAAAATTGATAAAGGCGCTCTTCCTCTCTCCTACCTATTGTCTAATTTTGCTGTGCCCGACAGGGTACCCATAATTGTTTCTATAATTTTATTTTACCACCTGAATGTACATTATGGATTGCAATAAATCATTTGAATTTGAACATAATATGCGTAATTTAAATGTAAACTTTGTAGCTACTTAAAACTATAGCTTAAAACTACGACAGTAAGAGTCAACTTAAATATTTAATCATCCTTTAAAATAGACTTGTGACCCCAGGCTCGTGTTGATATTTGATCTACAGATATTGAACGCTTATCATCGTTGCTGGACAATGCAATTTTATTAACTGTTCGGGTAAATATTTGGTGTTTAATAGATTTAAACATAACATTCTTTCTGCGGATAACTCCTCTATTAAATAAAATATTTTCATAGTCTGATACATTTAATGTCTTTACTACACATGATTTTACACCCTTGGCTTTTTTTATAATTTTACTAGAAGCTTTTATAGAGTAAAGTTTTGACCTCAAACCAACAAAATCTGTTATACATTGTCCACTCATTTCGTCCTTAAACAGACCCGGAACTTTTTTGTTGATTGTAGGTATTTCAAAATTATTTTGTTCATCATAGTTACTAGTATCAAAATATTGTAAAAAATTATACTTCAAGTCATGATAAAAATCGTTAGTATGTATTTTATAAACAAAAGAATCGGTATCAGTATAACATAGCCGTACTCGGTCTTTATAAAAAGGTTTTATTATATTATAATGAAAATCATACATGTGTGATTTAGAAAGTTCTAATACAGAGAATCCAATATAAATAGGCTTATCTAAAATAATTTGATCCGGTTTCATTTGTATTGCAACTAAATTCTCAGATAAAATAGATGCACTATGGAAATATGGATTGGCCACAAGTCTCTCGGCGGATATAAATTTTTTGGTTCGATTAGATTTGTCACTCCATTGATTAACTAAGTGAACAGTAACCCTTTTTTCGGTATTTTCTAATGTCTTTCCAAAAACACTATTGTTTAACAACTTAAAGAAGTCTTGTTCAAAGGAACTTTTTGCGCTTTGTCTTAATTGGGTGTTTAATTCTATGTACTGCTTTAAATATGGACTCTGTCTAAAAGTAATTACTCTATGAACTTTACGCAATATTAAGCCGTGCTCCAAACATTTTTTTAAATGAACGTAATGTATTACATATTTATACTTATTATACAAGTTTGCGATAAGTTTCTTTGTTTTACCTCCCGGAGGAACACATTTTTCTGGACAAAATGGTAAATCATTATGATGGTTGTGTAAATATTCGGGATACAAAAGATCGACTTCTAATATAAAGCCCCACTCAGCGTTATTTTCAATATTTTCAACATTCAAGTTAAAGATTTCATCCTCACTTAGAAATCTAAAATTCGAATATGGTAAGTACTGACACATGCTAAAGCCATAAAGATTATTGCAGTCAAGATAAACTATGAAACACTGAGGCTGTGAGGTATTATATTCCGTCATATATTTATGATTAGCTTTTGCATAACGATGGGAACACATACATAAGCCCCCTCGTATACCACTTTGTATCATTCTAACAATAGCTAGATCTGAAATTAGTTCCAATTGAACGCCTGTTTTTAGCAACATTGCATCAAAGGATAAACTAGGAGCAGTTATATAAAATGCTGGATCTAGGTTATAATATTGTTTACATGTTTTTCGAAAATTTTGAAATATATCCGTCAACAAAAGCACGTCTGTCTTTAAGTATAGATCCGTATATTGACCTAAATTATTAATTTTGAATTCATTCCAAACTGTTTGTGCATGACTATAATCTTTATCACTGATATCTTCGTTGGTTAAAGAATTATGAAAACAATACTTCTGCGGTAATGTATTTTCTTCATAACATTTCCAATCTGTCATATAATCATACGGATATATACCTTTTCGCGTGAGTAATCTAAACTGTTTTTTATCAGAAAAATGAGATCGAAGATTAACAAAATCTTCTTCCTGCAATGTAGCGGCAAGTTTATCTAAACTGGTACCTAGAAAATTATATGAGTCTAAAAACCTTATTTGAATATATTCGTTGTCGGCAATGGGTATAAATTTTGTGAATGTTATATATTTTTCCTTGGTTTTAGGTATTATTTTAATGTGTCCGGGGATTTCACCCAACTTTTTTATAAATAAATGACAATCATATCCAGATAAATTATGAAAAAATATTGGTACATATTTTGGTAGTTTATGTTGCAAATTACAATGACGATGTGCTGCGCCACGGTACTGACCCGTCAGATGACAATGATCCCTCACTCTATCAGACAACAATAAGTTTTCACAAATGTGACATTTATAAGCGCGTTTAAAATCCAGAGCATCCTTTTCTGTAAATATCATAGGTTTACTTTTGGACAGAACCCTATGTATTGCTTTAACATCTTCGGTTAAAAAATATACAAATTTTGAAACACAATCTTTCCCACGATAACTTCTATAACCTTCAACAGTACTGTTAAATGATGACACTATATTATAAGCAAATGCGGCCGGCACGTGGCGTTGTGAGTATGACGTGTTGGCGGTTTCAAATTCATCGCCGGATATCGGTTCAAGCAATGTTTCGAAATCTGCATATATGACAAATGGAATATTTTGTTTTCTATCAAAATTTTTAAACTTTAAATAAGACCCTTGATCTGGCAAAACTGTAACAATTCCTCCACACATATGGGTATCGATTTGATTTTGTGTAGGAAAAAACAGTAAACATATTTCGCAAAAATATAATTTACTATGATGTTTAGTTATCTGATTTCTAACCAGTCGAGGTAAATCTTTGATAAGACAATAATGAGAATAATTATTATTTTCTAAAAACAATAAATGAATGCTCTTTGATTTATTATTCTTTGTTTTGTACAAAGGGCCGATGATTGTTTTATCATTTTTCAAACCATACACGAAAATATTCAAAAAAGGATTATTTTTCTCAAAAATAGCAATGTCCGAAAATGAGATAGGGAATTTCAAACCATGAACATTTAAAACATTTTGAAAATGAGGATAAGAAGAAACTCTGTCAGGATGGTGAGTAGTAGGATGCAATGCCGCTACAATACACCACAAAAAGCAATACTCATCTTGATTTCGAATATTCAAACAAGCTTTTTTATTTTTTATATATTTTGGTAAAGTGAAAAATTTAGATCCGCCAAGAGGTTGATATTTATTTATATTAATTTCTAAATGTGAATTACATAAAAATGTCCAACCACTATCTCTCTCCTGAAACTCTTCAACTTTTTTCAACAAGGTTACTATTGATGTTGTGTAAATTGAATTAAAATCATAATTAGAATAAACGATTTGGTTTTTTGTAGCAAATGATTTAATTTCTTGTTGGTCATTTTTACACAATAGAAAAAAAGAAAATAGTTCAAAATTAATCTTAATAGCTATATGTTTCTGTAGTGCTCGATCTATTAGATTTTTAACTTGTTCACTTAAATTATTCAGAAACAATTCAGGAAAATTATTAATTTGTTCGTTAATTGCCATGATTTTGTAACTTATTATTCGTTCTTTAAACGAAGTATTAATAATTGCAACATTATCATCTAAGAGGGTCGTACTATTGCTTTTATGCACATTGCTACGTAAGTGACTAGTCCATTGTTTATTATTTACAAATACTTTGCAAACCGAACAGTTAGGCATTGTTACTTAGTGAGTAAATACTTTCAAAATAATTGGTAAATTATTACTAATTAAACTACTTACAACTATCTTCACGATATTATATAGTAGGTATAGTTATGTCTCACGTTCTAATTGCTGAGATTTTATTTGTTTGAATTATCTGGAAAACAGACGAAATACATATATTATTTATGTAAGTACTTATAGGGCAAATCAAAATAAAGTTGAATAGAGAATAGATTTAAAAGAATACCTGCTTAAGTCGTTGTCCGTCGTAGCAATTTTAGGTGTTTTTATTTTTCAATATGAGTATGATGTATCCGAAGGTAATAGACGAATCCCACGAAACCCAAAGAAGGAACTATCTTTGTCTTGAGAAGTGATGATGTCTATGTATATGAACAAGTGATTTCTTAAAATAACTAAAAATAAAAGAAAAACAAATTAAAGTAGATTTGTAGATCAATATCAATTGAAAATAATAAAAAATAATGTGAGATTTATAATTACCTGTAAAACACGCAATGTAGTTAGTTCAGCCAGGTACAGATTACGTACAAATGTCTTGAGACACCAAAAATCATTAAAATGTTTTTCGATAAAGGTGTCCAGTCTCGTTGATAGATTTTTATGACTTAAAATTTTGTATTTTCAATAATACTTATAAAATATAGAAATAACAAGATTTTTACTTCATTATGTGTAATAGGAGTGCACCTAATGAAGTAAACATCCTGTTATTGAATATATTTTACTCTTATTACGATACTTTTGCAATAAATTGTATCTATTGGGTTATTCCGCACTCGAACCAAGAAGTTTCGGTCTCAATAATATTTTTTATTTTATTCCTGTTTGTCCGATATTTTTATTTAATTATGATCTCCTAGTGCTGTTTAACAATTATGTTTACATATTACTTAGTTTTACTGTCTAAAGATTACCTTCCTACTGAATATTCTTTAGACAGTAAAACAATTTTATTCGAAACAGGATTTTGTTATAATGTAGGACCGAAAAGATGTTCTCATTGCAGAATAAACCAGTAAATTTTATATACGTAAGCTGTGTCAAACTTAATATTTGCAACAGTTAGCTATTTTATGTAAGGTTGTCGCGCATCCACTCCAACACCATGCAAATATTAGCGATGTTTATTAATTACTTGATATTTTCATGTCAGCCCTGAGTCATTTAGCTGCATCAACATTTATTGGTAATTCAATAATGCTTTACTTTATTTTTTTGAACGGATATAACCAGTCTAAGTAAAAAAGTGTGTTTCATGCAAAGCGTTCGATGTGATGTAGTCATATTTAACATAGTGAATTATATTTACAATTTGAACTTATAAGCCACACATTTTTAAAAGTACTCATTACATGTTGTTTAAAGTCTACAAGTGCTTTACGGTTATTAGTTAGTAAACTCGTACATCACGGGAGCTAACAATACCAGTACCGACGGTGAACCGCTGCCATCTCTACTATTCTCTACCTGCTGCCCTGTGCCTGTTATCACCAACGGATCAAACCGATTGGGTACCTAGGTAGCTGCTGCTTGGAAAATGTAAGTATTAAACCCTATCCATAGTTTTTGCTCACGTCATTGTAGATTTTAACTCAAAATTGTTTATCTTTGAACTAATTTCTTTTATTGGTTATATAGTTAAGGCATCAAAGCGTAACAAACAAATAAACTCAAACTATTCGCATTTATTATATTGGTATTATCTACGCATTAAAGTTTAAACTCCTTCTCTCCAGCGACTTTTAATACTTATAATTATTTTTTTCCATGTCTGTTATTCCAGGTCCGACTCCGAATTTGATGCATATCAAAGCTCTGAAATGGCTCCGATCGCTGAAACGAAGAAATCAAGCTGCAAGCCTTCTGAAAAAGGCAACAGAAAACGCAAGTCACCAATGACGAATCCAACTCTATCCAGGTAAACAAAATCTTTAATTATTTATTTCCCCTACCTCACTTAGTTACTTTTTATCGACGTTTTCGATGAATGTACCTTAGGTTCAATAGCTACAACTAGTTATTATTTATATTTTAATATAAAAAAAGACTATTGGGTACTCTTTTTCACCATCACTTAATTTATACATTTGAGTATTTTATACTTAGTAGGTATCAGGTTATTTTTCAGTGTGTACCTAACTGTAAATAAATGAAGAAGTTTATTAACGTTGAACTTATAGCTAACTTTATTATTTTTTTGTTTTTGTTGCAGGAAAAAGACTAACACTTATAGCGATATATTTGGTATCAGTAACTCGGACTGCGGAGCTGAAGGTTCGTCGAACAACCAAACGCGCGTTTCTTCTTTTTTTATGAACCGAGTAGCCAACGGATATGAACGACGGGCAGCGATCACTCATGGAGAGTTTTACATAGATTGTAAGGTGTACAAAACCAACGATGTTGGTACTACTGATCCTTTGGAGCTGTGGAAGAAGGCATTAGTTCGTGTTAAGTTCCAAACCGACATAGACTCATTGCAATGGAGAAAACTACAGGAACTCATGCGATCGGTTGACACACTGTTCCCTGAAAATCCAGTGTTTAGTGACAAATAAATTGATTACATGAAAAAATGTTTCATTTCATAAAAGTCGTTTCGATGGTTTAATATCATTTTAGCGCAATTCAATGAATCAAGTCGTTTCGATGGTGTATCACCGTTGGAACGCAATACAACAAGTCGTTTTAATGGTTTAATATCATTTTAGCGCAATTCAATTAATCAAGTCGTTTCGATGGTGTATCACTGTTGGAACGCAATACAACAAGTCGTTTTAATGGTTTAATATCATTTTAGCGCAATTCAATTAATCAAGTCGTTTCGATGGTGTATCACTGTTGGAACGCAATACAACAAGTCGTTTTAATGGTTTAATATCATTTTAGCGCAATTCAATTAATCAAGTCGTTTCGATGGTGTATCACTGTTGGAACGCAATACAACAAGTCGTTTTAATGGTTTAATATCATTTTAGCGCAATTCAATTAATCAAGTCGTTTCGATGGTGTATCACTGTTGGAACGCAATACAACAAGTCGTTTTAATGGTTTAATATCATTTTAGCGCAATTCAATTAATCAAGTCGTTTCGATCACCTTTGGAACGCAATACAACAACTATTCCATTATATGTATCGCTCATATCCTATTGGGCATTCTATACCACTTTCTGTAGCGAGCGCTCGGCGTGTAGCCGAGCTTGACTGGCGAGCGACAGAAAGTGGTATAGAATGCCCAATAATATACTACTGAATAACTCCAAATATCTCTAATTTAATTAAAACAATTGAAGAATAGTAATTGCATCCAGGGAATTCTTTGCAGAAATAAAAGACCCATTTTTTTTTAATGAAGCCCTCAAAAGCCATACGGTATAAACGCAATAAATAATTCGCTGTCAAACTAGAATTTAATATTTAATACGTTTATCGGAGTAACGAAACGTCATAACGTCACGTCACGTACTCGAAGCCGAGTTGAATAATGAATTAAGTCTATAATGGATGGAAATTACTTTATAATAATGTACTGAAGATTCCTGCAAACGTATTTCAGGTTCATTTAGAATTGATTGAGTTGATATAGGCTGAGTAGATGCTTTGGAAATGTCGGATTCTATATGTAAACAGCGTATAAGTATAATTATTTCTGAGTGTAGTGCTATGTAGAAATGTTGTAAATGTGTGCATGTAATATACACGAACTAAATTCTTGATGAGCTACCGAGGAATTCTTTCAATTATTTAACTAAACTAATACTTTTCAAACGATCCTCTAATTTTCGAGTTTTTAATGCGAATGAAAAACGTTTAATCTGTCTTTATGCATTATTGTATTTTCATACAAGAAGCTTTTAAGACAGCTAAAGAAAATAGTATTGTTATATTTAATAATAATAATATTCCGGGACAACTCACACACGGTTATCTGATCCCAAGCTAAGCAGAGCTTGTGTTATGGTAACCAGACAACTGATAAACATACTTATATATTTCTAAATACATACATATTATAGATAAATTACACCCAGACAACCAGAACAAATGATCGTGCTCATCACACAAACATTTGTCCTGGGTGGGAATCGAACCCACGACCTCCGGTATAGCAGTCAGGGTCACTAACCACTAGACCAACAGGCCCGTCATTTCCCTACGTAGTTCATTTTTAGTTATGTTGGTCGTTAAATTGTCCATTTGTTAGGTATTGAACCAGTCATGATCATCACATTCGCCAGTTTCCGATCATAAAACGGAATAAACACTAATACTGCTTATAAGGAGTAAGTGGGCAAACTTCAAAGCGTAATAAAGACGTTTCACAATGCTACCGCGATATCTCGTTACCTTCGTCCCAAACAAGCGGCTTTCATCTCAAAGAACCTCTGAGACTATAAGCAAACATCTTCAGTTTTTATCAACAAAGATATAAATGGATGTGTGTCAGTACGTTTGTTTTAGGGATATGTGAGATGGTACTTACAGCTGGTGCTTTGGATGAACTTGCAATGGGATTGTAATGATTATTCTTGTGGCTATTATATAACAGGGAGAATTTTCCTATAATCCTACATGAGACATAATAATATGACATGCCAGTACTAACACTTCTCTTTCCCTGAGTTAAGCAAACTAAAATTTTACTACGTAAAAAGGGAGAGGCACACAATAATTAATTAGTTAGTGGTGTCTTTAATAGCATAAAATGTATTTATTTGAATAAGTCCAATTGGCATTTGAGTATGACTTACATTACAAAGCATCAAGTAAGCTATCGTAGCTAGCATTTGAGAGTTCAGTATTCATGTTCGATAAATCTCATTATAAATGTTCTACGTACTGTACCGATGTAGTAATTCTAAAATAAACGCATGGAACTTAAAGGGAGTTAGTAATTCTAAAATACATGTAACTAATACATGTATCTAAAACGAACATAAAATCTAATGTCGATATAATTACACGGCGCGCAGTAAAAGTTCACATGAAGTAGCGCCTTGGGGCGTCGCGCGTCGCGTGGAACCGTCGCGGATCAGCACGTCGAAAAATGACGCGTTCCGCTCTTTGCATGACGGTAAGGTTAGACTGGGAAGAATGGAGAATGTGCCTGAAACTATGTTAAAGAAGAAGTAAATGGTTATGGTGGTGGATTGAGAATTTTAGCATTTTTTTTTGAGATGTTTATGCAGTTAGCCTAATCGCGTAGGCTTTGACTGCTTCACCGGACTTTTAAGATTATTTGCAATGCAACTTATGGCAATAGAACTTAGGACAACATAACAGTCGATATTTTGGAACCAATGCGGCTTGAATTATGTTTTATTTACTAATCTTGAGGTAGAGCTCTGAATTTATCTTTTGTGGTAGCCTTCAAGACAGCTAACAAACACTAAACGCCGATAGCTATAGCCGGGAAAGGTTTTCCTTTGCACAACCACTTAAAGTTTGCAACAAATTTTGTTATAAAATGGTCTTGAAAATAAAAGTCTAAACGTAAAATGAAAAACTCTCCTTATCACTTCACTTAATGTCACTTCATTTCGAACCACCAACGTCTTTGAAATTACAAAAAAATACAAGTACTAATTGAGACCCATTTCTTCTTACTCGGACTTCGTTTTGTTCAATTAATTTATTTTCATACAATAAAGTAAATTCTATACAAGTAAAGAAATCAACGCTTTGAATCAACGGAACACATTAAATGAAATCATTAAGGTGTTTAATCAGTTGTGAAGAGTTTATTATTTTAATGTAAGAACATCCTGTGTTGTACGGATGCGTTTTATGATACTTTCCATTGTTTTGTGTGCTCTTTGAGCTGTGACGATCTGGCTTAATGATTTTATAACCTGTTCCTGTTCTGATAACGTGAAATAGTAACGAGTTTTAGGCGGAAGCTGAAATAAGTTATAAAGAATAATATATCTAAACTAGCTGTACCCGGCATGCGTTGCAATGCAATTTTTTCTACCTAGCACCTGCCCACTACCTACCTACTACCACTTAGGGGTATAAAAAATAGATAGTAGCCGATTCTCAGACCTACTGAATATGCATATAAAATTTCATAAAAATCGAGCAGGCCGTTTCGGAGGAGTATGGTAACTAACATTGTGACACGAGAATTTTATATATCTAAAAAATATATATGTACTCATTTAATGTTTACTTTCATAAGTTTGTTTGGCGAAATGATGAAAATTAAATGAAATATTTATTAAAAGTGACCCATGTAAGAACATTTTTTTTACTTAAGTAACATAAATTTATTACCAAATGGACATTTAAAACTCAGTACTAGTTAAAGATAATAATATATATTTCGCCATTTAGACACTAATTTGAAAAAAGCAGCAGTCAAGAAAAACAAATGCCAATTTTATTCAAATTCAGAACAACATTACAAAGAAAGTTAAAAAGCAAAGACAACTAATTCAGAACAGTTTCAGACCCATAAATGTCCACTTAGAATTCCACAGACAAAAGAGTATTAAAATGTAGAAGAACGTTCACAACACATCTAATTTAGATAAAGAGTTTCAGATAAACGGTACAAATCACTGTACACAAAACTACTTTGCATAGGTCTTTTCAGATGCAAATGGCTGTATTAAATTTGCAATTTAGACCCCGACAACGCACTGGGGTGTGGTCTAAGTTAGGAAAAGCGAAAAATATGAAACCGACCTACAATCGCTAATTTAACTGTAATTTTATTAATCTCTTTTTTTTGTAATTTGATAATTGTTACATTCCTAAGGTTTTTATGATCGCCTGTTGTATTTGATTTGTAGATCTTTACTTAGTAACTAAATGTTATTGATGTGCTTTGTGATCTACTTATTTCTTTGACTCTACCTCATTCAAGGAAGTGGGCTTTGAAGAGTATTTATATTCTGATTACTGCAAATACTTCAAATATCTAGTTTATGTAACACGACTTTGATAGACCTCATTAGAAAAGCTACAATAATAGAATACACTTTCACTTCGTACTTCGACCACATCGCAACCTCCTACACCTTGCACCATCACATCTGTTGGCAACGCGTCGAGCCGCCAGTACCTTCAGACAATGAAGACATCCCATTGTGATGCTATACGTTTTATGCCTCCAAGTGTACCCCCTTCCCTATCAGGACTGACCATAAAATTGATCGTGCTTTATTGTGCAGCCTTGATTCCTAGCCCGTCTTTGAAGCATTGCTTTTGTTTGAATAAGATCACTGCGGTTGAATTGTATTGTGCGGCACGATGTGAAATACAAGATGCATTCAATCTTTGCCGAGTGTGAGGTTGTCAACACGTCTGTATTGACTGAGTGTGCTGAGTTCTTGTCGACAGTAATAAGTATGAGAATATGGAATTGAAAGTAATTGAAACTGTCTTCCACAGTACGTAGATAAGACTGCAATTTTCCTTTTAACTGAATACGTTTTTGACCACTCCTATATTTATTAATCATCGAGCAGATTCGTAAATTAAAAACGCAAATTTTAATGCAAGAAATATATCGTTTAATATAATCATTATGCCTATTACAACAACAGCGGTTATCCTGTTCAGTGTAGGTATGTATCAACTATAACAGAACAACAAAGTGACAAGATATTGCCTACACCCAAAAACTTTAAGTGGTCATCTAAATTATCTCTCCCCTTACAAATCGAACAAAAAACATTTTCAACCAACAAGCGAAAACTACGAAAAATGGCAATCCAGTTAGCTATCGGAAATGGAGGAGAAATGTTCCCATAAGGATAATCTACGTAAGATAATTTCCACTCAAGTGGGTAGATGTCTTCGTTCGGAGGTCAGTGAGCGACGCCACGGGGCGCGCAAACTGATGGAGACTTAGCAGGAATCTCTTAATTTATGGCCTCGTTTAGATTTGTCGCAATTAATGAGATGCAGCGGGAGCGACTTTGATCTGTTGACAAGTTTACTCATCGCTTTATTTTAGTTCAATAATGAATGAAGATTTTGCATCATGACAGAGAGGCGGCCATTTTTTTTTAGAGTCTGGTAGATGAAGTCTTGTTTACCGTCTTATAGTTATCGCCTTGTTGCAATTTCACTTTCAGTTTCGTCCAGTAGGTTTATTTTGATTTTGGAATTTTAATGTCTCTGATCTAAATATTTTTAAGCACATTTATGAAGATTTTCCTATGCAAGCATGCAAGCATATCCAGTCTAACGCTATCTATAGCCATCACATAGACATCATCTTATGACTTGTGCTTTACCTTTCAGTTATCTACCGACTCATAGTGGGTGAAATAATCTGATTTGTCCATTTGCCGGTCGCGGGATCGTAACAAACGGCTCTGTGTTCGATTAACACGATTGCTTTTTGTACTCATTGCACTTATAGCGACGTTTAATTGATGATAAATTTATAATCTTACGATTTAGGAGAAGACAGTTTTATTTGTGTCGTGGGGTGGAAAAATCTTGTGTCTACACCCCCGGTGCCGTACGGTGAACACGATACAATGTCGAGTTTTACTTATGATCACAGTACTTATGTTTTATTATTATACTTTTTTAGTAGTACCTAAGTCATATAAACATCTCGTATAGGTACAGTCACGAGCAAAAATATGTAAGTATACACGCTACAATTTTTCATCGATTTTCTCTCCAATTCTAGATTGGTATTGTAAGACGTGCTATGAAGAAATTATTGGAAACAGTTCATTATTCATATTCATAGTTTATTTTCAGACTTTCAACACAAAAATTTCGCTAATTTTATGTTACAATGTCGCTATGTGTTTATATATTTTTCCTCGTGACAGTACAGTACATAAAAATACAAGTAGATTTTACTATATTTTGTTCCGTGACCAAACATTGTATAAACTGATTGAGAGGGAGGCATATAGACTGTTAGCGTACTCTATCGTACTTATACCTCTTTAGAATATTACTTATAATAGGTCTACACTTTTTCTGCTGTAGTTATATTATATGAAAAAAAAGTACGGGAAGCAACTACCATAGGAGTAAATAAACTCATAAAATCACAAGTAACATATTCCATTTTCCTATTTCAGGCACTATTAAATTATACCGAAAGAAAATGCGGTTCCATGTTTGCCGCCTAAAAATGTAACAGCAAACAGATATTCTTTGACATATAATTCCTTTGTCTTGTCTTTGGGAATAATAAGGCATGGACACCGTACTATAAATCCGTGGTACAGCCGACCGAACGAGCCCTTACGAAATTGACCCTTACGGCTTTGGGATAAAGGCGGTATTAATACCAAAAAGGTTTTATAATGCGGTAGAGTGTACGTTATCGCGTCATCCCCCCGTGTGTCGCAAATCCGGGAGCATTTGTAACGGACCCGCGGATTATCGGTCCGCCCCGGGCAAAAACAAGAGCCGGGGAAGCAACACCCGCCGACGTAAATTCGCGACAATGATTCATGATCGCCGCATTCGAAAGTTTTTGCCCGAGCGATTAATCGCAGCGACTTTTAGGGAAATCGCTACAATGCTTAATGTGGGTGCATATTATTTTAATGACAGCGCTTCGGGCGTAAAAGGTGTTTGCAGATAAAAACCGTTTACCGATTTACCGGTTATCTTTTTAACTTGTGTTTCGCTTTGGAGAATGAAATGTATAGCTCTGTTACATAGTAAATGATGTTGTTTTTAATTTTTGTCTTGTAATTTGTATAGAGATTAACGAAATTATTTTCTGACGTTACTTTCGAATGGAGTAATCTATAAAGTATCCTCTTTTGGGTGATTAAAATTAGTATATGCCAATATGGGGTTTTATTGCGATAAATAAAACCAGAATAACTTCAAGCAATTAACCAAGTCTGGTATTAAAGTATACATTAAAATAAGTCTTAAAAGAAAATACTTAAATTGTGCGCACATTACAACTCTACATACATATACTGTTGTTTTTTTCAGCTATCATTACATTAAAAAGTCTAAATACTTGCATACAATGTCTCTTTCAAATGATCCAAATGTTAATGTCGACACGTCAAACGCCATTGACAAATAAGTTAATGTGAGAGTACTTACTGTCACATGTTATGTAACAGCAAAGAATCGTAAAACTAATCTTATTCCCTGCACTGTAAAGTTCATTATGTAACGCTCTCTAATCACTAATAAAGATAATATATCATCACTTCTAAAAGTAATAAAATTTGTTAGACCCTCAGCAGAGCGCTCGATACATCGATTGTTTGTTTTTTAATTTTTATACTACAATAACTAATCTCTACTTTTGTGTCAGAACAGAGACCTGGAACCATCAACGAATGCTAGTCTTTCTTCAGCTGTAAATTATACACTAATTAAATTGCTATTATACGATAACCCTCCTTATTGGGACAACAATTACAGGTTACGTGATAACCCAGTTTCCTTTTCACCTTTTTTAAATGAAGTTGCAAATAAGGCTCGCTACACGCTCCTGCTTATTGCAATCGAAACGGCATCACGCGTCGCAAGTCTCGAGCCATCCATTTGCGGCGACAGATCAATCACGTCTCAGCATCAAGCTCGGAATAATGATCCTTTCAACACTTCATATATACTAACACATCTATTTCCTACCTTAACCTCATACCCTCTAGGTTCAGAATTGAATGGCGTGTGATCAAAAAGAGTAAAGAGGCAATGTGCCTTATTCCTTTGAGCTATTTAAGCTCGTGCTAAATGATCGACGCGTCATGTTTATGTCGGTCTAAGAAAATATACAAGTCTGGATAAGATTAGTGAGTGAATAATAGGAAAAATATGTCTGTCGGGAATTTTGTGCTTTGTTTAACTTGTGAACTTGTGAATACTCGAAAACAACAATGTTAAAGCGATATTTAGGTTCCTATTAGTCAAAAAAACCTGTAAAAAGGACGTTGATTTTCCCGGCAAAATAATTACCTAAACTAAAAAAAAAACCTTTAGAAACATACAACATACCGCAAATTTTGACTAGTCAATTATTTTTGAAAAGAAAAGTCTTACCCAGCTTTATCTGCCTTCTAATCCACACAATTAGCGTCTACACACTATTGAACAATAGCATCAAAGAGCCAAGGAAACAAGAGAATGGAAGGAAAACGAGCCAATTGTAACCGGAAACGATAATTCCTGCAAAAGTTAACGCAATAAGAAACGTGGAAGTTCGACGTGAACTATGGATAGGTACAGTCACGAGCAAAATATGTGCAGGTTAATCTGATCTGACTTAAGGCATTATGTTGAGTGCTTACTGTTATTAGTTATCTTCGTGTTTGAATTAGATGGAATTATAATCAAATAATGTAGCTATATAATTTTTATGTATATAAAATTCTCGTGTCACAATGTTAGTTACCATACTCCTCCGAAACGGCTTGACCGATTTTTATGAAATTTAATATGCATATTCAGTAGGTCTGAGAATCGGCTACTATCTATTTTTCATACCCCTAAGTGGTACTAGGGTAGTAGGCAGGTGCTAGGTAGAAAAAATTGCATTGCAACGCATCGGCGGTACAGCTAGTAATTATGTTAAAGTAACACAAGCATGTAGGTATTTTCACATTAAAATTGTTTTAAAAAATCTTTAATTATTTTTTTTTGAGCTACAGTAACCTTTATAAGATGATAAGAATGTAAGTAAAAATGTAGATTAGTTATATTTATAATTAATTTGACTGCCTCGTTGGCCTAGTGGTGCTAAGCGCGACTGCTACTGCTGCTACTGCTGCTTGGGTTCGATTCCCAAGTCGACCAAGGTGTTATTGGGTTTTTCTATGAAATTCTCAGTAGCAGGTCGGAGTTTGGATTTGTGTCCGGTTAGTGGCAATAGGCTCGCCCACTATTACATGGGACCTAAACATACCGGCGAACTGTGGGTGTGTACATTGGTACACCTCTGCCTCAAATACTACGGGGATACAGGCGTGATGGTATGTATGTATGTATAATTAATTTAAAATGTTGTAAGTTATTAATACATCTACAACATCAAAAGGTCTTCACATGTATAATATTTCACTGAAAATAACACAGCAATGCGTTATACCCATAAACTAGGTAATTATATTAGAGATTAAACTATATGGGTCTTATTACAAAAGATGGTTTAAACCAAGACTAAGGTAAACCCAGGTTTAAAATATACCCATCACTTTCTTATGTCATATAACAAAAAGAGACGGGGCTATTCTAAAACCTCGATTTTTCTTAGACCATCTTTTGTAATAAGGGGGTTTAAGTTTTATTGATACGAAGATCATACTAGACAAAAAGCGTAAACTAAACCTAAAAGTACCGCTCGTAAAAAAACTAGGTCTAACCTCAATGATATCCATTCGCCATACAATTTTTCCTTCGAAATATCTTGAACGTGCGTCGCCTCGCGGTCGTATTTATCCAGCGGTTTGCATTTATCTCCGGCATAGAATGAATAGTCGCCTCGAGGCACCTCAAGGCACCTCGGGGCACCTCAAGGCACCTCGGGGCAACTCGAGGCACCTCAATAAGGCACGCACGCGGTCCGGACGCTTTTGTCCCGCCGTCAAGTGCAAATAGCCTGGCGTTCTAATTTCAAAATGCCCGCCGCGCCCTTCAATGGAGTGAGCTTATTTTAGATTTTTAATGGAGATTGTCGGTTTTTAATAACTGCTGTTTTGAGATGGATTGTCTGGTGAAAATCGTACATGTAATTTTTCAGTAAATATTCATGTTTGAATTTAAAACTATTGGTAGCCCAAGAATCGATTTAGAACAACTACTTAACTTAAATAAAATACATTCTAATTTTTAATTATTTTGACTGAATAGTATAACTGAAAATCTTGTTAACACACAGTACATAGTTGACATTGTCAAGTGTTGAAAAAAAACTTCAATATCTGACGTTTTGTTAAAAAATTTGGAACATTCAAATATTGTAATAAACTGTTCCTCCAATACTCAAAACAAAACAAATATTCTCTCATCAAACAAAATTTTAAAACGTTTACATAACAAAATATTAATAAACTCGTTATTAATTTGCTGCAATCAATCAAAACCTTCGCATTATATTAAACATTCCGCTTTTAATTATTAATAAAACAGATGATGGTTTGATGAGAAAAACGGATCGCAATGTAAATAATTACGTAACAAATACATTTTTAAATGTTTTTGTAAAGAAGCTTATACAAAGGTGTCTGTAAAACAATAAATAAATTGTAAGAATAACCTAATTAAATATCATTATTTAGCAAACTAATGGTTAATATGGACAATAACACGATAGAAATATCTGTATAATATTACATACATAATTATGTAGAATGAGAAGCCTTTACAATGATACAATTTGGTGTAATATTAATTAACTTTTTTATTTTTTTTCAGGTAATGATTACTCCAGTTGTAACGAGATTCATTAACAGTATCGAAATTAAGAGCTGTATAAGGCTCGTAATGTATCCGTACTTGGTAAGTTTTTAGACTTAGCTACGAGTATGTTCAGAAAAAAATGTTTAAAAATCTGCTGTTCCATACATTTGTGTTCGTATAACTTGTCAAAATGTATGGAAAAGCTGTTTTTTTTTCGCGATTTCAGGTGTGGTCCCATAGTAAAAGTTGTTCATAATGTTGAGTACAAGGACCTCTTAAGAGGTTGTCGGTGTTTTACAAATAACCCTGTATATAGATAGAGATATAGCTGTGAACTATTTTTCTATTTTCTGAATGCTACATCCGTCATAATAATATATTTAATGTATAGGTAGTCGTTTAATTGTTTTAAAACAAGCGACTCCTATATTTGCTTACAGCATTTTTCATTCCACGATATCCGTACGATTAAAACCGTATGTCTCTTAAAACATTCAACTTTAATCTATTCGTATTTATTCATTACACAAACCGTACATAAATCTTACATTCCCACGAGTTAAACTGTATCAAATTACTGGGGAAGGGAGCATCCTAGTCAAAGTATGTTCACCCCTCATATTAAACACCACATTACGTTCTACACTTCAATAAACAAAACTCAAGCAATATTGAACTTTACTGCCTTCACTTAAAGTTGTCGGAAGTTTTTGTGGGAGTGTTAGGTAATGTGGGAGTTATAAAAATCAGTTTCAAGACTGTTTGAAATGACGTGCCATTGCATTACGGGGGAGGTCACGTTTTGCCCCGAGGGTCAAAATTAAACGGGTCAGTGGTCAGGTAAATATAATGTAGTAAACAAATTCAACTCGCTTTGATGCACCATTGATATTTATATTATTTTTAGGGGAACTACGAAGGGGTAGGTTATATTTGATTTGGGGTGATTGACATTTAAAAGAGTGGGTAAACATTGCTTTTATTGGACAATATAATAGAAAATTGATAATGATATAATCTGAGTTATTGACAGTTAGACCAATTCTAAAAATTCTATTTTGAAAGATCTATGTTATGTCTTTTTTATTTTAATTTAATTTTTTGTTTTAATTCAATTTGTTAGCAATATAAACATCATTTTCTAGATATATTCAAAATTCAAATTCAAATATTCTTTATTCAATATAGGCTACACAGTAGCACTTATCGAACGTCAAACACAAAATACAAAAACACAGACAGCACCCTAAGGGTCGGTTCATATCCGGCGGAAACGCACCGCGCACCATCGGCCGCGCAACGCCAGAACAAACAAACACGCAATGAGACATCCAACCCCCCACACCTGACGCGCTAACGCAACAAATACTATAATCCATATAACTTATTTACCAAATTATATCAATAAACATAAAAAAAAAACATTACATATTGATTTATTTTAAAAGACGATTACATATTTATAATTATCATCGATCTTAAAACTCGGGGTAAATTATTTTTAACGCGAACTGTCTATTAATTACCTTATCGCTGTAGAAAAGATCGAACAAGATAATAAACTTATGTTTACCGTGCATAAAGGTACTGAATACCGTTGCTTTCAGAAGTTTCTTATGTAAAAGTTCCGCTGCCTAGTGTAAGGATGTTTCCAAGTATGTTACATAATATCGTCATACCAGGAATTCGGTATTTCCAAGTAACAACTCGTATGATTCTGAAATTCAATAAATAGTTGGAATAAAAAAGTCACCTTTATATTATATAATCAAATCTGAACAGTATTTTATTTCTGTTTATATTGAAATAAAACTACTTTTTACGGATTTTTTCGCGGTTTATATTTAGATTTTAGAACCCGACGTTTCGACACCTTTGCAGGTATCATGGTCACGGGCAGACTGAGATGGCGTTCGTCTTGACAGTAGATGTTGCTCGTTCTACCTTCATATTTTAACTAATTATTTGAGTTCCGACCTACGCAATATGAGCTCACTGTGTCTTGATGTCTTGCAGCGCTGCTCTTGGGTTTGGCCTTGAGTTTATGTATTATTGGGTCCCAAGTAGGTGATATCTTCCAGCCATCTTCTCTATTGAAATTAGGATGTTTTTTAATCTCAATAGCCTCGCGAAACATCCTAGGTAGGAATTTGGGTTCTTTAGCGAGGATCTGTGGTTGTTCAAATCTAATATAATCTGTTTGTATTATTTATTTATCAAACTACATATTTGGTTCCATCTACTGTCTGCTGTACAGTAAGAAATTATCAGAATAAAACCATTTAAATCTCAATACTTTTCAATGATCAAAGTCTTCACAGAACAATAGAAACATGACATTCGATATTTGAATTGATTTACTTTTAATGACGCAAACAATCAAACCAGCCAATCTGACATTTCTACAAAAGACAGGTACACAATAATATCATTTGCGGTATGCGAGCCCAAATATGGGGAAAAATACAGATCTGAATGAAATACAGCAATAATGTCACATTGAACAAAACACTTTGTGTTCGGGTTATTGTTGGTAATTACTGGCAGGAGATACTCCAGCCAGTGGCTTTGTGGAGTCACTTACCTGCCATTTACTTTCCTAAAATGGTGCTGATACGAATTCCGCGAAGAAAACGTCGTCAAATTAGTTTGAATTGTCGGGTTAAATTGTTATTTGACGTTTCTATGAGATTGGTGTAATATTGTGAGCCGATGAAGTTAAAGCAATTATATGAATTGGTACAATCATGTTAGGTTAACTTGGGCTCCAAAATCTGAATCTTAAGCCAACCCAAAAGTGAGCAGGCGTGCTAATAAATCCTCGTTTCTTCTCTACATGAGGAGGCCTGTGCCCAGCAGTAGGAACTCTATGGATCGGTTACCATCATTAGGTTAAACTATGAGATTTCTACATTTATGTAAGACTCATTGCTTTTGCTGATGTTTCAAAAATTTCATAAAATATATGTTACAAAAGGCCTTGAACCCGTTCGATTTTACACTTACAAAGGTGTACTTGTTTTAACTGTTTCACTAGGCATACCATTTACTAAACATGAACCATCAAAATTGGAATTTAATTAACGTAAATACTCATTCTTGTAATATTTGTAAAACGTTTTTTCTCCAACCCCTGCACTTGTGATGATAAGCTTATTTATCCTCAATGTTTTCCAACACCCAGAAGCGTCCAAGAATTAGAAATTCAAATCAATATTTAACCCTATTCAATTAACTAAGGGCACATCTAAAGAACGTTTTTACATAGAAAAGGAGTATAAAGGATTGCAAATGAGTCTCTCCCCCCGAAGGCCTCTTTAATTATTAGGGAAATTGTTTGTCCAAATTCCAAGGGCTACCTCTGTGCTCTAATTACTTGGCTAAAATCTCCTTTTAAATTGTGCAATTAGATTTTTTTGGAGTCTATTATAGTGAGTCGTTAGAGGTCTGATTTCGGCTCTTGGATTTCTGGTGTTCTCGGATTACATTCAATTTATTTTCTTTACAAACTCTTTGGTTTGTGCAGACTATTGTTTAAGTTTGGTCGTTTAGTTTTAATGGAGCTTTAAGGTTTTGATCTTGTTGCGCTTTTAATCAGGTATTCTTAGCGATTTGTTGTTTTTTTTAAAGAAATTTAATAAAAACATATAAAAGTATGTTCAGATTCAGAAATTTATTGCTTCGCTTAAAGTATTTTCTTGTAGCATAAGTGTATTTTAGGAACCGGAAACAAGTAATTGGTAATAGATAGTAATTGATCTGTTTGATTATCCTGATAAATATTTCCAAAAATCTGTAGCAGTACAATACCTACCTACTAAATTACAAAACAGTAATGTAACCTTGTGCTTTTCTTTGCCAATTTCCTGTTTCGACTATAAACAAATTTTACATTACTAAAACACAAAACAACTGCCATAAGCCCCAAAAGTTTTTAGAATCTTGCAATACATAATAAAGCGAACAATACTAAAACTTTTTCTTCTAAACTAAATATTCAATACAGAAAGTATTTTCCCGAAAATAACCTCGAATGATTTTGTAAGTTGGGCGATTCTCAGTCCTTGAGGACAGATGCTGGCCGTATGTGGAGCACTTAAGCAACTTTGATTTTAGTACCAAGAAAAACATTCCAAGTTTAACGTAATGGACGTCCCGGACAAGGTTTCCGTGCTAAAAGTTGCAGAATCGCCCGAGATAGTTCCTTATAAATAAGTGGTGGATAAATAAGTAATCGGTTTCGGAACTGTGCTTAAATATTTACGGTATATTGAGTTTGGAGTTGATACTTTTTGTTACGCTTATTAGTTTGCCTTTGGGAAGTCGATTTCAATTATAAGTTTGCTAACATCATACGTCTTTTCGAGTGATTCCTGATTGATCAAATACTTAACGGCGTTCGATACTTTTATCGATGATTACATAGAAAAATCTATAAAGCTTTTATTTTGCATAACTTGGAACGAAAAAAGTTACTTCACAACACAATTAAATATTATTGTTTTTAATTATCTAATTGTGTTGTGAAGTTATTATTACTTCAGCTATTTATCGTCCAATTTCAGTCCGAAGCTCTATTGCTATACGCTAAATAAATAAATAATATGAAAACCAAACAATCTACGTCATAAAAATGTTTAACGAAATCAAAATTTTTAATAAATATCAAAAATATTCTTCTAGAAACTGCAGTTTCCCGGAAAATCGTTTTTTTCGATGAAAAACGCCCGCTCGGTACTAGGCGGCCAGCGTAGCTAGGAGGTATCGTAGCGAGATGCAGTAGATAGTACCGTATGAAACTGAACTTCAGTAGCGCGTCGACCGCCGACGGTGACGCACGCCTTGCGTTCCGTTTGTACAACGTTGTCGTGTTTATTTCGTGTGTTGTGTGGTGTCGGGGATTATTTTATTAAGAGTGTTTATTTAAATGTTTACTGAAAGGTTGGTAGCTTAAAGGTATTTATTTAGTAATAAAATATAATATGTTTTTTTTTTTTATTATTAATTAAAGTCGCATTTACAATTACTAGAGTCTATCTATTTCTAAAGAGTGAGCAGAATTTCAATACCCTAAAAGACAAATCTAAAAGTAAAATTAAAAAAAAACTAGAGAAAACATCAACCACGTTGCCATGTGTTTATATCCACCAGGATACTATATTTCAACTACGACATACACATAACACGTTCAATTACTTCTATTCATTCTAACTTACGCACTTGTCAAGACTTGAGACGTTATGAATTGGGTCTTAACTAAAGAGATAGAAATTGCCATTCACTAGTTTATTATAAAATTCTCTTTACCAACATAACACTATTCAAACTGATATACTATATACCATGTATGTATATCGGAAAAGATTTCTTGTTATGAACTACATGATCTGCGTAGCAAGCCGATTACACTTCATACTCTATAAGTCAAAACTAATGGGATCTATAAATCTATGCAATTAATCTTTCAGGATTGGATTTATTGCTTTCAGCAAGTCTGAATCCATAACATATTTCTCCATCTACATTGCTGGTGATTAATACATAGCTATAAAAATTGGAGGAAAATTATATAAATCATCTCCCGAGCCTTTTCCCAACTATGTTGGGGTCGGCTACCAGTCTTACCGGATTCAGCTGAATACCGTATTTTACATGGAGCGACTGCCTATCTGACCTCCACAACCCATTTTACTGGGAAACACAGTATCCCATAGTAAGACTGGTTGTTAGAATTGACTTAACGACTGCCAAAGATCTATGTATTACAGCCGGGACCTACTGTTTAACGTGCTTTCCGAAACACGGAGGGGTCTCGGTATGTTATAAATGGTCACCCATCCACGGACCAACCGCGGCGAGCGCGGCTTAACCTGTATTATCGGTCATACCGTACGGTTTACACTTAGCCACGAGCCCGTCAGGAAAATTATATAAATACATGTAGTTATTTAATGAAAAACCTATTATTTATTTGAAATGTATAACACCAGTACAGAAAAATAATCCAATGCAATGCTATACAAATTAGGAACACTAAATAATAAACTATACAGACTACTATACGTAGATGATGTCAGCAGGAAATTAGAATTCCCAGTAACTATTTGCTATATTATATTTTTAGTCAAGAAAAACGGAATTTACTTAGGTATATACCAAAATACATTAACACAGTTGATACTGAAATAAAGAAGTCGGTTTTATTTTTCGTCACAATAATAATTTTTTTGTTAACTTTGTTCGTACCTATCCTTCCTCATCATCCACGTGGGTTTAAATAAGGATAACTATCAACCTAATTTTTGAGCTTCTTTACATAAAAAAACATTATTCTCATATTTTTTGCACAATATTTCCAATAAGATTTCTAGAGTAGAGTAAGATTAAGAATTTAGATAAAGATTAAGAATTTAGATTAAAATTAAGAATTTGGATTAAGATTAAGTAAGAATTCTTAAAATAAGAATAATAGTTGATTTCTAGCTTCGCTTAAAATAGACTCTTCGCTCTTAATTTTATTTAATTTTTTATGTTTCTAGCTTATATATAACTCCAATAACCGAACAGTTTTATTTACATGTAACGATCGTTGAAGCTTAGATTATTAATCCTTATAACACTAATTGGATTGTCTAGCGTGTATACAGTGCGGATGCCAGGCCATGAATTACTCTACGTAGGTATCGCAACGATTACTTCTTGAATTTATGTTATTGTAGTAAACTTGACGTCAATATTGGTTGGATTGTGGTTTCTTTTAGTTTATTACTTGGTTAAATTATTTTACGTATTGAGACTAGACCGTCACTGATAGTTTTTTTTTTATTTACACAATAGTTCTTTTAACTCACTCATATCAATATGAATGAACGATTTTATTAATATTAAAATGATAACAATTTTTGTAACACATGACTTATTGTTAGATACATTAATTTGGATCCACCAATAATTCTTTCTGCAAAATAAGGCTACATAAATTTATTTTGAACTGCATTTAATCAAACTAAAACACCTTTTAACACTAACAAAATAAAACAAGCATGTAAAACGGAACGCGGATCAATCATTCGAATGAATTCCCTCATAACGTTTAACATTTCGTTTTACGCAGAGTTATCCCTTATTTTTATTTGAAGGCTACAATTATCGTAAGTGCTGTAGTTCTAGGAAACCGTTGTGGAGACTATAAAACGAGTATAATGTTGAATGAAATACGGCTTGGGGCTTTCTTTGTTAAGGAACATATGTTACGGGTGGCTTCCTGAATCACTTGGCTTAAAAAAAGCCTTGTATTTTTTATTTCCAGTGTTATTAAAAATATCTTATTTGTGCCACATTCAAGGAAATTTGTTATTCTAACACAATTTTTTGCTTAAATTTGGTAAATGGTTTTAGTCTTTCCTATTTCATAGCATAGCCTTTTGCCAAACTTTGGATTCCAATCTAGAACGATTGGAATCCAAAGTCCATTCAGCTGAATCTGGTTTTTATAATTGGTGATGCCATATTTGACTTCCACAAACCATTTCCTGGCCAATTCAGTTTATAAGGACGGTTGGCATAATTTAAGGGCAATAGTTTTCGCACATAACATACTTATTCATTGTTTAGGTACTTTCAAAAAAACCTTAAAATTACAAGTCTTAATTTTCTTACTAATTGTAATCACTTCCCTTACAGGTACAAATCTAGATCTATTTCATTACTATTGGTTCTACAAACGTGTGATATAAATATGAGACAGGCAGCCATTCGCAGGTGGCCTGTGCTAGACAGGTGGAGAGTCACCTGCAAGTAAGTATCCGATACAAATAATAGTGCAAGCTGCTCGCTACACGTCGATGAAATGTATTGTTTTCATTATGTTGTAGGATGTAGAGGACGACTCGATTTATCTAGGCAATGCTTTTTTTACCTATGTCATATCTACATTTACACAATATGAGCAATGAACCTTTGTGTTTTGATCTTGACTTTAAATAGAGCCTCAAAAATAGTTAAGGAGTTATTATCGACCTCTAACAATTAGTATTTATACGGAGTTCTGTATAAATAATAATTGTGAGAGGTCGATGAATAGAATTAATCTTATCTTTTAAAAGAAATCTTTCAATGTAAATCTTATACGTGTTATTTATTTATTTCAATTTTTTTTTTTTTCTGTCAACTTGCTTCGGATTATACAAACATATTTTACAAATCACTCTTATTCGATATTCTACAAATTTACTTATCATGTTAATTGGTTAATGTACAAATTATTTTGTACATTAACCAATTCCCTGCCTTAAAAAAGACATCACGGATCAAAAGACGGGTTAATTTACAACTTGTGTGACATTTACTGTTCACAATAAAAACAGTGAAACGCGTCTTGTTTATCGATTTGTGACCGGTAGTGAGAATGACGCTTTATTCAAAAATCAATTTATCAAGGGGCAAAACTAGTCCTTTAAAACTATTTTATTCTGAATTCCAATTAATTAACTGCAACAGTTTTTAAATAAGTATATTTTATTTCTATCTTCAGTTTACAATATTAATGGTAATACCATAATCATAAGCTTAGATAGTCAGACTTAGACCAAATACATGACCCGAGTAGCAGAAAGCAATGCACAGTCATTTCAGTCAAGGCAATCAGGTTTTCAGTATACAATTACATAGAATTTTAATTTACCTAACCGCCACCCACCGCGGCAACTACATTTCTACGAATTTTCTAATTCGAATCACGAAATCAAAACACGAATTCATTGAAATTCCTTCTTATCTTCCGCCTACCATACAAAAAAGGTATAATATAATTTCACGGCTTGGATACCATTAGCGTTCAGTTATAATTTTATTTTTTCACACTTCAACTAACAACCGTTCGGTAAAACAGACCGTAACTCACTGTGAGCTAATAAAAAAAGTAATTTCATGAAGGCATTAAAACGGTTTATAGTTTCTGATATTAGGGCTTACACGCGAACATACAGATGTATACGTTGTTAGATAGGAGTAGGAATTATGTTGGTAGTTAGCAACCCAGTGTTTAAGGAATGCTAAATGCAAATTAGACTGGAATGATATTTAAATATGTAATTATGAAAGTCAGGGATTCGTTTCCTTCGATGTTATTCAAAACTAGCTGTGCCAGCGACTTCGTTCGCGTGGATGACGAAACTTATCAATGAATGACGAACTTATTACTATTGATTGTAGCGTGATGAATAGTATACTATAACCTGCCCAGGAGTATGAAGAATAATTGTACCAAGTTTCGTTAAAATCCGTCGAGTAGTTTTTGTTTCTAAAAGGAACATACAGACAGACAGACAGACAGACAGACAGACAGACAGACAAAAATTTTACTGATTGCATTTTTGGCATCAATATCGATCACTAATCACCCCCTGATAGTTATTTTGAAAATATATTTCATGTACAGAATTGACCTCTCTACAGATTTATTTTAAGTATAGATTTGGAATTAATAAATTTATGACTGTCCTTAAAAATTGTGATAGCGCCTCAAATATTTTTGGACGAGAACTTTGTAAAACTTGACGTATTATACAAAAAAAAACTAAAAACCCAATAGTTTATTTATGCTATTAGATTTATGACACTTCCATAAGCTAACCTAACTAGTCGAGGAAAACAATTGCCGGCAACATAAATTCAAAGAAATACGAACATTGACTTAATGCTAGTGCCACTTTTATAGCATTCCCAATAAAACAAACCGACGTAAATCCGTCTTCTTTTACGCGTTTCCCATCATGATTTATTCGAAACAACAAAACGCCGAACCAACACAATCTAGTTCGTTTTACGGCATAATTTGAAACAAAGAGAACATCTAAACTGATTAATTAATGTAGCAACTGGTTTACTATGTAAATAGTGGTCGTAAACCACCCAGTGTGCATTACGGGCTTATGTTGTGTGACATATTACTGCAACGTTCTCGGAACTGAAAGCCGAACATCGATATGCACTGAAATAGATGATTATTACTTTCTATGGGTATTGAGAGCGTGGCTTTATAATTCTGGTAGTATTCAGACACGGTTTTATATACAGATATCGTTTTGAATGAAGCTGTTGCCTCTTTCAATTAGAAATATAGTAATATCCAGCATTCACCAGCGTATCAATCGATCTTCCGTCTTTATTGATATAAATACTTATTTTACATTTAAGTTTGAAAAACTCAAAATAAATAAACGAAACATTTCATAAACTCCCACAATTCATCTAAACACAGGATTAAACAACAAACACACTCAAGCAAAAAAAGGAACCCGAAAACAGCTCGCATTTACGCGAACAAGTGCGGTACAGTGTGTAACAAAAGTAATAAACGCGATCGTCCGACAACATACGCTAATGAAATTTATAATCCATAAAGCCGAGCCGTTGTTTTATAAAGAGTAATAATCGTAAAGCCACGTCTATCGCTTGGGCTTATTAAATAATGTGAGTGACTGTACTAAGCGTATTGCCCTTTTGAGGGTCCCGAATTGGATGATGCGTGAATTCGTAGATGTTTTTGGCTTAATTGTAATGGTGATAACGTGATGTTAATTTTTATCGTAGCTAAATTAACTTTTGTGTAAATTTTATATTACAATACGTAAATGAAACGAAATTTTAAATAAATATCTCTTATATGTATGTATACGCGTCTTCAACTTACCCTATCCGTTCTGCATCAAAATTTTACAATCATGTCAATGTACTCGTCAAATCAATGTAGGTACAACGAAAATCCCAATTCCTAAGATCCAAAACACTACCGAGCACAAAAGCGTAGAGTAAGTACACTTGGCTTACATTTGCCTCGCCCGCGGCGTTCCCAAACTAAGTTACTTTAAGATATTATTACAAATGTTCAAAGCCACGTATGTATATTAGCGAACTTTACCACTCCTAATGTTTGTTCACGGCACTGGCCTTCCGCAAGGTACGTAACACAGACTTCAGTGTAAATATAGTTTAGGTAACTAGTCCGCAGATGCCTAGAACCGATACCTAGAATTTTTCTTAAGACTTGCTTAATTACTCGGCGGTTCAATCAAGTTTTCCGTTTAATATTTAGGATAGTATCTTAGAAGCCCTAGACCGATTACTAGCCTTGCTATACCTCAGATTTTCTTTTACCTAAAAAAACTTTCAGTTCAGATTAATCTGGTCAGTTTTTCATTAATCAGAGTACCTTGCCTAATTGAAAATATTGGCGTTATCAAAAATTTTCTAGCATATTTCCTTGAGTCAAAAGAACGCGTAAAAATGAGCAACAAAACTTTAAGTCGCTATAGCGTAAAAAACCAAAGGAATAGAAAGTTAAATCTTTTAGTCACTACACTAGTATTAGAATACTAGCTCACTGTAAAATTCTGCCATGTCTGTACGTCTGTTTAGTTCGTCATTTCGGGTTAGTAGTGACAACGAGCGTGTACTGCGGTACTTTATCGTCAGCTACAGTGCGATTGTCACATGAATGTAGCTTAGTGAGTTGTGAATCCATTGTGATGAGCTTAAGCAAATCCCTTAGTTTTAAGTTCTTGTTGCTTTTGTTTGATGCTTTATACACAGTTTAACTTTTAAGTCTTGACTGTGAGTGTGTGATTATGTGGAGTCCCTGCTGGATCTTTCACCAAAATTGTTTAGTTTTGTTTTTTGTTAGTTTGTTCATAATTAGGTTTTACTTCAGACCTTATAACTAATAGGTTTCTTGGGTGCAAACTTTTCTTATTACCTTAAACAAATAATATGGGAATATAAGAGAGTGTTAAAAATAAATGTAGATACAACTTAAAGTACATCATCAATTGGTAAACACATGTCAACCACGTTTAGAAATTTTTATGCGCTTAAATCCCTCATAAATATTAATACGGTTTTGTAATTTATTACTTAGTGATAATATCTGTTTTATTTTATGTGTTTAACCCCTAATTGAGTGTGGAGGAAGCCACGACTCATGATAAAATACGAGCAAGATTAAAACCGGTTATCGAGTGCATTATTTTTACAAGGTAATTTTAATTAAAATTGTAATTAAATTATCAGTTGCATACTCTAAGTATTTATTACAATTACTCCCTAACTCTTTATAGGTATTCGAACATGAACTTATCAACTCTTCGAAAGTTTAAAACCTATTCTACTCTTTTACTTCAGACAGTTCAGACTCTTTCAATGACACTAACATATCACACCATCTTTCATCTCTTGATGGCTAAAGTTGCTGCAGACAATCTAGATTCACAACTAAAACTAGATAAACTAACTGGTGAAAAGGAAGAATAGAGTAAACCAGATAATACCTAGACTAAAAAACAACTCTTTACGGGTAAAATATTTCCGCTCTAAACGCAAGCAAAAACAACCAAGAAAGAGGAAGTTAAACCCAAACGAATCACACTCTATAACTCAACTAAAACTACGGCAACACCAAACAAGATTCCGCGATAAATTCAAACCTTACAGAATCGACTGAAAATTTGATAGGGACGGGACGCCTTTAATTCATAAATTAATTAAACTTGGCCCGGCTTTCGAAGACGGAGTTTGCTGTCATTGCGAATGATAAGCAGGCTTCATTAGGATTCACGGGGCAAGTGACCCGGGCTAACGAGTCGGTCACTACAGATTTGTCACTCTAATACCCGGGTATTCGCAGCCGGGTATTTGTGTGTTTTGTTTTGTTAGTGTGGGCCACGTTCGTGTGATGATTGTAGTTTTTAAAGAATGACTTGTTTTGTGTTTGTTATTTTGCTGTCTGGAATGTTGTTATCATTGCTAGCGTGTATTCATAGTAGAGAGCTAAAAATGCAGATTTTTATTATTATTAAGCTACCAACAATAATACAATGTTCTGAATAGGTATTATGGTAATATATTCGAACTATTAGGAAATAAAATAAGCATATTAATCAATATATATATAATTTACAATAGTATTCAACGTATCCAAAAAAGCACTTATTAATATCACTTCCCGAGCTTACAATTTCATAATTTTTCGTCACAAAATTAAATCCCTTTGACATTACCAGGCGCTTATATCTCAAAGGAGTTTTTAATTCATTCAGTAGTAGCAAGACATACTTTAATTATTACGTTGGGCAACTGAGTGACGGCCAACAATAAAAGCACAAAGCGAGGCGAAGCTATAAATTTTTAACGTCTTCACGAAACAGCGTTCATTTAGTCCCTTTGAGACTGTGTTAACAGTTGCCGGGCAAAAGGGAATTGTGCATTGTCTTTTACGAAAAACAATCCCTTAATAGAATATGTTTCCAGATACGTACATAACAGGTACTTTGAAATAATATCATGATCAAATGTCCATTTTTTTCATAGTGAATGTTCCAAAAGATTTTTTTTTTCGATAATTTTAGTGTCAAAATTGGTGAAATTTAAGACACATAAACTCTAATATAAACATAAACCAACAATGTTGATATCAGCAATTTTCAGCAAATGAAATGGCCATAATCTATTCTAGCAAACATTATAATTATGGAAACTAATGCTGTTTCATAATTAACTATTAACAATAATTACGTAGTTCGAGTTCAATATAATTTGGTAAATTTCCTATTACCAACTAGAAACATAAATTTAATTAAAGACTTTATTTCCGCAACAAATAAATGGTTCCCACTGGTTTATTGGCACTCAAAATGAAGACAGTCCATAGTCTTAAACTGGAGAATCACAACAAAACATAAACTTTCGAAGTATTTACTGTTCCTAAATTAAATCAGGAACAAAATCTCTGAATTTGATTGCTCAATCCAAAGTCTGTATTTGCCATAACCTGCCAAATAAATTCGCAGCCGATAGCTCTCTTTAACGACTTCCAATGGTAACGTTTTATTGGCCGTCAGTTTGACGCTAGCTAACTTCAGGGTGTAGCCTTTATTAATAATACTCGTTTTATTACTTAATATGAAGTTTAATCATAATGGAGGTATAAATGTTATTAAATTCCTGGTACCTCCGATGGCGATGACGGTTGCCGATAAATTTTGATATAATTTTATGATCCGTTAGAAACTCCATGTACAAGATTTTATGATTTTATAATCTACATCCAAGAATAGCTTTCAAATTCACATCTCTAGGCTTATTTTAATATCATCATCATTCGACATAGTGACCAGAAAAATATCTTCAATAGACCATTTTTTTAAGTGTATATTATTATTATATATAATATAACCTCGGACAATTCACACACGGCCATCTAATCCCAAACTAAGCAGAGCTTAAACTATAGTGACCAGAAAACTGATAAACATACTTATAATACATACATATTATAGATTAATTACACCCAGACACGGAAAAAATATCATGCTCATCACACAAACATTTGTTCTGGGTGGGAATCGAACCCAAGACCTTAGGTATAGCAGTCAGGGTCACTAACCACTAGACCAACAGGCTAGTCTTCATTAAGTTTTCTCTATTGTTAAAGAAAGTTACGCTTTTGGGATTCTTGAATTTCTGCTTACTCTTAACCAAAAAGATCACATTCGTAAAGAACAAATTTTGTTTACAGATGTTCCTAATAACAATTCCTAAAGTGTTGGTGCAGTAACTGTGACATTATGTTCGTGTAATTTATAACAATGAGTGAAAAAACTGTAAAGTGAAGAGATGGCTTCGTACAATCATCAGGAAACGCAGTCGAGTCCAGCTAAAGAACTGCCTCGGTAAGATATTTATTGGATAACTATTTCAATTTTTTATTTATTTCTTAAAATTTTCGTTTAACCTCCCGAAAATTAATTTATTTTATAGTGGTGATCACAAATTATATGTCGTTTTATAGAATGTAAGAAGAGGCTCGTATCGTTCGTTATACTATTTAACATCATTCGACCTTAAATATTAAAATGACGATATTTTACACGAGGTTGATTTATTAATAAATTTAAAATAAATACAGTAAAACCTTTTGAATATTCCACCTCAATTCTGCAACGAAACAGTCATTTACACAAAACAGGATTGTAAACAACTTTTCGTATTGAATGATAAAAACATTAAATGCATTTAAATGTCAATAGCCGACGGACAAAAGTATCGAATGACTTTATCTGCATTGTATCCAATGCCGCCATTGACCAGTATCTGTAGTCTGATAAATATGAAACTATCTCCTGTTACAAACGTTTTGACAGATGATTGACTATTGTAATTAGTTATCGTTTGTCGATGGATGATGTTAAAGTTGTTTTGATTTTTTTATGACCCTGAGTAATGTCAGTGTCCCATTAAATATATACACAGTTTTATGAAACATTTCCCTATTTAGAGCTATTTAAAGGTTTGTAAGATCTTAAAGGAAAATGAGTAAATTTTATAAAGAATGCAATTGACACATCGTTCTACGCGAATCATACAGACATGACAGACAGATGGACAATTTCATCTGTCAATTTCCACATAATCACGGCTCAGTAGCTAGTCTCATAATATGTACCAATTACTGACATAATTAATTTCAATTCAAATCCGATGAAACAAATTACCACGCACGTAGTAACTAGACATCCTCACGGCGCATACCCATGAATACAGAACACCCATTTCGTAGCGCGTCTTTCAACTAAACCCGGACAAAAATCGTTGGCGTCGGGCAGAACAAAACGCGTTGGATTGTCGGTGTAAATGTAGCAATTCGTCGCTACCTGCATGCAGGACCGGACATTGAATGTTTGGTCAATTTGAAGGCACTACCATGGAACTTTATGAGATGCAAATATTAATCTGGTATTGTTTGTCGCACCTCTGATTTTCAGAGGTATTGTTTTGGTGTTTTGTATTGGAAGTGCATATTGTAAGTCTCCATGTGATCGCGAGCATTTTGAGTTTAGTCACATTTTACTTAAACACAGATTAGTCAGTGATAATGTCCATAAAATAAGGGTGATATAATAGACTATAAAGGTCATTTCCTAAAATGCCAAGCTAGTTTATTCTGAATTAAACAAAACGGCTATATCACTCCTTTAGTGTAACGGAGTGATATAGCCGTTTCCATTTCACCCAGGTACTTTTCCATAATTTTGTTGGTTGACTGTCACATTTCGTGACCCAGAAATTATAATAAGCCGCAATTAAAAATGCAACGTGAGTCAAGATCGCAAAACGATCGAGTATTAATAGTGAGGGTCGTCCATTTTAGTTCGGAGCCGGATGTAAAATCGATACAATGGGTACACAGAAAGATCGCAGACATTTGGTGCACGAGCGTTGAAAAAACGTTTATTATTTTAACGCACGCTTCACACTGAACGTTTGTTTTACACTGAAAGTGACTATTTATTTATGTTATGCCTTTGTGTTCGCACGCTAGACGAGAATGTGAAAACAATGTTTTTCCTTTCATACAAGGTTGGTGTAAATATACCAATGGGAGTCGATTGATGAAAGGTACGAATGTATGGTTGTACAAAAGGATTTTTTTATAAATTTTGGTAACATTTAATTTCATTTTTTAGACTTAGCTCGTGAAAAAAAAGGCATTGAAATCTCTAAGAAGTTTACTATAGCATTTTTGCAATGTAGGTTAACTATCACAAAAATGCAATAGCAACTATATATTATTATGCGTGCATATAGAATTTATCAAAATGATTGTACAACGAACAATATAGTCCGCTCAATTATTTTATTAAATGGACAACTCTCCAAATTTCCCAATTGTGAAATACTGCGTTTTTTGAGGCAGGTATTTTTATCGGAGTATTATTCTGTATATTGTATTCATTCGGATACCATCAATTAATTAGACTTCCATATTAAACATTCTGTTGATGCGTAAATATTTAAAAAACGAGTTCATTTGTTTTCACACGGTTTTCCATTTTAACAAAATGGATATTCCCGGAATTTTATAATAACATTATAACTCGTTTGTTTATTTTTGGTTTGAACATTTGTGAGGCTATGTTTGTGGTAAATAAATTTAACTTTATGATAAATTATCCCACTGCTGGATAAATGATACTATGAGTGTTATTGGCTTATCAAAAATTCCGCAAAAATGTATTGTGTGCAAAGATCAGCAACAATCGCATACAAAGAGACTTGAAGCTGTATTTAGGTTACCTGGTAATATAAAACAGTCAATCTTAAAGCAACAGTTCGACACGTTCTTAAAAGTAAATCTAAACAATAAATAAAAATGTTTCGTTGGAAGTTTCTTCAGCCAAGTTCCTTTGGGAAAGAGCTGCATAATACGTTTTGTTGGGCTATGTCGTCGCGGTCCCTTGACAATGTCGTTCCGTCGTCGTCTCGCCTTTAAACTCACCTAACTGTATGTAGAGCGGTGCTTTTAAATTGATCAATTTAAGACTAGAGTAACTCTTTGAAAGAGACTTGTTTAGTTTTATAAATCTTGAGGGAAACGGGAGTCTTGTTGATAGAATAAAGTAGGTAGACACTACCAGTATAGCTTCTGTATCACCCCGTTCTAAAATGGAGTCGTAAACTTGTCGTACCGATAGTGTTCTGCCTGTCTATTCTGTTAATAATTTCGGTGACAGGTGAGAGTGAAGTGATAATAAAGCTCACTTCAAAAGTGAACCCAATTGACCTTGATTTAGAATTCAAATTCGAGAAATAATTTCGGTGACAGGTGAGAGTGAAGTGATAATAAAGCTCACTTCAAAAGTGAACCCAATTGGCCTTGATTTAGAATTCAAATTCGAGAATACGTATTTGACATCTCACTGCGGATTCCGCTGTCGAGACATGAAAATAATGTTACAGAATAGCAAGGCTGTTTCGGCTTACAAAAGCATGAAAATATTATCAGGTAGCAGTCTTTCACATTATATTATTATAGAATGTGAAAGATATATACATAAAACTATTTTATTTCGAACGTTATACTCGTTTGATGTTCTTTATTTTTAATTGGAGCTGAATGATGTAACGACTTTGCCGTTCTCAGACTATCCGTTCATTCGATTCTTAATACAAAAATATGAAAGAAACTGAAAACCAAACAGCAAAACCTAAAAACTTCAGAAGCATAAATTGCATTTTTCCTCTCTATTTCCCCAAGGAAACACGCCATTAACTCCAAATTGCGGCAGAACATCTCAATTACCATAAAACTTTGGGAAACTAAAAAATCCGCAAACAAAAGGGGTATTAAATCAAACACAATAAAGTTTCCCGTCTAACTAGTGGCGCACCATAACTCATTCCCGTCGATAATCACACCATAACTTACAGCGCCCTCTGTAGCCGCCCGCTAATATTAAAGTGGTGTAATGTCGCAGTGATCAGTTTTAAAATGTAAATTTATTGCGCAACGCGACGTGTTACGAGGATTTACGTCCTCTTCAATATTGTTGAGGTTTTATGATGGTCTTTTATTACTTGTATATACTATTTTTGGGTGAGTGGCTTCGTTATGACACGTAATCGGGTTACCACGGTGATTGGGGAATGTTATGGGTGCTTACGTTTTGACAAGCTTGGTGGGACTGGGTATCGACTTATTTCGTCTTTTTGTTATCCTCATGATATTGTATCTATGATAATGGTAAAGGACGACCTGATACCCTATAGTAAATTTATCATCAAAATCACATTTGGTTTAAGCCTAATTTGCCTTACCTACCTAAATTTTGTTTTCTTATTATTAATTTCCAAACATGATTACCTATTAAAGCTTTGATGTTCAATGCTGCAAGTTACCATATTAATCACGAGATTGTCACAAGCCTACAAATTTATCACATCCATCCAAAAATAAATTTCCAAATTGGGCTCTCGTTAAATATTCCACGTATTATTCATCAATTCATCATCAAACTATCCAAAATCGGGTTAAGTTTAAAATTGAACTATCGAATCGTTTCGGAAGCTACAATAGATTTCGGTCACGCAAAATGTAAATTTTGGAAAAACGTATCCGGTACGAACTGAATTGTTGCGAACGATAAAATATTTTGTAAAATAGATTGACTTATAAATCTCGTACTACTTATAGTATTCTGGGAAATGAATGGAGTCCAGAGTCCCAAATTTTGCATGCATTTTAATACTTCTTGACGTGCTGCGTTGTCAACTGTTTGTTGCATTGTACTATTTATTTATAAAATATGTCTATATGTTTTATGTATTTTGTGATACGTTTTTGGTTAATTATAATTGTTATCTACATTTACATTCTCAACATTACCTTATGTTATGGATTTTCTTGCTCCATGCAAATCATCACTTTCAACTTTCAATTCAACTTTTACGTTGACTGTTACTTACACTAAGCACATATTTATTTTTTCCTATTGTGACAAACAACATGTTATACCCATAACAAATGTTTGTAAGTAAGCAATAAACTATACAAATTAGCTACAATTAGTAGAATGTACACATGTTCAAATGTAGCAGCCTACAGTTATTACTCGATTGCACGAACTTTACATATTTTGGCCAAATTTTTTGTCCATGTTTATATTGTTTATACCCTTTAAGGTATTAATTAAGCTAACGATATGGATATCATTTTGGTCTTGTAAGTTATTTAAATGTTCTAGAAACATGCCAAGTGAGCTATTATTAGGCTAATTAAGAGTGTTATTAACCTTGGGCCATTCATTATTTGTTCCATTTAGGCAAAAATAATTGCGGTGCTTATAATGTATGGCTTCTTGTTCCTACAATTTTTAACATTATAAATATTATTTTGGTATAAATATACCACATAAATTGTTCATTTACTTTTTATTTCGCCTATTAAATCAACATATTGAAACATAAATAATGTTTTACGTTTTTTGTTATTCCCGGTCTTTACTTCATTCTGGTGTACTAGGCTTAGTTTCTTGTTTCATCGGAAAAAGTAGTAGCTCCTTCATCCTTCTAAGCTTCATATGTTTCTAACTTATCATAAGTAATATTCACAGTTCAGCTTACTTCAAATCTGCGGTATCCGACATACGTAACTTGGTGTAACATAAATCTCGAGTCTTCAGTATCTTCAGCTCATTTTCATTCAGGCCACGACAACCGTCCGACGTGTCAAATATGACGACATTTTTGGTAAGTTTTAAGGAAAATCCTAGCGTTATGATTTGCATCACGTGTTAGATGACACGTGTGTAATATTTCTTTTCCGCGATAAGAAATTTTGTAAGGAATTACCGAAGATCTTCTTGAAAAATGTTACTTGATAAAATTCTGCCTCGAACTTATACTCTGGTTTGTATACGTGCCCAATTATCTATATGGATTTTTGTTTGAACCTTTTAACGATAAATTAGATATCCAGAGAGTTACAAGCTAAACGGATAATGAATACGTGTTTAACTATTTTGAACATCCCCATATTTGGAACCACACAAATAACCATTTATTAATTAACGACATTCAACTACCGACAAATTATAACGGACATAATATTCATCCAATCGTTTTTGGTCACGCGTTGAACGAAAATAGCTAATTTGGGACATGTAGTGGTACTTTATCATGCAGGGAGATATTTCTGGGTTTATAAAAATAGTAAACCCTTTCAGAGTAATTATGATGAACAGTATTGGTTTAATTGATCAATAAATATGTTTGGATGCGCTGTGAATGTTAATATTTTAAAGCAATGGTAATTCTTTGTTTGAGTACGCTTTTTGATGTATATTTTATAAATTTTCCAACAGAAAAATAACGCTGTAGTAATAAATAAGGATGCGATTACATGAATATCAAAACATTTTGAAATGGTTTTAAAGGCTGTGATGATTCATCACTGGTTTAAAAATTGTCGTGGTGATCTACACATTATACAAAATATATGTTTTTTTAATTCTTCCTCGATACTGAAGATTTTGAGTGTCATGAAATTGTCTTTTATAAAGGCATAAATTAAATCAGGCTCACAAAACATCTGAAAATCGGATAAACGTCCGAATTACCGAATCACCGTTTGGATCTAATAGCCGTGGGTCCAAATACGGAGGTACACGCTTGGCTGGCGGCCCCCCGCAATATCCGCATTTCGTATTCCTGTACCGAAACGCGTCCGTTTTCTGGATCCTTGCTAAATTGGCGCGGATCCGCGGATATTGACGACCAACTCTAATCAAGATTATTGCTGTCGAATGTCGTGCGGTGATGTGACGTCATAATGTCATGTAATGAAGAGGCTAGAAATATAAATGATGGAATTATTGTCGGTGATTTAAATGATTGCGATTCAAAATTATAAACGGATGTGAAATTGCGTTGTTTTTTGTTTTTGTTTATAATTTCATTCTTAATGCTAGTAAAGTAAAATTAGAAGCATTTTAATCTGCAAAACTTCTAAAAAGTCATAAGATTACTATGGACCAATGCTCAAACAAGAGCATAAAATAAAAATTTAAGAACCATAACTGCAGCTGGCACAAAACGAAATGAATCCAAAGTCTTTGAAGACAAAACTTCACAAGATAATTCAGTGGACTTTAATTTAGCTGTTTACTTTGGACTAACTCAAAGTGAAAGTAGGAGACAATACACTCGCCATAAAACAGTCCCCATAGCATTGTTTACTCGTAAAATAAAACATCGGCTCATCTCATTGCACGTATTTAGGTCAGCTCGGGAATTCGCGTCACGTTCGTCCATTTGTTCCGATGTATTGCCCGGTTGATGCGCGAAACACCTGGCTAGTTTGGACAGTGCCATTAGTTCGCCGATTTTATGGGATTTGTTTTTGTTTTAGATTTGATCAGTTGATTCCTTTGTGGGTAATGTTTTCTTTTTTCATTTTGACAGTTTTATTATATCTGCTCAACCAGCAAATTGGTTTTAAAAGTTGTTCATTGTTTTCCTTATAATTGTTTCGTGACCATTTTAACAGACAAGAATTGAAAATGGAGCAGAAGATATCGGAAACAATTTTCCTCATATCATTTGTTAAATAGTTAATCACAAACCGTCCTACCTTAAACTTCGCAGCTCTATCAACTCAATCGTTATTACGGGAAATCTTCGACACCACAGCATCTTTTAACGCTTATATTCACAAAACCAATTTCCATGCGAGGATTGAACCCTTGGTAGGAGGCAGACGTGATCCAATCTCGGCAGATGATTGATATGTCGAGGCTCGTCGGACATTCTGCAGATACAATTTTTTATCTCTACTTTTTGACAGTCCGACTGTATTTCGTGCGAAATAATTTATGGCTCTTTCTGGAGGATTGCAAGGATCTTGTTTTCGTATTCTTTTGTTTTGGGAGAAGTGAAATGTTTTAGTAATTGGGTTGGAAGTGTTGCATATTTTACTTGATGAGGGAAGAATTTTGAATCTTTTCTTGATAAAAATGTATTTTGTAGAAGTTCTACACATCTTGACTTGTCTTAGTAAATAACCAAGTATAAACAAAGAACGTTCTCGGATATAATCTCGCCTTTTAGAATAAACTTAACTCATAAAAAAATAATTTATTAAAAACTTAAACCAGGAAACGGCTACGTCACAAATTAAGTCAACGAATCTTCCTGAAGATTCCAAAAAAACTACTTTTTATCCCTACCTTGAGTAGCTTAACGACAGACTCTACATCGTCTGGGATTAAGCTACGTTGCGTGGCTCCTGCTGAATTAAAATTCATGAGCGTCAACCAATACTCAGCCAGACAAGGTGGAATTTCCTTGATATCTAGTTGTAACTTCAACTGCATCTGCAGGCGATTTCAGTAAACTTGGACCTATTTTATTGTACGTGATATTTCGTTGTATTGTCATTCGATTTTGTACATCTTTAAATATAAGGTGCTATAAAAACATCTGCCACGGCTTTAATGGGAGGTAGTATTGTGTTTATAGATTACAATAGTAAAGATAAATTATTGATTATTCATCATATTTTTTTTCATACAAAAAAAATAACGTATAAATTTGAATTGATTTATTAGTATAAAACCATCCCGTGTCATAAGCTGTTGCCGCTCCGCTCAACCTTGTGAACAACGTTACGCAGAATAGAGTCAATGTTAATTTAACTATTTTATTCTCTCAAATTTAAATATAAGGTGCTATAAAAATATCTGCCACGGCTTTAATGGGAGGTAGTATTGTGTTTATAGATTACAATAGTATAGATAAATTATTGATTATTTATCATATTTTTTTTCATACAAAAAAAAATTACGTATAAATTTGAATTGATTTATTAGTATAAAACCATCCCGTGTCCTAAGCTGTTGCCGCTCCGCACCGAATTCACGTAATTTGTGAACCACGTTACGCAGAATAGAGTCAATGTTAATTTAACAATTTTATTTTCTAAAATTTAATTAACTGTTCCGGGGTACGAAAGTTCTTCACTATTGTAATCTATAAACACAATACTACCTCCCATTAAAGCCGTGGCAGATATTTTTATAGCACCTTATATATTCGATAAATATAACTTTTTAGAACTACTAACTCTAATTTAAACATTCTGTATTTATCATGTTTTTCGCTTTAGACTGGACAGCCGAATTTTGAACAGAACAATACATATCGATCCAGCACATTTCCAGTCTTGCATTCTGGTAACCCTACCACCACTCGCTGGCGAACACGGGTTCGTTAATATGCGCCCCGGGCAAGCCGCCTCGACTTATTTGCCTGTTCCCGGCACTTTTTTAACAAATTTCTCCAACTTGGGATGGAAAATGAATGTTGATTTCTTGAGAGTTTTGGATTAGAAATTCGGGTTATGAGAATGGTTATATCTGTGCTTTATTATAATAAGGCTTGAGGAAGAATGTTTTCATAATAGATAAGGATGTGACCTCATTTTTGAGGATAATGTTATCATCAATTCTTTTCTCAACCTTTTCATACACGGCGTTTAAAATATGTTATATTATGTTGTAACGATTATTTATCCTAGTCTAGGTTTGTCATATACTTTGGTAGATTTACAATAAAGCTAAGCCTCGCGTGTCGCCGTCTACATTTCAAAGCCTTTCTCTGCAGAAATATAATTAAATGCAATAAATTGGCGGTGCGCCAAACCTTTAGACTTACACTCGTGTGGTGTAAGCGCAATATAAAATTGTTTTAGTACAATGTGACCACCTTATTGGTAATTGGAAAAGATATTGATATTTTAGAGGTATTTTAGAATTGTTCGTTTGGAATAGTGCCCGTTTTTACAATTATTTAGTAATAAATGTGGACTTATGTATCCAGTACCAAGAAGACTACTAAACTACCTTCCTTACATAGTACAGAAGTTCCGTCCAATGAAAGCCATAATTGATCTAGTTAGATAGGTTTTGGAATCATAGATATGTTAACAACTAACCATCATTTTTTATGAACTACATAATTTGGCTCCAGAAATTCATTGCCCAAAATAGCCAGTGGTAACAGAGCATCTGGCTTAACAAAACTCAAATCTTCCTTTCTTTAATTGTTAAGAGTTTTTCTTGGTCCCATTGTTATAATTCGTATGCATTAAAATGAAACTAGTTTCGTGGATAATTTCGCGGCAAACTTAACGCGGAAGAAGCAGATGGTGCGTTCGAAACATGTTCTCTTGAATTTAAAATAGCAGCAATAACCTGTTCCAACAAACTTTTTTGGCTGAAATTACTTTGAAGTCTGCTTTAATTTTTATTTTCTGTATTTTAGAGCATTTCATTTGTAATACAATACTTTTTCGAATGAGCATTCATTAAAATAAATGCACAATGCTTTTGGTATCAACTTTAATCTGGTAACAATGAAAATTAAATAAACACAAAATATTAATTTACACCTTTCTATAAAACAATACTGTTTCATATTTAACTGCACGTCGATAAAAGCTCCACTATTCAGACCAGCAATTTAATCAAAATACCATCACAGCTGAAAAATTCAGCATTCCTTAACCGGTTTAATAAAATTCTTTCCGTCGTAAAATTGTATTGTATGAAACTGTAAATCATTGGCGGACAGAACCGACGTTTATAAAGTAAAATCGATCTTCCGTGGAGCAGGTTATCGCCTGTCATCGGCATTGCATTGTCAAAGATGGGAATTTTAAGTAGAAACATACTTCTTTACGCTAATCTTACAATGTCCCCGATACGAGGGCGTCGAAATGTCTTTACACAGATATAAATATATTTGAGGAACATTGACATTGATCTCGTTTTCGTGGAAGTGTCTAAGGTGTTACATTAAAATTCCAATCAATCCGTAATTTGGATAAAATTTATACGACGTAAAAGCGTTATTTTGAAAAGTACATTATGAATGTGATTTATGCTTGTAATATTTTCTTATTATTGTAGTTGGAAACCAGTTGGTAATATCAATAAAAACAAAGATGTTGATAATATACTTTTTTATGTTGTAGGTGCTGGATGTAATTATATATTTAACACATTTAAAATAACATCAATCTTTGAATTTTTCATTCCTTTATCACTTTACCAAACAAAACCGATTTAGACTGTTCAATAACTTGAAAACCATATTTCGCTACCCAGAAACAGATCCGAAACTCCAAAATCAAAACCCATCCATTCTCCCAACATCTGGGTAGTATAAATGACAAGGAAGCGAGGGTGGGTTGCAATTTACATAATGTAATCAGCCAACAGCGGATCCGATGACTCGAACCGCCTCCAGCTCGAGTCGCGAAATTTTAATTTATTTAAGTCCGACATCTCGGGACCTTCCGATCTGTCCTTTGAGGCCTTTGATTGATGCCAAATGATTATTATTGGAAAATGGAACGAAAAAATCGTTCGCTTTAATAGAAATTGGGAAGGTTGAGATTGGAGGTCGAGGCAATTTAGTGGTACGGTCTATTTGACTTATAAGGCACTTTCTTTTGGGTTCGCTTATTAGGCCTCTATTCTAAACCTTGATTTTATGTTTTCATTTAATTCTTTCTCTGCGTATATGAAGTGAAGCTTATAATGTATGTTAGAAAAACTAAGCGGATACATTTGTAAGCGTAGTAGCCATATGTAAATTGAAACATTACAGTTAACTGCAAATGCACCAAAAGCAATTCTCACATCGTTAACTTACATTCCCCAGTCCTCATCCACTGCCACAAAGTCGAACGTTTCCAACAAAAACTCTTTAAAAACATTAGAAGGAAATTCGCTTGCAACACTCGTATACCAATCGCGATAAGGCATCGCATAAACTTAAAGATCTTTAACCAGATCCTCTTTGTATTCATGGGATGAAGGAAAACTTCCCCAGGTGCGTCACCCCCCCCTTCCCTGAGGTGAGCCCACTTCCTCCACTCCTTTTGAAAAATTTCGAGCATTTTTAAATTACTGCCCGCCTTTTGCATGCGGCCATGAAGTTGTTTGGACCGCCGTTTACCAAGTTTAGTAAATGTTCATTTAAAATTTGTTTTTTTTTTGTTTGTTATGTTTAATTAAATGATTTTATTAGAGACAAGTTTTAGCTAACGTAGAATTTATTCAACAATCATTATCATTTAATATGTATGACGGATTTGTTTATTTATACATATAGGATGTAGAAATGGGTAAAAATGCGAAAAAGCACATTTTTTTTTGGATTCATTCTTTTAAAGAGATTTGCACACTATAATAGCTCTTCGAAATTATTTGTATAATCAGTTTAATTACAAATAGGCTAATCTCTAACTCGCAGACCTCGTAGCCCGCGATTCTTGTTCATTATATCTCCAGTTGTACTTTTGTTGCAAGAAAGGTTTTAACGTCTCCATCTTTGTGTTTCTCGTTATTAATCTGTGAAAGAGTACGACAATAAGGGGACAGTGCCAACTGAACGTTACGCCTTACGCTTGATGGAAATTTTAATTAAGATTTTTAACGCACCATTGCTACTCTGAATAACGCTTTGTTGAAATTTGTATTGGTGATAAGTAATTAAGACAATTTTATTTTGCCATCCACATAATAACTAAGAAGAAATAACTTTTGGGTTTGTTTATTACCTAACTTTTTAAACTTCATTCATGTAACTGTTCGAAAAATACACATTTAAGAATACTTAAAATTCGGTGACGTATGTGCCCAAAAATCTCATATTAAACCACCAAGCGAAAACCAGTCTTAATTACCCACTGATTACATTAATAAATTAATAATTTGTATAATAAATTGCCTTGACTTTCAGGTGCGCTGAATCCGCGAACGTTCGGAAATTACCAAACAGCCATAACTCACGATTCGCAACAATTATCGTACTGTTTTATCGTACTTACTGTAATTTCCGAACTTGTACGTATTGTTAGTTGAAGTAATATTGAAGGGAAAAGTGGTAAAGAAGTAAAGACATGATTATATTATATGAAAAGTCGATTATGTGCATATTAAAGTTGAATACCATTATTTATTGGAGCGATTTTTGTGGTAACTTCTTTTTTGACTTTAGTTTTATTTAAAAGTTGAATATATCATATCTTTAGAGTTTAGACAATAGTAATATCGTTATTTCGATAAATAACGTTCGAATTATTATTGAATTTTGATAATTTGTCATACTGCAATACCTTTAAAAATATTGTCGGCAATTTCTAAACTACTATACTAAAAATACTGTACAAAATATTTCTAATTACATTTCCAATTAAATACTCTGAAATGTAATGTCGCATCTAACATCAACTCACAAAACATTCCCAGCAACCCACATTCGCAAGACCAACTAATTACTGAAGCGAAGTGAAATAACTTGAATTAGTTACTTTTCTTGTCGAATGTACCACGAAGTCACTAACGAACTTGTTACTCAGAGAAAATATACGGCGTGTAACTGTCGCATATGTAATGATATAAAATAGTGTCTACGCAATATTAATTACGGCCCAACACGACATTTATGTCAGCAGGAGTTTTCTCTAGAGGGGGATTATGGTTCGCGCAGACACCGAACAGTAATCCAAGTTTAAAAGTTATGACGCCAGTATTTTAGGGTTGAATTGTTTATTTTGTGTTAAATATTTAATTTAAAGCATGTATTATTTAAGCAAGCTTGATGTTTAACTGTCCTGGACTACATAAAGCGTGGAACCATTGCTGTAATGTATATTGTTGTGGCTATAAATGTTGTGGGAATAGACATCGTTTTTACGATGATTTAGTTATTATTTGAAATGTAAAGCATAGAAATGTTCTAATGGGAACTATTTACTTGTATTTTGGAGTAATATATTGATTTCATTATAAATAAATGTTTTTTTTTTAGAAGAAAACAACAGATCAGTGCTGAAATCCATGTGTTTAGAATCTTAGCACTGAAATAAACAAAAGCTACAAACATTACACAAATCTCACCTACGGTGTTTCCTCTGCGTCTTGTCACAATCAAAACTAGGCCGACAAGTTGCTGCTAATAGGATGAAGAGATTAACTTTGTTTGCCCAAATATATGAAGATTAGCAAAATGAGCGCCCGTACTGGATGAAATCGTCACTTTATCTTGACTACACTAAAATGATGGAGATTTACGCTGTAATGCTGGTTGTTTGAGGAGTCCTTATTTATAAGGATTAAGATTTTGATGTACGACTTTTTGTTTTAGTGTTATACCGTTAGCGTTGTGATTTCTAGTTAGTCGAGTGGTATTAAACCGAAATGTGCGAGTAAGATATTTTACGCTAGTGCTACTAATTCTGTATTTATTAAATAGGAGCTTTTGCCAAAACTATAAACACATAAAAGGTTATTAAAAAAAAAAAAAAATGTGAGGTCCTAATATGTTTGTGTATATTCTGAGATTGAGATTTATCGTCTCTAAACGAAATCACGCAACACAACATTCTTTAGCGCTACATTGATTTTACCAAATGAAAACAAAAGAGTAACAATAACATTCTTTAAGACAAAGGAAAAGTATAAGAATTAAGTGAACATTCCATCAAATCTGTCTGTAGGATGGCTACGGTAGTAATGAAGTGGAAAGACGAATTTAATGTGTCTTAGCGATACGGCGCGGCGGCGTCTTGGTAATGTTGCGTGATACCACGGACGTTGAAATACCACTGGATACGGCTGAGTTGGAAGGGAATGTAGGAAGTTCAAGATTTATAATCTAGGTTTAAAATTGTGAGGTTAAAATAGTTTAAGTCAAATTATTTTTGTAGAAACCTTGATGGGACAAACATAGCTTTAATTGATAATGTGAATAATATAAAGACAAACATGATTTTTTTTATGTAAATTCTAACTTTAGTATTACAAGTCTAACTTACCTATCTACCCAAATATTGTTTGTGACTGACCAGTTACAAAAAAATATATAAACACACCTTACTTGAGGACGGCATGCCTGCGCCTTGGTAATTATGACTATATGATCAAAATTTTAATATCAAATAGAAACTTTTTCTAAGAGTTTTTGAAAGCCATTTCAAATTTTTGGTGACGATGGTGAAGTATGACATCAAAACTAGTCGCAAACTTGATCGATTTGCAATTTCTAAACTTTGTATAAGACAGCTCTTTTTTATATCCACAACCCAGACGTTCAGAAATAACGCTCTAATGAGTGTAAAGTAGGGGAAAGGAGGTTTTAATGCTCGCCATTCGTCTCCCCCGTACGAGTGTCGCTTCTGCTTCGACGAACCCAGACACAGGCTGGCAATATCCTCATACTATTTTTATTTCTACTGACCAGTCTGAAAAGATAAGACATAAATATAAGCTGCTCTGTGGAAGATAATGTTTATATAAACCAGTTGAACTGGAACTCTAGTGACATTGTTTAGGGATCAAATTGTAGGCCATATTATATTGGTGCTCGTGGTTGTACTTTAATGTCGCGTTTTAATGCTTTATTTGTGAAGTCTATTGTGTTTTCAGTTAGAAATGGCATTTGTTGCTTTGCTCAGATTTGTGACTGATTACTGCAAGCTGCCTTTATTTTATAAGACTATTTATTATACCCGAATATTTTCAGGAGTCAATGAAAATGTATCATTATAATTTTAGTATGTCATTTAACAGTAATTTCCAAATCATACTTTTTGCTACATACTGGCCCACCCCGACAAAATTGCACTTAAAACAAATCTATACATTAAAATTCTGATGGAGACTTCTTGATTTTTGAGTTCATACAGACAGACTCGGTCGAGCACTTTGTTTTATATAAAAAGATTCATAAAACACAATATTTATTATGTCTCTGAAATCGTACATAAGTTGTGTGTCTGTACCCACCACCGGGATCATTATACGCGTGTAATGAAACACCCACGGCGCGCCCGCGGCCATTCTGCGTAATGCCGAGCGGCGGACGTTCCTGATAATGCTCGGCCAATGCTTGATAGATGGCTTGATTGTTCCTCTGTCCGATGATATTTATTGTTATGCGATTATTTGGTAATTTTATACGGGAAAAAGTTGATAAGTAAGATATTTTTAATGGGCAAAGTTATCTTTGTAGATTACTTTTAGGTATTTGATTAGACGTAAATTAAGGGTCGTCCAATTCATGCAGCCGTTAGATATATTGTTGAACTTAAGTGCCCGGATAAATTATTTGACGGTTAAATCCATACGAGTCGTGATTTAAGACTCGAAGTAAATAATGAAAATCATGACACTTTCAGACTACTCATTTCACAAAAAGTTATAAAAAGTGAAAAGGAAATCGAAATATCAAAAGAGCTTTCAGCAGACTTAAAAATGAATGAGAATAGCATTTGAAACATAAAGCAGACTCAGACGCACTAGACGTTTAATAAGGCATTTGCAATAACAGTCAACGTTTCGAGCCGATCGGAGACAAATTAAACTCTTCTTACAAGATGCTCAACGGTCCAAGTTATGAGAGGTTGAAACACTGATAAAAAAGGGGTGGCATTTAAAAAAATGTGTATGCATAGGAACTTTTCGTAGGGCAAGATAAATGAAATTCAGGTTTAGACTACAATTAGGAAATTATGACAATGCACATTATCGATAGAATCCTTATAGTTTTATTTAGCTGCAAATAAAGGTAAATAATAGTATATAGCTAATCTTGTTGGTAACGATAGGTATATAACATGCTTACGACATTATATCTATAACATTTAAGTTCACTGTGCTAAAACAATTAAATCCAGCTACTTATTTTCTTTGCTTATCACCTCCATTTCTCACACAGCATTTAGAAAAATTATTTAATTTACTTAATTTATTTTCCAATTTCCTCCTTCCCATATAACTTGCAGCACAGTATAAAGCGTAACAAGGCATGAGAGAAATGAGCTTCAAGGTACGGAGACTGTCTTATAATGCCGTGTTTACAGCAAGGATTTTAATATGAACATCCGAACAAGCGCTTACGACCCGCTGTGCCGTGAATGTAAGTTTAACACGTTTGAACGAGATCGTTGTTTACAGGTGTAGTTTTAGTTTTGATTTTACAAGAAATGTTAATTGGTATGTTTGGGCATTCAATAAGATTACAAAATTGATGCTAGATGTCCTACGCAAGTAGGTGCCTAGGCATATTACAGCTAGCTTTATAGTTTTTGAGCCATTTGATAATTACACAAAATTAAACTTCATATTATTTTACTAGTTTTTAATCGGTATATCAATAAGTAGGTACATAATGAAAAATAAATAAAGCTCTTTATTTCATATATAAGAAATATATTTATTTTCCACAAAGTTATCAACAGCCTACAACATTTTCCTTCAGGCTTATAATTCTACCTCCTAGTGTTTCGTCAGCATCAATCAAACTCCTGTAAAGCGAGCAGACTGTTCGGCTGCTGCCGGTGTACTGAGCTGAAGCCAATATTTCAAGCAACAACAATACCTGTCAGGCGCACGCACAACTCAATTATGTTCGATCTACCGTCACTAATGCCAATGAAAAAATTGTACAAGCAGAGGCGTTTTAAAACGTGGAATTCGGCAGTGTTTTGTTTTTCTTGTTGATTTATTTTCACATTTATTGCTGTCTTTTTGGAACGCAGGCCTTCGGTTTGAGGATGACAGCTGTTCTGTTTAGTTATGTATGCGTCGATGCTGTTTTGTTTTTTCTGTGGTTGTCTGATCAATTATTCACACGCGAGGAACATGCATGTGTACCTTTCTTTGTTTAAAAGAACGAATTGTTTCAAATTGTTCTTTCGGGAAGTATCAGTATCAGCAAATTACTTTTCAATACACCGTTATTTCTGTTTAAAAATGCGAAACGATGCGAAACATTTTGTTTAAAACAGAAACTAAACCGTTAGTTGACCGAACGCAATCCAACTCCATGCAAATACAGTGCATTGAATTCCCCATTTTTGCCATTATCAGTGTAATAGATAACCGCAGTGAACAACAAACCTAAAGCCGGTGGCACACTATCTGCCATACGCAAACAACAGTCCGCAATAAACGTAGCATTTGCATTTCCCATTAGGGTTGCAATGTTTGCGTACTAGCCGGTGAGAGCCGCTATTTGCTGAGCTCCCGATAACAGATTATGTATGGGATGTGTTAAAATCATTTTTAATTCGAGCTTTTTTCGTACTAGCCTTCGGTGTGCTATAGGGTTAACTTTTGGGATGGAACATAGATTCATTTGTTTTTTGAGTTATTTTTCTAGCCATATGAGCAACTGTTGAATGTAAAGTCATTGGTCCAATTAAGGTACCTACGACTTGGAAATAATAAAAAATACATGGAAGTCTCATGATGACACCATATGGGAACTCTGAAAAAACTTCCCTTGATCTTATTCTACGTATAAAGCTAAATAATCCCAATACTAAAACCAGCATATTGTCCATTTTAATACGTAATACAGTATATCCCTGGCGAATCACTTGGCTAGTTTCCCAAACTATTACAATATTAACTATAACTACACAAAAAGTTCTTGGCTCTCTGCCCCAAGATTTAGGATGTTCCAGAAACCAATTATAAGTAACAGGTGTTCGAACATATGGGAGTTCGGTTTACTCGCGTTTGTGGTTTACTAAAACGTTATGTGTGCGTAAAGATTCTTAGATATTGAGTCGAAATCTTAAAATTGTGCCTAGATACTAGATACACCAAATTTTATATTTCATAGGAATTGGAGAGCTTTCCAAGAATATAATTTGAAGTTATAGAGCTTTCCTAGAAGCTCACAAATTATCGCAATGAAAGACTATTAAAAATACAAGAAGGTATCCTGTCAGATCATTAAATTGAGACTTCTAGTTTAATGTAATTCGTTTTTTTTGTGAACCTCACTTGTTTTTCTGTATGTGCTTGGTTATTTTTACCTAACTGTGCAACGACAACGGCTGAGCCATGTTATGTTTTTATGACATTCAGCAAGACAACTCTTGTTTAGTCTGACTAAAACAATACGCTCGACGAAAGAAACATCCACAAATTGACCTTCCACGAAGTACAACACAAGGAAATCTCACATATCACAGTCAATGGAGTGCATTCATTCAAGTGCGAGTGTCATCGCTGTACGACAAAGAGACAACGCATTTGCATTCCCATTAGTGCGGCGATGTCGCCCGCAGCACGCGACTTTGTTGACAAATGTGAGATACGCAGCAACGGATCACGAAATATTTGACGGTCCGAGGTACAATCATATTGGTCTGATGTGCAGCGATCGGCATTTGTTTATTATCGACGGCTGATTAGTCTCAACAGATACCTACACTTAAGTCTTCCGTGCGCTATTGTTGAGTAGATAAATATTGAATCTTGAATACGAAAATTTGCAAACTTGTCCTGAATTTATCAAGCTCTGGCACAAGCCTCTTCTCATGTAGACAAGGACGAGCATTGATCCAATCCTAAAGGAAGTTGAATTAAAAAGCTTTTTTTTTTTTTAATTGCGGACAACATCACATACATTGCTCTGAACCCAAAGTAAGTAGCTAAAGCACTTGTGTTATGGAATTCAGAAACAACGAAGGTACCACAAACACCCAGACCCGAGGCAATGTAGAAAAGTTGGTTTCTACATTGACCCGTCCGGGGATTGAACCCGGGACCTCAGAGCTAGCGACACCTTGAAACCGGTGCGTACGCCACTCGACCACGGAGGTCGTCAAAAACCTAGCGAGAAAGGAACGGTATCGTCGCGTAAAAGTAGAGCTTTGTCAAAAAGTCCATTTATTCTGAATGTTTGTAACACGTATGGACCGTCGCAAATGAAAGCTTCATACCCACAAATAAAGAGATTTCAATACACATCGGACCAAAAAAATGCACAACTTTAAACACAATAACAAATGTAACGTAATAAATAATGAAAAATAAAGTCGCAAAAAATTCAAATAATTGAAAAACTTGGAAATACAGTGACATAACAAGTTATCACATATGTTAACCGCACACAAAAGTGTCCAGTATATACAAATATACAACGCTATTCAAACAGCCAATGTAAAGAAAACCAACGAAAACTGACATTTTGTTTAAAAAACAAACACAATATAGTGTAGAACATGCCAACCCCGATTTGTTGCGATTATCTAGCTAGTTAATCAAGATTAACGAAGCCTACGCTTAGAGCTGACGGTAAAATAAATTAATATCATTACGGAACGAATGAACCACTTTATGCGGGCGATTTTGTTTTGAAACCCCTGAAATGTGACATGCAATCCTTTAAATTTCACCTGCCTTGGAAATAAATCATTGGACAAAGTTTTATCGAAATATACTTTAGATACCTATAAGGTTATGTTGCATCGCTTTTTAGTAAACATATTCCATGAGTAAATTTAATATCGAAGTGCGCTCCAACACAATTTTTAGTTCCGAGCATTGGTTACAAGAAAAATATGTTATTTACCTACTCACATATAAATACTGTATACTGTATGTGTTGTCTGTCTGTTTACGAGTAGGTATCGGCGCTCATACAAATTTGCCTTTACACTATTTGTATATAGAAATTGCGATAAATTATCATGTGCGTACAAATACGTTCAACTTTATCAAAATAGAATATTAATTTCCAACATTTATTCAAATCTGACTAACAATAAATATTTGCATGGTGTGTCACTATAATTGTCCCGATGTGTATCTGAGCGCGTCATTGCACCATTCCCTTCCTTTTTAATCACTGCAGTATAAAAACAACAGTTTTCACAGTCGGTTTCAGATATTGCTTTATGTAGTTCGCTTCGTATGTGTCTGTGTATGTGATCTGTAATAAATGTAGTGTGTGTGTGTGTGTCTATAAGTGTAAATGATAAATAGACACATAAACAGTATATTTACGGAATATTTGATACTAAGTAATTCCGTTGCTTAAAATTTTGGCAAAAAATGTTAACAGATTTTGTTTTAGCTTTAATGAATATTAACATAAAACTGCAAACATAGAACAAATATTAATGTTTCATTTGAGTTATTAATTAATAACTGCACTATACCTGCAGCCAATCTATCAAATATATCCTAACAATCACAATATCAACTAAAACACAAAAGTGACTAGACAAAGTCATCAACGATATTTCAATTAATAGCCTCCATGCCGATCGTTAAATATTTACTTGGCGCATGAATTATGCAACTCATTTAATGAGTCAATAATACTGCGCAAATTTGCACAGCGGGCCGCGAAATGTTTTGGCAGTAATGAAATAACATTTTTGATGGCCAAATAGCTTATTATAAGCTGCCAATCGCTTTGGAATGTTCATGCGTCCGCTATGCCGAGGCTGTTATTGATTTTGGGATCGTATTCAGAGATCGGCTGTGTCTTAGGGAAAGATGAAGATTACTTAGCAAATGTAGACAGGAAAACCTTTTTATGTTGTTTATTGTTTTCTCAAAAGAAAACAATTTAATATCGCAAGGAACATGGGTTTTCAGTAAGAATTGGGCTAAAAAGGCAATAAAAAATATTTCAAGTAAAAATCTTTACCAACACAGAAAAACAGCGTTGTTCTCTTATCAATTATCGTAATATAGGTAGAGTGACCTTTTTTCCCTAAAATAGAAAGATACAACAGCAACATCAGCTATTTCCACCACCTTAGGGTTGCAACTTGCAACAGATGTGATTTATATCCAATACTTATTCAATACACCATTCGTAGTCGCGGCAATTCCCGCGTCTTACCGCCCCCCGAGACTTGACGCGATAAATCTCGCCGCGAAGTCTCGCGACAAAAATATCATTATGTAAATTTACATAGAAATAAAAACGCGTATGCGTTGCATCGGATTCGCGGTGTTTTACGCTCCCGTTTTATCGATGCGGATTTTAAGGGTTGTGCGCAAATGTTTTGACGTTCAATATTTGTATTTGGTTTTCGGGTTTCACGAGAAACACACAGATATTGCCAGAAAATGTAAATAAAGTTATTCAAGCCTAACGTCAACGATGAAATGTATTAAACCAGAAAATAGAGGCAAAAATCTGTATTAAACATTTAGCGTGCGGTTCGTTGGTGTTTATCTGGAAATCTAGACAGGAATAAGAAAACAATAGCCGCTTAACAAACACGAATTCAGCACCAATAACACCCGAAACTCTGAGCTCTTCAGCCCTTTGTTTTAACTTCGGAGATATGACAGAGAGACAGCCAAGGAACACGTAATAAGCTCAAATGCTATTGTTTAAATTGCGGTTACAACCCGACGAGAAACGTCCCGTTTACGTATCACAATGGAAATCGTGTTTCTATTGTTTATTCAATGTGCTTGCTTTAGTTTTGTGGGGCGTATCGCTTGATCTTTGTGATCGTATTTGTAATCTTGTTAATTTGAAAGTTATATTATTTGAAAACGTGCAATATCAATTTACAATGAGTCATCATACTGCAAATTCAACAATTGTGGAAATAATTCTTGACATTTTTAGTCACAATATCACCAAAATTTTCAGAACGTATTGTAACAAAGAAATAAACAAGAAATCTGTTCTCATTCTGGTTCGTCTTTCCTTAGTTTAGCGACACGTAGTGAGACTACCCAGAGCCGCGACCGCTCCAGTTAATCCTGGGAAGTCGGCCGCCACAATCTGACAGCGGCCAGACCGACTGCCTACTGCCTACACCGCTTACGTAAACCGGTACAGATGGGAATGCTAATAAATATCTGCATACGCTACTATGGCTGACGAAGGTATGAAGGATAAATACGGCAGTGAAATTTAACACACGAAAGATGGAAATTAGTGTTAACAGAACAATGTTATGTCTTATCCTGATGTTTGATGATGATAAAAACAAATAAAGTCTATTATAAAATAAATTTCAGTTTGATACCTCCACGCGTTCCTGAGAAAAACAGTCTTGACAGACGGACGGACGGACAACGAAGTGATCCTATAAGGGTTCCGTTTTTTCCTTTTGAGGTACGGAACCCTAAAAAGAGATTAATGTTTCTGTAAAAAAGCTATTTAAACCTGGACGAAAATCATGACATAGAATACCCTTTTCCTAATATTTTTTTTTTTTAGAAAATATTCAGGAAACTTACGAAACAATGGCAAACTATGAGAATATTTAAATAACAGGAACACATAATATACTACTAGTGTATTCTTGAAATATCATTCGCGTGTACCCCACAGAATAAAGAATAGAAGCTGTTTAAAATTTAAGGTTTGTTGCACATTTGGCACCAGATGTATGCACGTTGTGCCGATAAATATGTAGAGGCAACATACACATGTCCATTGAAGAATATTTAGTGACATGAAAATTTTCAGTACATAAATTCCGAAACATTTTTGGAAATAAAATGCTACGTAGCTACACTTTGACCGATATCACCTATCCTTGTCCATTTATCTTTATATTAATCACGGTTTTAAGTACTTATAGGAAAATGTACCAAATGAAACCGCCCAACGTGGAAACTTACCTACCTACATATCATCAATCAACATTACACCTCATAGCTGACGACGTAGATATATTTTATGGTACTCTTAGTGAATTCACAAAGATAGCACTTTTTAAAATTTCTTACTGTTAAGTCTAGTTAGTCTGTAATTTAAAAATTAAGAAACCTCAATATCGTATTGGATTTAGTCTGTAAGGATATTGTTAGGAATAAATAAATAAATAAATAAATAACCCCCAAAATTTACAGTTTCCTTTGGCAATGCTACCGAAACCCTTCAAAATTAGTCTATAAAGACAATGTTTTAAATTCGGCTGTAGGTTGCCAGGCAACAAGGAGATCCTCTCGGGCCGGTCATATTCAGTTTAGCCATCCATCCCATTATTAAGGAATTGAAATCAAAATTTAATATTTGGTATCTGGATGACGGAACTCTAGGAGGCGATGTCAACACTGTAGCAGATGATTATATATCCCTTAAAACAAATTTACAAAAAATTGGTCTTGATTTAAACACAAGTAAGTGTGAAATATATATTCCAGATACACATTTAGATAAAAAATTAGCTTTACAAAAAATCCAAACAATAGCCCCTGAAATTAACATAGTCAATAACTCCTCTCTTCGCCTTCTAGGGTCCCCAATTTTAGAAGAATCATATGAAAATTTTATAGATGATAAAATTGAAAATTTTCAATCAATTTCGAACAGACTTTTCAAAATCTCTTTACATTCTGCTATTACTTTAATTCGTTTTTGTTGTTTTGGTCCAAAATTTACATATTTTCTTCGTTCTTCACGATTGTGGAAACATTTGCCGCTTTTGGAAAAAGTCGATAAAATTATTCGGTCCACGTTAACGTCCATTTTTAACGTAACGTTGGATGACCGAGCTTGGACCCAAGCCACGCTGCCGATCCGATTTGGTGGGCTTGGTGTACGTAAAGTTTCCAGTCTAGGCTTACCAGCATTTTTGTCTTCGGTCCACAGCACTGAAAAATTAACCAGGCAAATCTTAGGGTCTTCTCTGGTTGATTTTCAGATTCTGTGCATGACTGAGGCAGTAAATAGTTGGGAATTGTCCTGCCCGGGCACAGATCTACCCGAGCAACGTTCTTCTCAGAGGCAGTGGGACGAGCCGCTTTGCAGTTTGATACGGAAAGAATTAATTAATACGTCAATCAACACTGCAGAGCGCGCGCGTCTCCTGGCTGTGGGAGAATGGGAATCGGGCCTCTGGTTACAGGCACTTCCGTCAACCACTCTTGGTACGATTTTGGATGACAATACTTTCCGGCTCGCCATCAGTTTACGTTTAGGTATACCTTGTGTCGCATGTCATCGGTGTCAATGCGGTGAAACAGTCGATTGCCTCGGTCACCATGGCTTGTCCTGCAGCAGGAGCGCAGGACGTATATCCCGTCACGCAAATATTAATGACATTATCCGTCGTGCTCTTGTCATTGCCGGTGTACCAGCTGTTTTGGAACCCAATGGTTTGGTGCGCAGCGATGGTAAGAGACCTGACGGTATGTCATTGTTGCCTTGGAAATTGGGTCGGCCTTTGGTGTGGGACGCAACGTGCGTCGACACCCTTGCGCCATCCCACGTTCTAAGTTCGGCGGCCTCTCCTGGCGCTGCTGCTGGAGCAGCAGAGACCCTTAAACGGCGAAAGTATAATAACCTAATGGGTAATTATATTTTCGAGCCGTTTGGGGTTGAAACGCTCGGGTCATGGGGTCCGAGTGCACGAAATCTTTTTAAAGAACTGTCAAAACGTTTGGTAGACTCTACTCGTGATCAGAGAGCTGGTTTGTTCCTTGCACAGAGAATCGGCATAGCCATTCAACGTGGCAATGCTGCCAGCCTTCTGGGCACCTTTCCCGCCATTGACAAGGATGACGATGAGTATTTTGACGCGTGTTAGTTTTATTTATCTATATAAGATTTAATTTTAGTCTTTGTTTGTTCTTGTATTAGATTTAAGTATTGAATTGTAAATAAATTAATTATTACATCAACAAAAAAAAAAAAAAAAAAAAATAAATACAATATCACAGGGTTTATACAATTATGTTATCCCAGACACATACATAACCTTGTACTACAACTTAATTTACGTCAGCAGTAATTACTTTGTAGGGTTGAGGCACTAGGATATGCATGTAGGCATCCATCATTACATAACTCAATAGTCTATTTTCATTACGCGCAACATTGCCACAGCGTAGGTAGCAACCCTATCGAATTGGGGTACTGCTGGAATATGGTATTTCTCATTTCCGCGCTTTCCGGAATTCCTCTTGTACGTTTATTTTTATTCGTATTTGTATTCGTTTCCTGTAACGCAGTATATTTTTCGCGACGTTTCTATTCGGTGTATCCGTTTGGGGTTCGCAGGTTGTTCCTTCCTGCCTTGATGTGTAAAAATCTTTAATGTTTTTTTGTCAAGTACCTAAGTGGTTTATTAGCCCAATATTAATAAATATTATTTAGGTCAATTTAAAAAAAAAAGCTATTTAGAAAATTACTAAAATTTACAATACTAAAGACATATTTCGAAGCTAAATGTTAGCTTTCGTTTGAATTACCTTCAACGAACACAACAAATAATCACAAAATTACGCCCAAAAAAAACACTTTCACATTTTTTTCCTTATAAATCAATTCGTATTATTTAATATAAAACACCGATATATTATACTTATAAAAAGCACGTGTAAATCACACGCACGTGTCGACTACTAAATCTGTCGTGAATAAAAAAGGCGCGCGGGAGCTGCGACTTGTCGTAAACCATGAGGAAACTCCACTTTATGGTGGCATAAGGCCAAAGGGGGCAACGTCGCTGTACACATTTTATAAACGTCAAAGTAAAGGAAAATATGTTGCCACTAGCGGCGGAAGGGTTAGTCGATTAAGGTAAAACCTCAGAAATTTTGAAGCAACTATTTTATGTCGCTTAACCCTAGCTTTAATTATAACTTAGTCTAATAAGCCTCGTGGAACTCGTAACAAAAACTTTTTAAATCCTAGGTGAAATCATTTCAGGTTGTCCTTGCCGCTTGACTTTTAATATAAGCAAAATATACAGATTGTGAGAGATTAATATTTTTTTGTAATAAGACTAACAGGCAACATAAGCGTCCGTCTTTTGTTTCCCGATTAGTTAAGCATGCAAGCCATTACGGCTGAACGAATCACCAATAAAAGTATCTTTGTCTTACATGAGTATACAATACAGCATGCAGCCCCTTTGGCCAAACTTTTCCATCAGGCAGACAATACAAACATCATATGTAGACGTGTTTAGGGAGAGCCATCTCAACCGTAAACAGCGCCAAGTTGTGAGCTTACAGCTGGTCAATATCTAGAATATTTTAACGAATATAATATAACTAAGCATGATACATACTTGTTAATTTGATTTAATAGATGTGTGATCCTTTATTTTAAAAATAGATACCGAAGTTGAAAATTTTTAACCACCTTTATATAAGACCTAAAGTACTGCCTTAATTTCGTTTAAGGGAAGGTTCATATCGGAACATGCGTCGCGTATTATCGGTCGCGTAACGCCAGAACAGACAAATGTATAGAAAAACGCTTGACCGTTCACACTCAACAGACTAACGTATCATCGGTTGAGTGTGAACGGTCAATTGTTTATATATGAACCTTCCCTTATTTTTATGCATTTGGTATTATTATAATTTTATCTGTATTGTAAAAAAAAAACTAACTGTCCATTATTAGTTCATAATGTCAATCACTGAATGAAATTCAATAATTTATTAAGTATCACAAGCTTATTAGCGCGCGATAATTTTTTCCCAAAAAAAGGATTATCATCTTTCAAATAACTCTGCCATATTACCAAAAAACTTTTCTAAAACGCCAAAAAAACCCTTCAACTCAAACCAAGCCCTGAAAGTTGGAAAAAAAGGTCCGATTCGTCGACAAAAGGAGCATCCACCGCACGCAACAATGCTATGATCTCTCTAATGAAGAGTTTTGTACACAAAGGGACGCCCCAACTCTTTTATTAATACCTCATGTTATGAGCCAGCAGTTTGCCTCATGTGCGTTATAGCTGGATAAGGCATATAAATCGTTAATGTTATCTGAGGCTCTTAAATCAGACCTTTATCAAATTGGTATAATAAAACCTGAGACAATTATAGCAAAATATAGGTAGATATTGCGAATGCACAAAAATCTATCATTACTCGTAGCTTAAAAACTCAATTCTGATATGTTGACTTGTTTATAATGTCGAATTTGTAAAACACACCAAATATTTAAATATATAACTTTTGTGTCAATCCATAGTACCTATACTATAAATTGTGATGTATAATTAGTTCTTAGTTTCATTTAGTTTATAATTCTTCTTATTTCTTGTGTAGGCTTAGTTTTTATAATATTGTAAATATTTTAAGTTTAATTTCATCAATAAAATATTCATTTAAAATTGTGATGTCCACAATAACGCGGGAAGCTTGTACTTAATATTTTAGTAACATATAATATTGTCGTTTTCCGATCAACCTAAATGACATTATTATAACTATTGTTGTGCCCAACAGGGTCCATAATTGTTTCTCTACATTAGTTTTAAGCATACCACCACCTTTGTACATTATGGAAGAACAATAAAGATATTGAGTATTGAACTTATCCAAAAAGTACTATTCTAACCTGAAACTTTTGTGTCATAGTTAAATCATCAATATACCTTTTAACATCCTATCCTACACATTTACCTCAGGTCCACCTGCATTATGCTCAAATATTAATTTACCGTACACTAACTGAAAACAATCATACATTCTCCGTACCACATAATATGTTCCAAGCATTACAGGCGCTGTTTGCAATTTTTCACATAAAATATTCACGTTCCGGATGTTGCGTGAGTGAATGCATCACGATGCCACTGTGGGACTATATGTTCACGCATACTGTTTTATGAGGTAAACAGAACTTGAAATTATCAGGATAGTCAATTGACATGTTATACTGTAATAAATAAGATCGGTCATGATCTTGAAATACTCGTAACTGTGTTTAAGCAAACTTAGATGATCACGATTTTAATTTTTAAGTTGGAGTTATACTTCCCAAACTAACAATGTCAGGCTTCCCTAAATATAAAATATAAGAGTAAAATGTAGCAAAAACAAAAAATACAAAAGCAGAAAATTATTTGTTCCACAAGTCAAAGAAAACACAATATGAACTAAAGAACTCTCAGTTACTCTAAAAGCTATTGGAGCTGCACCGCAATCTACAAGTGAATGTCTGACTTCCCTGTCAAACCGATATCTAAAGAAGTCTTAAACAATATTCAGTGGCATAGGCAAAGGCATTTCGAGTACAACCCTTGTGCAGCCAAAGGAAAAATCAACTGTATCCCTCGTCATTCCCAGTTGAAAAGCACGCTTGAACGCTATTTTTGATAGTTCTAAAGACCTTCCTTTATATTTATTGCCATCATTTTACCAAACAATACTAGCCTCGCGAATTCAAAACTACAACTCACTCACTTAAAATTAACTTTAGCAGGATATATTAATTAACAGGATAAGGGTCATAATCGCATGAATCTCGATTTGTGGGACGCAAAAACCTTTTTTCATGTTTGGCTGGTTGCCACTGGTTGGCTAGCTAAATATTCGCCAGCAAATAAAAGGTGTAAGAGTTGAAATGTTTATTCGGTAAGTTGTAGCGTGAAGTCCGGGACAGCATTTTGATGTAGGCTTCAAATATTTTTACAACATGATATTCTTGTATTGTAACAATATGTAGGCACGTTCAATGTTACTTTTCGTTCACCAAATTCTGATTAGTAATAAAACCAACACCAGATTACTTCAGTAACTTCACGAGCAAATTTTTAGGTCTTTACAAATTAATCGTTTCGGTTTTCATTCATAACTCCAAAAGAGCTACTGCTACTGTACGACGTACCGGCGCTCAGTATTTCGGCTAAACGCGACAGTTAATTTTTCAGGAGCCCAAAACATAATCTTATCTCTTCTAAAATATACTGTCCTTACACGAAATATATGACCCGGGGACGACACGAGGCAAACAACCCCATACAGTTATAAGAACAATTCAAATCACGAACGTAAACAAAAACGTTTTTTACCGCCATTCACTGGCCGTTATGACGCAATGAATTAAAAATGAAACAATATAATGTTTTAAATGTTTTACGAGTATTAATTGCCAGTAATTTCTAGCTGAGTCACGCAATCCGTGTTCGCTACAGTGTTGACTTGTGAAAAAGTGCGTTTTTTACTCATCACGGCATAGTTTGCGCTGTAACACGGTAATTAAACTTTTGGTATGAAGCTTTTCATTAGTAATTGCGATAGTTTAAGAAACGAGCTAATTTAGCTGAAGAATTATTATTTTTCTTCTGTTAAAACGACTACACAAGTATTGTACATTACCTTTTACCCATTATTGTACATTACATTACATAAATGTAGTGTCAAAAATGTTACTATTATTGGAAACATAAAATCCAAGTAAATACTAGTAGCGAAGAATCTGCAGAAGATAAACTTTAAACTAGCAACATAACAACTTCCAATCGAATTTCACAAATAGTACAAGAAAATCACTCGCCCACATTTTCAATCTGAAGTAGAGAAACATATTCGATAAACACAAACATGAAAATATAAAATTGAAAAGAATCAAGAAAATGCGTTCATAAATTTCGGTAGGAAAATAAGAGACATGACAAGCTAAGTCTAAACCCATAGGCTTATTCATGCTCCAAGGGGCATTCTATCAAATGTCAAGCGACGACCTTTTTGGAATTGTTTTCACCGTGGCCGGCGTCCCGTGAAATCAGCGGTATCTTTACAATATAAACATCCTTTGAAATAGCAAGATCTGTCTCCGGAGTATCGCTCGTATACTTTTGTTCCGAAGTGAACAGCAGTTTTCAGAATTACAGCTGACGTTCGGAAATGTAGTGTATGAAATGGGCGACGTATTGGAGATCCTACAATTGGAAAAGTGGATCCGAGTACTCGATATGATGTTAGAAATTTTAGAGTCTGAAATTTCACGAATAATGTTATATAACAATACTCATAATTAATATGGAATCAGTTTTACTTTTCAAACTGAATTTGGCATTTAATTTACAAGCTCAATTATTGCAAAACTTTTAATTACTTTCATTCAATTGCGTAAATATACCGACCTTGCTCAAAGTTGTTACATAAAATTACATTTTATTAGTTTTGTTTGCTTCAGTGAAAATCTAATTTCATCAGCGTGGTCAATTACCATTCGTGTAAACCTGAAGTATCAATTAAAAATAAGTTCAGTCCTTCTATTTTCTGACTTCTCTTGGGGAAAGGAAATCGTTTGTGAAACTTAATGTTATGTTTGTTTGAAAATTATTTCGTAAGCAACCTAAGATTTTGTGGCAAGCTATTTCAACTTGACCTAAACATTAAAAAAAAACAATCGTTCCTAGTTAACAAAGTGTTTTTTTTTTCTTAGGGATATAATATATTCCTAGCTATACTTAAAACAACATGACCAAAACAAATAAGCCGAAAAGGCAAACAGGAAACAAAAACATTGATCAACCAATATGAGGCAACGCACTCTATCAGAGCGAAGTACTAGGCAGCCATAACTCGGCAGGAGGCAAACACAAGAGTTATCTAAACAATCCGGCAGAAGAATGTTAATAGTTAGGAACAATAAAGTATTGGCCGTCACGCGACCACATCACGCTAGGGAGAAAGCAGGGTGTTTCTATAGTCGTACATTTTTCTGGGAGCTTTCGTATTATTAACACGATTAGATAGGCTCAAACTGTAGTGGAATTTAATTAGACAATTATGTTCACGAATTACTAATTGGGTCCTCATAAAAAGCTTGGTTTTATTTTGGGCTATTTTGAACATTTTTGATAATTATAATTGACGACAGGAAATTGAGGGTAAATAGTAAGCTTAGTTAATGTGAGTTAAAATAAGACATCAACTAGTCAGTCAATAAATTTTCGGTACTTACTCTACATGTAAAACTGCAATAGCCCGGAATACACGTACGCGCCACTTCCACCTGCAGATCCTATGCATTTTTAAATTGAATACATTAAGTAAATTTTTTATAGTGATGCTCGAAAATAAAAATTGTTTTATGATTACATACATAGCTTCACGACGGTGAAAACGCGACCTACATATTTTATCACCCATATTGAACAAGATATATTCATTTTTCCGATACCTAAACATGGAGAATTTTCAATTTTAAGCCTCTGCGAGACGGGTGTTACGCCGATGGCATTAAAATAAAATACGGGCGGTGTCGTCCGTCGACACGTAAGCGCCATCCATCACCGTTTCGTGTGCAACCCCCTTTACAGTCCGGTGTAAACGTGCGACAAAAAGTCGTGAAATTTGAGAAACCTTTTTAAATTTAGGGTATCATCGATCAAGAAATGACATCGAATGTATTTAAAAGTAGAATTTCGAATTTCTTTGAAATCGAAATCCATTAAAAAAAATACAAATTTAGAAGTGTTTATGGCAATACTTTTAAATATATTTAATGAAGGAAAGGAAAGAAAAAGGACAAAAATTTACCAAAACCAGAGAAATTAAAAGCCTTTTCTCGAAACCTAAAAGTTTAATACCTAAATACAACATCTACTGAAAATCGACTGTGAGCAAACCCTACTCTGATCTGTCCATTCTAATATTCACAAAGTCTTCTGTCTGGCGCGGCTATGCATCGGCGTCGCTCCACCATTGACGAATTTTTGAAAAATGTAAAAAGGTCACTCCAGTCGTCACGTACAACACATTTATTTTACCTTCGGCTTCTTCAGAACTGCTTTAGCGGTGCGGACGTTATAAATGGGTTTTGGTTATTTTTCAATATTTCCACCGGAATGCTTGAAAAATGGCGGAAAATATCAGTTACACTATATGGATATCAGCAACAAATTGAATCTGATATGGATGTCATTGAATGATTTACTACTATTGACAAACCGTTCTGATGAGTAACAATTGTTTTCGTTTTTCTTTTGTTTATTTTCGACCTAACATTTGTTTTTTTTTATAGCCAAAGGAATAATTCACTATTGATTGTAGACAGATTTCTGAATATTTTTGCCTTCGTGGAGTAATAACAATAGGTCAGCTACTTGACACGGTTGTTTATGTTTACCGAATAAGAGTGAACTATATCGAATTAACTACTTTCTGCAGTTTTCCCTGAAGTGATTTAATATTGACAGTTGTCAAATGGCTCATACTAAATTTCCATTATTTTTGTTACAGGACATCAACAGCAAAATGCAGCGGCGGTTCCCCACACCGGGAGAGACGGCGACGAGACGAGGATGGGACGACGCTGAGCGGGTTCAGCGCGGCCTTGCACCGGGCACCGCCGCCGCCGCCGCCCGCGCTGCTGCGCCGGCTCGGGGTCAAGGAACCCACCGGAGTTGGGAAGGTAAGTCCGAAATAGATTGGACATGTAAAATAGTAGGGCAAAGGAAAAATATGAAGAATTCATAATCAAATGGTTCTTCATATATTTCTGATATAATAGAACATAATTTTGGTGCTATATATAGATCTAGTTTGATTACCGATACTCAACAAGTTTGAGTAATCGCTCATAAACCTAAATGACACAATGACGATAGATATACATATATGTAGGTACTTCGGTAGAGGTTCACCTACTAATTATTATGCTGTTATAAAACCCAAAATGAAAACTTAAATGTTATTGCACTGACTAGAGTATCTAACAGTTCAGAGCGTTTCTTTTTCGCAGATAGAAGCAAAAGCATTCCCGTTCAAATTAAATCACAGAAGTGTTCCTAAAAACACCTTTAAAACGAAAACTTAACTGCAACTCATCAGGCAGCCACTTAAAACGAGATTTGCGATAGCGTAGCAACGGTACCCAGAGTCACGGACCAATGATTTAAGAGGGCTTTAATAAGCAACACTTTAATTGGTTGCCCTAATGAGACAGATGATGATCTTGCTAATGAGCCGCTTAACGATGCGCCGGCTAAATGGTATCGCTTTGTTCGAATCCTGGATCGTGGAGTGCAGTTGCGTGCGAATTTGCGCCTTGATACTAAGGTGGAAGAAAAAGATGTTGGAACAGTGTAATTATGATAAAGGATAAATTTTATATGTACCTATATTTTTTGTAGGTAAGTAGTCTGTTACAAAGGAAAGACATGCTATGGCCTTAGTGCTTTAAATTAAGGCATACCTACTTTAATATTATTTTCAACATTAAAAAACTCAGTTAGGGAGGTATTTATTCTATCTAATCTCGATATATTTCCGAAATAGGCAGTAGGCTAGTTTGATATGCAACCTAAACAGTATACGAAAATATAGCTATATATATACTACGAATCGTGATAATAATAAATTGTTAATGGATAAAACTTAATTAAGTATTAACTTTCATAACAATTTTCAAAATATAAATCCACTGACAGGTCATGTTAATCGTGTATTAATGGTGATCCATATTCAACAAAATGATTAACATTCTCCACAACTTGCCGATAATTTGCTTTACGTTACACTGATATAATATTTTGCGAAAAATCAACGTTAATTCCCGTTTTATAGGTAGAATGTATCTGTATTTGTGAGGCTCCGATAAAAAGGTCGTTAACCGAGCCTTTAGATAAGGGGAACTCGATTTATGTCACATTAATGCGTGTCTTAATAGCGTATACAGCCATCGTATTAGGACCGGGAGCTAACCTGCGCGGAACCGGTACCGGACTAAGCGACCACGATACAATATTTATTGTGTTCATAATATTATGTAAATACGATGTAACATGTTTTAAACATACAGCATCTTACAATAACGTTTTACAAATGCTGAACAGGATAACTTCAAGCTTCTTCACATTATACTGTGAAGGAGTTCATCACGTGAACATGTTTCAATTTCAGACCAATTGTGTGGATAAAACAATTTTGTGAAACATTTAATAGCCTATACGTAACAGTATGAAACGTCAATAAAACTAATCCAATTATTTGGCTTGCAAATAAAACAACGAAAACATGTTAACGTTAAAACACAATATGCAAAACACGGATTAAATCGGCTTCGGTGTATTGTAAAGTACAGAACACTTTAATGGGACAATGGCGCTTGGCATAAATGATTTAAATCGATAAAAACATTTCAAATGAAACAATACAAAACCTTAAGATCATATATCACTTTCAATGACCTGAGCAAAATACTAGACAAACGACCATTTGTTCTCCTTATCTAGTTAACCGTTCAATACGCGCGGCTCGGTCTGAAAGACCAATGGTCGATTGGAACGCGAAACGTGCTCGACGGACAGACCGCTAATGTCATAAGACAGCCGGCTAACGAGGCGCACTGCGGGAATCGCAACTGGAATCCCAGGCGTATGCCAGACTCTGCACGTAGGTATTTCAGAGGAATATACGAGAGATCATCTGTCTCAGGAAACTTTAACTTGCATCCGAGTTTATATCAAAGCTGACAGTTTGCGGTCCTCGATTTTATAAATTTTTAATGAAGTTCAAAGCTATTCTTAGTCCCCTATCTAGATCACTAACTTATCGATTTTATTCATCAAGCAACATGTTTTCAGAATATTTTATTTCTTATCTCTAATCAAGGTAATGTATTCGTCCTGCATTATCAACACTCGCCAACCCGTTATAGCTGCCAGATAAAACGCAGAACTAACTACAAATAGTCTGCAGCCCTATCTTCCAGCCGACTAATCTAGTACATTCACGTACAAGCGCTAATATTGCCAAGTAGTTGCAGGCAATACTTTCACGCCCGCTGCGGGGGCACGGCGTGCGGCGCGGCGTCGCGCCACTTTATTTAGTTATTTACGTGCGCGCCAATTACAGCGGCGGTAGCAGGGTTAATGTGATAAGTGACGCGCTAACAAGATGCAGGTGCAGGGATATCACGTCAAAGGAGTTTAGCAAAGGAAAAATAAAACATGAAAATAATTTAATCATCTGGAATTTTATACAATTTTTTTTTATAGTTATGGGGAAGAGTATTTTTTTAAGCAGTGGAAATGCCTGTATTTTTTTACTTAATGATGCGCTACACAATAGTGCCAATATTTCAGAACATTTTCTATGAAGTTGCATAGACCGAGCGGTTTGGTCACGAGCAAACTGAGCTATGCTGGTGTTATCAACTTGAAAAGCAGGGTTGTAATTTTGCAGTTACATACTTAAGTACATATAAAATATTTAGCAGATATCCTGTTGGAAATATGGCCTTAGTAGGTGCTCTAATATTCTGTGGACGAAATTGTTACGATATCTCAGTAAATTAAAAATAGGCATTGTTGTTATGTATAGGAATAACAAACCGACAACCGAAAATTTCCAAACAGAAAACCTGATAACAAAAACTGACAGCGTGTCAAAAAACTCACTAAAAGCATTGAAACACGGAACACGAGCGTTTTAGCTTTATTTCGGTGAGAGCTACACTGTAAAAGTCTACTAGTATTTCCCGAACCTATTTCCTAAAGCATAACTACGAAAACCTAAATACAACATGGTAAACGACTATGCTCTGATGAATTTGAGAACATAAAAACATAAACCCACTTATATCATTAGACCAAATTCCAAATTTCAGATTCAAAACACTACAAATAGCTAAATAGCCAGCAAGTACTAACTTCGCGTAAAATATAATTAAGCCTCATTATTCTAAATATTCATGTATGCCAACTATGTTGTTCCTTGTACAGAACATAAACATTGAAATACTGGTTGCAATAATCGTTTCGTGTAATGTACTGAGCCATAAATACACGGATCTTTTAATAGATAACGATACTAAAACTTGTTCGTTTTCATGACCTAAAAACGAGGAAGAATAAGCCAATAAATCCTATTTATGAGGACTATAATTAGAAGATAATTTTTTGATCCGAGGAGAATTATGCGTTTTTACATGATTAGAGACTCATTTTGAGCTGGTATAATAAATTAATAAATATAGTTTAAAAAAAAAAACAAAAAAAAAACACGCTTTTAAAGTACTTCTAACTAAAAAAGTGAAAAATAATTTCTAAGTAAGTTGAAATTGTTAATATGAACAAAAAACACTAGTATTATTGTGAAAAAGCGTGGGGCGCTCTGTGCCATATTTTTCGTCTATCGAGCAACTCACGCTTTTTCACAATAATACTAGTGTTTTTTGTTCATTACCAATTTCAGCTTACTTAGAAATTATTTTTCACTTTTTTAATTAGAAGTACTTTAAAAGCGTGTTTTTTAGTTTTTTTAAACTATATTATTTTTCACTTTTTAGTCCTAGCAGCAATACGTGTTGTCTGAATTCAAACGTATTGCTTTGTGGACTTAAAATTATTTTATTGTTTTTTTTTTTATTTATTTAATCCTGGTGATCCTAATCAGGATAATGAGATAAACCTATGAAATTATTATATTGTCGCTGATTCTTGATAAGTGTACAAAGTTTGAATTAAATCTGTCCGTTTAAAATGGGTCAAAATCGAGTCCAAAGGAGTCGGTTACATACATACATACATACATACATACATACATACATACATACATACATACATACATACATACATACATACATACATACATACATACCTAAGTACATACATACATACATACAAGTGAAGCTAATAAAAGCGTGTTAAAATAGAATTAACTTTGACGGTGCTTAGGTATATAAGTATTACGTATTGAAAGTAATCATTGCTACGAGCTGAGGTGCCAGAAGGAAGGAAAAAGAAAAAATGTTCGCATTGCATTAACCCAGAACTGGAAGAAGAAAAAGAAACTTCATCATTGTTCTGATTGTGGAGCGCGAGCAGCTGCCACCCATTTCGCTTCACTTGAAAAAGGCATTATTGAGCTTGCGATGAACGGCTAGTGATGTGACACAATTGATGCAATATCGCAGCAACTAGCTCTCAACCTAATACGTTATTCATGCGAGAACGCGAGTACGTGACTCCAGCCATATCTCACAACAGGCATACCGCTTCGAATAAGCACAATTTCAAACGGATACCTCTACACAAGCATTATACACGCGATTTCATTCAAAACCCTGAAAAATTACATAGGAATTCACAAAGTACGTACAGTTACACACTATTCCCCGAATTGTGTCGTACGACATAAAAAACAGTTCGTGTTGGTAGAAGTCGAGTGAAATTTGCAATTCAAGGAGCTACGTAAGCTGGATGGAGTGGAATGCGAGGGCCGGGACAAAAAGTGTCCGCGTCGCATCGCACGGGTTACGTACGCGATAAGACGCGCCACTTTTGACATTTAGTGAGGCGGGTAACGCTATTGTTTTTGTAAGGAAAAGAAAATAGAGCTTTTTAGGTTTTTTTTTGTTTTTTATTCATTTTTGTCAGTTTCGCTTCTTGAATTGAGGGATTGAGGGATCGACGTTATTTCCTGAAATATGATTTTTCACTCTCGTAGTTAACAGTTACACCGAAATATTGTATAGTTACTAAACTGTACCGATTTCTAAGATATAGGAACGTTTTTTTTTAAACATCAGAATAATATAAACAAAATTATCACAATCAGTACATGTAAATAAATAACAATGGTATAACAATCAGAAGTTAATAGGTCAAAATGCTCAAAATGTTTATGAATTACAAATACCTAACCCAAACATTCCTATTACAAAACAATGGCCGACAATCATCCAATTCCACCTTTCCTATTTCAAAAAACATTCAAAATTAGATTACCGTTACGTAAACGTGGCCATAGACAAGAGAAACAAACCACGTGTCTATGGTCCGGCATCATGTGTCAAAACAATCTCTCGCATTACTAGGCCGTAATAATATTGCTTGGTCCCAACGGGCCTAATGTTGGAAACAAATATTACGTTAGACTGGATGAGTTATCTTCAAATGTATTTTTTTTTTGGACGCAAGGTAAATGTTTTAAGAAAATGGTTAAAAAAAAAAAAAATACAAGACATGTAATTGATCGATCTGTTTCAAGGCATCGAAGACAACTATTACTACGCAACTTTGTTTAATTTCTATATACGAAATAAGTTTTTTTCATAATTAGACTTAACAAAGCAATATAAGTTTATCTAAGTTATTTAAACTTTTTAGTTCATATGCCAATAGGTCAAAAGGGCCATTCATATACGAGCCGGAAAATACTCTACTTAAGTTCCAATAACGTATCTAGTGCATGAAAGTTTCAATGTAGAGTACCTTTCCCCCACTACTTGTCCGTCTGTCAATTTGTGCCGACCAATGAGCTCGGCGGCTACTGCCCACGGGATTAAACTCCTTATTGATTATTGGACCCTTTTTTATACGTATCTACTCAAGTGATGGAAGGTCAGCATGTATAACTTGACTTCGAGTGCTTTTATATAAGATTTTTATGATAGTAGAGAGATGGCGTATGGGATATGAATTTTTTGCTTGGTTGATGAATTTTTAAGTGTGAAAGAATTTGTATTTATTGGTTTTTATGTAGTAATGAGTTATTCAGTTTCAGAAAAGAAATACTAAATCTATACTAATATTATAAAGCTGAAGAGTTTGTTTGTTTGTTTGGTTGAACGCGCTAATCTCAGGAACTACTGGTTAGAATTGAAAAAATCTTTTTGTGTTAGATAGTCCATTTATCGAGGAAGGCTTTAGGATATATAACATTACGCTGCGACCAATAGGAGCTAAGCAGCAGTAAAAAATGACACAAAAACGGGGAAAAATATTCATACTTGAAAGCTTCCGTTGCGTGCGCTGCGTAAACGGTTCGAGTTACCCAAAATATATGTATGAAAGAATTGTTCCTCTTTAAATGATCTAAAAAAATGTCTGCGACAGTATATGTCTATCTTTTAAGATTGACTCACTATAACCTTTTTTAAGGTAATCATTTGGTCGAAATTAATGCATTATTGCCAATTATTTGCTACAGAGTTTTATCAACATAATATTAACTAAAATTATCATTTACGCAGAAATACTTTTTTTTTTTACTTCTTAATCGCGGTCATAATAACAAAAATTGACGCGGACGAAGTCGCGGGGATCAGCTAGTGTATAATATGTGCATATGTAACAGAAATGTTACGCATTTTTGCATCAAATATGTGATGTTATTTTTGTACATCTGTACTTTGTACATCCTAAAGTAACTTCCTGTGAAAAAATAATTAGAAACAATTTGCGCAAAAACAAAAGACGGTTACAGCTCTTCCCGATTCGCTTATAACTTGCGCCACAGTCGAAGTAGTCGCACAAACTATAGATAATTTATACAGCAAAAGGTCCACGTTATTGGTACCAGGACGCAATGCCACCTCCTTTGATGTGCGCGCGATGAGACCCAAACATATCAATTTGGGATTTGTTGCCGACCTATAACGGGTTTCATTTGAAATGAGAATGTAGAGTAAATAGTTTGCGGGATGAAACTTGATTACCTGGGATGAAATTGTATTCCGGTTTTAAAGTTTCGCGTATTGTGATCGGGTCTGAATGGAATTCGAAATTGGAATGGATGTTTCATTTGTTTGTTTTAGTTTTATAATTTCATAACTGTTATTAGATTCGCATTTTGCTGGAAAGGATAGAGTATCGGAAACCGACAAAGGAAAAACTAATTATAATATAGTCGTTTTATGTAAAAGAGGTAAATAATAGAAGAAAATACAAATGAAGAAAAAATATGAATGCAAGTTATATAAAGTTTCCCCTGAAAAAGTTAAGCTTTCATACTATTCAGTCTATCCTTACCAACGCAATACTTTGAATGAGTATAACAAAATCTCATACATCACCATACATACAACGCACAGCAATAAAAACAATATGGGTCGCGTCGTCTAATATAGGAGAAAATATTCGAGCTGTCTTATTCGGCGGATGAAAATTCCGAGACTGAATCCGACCCGAAGGGATGGTGATGAAACAAATGCAAGGAAAGCAAGAATTTTCCCCATATTTTATAATAAACTGATGTTTTATCTTTAGCTGGTACTCGTACAAATAATACCTAGTATATTTGTTGAACGTTATAAGTACGTATTTTAGGGATCTTTGGTTATAAGTAAGTTTGGTACTTAAATATAAGTCACTAGAAAAATAGGTAGGTAAAACATCCTTCGATCAAATTATTTTGTTTTTCATTCTTTTTAATTTTAATGGCTTTGTTTATTCAGGGTGTAACAGAATAAAGGCAATACCTTAGACACCGCAATTAGTATATTAAATTATACGTTCGAAACAGCATCCGTCATCGTCGTAAATTAATTTAAAATCACCAAACCTATTGGCCTAGTGATTTTATACAAATTAGTTATCCTTACTAAACGTAAAACGTTTGGGCGAACGGCGCGGGCGGCTCAAAAGATATTTCCGTCAAAAATTAATACCTACTTTTAATGCCAGAAATTAATTTAGAAGCCCATTCTGAATCAACTACTTTCAGGTATTGCGTTTATTCTGTTACACGTTGTAGATTGGAATAGTTTTTTACGTACCTAATGTTGAATTACATCGATATTAACCCTAAAATTTTGACACCCAACCCTACGCTCAAATATCGGTAATCGACACCCGATATAAATAAGTACGCTCATCAGACGAACCACAGGACACAGATTAAATCTAATATTCACACGATTGTACAATTAGCACCACTGACAGAAGCTTTCGAAGTACAAAGCATCGGTAATCTGGTTATAACTGGTTAAAACTGGAAGCGCGAGGATTTAGGTAAGCCACGAATTTATCGAGTTAGTGTGAAAATACGTGCGAAATGTATGGACGTGTCTGTCGATAACGACGGGTATCAAAGCTGTGGTTTTCAAATATCCACGTATTTTGCGGTGATCGGTGTAGCAATGATATTCATGAGGCTTGTATTTTATAACGTGTTCATTGGTTTAACACGTACGTAGGTGTGGCACTTGATAGGTCTGTCGTAGTCAGTTTTATTAGTATCTAATAGGTAGGTCATTAAAGATAATAGAGCGATGCAGTACTGCACGTCACATGTTTTGAATAGTATTTTGTTAATAAATTAAAGAATAATACGTAAATGGGACGCGCAACATTATTTATATGAAAATGCATAAGAAAATCAAGTGGGGTTTGAATAAAATGTCAATGCTAATTAATCAACATTTATTATTAAAAGAACGGAACATTATCAATCCATAGTAAAAAAAAAACATATACTTATTAAATATTAAGCTCATAACCACGAAGTAAACAGCCGCTCGCCCGCTGACAACACAAGGCCATATGTTTCAAGCACATGAACTGAACTAACTTGCATTTTTATCCAATTACCCTCGCCTTTGTTGGCAGTGTTCTGGCAAAATAAACCGGTACATAATTAGAGAAAGAGAATAATTTCATAAAGCTGCACCGTCCTTGTTTGTTGTTTGTTATAGTAACAACTAATTATAGACTCATTAGTGATAACATAAAACGGAACATGGGTGGGACGTGTATTTTCTCGATAAAGATGAAATAAACTTGAGCATTTATTTTAAATATAGTGATTTTAGTATGCCTCAGTATTTTAATGTGCTAAAAGACAACCTAATATTTTTTTTTTTTTTAAGAAATATGCTGTTCCTCTGTACTGTATCAATAAATGAATAAACAAAAGCGCTACTTTTCAAGAGCATATCTAGCACCAAAGCTTGTGGCCAAAGGATTTGAATCGCCTCGCCGGCTTTTGATAGGACGTCGCCGCGTCGCGTCGCGTCGTCGGTATAGAGAGGTAGCTGGCATATTCGGTGAACCAATAGCACTAACACTAATAAATGTAAACTTTACTAAAGCTCTTAAATTGTATAAAGTCTCTTTGACGGGATTATTATAAAAAAAATAACACACGTGTAACACCTATTCGTATCTCGTAAAATTTAGCACGACTTTTGTTACTCGAAGCAACTTTATAAGAAGGTACTCTTAATATCATCAACACGTTATAAAATTATAATCGCTCCTTAAAACGCACACCGTTTAGTTTTTAACATAATTAATAACCCAACGTGAAAAACTAGTTATACGTATAAACTATCTAATAGAGTTCACTGGTAGTTCAGAGCGTTTTTATCAAATTATCGCGAAGCTGGCAGCTCGCCAACTGGGCGTACAGCGTATAGTGTAGTTGTATACTATCGGTACCATTAAATGTACGGTGTTGGTTTTATGTGAATATTAACGTTATGAATAACACGTTTCTATTATGTTGTTCTGGTGCTTTTGGGTGAAGTATAGAGGTGTATCGGAGAGAAGTGTGCATTTTAGGGTTAGGTAGGGTTAGGGTTGGGTAGTTTAATATTCAATAGTTTTTTCTACGTGTGCTTTTTAGTGTTAGGTGCTAATTATGACCGTTTAAGTGATCTCTTTTGACGATTTTTTGCGTAAGAACGATAAGAAAATAAATTAATTTAAAAGGTGTATATAAAAATATTCGATGAAAATTCTACCCAAGTGTAAAATAATTAGGTTTAAGAGCATACTTACATGCTGCATGCATGATAAAAACGTAATCTGTTTAACTGGCTATCGCCGTCGTAAATACTAATTATAGCAAAATTTTATTTTATCGTTAGCTTGGTTATATCCTCTCCTTCGCCAACGTTATAAACCTGAAACTCAAGTCACCTGCAACACATTATTCTATCAGTTGAATTAATTAGGCTAGCAAAACCTTCTAAAGAAAAAATATAACTGCAACAAAAAAGGACAATCAATATAACTTCAATCAATAAACACATAAACACAAGACAACAAAATACAAAACACTTTTGTTCACAAGTGTACCTAAGAAGAGCGCAACGTAATCAAAGCTTCAACACGATAATTATTTAGTTAGCGAGTGTACCGACTAACTAATGTCCACCATTACACTGGTCGTACGGACTAACTCGTGTAAGTACCGGGTCGTAGCGCTAGATGAGCGGGGCGAGCGAGGCAGGCGGATTTGATAATGTAATGTGTTTATTTGATTGTTGAAGATAGCTTATTGTTATTGATGGTAAATATTGTTCTACAATGAAGATTCGAGATGGTATTTATTCTAATAAGTAGGTACGACTATAAATGCCTGAATTAGAAACACGAAAGGTGTTAGGTGAGTAGCATAGTTATGACAACTTCAGCTTATAAGGATTTAAACGACAAGGGAATTCAACATTTTGATGAAATTTAAGTTAAATGTTAGTCTAATATTTTTTTTACCCAATGTTGGGTATGCAGTCATAACTAAATACATATTTTCAATCTCGATGTGATCTCTGAGAAAGTAAATCTCGATGGCGAAGCTAATAAAGCTATACCTCGCTCCGCTTGCAGTAACACCTAAGCTGCAAAACAAACAGTGTCCCGCGACCCCGCCCGGGGTAGTTTGTCACTCGTATTTCAACCCCGTCGTTGTTTTACGTCTGCATTGCGTTTTGTTACGCTTTTTAACCTTCGATATTGTTCTATGCTAAACTTTTGTTTGAAAACCCTGTTTCTAGCTGTCTACGACCTAAAGATTTATAGTTAATGCACCAAAAAAAGTCATGTCTAAACAGACTGTATGTATACAGTTTCCTTTGCCTGAAATTTTCATTTTAAAAGCTCATGAGACCAGTTACAGTTTGATAAATTCTTTCCTTTTCCCAAACATCAATTCATTGGGCATTCTGCTATTTTGTAAGCGTATCATTTTTAAGTGCAATTTACCTAGCAAGCTATGAATTTAGAAATTATGTACATATACTAACCATAAACCGTACATTGTGTTCTATCAAGAATACATTTAGCATTACTGTGTACATACTCTATGCCTAGGGTTGGCACTTCTAAGCTTACCTGTAAAATTCCTCTTACTTACCTGGATTATAACTCGAGAGGTTACAATATAAGTTTTTTTCGGCATGATTTGCTATGAAATAAATACGTAAGACGAGTAAATTATGCTCGCGATAAAACTATTTTCTTGATCAAATTCTGTGATTTTCATCTACAAAAATCTTCTTTGGTAATTTTACCATGACCCTTTTTTAATAGTGATAATCCTACTTAAACGGAAATGGTCGCGGTATTTCTACTTTAGCTGTCTACATAATAAATGTAATGCTACAAGACCCACTCAAAGATCAACATAAAGATGGCCAAACTCAATGAAAAACCGGTCATAAGGTCTAGACAGCCCTACAGCATTGCGAATATTTGTTCATTTCCCTTTGTAAAACACGTATGTGGAATTAATTACGGAGGCTCACCGGCGCAGAGCTCCGCTAAACACCGAGTGACGTCATTGTTATAATGTTTAATTACTGTTTTGTGCATCTAATTAGCGGATGAATGTACATTTTAGTTGAGCTTGGTTAGATCGTAAATGAGGCGAGACCGCAGCTCGTAATTATTAATAGAAAAAGCTCCGATCTATATTTAGGTATATCTAATCAATCTCAACACATCTAAGTAATAAATATAAACGTATCTTTTAAAGTTCTTGTAAATCTCATTTAATTTTAAATTATAAGCTTGGAATTATAGCTTGACTATTATCCTTACATACATAATAACCAATAATAAATAGGGCAAAGTAACTGTATTAAAAATACAGAAAAATATACAAATACAATATATATATTAAAATATTACAACGAAAGAAATTACAAACCTTATGCTTCTGCTTTTTGCTATTTAGGTATAGGTTATAGACGACGGTAAGTCAACATACTTCTTTAGGCAGTATTAAGAAGACAATCACCTAAATAATGTCCCTTACTAAAGTAATTTGCAGTATTCGCTCAAAAGCAATGTCGGCGTAATATACCCTAAGAATATGTCCTAACGAGTCCCAGTGACATAACAGAGGCTAATGTTCTTCGTAAGACACATTTAATTTAATGATATCTTCTACTTTCATAGTAATTTGACTTTAGTACTCATTTTACGCGGATTATAGTATGTCTTCTATTAAGAATATGACTGGTTCTGATTAAATGATGATGAAAAGTTATTACAAAATGTGAGATGTTTAAGCTATCCAATTGAATTATTTTTGTGGCCTATATTGTTTTACTGCAGGGCAATGATAACCTTTCCTCTTTGAAGATATAAATTAATATCGTTCAATATATTCCACGGCTAATATGAGGCTTTTGGGATGTTCTACCATCATATACTAGTAGTCTTGAAAAATAAAAAAGATAAGTAAAATAAAATAAAATGAAAATAACTTTATTGATACATAAAAAACCTTTGTTTCATTTTCTCTGTCAAATGATTATTCAATCAATGACTTACAAAAATCCAATTCTATAATTATAGAATCTAAACCAGCACAGCAACAGCCAGCCCATCTTCATGCAATGACTGCTATCTATCAATTATCAAAAATTCTAAACATCAAACATCGCCCATCCACAACAATTCCAAACACCAATAACGAGTGTTGACAAACAGATTACAGCATCACATCAGTCCAGTAGACTGAACGTTAGGCGCCGGCGTGTCATCCGGCCACGATAATTTAGACGCAGACAATCAAACATTAACGCGATTTACTGGCTGACAGCTCACTGACGCCGCCGCGCCGTGACGGTCAGGTGCTTACAAGCGATCAGCTTTGAGCTATGAATCAGACTTGATTGGGAGATCTGGATGTAGATTTTGATGTGTAGAACTAAGACATCGCTTGATATTCATACACTGTTTGTTGTGGTAATGCCGGTTTATGTGCTAGTTAGAGACTTCATAATGTTGGTATTACCACGTATTACGAAATCTGAACAGAGCTGCTTATGTGTCATGTTTGTTGATGATCTACTTCCAAATGAACATTCCTGATTGGCTTCTGAATCATCTCCAATAAATATAAAACCTGAGAAAAGCCTGGTACAGAAGTTTAATATTTATACGATGATATTATTACAATAGGGATGAAAAAGTAAGAGTGACTTCATTTGGAACGACAGACAGTCATAAGAACTCAATTAAAACTGCCAACCAATAGCGACCACACAAAAACAACAAGCCCAAACTCACACCACAAGTGAACCGCAAAAAGCATTCAGTCGATTGAAAAGAGGCGATTGTGTGAAAATGAATAAAAGCAAGGTCGCGGACGACGGCGACCGACTCGTTAATCAATTAGCCGCTTGTTTCCACTCAAATTAACGCCCGCTCCTTCCGCTTCTAACGAGGCCTTTAAGTAAGCGGTGTGAGATCCGATTGATGAATGAGATCGATTTTTGTTTGTGTATTGATGATGGAATTGTTTATGGTTGCTATTTATAGGAGTCACTACATGCTATCGTATTACATAGCAAGATGTTATGTGCACGAAAGTAACCCCCATAACCTATTAATAGCACTACATACTATAGGGTATCTTCCGTACTTTGGATTTTCTAGAGGCGGCATCTAAAACGTAAGTAGTAGTAGGTATCTAGTCACATACTTTCACCAACACAATAGATTATTTCATGAACATTATATATGAGTTATTCCTTCCATTCATTTCGACATGTTCCAAAAGCGGTGGAATCGCTTTTTTCGGAGCCCACCGGACACGGCCCATAGCCCCGCGACCGGTCAACCCTTCCGCTGTCGTTTCACTTTTATTCTAATTAACTGTTTTATTGATTGATTCGTTACTTGATTCTGTAATCATTTTAAAATGTATTGCTTCGGGCTTTTTAATTCAGCCTTTGAATTTAGCCCATTCCTGAAAACAAGTTAAATACACATCCAAGCATATATTTTTGTAAAACATGGACCTATTAACATCAGTTTAATTAACAACTTTATGCACTGTTTTCTGCCACCAAATTATCTTTATTTTTACTAGCCCATATTGACACGATTCTGAAAAAAATTGCTCACTTCATCATTTTTAAATGACAATTATAAAAACATTTTTTTTTGTAAATGACAGAAACCAACCATTTCTCTTTTATACAAATACCAGTCCAATCAATTGCCCAATCAAAACAGTCCTCAGCTTTCAATAAAACGTTTAGTCGTCATCAGACTTTAAAAGCCGACCTCTACGAACACGCCATTTACGTACAAATTAAAGGATTTCATTCATTCGAAAATTGCTTTCATACTTGCACACATTAAATCGAACGCAGTCCATTGTCCGAATGAACGTTTGATAAGCTTATTACCGCCGCAAATGTCCACGAAATTAATTAGTCTCGGGTCACGGCGACCCGCAATGGCCCATTGACGGTTAATGTCGTGGAACAAGTTGCTGGCGGCCGCGATTTATCACGTGACGAAGGAACGGGTGTGACGTCACGACAGCTTTCCATTGCGTAAGTTATGGGTAATAGAGTTTAGATGAACAAAATATGGTTTTTAAATATAAGTAGACAAGTATGTACGTAATTATAATTGCGGTTTACTAATTTAAGTGAAGATTTTTTTGTACCGTTGTAGTGTAGTCTGTACAGAAAGGGTCAAGATTTCTTTAAATATGGCAATTATTTATCTACGACTCGATTACGTCATACTACTTCAGTAGGTAAAAAATACTACAGTAAATTAACAAGAAAAACAAAAGACCATATTCACCGCTGTCCCCTACCACTTGTGACAAACCCGATCAGATATAAGCCTACAATAACTAAGAGTACGTGAAATTTGTGCGGCGCAGTTATTTAGCTTTTAAATCAATGTGTTGTTGATAAAAAGCCGGTAGCTCGTCGCTAACGAGCTATCGACACGACATCGTAGTAGGGGTCGTACTTTCAAGGGAACTTAACGATTATGAAAGAAATGTTCGCTTAATGTGACTTTTTTCTCGCAGTGTACGTTAAGTAAATGGTAAAGTGAGTTTTTATTAATTATTTACGTGCAGGCGTGTGTCAAAGGAAGTTATTAGCTGATGTTAACGTAAAATTTCTTTTGAGTCACAAACGAAAACAATTTTTGTAAGTAAGTTTTTCAGAGTACCGTGTTTTATTAGGAAAATCGATTTAATTTGGGTTTTGTTGAATAATCACATAGTACCTACAAGACACTTAATATTATCAGTTAAAGGATTAACTAATTATTAATTTCTCATCTATGAATGAAATGAGAGCACTTATGGACGGTAATAAAAATAATCACGCCGCGTTTGTAAAATATTTAACAAATACAATAAAATGAGACTTTATAATGATATTTATGTATAATACAGTATGATGTCTACTATCTGTATGTATGATGTACCAGTACAGTATAATACCTGTCTCATCCCTTATATCATCTCCGCCCAATTTTGCCGCAGTACTTAATCTGTCGGCCTACAACGTACGGAGACGATATTAAGCCTGCAGTAATTTTGTGTGACCAACAATAATTGCATTTCCTCTGTATTTTGTCCAAGAGCCTTTGTACATATTTAATCTTGCTGTATTTTTATCAAATGATATAAAATACTTATTAGATTGTATAACACTGGAGAAGGGTGTATTTTTTTTTAAGTTAATTTGAATAGTTGAAATCATACGAAGCTAATTTCGACTATGAATGCAATTAAATATTTCGTTAATTAAAAAAAAAGTTTTATTGGACTGGCCTACTTAATGCAACTATAGTCAAAAAACATAAATCACTTGACCACAATAAATTGAAAAACAACATAAATAACACAAAACCACCCGGCCCATATTATTAAAATAAAATTCCACTTAATCCATTATCTAAATGAGTCGAATGATCATTAAACAGGTTGTGACGACAAAAAGGCCACACTACACAATTTTACTATGCGCTTCGGAGACTATTTACATCGTCAGGGGGCGAAACTGCCGTGACTTCATACTATTAATTCAATTAGTACAATAAATAGTTTGAAGTCACCCACTGAAGTAAGAAGCATTATAATAATCGTATATTATGTGATATACAATATTTTTAAACGCGAAGCCGCCGTAGCTCAGCGCAGCTAAAGTGTAGAACGACACGCTTCTGATATTTTTATTGTGTTTATAGTTTGTTGGTACCGGAGCCTCTCGGGGGCACTTCGAGCATAATAAAACAGCTGATAAATACACGTAAAATTGACAGTGTCTATAGATACTGAATAAGTGATTTTATAAGCATTATTTTCGTGTACATTTTACTCGTGAGTAAGTCAGTGATTTTATTCGTGAGTTATTTCTACCTATTAGTTACATTAATTGATCACCAGTTCTTACTTTTTTCAAGAAGATTTTTTCATGTATTAAAAGATCTGTAAATTAATAAATGCTATTTCACGATAATTCCACATCAAAATGAACTTATATTTGTACCAGACATTATGTAACGACGACGATCAATGTGTGCCAGTTTTATTACTTACCAGAAACAAAATGGCATCTATTATTAAATCCACCACAATCCAACAACAAACAGGAAATCTCAAGGAAAGATACATCTGCCAATAGCAATATAAATATAGAAGTATTCTCATTACTTACACAGTATTACACGGTCCGTCGAAGACGCGGGCACGGGGCTACGTTCAGCGACGTTCAACTGCGTTCAACCGCGTTCGCCTCCGTTCAGCTACGTTCAGCGTCGTTCCCATCTGACCTGGTTTTGTGAAAAACTAAATAAAAAGTCGCTCCGGACGCACAATGGAGGCTAAACCGTTTAAGTTTTGAATGAGCTGTTTACTTATTTGTTTTGAAGAGCTCTTGTTCTGTAAATACTATGGGATTGAACAAATTTTTTTTGAATGCAGTTTTTGTTGGTTTTGTTGTTTATACGGCTGGTTAATTAACTGTTTTGTATGAGAGTTATGATTTGTATATCAAGATAGGTATTTGTTTGTAACCTTAGTAGACATGGATTGTATGATCAATGCCTGAAAATTAGCGACTAAGTTGATTGGAATACTTCTATTTAAACATAATTATTAACTATGTTATGTAGGTTTATTCAAAGATAATCTTCCCAGAAACAAAATTATATTATGGAGCCTGCTATATCACTTTAAAATTCATCTCAAACTCAAGATGCAAAAGAAAACGATTTCGTAAAGCTAACACCATAAAAGTTTGAGGTTCAAATAACGGTAACAAAAGTTTCCAACGATATGCGCATTATATTCTGTGCATAATATTCAGGGAACTGCGCTCACCCCTGTGCCGTGTTGGGGGTTCGAAAAACGCGATAAATGTCCCGCTAATGACCCAAATATGGCCCACAATAGGGCCACGAATGACCCACAAATTTCCTAATGTAGCTTGTTATATTTTTAAAACTGTTTGTGTGGCAATATTTGCATGAATGAGATTTCATCTATTAAGTATTGGAGTAAGTATTACATGTATCGATTCAAGTAAAGAAACCTTATAAAAAAAATAAAATGAGACTCTTGAGATTTCAACTGAAAAGCTATTCGGTGAGTAATGGATCGACTACACATGAGATGTTTTGCGTTGTATCAAAAACGCATTCCAATAAGTTTTGCACATTTACTATACCTATGTTTTAGAATACGTTTTGAAAAAGGTCTTGACATCGAACTATTTTACCAGCTCTTAGTTCAAATCGTTGTTACAAAAGTAACCCTCACTTGTCAATTCAAGACTTTACTATTCAATAATAGTATTTGCCAACCATACAACACTATACGAAGTTCCAAGCCACAAAGCCGGCCTACAACCGTCCCGCGGTTTGAGCGGCCCCACTCGAGCGGCAGACGTAGCTCCGAGGCTCGTATCGATTGCGCAGACCAACGTAATTGCCTGCCCTTTCTTCTTATTGACAGCCACCGCACCAGAATCACTGCACCCGTTTTAAAATGAGAACCGTTTTTGTTTGCGCTCCGTTTTGTCGTAGGCTTCCTTGGGCGCCGTTTTTAGCTTGAGTAGGGTAAGTGTTTTTGTTATAGTTTTGTGTTAGTTTAATTGATTTTGTTGGCTTTCTATAAAACTATTTTTAATAGTAGTTTAGATTTCGATGGAATGATAGATAGGAGAAATTCTTGCTGTAATTACCTAGTTGGTTAAAATGTTTGCTATAACTACTATCACAAAATCAAAATTAATCATCAAAATACAATCTTGCGATCGTATATAACTGGGAAACGTAATATCAATTTGAGACGCTGTTGCATCATCAAAGTGTAATAAAAGTATGGACAGGTAATAACGTTAATGAAGAAATCATTTCCATTACTTAATTGAAGCTACGACAGTATCAAAGGGCTGTAACATGTGCCGTGTAATATGTACGTAAAAGATGGAGATGAAACGAGAGGGAATGCAACGGTATCGACATGATTAAAAAAATGCGGAAACAAAGTTCCTATGCACGTAACAGTCAAACAAATATCCCTATGCTCTTGCATGATAAAACAAGAGCAACACGATTTTCACAACGAGAACGAATAGTTGCAAAAATTCCAATATTTCCCCACCCTATCATAAATAAACGGGGAACAATGACAGTGCGAGAAAACAACAACAAAATCGTTTACACCACGTGCCACGAAAACTGCACACAAAAGAAAACAAAATTCGTACGTACGAGTTGCACATTATTAGTTTCGCAGGAGTGTGAACTCCGACCGGCATCGTGCCACTCCGGGGAGCAGAATAACCGGGGTTTATTAAAGTGTGGAACAATAAATTTAAATAAAGGATAGTTATGCGGTTCCCGTGTCCGCCACTGTAATGTAACTAATAGCTCTGTGACATCGTAATGCAATTTTAAAGTTGGCGAGCCAGGCCTTCTACTCTTCATTAAATTAAAAAATCCAACAAACAATTATCGTAAGATATACATCCCGTGTAACTTAAACTCAACCACTAAAGACCACAGTTTAAATTACAACAAAACTCTCGCCATTCCCACATAAACTATTCTTAATTCGAGTCTTGTATAGCAGTTACATTGTAAAAACTTGTGTTATGTAAGAAGTTCCGCTATATCTTGGTCTATTATTGCTGGGCTGGTTGGTCAAGCCCTCGTTAATATCAACAGCGACTGTAAACGGCCGTCCCTTCGCATAAACCACACAGCGCCGTAATTCAGTGGCTTGTACAGTTGCCGGCAGAATTTAATACGCTTTGCTTAATTCTATTTGCATTAAAATTATTGTGTGCATTTGTTTAAGCTTTGTAATCTCTACACGTGAAAATATTTAGGTTGGTTTAAACAACTGTAAAAGATAATAACAATTCTCCGTAGTTTGGTTTGCAAATGAAATTAGAACAATGCAGCAGTTTTGCCGTATTCGTTAATTCCAATCTCAATATTTTCAGTACTTAACAGTCTTATTTATTTAAATTGTTATTTACTCTTAATAAGCAAGAGAAACCCTTCTTATTTAACTTAAGTGTGACCCTCAAAGTAGAAATTTTATCTCACAGTGTGTAGTAATTTAACTCATTATGAGTGTTTTAAATCATATTAAATAGAAGTAAAAGAAAATCAGCACCTAATTGCAATCAATTAAATCTAAATGTTCGTCATTTACGACTGTCTCCACAGGAAGTTAAAGTGCTATTATATTACATCAGTAGTATTATAGGTACATCTTAAAATATAAAATTTACAACCAATATAAAGTTAAACACTTATGAGCTCAATGGTCCCATGTGCCATCACAAGTTACTCGTCTCGTTACCGCGTCATCACGACACCGAATTGCAAGCGACGTACGAACTACGTAACTTTTTACTGGCGCCGTAAATCTAGGCCATATGTTGGCTTTAGACCGCCAATGTTGGTAAAACATGTTTTGTTGTATTAGGTTGTTGTTTAGTACTCAATGTGGATGTTGGATATCGTCGCACATTGATGGATATTATGTAATTTGTCAAGTGCGCTCTTGTTGGAGACAAACCTTGGATGCTAATTTAATGTTTGATGTTGGTTAAATAGTACGTACTAGTAGGATTAAGGTACCTAGTTTTTAATCATACCTGGAAAAAGGATTTTTATAAAAACCTTCTTAATTAACATAAAAAAACTATTATCACCTCATTACATCATATCTAAGTACGAGTTTACAAAGACGGCCATATGCGTACCACGTCTGTACCGGTAAACTGTAACATATTGTCTTATGTGTGTTTTGCACCAATATGGTGCAAACTTCCCCCTTGCTTCCTTAGTTACAAACGACAGCATTATACTTTACATTGTCATACTAGGGCGTATATCTTATGCTTAGCATAGGCTCCCTGTGGAGTAGCATAATTAACGATCTTCTATCTAAGATCTGTCTGGAAGAAATCGTTAACGGCCCACACTGACCTGAGCTAAACCCCAATGGAAATTATATGACAAGAAATATTAGTTTAAGCAGTCTTTTAAACTTACAATAATCTAGTAAGCTCCAGACTATAAAGTATTTCATTACCATTCATATACTTCAAGAAGATTCCATAACCTAAATAACAAATATTTCATATTTGAATATCAAAACCCTCTCCAATTTCAGCGAAGTATCCCAATTCCGACTTTTCACTCTAAAAATAATACCATATTCAATAGTTACGTAGCACCACATAGCTAACATCACTACACAATAGCTCTATTCTCCCATCCGAAAAACAAAACACAAACACTTCACAAATCAACTAACAAACGCTCTAGAACAAACATTCAACTAATAATTAACTTTGAACAGTGAGTTCAAAATCAGAACTTGTTTAATTTGTGGCTCGGAAGAAGTGTCGCCCGGTGACGCTTAGTCACGTAATCGCTCGACGAAGTGCCCTGAACTTGTGGATGTCCAATGGGGAAGTAATATTGTAGAGGTGAAGTTGCTTTTTAGTCTGCGTGATTTTTGTTAACTTTAAAAAAGTTTGGAGTTACAAGTAGGGGAGGAAAGCAAGGAAACTGAAATACAAGAAATCGATTGTAAGAGCACTTTTGAAAATGTTGATTTTTGGATGGATTTAAAAAATTAAAACAAAAACCTTATAGTGCTTTCTATTGCCCTGAACCATAACATGTTTTTAGCTTTGATTTGCAATAAATGTTAATAAATCAGTTGTTACAAATGATAAAAAAACTCTAAAAATTTAGATCATTTAGTAAAGTTTATAGGGAATAATTTTTTAAAACTCATGAATAAACAACGATAAAATTTTTCATCAACAAATATTCACTGCAATCTCAGCATAAAAACAGCGATTGTAAAAGTGGAGCACAACACGCACCAATCCCAGGTGGGTTTAACGTTCTGTTAAGTACGAACTTTTCTTTAACGATCCGTCTGTCCGTCTGTGCGTCGTATCCCCGTACTGTCTGCCCACCTGTTCGTGATTCTCAAACTTTTTCCTGAACGCCCCTCAAGCACTTTTGACGCGTAATGAGCACTTTGAGCCTCTCTTTAAATGTTTGCATTTTTACAAATTGTTATTCTCTTTTTTTAATGCGTTTTGCTTTATGCAGTCGAAAATTTGTTGCCCATTGAACTCTGTAAGTTTATTTCCTCTAAGGGCTTTCTTAGAACTTCAGATGTCCTTATAATACATACAAATTCATCTTGCAAATCAATTGTTTAAAATACTGGAGATTTATTTCTTTACATCCAATTTACTTAAATAAGACAAACTGAACTAAACTTTAGTGCAAAGTTTTCAGTTTTGAAAACGACGTAGAATTCTGTTGGAATATACAAATATTCATTCAACATATAAAACCTCATTGCATTGACTTCTTACTGGCAGTCAATAATCAGCCAATACTTCATTGTTCAAACGTTCTTAAAAACGTATTACTATGCTTCACTTGAAATAAAATATGGTTGACGCGAGTTGCTGTTTTACTTTTTCCTGAACCCATTTTTCCTATTTCCAACAGGTTATGGGCCCAGACCGTTTTAGTAACTGCGCGAATTAATTAGTTCAAAATTAAATGTAAGTGTTGTGATAATATTTCTACGAAATAAAAATATTTTGTGAAAATTCACACGGCCATCAGATCCTGAACTACGGCGGAGTCTGTGCTATGGGGACCAGACAACAGATATGTATACTAATATATTTTTTCAATACATGCATATATAGATAAAATGACATCTAGACAAAACAAATGAACATGCACATGACACAAAGATTTGTTCTGGAATAAAATAAATATTTAGCTACATATACTACTAGATTACAATTCCCCACACGAAGAATGAAGGAAATGAAGATTTCCCAAATGAAGAACAACAAGATTGCAAAAGGCTTACGATGTGCGACGATGTCATAACTCATAACACTCGGCGAACAACACTTCAGCTTATTAAAACACGCCTGATGTATATCTTGAAAGCTAAACCTACGCCTAAACTAGATTTTTTGCTATGCTAACAGCAAACGGTTCTCAATCTCAACTCACAACCCACCTTCTAAGAAAAACCAAACTACTCAAAGAAGAGAGAATATTTCAACCCAGAAATACTCAGACATTTGCTAAATATAGAGTTACTATGATGGGCGTTGAAACCGTGCTAAAAAGAACTACCGTTTTAGTCAAGACGATGCAGGAAAATGGTGAATCTACCAGCTATGAGAAGACAAACAACGTTTAACCCTGCAATGCTGACAAGGACAGTATCGTTTCTATGTTCTCCAAAGTTAACCAATATTGCCGATGATCGGTAAACTGATAATGAAATATGTTTTTTTTTAGATTCTCATGTCGCTGATCAGTTGTGAGGCGTTCGCATCTTACGTTAAGCTACTCAAAGAGAGAGGAGCGCTGCGACCACGACTTTAAGCATTTTAAGAATTATTGAAGACGTTTCATATTCATCCGAAATACGGTAAAATTTGTTATGGATAAATAGCATTTAACAGACAGGTACGTCGGTTATTTTTGTAATAATGGTTATCAAATATAAAATAAAAATAACTAAATGCTATATGACCAGTGATAAAACTAACAGCTTTTTCAGTATCATTTTTGAGGTAGATGAGTCGTGACGATATTTAAACATTATTTAAAACAGTTGCGAAGACCAAGATGTTTTAAATTATAAATTAATTTTATATGCGACATTTAATTAAACTATTGTGAGTACATAATATATTAAATTTTAAATAAATTATTTATTTATTTTACAAGAATAAATAAATAATTTTCTCAAAAATGTTATTGACAAGTATGATGGTAAAATGATTGGTAATATATACATTACTATTAAGTTATGTGTAAGAAATGTGCTGTATATATAGTAAACAATCACAATTTATTTTAAAGATAATTTAAAATACCAATCGAACGTTACCTACTTCTTATTCATTTTGATGTTTGTGATTTGATTACATTCACAACCGAAGATGTAAACATTGCTATTAAATACAATTCTATGCATCATAGTTATATTACTATAACTTTAATAAAGGGAAAAGTATCAATTGATGGTACCATATAGTCCACAGCAAAATGGTGTCGCTGCGTGCATAAATCGTACGTTAACCAAAATGATTCAAACATTGGTAACAAGTGCGAAATTTTTACTTGATGAAGCTGTTTATAATACGGTAACGTATTTTAAAAACAGACATTCCACAAAAGCGCCAGAATATAATAAAACACCATGCAAAAATGTGACATACTCGTAGCAGACAAACAAAACCCTCCTAGTTTTATTTGTCTGTCGATAGAAATTTGACCAAAACATCGTTAGTAACGAGACAAATGGTTATATATAATTCTCGTTGCTCAAGATATTTTGACGAATCATGACTTATGATTCTTGTAGGTCTGTAGATGTTCAAATTCCCGCCGAAATAAGCAAGTCCGATTATAAATCAACGAAGACGAGAACCTTGCTGAAATCTCAGATGTTTGGACCATTGTCTAGTAAACTGAGATTCAGATTCATTTACTAAATTTAGAAGAGAAAGGATACAAATAGTTTATAAAGAGATTATAAACAAAATATTGATCTAGATTTTATTTTATTGATTGTTTTTTTTAATGAATACTAAATTCTAACATACTAACGATTATAATAGAACTGATTCTTATAAATGGTTAAAATTAAAAGCCATACAACACAGTACCTATAGCATGGAAATCAAACTTGAAGTCTTATTTATAAATAAACGTTTGCACTAGTTGGTCGGAATATTAATTTTGATTTTAATATTAGTATGTACTAATAAATAAATTTCAAAATACAAAAAAGTCAAAAATATTTAAATTATTGTAGCAAGAACTTCAAAGTTGATTTATGTCTAAAAGTTCTACATAAGATATTTAATTACATAAAATACATGTAATTTTCTGTATTTTTTATTTAAGAAATATGTATTTAATTTTCTACGGAAAGTTTATATTATATTGTCCTATATGTCAAGGTTAACGTTTTTGTACCAGAGATTAACTTTACAATTTTATGGAAAAGGTTTAATAAAGCATTTGAATATGATAGTTTTAAATGAAATAGAAGTGATGGTAATTTATTGAACTTCAAAATTAACTTAGATATAGCTACTTAAAATAGAAGATCTTCGTATAAGATCTTCGTATTAAATTTTAATTTTTTACACAAATTCTTTAATAATTACTGAATCTTACAAATCAACATTTTATTTGAAATTAATTATATGTTTATTGTTAAACTCTGACAATTATCAGGTATAATGTTTTGTAAGCGACCGGATACTATACTGTACTAAATACTAAGTCGATAACAGAGTAAAATTAACGTACAATCGAGAAAATGCTTCTTTTCTTTTATGAAATAACTGCATCAAAAGTACGCTTAGCTTAAAATTAATCTCTGAACCGTGTTAATTAAATTAATTAAAATGTGATAGTGTATTTAGTAGAAGGTTGGCTATGCATTTTCCGATTGAGGGGGTGAACTAATTGACAAAATAATTAGAAAGGGGCACATACTCATTGTTCAATAATTGTATAATATATAGAAAAAGTACAGAACTGCGCATATTTAAAGCGTTTGATAATTGTACAATATCGTTGCATTTTCAACGAAGAAAGCAAGCTGCATAAAGTCATTGCGTTTTAATTCCAATTGCACTGCAAATTGTAATTTTTGGTGACAATATCAGTTGCATTAGTTTTATAAATAACCCTATAAATCACAATAGTTTCATAACTATTGATTGATATCAAGTACAATTTTAGGAGGACAAATGACTAATAAAGTAATAAACCCAAAACATATTTCCATAGGAAATCTACTGGGTATTTCACGAAAATGGTTAATATTTAAAACTTAGTTCCTGGATATAGAATAAGATAAAGTTAATTTAATTATTTAAGTGTTATAAGACTTTATAATTTTAAGTGTTTTTCTTTGTAATAATTATAATTCTTAACTGTATAATTTTATAAGACGATTGTATTTCTTACTCAAAAGTTTTATTATCAATCCATTTAAATTTAAAATGTCAATACCAAAACAGTAATGGTATAGTCATGATCAAATTATATATTTCTAAATGGATATAATTATAAATATTAAATAAATATTTGAGGGCGACTGTTGGAATATACAAATATTCATTCAACATATAAAACCTCATTGCATTGACTTCTTACTGGCAGTCAATAATCAGCCAATACTTCATTGTTCAAACGTTCTTAAAAACGTATTACTATGCTTCACTTGAAATAAAATATGGTTGACGCGAGTCAACCATATTTTATTTTTTTACTTTTTCCTTTTTCGAGAGTTTTACTTTTTCCTGAACCCATTTTTCCTATTTCCAACAAATTCAACAAAATTTTCGAAGCGGTACGAACTTATGTCTATACCCAAATGACCCACTTAAAGTAAATTTCAGTCAGCACCAAGTTTATTTAATCCAAAACTATTTCTTGCACCATATCCACAATTATTCTCACTACAATTTGCGCAAGTTATAGAGCAGAGTATTCAGCGCGTCAAACTAGCCAATACGGCCACAGTGTACAACGCTGCAGTAATCCAATTTGCAGTAAGTTTCAGCAAAGTTGGCCCAAGTTGGTAGACTTAGTGATTTAAATTTACAACTTTGTCCATCCTAGCACACTTGCAATTTTAACGATCAGCCGACGAACTTTAAATCAGCTTTTGCTTTCAAGATGTAGGTAATAGTGTGGAGTTTGCTTTAGTGACGGTTCTTAAGACTCGGCAAGTGTAGAATAGGGCCTGACTTTTAATGTCGGAGAGTTCGTCGGTTTTCGTAACTGTTACAGAAGCTGGGAGCTACTGACTTTAATGTAATTGGGTAAGTTTGGGCGCGATTATTGTGAGAATATCCTAATAATGAGAGCGGTTTTGAAGTTAGAAGTTAGGTAACATCATATTTGGGACATTTAACTGGCATAAGTAGGTGATAAACTTTATTTTATACCAAAAACCACTTTTATGAGATAGACTGTTTACAAAATATATGCTTTGAAAAGCATCTTGTGACTTTAAACAACTCACAGAATGATCCATTCAATATTTTAAATGGAAGTGCCGACACTTAACACGGCAATCTAAACATAAAAAGCTTCTAAGAAGTCCTATTAAAGAATGCTCACACTTACGCTATTAAAGACGCCTTTACATCAGGAACTTCAAGCAAAAATTACAAGTTTATCGGCCGTAAAAACTGTTGGAATTAACGAACGGCAAAAGGCCGCTTTAAAAGAACATCTCAATGTTCAAGTGTCCCCATATAATTTAGCGAAGCGACGCTTTTTATTTCAGCTGAGTTTATGAGGTCGTTTGCGGCCAAACCTCCCTTGAAATTTACTAGCTGGGTACAGTTAAACCGGCTACGTTCGGCAACGTATATCACTGTGATTCACAACAATTACTCTTAAGACTATTTAAAGTTAGCATTCTTGGGATAATGTTAATTAAGTTCGCGGCCCGATAGAAAATTGGGGGAATATTTTTTGGTACAATTTAAAGTGCAAAGCGTCTTCCCCCGATTTCAGGAAGAGCAAGAAAATCCAATACTCTGTCGGTGTTGTGTACAATGTTCTTGGTTTTACTTAACAATATTGATTTTTTATTTATTTTCTACGTAGATAATAATAATTTAATTGTGTTGACATAGTTGGCTATATATATTAAACTTTTATATTCGAGAAAAATTAATGAATAGAAAGAATCAATCTTTGAAAAAATACATCATTTATTGCAATTTCATTCTACGTATCAGTAAAACTACAGTAACATAAAAACCTAAACGAACCAGCTCAAATTTATTGATGCTTAGTACTTATCAGGCAACATAGAGCACAGATACCGCAAAATAGTCCACATGCACACATGTAAACCACAACTCTTCACTTATCTACAAAACGCCAACAAAAAACAACGCCGAAAATACTCCTACACATTTTTCCTTAAAAAAATATTACCTGCCGCTTAATAAGAAAACACCAATTCTCGATGGTACATTCGTACATAAAACCATTGTGTTTATAGAACATTGTGCAGATGGGGTAACCGATGTTTGGTTTAAATCTGAACCCCTCTTTGATAATTTTCACCTGCAGAGAAGGCGGGAACAACGCCCTTCGCCAATTTATGTGCGAGATACCATCCCCGTAAGAATACGGGACTTAAAGTAGGCACTGTTTAATGGAAGGTGCTATCTCCTTATGCTAAGTCTTTTGGTACTTGAATTAACATTTTAACTTCGTTAAGGTAACAGTTTCGTCTGATGCAGAAGTTAAACTATATAGTTTGTGTTTGATGTCTTAGGAGCTAGCTAAGACCTTTCTTAAAATCATTTGCACACTTTTTTTTGTTTGTGTTTCAGTAAAACGATTAATTGTTTAAGGCCTATGATTATATAAGAAATATAATTTAAGAAAAAAGTTCTGAAGACTCTCTCTTATTGACCTAAAAACAAGAAACAAACCATCTTAAATGCACACAGCTTATTGACATCTTGACACAAATCTTACATGTCAAGATAAGGCGGCATACTTTATAAGGATGTAAGCTAAGAATTATTCATGCCACATCCAGCTTCTTACAAGAGGGTGGGTGTCGCTTACAATATTACGATGTTAACCACGGCGAGAGATTTACATAATTCATTCAGCCATGACCCGCGACCCCGCGGTGCGGTGCCGTACGCTTCAGCTCGTTAATTGCCGCTGTAAGCAGAGGTATTAATGATAGGTTATTGGACATATCGGTATTGAAATAAACTATTTCATTTTGTTTTTGTTAAACATTGAGGACGACTTTTTTAATTGGTTGGATGATGAATGCACGGCTAATCAAACCTGAAAAAAGATGGCACGAGCTTCGCGATTAGCACTTTACTAAGTTTATGTACCAGTTATATAATTATTATGTATAAGTCGTTTTGAATTTTATAATAAATTTCAATGTTTCATCATTATTTTCTCTACGAAACTCGCTGCACCATCCCAGAGTATGGTCCCCGATACACGGTACTACCACGCCCCCATTTCATACGACTTACGGCTGTTCCTAGCAAACAGTGAATGCAGACAGGACACAGGACATGTCTATACTGAAGGGGCGTGGTAGTTGCCAAACTAGTTGCTGCTGCGAGTTTCAGAACCTAATTAGACCATCTGCAAAACGACACATCGGTTAGGTATACTATTATTTCGACTACTAGAGGAATGAAAGAGGTATTCCTATTATTTACATCCATATACCTACAACCATGAAAGCAAAGGTAAATCAGTATGTCTGCCTATCTGTCACTTAATAAACTTTGACAAAATTTGATACACCTTGAACTCCATCAAAGGACATAGGCTACTTTGAACCGCGTCAGTACATCACATTGGAAGCCTCGGACATAAGCTAGTACTTTATAAATAACAAACCATATTACGAGCTTATGTATACGCTATCTACCTTCACTCCATTTTTCACATCGCTCCACATAAGTCCACACTTTCATAAACAAGCCCAACTATCTCACTCAAAACTCACTTAGCGGCTCGTTGCCATGGCAACCGGGCATGCATTATTCATACTCCGCGCAACTCTTAATCTTCAGCGGGTTCCCGTGACAGTGTCATGGTGCACATAAAAATATGACACGTTATAACAAGCTCCTTCACCGCTGGGATTTACACTGGGATATGTTTGCCTGCGTATGAGTTTTGGGCATGATTTTTCTTTCTTAAATTATCATCAGGTTGTAATTCATTTATTTTCATTGCATGCAACGCGCAATCTTGAAGTCAAGATAAAATCACTCATTTCAACCATACGCCGGACGGTTAATTGCTTATCCGTCGATGCAAATCTTATGTATTTGACCTACAGGATTATCATTTGAATCCTCGGTATAAAATATAAGCAGATTGTGTTACATAACAATCACTTGTTTATACATGCATAAAAACATCGCAGTGTGTGGAAACATTTAAAACAAAAGAGCAATGACACTTAAACACGTAATTCTAAGTAAAATGGACACAAGTAAGGAATTATTAAACGACGTTTTACCATACCGTTTGCTCAGGACACCGTTCCGTTCGTATTTTAAAAACATAAAACGGTTTTATGCTTGCCTATAGATATTTCGAGGCGAATTTACGACAAGCAGCTTCGATGCAACGTCGATCGCCTGCGTTGTGTCGATAAACTGTCATTTTGGCGACAAATTCGCTAGTGTTGTGCAGACATCCTGTGTTCCGATGTCCGGGGTGGACATTTTGATGGTAAATTGAAGTTGATGTTGGCAAGGGAAGTCTTTTGACTCACGAGAGCTTTGTTTGGCTCAATTTTCGTAAACATAAATTTTTAAGCTGTGGCCAGGTGTAGGAGTACCTATGCTTAATTTAACTATTTCAGTAATGATTTTGAAACAAAACAATTTGCAACGGTACAGCAAGCCTAATCCTGAATTATAATTATGTGATATATCGTGTGAAATAGAGCTTCACAAACATGTAGGCAGTATCCATTCAAGGGCAAAAATTATTCTAAAAATATCTTCATGACCTAAATAAAGCTATAATAAATTTAGGTATAAAACATAATCAATAATATAATCTACCCTCTAACAGTACAGATAGGCTTGCAAGTTATAAAGTGATATAAACACGATATTCCCGTATCGTGTGAAGCCGCTAACACCAATTATTGGATTTTAAACTCAATAATTGCATCGCTCCAGTCCGTAATGACAGTTTGCATTAATTCCCGCCTTTGCCGCGGATTCAACTAACAAGCCTGAGACGCGTCTCGTTAGTTACCGTCGTGTATGACTACAAATGTGTTTATTTATTCTGTTAGATGTTACAACTAGTTATGTGACAAATATTAGTAGGTATTAGGCAGACTTGCCCGTATAGTCGTTAATATAATTGCCTATTTTTAAATTGAGGTTCGGATGAAGCACAATCATTTCGATTCTAAGCTTGTTATTTCTATACTTCAGCTACTAAAATAATAATAAAAATAAGTTTACAATGAATCCTATAATTTTAATTCCAAAGTAGGTGAATCGACGAAAAATCTTTTATGTTATTCTGGTAAAAAAATTGTATTTCTAAACAAGTTAAGTAATGTATTTACTGATCACGAAAACTATAGCAAGGGTTTATATTAATTATTTAGATTTTATTAACAGTTTTCCGGGATCGCGTATTTTACCTTTGCACCATGCACAGCACTAGTGGTACATTTTGCGGCATATTTTACGGCGCGGCGCGACACTCGCTGATTGATTGGACGACTCGTAAACACGCTTGTCCGTGGTTTATCTGGGCCGTGACGTCACCATCGTTACCGCTAAGCGATATCATAATATTTGTGTGTTGTGCACCACAAAAATTTGGGTAGAAAATCAATCTTACTGCTTTGGAATAAGGTTTGTTGCCAATGATAAAGTATTACGCCATGACAATGATTATGGTTTTCGAGATACCTACTTTTGTACTAGAAGACTTTTTTAGAGATTCAGATATTCATTTGTTTGAAATCTAGAAATGATTTAAATGAAACGAACGAACCTACTTTAGACTTTTACTTCTAGAATTTGGTATTGACATAAACCAACTCACGCTAGCGCTAAATCTCGTTTAACTCACATGTTTGTAGGCGTTACTTAGATATTTATTAGGTGATGCGAGACTGCAGCGTAGCAGTTCCTTATTCAAGCTCGAGTCTAATTTAATGCCCCATCTAAATCAAAACAAGACTGTGTACCTTTTAAAGAATGTTACACATTATTTCATACAAAATACACATACCTACTTACAAAGCTAGACTTGCATTTACATTTAACTGACAACACATCTCCATGTTATTACATCCATACATACATGTAATACGTACAGACAGGCCATAAGTCTCATTCACATTTTTATCAAAACCTTCCCAAACCGGGGGAAGTTTATGGCACGAATTTCTCAGCTTAACACATCAGAGGCGCGGAAATGCTCAACGCCTCATTATCCAAGTTTAATTTTATGCATGGACGCCCGCGCATCGTCACGATTGGCGCCCCCGCCTTGCCTACAGTTACTCCAAATTTAAATTCTTCTCCCGAATATACACGAAAATATACGAGTGCTGCTAGACTAGAGTTCTAAGTTCTAATGAAGTTTCGAATTTGATTTGAATTCAGAAGTTCGTTATTTATTACCTCTGCCTATTTTATAAGTAAAGAAAAAGTAGGCAGGGGTAATAAATATTAGGGTTGGCTCCCAGTGTCACTAACTGTCAGTATACTGCCTGTAAAACTTGTCATTTGCCTTATTACTATAAAAAAATCCCTTTAAAACAAACAATTGTATTTCATATTTGCTACATAAATAAGGATAAAATGAAATTACAAAACAAAAAGCTAGCTAAGTAACAACTTAAATAAACGTAAGATTTCAGGAAGTGTACTTAGAAAGTTAACTTTCCACGTAAGTTGCAGCATCCTTTGAGAGAAATGCTTGCAAAAACAGTTGTTTTACTGCAACTGTATTTGCAACTTAACACTATTAGGATGTTGTTATAAACGCTGCAATGTTGCAAAGGTGCAATTACTTACTTTGAAGGTGCCGTCAATTGAAAAGTTTAATGTATTTAAACATATAATTAGTGACCTAACGAACTTGTAGAAAGTATGGAATGCTGGATAGTGTTTTCTTTTTTTACAAACACCTCACGTATGATAAAACAAAAGACAGTCTAATAATAACTTCAAATCAAATATAACGTTCGTCCCTAAATATTGTCTAGAAATACTAAAAAATAACTTTTCCATCAATTACAACGTGTAAATACCAAAATAGTAATTACCAAAACAACCGTAAATAAAACCAAACAAATAAAATTTACCGAAACAATAAAATGTAAACGAAACTATTTAAATTTCAGCAGCCCCATTGTGGTAGCAATTCCTTACGATTCACTGCCTGTCTGGGGTAGGCAAGTCGCAGCGCTCGCGGCCAAACCGCAAATATATGAAACGAGGCAAAGTTCATTTCCCCTATCTTACAGAATCTTACGTGGCAATATTGTGGCAGATATAAAGTTATATTGTCATATCTAAGTTTCACATAAATTACCTGGAATAGGCAAACTTGATGTTAAACAGCCGTTAAGGTGTGGAGACAGTTTTCATTGTTATTACTTATCATATTAATTTCGTATAAGGAAGTTTGTTAAAGTTGTGTAGCTATTAATGAAAATTTGTGAGGTAATTTTCATTAGACGGTAAAATACACTTTGTGTGATAAAGCTGAAGAGTTAGGTATTTGTTTGAAGTCGCTAATTTCGGATGAGATAACGTCTTTGCTTTCAATACCTCGAATATTGACAAATGTTAAAAACTTAATATCACACAGGAGCTATCCTAAACAGTGAGTGGACCTACGCGGCTCAACTAGTGAGGCAAAAATTCAATAGGTGATTTTAATAAATAATAAATAAATAAATAAATGCGGACAACATCACATACATTGCTCTGAACCCAAAGTTAGTAGCTAAAGCACTTGTGTTATGGAATTCAGAAACAACGAAGGTACCACAAACACCCAGACCCGAGGCAATGTAGAAAAGTTGATTTCTACATTGACCCGTCCGGGGATCGAACCCGGGACCTCAGAGCTAGCGACACCTTGAAACCGGTGCGTACGCCACTCGACCTCGGAGGTCGTCGAACTTTTGAACAAGCAAATCATCCAAAAAAATACGACGTCACAAAAAAGAAAACCAGGCTAATAACTAATCACAAATGTATACAAACAAGACATTTGCATGAATTATCCCGAGACACGAATCCTTATCAAAAGCAAATGAGTTTTCCGATTACAACGGCAGTAAGACACAAATATAAATGACGCCTCTCCTTCGCTGACAAGATTTGTTTTTTTTCTCTCAACCCAAGGGCTGTTTGTCATTTCGTCCTCAGAATAATATTACATCTACATAATATTATTGCAAGGGACTTATTTAGTCAGTTGCATGGAAACATGAATTTATCTTTAGTAAATACGACTTGGAATAGTTGTTTTGATGGTGGAATATGTTTTCGATCGTATCAGATAAGGATATTTACATAGTTATTGTAAGGATTATAGAAGAATGGAATAGTAATATGGAATGATAAAATGAACATACACACATAATCTAAGCAAAGCAAAAACGATTTGCGATAAGAATATGTTTAAATTACTTATTTTAAAAATGGGGCACATGTATTGTATATCTCGAGATTGTATTCAAATTAAAAAAAATCTAAATAAATTTCATGGAATTGACAAATAGTGAGCATTGACAATACCAACTCAAAATTGCTGAAATATGCTTTTTAAAATCTTCTGTATAGTTTAATTATATTTTGGTTTGTATTTATAATATTGCAATACACAATGTAAAGCTGGGTACCCACGCATCTGACGCGTGCAGTCGCGCGATATCTCGTGCACAAGGACGCGCGTCACTCAGGATTTTAGGATTTACCCGTCAGCATGCCGCGCGGGCGATCCGATACGATTAGCGCGATCAAATGTTACATACCTATATTATACAACTAGTTTTAAAACAAATCATATGAAATATTGGTTTTAAAATAAACTATAACTAGTCTTTCTTTGAAAAAATTATAATGATTAATTCCATATCACAATTTATTTTGTTCTGAAATTTGTTTTACCAGTCTTTATCCGTCGGAGAACAAAAGACAAAGCGTTTGCTTTCTTTCTGATTATAATAAATAATAATAATAATAAATGCGGACAACATCACATAGGTACATTGTTCTGAACCCAAAGTAAGTTGCTAAAGCACTTGTGTTATGGAATTCAGATACAACGAAGGTACCACAAACACCCAGACCCGAGACAATGTAGAAATGTGATTTTTCTACATTGACCCGTCCGGGGATCGAACCCGGGACCTCAGAGCTAGCGACACCTTGAAACCGGTGCGTACGGCACTCGACCACGGAGGTCGTCATTATCAGGAAAAAAATGTATTAGCAGGCTAACACCATAAGATCCTGCTTAATGTTCTGACAATTACTTGAACTTGTATTAAGTGGCACTAGTGACTGCCTTTTTTGACCAAATTTAGAAACTAGGTATCCTTAATCTCAGAAAGTATTATAGATATTTTAAGAAATCACTAATCACACATTATATAACTCGCATTATACGACAACCGTGATACTATTAAAGCATGTAGTTTTATTATCCAGCTTAGGTACTAAAATATGTCAAAATTCTTCCTAAATATTCCACGAAACTGCCGCTTACTAAAATCGCGTGTAATAAGGGCACTAAACATTATTTACACTCGGCGCGTCTCGCGACATCAATTTATAAGCGGAGACGCGACTAATCCGAGCGAACTACTGAACTTATCGATATGGCGATGTCGAACATAGATTTAAGAAACTCTTTTTCAATGCAGTATTTTCGAATTTAAATTTATTTTCGTGGTAGTCTTCTTTTTAGTTCCAGAATAAAGTAAACAGTTAAAAGCTTTTTAAATGTGAAAAATAAGCAAATATTTTGTAAGTATAAACAATAAAGTATTTTTATTATTATAAGATTTCCCCTATATCAAACATTACCTAGTAGCTAACTTTGCATTTCCTATTATAATAATCAAGTAGCAACTATTCCATAATCATCACACCTAATTTAAATTGAAGACGAGCACACTAATAACAGTTAACATTTAATAATGACAATTAACATAACAGTCCCTTTATCATCCATATTAATTTGCGCGTGTAAGGGTGTGTGCACACTCGCGACAGACGCGGTATCGCTCGCGCGGTCCGTCAGTCAGCCAGCTTAGAGGGATTTAGCCGGTCTGCTGCAGGCTCGAATCAAACGCTCCATTGACTCCAAATCCTTACTCTAATTGAAATTTAAAATCGTTTTTGACAGTTCTGTGTGTCGCCATTTGCAAATAATAAAGGGGATGTAGATTGCGTGTGTGGATTTAAAGCGCGATGTTTTTGAATGTTTTTTTCATATTTGTATTTACAGTTCTGATATCGATTTCCTTGTCTTTGTGTCTGTAAAAAGGATTTTACTTTTATAACTGTAGTGAGTCTAAGTCTGTTGTACAATAAATAAGTGTTAAGCGCTTAGTTAGTCTACTTTGAACTTGATAATGATGGGAAACTAAATGACTAAATAAAGTAAGTCTTGATGGAGGTAGTGAAAATGCCCAAGTTATACCCATCGACATAGGAATTTTATCTAGAGCTTTACGATACAATGCTTTTTATAATAACATAACTGAACCACATAATATCACAAGTAATGTCTCTACAAATATACACATCTTCAATTCATTAGCTCCAAACTAAGGGTATACACTACATTACCCAACAAACCCTATCCTAGCTACCTGCGTTTGATCCTTAATTTCATCTTGCTAATGTGCTATTAAGGCCTATTGCCGCGATCTAAACTCCAATCAGAGACCTAATTCAGAGTAAGTCGCCATGAATAATTCAGTCAATGAGCCTCACTGTGAATTAGTGGGATATCTAGGTAAGAAATAGTGGTTAGGGCTGTGTGATACGGTATCAGTAATACACAAAAAAATAATAAATTTGGTAAATGGATAACCGAATTAAGACTTTGGTGGTGTAAGAAAACAAAACATTTAAGAAATAGGCTAAGTAAAGTAGCAAACTTTATTTCAAAGGAAATTTTCGAATTAATAGTCCGTCCAGAATTTTCCAGTGATGAATGATTTCAATCAAAATTTAAACACAAACCCCCTTATTACAAAAGATGGTCTAAGAAAAACCGAGGTTTTAGAATAGCCCTGTCTCTTTTTGTTATATGACATAAGAAAGTGATGGGTATATTTTAAACCTGGGTTTACCTTAGTCTTGGTATAAACCATCTTTTGTAATAAGGCCCAAAAAGCTTGTGTACAATGTATTCTCAGAAGCTAAGTTCTTGTTGAAGCAAGATATACCCACCTTATCCTATACCCACAATGAGCTTACAATTTTCTGTCCTGACTATAATTTGATCGGAATCAAGCAACCCTGTCACACACGCACTCAACTAATTGCGTAATAGAATCTGACGATCATTAATTAGCGAGAAGCGCACGGTTATAACACGGTAAGTTATAACAACCTGATGACTTACTGTTTTAGGCGGAAGCCATCATTACGAAACATAATAACATATTAGAAGTTAGGATAAATATTTTAAAAATAGTGGAGATGGCTGTGAATTTGCTATGCGGACAAATGAACCAAAAAAAAAAATGTAAATTCAAACACAGTTTCTAATAGAATCTAGCATGAATGTTGTTATCATAAATGTTTTTAATATAAAAAACTGGTTTGTGTTAAGGACAAGATACGCAAAAGAATTTAATAAAAGTATTTTGAAATAATGAAGATATTATTTATAAACATGTAATGAGAAGAAATAAAGTAATGTTGTAATCTGCACAAACGATGGACGGTTTGAGTAAAATAATAAGTATATATATGTAGTGTAAGTAAATGAGCAATAAGGGCTCCATTCGTAAAGGTTAACAAGTAAAATAATAGAAAGAAAAATACACCTATTGCTGCTTATAGAGTTGCTCTAGAAAGGGAGAGGAAAAAAAACAGCCTATATTTTAAATACAGAAGATAGATTTGATCACCAGTTTTCTAAGGATATAATAAGGAATAATATGTTATAAACTTAACAAACATTTATTCAGCACCTATCCAGTAAACAACAAATGAAAAGCAGCGCACATACATTTTACGCGCAATTAAATAACAAAACAACGACTCGCGGTACAAAATTAGTAGTATAAGACAAGGCAGGTGTAATTAATTCTAAACTAATTACAACTCATGATACGCGAGACGAACTCCAAGTAACGTAACCAATAGTAACCGTCTAACTATCTATAACTAGTTCCCAAAGTGGCGTAAACGATAAAACACAAGCGGTGTTTCTTGAGACTTTGACAGTTATAAGTTCCAATTTGATATTAAAGTGAAGTTTGGTTATTGAATTAGTCGGGATTATGGTGGAATTGGTCCGTCAATCACGTCTGTTTTAATAGTCTTTGTTGAAACTTTTTGGGTTTTTTCAACCATTTTTAGGACCGTGCAATGTTGAGCCTGAAAATCATTAAAGTTTTAGAAGACTGGGATTATGTTCGAATATAACAATAAAAAATACAAACCATGACTTACTTTAAATAAAAAATATATCATATATCTTTTTAAATGACTATAGTGAGTCTCACATTAATTATGCCTAAAGAAATCTACAGATCCTGTGAAAAAAACGGAACCCCTTAAAATCCCTAACATTATCACAACATCGACTTAACAAGGTTTGCCGTTACATAAAGCGCTAGAAAGCATTTAGAGTTGACGACTATGTCGCGTTGTTTGGTGCCCATTGCGCGCTCGCTGAGCTTCGGCTCAAAGCCGCAGTTAGACCACGGTTCGTTAGACAGAGATTTAGTGTGCGCTCACACTAGATACACTGGTCGCGGTTAGTTTGCAAAAACTTTGCAGTTATCAATGGAGTTTTGATGGAATATTTGGCTTTGTGCAGTGTTGAAAAAAGTGAAGTTGTGAAACTGGAAATAACCAGTTACTGATGGAAATGGATAGTCTGACCTGTCACCGTACCTGGAAATGTTAACGTTGTATTCTGAAAAAATAAATTTATCACGCGAATAGATTTAGAGCAATGCTAATACTTCCTCCTTATTTGAAGTCAAAGTGAGTTACTAGTTTGGAATTTTTTCATTCCAATAGTCTCTAACCTAAATCAGCATAACTTGATACTCATGATGTGCAGTGTAAGCCATCTTCCATCGTAAACACTGCGTTGTACCCGGACCCAGCGAACTTCCTCCCGCTATACCTTGAACTTCTACAAATATTTTCAAACCCAAAATTAGGCAAATCGATTCAGCCGTTCTCGAGTTCTTGTAAGACTGAAGAACCACAATTAACCTAACTCCTTTTCTCTTCCCAGGTGAAAGTGATGCTCCGAGTCGCCGCGTCCGGGGAAGGTCCCTTCACGAGCGGCTCCCAGACCTTCTCCATGGACAAGCGCAAGAAGCAGGTGAGCCTGTGCGAGGCGGCGCCGGCAGCCAGCGCGCCCGAGGATAGGAAGGTCGGAGTAGCGGCCCCGAAGATGTTCGCCTTCGATGCTATATTCTCACAGGATGATTCACAGGTTAGTAAGATGTTTCTTTTTGTGCTCGATTATATAACTGAGTCGTTGCTTAATGATATTATTATGGCGAAGCAAAAAAATACATATAGATGGCATCTAATTCAGTTTAAATACAACTGTAACTTCTCTACATGGAGTGACAGTGTTTACACAATATTTGTTATTTTGGTTGTTTAGATAGATAGATAGATAGATAGAATATTCTTTATTGTACACCATTAAAGTTACATATTTGAATATAAAGTACAGTAAAGCGTACAATGGCGGTCTTATCGCTTATAGCGATATCTTCCAGACAACCTTTGTTTACCTTTGTCTACGTTAACAAAAACCTTCTAAATCTCTCCTATACGTAGTCTTCTTACTATTAAAGATTAAAAAGGTATAATAAACTGGTTTCAGAAAACAAAAATGAAAAAGTATAAAATTATAGTAGTAGCACTTTTCAAACTAACATAATACAACTGCAAAATAGAACCTCAAAAATCAAGTAAATTTACCTATCTTTTGGTACCAGGTATTTGGGGTGCTACGGAACAAAATGATCGCCGTCATTAGACTAGCGGTGCTATTGCAGGAAGGACCTTTGAGATTATCAGACAAAAGACGTGATTAACGTAATAACCTCCACTGAAATAATTAGGGACAAAGGAAATGAGTCCAGAGGAAAAATCGAAGGAGGTATCTCTGGAATAATACTATACGTATGACGGAAAATTTTGTACGATATTATTATAAAAATAGCAATTGGCAACGTTAGATATTAGAAACACAAACATATGGGCAGATAAAAAAATTAGGTAAAAAAATAGGCATCAATTAGTCCCACATCACTGATGCGTATGATTATAACAGTTCTATTGCAAAAGACTTCTTGCACATTATTTTTTATGCGACCAAAAAAAACCTAAACTGAATATCTATACTTATAATAAATCTGTAGTGGTGAAAATTCTGTACATTGAAAATATCAAAAAAAAAATGGCGGGGGTTGTTACTTGACCTACACCGAACCCAAAAGTGTGAAAAAAAAACTTGTCTGTCTGTCTGTCTGTTTGTTCAGGTATCACGCAAAAACTACCGGTTCGATTACGATGAAACTTGGTATAATTATTCTTTATTACCCTGGGCACCACACTGGGTAGTTTTTATCCCGGAAAAGTATAAACAATAGAAAAACAAACTTAATTTTGCGGTTAAAAACTCATTGATAAGTTTCGTCATCCACGCGAACGAAGTCGCAGTTTAAAATAATTCTAGAACATCAATTTTTAAAATATTTAAAGTTATTATGAAATATTAACGTGCTATATGCTTAGCGAGTATGAGTGTCATGCCGCTAATGTCTCTTGTAGCATACTGGCGTCCCGAGGCGGTGCTCCGGTAAAAATAAGAGAATACTTACATACTATTACATAAAACTTTCCGGCTAAACGAACGGTCCAAGTTTAAGGCGATAAGCGTGCGTGGAAAATTCTCTGTAGTACTAAAGCAACACTAACTTTAGGGTAACTTTTTTACATTTACAATAAACACCGTGTCAATAATTATAATGAAGGATGAGCGAATTAGGGTGCTGTCTATTTTGTAATGTATTGACGTTTTATAAATGCTACTTTATAGCTTAAAGTGAAAATATTTTATTTCGCGATATCTACTTTGGATAAGACCCGTACCTAAATATTTTCTACTAACTTGTCATTCATTGCATACGAAACATTTTAATACACAACACACTATTCCAATTACTTCTCACTATACAAAAATAATTAGTATCCACTTTTCCATACAAAATCGCTTCACAACCCTAACCCGCTATCCCTCACGACTTGTACCACTCACACACGGCGTCTGTCGCTTCCGCACCCCTTCTGAATTTCATGCACCAAAAATGTCGCCGGCGAAGCGGGCCGCGAGTTCCATGTTTAAATTGTTAAACGGCGAGCACTCCTCAAATAACGCTCACAACTTGTATAAGTACAGGAATTTTCACATTTTTACTATAACGATAGAAATTGTTAGCGGTTTTAACGAGATTCGAGATGAGTTTAGGGGAGTTTTTTCATCTTTGTGGTGCGATCAGATTTTATGTGATACAGTTTATAACATGCAGTTGGTGTAGTAAAGCGTGCCTATAGTTTGGACACTTGAAGCTTTATGTGCAATTGAATGTACCCACTGTATGTAAAAATAATATGTATTGCCTGACATTTTAATTCGACGAGTTATACTACTATATACCTTATTGAAAGTAATTATGAATGTTTACTTTTACTCAATCAGGTATGAAAACAAATAGAAGATATTTTTAAACAATGAAATCTTAATAATAATTATATACAATCAGTCCATCCATAAATATTTTAAGAGATTATTTCAGCTTTAAATATAATCGTTAAATCGAATTCCAATAAACATCTTTTGAATCAACAAAACACTTAACGAGACAGCTCAAAGCAAACCAAATAAAAAATAAACCTTCTTGTTCCCGTTCAACATGCAGCGTCCCCACTGAGCCATGCAACAAAACACGGGCAGCAACGCACACACAATCAGAGGGAACAATCTACACAACGCCACAACGCCACCAGTGCATACGAATCCCATTAGTAAGGACTATGCTGTAATCTCCGTGTCTACCACATTCACAGCATAAATCCCAGTACATTCCTATTACATTTGAATTTCTAGGTCACTGTTAGGATTGTATATTTGCATTCTTTAGCGGACTAGAATTAATAAATTTATATTTTCAACTGTCCAGAATTAATTCTTCAGTCGATTATTACTATTTTGAACGAACTATTATCAGCTAAAAGCGAGTAAGAGGCAAAAAAAAAACGATTTGTTTGATTTATCATTTTAAAATATGCTCTTCCATTGTTTTTGATAAAAAATAATACTACAGGCAGTTTTTTACAACACCAGAAAATTTTTATTCCTCATATAAAATTCACGTGTGACATTTTTATATTGAAGAACTTTTAAAAATTCAATATTATTCCTCAGATAAAATTATCTAGCGTTAGAAAGTCCGGCCCTTAATTATTACACACCCAAAACAAAAGAACAAATAATTCCATACTTAACCTACTACGCTTCATAATTCACGACACACGAAGTCACTTAAGACCAGGATTCCCGATCAGAAGTCACAGCTATAAACGGCGCAATAAATCAGTTAACCGCCTAATGCTCATGTACCGATGTAATTACTGTGTATAGTAAGCTAGAAGCTAGCTGTTAAATGTGCAGTATATAAAGGAGATTACGTGAGGTTGGATATCGAGATCGAGACATACGAATAGTTCCAAACTGGGTGTAATGGAAGCAAGAGACAAATATAATATGCCATTGAGAAACTATGTACAATTATATATTTTATAGTTGTGGGCTGTAAGAGACTGTTACTGAATTTACCATTGAGAAATGGATATTTATGTATTTTAAAGGTATTTGGTAATTATCTATCGCAGTGTGTAGCTTAGATGTATCTTCATTAATTTAATGATCAAGTTTCAATCAAACATTTTCGTTTGCACAATACCGGTAGCAGTCCATGTAATCAGGTCCAATACCATTTTTAAAGCTAAATTATTTATTGTTATTTTGATTTAAAAATTGTTGCAATTTGTAAAAAAGTACCGACTATTGTATATGAAACGTGCCAGAGTGATTTCGGTTCATTACTATTGGTCACTTACAAAATTCTGGTATAGACCTGAGTTGTCATCTATGTTGTGTTGTATTTCAGTTAATGCAATTATTTCCTTAAGACCACGTTCAAGGCAACCCGTATCAAAATAATATGAGGCTAAAGCGATTGCGATTGTAGATATATATGCGTTGATGTAAGTTATCCGAGCAATAACTCAGCGACCGGACGGCGACCGGACGACGGCCGGACTACGGCCGGACAACGGCTTACGGGGGCTTAGTCCGACGTCAACCCCGTCGGGATCCACCGTGATTATATACCTTTATCACTCCACTGCGTTAACATTACAATCAAACATTATAGTAATTACTTACTTTATTAACCGACTTCAAAAATGGAGAAGGTACTCAATTCGACTGTATATTTTTTTTATGTTTGTTACCTTATAACTTTCAACTGCGTGAACCGATTTTGATAATTCTTTTTTATTCGAAAGTTGGTGCTTCCCGTGTGGTCCAGTTTTGACAGTGGGATCCATACGAAATAAATATAAGACTTACTTTGAAGTCGGTTTTTTTGTAAGAATTATTCGGTGATATTTCATTAATATATGTGATTAAGTTTATGTACCTATGCGGTTACCCGCAATGCGGCTAGCCTTCCGGCAGTGAGCCGCTGCGGGTAGCCGCATCGCAGTGCGCATAGAAATGAATATTACGTACATAATTGTGCTTGCGGTCAGCCGGACGGCTAGCTGCATTGCGGGTAACCGCATAGTGCGTATGAACCCTTAGCCTGCACCTGTCAGCAAATATTTAAATTACATAGTTTTAAAGTTGATAATAGTGCACCCGTGTTAATAAAATGTAACGTTAATATAGCATTCGTACCTGTAGGCACATAACACTTTTCAAATGCACAAGTTATGCTGCATATTTTTTATCCGCTATCCTGTAACCTTTGGCCACCTTCAAAAATAATAAAATGTTCATACTTCTTCATACTATTATATTTTAGTTGCTTCCTATCTAATAGCATAGCCGTAATGACCTTTGGGGTTAAGAAATTAGTCATGAGACCAATTTTTTAATAATAAAACTGAACTATAAAAGCTTAGTGGTTTATGACGTCAGAAAAGCCCTACGTCACAGTTTACACAATAATTTAGTGCTCTAATATTATTTATTATGATTAAGTTTGCCATGTTATTACTGCATGGATAATTATCCGATGATATCAAAACGTAGGCTAACATAATGTACTGTTATAATTATAGAGCCAAATGAAAATGGGTTGTAGTAATGAAATTGGGTCCTATCTAGCTTAGTACTCGACGAAATATGAGCGATATTATTAGATGTTTTAGATAAAAAATATTATCAGTAATAGAATACTAAAATTAAGCTTAAAACCTGTTATTGAAATAGTTTGTTAATTAGTTGAAAAAGACCTACTGAAACCAAAATCATCATAGCAGTAGCTATTATTTGAATAAACGATACCTAAATCTATGATTAATTAATTGAAGCTAAATTAATTATGAAATTGATTAACTGGGTTCCCTTCATTACGGCCTAAGAACACTCAATTAGTAAACGGAGTCGCCATCATTAAAATTTTCATTCAAAACAATTTCAGTATTTTCCGTGTCGAGTGTATATCCCCTGCGATAGGTACACCATGAGTTTGCAGGACAAGTCCTTAATTTTGTGGGACACTTGAAGATATTTTCTTAAAGAGGATATTTTATCAGACTCTTAATTGATGCTTATAAGAGAGAAAAAAAAAATAGGGAAGTATAATAATAATTCATAACAAATTTCTAATGGTCACTTTTATGCGCCAAATATTTATTTTAGTTATCCTTATAGCACCTAATAAAAATATCAAAAAATAAAATGCGTATTAGGTACTAAAGCACATTTTTTTCCTATCATAAAACTGTCAAAAAATGTATATTGTAAAGTTTTATATACAAAAGATCAATACACGGAAGAACAGCTACGTTATCTTGCTAAAACGAGAGAAAAGCATCTATAACACGATACTAAACGTTCTAATTTAGTTAATCCTAATTAAAACACAACAGAAGGCCGCCCTACCGCTCTCTAATCTCAGTGCTCCACCTTAAGTCCTTTTAATTATCCGCGAAAGCTGCCAACCAAAACACTGGGGAAAAAACATAAACTTGTTGCAACAATACATCATTCATTATGTTATAATAGGAAGTATTAAAGTTTTAATCTTATAGCTATTACTTTATATGAGAGAGAGAGAGAGAGAGCGATCACTTTTTTCTGAATGGGTATATGAGCTACGAAATTTAATTTTAGTGTGTAAAGCAGAAAACTTTTGAGTTTCAGACTAAAAACAACAAAGCTATAGTTCTTGATCGGTTCATTTATTTCTCTATTTACTGAGCACACAATGCGCTTAAGCTAAATTAAAATAAAGCCATCTACTAATTCTTTACAAAAGGTGATATAGGAAGTAGGGCCATATAATAAAAAAATACTAGAAATGTTTATGATAGATATGGCAACATACATTTGCAGTTACTACTGCTGACACTGCTACTATGACAATATAATTGTACAACCAAATGTTGCTTGTAAATATCGCTTAGATGTATATGTATAACCAATTATGCACTCATAAACTAATATCCAAATAAAACCAATATACAACTTACCTACATATTTCATATAAAGTCTTCCCCTAATCTGAGTGGGACCATCGTAATTATCTATGACCCGGTCACCCGGATGAAAGAAAACACCCTGGGCCGGTACAAACACCCTAAGTGCCAGATTTTACTAAATTATTCACGGTATTAAGACAATTTTGTTTTAGTTAGGGGAGCGAAGGTGTTTTGTGAAGAGATTTGCGTAACGATAATATTAAATTTTAGGGAAATTAATGTGTGGTCATCCTTTTAGAGGTACTTTGATCATTATTTGTTTAAATATTTACTTTTTAGGTGAATTTAGTGATCTGATGAAAAATTAAATAATTGCTATAATTTTTTCGGTACTTTTTCATCAGATAAATGACTAAATATTGTACCAATATAAAAAAAAATCCTTGTTTAACATAATATAAACCATTATGTAAACACCTAACCTTGCGTAAAATTGAGATTTTTCATACTTCTGAAAGGAGCGTCCCGTACGCCGTAATTTTAACGTTTATCGTTTTAATATTTTGATTAATTTTATACTATTACCAATCTTTACTAATAATATCGGGGCTGATAGCAAGTATGGCGACATGGATTAAGCACCTATGATAGTACATTCTAAGGTTGTGTTTTGTTTGTTACAGACGGAGATATGTTCAAGTGCATTGACTGACGTCATCCATGCCGTCATCAACGGGACTGATGGCTGCCTCTTCTGCTTCGGACACGCAGGACTAGGTAAGACAAGCCCACTCTTTTTCTATATAGAGTGTAAGGAGTCTGCATTTTTATCTTTCATAACAATCTAGTTGTGGTGGGTAGTGGTATGATGATGTAGTCTAGTCAGTTAGGCGCAGGCCAGACAGAAGAGACGTAAGACGCAGACGGGGCGCGGACATAGCCCGCCCCGTCTCTTCTGTATGTTTTGCGTCGCGACGCTTCTATACATTTTTTATAGAAGCATCGCGGTAAAGACAAATGTCCGCGCCCCTTCTGCGTCTTACGTCTCTTCTGTCTGGCCTGCGCCTTATAAGGGGCGCACATGGACAGAAATCGCAAAAAAAAACAGAGAGGTTTTTATATCGTTAACTGTATACATATATAAAAGTAAATCCTTGCAGATAATAATCAAGATCTAGCATGAAAGCCAAAGGTGTTGATTAAAAAGACCTATATAGGGTTGCCATTTTCAATACTTGTAATTGGCTTTCTGTAAACTGGATTATAACTATCCTATATTTGTTTGTATAGCTGTAAGTCCTCCATGCTGTATTAAATAAATAAATACACTTTATGATAATTCAAATGATATGGACTAACAAGAATATCTTTCTCTGATTATACATCCATGGTATTACATAGAAATCAGATCGGATAGTGATACTTTAACTCACGTTTGAACATTTTTTTGTTATTTATAGTATTCTAAAAATGTAAATTGGTGGCTCCTCTAAATATGTATCCTACTAGATACTGAAAGTATTCACATATGCAGTAGGACGCTCCTGCACTTCAAAGACACTTGTTTGAAATCCACTCATCTAGATTAATTGCACAACAGAGCTGTGGCAACAGCTAATAACAAACGGTTCTCATTTAGTTTCTTCGACTGCACTAAAACCACTATGCGGAACCACAAGTCATTTCAAAGGTGGCAACCCTAATTATGCACTATAAAGTATGAAACTTCTCACTCGAGTCGACGGCGGGATTTGCATCTAAATGGCAAAGAGTCGGGAGTGCTCTTAATTGAAAGTTTGATAAATACGAGCTATCTCCCTCTCGCTCGCACACTCATGGCGGCAAAACTTTGATATTAAAACTGGATTTCAAGTTAACACTATACTTCGTAGGCTGAGGAGAAAAACCGGTACAAAAAAGGATAATGTAAATTTTTGTGGCCATTGATATCATTGATCTGTAATAAAATCCACATAGTATTACCTATCCTAACGACGCGCAGTAGCTAGAGGAAAGTTACTGTATTAAAAAAATCCAGAGTTTGAAACAGACCAGTAAAAATAAACCTTTTACAACTTCTTCTACAATATTATTAGAAATTGAAATTGAAACTAAACAAGCACAACTTTAAATCAGATTGAACAAACAATACCATTATAAGTTGATCACGCCACAATAGCTTCCAACCTTAACAGTATTAGCAAGCTATTAATAAGTTTCATCGGGACACGAAATCAATTTAGCAAGTTGCGACGGATTATCCGAACGAAGCGATCAAGATAATACCGCGGACAAACAATAGCTAAATGGGCTTATACTTTCATTAACACAAAACAAGAAGACTTTATAAACGAAAGAGGTAATTTACCCCAACCTCCCCTCATAGATTAAGGTTTCAGATGTAAATTGAATGCCTCGCGAGATGAAAGTTTTGGGGAAATGCGGCAATGTTGGCACTAAACCCAAGCTTAGTCATACATCCCGCTTATTCGGGATCGCAGATCCAACTGAGTGAATAATTCGAACCTCGTTTTAATTATTGAAGGATTTTGGGATGCCACGTAGAGTTAAAGTCACTTACCTGGTATTAAAAGTGATTTCTTGTGTTTATTGTGGCACTGTTCACTTTAATTATAGATTTAAACGATAAGCTATCGAGTTGTTTAGCTTGGGATTACAGTAATCTTCATAGTATCTACAGACAGCTAAAACACTTCGTAAATAATTACATTTTATGTAAACTTAAAGGTTGAGGTTCTAATGGTGGTTCTTAAATCTGTTATCACCTAATTACTACAATCTTAAATTCTCTGTCCAGGTAAATCCTACACCATGTTGGGGCGGCCGGACGCACCAGCGTCTCTCGGCGCGATACCGTGTGCCATCACGTGGCTGTTCCGAGGAATAGCTGAGCAGCGGCACAAGTGCGGCACCAGGTTCTCCGTAAGGGTGTCAGCGGTGGAACTGTGCACCAACACCAACCAGATCAGGGACTTGCTGGCGCCCTATCAAAATGGTAAGATACCAACAGAAATACATGAAATTGAAACACATGAAATTGTTTCAAGTCAAGAAAAAAATATTTAAAAAAAAAATACATAACCATTTTTTTTTGTAATTACGCAGACACGGAGCAATCACCAGGAGTTTATCTTCGAGACGATCCTCTGTTCGGGACGCATCTGCAGAACCAATCAGAACTTCGCGTACACAGCGCTGAAAAGGCAGCGTTTTATCTTGACGCTGCTCTCGCTACCAGAGGCACCAGGGAAGAGGGCAAGGACAGTCATCTGTTGTACACACTCCATGTGTACCAATATAGTGTTGGGGGAAAAGGCGCAGGTGAGTTATTAAACATGTTTTTATATTTTTATCACGATTACAATTACACATAACCACTCAATCCACTTAAATAAAACTCGAAACACACCACTACTTAAAAAATAATATTTTATAAACTAGTGTTATTACGCTATATATAAGGATTAAGCTTATATAGCGTAATAACATTACTCTTAAAGTGCTAAGGTGTTGCAAAGTACTCGAATCTTTTTAAGGAATGTTTCAAGTTTTACTATTCTCCGCCATATTAAACTAGTCACAAAACAACAAAGTTCCTGAATTAAAAACATTTTTCTCTTTGTTCACAGTTGCCGGAGGACGCAGCCGCCTGCATTTAATCGACCTAGGAAACTCAGAGAGAGGAAAAACAAACGGCGGAATACCACTATCTGGTTTAGGAAATATATTACTTGCAATATTCAACGGACAAAGGCATCTACCATACAGAGACCACAATTTAACACATGTGTTGAAAGAATGTTTAGGATCATTAACATGTCACACTGCTATGATTGTCCATGTATCTCCAAATGCCCAAAATTATTCAGATACACTAACTACATTACAACTAGCCTCAAGAATACATAGACTACGACGAAGAAAAGTGAAATATTCATCAAATAACAATGCAGGGTCCGGAGGCAGCTCTGGTGAGGACGCTTCTAAACCAAGCAGTAGTGAGCCAGACCCATCAAGTAGTGATCTCTCAGCTGACACAGTCATTTACGTAGGGCCTCTGGATGATGCGACGGATGGCGAACATCCCCCAGTTTACATACCACACATTAATTCTGGTGACAACAGATGCGTTCTTAGCAAAGCGTTACGAGGATCAGCGGCCGACCAAAAGCATAAGTCAACATTATCTAAAGTAATTGAAGAAAAAAGTCCTGTACATAAATTACATTCATCCCCAAAAGCATCACCGCTCAAAAGTCTTCAGCCTAATCACACTCCAAAAGGGTCACCTGCGCATTCGGCGGCGTCTAAATCAACTCCATTTAAAAAAGCAGGTCAAAAACAACTTTCTGAAGAAGGAAAAAGTAACAGCGATGAACAATGGATTGACGGTCCAAGGATATCAAAATCTAAACTAGTCGAAGCACGACACATAATTAAAGAAACGCAAGGAAAGAAACGTGAAACTTGGATTGACGGTCCGATGCAAGAACCAAAAGTACCTATTCAATTTGAGTCTGTTCCAATGCAATCTTTGAATCCATTACCACTTCAAATGGGTATTCTTGGTTCACATGGTAGCGAAAATTTAGGATACGGTTATATGGATAACCATAAGAAGAATATGATTAGGAAATGGGTTGAAAATCAAACATCGCAGATTCATAAATCGAGGCACAATTCACCAAGCCACAGAGGGCAAGCAGCACCAAAAGAACCTGGAGTTAAAACTTCAGATGAACCAGAAACAGCCCACAAGATGGAACCGGTAACGAAAGATTCAGCTAGAAGGATTCATGTGGAGGAATCCACAATTAGAACTGGTTTAAAAGCTGGGTCTAAGGGGATGGCCATAGAAGAAGAGAATGTTGGTCCGCCTTTAACAGATCAAAATACTCCACAGAAGAAATGTCCAAAACCAGCCAACAAAAATGATATCGACGAAGATGACGATAGTGAAGAGTTGGCTGAAATACCACCCGCATTACCTATAATGCAACCAAGTAGTCTTAGCAGTCGAGAAGTATCTATGGAGAGTCTAGATAGTAAATATAAAGAACGATTAAGGATGGATGATGAGTATGCTTCAAACCATAGTAGAGATATTGATCCGCATGGTATGAGTAGAGGTCTTAATGATGATGAAGATGAGATTTTGGAAATATATGAATTTGAGGAACCTTTAGAACCTGTTCCTATGCAGGACAGCTGTCTACAAGTTACTGAAGAGGATATAGCGTTCTGTATGGGGCTTTCTGAAAATCCATTGCCTGAAGTAGATCAAGAAGATTTAGATGACCACCCTTTGAGAATTCTTAGTCAAGAAAATTTAACTGTAGCTTCAACTTTTACAGATACTTTATCTTTATATAGCGAAGTTGAACGTCAAATTAGGAATGAAGCTTACCTAAGGCAAACTATAGGATTTTACGCTGATAAATACAATGGGGATCGCGGACTGGACTTGAATCCTCATGAGAGTTTACCGTCATCGCGATCGCGAATTGACGATTTAATGAGTTTAACGGAATTGTATGGCTCTCGACGAATGTTAGATAACAATGAAATGACAATCTCCAGGATAGCCCCACAATTCCAGTCGTTATCTCTATCCAATGTTCGAGATACGGAAGAATTTGGAGGTGACGGTTCTGTATATAGTGAGCCAGCGTATAGACCTAGTGATAAAATATGTAATAGTTGCAAACGAACTATGTCAAGGCCGGGTAGTGCAGTAGGCGAATGCGATGCATATCAAGATTTAGAGGCACATAATGACTGCTACGGTCCTTTTGAAAGGTACCGAGGAAATGACATAACCGATGCGCGTATTGCATCCCTTAGGCATCCGGATGGAGCTTCAGACCCTAATTTAAGAGAAGAGAGACGAATACCCGGGAGCGGTGCTCCATCATTTAAAGAGCTAAAGTCGAACTTGCACCTAGAAGTTACAGCCCCGGTTGTAACAACTGAACCACGAACGGAGAAGAGTGATAAGGGAATAGCGAGGGTAGTTGCTAGTTCGAAACCTGATGGTTATGACAGCGGTCATGAGTCTACACCGCGGACTGGTAAACACAGTCCTGCGACAACATCAAGACGTGCTGAATCAGGCTATGATTCGGTGCCAAGAGATTCGGATGCATCCTCTTTAGATTCTTACCCGACGCGCCGAGCAGCAGTAGCTCGAGCACATGCTAAGAAGCACACTACAGCGAAATACAAACAGCATAGCGACCGGTCCTTCTGTTCATGGCTACGAAACCCCTTCACATGCAAGTACGCGGACACAGATCCAGAAATCAGTGATTTTTAGAGCAAATGTATCAAAATGTATTTTAATTGTAAAATTCTAAATAGATATCGTTAAGCTACGTTACCGAATTTAATCTGGAGACTGCTTTTGTACTCTAGTACTCGTATTTATAAAATAAATGCTTCAACACTTTCAGGTTACCACTGTATTTTTCTAGAATTACGAAAGCTTCTAGCTCTCCGCGCTCTAAATATGATAATTTAGATAATTGTAACACTATTGTAAATACAGATGTTATGCAAGATATGCTATAACTTGTTAGCGTTTATCTTCTGCTCATTTTTGTACTTTTATACTGTCAACATGAGAAATACTTTATCCGCAACGTATTGTAAAATCATTGCAGATGTTGTAGTAGCTTTTGTACTGACTCCACAAATAAATATTGTGGATTGTTCAAAAGCAAGATGTCTTCCTCTGTCTTCCCCTGCCTGTGACAATTTCATATCGAGGAAATTATTTTCTATATCTGCACTGGCACTGACCTCATTGTCGTAATGTTATCTCGCGTTATGATTCCACTCACTTCCACAATCTATTTCTATTCCATTTTTCCAGTGTTGACTTTTATATTCAAAATAGACTTTTATATTTCTTTTTGATCGATTGTACTATTCTCGGGCTACCAAAGCAAACCATATGGAAGTGATTGGAACAAAACGTGTATATTTATATCAATGTAACTAAAATCTCGTATCTAGGACATAAGACTGTTGTCATTTCATTGGCCATGTTTTATATAGCTTTAACGTTTTGATATATTGTAATAATGTAAACGTTGACAGATTCTGGTCTCAACGTGAGATTCGCTACAATCGTCAACTTTATCGAATGTTGGTGAACTAAGTTATCGCTTTATTGTCAATGTTTTGTTATCGTACTATTAATATTACAAATATATATCCTAAATTCTACTATGCGTTCGTATTAGTTTACAATAAATTGTTCGATTTCGATTAATTGTTGTTTCATTCACCAAATAAGTTAAACCAAAGTAATGTCTGAAATTGTTACACGAAAGTACTAGAAAGGAGAGAACATAACAAGAAAATGACCTACTACAATCAATTCAGACAATAGATCAACAGTTCAAAATCAAAATATAAATAAAATCTCCACTACACAACTAAGCATTTTATACAAAAAGTAACAACATTTTATAAACTATATAAGAAAAGACTGGGAAACAGAATAAACATATTAAAAATTATTATATTTGAAAAATCAAGTATTTTTCACATTTGTCAAGATGGATGGACCAAGAACGCTTTAAAATATCCGTTCCTTAAATCGTTTATGCTATAGTAAAGAGATCATCCAAATAGGACCTACTACATTCAAGCACTTAAACAAAAAAATCCATGAATAAATAATGTGATACCAAGTACTCGCGCGCCCTAGGGGTAGGAATTTCAAAATCTTTTGGGGATAAAAAGTTTTTCCCTTCCCGAAAGTAGAGCAACTTTCCCTGTTAAGATGCAGCCCTATTATCTTTCATTTCGCCAGTAATTTAACATTCTCCGCGCGCCCTGCGAAAATCAAGCTATCAAATAAGGCGTCTACTACGTTTCTGCCCTTCGCGGGGGTGACAACTTTTTTCTTGGAAATCTACCAATAATTTGTTAAAGTGGCAGCTGGTTAGCCATAACGCTTATCGGGTTCTAAAAAGATTTTAGCGTTTTAACATTGGATGGGGAAAGTTATATTTTCGACGGTAAGGCCAATAAATTCCGATTTTTACGAAGATTTTTTGAATTGGTGCGAAATTGCCATTTGAGAAAAGCGTACTTTTTAATGTCAGGAAGTGTGATCGACTGAAATTGGGGTAGATGAAACTATTGAGATGGAAGCGAACAAAGAGGGTGATAACCACTCTAAAGTAAATTGCGTTGCTTAAAGTGTAATCTAGGGAAATCCGACGATAAAAAATTATACGTACCTTGCTAAGATATAAATTCGTGCTTCGATATTAGCAATTTCGGCGTGAGAATACACGTATATATCTACTATTTAATAACAAAATAGAGGTATCAAACTACAGTTTGTCCAGTGTTAAAGCAAAACTATTTATAATCAATGTATATTATGTAACAGCTATAATGCCTACATATAAGCTACCTATGTTATCTCTGTTCCTTTTCCCGCCAACATCCTTAACTAAACGAACATCCGATTATTTAATAACGCGCACGCTGTCACATAATACAGGACCAATAAGTACAAAATGCGGATAAAAATAATAGCTTCGAACAAAGAAGGCACACGCGTGGAACGGCGAGTCGAATCGCACGTGACAAGAACACGAATTTCGTAAACATACCTAAAAATCTTAAGCAATAACAAACCTAAAAACTTAAGAAATAAAGCTGGTTATCCTGTGAGACATTTAGTATATGGCCCCTGAAACATTGGAACGTGATACATGCTGAAATAATAACAAAACGAATAGATATCAGGGGTAGATATAATGCTGTATCAATCCTGACTCATATGAGGAACACTGAAAGTATCACATTTATCATGAGACATTAAATCTCTACGGACACAACACATCTGGAAGAAAATTAAAAAATATCGTGAAGTAAAAGGTATTTCAATAAAACAGAATCATGCAAATATGAGCCTCAAAAACTTACTTATGAGACATATTATTGTAGGTGTAGGAAAGGAACTTATGTTATTCACTATGGAAGGATAATATTGCTATACTGGGTCCGACATATTCCAACTGACCTGTTCTTGCTGAGTTTCACCACTACCACCCGCAATCCGAGAAAATGAGGACGTCGACAATTGAATATTTAAATTTCTAATCACAATAACTTGAAAATTCTCCATGATATTATAATACAAAGTAGGTTTGCACCTTCTGGTAGCTCAAGACACCTCTCGGATTAAACAATTCTAGTTCCAATACAAAAATAAATTGAATTCTTAACAAAATCGACCTCCGACTTTTCCATTGGTGGCGAACAAAAAAATCCAGCTTCTACACCGAATGTAAATGGCCATTTTGACCAGCTGTGTTAGAAATGGTTAGGGTACAGTATGGGACAACTTGTATTGTATAGCGAGTTTTGTTTCTTCGAAAAGCCCATCCGAGAAACATTTCGGCGACAGCGAACGTGTCCCGAATTCGCAGGCCTAGTTTACTGAACGACACTGTATGCCTTTCGCGAAGCAAAAATAAATTGTGCGCGACCCTTTGAATAGATATTCTTTGTTTATCCACCATAATTTAGAGCTTAGGTCTTGAAGGAACGAGCGCAGACGACATTTTGCTTTACTATGGTTTGAATAAGCCAAATGGAACGTTACGTATTTCAGTATCTTAAATAAGCTTGGTTATGAATACAAATGTGGCCTACTTAGCTTCTAGTTCATAACATTTAAGTACCAATTTACCATACTAAGTATAGTTTCGAAGGAAATGGTGTCATACATTTCTTTCGAAAGTCTGACTCAGAAGTCTGAATAAAAACATGAACAAGAAATGGAAATCCGAAAGAAATAAAGAATATACTGTACTACACACATTAAATAACCGTATTGTGGGAATTTTTGACCGATAATGCAGACAACACGGACAAATAATAAGGTAGTTTTTCTCCAACATAGCGCGAACACAGAACAAAATAAATTGTAAAATCTTTCGTGAAGCATCTCAAACTATACTGAAGACAGACGCCAATAGAGGTTCAACAGGGTAGAAAAATAGCTAGCTATAGAGTTCCAGGCGAGTGCAATCTCAAGACAGGATCTGGTATATTTTTCAAGGCGTCAAATCTGTGCGTTACACCGCACTGTCGCAAATCGAATTTGTCTCCTCCGAGTTGAGCCGAATCAATCTGCATTGTCCTCTTGACATTCCGGCCTATTTATTAGCCTTAAGCGGTGGATTAAAATTTAATATTTATAGGGTTAAATATATTACTAGCACAACCAGCCTAGTTAGAACGTTACGTGCCTACCTAAAATAATGGAAATAGGTACAAACTAAATTTACGTGATGTTTAAATATTGTTAAGTAAAGCTACTAAAATGCAAAACACTCTTTCCAAGACAATAAAACATGAGCTTAAAAAAACACATTTTAATCCCTTCTTTGAGGAAGAATACCAAATGTCGACTATAAATCATTCTATCCTACTGTAAGATAGAGAGAGAATACAACTAAATAGTCACAAAATTAGCAAATCTCATAATCGACTATTCTGTTAGATGGTGTTGACTTGTTTACTCCAAGTTATCAAGACAGTTTAATAAGTATATATCGAATTGTTTAGTGATATACATTGCGCGGTGAAAACCAACTTCCATCACCCACAAATCGCTCGAGCCTACAACTCAAGCCATCATCCAAGACGTGTCGAGAGACGGCCGAAGCCGCAGCGATTTCTCAGGATTTGAGAGCGCACTCCAACTTAAAGCGCACGCACTTTAACCGTGTTTACACTTCGCTCCCAGCCAGCCCTAAGGATGTGATGGAAAATAAAGCCAAACCACCCCGACTAGGAAGAGATACTGAAAAGAAAATATTGCCTACAAGTCACTACTACACTTAAACATTGATCTCGATGAAGGAATGAACGTTTTCGTATTACTTCTTAAAATGTTGCATATTTTTTGGATAAAACTTCGTCTTTAGCAGGATACATTTGAGAAGTCTCGAAAATTATGAGACGATTTTCAAACGCAAAGCTGTTATGATCGTGTCCAATCTATAAACGTATGAACCATGTAACCATGTACACCATCATATAATTAATTCAAATTTTAGTTTTATTTGCGAGATTTTATGCAAAATACAAAATAGTAATAATACATAGAAATATTAAAAAAGTGATACAGTCTACAAGCTTTCTCGATAGTTACTATAGACTCCTTAAATGCAACCTTACGGCTCTATTGTCATTTTCAATGGCTCACTTTGGATACGTTTTCGTACAAATTCCATTCGTGCAGAAACGTACGAACACGCACGAACATTCCCGACCTTCTGAGTACTAAGTATGAAAGCGCTCTCTCTCTCTCACTGCGCGCGAGTTAGTCGTACGTATACGTACGTGCAAGTCCGACGTCCGAAATCAATCCGAACTTGTTGGGATTTTATTACAAGTTCGTGCGTTCATCATCAATAATGGATGTAGAAAAGTTAATTAACTTGGTTCACGGGCATAAATCTTTGTAGGATCAAAGTGATTCCAGTTATCACTTACGTGACATTCAGCGTAGGGCATGGCGTGAAATATCCGAAGAAATGGAAAAATCTACGGTTTAGATGATGATTATCCAAAAGATAAAGATTATTCATCGCAGCAAAGATGAATTTACTTATGCGCTAACACCTGTTATGTACTCTGTCTATTTGACGGAGGAAAACGTATTCAGTGTGCGCACTCAATTCGTACGAAGTGTTCCTACGTTTACGTACGATATAATTCGCATCCAAAGTGAGCGCGGCCTTAGTGTTCAATGGCATCATAATGACAATAAGTAATGGCACGGACACGGAGGCTATAATAGCTAACACATTTTAGTATTTATCCACGTGTATTTTGCATCTTTAGTTCGTTTTACTAATGAGATTATCTATACTTATAATAAATCTGTAGAAAGGTCAATTCTGTACATTAAATATATTTTCAAAATAACTATCAGGGGGTGATTAGTGATCGAAACTGATGCCAAAAATGCAAACAATAAAATTTTTGTCTGTCTGTCTGTCTGTCTGTCTGTCTGTATGTTCCTTATAGAAACAAAAACTACTCGACGGATTTTAACGAAACTTGGTACAATTATTCTCATACTCCTGGGCAGGTTATAGTATACTTTTCATCACGCTACAATCAATAGGAGCAGAGCAGTGAAGGGAAATGTTGGGAAAACGGGAGAAGTTACTCAATTTTTTAAGCTTCCGTCGCGTGTGCAGCCTTAATGGTTAAAGACTCATTGATAAGCTTCGTCATCCACGCGAACGAAGTTGCAGGCACAGCTAGTTATGAATAAATGTCAATAAGCCAAATAAGTTAGAGATTCGCAATAATAAGCAGGATTTTTATTATGTAGTTGCGCAAAAAGTATTATTCGTATAAGGTACCTAACTGCCTTATTCTTAGAACGATTAAGTCGTTGGAAAAAATATTTAGGACCTTTGTAAATAGATAACTGATTTCTGAATGGAAACGAATTGTACATTATCCCATCTAATTCTTATCGACGAGGCCACGTTCGCAACTAATTTACCACAAGAGCAGTAATCCTAACAAATTACTGACGCCCACTGTGACGCATTCATGCAACTTTGCTATAATTATTTGTGTAGGCGTTAGCAATTTTTCATTCTGTAGGCACTGGATGTGTAATCTCTTCGCGGTAGAGAGAAACATTTCTCTATTCAATAAGTGGTATTAAGTAGTAAGTAATATTAAAAGTATAAAAATAGTTCCAGCAAAATTATATACTTAACCAGAAAAAAAATAACACGTCTAAGGTCCTAATTCACTTTATAGGTCTCTCTAAAAATATCCAATAAAGCTAACTTAGAACATCAGAGATCAGGTTCTGTCTGCATAGGCTTTCGGCAGGAATCCGAAGCCGAGCCGGAAGGCAAAACAGGGACATTTCGGGCCATTAACCGTGTCTAAATCGGGACATATCGATTGGAGGAGCATAAAATATGTCCCGCCGCCGACCACGTAAATAAGCCCGCACACTATTCGATATAATGTATTGACTATTCGGCTGTTGAATGGAACCGAATGAAAATTTGAATTTCGAATGTTAATTCAGAATTTGTGGTTATTTGCAGCTGTTCTATGTTTAAAAGTTATGAACACGTATTGATGTTTGCATCGAGGTTTAATAATAGAATACAGACATCTATACTTATAATAAATCTGTAGAAGTGAAAATTCTGTACATTGAAAATATCAAAAAAATAAATGGCGGGGGGTGTTACTAGACCGACACGGAAACCAAAAGTGTGAAAAAAAAAATTTTGTCTGTCTGTCTGTCTGTTTGTTCAGGTATCACGCAAAAACTACCGATTTGATTACGATGAAACTTGGTATAATTATTCTTTATTATCCTGGGCACCACACTGGGTAGTTTTTATCCCGAAAAAGTATAAACAATAAAAAGAAACTTAATTTTGCGGTTAAAAATTCATTGATAAGTTTCGTCATCCACGCGAACGAAGTCGCAGGCACAGCTAGTTTTGTAATAATATGAAATCATAGAATAAGGCTGATAAGAGTTATGTTAAAAATAAATGACACACTTTTCACGTTTACGAGATAATATGGCTGAATTATAAAGTAGCCACGTAGAAAGTCTTTTATTATACCAGATGCTACCGTCATCGTTTTCTTTTTATTAAGCCCTTATTGTCTCCTATAAAAAATATAAGATATCCTATAAACTGGGAGGTATAAGTCAGCGGAGAAATGATAAAACCTGTAAATCAGAGGAAGCTCGCTTAAAGGAAGTGTTTATAAGAATTTATGTGTATTTAAACGACGCTTGCGTACATCTGTTTGTAATAAGTGCGCCATTATGCGCTGTATTTTATGAAAGCTATGAAAACACGTGATTTTATGCGAAAAGCTCGGTATAGGCGAGATTAATCAGAAACTCGTCATACGAGATATCTCGTTTGCTGAATAAGGCACGGTGTGTCTACCTTCTGTTGGTAAGCGTATTTGTAGCAAAACCTTTTTCGAATTAGTTTTCCTTTTAAGCTCTTTTTATATTATTTAAATCGTGTACAATAAAGAATATTCTATCTATCTATCTACTACAAGTAAAACACATGTAGCAAATTTCAAAGACCTTAATTCGTTGAAAAGAGATCAGGAGATGCCACAATGATTTTCTAGATCCTAAAATACATCATTTCTATGGTAAACTTATTTACAATATACGCAACATATATACTAAAGCTTTTCCAGTGTTACAAAACCTTATATTCAAACATAAATAAAAAAGACAGGGAACACGTATTCTCAATTCTCAATAAGAAACGCAGGTGTATAAAACAGTGCGCACACATAAACTACACGAGTATGTTATCCAAAATTTTACGCGTTACGCGGTTGTCTATAAAAAGTGACAGTTAGCAATTTAAATAATATATACCGTTTCGTTTATGTTTCAAATCCGAGCTTACGGTTTTGTAGTGCTGAGAATACGCGTAGAACGGCGATAAAATTTATTGTCACCCTTACGACATCTGGTGCCTTCCCCCTACTGCGGCTCAAGGGGTGAATACCAAGCGAGCTGGAATATAAATGTTAATTTATTTTTTATGCTAAGAAATTGATAGCTCTGAGACTGGAATGCACTTGAGTCGTTAAAAGTGCCTTTCGTACGGTTTGTGGTTTTGGTTTAAAAATAGACCCTTCTTGGTGACAATGTAAAAGTCTTCTCATCTTCTTGAAAATAAGTCACATGCAGTTTAGTGCGCATTTTTCGCAGGAAATAATTCACTGGGAGATAAGGATATCGTTTCAGTGTTACACTAGCATGGATTTAGGGTTACAACTTCTGATACATTTCTACACATTTAAAGTTGACGTTTGACGACCTCCGTGGTCGAGTGGCGTACGCACCGGTTTCAAGGTGTCGCTAGCTCTGAGGTCCCGGGTTCGATCCCCGGACGGGTCAATGTAGAACTACATTGCCTCGGGTCTGGGTGTTTGTGGTACCTTCGTTACTTCTGAATTTCATAACACAAGTGCTATAGCTACTTACTTTGGGTTCAGAGCAATGTATGTGATGTTGTCCGCATTTAAAGTTTCTACTATTACCTAACCACTTATTCGCTTGAATAAAATATTTTTCATACGTTAAAGAGCTAAACAAGCTTAAAGAGATAATATTATTACTCAATTACTACTCATTTACTATAAAGCAACCCCTGTTAAAAAAAATGTAGAAGCAATTTACTTCCGTATCGTGTTATACAAGTTATTCAAACCGCTGCCGCTTACATTCTACGGCACGGAAGAGGAAGACGAACACAAACTGTTTCCTGAACGTACTCAACATTCAGAAGAATAAAACCTTCACAATCTCATCGTGTACACGTAAATTCAGTTAAAAAGTTACCCTTAGCTATAGTAGATAGGATCGAGTTGAGGTCGCGTAGGCCTTTCGTAGGCTTATGTGAATGAAAAAGTTGCAAAAAATTTGGTTTGTAAGTACATATAAGTAAATAAGAGAATAATACTCATCGTTTAGATTTCAGGTCAGATCGAAAAATTGATTTGAGAAATCATCTAACCAAATTAGAATTAAACAAAAAAAAATATTTAAATTGTTTTTTTTTTCAACTAAATAATTAAAATGATTCTACTCACTTATTGCAGTAATTATAATGACACAGTATTCTAGTAATCAGAATTAATTATTATTAAAATATACTTATCAATCATTTTATCCCTGTCCACAAAGAAATTGAAATGTTTTACGAGAAATTAAAAAATGTATCATGAAATACGCTTTTAATATACTATTGTAAGGCTTCTTGGGGCTTCCCAAAGGCCGGCCAAAAGAAAACAAAGCTACCCATAATATTCAAAGATGTCGGTATTTAAAATTTTATGTTTGAATAACGTAAGCACGGTAATATTATAATACAGTACTCCAACTTCATACAAACGGACGAAACGCGAGCTATACCTACGCGCTCGATCTCGGAGTGCGCTCGGGCCGCAGACAGTCACGGCTGTACCGCAGTGTCGAACGGACGGTGTGTTGTTTTTTTAACAATAACCGCGCGATTTTTACTCTAAAAATCAGTTAATATGACGAGTAGGAAATATTGTGCTGTTTTTGGTTGTATGAATTTCCCAAAACAATTTTTAATTAAGCTTTATATAAGAATGCGGATTTATTATACTTTAAAATTTAACAATAAAGCATTTCGTACGTCTCAGTCGAGGCGCAAATATTTTTCGGTCGCAAATTTATAAGCCCGATTTGTTTTTCAAAAAAAACATGTTTTTTAAATTAAATCTACCAATCAAAAAACAACACATTTTTATTGAACACTTCCTATTCAATATACAAAGTATTTCATTTATTTATATAAAAAGGATATTTACAATCACAAAACTAAATAGAAACAGAAAGTAGGTAGATGTAATTAAAATGCTGGAGACGGGCAGCCCTTTTTTTTTTTTTTTTTTTTTTTTTTCGGGGGAAATCCTCATGGACTTCCTCCGCCTGGGGAGAGGCGGAGGGGCGTGCCGGACTCTTACCGGCTAAAACCCCCCGGTGTCTCCTCCTCGCACGTGCGCGTGGGGCCGCGGGAATCCGGATTCTTCCGCAGCCCCACACTGGTGCCGGCCCGGTCTGTCCGGGCCTCAGCTCCTGCACGGGGTAGTGAGGTGTACAACTACCCCGTGCACCGCCTCAGGGGCGCGCGCCGACACCCGCGCGCGCCTCCGCCTCGGGTCCATCGAATAGGGGGCGGGGACTTCCCCAAGTCCCTCGCCCCTGGACCTATTCATGGGGGGCGGAGAAGGGCGTTGTCCGCCCTTCCCCTGCGCCAGGTGCGTCTTCTGCGGCCGGGGAAGGGAGTCGAGATCTCCCTCTCCCGTTCCGCAGTCTCCTTCTGCGACATCACGTCCTCGCAGAAGGACACCACCGCGTCCCACGACTCTGCGCTACCGACCATACTCCGCACTACGGCCGGCAGCGACAGGTCGCCTCCTACTTCATTTGTGAGGACACGGCGCTGCTCCTCCCAAGCTACGCACTCGGCGAGCGTGTGTTGCGCCGTGTCCTCCCCGCAATGGACGCAGTGGTGGCACCGAGCGTCCGGCTCCCTGTCTATGCGACACAGGTACTTGCCGAAGCATCCATGCCCCGACAGCACCTGCGTCACCCTAAACGACAGGGAGCCGTGCCTTCTCCCGAGCCAGTCGTCGAGTACTGGCCGGATCGCCTCGACGGTAGCGAGGCCGGCGGCAGGGCGCAAAAGCCTTTGCCGCCATTCCGCCACCAAGACCTGACGGAGCTCTCCCCGGCGCAGCTCGATCTGCCGCTGCACCGGCATCGAGCCCCGTGCCCGCTCTTCCTCGCGCCATCGGTACAATGACGCGAGTACTTTCGCCTCTAGGTCCCAGGGCGGAAATCCGGCCAGGACACAAGCCGCCTCGTGGGAAATCGTGCGGTACCCGCGGACGACTCTGACGGCCATCGCCCTCTGCGGCTTGCGCAGAATGGCGAGAGCGCTGGCCGCCAGGTCGAGCGCCCATACGGGAGCCCCATACAGGGCCATGGACCGCACGATTCCCACGTACAACCGCCTACAGGCGGCGCTCGGGCCCCCCATGTTGGGAAGCAACGTTGAAAGCGCGCCCGCCGCGCCCATGAGCTTGGGCGCTAGCCGCCGGAAGCGTCTATGGTGGAGCGCCCCCGACGAAAACCGAACTGGTTCTCGTCCAGGTCCGGCCCCTCTCTGCACAAGTGGCTGACGAGGCGATCTGCGATAACTCGCTCAAATAGTTTGCCCGCCTCGTCGAGCAGCACTATGGGCCGATACGCGGACGGCGAGTCCGCGGGGCGCCCCTCCTTCCTGAGCAGGACCAGCCTCCCCTCCTTCCATACACTGGGAAACTGACCCCGCTCGAGACATGCCGTGAAGAGCCCCCTCAGCTGGGGCTCTAGCTCCTTCAGAGCCAAGACGAGAGCTCGGCCAGGAACTCCGTCGGGTCCAGGCGCTGTGCTCTTAGCCCGGAGCCGCGACACGGCCGCTCTCGTCTCTAACTGCGTCACCTCGGGGACATCGGTGCTCTCCTCTTCTGGAGAGTCTGTGGCTGAGGGTGAAGCCATCGCCGGGGGAACATGTCCCCCTCGCACAGGGAAGAGGGTCGACACCACCACCTCTAGCAGCCGGGGCTGCATGGTCCGAACCAGTGGGGGCGCCCAGGGACGCAACTTGCCCCTTACCCAGCGGTAGGGGCGCCCCCACGGATCCCAATCCAGGGACCCCAGCAGCTCCTCCCTGGCACGCGCTGACGACTTTGAGTCGCCGATGGCCAGCCACAGAGTCTCCTTGGACGCGCGGTACACCTCATACAGCGCGTCCTCCTCGGCGGAATCCCGTCGACGTCGTCTCCGGTATCGGGTGTACCGGCGGCGGGCCGCAACGCACGCTACGCGCAATTGCGCGATCTCGGCGGTCCACCAGTACACCTGGCGCCTTGCGGACTGTTGGCGGACACGGGGCATGGACGCGTCGCAGATCTGCGTCATCGCCCCGCGAAACCGCAGCGCCTCCGCTTCGACGTCGACGGGGCCGTCCGTCGCCGACTCCCAGGTCCAGGACTGGACTAATGCAGCTTCCTCGAGTAGTTCCCTGTGGAGACGGGCAGCCCTGACGCATGTTTACGTACCGCGCGGCTGTAGGCATTTATTTCTATCATGCGGCCGAGTTACACTACTGTATTATAATATTACCGTGACGTAAGCCCTGCTGTAAAGAGATAAGGAAAAAATACAATTTATTCCAATACGGTTTTGCATATTAATTGAATTCTTTCAACTGACGTAAAAAAGGTAATTATTCAAATTGGGGATATACATAAAAATAATTAATACGAATGTCAAATGTCATCCTGGTACAATGATTGGATGATAGGATTTGTGTACATATCAGTAAATCACTGAACAAAAATATAAAGCAAGGTTAAAATGTGGTGACTATTACATAAATGAGTTTTAATAACACCGACTGTCAAAATATTTTTACTGTTTCTAATCTTATGTAAAACGCTTAAATACAATCAGTAGTCCTTAGATAGGCTCACATTCAAGTATTATACATAAGCCATTTATTTTAAAAACACCTAATGAAGAGAGTGGTAGTAAAAACCATTTCCACTAAAACAATGAAAGGCCAGTAAGAATTTCAAAGTTTTTTACAAACAAAAAATATCATCTCTGAGACCCACATTCATCTCAAACACTCAAATTTAATTTGCGCAATATGCAATAACGATACCTCCCCCGCAGTTAAAATTAAAGCTAATTAACTTTTTAACTCTGCTCACCCCCGGTGGCCGCTGGCGTATAATTAAAACGAAACAAAAGTCAACTTTATACCACCCTAAGGAGTTGGCTACGTACTCTGAGTATTTTTACGCGCCCAACTTTACTTCTGGCCGTGCTGCGTAATTAATTAGGGAAATAAACGTTTAGGTATGATTATAATGGAAGAAACATTACAACTGGATGAAAGCTCGTCAAGGCATCATGAAATGTGCTGGTAAGTTAAATGGCGGTCAAACAAGACTGTGAAGTTTATCGCGCTGACGTGATGCTTATGAGAAAAATGCCCCAATTCAAGGCTCTTCTTTTAGTGGATTGATTTATTTAATTTAACTTTGAAGATAAAGATAAAGATCATTTTATTTGTAAAAACATGAGTATGTACAAAGTAGCACAAGGGTGTTAAAAAAAAATACAATAAGTTGCACGTTCATGTTTTGCCTATGAGGCATACAAATATAAGTACTATAAATAGTAAGTATATTTATAATGTATAACAAATTTCTAAGAACGAAATCACTTAGTTGCTCGTTTTCATAATACCTAACCAAAACATCACAACATACAGTAATCTTTATCCACCACCATACCATCTGCTTCCAAACCGGGATCTATAGCAAAGCACTTATATCTGGCTACCTTTGGACTCCCTTTAAAATTGGTCGGCTACGTGACAGGAAAGTGAATCCCTATGTCCATTATTTTAATAGTTTCCCTTGCGTTTGTCTTACCCTCCCGATAAAATTAAGGAGCGGAAAACTTCAGAACAACGACTTACACTCGTAATTCGTGATTGGATTTACGTGCTTCGAGGAATCTGGTAGAAGATACTTAAGATAAAAAAAAATCTTGTTTCTCTTTAATATTTAAGATTATTTATACTTATAATAAATCTGTAGAAAGGTCATTTCTGTACATTAAATATAGTTTCAAAATAACTATCAGGGGGTGATTAGTGATCGATACTGATGCCAAAAATGCAATCAGTAAAATTTTTGTCTGTCTGTCTGTCTGTCTGTCTGTCTGTATGTTCCTTATAGAAACAAAAACTACTCGACGGATTTTAACGAAACTTGGTACAATTATTCTTCATACTCCTGGGCAGGTTATAGTATACTTTTCATCACGCTACAATCAATAGGAGCAGAGCAGTGAAGGGAAATGTTGGGAAAACGGGAGAAGTTACTCAATTTTTTAAGCTTCCGACTCGTGTGCAGCCTTAATGGTTAAAGACTCATTGATAAGCTTCGTCACCCACGCGAACGAAGTTGCAGGCACAGCTAGTATTTATATAATACGCTTTCAAAAAGGTATGCACTTAAAGTTTCAGAGATGTCTAGAAAAAAAAAGTTACCTCAATACATTTAATTTTATGAATGAATAAGTGGATGATAAACTTACGAAGTTTATATAGTAGTGTTTTAGCGCTGGGTCAGAAACCTAGAAAGCTAGATTATCAGAAATGCAGATATTGCGAAACCAGTTATTCAATACTGTTTTTCGATGCGCTAATAGATAGATAGATAGATAGAATATTCTTTATTGTACACCATTAAAGTTACATATTTGAATATTAAGTACAGTAAAGCGTACAATTCGCTTATATTACGAGTGTAATATTGTAATATACAGATATCAAGTTATAAAAATCACAATCAAAGCTCACGACTCCCAAATACGTAAATTACACGTATCTAAAAAATACATTCTATCAGTACCATAAACAAATCCAATCAGACTCCGTAAAGGAATATGAAATCATAAAATACAGTCGCGAAAAAAAGCAATTTCAGTTGTTACTTACCTGTCGATATATTTACTCTTGTTAAAGGTACTTCGATATTTATTTAACAATATTACAGTGTACGTTTCATATTTCGGCCATAAAGTATAATATGTACTAAAAAACAAATATAAATATTTGAACTTGATTTGTTATTTTTGCTGCGTAAGCAAAACTGTTGAATAGTGATAATGTTAATACGAGTATGTTGTATGAAAAAAAAAAACAAAATACAGTAAGTATTTTGTTTTTTTCTGGTTATTATCTGATTTTCGAATTGTTTATTCCATATAAACAGTTGACATACCTACACTAAACTGGTGTATAAATACTTACAAACTATGTTTTTACAAATCATAGCAAAGAACTCAACTATTTAAGTACTTTAAATTCACCTTATATGGCTCGTTACACACCATATTTAACGCATTTTTCATTTCAAATACATACTCATAGCATGCAAATTTTCTATAAGCAATGGAATTATTTTTTAGCTATTTAGACAGAAGTAACATACCGTCTCTAAACTTGCCCGGAAGCAAGCGTCGCGACTGCGCCTGAACATTCGTAACTCACAATAATCGAACTACTCGCAGTTTAGATAAGCGAACACTGCAAGCACTTGTGCACTTCATTGTACACTGCATGAGCTTCGTACGTATTAGCATACACGATAAGCTTGCCTTGTACACTCGCGTACAGTTAAGGACTGGATACAAGCTCAGTACAGTGAATATTAAAAAAAAAGTAGAGTATGTAACATGGACTGTTGTAATGTTATTTGACTATCACTTCGTTAATATAATATACCTTGCATATTGTTACGGTCATTGCAAAGATATCTAATAATTATTTAATCATATAACCTATCAAATTCTATACAGCTATTCAGCATAACTTTCAAAGCTGCTAGAACAAAATCATTTTTAACCATTTAATCATTAGTTTTATTAAATCGAAAATAAGTATAATACAATGCAAATATATTGTCTATTGCAAAATCTTTTAACCTTTAGGAAAAGTTATTTTTAGGGCGCGAGGCACTTAGTCGCCAATGTAATATTCAACGAAAAAAATCTAATACTTTTTCGCTGGCCTTTCCCCACTGATTTAACCTTTCAAATAATACCTGTTTCTCCTTCATAACACCGAAACACATTTTCCTTATTTTTACATTTACAACGAAAACCAATTTATCAGCAAATTACCTTTTCAAATGACTCGTTTAATATTTCTTTCCGAATAATCCTTTCAGGTGGTAGGCGAGAGAAAAAAAAGGAGATAAATCCACGTCGCGGGGAACGGTTCAAAATCGATATACGCAAATCAGTGATAACAGGGCCCTCTAAACTTTTACCGTTTATTTCCCGATCCCGGCCTCCCCCGGCGTCTTATCGCCTCCGATCTACAAATCCAATTTCCTAAAATAGGGATCGATCCGACAAATCATCTGGCCAACTCTATTATCCCCCATTCAGGAGGATATCGGCCGATGACTTGCTTAGTCGAAACCGTTAGTGGACACTAACGCGGAAAAAATATCGAGTTGCGATTCCATTTGCTATCGATGAGAGCGTTATCTAAACGTAGAGACAATTTAAGGAGGAAGGGAGGAAGTCGTGGCGTCCAAGGCTTGATTGGTTTGCATACTTGCTGCCCACGAAATATTTTTCTCTATAAGTATAACATTCCGTATTCCAAAAAACATTTAAAGTACAATTTAAATAAATGAAGACACAGTAAAGTCTTAACGTGGCCACAACCACTTATACCACTTACCCCATTAAGATTGCCATAAAAAAATATTTTTAATACCTACTAACGACCAGCTTAAGTAAAATAACAAAAAACAAGACTTGCATAGTAGACTCAAACACAAACCTTTATTTCTGTCATTATTTATTAACTGCAAAATAACAAAATTTCAGACCCACACATCTCCGGCCTAACAAGAACAAACTTCCCCAACTCCACATACTTTATTAAATTTAGATTAATACTGCACCATACAGAAACCTTCGCCCGCAATGGTGTTGACAATTTATATTCATAACAATATCCCCTTGCAATCCTTTGTAATTATAAACATCATTACATTTAGAACAACATTCGTGTGACGAGCACTGCCGGGTTTGAGGTCATAAAGTGCCTCCGAGAACGTCAGGCCACTGGGATTCTCTGGAAAAAGACCAAGGGATAAGAAAAAGCGGGAAAATTGACGAGTAGCGGTCGTTTCAAACTTAAGTCAGGTTGCCTTGGACAGATATTATTTGCCGATAGATCATTTAAGTGGTGCATACTCATTACTCATGCTAGCTATATTTATGTAAAATCCAAACACCCGTAAAACTCAAAAACTTAACTTACTGATGACAATATTCCAGAAGGTAATACAAACCACCTTTACTTCAAATCAGCGAGGAATACTTTTCCACATACAATGATTGCAATCTTCTGAAAGCCGAAATCAACAGAATATCCGGCTATAGCATTGAGAATTCTGACGGGCCTGTTGGTCTAGTGGTTAGTGACCCTGACTGCTATACCGGAGGTCGTGGGTTCCATTCCCACCCAGGACAAATCTTTGTGTGATGAGCACGGTCATTTGTTTTGCGTCTAGGTGTATTTTATCTATTTAATAAACACACCAATATATAATATTTATGTATTTAGAAATATATAAGTATGTTTATCAGTTGTCTGGTTACCATAACACAAGCTCTGCTTAGCTTGGGATCAGATAACCGTGTGCGAGTTGTCCCGGAATATTATTATTATTATTAATTACAGATCTTACCTTTGACAGTACTTAAAAAAAACAGAATCCGCTCCTACATTTCCATTGCACCACACAACAATATTTGCATGTCGTACCTACAGTGCCTCCCAACCCTTCCGAACAGGGTTGAACCTTAGCCAAATGGCACCATACCTGGATTTGGTTAGACCAGACTACGCTGACCCCTACCCATCCTTTGCAGTCAACTAAAATGTAGGGAGCACGTGACTTTGCGTGTGCTGCTGAGTACCAAGTTATGGTGGTTAGTGAGACGTAAATCATAATCTCTGGATTGAGGGTCGGACCGCTGATGTTGGGGTCGTATAAGAAAGTGTAAGCGATTTTTGGTGTCGTTTAGTTACAATTTTAATGGTGTAGTGTCCTGTTGGGTCCGACAGATTTATTTACGAAATCCCTGGATTGCAAGTTTTTTGGACTTTTCCAACTAGGTACACACTCTTCTTCTATTACACAATATGTTGATGTATTGTGTGTTTTTTTATCTTAACAATTAAGGTATTTAAGATATTTTTTCTTTGATAATTAAGTTTTTCTTGGCATTGATATAGTTAATGCAGTGATGTAGATATACCACTGTTACCTATATCAAAGTTTATCTTTTAAAGTGCATTTAACAAAGCTCTCTATTTGCACCCCAAATACACAATTACAACGAAATATAAAACCTAACAAAATCTGATATATGGAGAACAATAAAACAATTCAGAGAACAAAAATAGGAATGGCGGAACATATAGCATCTATCTGTAACTGTTGCGAGAGAAATGATAAATATAGAACACAGGCGCATCACTATCGATCCACTGGATTTCCGGAGTAATAATAGTGAGCGTGGCCCATCCCTATTCTGTATGGAAGACTCTTGAATTGTTTTAAGTAACAGTTGTTTTTCATTTGATTGGTGGCAATTGTGTAGCCGTTTTATGCTGTGGGTTCGACACGACGAATTACGCTTTAACAGATTTCTAAAAAGACAGGATGTTCTGCGTTCGACTTTATACAATGTATTGTTTTTTTGCGTCCTGGTAATCAAATTTTGAATGAAATACTAAATGCTAAATGGGTGATTTTCTGTACCACAATTTTATTGTCTTAGACATTACATATTTAGGTTTTATCAGTTAATGAAATACAAATGAAGTACTTACTACACGTTTAACCCATGTAATCAGTACTCTAATTTTCTAGTAATCATTATTTTTATTATTGCACCCTTAAACTTCTACGAGATATCTAAAAAACTAGTAAATAAAATCCTCACCTTTCCCCGTATGAAAACATCAACATAATCAGAGTAAGGGTCTCGAGAACGCCGCGTCAGTTATCCGAATGTCAATTAACAACACTTAGCGCGCCTCCGTGGCCCGTGGCCCGTGGTAATGCACCTTTATATATCGCAGATATGACTACGTTATTGTTCTATAACTCTCATTATCACCGTGTAATTTGAGGGTTTATAACGGAAGGGATATGACTAAAAACTTTGTTGAAAATTATTTGAGGGTTGAAATGAAAGTGATATTTTCTAATTATACCCATTGATATGTTAAACTAGTGAAATTGAATTCAGGTAAACGAATATAGCAAAAACATGTGCTTCTTTATGATTTTTTTTTATATTTAAAACCTGGAATACTATAATTATAAGCATCTACAATTTGTTCAAACGTGCAAAACATTACAAAAGCATTTTTACAGAAAGCTCAATAACATTTACCGATGTTCAAAGCTTTCGTGGCCATTCCGACCTCGAGGCCAATAACGTGGTTAGTTTAGTCAATAGTTTCTTGGTGTAAATTGGTTTATCGAGTGCTTCTTGCAAGTGGCCATCTACTGAATTAATTTGCAAGTTTAAGCGTGGTCGGTGACATGCTGATGAAGACGCTTATCGAGAAACTTTGATGTGTATCTTTATGAACCTTCATGCTTAGTTTAGAAAAAAAGGTAGATGGGTCTTAAGGGTAGGAACTGTATACTACGTTTTAGAGGTTAGCAATGCATTGCAATGCTATTAATTAAAAAACGAAGGTACATATCCAGCCTTTAGGTTTGAAATAATAGTTTTCCTGGTATTCAAAAAAATCCTCCCTTTCATTTCTATTTTGATATAAGAAAAATAAACATCTCAAAGAGCTTATTATGGTGATATTCAAAACCACAACGAAAACTATACTTGAATTTCAAAAAATAAACGTTTGATAATTCTCACACACCAATATCACAAAAACTGCAAAACGACCTCAAAATAACAAATACAAAAAACATGAGTTGAAAATAGTATTTAAAAAAGGAAACAAAACGCACATTGTCAGTGACATCCAACCCTTTGTCCGCTCGGGCAGTGCGAGTATCGATTGAGTGAGTGAATAATGTACACGGTGCCGGCCGTCCGGCGACCGGGGCGTCCGCGACTGAGCCGGACCGGCGCGCGGCAGCGTCCGTCCACCGGTCAATTAGTCGCCTCGCACGGCAGTCACTGTTACTAGTATTGTTTTTGATGCAAGTTTTATCTGGCGGAGAAGTTTTGTGTTTTTTTTTTTCCTGTTTTAATGATTAAGGGATTTGATGGTTAGCGTCACCATCTTTGCTATTTAAGGCTTAAAATACTTATTATTTAGTTATATGTTTTTGTGCGACTAGAAAAGCTAGACATAATAGATTGGCCGAATACAATAAGTTCTAACTATAAATCAAATTTAATTTGATTTTGTTTAGCGTCCAAGATTGCGTTACAAAAAGTTAATGACTACAATTATTTTACGCCAATCAAGCTATGTGTAATTTTACTTCCATAAGACTTTTCAAATTTTATCTATACGAGTTAATTACCTTCTGCATTTTAAAGAAACAAACACATTTCTTACTCATTACAGACATTACAGTAGGTAAACTAAGTACGCCTTCATGCATGTTAAGCTCGCATCGCATTGTACTGTGTACACGTCATTGAGCACGACGTGACGTCATTCCAGTCGACGTGTCTCGTGCATTGAATACAGATGCAGCGTGACACCAGTTATTAACGGAGATCACAATATGAAAGACATTTTAAACCAGAAGAAACTAAGTAAAATACCTAGGTGTTTTCAGACCTATAATTTTCTTATAAGTACAAAAGGTTTTTTCGCTATTTAGCCATAATGATTAAAGTAACGAAAATCGGAGGCTAATTTTCAGAAATCAACATCTCTTAACGTATTAAAACTTCACAAAAGCACATCGCCAGCGTTTTTGAGGAAACATAACGAATACACCTAAACTTCGTCTTTTGTCTAGTCATATTACTAACTACGATCGAGTCGACTTTTAACGTCCCTGATCACTCTACTTAAAAAATAACCACACAAGAGGTCTATATCAGAATTTTAGGCTAAGCTTGTTTGATACGTGGCCCCTTATGAATTCTTTAATACGTGCCCTGTACGAATATTGAATTACCGTCACGTAAGCCGGCCTCGGATTGATAAGGCAACCTAATTAATTTTGCATTTGCCGTGTGGTATTGTCCTGAGTCCCTAGTTAGTAATTCTGTGTGTACGAAAATTTTGCGGCAGTTGGCGGGTTAACACTCAAGTCGGAATTTTCTCGATTTACATTAATAATTTGAATGTTTGGATAACTCACTTTTTGTTAAAATTTTGATCCGCGTGAATATCTGAGTTAATGTGCATTTTTAAATAAGAGGAAGAAATAATGGTTGAAAGAAAATTTTGTTTAGTCTCTCTTTCATCCTTGTTTGTACCTACTGGAGAACTTTATATTACACATTGATGTATTTAAGGGTTAAACGTCTTTAACTAATTATATATTTTTCACCTTACAATACCTTGTGTTCGTTGTGAGAGGAGACTATAAATAAACTAGTGATAGAAATACTTTTAGACGAATTGAGGTTAGTAAAACAAATAATGCAACGTTATAAATTTATTTTCTCATGTAGATACTACTGAAAAAAGCAACTTTAATTAATCAGGTAACCTTCGTTCTCATTTACTCTCTACTCTTGTGGCTATAACCTGAAGATTAAATTATTTTATGCTTAAATATTTTCATAATAAAGTTGGAATTAGAATATTCATTTGTTTTTACCTTTTTATGAACACGGAGGCACACAGTGAATGATGATTAACAAACATAAAGCAGGTTTTATGTGTGCTGTTAGATGAGACACGGGTTGATGTTAAAGGGGAGTAATAGGACACCCATTTCAAATTGTAACAGAGAAAAATTACTGCACAAGTCAAGCTGATATAGTCTATTTTTAATAAAAATTCTATTTTGAAATTGTGTTTTTATGCGTACCTAATTACTGTCACACTCCTAAAAGCAATATTATTTTTGTTGCTAATCTACACTTAAAAAGCTGATTTTTTGATACCGTCATTACAATCACACTTCCACAATTCACGCATTAAACTGAAAAGAAAATAAAAAAGAGTATTTCAAATTCAAACATTTCTGCATTCCACATATCTCAACTGTATATTGAAAAATCTTTAAAAGAATTCGCACGAAACGCTTGCTTAATCAAGCTAGAGTACGTTGAAAAACGCGAAGTGTATAAATTGGAAGCCGTGTATGGCGCTTCAAAAATCCTCTATCAAAAAGTTGGACGCGTCAATGGACGTGCAAATTAGATTTGTTAGTGGACGTTCGAACTGTTACGTGTCACCCACGAAACATCGAGGGTTAGGTGGACCGGTTTAGAAGTTGAAGGGTTATTTATGAATTATGACTTTATGCACTCTATCAAAGAACAGTTCAAGGTCTGTAATTAGTTATGTATGTGGTGTCTGTTTTCATTTATAAGGTATTGTGGATTATTTCGCCAAGCAATACAAAGAACGAATAGTTTTAAAGTAGAAAATAAGTTATTTTTACAAACAATTGAAATTTTTTATTCAGATTTTTCACGGTGATTGCTCATAGGTACTTTCCCATTTTTTCTTTCTTAGTTACAATGCACAAAGAAAGCTAACTTAAATATGACACTTTAATTAGTTTCAGACAGTAACGAGTGCATTGTGTAGACATATTGATTCTATAGTGAAAAAATACCGTTTGGCTCGATGCCTAATTACCAGGCTTATCGGTAATTACTTACCGCCCGCCGTCCAATCAATGCCTAGCTATACATATCTATAGTACATAGTCGGTAGGTGGACTTCCTAACTATCAAAGTTTTAAGATTATTTTTTATACAGGTCTCTTTTATAGGTCCATAAAACCAATCCTCATTGATCTAGACAAACGTCAACAAAGTTGAAATAAAACCAATTTTTTTTTTTGGATATTATCGCGGTATATATTAATTAATGTTTTAGTTTTTTATAGGTTCACAAAATCAATCCTCATTGATGAAGACAAACGTCAACAAAGTTGAAATAAAACCATTTTTTTCGGATTTTATCGCGGTATATACCTATTAATTAATGTTTTAGTTATGCTACCAGCTTTTTTTTACAAAAACCAAGAAGTTTACAGGAAACTAAGATCAGATTTGATTAACCCTGGCGACGCGACGTCGCCGAAGTATAAGTTTATATCTTAAAAAAGTTTTAAATTCGTTGGAACTTAGGTTGATTAAATCTAGACTTTTCTGTAGACTGCATCGTAAACTTAATATTTTAATAAATATTATTATGCAAGCAACGTCAGGATATTTTTTAATCAGGCTCAAACTTTATAGTCTTAGTTTACGGTGGTAGTAATGTGATAAAACTTCAGCTTTTTTTATGAAATTAAAAAAGTCAACCTAATCAACTTGTGCACGATACTTAGTAGGTATATACATAAAAAGTTAGGTATATTAAAACTAGGAAGGTAGCCACGGCGAGGTTTTACATCGAAACGTATGAAAGTTCACAAAAACCGTTGGAACTCCACAGGGAAACTCCGCTGGTTATCAGCTTCATCGGCAATTAAACATCGGAGCACATTAAAAAAAGCTCTTTTATTATCAAAAGCTTTTTAGTGCTACTATGAAAATTTAAAATTTTCCGAAAGGAGTTTTTCAAAATTTGTCATAACTGCTAAGTGATGACACATTTTGAAACCACTCACTACATCTAAACAGGGTGTTCACAAAACTCGCACATCGTAACATCAGAATAAACTATCTAATAAAATAAATAAGATATTTATGCTGAGAACTAGAACTCCTTTAAAATATATCTTGAAGTGTAGCAGTTATGTGTGTGTGCGTCAACAAAGCGGGTCCACAAAGAGCCACTCAGTCTGACTGACGTTTTAATGGAGCCCCATGTATTTATTCAGAGCCCCGTCGCTTCGGACCACAGCTCTGAACGGATGACGGAATTCACGCAGACCGATGTAACACAAATGGACGTTTTGCCTTTTTTAATTTATTTAGTTAGAACAATATTGGACTGTGAAGGAAAAATGTAACATTGTCTATTAGTGTAAATTAATTACTATGTTCTGCAAGGTATTGGTTAGTTTAAGCACACGTCGCGTGTTTGAATAGTGTATTTTTACAGCACCATAAGAAATTTATAGATTAAACAAACATATATTTAACTACATCATCGATTTCGATTCGACGGGCCTGTTGGTCTAGTGGTTAGTGACCCTGACTGCTATACCGGAGGTCGTGGGTTCGATTCCCACCCAGGACAAATGTTTGTGTGATGAGCACGATCATTTATTCTGGTTGTCTGGGTGTAATTTATCTATAATATGTATGTATTTAGAAATATATAAGTATGTTTATCAGTTGTCTGGTTACCATAACACAAGCTCTGCTTAGCTTGGGATCAGATAACCGTGTGTGAGTTGTCCCGGAATATTATTTTTTATTGTTATTATCATTAAAGACGAGTTACGAAATAAAAGTCAATTTACTATCACACCGATGTTTACTCTACTCTAGGTAACTGTAAGGCCACACAAAAATAAGAGTTTGCTTAAATATGAAATTAAACTAAATGCCTTTCTGATCTGCATAGCCTCACCGCATTCTGTCAAATCTTGCTTAAGTAATACGTCTCCACATTTGCCTTGTCCTCGATCACGATAGTTCCTGATACAGATAAACTGATTCGAGTAGGGTTCGAGTGACTGGCTACTCGGCATTATGTCGTAAACATGCCGTTTATCATACCTACATCTCAATTCTGCTTGTTAGGTTACTTTTTATTGGAAAAATACCGATTTTGGACGAGTAACTGAACATAGAAATTTTTACGGCTACCAGGTGATTGTGGTTTTACTGAATTCAATATTTACAGTCGTAAAAGACAAGATCTGATTTGAGGCTGTTCGAATGTTTCAGAATGAGAAGTCCTAAGTTTTTTCATTTTCAGTAAAAACTCTGGGATTTTTATAGAGTTTCAAAAGAAGCTTTGCCTTTGAAATTGGAATATTTTCATTCAGAGGCAAAGATTGTTTTAAACTAAAACATTAGGCTATTGATATGAAAAAAAGGACATTTAGTAATAATGACAATCTAAGAGTAACAAACCGATACGTATTGTAATTTTCAATGTCAAGAGAGAACAAAAATAAGAGATGAATTAGCGTAGAAATTTTTGCTTCAGAGATTCTTGGAAAACCACGCTTTCATTTAACTGTTTCGGGTTAAAAAGATAAAACAGATCAATATAATTTTAAACTTTCATACTACAAGCTTTGAATTTACCAAGCAACTAGGTAAATCCCAAATCAAAACAATTGATAAACACTCGATCTCTAAAGTCCAAACGACGAAAACTCAAGCAACGCACTTATTCAAATGAAACTGGAAACATTTCAATCCAGTGCAGTTTGCTACAAGTTCGGCCCTCAGGGGTCCGTCTGGTGTAAGAGGGCCCGTTATCTAAATCAAATGCCCTCTGCTCTGGCGCGACACAGCTTGCGAGAACCCAAGATTTTTAAAAGGATCTTTGTTAAATGGGTAAAAAAGGGTAACCTTTACTATAGCTCTATGTTTGGACTTCGATTTTTATTGTTTGGAAGCTTCCTTATGTTTCTCAAACTATATTTGAAATGTCTGGGTTTTTATTAATGCAGATATGACTATTTTTATGTGCCTACGTTGGTTATTTATGTTGATTGTGCTGTGTGAATTTTTGACTTTGTTAATTTAATTGTACTACATTAAAATGAATACTATTATCTCATACAGCAACGTATATTTGACCGTGTAAAAAAGTCGAACATTCAAGTTACAACCTTGAAAATGTTACTCAATTATTTTTGCTCCCTGGTAACACTTTATTCATAGATACAATTTATTTTCCTCTTCCGGAGCAAAGAAATTCCTACCACGTGTAAAGTATAAAAGGTAAAGGTGAAACAAATACGTAAATAGCACTTAGTTAAAACATGTCATGTCCTTAAAAATAAAAAAGGGATTAATTTCGAAAACCAAGGTCTTATAATTCATATCAATTTGGGAAATAAACAATGGAAGTAAATCACCTTTTTTTCTGGCACGTTAACTATCGACAAACCGTAATCTCCTTCCGCGGCCGAAAACAAACACACGAAGCCACTTCAAAACGGGAAACTATTCAAGTATTACGTACTTAGAATAAAAGGAACTGTAAAGCTGAACTTTTAAAGGATTTCCCCAAATCTCTTATTGAATTGTCAGGATCTTAAAGTGGCATTGAGTAGTTGCACCTAAGTTTCTCTTGCCAACAGTTTTTGTTCCCCTCCTTGTTTTATTATGTAAATAGAACCGCAGTGTGTGGTGCGATTCTATCTAGGGTTCGTATTTCGTATCGAATTATCGATGGATGTTGTTGGTTTTAAGGCTACGTTAAAGGTAGTGGTAGAAAAGGGATAGAGTGAAAACCTAAACTAAACTTCTAGAATACCAAAAATGAATATAAATTTAAAACTAAAGAGGATAGTGGAATTTCTTAGATACAAACAAAAATGTACTACTCTTCCTATGCAAAATATTTTTTTAATGCAATCCCGTCCAAAAAAAACAGTAAATCTAAAATAATAGATAATAAAAAAAAAAACTTTTTAAAAAAAAAGAGAACCGCCTTCAAAAATCCGATTCACTGAAAAGTATTAAATAATTTTAAATGTACTGCTTATCTAATTACTAAAATATTAGGATAATAAGTATAATTATACTTCAAGCATAATTATTGTTATTTTTGGAGTCGGTGTCTGTCCTTATAATATAGTACTATTTGCTAATAGCGGCTGACACCGACTCCAAACATAATAATAATTGTGCATGAAGTATACCTAATTATACTTATTATCCTAATATTTTAGTAATTAGATAAGCAGTACATTTAAAATTATTTAATACTTTTCAGTGAATCGGATTTTTGAAGGCGGTTCTCTTTTTTTTTAAAAAGTTTTTTTTTTTATTTAATACTTTTTAGTGTTTGATACTTTGTTTACTTACTTAAAATGGGTTTAGTCACGTCGAGATAATTGCGTTTAAACATACACACATACATACAGGTCAATCTGAGAACCTCCTTTTTTCAAGTCGGTTAATTATATAATTATAAAATACCAAAGCCTTCTCCTTGGTCTAACAAACACTTTTCTGAAAACCGTATCTAAATCGGTTCAGTCAAACGCGAGATAATCGCGTCCAAATATACATACATACAAGTCAATCTGAGAACCTCCTTTTTTTCAAGTCGGTTAAATAAAACATACTAAAACCTTCTCCTTGAACTAACAAATTATTTTCTGAAAACCGCATCAAAATCGGTTCAGCCAAACGCGAGATAATCGCGGACAAACATACATACATACATACAAACATACAAACATACAAACATACAAACATACAAACATACAAACATACATACATACAGGTCAAACTGAGAACCTCCTTTTTGAAGTCGGCTAATATTTTAGTAATTAGATAAGCAGTACATTTAAAATTATTTAATACTTTTCAGTGAATCGGATTTTTGAAGGCGGTTCTCTTTTTTTTTAAAAAGTTTTTTTTTTTATTTAATACTTTTTAGTGTTTGATACTTTGTTTACTTACTTAAAATGGGTTTAGTCACGTCGAGATAATTGCGTTTAAACATACACACATACATACAGGTCAATCTGAGAACCTCCTTTTTTCAAGTCGGTTAATTATATAATTATAAAATACCAAAGCCTTCTCCTTGGTCTAACAAACACTTTTCTGAAAACCGTATCTAAATCGGTTCAGTCAAACGCGAGATAATCGCGTCCAAATATACATACATACAAGTCAATCTGAGAACCTCCTTTTTTTCAAGTCGGTTAAATAAAACATACTAAAACCTTCTCCTTGAACTAACAAATTATTTTCTGAAAACCGCATCAAAATCGGTTCAGCCAAACGCGAGATAATCGCGGACAAACATACATACATACATACAAACATACAAACATACAAACATACAAACATACAAACATACATACATACAGGTCAAACTGAGAACCTCCTTTTTGAAGTCGGCTAATATTTTAGTAATTAGATAAGCAGTACATTTAAAATTATTTAATACTTTTCAGTGAATCGGATTTTTGAAGGCGGTTCTCTTTTTTTTTAAAAAGTTTTTTTTTTTATTTAATACTTTTTAGTGTTTGATACTTTGTTTACTTACTTAAAATGGGTTTAGTCACGTCGAGATAATTGCGTTTAAACATACACACATACATACAGGTCAATCTGAGAACCTCCTTTTTTCAAGTCGGTTAATTATATAATTATAAAATACCAAAGCCTTCTCCTTGGTCTAACAAACACTTTTCTGAAAACCGTATCTAAATCGGTTCAGTCAAACGCGAGATAATCGCGTCCAAATATACATACATACAAGTCAATCTGAGAACCTCCTTTTTTTCAAGTCGGTTAAATAAAACATACTAAAACCTTCTCCTTGAACTAACAAATTATTTTCTGAAAACCGCATCAAAATCGGTTCAGCCAAACGCGAGATAATCGCGGACAAACATACATACATACATACAAACATACAAACATACAAACATACAAACATACAAACATACATACATACAGGTCAAACTGAGAACCTCCTTTTTGAAGTCGGTTAAAAACATAGACTGATTCAAGTGCAGGCGTATGCAAAGAACTTGAAAACGAGAACCAGTTAACTAAAAAAATACCTCCGAAACTAAGAGGGAACGAGGAGACGCAGAAAAACCTTATCAATATCTAAATAGAATCCGCATTAGTAAATCAGAATCGTCGTGCGATAGACAAGTGCTTCGGCGAGGAGATTTCCTCAACCACATAATGCACTTAGCTCAGGATAAACGCGGTAATGTGAACGGAGGCCGCTCGTATATCGACTGTGTCGCAGGTCAACATGGAAATCAGACTATATGGAGTTTGGATATGATTGGAAAGTATTGGTTTTGTCTTAAAATTTTGTTTTTCAAGTACCTACGTTTTTTGAATCGTGGCATTATTACTGTAACTATGTCTGAAAGATACTTTGGAAATAGTATGCGATGTTTTTGTTGACACTAATGTAACCTAATCTAACACTAATCTAACCACTGCCTAAATTCTTATTGTTTTACATTTTTTTATTGTATGAACTTAAATGTTTCCTACTTAGTTTTTAGTGAACTAATGATACTTGTGTAGGGAACCGAATAGTCTTCCAATAAAGAATTTGAATGTCCTCGTAAACTTCGATTTATATAGAGCACATTTATCAGAAACACAATATATATCACGTTCAATAACGACTCCACGAAACCATTTTAGCAATATTTTTATCTGGAATATTTTATTCAAGAAAGGAACAAGAATAGAACGCATTTTTAGGAATTCATTCGTCTCCTACCAAATAGGGAACAGTGAAACAAGCTCTAAATCTTTACCGTGTGCGCTCAACCGAGTTAGGTCGTTTTCGTAATAAATGGATTTCTATAAATGACTGCGACATGCTGGGGTCTAGGGTTGTCGTTTTTATCAAAGTACTTCCATCGAGGTGGGATGTCTCGTGTTTGTTACGAACTTTGTTGCTGGTAACTGAATATATACGATTTATTTATATGTTTTTGAACAACGGTGTCTAAATCTAATTTCTGAAGTAGTAGTTACTTATTTTGAAATATATGTACGATTTTATTTCAAAGCATCATATTGCATTCGACTGAAAGAAAATAATAGGTGTGCTATTATATTCTTTAAATTATTTAATTATAGTAATTTCAAGCTTTACTTAAACGATTGACTTTTTCGTATTTACTTTTTGCGGTAGTTCGGTATCATTTTCGTAGTCCTACAAAATACTTTTGTTTACATACATTTCCCACGCCATTTTCAGCTAATAAACAAACACGTTTCTTCTCTCAGCTATACATTAATCACCGAGGCCCAATAACTTGCCTACACTACATCAATTACTTACGCCCGGCCAGCGTCACAAACTTTGACAGTTCAGATATTGGAACACACACGCGGCAACCCTACCGTGTATCGTAAGAGCTAGTTCACACCGATGTCACGTGTGGTGGAATCGTCCCCCGTCCCGGATCGGATTTCGGCTACCATTACGTGCCCAAAGTGGCTATACTCGAGATAGTTGAAATCGTTTAGGTTTTATACATGTCTGCTTAAGTTAAACCGTCATTGTTGTGAGATATGACGCTCCTTGCACGTGACGTGAATAGCAAACAACTTTTGTTTTTCGTTTACCGATATAAATGCATATGCTGCAGCGGTGTTTTTGCTTATGGCGCTGTTATTTTTTAAATGACGCAATTTTGCGGTAGAAGCATATTAAGCTGTTTTTAAAGGCATTTGTTTGGAAATGAGAAATGTTCCTAAATATCATCAGTACTTCAAGGTTTCCGGTTCAACATGGTTAAGGTTATTGCAAATTTTAAAACCACGTCCGCAATCGTTGACAATACTTATGCCTGTGTTTCTCGCTCATATTTTTCAACTATTTCTCAAGTTTGCATATCACAAGCTTATAAATTCTAGTGTCAACCGTCATAGCATTTGACGGGCCTGTTGGTCTAGTGGTTAGTGACCCTGACTGCTTTACCGGAGGTCGTGGGTTCGATTCCCGCCCAGGACAAATGTTGTGTGATGAGCATGATCATTTGTTCCAGTCTGGTGTCTGGGTGTAATTTATCTATAATATGTATGTATTTAGAAATACATAAGGAAGTTTATCAGTTGTCTGGTTACCATAACACAAGCTCTGCTTAGCTTGGATCAGATAACCGTGTGTGAGTTGTCCCAGGATATTTATTAATTACTTATATTATTTATTTATTAACACCATATATTCCTAATAAAACCTGATTTCTAATCTTTGGTGATTAACATAACTGAGTCACCAACTGCAATCCCTGTAGCCTTAGTTGTCACGTTCCGTTTGACACAATCTCTTACCTTTTATTTTTAGACCAAAATAGCTGACGGCCAGATACAAAATGGTTCAGGGTGACGTTAGTTTTATAACTGAAAGTTTATTATGGACTGCATTTTGTATCGTTTTAAATGGGTGAGACGTAGCGTGTTTAAGCATATTTCATAAAGCATATACCTATTAGTTAATTAGGCATATTTCTTATGATGTAAATATAGTGGTGGTGGTTAAAGTGATTATTTTATTTCATGAGACTTAGATGACTGAATGAGAAACAATGAACTACTTTTTATTTGAATCACCATATACAATACAAAAAGGGTACATACGTCACACATGTATATTTTGTTACGGAATACACAAGCGAATCACATTATAAATGAACAAGAAAAGAGAATATTCATTATTTTAAAATGTCTGATTAAAAATTCTGATTATGCTACACAACGCATTAGCAACAAAGCCTACTAAAGCATTCACAAGTAAATTAAAGCCACAACAATCGGCATTAATGCTAAAAGTACATAAAGAAAGGTCGAGGGGCTTATTATTTCAGTGGCAAGGCATTAGGAGCGACGAATATTGCCCGGGGCAATTTACGAGCGACATTCCGGGAGCCTTATCTTAGATATTAAAGATTTCATTAAATCATGGCGCGGCCGCAATAAAACAGTTTGATACCACATTCATGGGCCGCCGCGTCGGGTGACCAACTTAATGACGTGTACAGTTTGACCCTAGGAGTGTGGTACAAGGGAGAGTTCGTTGGTGGGTTGCTGGTACTAGGGGAATTAGGAGATAGGAGTGCACTTGAAATTCAAATTTTGTTTTCATACAGCTATGATTTGACTGTCTGCTTTATAATTTGTATGAAAATAATACTTATTTGCATGGCAATAGGCTCGCCCCCTATTACATGGGACCTAAACATACCGGCGAACTGTGGGTGTACATTGGTACACCTCTGCCTAATCCTTCGGGGATACAGGCGTGATGGTATGTTATATAATACTTATTTTTTCGGTTAATTATTTTTTATACATAACTTCGATCTGTGTCCTAAATCTTTATAAAGATCAACGCAATCAATCAAAATCAATGCAATGCCATATTCCATTTCCATTTTTCAGTGTAAAACAGTTGATTTTAATAACTAGAACAGTAATTACAAATATAGAATCAATAAAGTTTAACATAGTTTGCAAAATTAGCCGCTCAAATCTTATAACTTGTAACAGCCGATCAAATAGTTACAACTTGAGATATTCAAGGATTTACTATTTGTGAGTTTCACCCTACGACCTTGGCATAAGGCTCAAAATACATTATAATTTAGGTCCAGGGGATCATATTTAATTTATTGCAGAAGTATTTCGGCCATGCTAGAATCACGATCGCATTACATGCTGGAGATACGTAGTTTGACCATAAATTTAACTATCTAAAGGGGACGTTCGCAACCAATGATGAAATGGGAGTGAGAAGGAACTAACTTTAGACGTTGAACTTCAGTAGACATCATATAATTTTATCGTAGATGAAACCTTGTAACTGAAAAATTAAAATCGTACCGGATGAATTTAATAGAGCTCAACCAATATTCGGTATTAAGAAACTAACCTAACCCCAACGCAATATGTAGTATTAGTTGCAGTGCCTACCAGGATTGTAAACATTATCTAGGTATAAAAATATACACATCTCATGTTTACCACATCTTTTGCTCATGATGTCAATTGACATTATAGCTACATTTTTATGCTGCCCATCGGACCTTTTTTAATACACTTCGCATAAAATTAAGGAAATTCATATTTGCCAAAAATGGCGGAAATATAATATGACGAAGGAAGACATGTTTATTTTGGAAAAAGATAAAATTTAGGTCAACGTACTTACCCTCTCCTTAAAACGGGTAAGTAATGAAATTTCACCTCGGCGCGGCGCGACCGCCAAATTGTTATTTATTTATTTTTCCTTTAAATATTATTACATGAAGGAAATTTGTTATTATTTGATAAAAATGTTGTCATGATAACATTTATTTGTAGGTACTTACCGTTGATGTGTTTGGAGCCGGTTGTAAAGTACACTTAACACTTAAATACTAAATAAAACTATTTAAATATGAAAAAAGTAAAGTCTACTATAAATGTTGTACATTTGATCGGTAATGAACAATGACACAAAAAAAAACAAATGAAAAAATAAACTTCTTTTTCTTCCGACTAAATGTCACCCAACATTGACATTAAAGAAAAGACGATTACCCACCAAATAAACATCTACCAAATATGTTGGTATTTTTCAAATGTCTTCCACGTATTCATTAGTCTGTGATGTCAATAATATTTTTTCATAAATATTAAACATTATAACGATTAAACTAATGGAACTTGAACATAACTTGAGTTTCAAATGTTGCCTTTACAAAAAAATGTTGGCAGGTAACTAATCAGAATAATAAGTTTTCGTTTATTATTAAATACCGTTCCTTCCTAGCAAACATACATTATATCTAATTCCTAAAAATATATTTTAATAATAATTATTATACCAATTATTAATAAAAACAATGTATCTATAAATCGACCTTTTCGAAAAATATATCTATCTATAAAAACTTTTTATCAAAAGTCAAAGTTTTACTTGTCACTGCCAGTTGCCGAAAACATAAATGTCAAAATCATTGCTTCTAGCAACTCCATTGCGGTTACTTGCTTATGTTTATTGCGGTTTAAATTGACTACTTTTCGCTATGAATACTGACTCTGACGATTCTCCTATACCTGACGACCACGGGCTGATTATGGATTCTGATCCCGCTACTCCTGACAATTATGACAGTGATATGGTACTTAGGATGGGCACGGCATCAGAATAATATTCTTCCACCGGCACAATTTTTGGATGATGTTTTAGTGGCATATGATGATGAAAAAATTAATAAAGATGTAAAAACTACAATGGATTTTGTATTATTTGACTCCCAGTTTATTATATTCATTAATATAAACAGTATTGATGTAATATAAGAATCTTAAATAACTTTGAAATGCTAAGTTTTTTGTAAATCATTTCTTTTACTAATTAATTGTTAGAATTGCTCCCTATTATTATCATTATTTTATATTTGTGTGCACAGAGGGCCTAAATTACTATGGCGACTTGGCATTCCCCTTTTGCTTATTTTATTACCTACATGGATAGTTTAAATAAATAAGTACTTTACCCACATGATATAACAATTTGCACAATAACAAAAACAAATGAAGAGCAACATTCGACGTGTAAATTCTCTCGTACCAGTCATTATAATTATAGGGTTCCCCACATACGATAATAGTAGAATGGCCGGTGTAATGCCCCGAATGCTCAATATAATGCCCACCTCTATCCTTGCCGAATTAAATCGCGAACAGTATGGGGTTGACTTGTAAAATGCAAATAGAAAACCTTTTACTTCGCATTTGAAGGGTTACCAACCACTGTTATAAGGTACCGTGTTGTGGTCATTGCTGAAATGTGCCGTTACTACAATATAACAAACCTTACCTAGGTATACTCAATTAAGAAATACATATTATTATCTTATTTCATCTACTTACCTGTTTTTTATTTCCTGTTCATTCAAAGGTTGTCTGGTAGATACCACTATTAGCGATAAAGACCGCCATTTTGTTATGATTTATTTTAACGATGTAACTCTCATGGTGTACCTAAAATAAAGAATATTCTCTCTGTCTATTAATAATTAAATGTTTAATAAAATAATTCAGTACTACTAATAATTTTCTTTGAGTTGAAATAAAAAGATTTTCCTTTGCCTTCACTTATTAATGGTTTGTGGGCTTAGTGGTTTTACTGTTCTGCCATTAACTTTTAACTCCCACTTTAGGTAACTGACTATGATTTTAAATGCACTTCATTAATATTTCCAGGGAACTACTATTACTTTTATATAGATCAGTCTGTACTTATGTTTTAGTAGAGAAAAAAGGGAAAAGCAGGCAATTAAGACCGGTAAAGATATTCTTAAAAAGCAGTAGATTTTTGTGATAAGCTGTTTTACTTTATCAAGATTTTCTTAATGTTAATATCTAGAACATCAAGACCATAATACGTTTTCTTTTTGCGAACGAGAATGGGTACTTCAAACTGATGTTATAACCAATCATTGTCTTTTGCGTAGCTATGAAAAGACACGATTATGATTCCAGTTATTTTAGTTATGTATATAACATTTTTAAAGCCTAATTTGGTAAGATTACAATATAGTACCTTGAATAATTAGCACTTTATTTTTTTGAACGGTTGTCGCCTAAAGAAACTTTTTTCTGCACAAGTTTTCTGATGCGTTCAAACGCGCCACGTGCAATAAATTCCTTTTTATTTGCCACAGTGTAAAGCCGTTTCCGCAAGCTGAGAACCTTACCTATAGATAATAATAAATAAAAATAAATAATACTAGCCTATAAACGTACCACTGTTGGGCACAGGCCTCTTCTTATATAGAGAAGGCACATTGAACACCAAGCTCACCTATTGCGGATTGGCGATTTCAGATCCCAATTTTTGGGTTTCCTCACGATGTGTAAGGAACACAGTTTGTCAGAAGTGTCTATAACTTTGAAAAAGTCAGATTGGTACTTGCCTAGGTACGAACCTCCAACCTTGTGGATACAAATTCGTTCATTGAACCGCTACGCCACCAGAACATTTAGAGAACCTTACCTAGTTAGATATAAACCTTAGTTTTATATAAAGATAATATTAACAAAAACTTGGCCATATCTATCGTCTGTAGCAACCGGGGTACCCTTCGTAGGGTTGCCTGAGGGCACATTGATAATTATTACACGGTAGCTGTTGAACCTTCTTCGGCTAAGGGTCCCGCGGGGAACCCTGGATTATGGCCGTATTAATTAATGTAGCAACCAGCTCGACGTGACTCACTTACCTATTTGTTTTGATCTTATATGCTGTTACTACACACAGAATATTTTGTGGAACTTTTAGTGTTAAGCGGCTTTTGGCCAAAGTGACTAGAGTAGCTATTCATATTATTTATTAAAACCTTGGTAGTCTAAGTTCGTTCTACAAGCTTATGTATAAAATTATAAATATAGTTTATATGGTAAGTGATGTTCACCAATAAAATACCATTGCAATTTAAATGATTAACCACTAGTAGTCTCCTAAGATTTTACTAAACCTATTGACCTACATATTAAGATTTGTACCTAATAGATAGGATCAGATCACATTATTTTTTTACAAACGGGACACAAGCCACTCTCTTAACACGTGCCAATCACAAAAAAACTACTTTAACGAAACTAGTGTACTTAAAAGTTCAGCAAGCACTTTAAAACTATACCACTGCCGGCTGCCGCGCCTACAACAAAGCTTACAGAGGACAAACATGAATAATGAATAACAAAAAAACTAACTTAAACACGAGTATACAACAATGTACAGTCAACCACACATACTCGTAATTCACGAAACAGTCATACTAACAACACTCTTATTACAAAGCAGTAAGGAATACTTCCGTTCGCTTTGTAAAAGGTTTTGCAATGTCATGGACTAGTGTACAAGTCGCCACAATCTTTGTAAGCCTTTTCGCTTTTCCCTTACGTTTTACGAAGTGAATATTTCAGGAGAGATTTTCTTTGCAAGAACTGTAAGTGTGTAACAAACATGCGGTTGTTTACAGGACGTTGTTGTTTTCCAACCTTTGTTTTGTTGAGCCTATTATTATAAACAGTTTTCCTAGTAAGCATTGCCCTTTTGTGAAAGCTACTACGTAATTCATTTTGTTTCATGTAGAATGAAGCGATATAGGAAAATTTGTGTCGAGTCCTGGACACAATTTTTGCATTTCGGAAATGCAAACCATCAAAATACTAAATGAGTTAGAATTATGGGAATGTCAATATTTATTCTGTTCTTCAAGATCATTTTCAAGACCGATCTGGATAAGTTTGGGTAGAATATAAAACCTATTTCATCCACCTTTCGAAAGATATATCGCTGAGATACTTTAAATTGTTAGCTGAATTAGTATGGAGATAGGTCCACACCCTGTATACCCACTAAGGCTTACTAGGTTAGCAGTCCCGAAGGTGTTAACAATATGTAGGTTAGGCTCAGATTGAGTATTCTTTTCATTGTTATATTACAGTACAGTATTTTAATGCACTATCAACTCACACATTGTAAATATTCTATTCTATTCTACAAGAAACAGAGGTTTTGACCAGCGGATTAATACTGTACTTAACAGTTTCTTTTTTTTTTTAAGATTCCCTGTAGCATTAATTGACGTCTAAAGAAAAATCTTGGATCAACAGGAAATGTACTAATTACATAATCATGATTGCATTTGAGAACCAATTACTTGTAAAATAACCAAACTTGATTATTTTTTCAATACAAATTCCAATTAACTGTACAATACAGAGCCAAGGGAATCTGATTAAATTCATACAAAAGGCAAGTTAAATACACACAGATCTGTATCGCAGAAACCTCGGGCGCACCACTCAATGCTAAGGTATTTCCAATTACTCTCGAATCCTTCCATTTTCCAGTCGCGAGGAATTTTATTACCGCTGTCCCTTTCTGTTTTCCCTTTCATAATGAGGTGGGAGAGGGACAGAAGGCCGAGGATTTGAGCCATCTCATGAGGCTGGGTTAATTTCCATTCGCCCGGAGCGACGTCTACGTTCACCTTTCATACGCAAATTGAAAAGATAAGCCTAACTATGTATTTGCTTACTATTTGGTTGCGACTGGTGACGGGGTAATTGTTGGAACCGACACTACGGCACAATCTGCAGCTGAAATGAACGTCTTAATAAATATCGCGGATTATTTCTGCGAAGTCTTTTTAATGGATGATCGTTAGTCGTTATAACAGTAGGTACTTAGTAAGCTACACTATTCTCTATTTTATTACTATCTTCATGAAGTTCTTCATTTTCAGGATATACGTAAGTCTCGTCATTTAGTCGCTCTGTTGACTCCAACTTTCCACTATGAAGAAATTATTGAACAAAAACTATGTAAAAAAGCAAAAGAACTATTCCCAAACGAAGCAACTTTAAAAGTCATAAGTAAAATAATTTCAAGTCCATCCCGTCAGGTATCCAGCTATTATCGACTTCTTTTCCCTACCATACATCGCTAAAGACTTTTAATTAGCTAAACATAATCCCCACATAATCTGTAATGCAGGCTGTAAATTAGTGACGGGCAAGTTAACGAGAATGGAACATGAGATAAGGCAGTGGACAGGAGTAATGCGGACCCACGTCAGGCCTCCGTCCTCCGTCCGTCAGGGATCGTGTGAATATCAACTGGTAATAACCTATGGGGACCATGGGTAGCCGGATTGACTTATTAACTTACTGAGGTCATTCATAAGGTATCAAGCTTATCTTAAATTTCCAACCGATATTATTGTATGCAATATTAATTCTTATGATACGAAGGGTTTATACAGGGTGTTAAGAAACCCCTGTCCGATCCGTTAAGGTGTTGTTAGGTATCGATATCTGATTACAAAAATGTGGAAAAAAAATTGAAAAAAAAGAAATAAAAATTATAACCTTAAAAAAAAAAATCCTCAAAAGTCGAGAGAGAGTGTCGGCGTTGTCACAGATGATACCTAATTACCAAACAAAAGGCCCCCAAAAATACCGACGAAATTGGTGTTGTAGTTTTTGTTTAATTCTCAAATTTAGGGAATTTCGGGGCAAAAAATAGTTATTTCAAAATCCATTATTATTGTTTCTGTCATGAATTTTACAAATTTGATATTTTATTTGGGCATGTGACTGTGAACCCTCTATGACCCTTTTGGGTCGGACAGGGGTTTTTTAACATTATGTATAGTAGGATCATTGGATCTCTGGTTGGTGAGATGTTATGTTTAGTATGTTTGTTGTGTTAGTGTTGCTAGTTGTTATGCACACTGACTGTAACTTAACAAGACTTATCAATAGCCTTACCAAACAGTACATGTTACTTAAACACATTTTCAGAACGTAACGTAACGTACTTTCTAACAAGATTATGAATAACGTAACAAGGAATATGGAAGTCGTTAATTATATTAAGGGAGTAATTAATTAGTAAGGATCTGTGCTAATATTATACCGGTTCGTAAGGAAGGTTCAAATATAGAATGTTTCTGGCAAATATCAAAGGAAATGGTGGTAAGTATATTCTTTGAGAAGGATGTTTGTTTTCCTTTGCTTCGTATAATGTCGATGTATTTTCTGGAATATTATACATTAGCTTTTGCGCGTGGCTCTGCCCGCGTGGGTGTTGCTTATCCCGAAAGATTAACCTAGAACCTTTCTCGGGGTTTTCAGTTATTCCCTACCAAATTATATAATTACGGATCAAACTCAATAAATAGTCATATATTAGTAGAGCATATTTCTTTCCATATTCAGTAGAGCATATTTCCTTCCATATCATTTTCATACTAGTTACATAGTTATAATGTATGCATGTAGGTAGACTTTCAAAAAGTAAGTCAAGAGGCTCGTCTCGGCAGTAGTTTGATAAGTGACATACAGCCTCCGGAAAGTACCCTCCGACGTAAGAGTGCTCGGGACCTCTTCCGTACGCACATCTACGAGACATGATATTTAACTCAACTGTTTGAAAACTTGTAGCTAACGTGTGGCAAGGTATAGCAAAGAGACTGCTTTTGTATAATAAGTATAACTTGGGTTTGAAAGTAAAAGTAAAGAAACTTAAAGGCAGATTTCAGTTAAATAAATAATAATTTTTTCCTACTGTCTTCGTTAAAATTTTGATTGCTTTGACGATATAGTCATAGGTATATATAGTCATATATTGATTTCTGAGGTTTACGCAAATGTTTCACATTGTAATAAAACAACTTTTACTGTTTTTATCGATAAAGTCATAATACTTTTCAGACTAACGAAATAACGTAGTACATTGATTAGTTCACGTCATCGCCGTAACATTCCACGTGTATCTACCGTTTTCCACAGAACTCTACCATTACGAGTTAAATATTCAGTAGTTTGAGAGCGTTTTAATCAATCACTCCTTAACCGGCTCAGATTTAGAACGAACGAATTACGGAGGTCGTCTATTCCGGACTTTATGGGAACTACTGCAGATAGTTCTGTCATGTTTTGTATCCATAATCTTGGTAGACACAGACCAAAACTTCCTTACACATGTTGCACATAAGCTACCCTTATAGTCAGATCAATTAAGAAAACTTATCAAAGCTTCTGTTTATAATTAATCCAAATAACAGTCAGTTCTATAATTTTTAAATTCAGTCAATAGTCTGACTTAATAGACAAAAAACAGCGCAATTTCACAATAACCTAAGCCAGATATTAGCGACATACATAAAATTTTCATCCTTTTGCAAAATATCTAGGGATGCACAATAATAAGCCAAAGGAAACAACAGAAAACAAAACAAACAGCATGCAACAGAGGTCATCGACATTATCATTACTCCAGTCCCTCGGCAGACGTACACTGACCGCCTATAAAACTTAATGTTACAACAAACCTTTTCAATTAACTGCGTCTTAGGATTTTAATCCGCGTCTTGAGAATGGAAATGAGGGTAGTAAGTATAAGTTAAGAGGTACACTCGTTAGCTGCTATCCTGGTTGAGGTTTCCAATCCCCTGCACTTGTAACTAAGGAGAATTGCTTACATAACTTGCAGACCTTCCTATCGTAGCTAGAGCATGTGGACATTATTATGCATGATTTTGATACCTACATCAATTTGTTTCAAAGTATAACAGCGAAATTCAGGAACATTTTACAAACGGAATAGTACATTTGCACTGGACATCATTTACATCGTGGAGTGGCGTGTTAAACAAGATGTAAAGATGGAGTAAACAAATAAAAATCAATTACAAGGAAGAAAGAGGCCCAAAAATATTATAATGTATTCCTCTATGATAAATTTTACATACAGTACCTGCCAATTTCCACGCAATAACACCGCTTTCCCAAATCTTATCTATAACAACATCCGTGAGATGAACCAGCTGATCTATTAAATATGTACGCGTCCTTCATCCCCTAGTTTCCAAGATAAGCGCGTCTCGTCAATTTAATTCCGAACCAGTTCAGTATATAATATCGGGCCGGCGATATTTGCTCCACGCCCCGCCCTGATGAACTTTGGTCCTGAACAAATATAAACAAAAAACTCTCAGTAATTCGTAGCTGAGAACAAAAGTTTACCTGACCCAGTATTAAGCCTTTGTAGGCGTGTACTCGTGTGCTCCTATTTGCTAACATAAAGTATTTTTCGTTTGAACCATGAGCGAACTAAACAAACGCGATCCCGTGATACCTAATTAACGTTCGAGAGCATGAAAGAGCGATTTTAATTTGGCATAATTGAAATATCGTTTTGAAATGAAACATTCGGACGTTTGCAAATTGAAATGTTAATTGAATATTGTAAATAGCGACCTCTATATTGTATTTGTATATGTTGTTTTCAAATGTGCTTATTAAACGGCAGATGGAGCTACATTTACATTTTATTTATACGTTTAGTTTAAATTAATTTTTCTTTTATCGGTCGGTCAAAATATATAATTTTGATATAAAATAGATAGTTTTGTAGATTTCCTTAATTTTTTGTTAGGTGTAGGTAAACATTTTTTGCGTAGGTTTAATTTTCACTTAAATTCTTAGCGGAGACAGACGAAATTAAAAGAAACCTTTATCCAAAATACTTAACTATTCCTAAAAAAGTAATCATAGTCTTTCCTTTTACTGTTTTCCTTTTAAGTTCAAAGAGCTTTGTTTACGTATTTCGTATTCAAGTCGCAGCAGTAAATTTAAAATGTTATGTTTTTAAAGTACTTACCTTTTCTCGGGAATAATATAAGCTTGACTGTTTTACTGATAAATGTTGCTATTTTCCGTAAGTTTTACAGAAGCTATTGTAGGAACACTGGCGGTCCATCATACATACATCAACCCAATCTCTGAACACATCTCTACGACCCTTCCAAAACTAACATAAGGTTGTTCCAAAATTCTCGGGCTCAGTATGCAGTAATGTCGCGCTAGAGTATGCGCCTATAAACCGGTTTACGATCCCGTAGGCACGCCGACACTGCACAGATTACGGGCCCATCAAACGACCCCCTAAATTATTATCTTGACACATTTTCGACCACATTCGCTTAGTTTATGTTTGATTGAAGAAACGTGTTGCGGTACTATGATTGATGGAGTGTTTCGTTATGTGATAATTGTACATTAGTAGTATGAGCTTAGTAAGTGTTTGTTTTGCAACCTGTCATTGACAGATTACCGAAACCATTGCAGTGGCAATGCAGTTTTTTTTTGACAGTGAGTTTTTCAATGCTTTACCCCCGGTGTTTAATTAGCAATGCAATAACTGCAAAAGAGGCCTCTCTCAATCTAAATGTTTAAAAGTGACTCGGATTCATATCAACGGCTAAGAACTGATTTATGAGTTCAAACCTCAGTTTAGGAGATTGCATATACCTAGACTATGCTTCGTCTAAACGGACAAGCAAAACCACAAAGTCAGTACACAAATCATCTGAACAATAAAGGGTCCTGTTGGGGTTAGAATCTCAGCCTACGAGGTTCGAATCTAGTTGAGATTATTTACGAGTATACTACGCTACTGGGCGTCTTTAAAGTAGCATACGATTAGGTAGCGACGATTTAAAGTAGAATATTTATGAATTCTGTGTAAAAACCTAAATGTATTTTTTAAGTAATTTTAAGTAAATGATATGTATTTGTAAACAGAATATAAAAAAAAGCTGGTAGTGCCACTTTCAGGTAACAGCACTAGGCTGAAATATGTAGGTACTTCAGCCCTTCTCTGAACACCGGCAGGAATTTGCGGCCTACCACTGCGTTTTGTTTGTCTTTGTAGGAGATTCAGATGACCCAAACATTTTTAAGACCCGCTACACATTATGTAACATTTTTTAAACATTTCGCAAATCATGAACCTTAACATATTACTCTTAGAGTGTGGCTATTTTACGACATGAGACACTTTTTTTTTCCTTGTCTTGAGGGAATTGGGAATTTGACAAGTACAACTTAACTTCCCGTTACACAAAATAAATCACAAACAACCGTTGTACGTCCAACATGATAATTCTGGCGTCAAGTTCGCACTATCGTAAGAAACTCTGACCTTGTGTATGTGTCTATATTATTATGTAGTGGTATCGCGCACAAATTCGCGGGTTCAACACCCGACCTCTGTTATCGACGATTTGTTCGCTCGTGAACCGCAATATCTGTAACTGTACGACCGATTTGCTGGTATAAAAGTTAAGAACAATCTTTAGCTTGAGCCAAACGTTTCATTTCGCTGATTTTATAATAAAAGCGAATAAGCGGATGTTCCGTTCACCCTTCCGATGCTGGAAAAGCATCTACGACAAGAGAATAGAACAAAAAGCTACAGTAATGGACCAAATTGTAGTCAGTATACAAACTGAAACAGTTTATAAAAAAGTTTTTTGATTAAAAACTACTCCTACTACTATACTAAAATACACTATTATTAAAATCTCTAATTACCGTTATGCATAAAATTCAGTTTAATTCATTCAAGATTTTAATGAACGATTTTTCTTTTTTTGTGAAGTTTCGTGACAAAAGTATTTTATTAAGACAAATGTGATTCTAAATTAAAAAGGTCCCTTAAACAACAGCAAATAATCTCTGTACACATTTATATTGAAGTAACGACGTCAACTTTAATTAACATTTCAAATGACAAAAAGTAGTAAAATGTTTATCTTTTAATAGGAACCAGCGTAGCGGCATAAAAACGTAGTCACTGTGGAATTGTTACAAATTTTTCAGCTAGCTAGCTTTGTAAACTGAAGCAGAGCATTGTGGAATAATGACGAATAAAATAAATGCATGATTTTAATCTCCACCGCTAGCACACTGTCGTAAACAGTTTACGAGCGGCCACTTAGGAAGGACTCGAGTCATGAGCTGAAGCGACTTATCGATTTCTCAGTGCATCGCACAAAAGTAAGATAACCGAATAGTAGTAGTATAGTCATCTGAAGATGAACTTAGCTTCTCTTTCAATCACTGTAAACTCTTGGGTTTAAAATTGCAAGATTACACTGCTGAATTTCTTAACGTCGATACTTTCGATACTTTTCTTATAACTATGTCAACGTGAGAAATTATTATGATTTAATTTACTTTTGAAATTGCAAGGGTTTTTGTATGATGTCTAGATCATAACCGTATCTTGAATATTTAATATGAGCGAACCGTCAAAACTAATTCAGCTGTTGAACATAAACTCATTTTTTAACGCAAAAAAATCATATTCTACTGGGTACAATGTAAGGATCAGTTGAACTCCGCTGTACGCTTGTACCTTGCAACTACCACCGCGATACCGCAACAACGCTCGCGTCAAACGGCCTGCCTGTCCAACCCTTTGCTAATGCGATTTCTGTTTTATGACTTGCGTAACACGGCCCGGCCTGCGGCTGAATGTGGCCCGTTGATTAGAGCATCTTGCGAAACAAAACTTCTTAGTATTCTGTATAATGGGAGTGTAGGTACTATGGAGTAACATGATATGTTTCTTCTTTATAAACGGTTTTAGTGGAAAATCTTGGTAGGTACGTAGTATTTAGGGGCAGGTCACGCCAAGAGTATGTTTGTAGGACTATTTAAAGTAGCAAAGTTGCTACTGAATGGGAAAGCGGACTCTTACATGCGCCCCGCAGGGGGTGCCCTTAGTGGACGTTGCTGACGTAGTTAGTTTTTCCTATTACTCTGGCTGGAGGCCTTAAGGTCCTCAACAAAAGTGCGGTGAAGCAGTCAAAGCCTGCGCACAGGCTAACTGCAAATATCTCAAAAAAAAAACTTTTACATGCGATTTCGTTTAATCTTCTTACTGAAAGCTACAAACATTGTTAAAGTTTAAGTAAAAAACTACGATTTATGAATAATGCTAGTTAAACAATGTAACAACGTTGATAATGAAATTAATTTGGAATATCTATAATATTTACTAGCTAAGGCTGCCTAGAAGTAGGATTGCTAAGAAGCTACAGCTATAGTACACCCCCATGAAACTTATGGAGAGCATTTCTGGGAACATTACTTAGCGTGGATCATAAACTTTCCGTTGATGACTGAATACAATCTTCTAAGAATTGTTTCCATGCGACGTTTCATTACGGTCTTAGATCAAGTGAATATACGGTGCTAACATTCTACTAGGTACAAAAGAGTTTGTTTACACTGATGAGAAGAATATTTTGAATAACTAATGTAGAGACAAGACTTTGCCACGAATTTCGTCTAAATGTATATAAATTTTGTTTTTATTTAATCTATTTGTAATAATTTATATACCTACCTACTTATTTCCCCAATGAACGGATTTGTATGCACAAGGTTGCAGGTTCGAACCCAGGCAAGTACCAATGTGGCTTTTTCAAAGTTATATGTACTTTCTTAATTATTATAAGACACTTCTGACAAACGGTGAAGGAAAACATCGTGAGGAAACCTGGATTCCAAAATTTGGGATCAGAAATCGCCAATCCGCAGAGAGCAAGCGTGGTGATCAATGCTCGTGCCTTCTCTGTGTGGGAAGAGGCCTGTGCCCAGCAGCGGGACGTTTATAGGCTGGATTATTATTTCCCCAACTCATTTCATTCTTCTTGGCATACGCAGATCTGTCCATACAACACAGTTTTGAATGCGTTTAAAGGTTATAAAACTTTAAACGTATTCACCACACAATAAAAAACCAACTTAATTAATAAAGAGACAAATCATTGATACAGTATATTGCAAATATAATAATAATTAAGCCGGACATCCGGTGACCGCATGCCGAAAACTGGGAATTTAATTATGATATCACTCGACAAGTGGACACATGTTGCATTTTTATATTGTACTTTTATTTGCAAAACAATTTACATTTGTGGTGAATATGCAGGCAAAGTAATGACGGTTTTCATCTGGTATTCATATTGTTTGAAACGCGTTTTTTAAGCTTAATAAAGTAATGTCATGCTGTTTTTGCTATTTATACAGGAATAAAAATTGGACGGAAATATGATCAACTGTAATGTCATATCAAAATAAAAAGACTTCGATCGAACATTGTTTTTTGTGTTTGTGTTTACACAGTCTATTTAAAACCCGTTGATTCTGCATACATCCATAACTTATGACTAGAACTAGACCTGAAGAATACTACATCTCAAAACAAAATCGTATATAACATTAAGGGAAGGGAGCACACATACGTTGACTGCAGCTTCGTAATAATTCACACATAACGCACGAAGCAGGGCTGTCCCAAGAGTTTATATTAATTAAGTCGCGGCGAGACGCAGTCACGTGCCACACAAACTAGATTATTTGTGGACACCCCTGAACTCTTCATTATCGTCGACTTTTCCTTATTGTTTCGTACAGGAATAAGATATATTCTACGGTGCTAATAACTTGTGACCGGTGGCCGGTGGGGTCCGTACGCAACGTGTTGGAAATGTTCAGTAGTGTACCTTGCATAATAATGTTAACGAGTTGATTGAATTGTCATGTTCATAGCATTGCCGAAAAAGGGCGCACCTGATAGTAGACCTGCGAGGGCTATAAAGATCTTTAAGGCACCAGTGTTCTGGGAAATACATCATGCATTACTAATACAAACTGGATTTTTGAGATGGATTTAAGTCTTTGGTCTTGTCTATGAAAAGCAAAAGTTATACACAGTATTAAGATAATAAATATGAGTTTTTGTGTGACAACCCTGACCTAGGTATTTGGTCATTCAGATAAATTTATTACTCAGTCTGCATTTCCTAGCGTCTAGACTTTCATAAAATGTTACCTTACGACCCACACTTACATAATTTGAGCTCATAATTAGTTCAGAACTTTGGACCAACTTCGTGGAGACTGACTCATACTTCTGCAGGATAATATTAAGTACAGCGCCATCTGTAAATCTTCTTGAAAGTAAGCAGTACAATGTGCGTAGCACAAGTGATATAAATCAAGATTGTGTTAAGCAGGCATTAAGCAGATGTTTGGAGTCTGAAATGTGAATAAACAATGGATCCATCATTTTATAAAATTTATTTTACCGTTTTGAGTCATTCCCATAACACAGATATTTCGACAATGCATTTTTACTATATTATTCGTAGAATGTAAGTTTCAGTAAAGCCAGGAACAAAACCAAGGCACAATCCCCATGAATGAAACAATAAAATATTTCTCAACCAGGAAGAAACGCGCAAGGGAAAAAATATAACAGAAACTTCATCATTTTCTTATAGACGCAATAAATAAGGGCGCAGTCACAAAGGTGGGTCTCGCATAAAGCGTATCGTTAGCAATAGCACGTCCACGGGACCGGGCCGGAAACGGCACGGAAGCGGGAAATCATTCGGCGACCGGATCCGAGACGCCGAGCCGAAACTACCCGCAACCCTCCATTCAATTAATCTCGACAAAAAGTGATAAATACAATTTGAAGCGGTCTTTGTTTTTAAGAAAAATGCAGTCTTTGAGATAAATTTTGGGTTTCACCCCCGTTGAGTCATTACCTTTAGTCTGAGAATTGTTTAAGTCTTTGGGATATTTATTTCTGAAGATAATTGCGCCATTTGAGTATGAGACCGGCGCCGCTTTTCTTTTTAATGCAATCATCATTACGATTTTCTGCCTAAATCACAAGCAAACAGAGCACAGAGAGATAGATTGAGTGTAATTCTTTAATTAGATTGCTTTGTATAGGATCATGATGAAGCGCCTGCCTTGGTCAGCAGGTATGATCGTAAGAGCTAATTAATAGTATAATATACAATAGCGCTGGAACAGCACTTCAGTTTCATCTAATATCTTCCCAAGTCTAAACAATTGTTTTTATGGAATTATCAACTGTACCTACACCTTATTAACAATATTTTTCGAGAGAAAATTACCAATTTATCTTTCTTCATCATAGAGCGCTTCATAAAATAAATAAATGGATTGCTGACACCGAAATCTGTACTTAGTAAGAAAACGATAGGTAACCTATTATGAAATAGGAATGTTAACCAAAACAATGAAAGTAAGTCTCCATATACCTTGAACCTTCTGAAGTCAGTAACGTATAGCGTTGGGTTATAGTTTTTAGTGCAAGGCTCTGTTCACCACTCGCCGCCATCGCTGCTGCCGTCAGATTTTGATCTCGTCCGCTCGGACGCTGAGCCGAGTCACAGCAGTATTAATTTCTTCACAAACACCACTACCACTTGCTCAGATTTGTAAATAAATAACGTTTTAACTCCTTCACAAAAAAACGAGATAATAATGATAAAAAGTAAAACCTTAACAGAGGTGAGATATTAAATGATTTCAACCATTTTCTAACTAAATAGTTTTTGACTGAAACGTGATTTAGATTTTAATAGACCAAGTATCACAAATCAATTTATATTAAACGACTCATTGCTCATCAATAAAAAATTCGCTAATTCACTGAAATTGAAATGTGGTGGTTTTGATTTATACTTATTACTAGCTGTACCCGCGACGTTGTTCGCTTATATCATTCATCTTTATGCATAAATATTTTGACTGTTATATAGAAGGCCACCAACACGAACTGCCTACTGCGAGTAACTTTCCGTATGGCACAAATAAATCAAATTCAAGTGTTCTTTTTAAATATTTAAAAATTTATAAAACACATTTCAAAACTCCAACACATTGTTTTGCTGGATTCATATTCCTATGTAGTCGTATTCGTTATATATGTTACTGTAAAAGCTTGAACTAAGGTAAACCTTAAGATTTACGCGTAAGTCCTAGCATTTACCGACATGAGTTGGTAAAAGTAAGTATTTCTGAAGATAGGACGATTTTTTCGGGCTCTTACCATTCGAATTTAGTAAATGCTAAATTTTACCGCTGTCAGCTGGTACATGTTGGTTTTGGGTATAACACAATGAGTAGTCAACTGGTTATTAAACGCCTAGCAACGTTGACGTTATCATCTATAAATAGAACGTAATTTGTTAATAAAGACTAATTTTGAATAACATATGTTGTCGCTCGCTTCGCTCGCTCTGTTCCAAGGTCACAATATCTAACCTTACCTAACCTATTGATCTCTGTCACAAAGTCGAACCTAACCAAGCAATAGCTTTCTGGGCAATGTCGGTTTTATACTAAGTCGAGGGTTTGATTTGCACTCGACAAATAGGTAGGCTTTGTGACTTTGTAGGTTAAGTTTGACGATTATGCTAACATATTTTGAAGTGTTTTTTTTTGTTACAATTATGTTTCTTATGCCATAGTTCTCATTAATACAGTAGTCCCCAGTAAGACTGCAGGGCGCGAGATTTAGGTTCAAAACTCCGAAATTCGAAATTCCATATCAAGAAATACTGAACTACGCATTATAAATGAGAGGGGATGTCAGATAGGCAGTGACTTCATGTTAATAAGGAATACACCTGAGACCCATGAGACTGAAAGAGGAGGTAGTTACAAAAAGTTGACGTATGTATTGTAATGTGTTTATTGCAATATCTCAGTATTGAGAGGCGCAGGGGCAGAATAACCAAAACTGTGTTTAAAATTATTTCTAACTGTTTAGAAAAATAAGTAATAGCTGACCAAGGACAATCTCATTTTACCCTTATAAAGATGGAGGCTATATCCCTTACAGTAAAGTCACTTTATTCTGCCTAACATAAGGGTGAGGGGCTCAAATACCGTACGTAGGTATATATTTTAAAATGTAGAGAATTCGATAGAAAGTTTATTTTACTTAAGGTTATGAACCACCTTTCGGTAATTGGATACAAAAACTTTATGAAATTTAAACAAATAAACAAAAAATCTTGCACGCATCAAAACGTACATGAGTAGCCAGCTACCTTATAATGAGTATTTAAGAGTTCGCACACACTAAAGATTGTGTTTTAAAAAGGTTTTTGGGTAAAAACAATAAGAAATAACAAATACAAAAAAATCACTTATAGGCGACCAAAAGAAAACATTACACATTACGTTGGAAAAATAATTTAAAAAGTGGATTAAAGTTTTTAACCATCTTTAAAGTGATCTATGAGGAATCTTAAGTTTCCAAGTGAGAAGTAACTGAGCGTAAATGTCCTGGCCAGATATAAATCTATTATTAATTTACAGTATAAGATAATTATGCTTGATCAGCAATGAGCAACTAACTTACCTATGGGAAAATAGTGAATACAAACACAAAATAATTGTAATAAAATGCTAAAAATGGCGTCCCTTTTTTAGCATTTTGTTACAATTATTTTGTTAGTTAAACACAAAAAGGGTTAGCTCTACTGAGATTTGAACTTGAGTAACAAAACATTCAAACTCATATAAGAAAATGGACGCAAAAAAATACACAAACATTGACAACTGGATTTGAACTTGCAGCAGTAACATTAAAATCTATTCGTTCAACCACCAATCTGTTTACTACGACAGCTAGCTTTCTGAAAAGTATATTGTGTAGTTCAATCAAAATGAAGTTATTTGATCGCTATGGCTACCTGAGTGCCATAGTTACCCCTTGTTTATATGTCAATAATACCAATTTACGTGTGCAGATGAGAAAATGATTTTGGAAATTTAAAGCTCCACCCCTTATCAGCTAAATGTAATTTAGCATGCTTAAACATAGCTAACAACCGTCTAACATAAAATAACATAAAGTAACATAAAATCTGACCCCCGGCAAAATAATATTGTAATATTATATGTATAGAAGAAAATGCACAACTCCATCTATGAATTTTAAAATCAACTATTAACCTCGCCCACATGATCAAATTTAAATTATTTATATCCAAAAAATGCTTACACATGTAATTCCACTTGATGTTTTTGAAATCTCATAGATGGCGCTGCTTTAAGAATGTCTTGATACTACCTATTTTCATTTAATTATGTTTATCGGCCTAAGTTACTTATATTGCGTGATTTTTATAATGTAAAGCTAGCTTATAACATGGTCAACATAAGAACAACATTCAAATATGCGTCGTTAGATTACACGTTGTTACAGAATGCGTTGAAAATATAAAGGTTCACTGCTCGTTCCCCGTAAGTGATAGCGTGATAATATGTAGCCTATATGTTGACCCGACTTCTAAATAATATTCGTGCCAAATTTGAAGTAAAACCATGCAGTACTTTTTGAGATTATCCCGGACATACATACAGACAAACAGACAAACAGACAAAAATTCTAAAAACTATATTTTTGGCTTCGGTATCGATTGTAGATCATACCCCAAGTATTCTTATAAAAAAATATTCAATGTACAGTTTTGACTTTCCTATCATTTTATTATATGTATAGATAATGTCCATTAAAATGTTTGTGTAAATTTACGTTAATCAAACCGATTGTACACGTGTATGTTTATTTCTAGGGCCAAACTCGTTTTATATGAAGTTCTCCTATTTACTAATTGCAACTAAAAAGTTCGTGAGTCGAATATAGAATAAGTATCCTCCTTTTACTTAGTTTCAACATTAATATGATGGCGAAAGTTAAGGTCTCGACAAGAAGCCCGTAGTAGGGGCTCATGGCTCGGAAGTGAACATTTTTCATCATTTACTCGGCAATAAGCGGTTTAGTTTTTACCTTGTCTGCCGCCGAACAATATATTTCTGTTAATAGTTTATTACACACTGGACTTATATCAACGCAGTAATAGCTTTTGAGATGAAATTAAACTTTTGTGATGCTGCCGCTGTTATGAACATCGTAATCGTAAGTACTGGTAAGTAGGTATATAAAAGAAAGGACAAAAAAATGTTCTATATATCTGCTCAGTAAGCATTTACTTACCTACTGTTTTTTTAAGAGATATTTTAATTTTATAAATATTCTTCGTAATAACTTTTACTATTATTCATGTAAGTACCTCTATCAACTTAAATATTTAATAGCTATTTAATTAAATTGTTATCAACAAAGCTATTCTCCGATTCTAAATTGAATTATAGAATGAAAAACTGTTAACACTTCATTCGTGTCATTCTATTTTCAAATTGTGTTTCTTTTTATTACATTTCTATTTTCAAACACTGCTTGCATTCATCCAGAATACTGGCACGTAAATTACAGTATTTTAAAAGAAGTATTTATTTAAAGACGAAAAGACATTTTCAATAATTTTGGTCAGTGGAGAGTTATATTTAATTAAGAGATTACATAGGTGTTAGAGCGCTGGACGCATTAAGTATAAGAGCGCGGATTCCTGTATTTAGTATGGTTTAGGCAACTAAATAAAATAAACGATTCATCCAACTCAATGCAACGATAAATTGTAAACATATGCGTCAGAAAACAAATATCTGTAAATTGAAATCCAGCATATTGAGTTCCCCTCGCTTACTAAGACACCAAAACCACAAAAATAGAGCTGTTAATGCAATCTCAAAATAATTCACCGCATAAACGTTATTTACGATGCTACGAGGAAAAAACAACAAGTAGTTGCCGTCCTTATTATTTGTATTGTACATTCAATTAGCCGCGAAGTACGTAAAGTGTTTCTATCTTTTAGCAAGCCGCACTCAATATAACCCAGTTTATCTGAACATCAGAGGCAAATTGCCAGGAGTTGCATGCATTCTGTTGTGGGGTCGGCGACCTGCGAATTGTGAATTAAATCCGTGGATATTTTCGTTGGCGAATTATCTATAGTTAGGTCAATGCTCACAAACAATTGTATACAATGAATATGTTCAGCTTAGCGTGAGCTATCGACATGAAATTGAACGTTTCAATTTGATGTATTCTGATTATGCGATCGTATAACATCACTGGAATTTGTTCAGGTAACTGCAACATGCTCTGCTGTTAGAGATTGTAATTTGTAATAGAATTTAAATAGGTTTATGGCATATAACTACGATGTCTCATTTCAAATAATTCAATCACTTTAGGCTTTAAAGGTTAGTCACCTATTACATAAACTAAGAATTGCTTTGGAGAGTTAGCTTGAGAGGGTCTAGAAACAATAACTATTTTCTATGAGCCTCTCAAACTCTCAACTTTTCTAAGCCAGTGCACCTGGCAATCTCAGTTCCTATGATAGGCGATCGAGTGACATTGTCTTATCGTCACTCAGGCCTTGCCACCACTTCTACCATATTCCAATTCGTTGGTAAAGCTTCGGGTACTATAGCTTACATACCTTGTAGAACATAGGAATCGAGAGCAGCAAGTAAAGTAAAGTCTGAATCAAATTGCACAAAATTATTTAAGGTGAATTAAAGGTGACACGATATTTTTAGGAATATCCACAGAAATATTTACATTGGCACACGTATGCAGTTGTTTAGTAACTTCTAATGTAATATATTCGCATAATTGGTTTGTTTATTTATTTTAAAGACACTGCAGCGTAAGTTGCAGATATAAGCGTGCAGTGTTGTCTTACGAGAGACTTAATTAAGGGACATGTTATTTTGTGTCCCTTTTATGCTTGCCCTTTTATGCTATTTCTTGGAGAAGTTAAGACGGAAACGCATTCAAACTAGCACATCAGATGGGAATGTTAATGATGCCTAGGAACATACAAAGAAAGAGTGTTAAATTTCGAGATAAATAGCCAAATATATGAATTATTTAGTAACTTGTACGACGTACGTAGGTACTTAAACTAATTCAAAATATATTAGCAATAGCAATGAATGGAGTGTTAATCGGATGGTTTACGAGATAATACTCGGTAATGGGCACAAACAAACAACGCGACCAACTTAGGAGAAGATAAGGACATTCCCGAGACTTTGTGTGCCCACTTAATTAATGTCTAATTCATTAGTAATTTGTTTATGTCGTTACTAATTTTTAATGGGCTGCAGATAAGAGTTAACTCAGAGTTATTACGGGATTTCTAAGTTAAAGGATTCCCTTTTCCACGTTAATTTTATTGTTTTTTGCATCTTGAATATTGTACTTATTAAACACATTTGGGGTGTCACTCCGTGTCACCAAGTATAAATATCCCGCTGAAATGTCATAATTGGCATTTTGAGAAAATATAAAGGAAAATCATGTTCTAAAACTCGCAAAAATATTAAACAAGTTGATGCTTCATTACCTATGAGTGCAGCAAAACCTCTAAATAAGGGTAATTATGATTATGTTTTCATTAGAAAAAGACAGCAGAAAACCACTGAAAACTTAATCAAACCATGCACAGATGAAAAAGATCACGTCAAGTTTAAAGAAAATAAAGCTGGTGAAGTGGCAACAAACATCTTACACCAATAAACTAAAAATATTTAAACGGCTGAACAAACAAATAGTAATTAGTAAATCTCTAAATCAAACACCAATTAACCCGATTAGATAGACTCGAAAATATTTTCATCGACCCAAAAATCTCGGCAGATCTCCTGCACCTTACGAGTTACGACACAATGCTCCCGGGTTTATTTCCGTAAATTCATATATATGCGACAAAATGTGCGTCCCATTAACGAGGCATTCCAGCTATTCCAGTGTTGTGTGAAGCGTGGAGAGATGTGGACGTGCGCGGGAGTGCTCACGCTGGTGGCGTGCGCGTGCGCCGTGACGCGCGACCAGTTCTACCCCCACGGACAGGGCTACGACCAGACTTTACCGCGCGGCAGCGAAGTCCCGTCCCCTGAGATACAACTCAAAGTACCCATCAAGTTCTACGGAGAGATTTACGAAAGCATATTTGTGAGTTATTTATGTTCTATTTTTTGTGTTGCCCACAGTTGGGCGTGGGACTGCAAATAGCTTAGCTGAACTCTCAGCAAAAATCTTTTCTGGTTTTAAAGACATCCTTTGATTTCAGTGGTGACCTATGAACTTCTAGAGACTTCAAATGAGTGATCCATAAATTAAAATACAAAAATTAAGCAAGTAATTAAATCATGATGATCATGATTTATTATCTAAGAAACTTTAGAATTATTTTAACATCGTAGTAGCTATGTGAGTTCTACGACATAACTATCTAGTGTTCGACGTTGCAACGACCTAATTCCTAAGAACAAGGAGTCGCTTAGTTTCCCTATTCAAGGCATTATAATATATAATTTACCTTAATATTTTTAAAATGCATTTTGAATTCAAAAGTATACTGTAGCTTCTTAACTTAATACATGTGACTAAACTTAAAAATCCGCCGAAATAGACTCATATTCTTTGCGATAGAACAGGGGTGTGAATTCTATTGATGTCCAGTAGGTATTAAAATTAAGAAGAGAAAAAACTTTAACATGCAATTTTAACTTTTGTAAATCTAGTAATTACATGAAAGATTATTTTTTACTTTAAATACAAAACTACATTTTCCACACTAAAGAAAGTAAAGCAAAGAGCTTCGAGTTATCCAATTTCTATAGAAGAAACTCTGCTACTTTCATATTTTAAATGCACTGGATTGCAATTTTTCTAAAAAAAGAAAAAAACAAATTGGTGGAAGTAAGTGAATAAACACTATTTCAGTGTTTCGTTGTGGGGGTCAAATGAAGGTAAACTACTGTTATTCGGCCTCATTAGTTGGTCTGCAAACTCACGTAATTGGGGAATGGCTAGACAGATGCGCTGTGTACTTCATGTCGGAACAAACTAGCATCGTCTACGAACTTCTAGAATATTCTAGATAGTTCCTAAACTGGTAAATATTTGTCTTTGTGACATTATTGTAAACGTAATGCCGAAGAAGGAGAAAATCAGTTGCTATAGTAATTATCCGCAAGTTTCAACGCGCAGGAACCGATCGTACCTAACAGCGTTGAAAACGTCACACGACTAAGAAAATAATCCACTTCTCCAGTATTTTTTTTTCATGTGACATCGCATAATGAAACCAAACTGATTGTGTGTTGCTTGTTTTTGTGCGTTGAAGAAAATCTGTTAGTAGCTTTAGCCTCTTTCGTATTCATTCTCGTTTTTTTTAACAGGTTGCTATTTATGTGTATTGTTAACTAATCACGCAATGTTCCTTTTAACTACTGAGTTCAGCTGCACTTCCCAAAGTGCCATAACATTTAGTACACGGTTTATATCTGAGAGATCACAGACAAGCCGACAGTTATCTTTATGGTTTTGTTACTAACACCATCCTATGCTGTTGATGACATCTTTTGATGTTCGAGCTTAATTACAGACTCAAGATACAATTGACATAGCCACGCGATACTAATGGATGATGAACCACTTGACGCAAACTTAAAGGACTTAATAAGAATATTTATTTTTTATATCTTGTTTGGTGGTTTCATAAGGGGTTAGGACTTTTTTCACAAAAGTAAGTAGGTACCTACATAGTAAATATACCTTCTGTCAGGCCCAGACTCCACCAAAGCGGAGACGAGCATGCGGGGCAAATAATGATGTCCTAATTTTTATGAAAACTAATAATTTGAAACCATCTAAAATATGTTATTCCTCTATGTTATTGAAACTAAATAATTTATTTTTTTCTCTTTCCAAGCATTCGGCTGATAACTAAATTGTTGGTATTAACGTCTTTTAAATTTTACTCGTTCTTGAATTTCATGAATTTGTTAGTTATGATAAATAAGTGCCTGAGGTTATCAATTATCATAATGTAACCGTGTATAAATTTGTTAAAACATCGGGTGATTAAAAATACGATTACACAACAAAAAAGATCTGTAATCGAGTCAATTATAACAAAATTTATTTTGCGAGGCCTATTACCTGTCCGTTGTTTGGCCAAAGTCCTCTCCCGAAAGTTTCATGTTATAGTTTTGTAAAATTTAATTTAAAATACTATCTAAGTATATATTTCTGCACATATTTATTTTAATGTAGTTAAGTTAGTTAGTACTTAAGTTTGTGATTTTTCTGTTATACCTGTAACGACTTCGCTCGTATTTCAAGTAAGATAAACCTACATGGGTAGATTTTATATAAATAGTTATCTCTAACAAATGGCGATAAAATAAGCGGTTATAGGTGTACCCCTAAAGATACAATTTTAAGTAACACAATGACCCCACAAATAACTCCTAAAACAATGACAATGTTACTACGCCAAATTGAGTCACCAATAATTTTATTGTTAAGTTGTTACCTATTGAATTAATGGCAAACAGTTCAAAAAGTCACAATTAATAATGTACATAGTTATTTATTTGATCAACGTTATTTGTGGATACGGAAATTAGATCACATCATTTACCTAAATGATGTTATCTACCTAGCATATGTGGGATTGGCAATGCTTTTAATAAAAATAAATGGATGACGATTTATATACAGGCTGCTATTTACCTAAATCGCATACAAAGAAGGAACAAACCTTTCTTATAGCGACTGCATTCTTTAGCGGCTTAAAAAATGAAATACAGGCTTCCTCAAGATGTTTTCCTTCATCCTTTGTCAGCGGCGTCTAAGAATAACTAGGGCAGTACTTTGTAAAGTAACATTAGTGAAGTAGTGCAATTCTCTAAACATTCAGTATTTCGATTATGTTCGCATAGGGATCCAACGTCCCCGTGAACCACAGGAAAGGAGTCTACTGTGGACAGGGGTTACTGGGCCCCTACCGGGCGCGTCCCTAGGTCGTGGATAAGGGAATGCCGTACAGATATGTGCGGTACCGGGTTAACCCGGCGCGAACGACGCCAGTAAAGCGGGATCGCTCCTCGAAAAGAGGACGCGATTGGTTGCAGCAGTCCTGGTCAGTACTTATGGCTGGTTGGACGCTGTTGCAGCGCGCGGTGTGGGCAACCTTTATGGTTGCGGCTTGGTGGTGTCTCAGAATTATTTTGAGTAGCGGCATCAGGCGAATTTTCTGCTTACGTTTAGTAAGTCAGAAATGGCGGGGTCTGGTTCTATCTAGACCGCCGTAGTGAGCGACCATTACAGTCGCGGCCCGCTGGCATCCTGGACTTATTCCGGTTAGTGGCAGCGGGCGTCAGGTGCTCTCTCCTACCTTTTCGATCGAAAAGGAAAGGATTGAGGAGTGCGGTTCGTCGGGCTTTGTCAGCATTGTATCTGCTGATGGAACATGACTTCGGTCACCGTTGGACAAGTTGTGGAGAGCCTGTTTACGGGCGGCGCGATTACATGGTGTCCTAGTTTTAGATCACTGTGCTTGAGCGCGAATGCGGGTCCGGAGTGCATTCACACTGCCTCCGTACACGGCCTTGAATAAGGCCACCGCAGTCATACCGTAGCCCCCAACGAGGGTCTGGGACCTTAGGGGAGCGGGGGTCTTGCCTTCACCGGCTGGGCCACGTGGAAGATAACCACTGTAAAAAATTCCTTGAATCCTAAGTTTGCTCGTGACGAGGGGATTTTCATTTCTTTGTTACCGTTGTTTCGTAACAAAGGATGAATGGCTGACGAGGCTATCAGTCGCTAGCGAGCACCTCCACAGAACCGGCGGACCCTGTTGGAGTATTACGCTTAGTCGGGTATAGGGGGCTCTACTCGACCGGACTTTTTATTTCCCCCGCACTCGTGGGATTAAATATGAATGATTACCAAAATAAAAATAAAAATGATGAAAAGGTGGGTGCAGTATCAGGTTCTGATACCGCATCGAGTTTGATGAGTGTGGAGAGCTTGAGGAGCAAGCTCTTTAGGAAGAGGTCGCGATCAGCAAAGAACACTGGTTCTGAGCAGATATCGTCAGATGAAGACATGCCATCACCAAAGGTGGGCACGACTGTGAAAAGAGGAAGAGGACGACCTCCAACTACTGGAGAGTATGTTGGTCTTGCGAAGGCCAAAGCGCTTCTTGCTGCCAAAAAAGGAAGGGAGACATTCCTCAAGTCTGACGACGAAGTGGCTGAATTGGCTGAATGTGCTCGCGTCGCAAAGGCGCGTATGACGGAGGTTCTAGAGAAAGAGGGAAAATGTGAGACTAAAAAGTCTAGCTCATCCATTCTTGAAGCAGTCTCGACAAGTCTGGATGTGGTTCTGAAGGTTGCCACGAAGTCCGGTAATCTAAAGGGCACGTTCCAGAGAGCCTTAAAGGACGCAGTCTCTTCAATTAAAGAAGCTGTTGAAACGCTCGGCACATGGACGGTGACGGAGGAAACCGCCGCACTGCAGAGCAAGACCACGAAATTGGAGTCGGAAAATGCGCGATTACAGGGAGAGCTTCTGGATTTGCGCAAGGACCTTGAAGAAATCCGAGCGCAGGTATCGCCAGAGAAAGTGGTTTCCTCTGCTCCTCTTCATGATGCCACCGTCGGTACTGTACCACAGGAGGAGCTTATCCGTGCCATCATGATCCAGGTCGGGACTATGATAAGCGCGCGATTCGAAGGTCTGGAGGAGCGATTGCTGCCCGAAAAGCGTCTGCGACCGCCACTGGCTGCTGATGCAAAGAGAGCAGCGCCGGTAGTTAAGGCTGCACCGTCGCCGGCGGGGCCGTCTCCTGCACAACCTTGCGCAGGAAAATCTGGTAAAGGTAAGGGCAAAAAACCTAAGAAATCTGACAATCCTCCCGTTGTCGCTCTTCCCTCCACCTTGGACCCGGTGGCGTCCACCAGTGCCGCCAATGATAGTTGGACAACGGTTAGCAGGAGAAAGGGTAAAAAAGCTTCCAAGGCGCCAAAGACGGCCAAGGCGCAGAAGGAGTTTAAAATACCTAAAATCAAAAGTGGCCAAAAACAATTGCGTGTACCTAGTTCGGCAGCCGTGGTTCTGCAGCTGCAACCGTCTGCGGAGTTGCAAGGCGTAACGTACGCATCTGTGTTGGCCGATCTTAGAAATAAAGTTGATGGTGCCGGTCTTGGAATTAAGTTTAGGAAGGCGGCAACCGGGGCGCGCGTCCTGCAGTTACCGGGGGCTGCGAGTGGATCGAGGGCTGATGCCCTTGCAGATCAGATCCGCAATACGATCAGTTCTGATGTTTTAAAGGTCTCCAGACCCGTCAAAAGTGCTGATCTGTGCATTTCAGGCCTGGACGACTCTATGACGTCCACGGAGGTTGCTGCAACTGTGGCTTGCTTGGGTGGGTGCCCAGTCGATTATGTAAAGGCTGGCAACATCCGTGAACACGGTATGAGCGGTGGTTCCGTGATTGTAAAATGTCCTGTTTCCGCAGCCAAAAAATTGGCGAAAGCGGAGCTACAGATCGGGCTAGTGTCTGTTCGGGCCCGACTTCTTGAGTCTCGACCAACCCGCTGTTTTCGTTGTTTGCGGAACGGACACATCGCGGCTCTTTGTGGAGATGAGGTTGACCGCTCCGGTTCCTGTTTCAGGTGCGGACAAATGGGCCACTTATCGAGAAATTGCATTGCGTTACCACATTGCCCTATATGCGCCGCAGATGGTAAAGATGCGGCGCATAAAATAGGTGCTAAAAAATGCAAGGAATCTGCCCTTAAAAATAAAAAGGTGGTCAAGAGGGTTCAGCCAAAATTGCTTCCTCCTGTGTCACTGGCTGCCACAGCAGCGGATGAGGTGGTAACTATGTCCACGTAATATGGCTCATCGTTTTTTGCAGGCAAATTTAAACCACTGCGCTAGAGCGCAGGACCTATTAGTCCAGAGCATGGCGCAGTGGTCTATAGATGTTGCTGTGATTTCTGAGCCCTACTTCGTCCCGCCCGGTGACAGCTGGCTTGGGGATACAAAGGGTTTGGTGGCCATAGTGGCGAAGGCACCCCTGAGGGTCGTTGCACAGCGCCCTTGCTGCGCTGCAGCCTTGGTGGAAGGAGTGTTGATTCTGGGGGTGTATTTTTCGCCAAACAGGGTTCTTGCTGAGTTTGAGGCTTTTCTTAGCGATGTCGGTGCTCTACTTGAGCAAAATCGCCCCTATCCAGTGCTCATCCTAGGGGACTTCAATGCCAAGTCTATGGCTTGGGGTGCTCCCTCCACAGATGCACGCGGAACCCTGGTAGAGGAATGGATTATGGAAACTGGCCTATGCCTTCTCAACAGAGGCTCAGTGCAAACGTGTGTGCGGCAACAGGGGGGATCTATTGTAGACCTCTCTCTAGCCAGCCCGTCTGTAGCACACATGGTGCATAATTGGAGAGTTCTCGATGGCGTGGAAACATTGTCGGACCACAGATATATACGGTTCGAGTTTTCCGACCCATCAGTACTGGTTCCGACAACCAGAGGGCATTCATCAGTGTTTCCGCGGTGGGTGCTCAGCAAGTTAGATGTCGAAATACTTAAAGAAGCAGCGATTGTCCAAGCCTGGATTGCTCCATCGACCGGACCCACTATGGTTAATGAGGAAGCGGCTTGGTTTCGACAGGCAATGTCGGAAATTTGTGATGCGGCTATGCCTCGGTCCAGACCGTTACCTCCGAGACGTCAGGTATATTGGTGGTCTCAGGAGCTATCGCAGTTGCGCACTGCGTGTATAGCCGCAAGGCGGGATTACACGCGGCAGAGAAGAAGGAGGGTCATCAACCGCGTCCTTGAAGCCCTGCTATACGAGGCGTACAGAGGGGCAAAGGCCAGCCTCCAAGTAGCTATTGGTCAGGCTAAGAATGCGGCTAGGGAGGAACTGCTAGCGTCCTTGGATAGGGATCCATGGGGGCGTCCTTACAAGATGGTACGAGGAAAGCTTCGCCGTTGGACTCCCCCACTTACACAAACGCTGGAGCCACAGTTCTTGGAGTGTGTCACTTCTACTCTCTTTCCTTCTAGAGTCCACACTCCTCCTTCGATGCGGTCTAGCTCAGAAAGTGCTAATGGAATCAGCACGGAGGTGCCTGTGATAACTGACTCAGAGATTGGTGCGGCTGAACTGCGGCTCAAAAGAAAATGCACCGCTCCTGGCCCTGATGGGGTGCCTGGTCGTGTGTTAGCCTTGGCACTCGGTGTCATGGGGCCTCGACTTAGGAACACCCTAGATAATTGCCTACAGCAGGGGGTATTTCCACAGTTGTGGAAAGAGGGTAGACTCGTGTTGCTCCGCAAAGAAGGACGGCCCGTGGATGCTCCATCCGCGTATCGGCCTATTGTTCTGCTTGACGATGTGGGGAAATTCTTTGAGCGTATCATTGCTGCGCGCATCGTCAAGCATTTATCTAGGATAGGGCCTGATCTTTCTGAAAACCAATTTGGATTCCGAGAGGGTCGCTCGACGATCGACGCGATTCAGCGGATCAAGGCCCTCTCGGACCAGGCAGTTTCGGGAGGCGGGGTTTTGTTGGCAGTATCCTTGGATATAGCTAACGCTTTCAACACTTTGCCTTGGAGTGTTATCATGGAGGCTCTACGATACCACGAAGCGCCAGCGTATCTCCAAAAAATTATTGGAGCCTACTTGGAAGACAGAGCGGTGGTCTACGAGAGTCGGAGCGGAGTTGCAACACGGCAAATGACTTGCGGAGTTCCGCAGGGGTCGGTACTAGGTCCACTCCTATGGAACATTGGCTATGACTGGGTCCTCCGAGGTGCCACCCTCCCGGGCGTCAGTATTGTATGTTATGCCGATGACACTCTTGTACTATCCCGAGGTTGTTCGTTCCGTGAGGCAGCCCGTTTAGCCACGGCAGGAGTAGCGCAGGTCGTCGGACGAATAAAAATGCTGGGCCTGGACGTGGCGCTAGAAAAATCCGAGGCCCTCGTCTTTCACGGGCCTCGGAAAGCGCCACCGGCGGGGTCCCACATCATCGTTAGTGGGGTTCGCATAGAAGTGGGGTCCACAATGCGTCATTTAGGACTGGTCCTCGACAGCAGATGGACCTTTGACTCCCACTTCGAAAAATTGGGACCCCGAGTCGTGAAGGCGGCGATCGCGCTCAGTCGCCTGCTACCTAATGTGGGAGGTCCGGGAACAAGCTGTCGCCGACTCTTCTTGGGGGTGGTTCGCTCCATGATGCTGTACGGGGCTCCTGTGTGGGCGCAGAACCTGACGCGTCGAGGTTTGGCTCTTTTGTGCCGCCCGCAGAGGGCTATGGCAGTCCGGGTCATTCGCGGCTACCGTACAATATCCAGTGTGGCCGCGTGCCTCCTAGCAGGTACACTTCCCTGGGACCTGGATGCCAGAGTCCTCGCGAGTGCTTACGAGTGGCGAAAGGAGCTACTCAGTTGCGGCGAAAGGCCTCCGCCTCGAGCTGTGGAGGAATTGTTAAGGGAGCTTCGTTTTGCCTTCTTGGAGGTATGGGCGGAGCGTTTAATTATTCCTGGAGCAGGCCTTAGGACTGTGGAGGCGGTTCGTCCCGTCCTCCAAGACTGGGTCAGCAGACGCCACGGAGCACTCTCCTTCCGGACGACACAGGTGCTGTCGGGACACGGATGCTTTGGCAGTTACCTGTTTCGTATAGCACGGAGGGAACCCACCCCCCGGTGTCACCACTGCAGTGATATCGAGGACACGGCGCAGCATACACTCGAGCACTGTCCAGCTTGGGCGGTACAGCGCCGGTCCCTCGTTGCGGTAATAGGCGATCATCTCTCGCTTCCGGCCGTAGTAGCCTCGATGGTCGGGAGCGAGGAAGCTTGGAGCGCCGTTAGCGTCTTTTGTGACGAGGTAATGGCGCTCAAAGAGGGCGCGGAAAGGGAACGAGAGTTCATATCTGACCTCCCAATCCGCGCTCGGCGTACAAGAGCTAGGAGAAGGGCTGATAATGCCCTCCTTCAGCCACCATAAATGGCCTCTGGCGGCAGACTTGGGGAAGTCTGTTGCTCTACAATAAAGGCAAAGTTGGCGCGCGCGGTGCTTCCGCGCGCCTCCTTATCAGTGAAAGGGGGACAAAGCTATCTCCCACTCTCTCATCGTTGTTGCTCCGGGAAGGAGCCTCCCTGCTGGAGATCGCGGTAGTTTGCACTGCGTTCCCGCCTGGTCTTCAGCATAAGGGAAGGGTGAAGTACTCCGGTGGTTTTAGCCGGTAAGAGTCCGGCATACCCCTCCGCCTTCCCCAGGGCGGAGGAAGTCCATGAGGATTTCCCCGGGTAAAAAAAAAAAAAAAAAAAAAAAAGGGATCCAACGTCAAAACGAAGACAGTTTTTCATCAATAAGTATGGCTAGTCGTAAGTTACAACCTGCAACTTTACCACGACTACGGTCGTTAAAATGAGATAATTTATTTTTATATCAATAGCAAATATTTTGCAAGTGACGTCACACATCAGATGATTGCGAATCCATGCGTTTGTGCATTTCTGCAGAACGCATAGGGTCGATCCGAACATTCCGAACGGACGGAAGTGTACGTGGGTGGCACAGATAGCAACGGTCATTGACTGACATTTAATTTTTAATCCTTACACCGCAAAATCTAAAGAAGATATCATCTACTTGGGACTTAATTTACCTCGACCTCAAGACACTGAGCTCATCACATTCATAGGAAGATCAACAAAGCCACCACCGCAATTTACTTCTCTCGTCTCAGAAAAAATCCTATGATGATGTAGGAAATAAAGCTTAGAACAAAATAAAATCCAAATAATACTTACTTACACATGTCATGTTGATATCGTCTCGCATTCTGTTTATATTATTGTGTTTTTTACAAGTCGTGATTAAATTGACAAAGGTAGCGTCATTCATATTCTAAGAACTTTAATTAGTCGAAAACAGATGGGTATTTTCGGGTGTTATGTATATTTGTGTGCATGGCTTCTAGTAGGATGCAACACATACTGTTACTTAACCATATCTTACGGTTTGGCTAACATACTCACAGAGAGATAACTGTCATCGAGGGCGGTTTGGCAAACACGTATCTCATAAATTTAAAGCTTTGACTTTAAACCTAACTAATAAAAACTTACTTGTCTCTCTTGGAGATCTAAAATAGGATATAAATTTGTAGTTAAAGCAATACGAGTTTAATACACAAAATTAGTAAAGTAATACAATGGAAATTCGTTTCTTACTACATACATACATGTTTTAGGAATCTAAATTTATCGTAGCAGTAGTAGAGTCGAGACCTTTTCGTTGAATTTACCTAAATACGTACGTTATCGCCGAGCGGGTCATAGCCGTGTTTATATAATATGCTTAATCGTAGAAGATAAACGCTTACTATGTACCTAAAACAATAATGAAAATATACAAAATTGGAGGCGCGTTCCAAGTCTTCTGCATAAAAATTAACGTTGTGTTGTCTTTGCAGGTAAATAATTATGGTGTGCTGACCTTCCGTGCAGACATACCATCGTTCTTAAACATCGAGTTCCCGCTGCCGTACCCGTCGATAGCGGCGTTCTACACTAACGTGGACACGACAAACTCGGGAGCCGTGTACTACAGGGAAACAAACGAACCACACGTCCTTGCCAAAGCAGAAGAGAGCATTCAGAATAACTTCCACGACTACTACGACTTCAAACCAACCAGCGTGTTCATTGGTACGTGGGAAGATGTCACCTACACTTCTCAAGGAAGGACCAGTCCGCTAAGGAACAGCTTCCAAATAGCTCTAATAAACAACGGCACAGAAAGTTTCGTCGAGTTACTATATCCCGAACGAGATATCCAATGGATACAAAAAGATACTCAAGTACTGAGCTTACCCGATGCCAAGGCGCAAGCCGGCTTCGTGTCTGAAGATGGACGTATTTACACCCTCCGCGGATCAGGAAGTCATCAAATTAGAAATATTGTCTCGTAAGTAATCTAAAGTATCTGCAAGAATTCAACAGTGTAACCAAATGCTAATGCGATATTCGTTATAATCTTATCTTCTTTTTCAGATGGTCTAATATTCACGAGCCTGGAAGATACGTTTTCAGAATTGGCGACATACCAATTGACGGCAACATTGCTGTCCCCGACCTTTACAATCAAAACGAAGTTGAAATCGAAGAAGAGTCCAAAACATGTGCACAGAGCGGGCCAAGCGTGTGCCATGTCCAGGCCAGGTGCGTCGACTATCAAGCGGGCATCTGTTGTCAATGCAATGATGGATTTTACGGAAACGGAAAGTCATGTATAAAGGATGACGTTCCACTAAGAGTTCACGGAAAAATAAATGGTGTTTTGAACAACGTCAATCTAAATGACGTCGATATACAAGCATATGTAGTGGTCGCTGACGGTAGAGCATACACTGCTCTTTCCCTCGTACCTGGAGAACTGGGAAGCAGCTTGCAATTACTTCATGTACTTGGTGGTGTGGTTGGCTGGCTTTTTGCCAAGCCATCTGGATATGCTAAAAATGGTTACCAGTTGACAGGCTCTACGTTTAATCATACCGCAGACGTTTGGTTTCCAATCACAGGCGACAGAGTTACAATTAATCAAGAATACCTGGGACACGATGTTTTTGACCAAATAACTTTAGAAACAGATATCAGAGGGTCACTACCATCAATCCCAGCTGATGCAAAACTAGATATAACTGAGTATGACGAGCAGTACACTCTTGTTGAACCAGGTCTCATACGATCCGAATCAACGAGAACGTTTACAAATAAGCTAACAGGAGAAAAATACGAACAAAGAGTTTCACAGACCTTTACATTCAACTCTTGTCGTTATGCACCTCCGTCAGTAGAAGATAACACACCGTCGACATTAAAAATAAGTAAGAATTATTTGGGATACGAAAGCAAGGAAAATATCGTCAGGTACGGTATGACTAACAAGATTTCCCCTCTGGGTGAAGAAGACCCTTGTATTCAAGGCAAAAATACATGTGGACCTCACAGCACGTGTGTGGTACGAGGAGATTCTTTCGCATGTGTTTGTCAAACTGGTTACACAGACAGCTATGTAGATAACACTGTCACATGTGCAGATATTAACGAGTGCCAAATTGGAACACATAACTGTGACACCAATGCCGAATGTTACAACTACGACGGCGGCTTCCAATGCAGATGTCGCCCTGGATTCTTAGGAAACGGCATAAGTTGCAAACCCCTTTCTACTTGCCAAAACAAAAACTGTGGTAGCAATTCCCAGTGTGTAGAAAATCCTGGAGGAGAGCCTACATGCGTCTGCAACCCTGGATATAGCGGTAACGGACAATACTGTTATCAAAACTACGAAACAGCTTGTTCTGGGTGCTCGCCATACGCTTCCTGTGTTTTCTCTGGAAATGGTTACGAGTGTAAATGCTCTGAAGGGTTCTATGGTGATGGCTATAATTGCAGAGAAAACGGGCGAGTAGATGAAACGACGCGGGCTTCAGTTCCAGTAGAAAACAATGAAGCCGATTATAATGAGACTTTTGTATTGCCGCACTGTGATACGTTTGGCTGCCAGTGCCCAGAAGGTTACTCTGACTACAGGGATGAGCTAAACAACCAGCTATGTCGACTTTACATAACCAACGGCGCACCACAAGATCCTTCGCAGACCAATTACCAAGAACCTAGTGAGCCTAACTATCCTCGTCCAACAGAATCATATTACCAAACACCGCCTGACTACTCAACACAAACAGAAATTGCTCAACAACCACCAACGGGATCCGCACCATGGGACCCAAGCTATCAGAGACCTTCAGATCAAGATTATGACGCGCCGCAAGATATCTACCAGCCTCAAACGCAACCGCCTTCTAATGGCAACAATGACTCTGAACAGAATAATAGCTACCCTCCTTCAGAAAATAATTACTATCAGCAACCCGACCATAACTACCAACAAACTTTAGATAACAACTACCCATCTCCTCAACCAAACTATCCAGAGCCTCAACGTCCTGATTATCAACCGTCTTACAACTATCCATCTCCTCAACCCAACAACCCACCTCAACAACCAAATTACCCGCCGTCCCCTCCTCCAACCTATCCATCTCAACAGCCGAACTACCCCCCGTCCCCTCCACCAAACTATCATCCTCAACAACCAAGCTACCCCCCCTCTCCCCCACCCAGCTATCCATCGCAAGAGCCAAATTATCCCCCATCTTCTCAACCTAGTTACCCTGAGCCTGAACAGCCTGATACTGATTACCAACCACCCTACAACTACCCAGCACCACAACCAAACTACCCAGAACCCCAACAGCCTGATACCCCATACCAACAACCTTCGGGAACTGAATACCAACAATCTACCGAAAACAATGACTTAAGTATGATCAACTGTTTTTCTTTATAGTTCAGGTATACATATTTAAAATTTGTAGATAGTAATTAATGGTACATTTTCTCTTTCAGTCAAATGTTGGGAGGACGCTGATTGCCCACCAAACGCCGTATGTTCCTACTTATCAACAGACGCAGGAGGCGATTGGGAAGGAAAACATTGTGTATGTCCAGAAGGCTACGAAGGCGATGCATTTGAATGCATAGAACGAACTGGCCCCAACTGCGCGTGTGGTCTTCACGCACATTGCATTAACACCCGCGCCGAAGAATATATCTGCGTTTGCGACCTTGGGTACCACGGGGACGGATACCTATGCAGACCTAACTTCAGCTGCAAGAACAATTCCGACTGCGAATACAATGCTGAGTGCCGACCAGATGAAAAGAGCAACGAATTCATTTGCCAGTGCGTCAAAGGATACATAAAAGATCAAAATGACGCGTGTATCCCTGACGCGCAGTTGTGTAATGGGGCGTTGTGCGCCGAGTTCTCTTCGTGTCTTTATGACCCTGAACTAGACCTTAACTATTGCCACTGTAATGAGGGATACACCGGCGACGCTATATCTCAATGTGTGCCTGAGGGTCGTACCTGTGATGTCTTAAACGACTGCGATACTAACGCAGTATGCACGCCTGTCGACAACACTTACCAATGCATCTGTAGAGACGGATTTAATGGTGACGGGTACAGCTGTATACCAGAACCAACATGCAGAAATGATCCAAACATGTGCGACTCACATGCGTCCTGTCTGAAGAGACAAGATGTCTATGTCTGTGAATGTAATGCAGGCTACAACGGCAATGGAAGTCGCTGCGATTTGAACCCTAGACAAGCTGGTAACTTTTTGGTGGCAAGCGATGGCGCGTCAGTGTACCGAGTGCCATTCCAAGTGACGGCCAGAGACTTCGCGACACCGCTCAACAGTGGTATTTCGCAAATAGCTGTAAGCGTCGACGTTGACTGTGAAGTAAGCAGAGTATACTGGGGTGATGTCGTGAGCTACGCTATCAAGACGACAGCATATGACGGAAGTGATTACGATTATTTCTTGACAGAAGGTAAACATTCTTTCGATATTATTATTATTATCTTTTCTGTGATATATGAAAGTGATTCTGTTACGATAAGCCAGAGCCACAAGATACAAGCTCTCCTTAGTTTGCTTATTTACCTATATATTTAACTTTAACTTATTACAGGCGTCAAGTCACCCGAAGGAATTTCAGTGGACTGGTCAGCAAGAAATATTTTCTGGACGGACTCAAAGAAGCTGACTATTGAAGTAGCCAACTTGGACACAAAAGCTAGGAAAGTCTTATTTGCCGTTGACAGAATATCGAACCCACGAGGCATCGCCGTACATCCACAAAGAGGGTAAATAAAATTTACATTTAAAATGAAAAATACAATTTACATAGTTATGGTATACCTAGGTGAAGCTTATTAAACATTTTGTTTTCTCTACAGAAAAATCTTCTGGTCCGACTGGAAACGCTCAAACCCCAAAATAGAATGGGCGAACATGGATGGATCCCAGCGTGGAATCTTCCTGGACAAGAGTGACGTGGTATTACCCAACTCTTTAGCTATTGACTGGGCTAGAGACCGCCTGTGCTACGCAGACGCTGGGCTCGCCAGCATTAAGTGCGTTACAATAGACACTCAGGAGAAAGAGACTATTGCAACCAACTGCACTTATCCCTTCGGACTTGCGATCAATGGCAACAAATTCTATTGGACCGATTGGAAAACGTAAGTAGACCAAACTCAGTAAAAGGATTAAATTTTTTCAAAAACATGGAAATCATTTCCTTATTTGAATCCAATATTGAAATGTCTTTAGATACAAATTGTCAAATGATTCTTTCGACTTCCAGATTAAAAATCGAGTCCATAGACGTGGAAACTCAGGTCCGCGGCCAGGTTCCCATAGCAACTGCGTCAAGAAGACTGTACGGAGTGGCAGTGGCCCCCGAGAGCTGTCCGCCCGTCCAAAGCATCTGCATGTACAGGAACGGAGGGTGCGGGCCCGACCAGCTCTGCCTATCTAATGGGAATAACGGCAGGACGTGTGTCGACGCTGACCAGACGCTCAGCAGGCGTTAATTATATATTTAAGCAAGGGTTTTGATTGTGGCCGAAATTATTGAGTAAGAAGTCTTGTTTTACTTCTTTTTTATAATGATTGCGGTAATAGAATACAACAAAAATATTGAATATAGTTATTTACTTTCAACATTTCAAAGGTGTTTGATGTAATTAGGGAACATAAGACTACAAGGCTCTAGCAGCCACATACAATATAATATCGGCCTGACTTTCTAAAACCTAGTTCTAAGAAGTTATAAAACATTGTTATATAAAAAATAATTATTTACAAAGACCTTTTTATTTATTACTTCTCCGCACAAACAAACAAACAAAAAAAAACGACTTGACGTTTGTTGTTGAAATTTGAGACAAACAAAAGGTTTAGTTGTGGGAAAAGTTGCTTGCAAAAACTGGTGTTTTATAATTTCTTAGAAACTCATATATTTTAAGGGAATTAGTTTAATTTTACCAAGTATACTAACCACTCTAACCCAGATTTTTAAACCATTAAACATACCTCCCGCCTAATTTTAAATACGAGTTATGAATAAATAGTTAATTACATGTGTTTACAGTATTCCGAAGATTTGTAATAGGTTTGATGAAATAACTGATGGTTTATGAATTTGCCATATTTATATGCATTTTTAATATACGTTTGTACAACTGTAACCAAAGATTTAAGTTACTGAAAGAATTGTTAGAATAAAATAATAAATACTCTTAATAAGATCTTTAATGTACTTCAATCAATGTAATTTATTAATGCCAAATCAATAAAGTTATTTATTTATACAGACACTTTTACTGGTATACCTTGATTAGTTTAATATAATAAAAAATATTTGAAATATAATTATATTCGTTCTTACCGAATAAAAAATAAGTAAGATACACTAAAAAGTTTACTTACAATTTTAATGTTATTATAATTTATCCTAATAATTATATATCCTAAGATACACATGTCTAGTTATAGAATTGCTATTAAAAAAAATAAGGCACCTAAAGAAATGAGCTTCAATTTTGAAAGCAGAATAAGCAGTGCTAACAGTTACAGAATATTAAAGCATTTTAATTTTAAATATGGATGCCATTGTGTGCACTTTAATAACTAGACATGAATCTGGGAAGTTATGAGATTAGTGGCTTACGCCCATAGGTCCTCAGTGCGACCGAACTTAAATACTAGGGAGCCAGCAAAGATGAATGCGTTCTGCATGAACAAGCTCACGCCAGGCCAAGTCGCTTTTGTGCTGCCTATAAAGGAAAATTTAAACTTGATTATATCTTTATTCTGATAAGAACGGAGCAGGTACATATCGCTTAAACTTAAAATTACCGGTTACTTAAATACAGGGTGTTAAGAAAGCCCTGTCTGATCCGTGAAGGTGTTGTTAGGTATCGATATCTGATTACAAAAATGTGAAAAAAAAATGGAAAGAAAAGAAAACAAAAATTACCTAAACTACCTTTTTTTTTTTCAACATTCGAGACAGAGTCGGCGTCGTCACCGATGCTACCTAATTACCTAACAGAAGGCCCCCAAAAATACCGACGAAATTGGTGTTATAGTTTCTGTTTTAATCTCAAATTTAGGGAATTTTCGGGGCAAAAAATGGTTATTTCAAAATTCATTAATATTGTTTCTATCATGAATTTTCCAAATTTGATATTTTATTTTGGCATGTGATTGTGAACCCTGTATCACCCTTTCGGGTCGGACAGGGTTTTCTTAACACCCTGTATAATATGGTCATCATTTAAAATAATATACCTTGACTCTTTATGTTACTTACACTACTTTGTTTTTAAGTATTTTAGTTGTTTTTTTGGATAGACTCTTTATTTAAGTACTTGGATTATTTATTCAGGTACATACGCGAACTCAATGCCATAAGGCATTCTTTACCAGTCCATTATTTACATAATTCAAACAGTTTGATTTGTTTCTCTGGTCATAATACACAAGTTATAATTATTTGCTAAAAAAAGTTGTCCCTAAACAATAAAACGAAAGCATACATACCTGCATTAACATAATTAGCGAAGAGGATCCAGCAGGCAGCGATCAAAGAAGCGAACCCAACGACAAAGCCTAGGAACAGCCAGAGCCGAGCGCCGCGGGGGCCCATGCAGCCACCAGTGTATGTCTCACCTCGCACCTGGAAAACAATACATACAACTCATTTTTTACCAACGTCCAATTACTGTGGACGGGCCTGTTGGTCTAGTGGTTAGTGACCCTGACTGCTATACCGGATGTCGTGGGTTCGATTCCCGCCCAGGACAAATCTTGTGTGATGAGCATGATCATTTGTTCTGGTGTCTGGGTGTAATTTATCTATAATATGTATGTATTTAGAAATATATAAGTAAGTTTATCAGTTGTCTGGTACCATAACACGAGCTCTGCTTAGCTTGGGATCAGATAACCGTGTGTGAGTTGTCCCAGGATATTATATATTATTGTTATTACTTACATACACCTCAGGTTTCTTAAAAATTAAGCAGCACAAAAATTTGTAAATCCCCTATCAAGTCTTATGTTAAGCAGTGTGAATGGTTGTTAGCCTTTTGTTCAATCAACCACAGGCATGATCAGTTGATTTGACATAAGATTAAGTTGATCAGCCTTTCAGAAACCTGGGGTTAATAATATGATATGGAATTATCTCTCAAGGTACAGTCCACAATTAATAATAATAATATAAATAATAATCCAGCCTATAAACGTCCCACTGCTGGGCACAGGCCTCTTCCCAAATAGAGAAGGCACAAGCATTGATCACCACAATTTCCAGAGATATTTTATAACAAATAACAAAATAATTGTTGGATTAGGACCCTCCTCCTTTTGTAGTTGCTTAAAGTAAAGATAATAACTAAACTACTTAGCAGCAATACATAGCATTTTTTGTAGTTAGTAGTTCATACCAATTTTTAACACAGCAAGATTATAATTATATCTACTAGCCATATATGTAGACAATGGCATGCTTTTGTTTGTGTTTATGTACTGATAAGGTACTGCACAATGATATTATTGTGTAGTCTGTATGCATTATATGTTTTTGCAAAATATTTAGGTCAGCAGTAGCAATTGTAAGCCTTAAGGCGTATTTTGTTTAAATCTTTCACAAATTACATTTAATTTAATCATGATTGAGTATTTCAGAAGCACTGCAAAATCTATCATGATATAAGATTGATAAGATGAGATTAAATACAAAAGAAATTGTTTTTTTTACAACAAAGGATATAAAAGTATAGTGTTCCTACAATAGCATAACAAAACTTAAGCTCAACAAGGTCCAATACCTAAATCAGGTTTTATATATTATAGGAATATTTAGGTGGTAATTCATAAACGTATGCTACATAGTATGAACCTACCTGTGCATTTGACACAGAGTTAACCATAATGAGAGACAGGGTTGCCATCACCCCGCACACATGAGCAGCATTGGGCAAGTTGCCCGGGTACACTGAAGCAGCATCGATGATGAACCACCATCCTGTGAAGAACTGAAAAACAAAATATTATATTTAGTAAAGTTATGTTCTAATAAAACAATACTAACATTGTAAATCTAAAACATTTAACAGAGTAGTTTACCAATGATTATAATGCCCTCCAAGACGTAAAAGCATTACAAAATTAGTAACAAGTAACTTTGGTTCCTCAATAACGAATGACTTTCGAAACATCACCTACATATTAGTTACAAGTCCGAACAATAGTATGGAACACGGGATAGCGTTACATGATAATTAAATTAAGTTAATTCTTGTTGCTCATTATTTAGGTATTAGTGGAACGTTAGAAATCGCTCTGTAACATGAAGAAAATAATGCATGATTCATCATATACAAACCAATAATCCTGATGATATCGACGCCAGAATATTCCTCTTTTCTCCATTCTCGAACCACACACAGCTTGGCATTGTCATATTCTCGAAACAACTCATGTTAGTACTTGATTTAATAAACAATTATTAAAGAATATTGCTAATTTGTAGTGAGACAAACAAATCTTTGTAAATAAAAGTGACAGCCTAATTGTTTCAAATGACGTTTATCATTGACGACTTAACGGACTTAACGCTAAGGGGAGGGAGGAGACGTAGATGTTTTTTTTTTGGTGTGGCAATTAAATCCTATTTACTAAATAAATTATTTAAATAGGGTAGATGACTAGGTATGAAAAGTCAAAATTTATTTAGTCCGCCATTTAGATAATCAAAATATAATAGACACATATTTTTTCTTTTCTCAAATAAATTACAAAATACGAAGATAAACCGCTGTAAAGTTCAGGAGTGGGGGCTTTTGACGTCACGGCTAGGTACAATTTGTACTCAAACGTGACGTCACGCAAGAATTGTACTCGCTGTATCTTCGTAATTCTTTGTTTACGGGACTAAACAAAAAATACGTGTCTAATATTTTTTTCTTATCTAAAAGATGGACATAAAAATAAAAATTAGTCATCATCCCTATTGTCAAGTTATATTTTTTTAACTTTGAATCAACTACGTTATAGTAGGTATCTAAATCTTCACTTATAAAGATAATAATCACAAAACAAATAGATTCTGTACTTGCATTCTTCCTCTCAATGATTTTCATTATAAAAAAATTATTTTATGATACCTACCTACTCGGATTCATGGCTCAGCATCAAAACCAAAATCAATCATTCATTTCTATTTCAATAGCTTATGCTATACCGACAAGAATGAATTATCTATCCTTGAGCCATACCTACATGCAAGAAAATCCTTAGTTTCACTTGCTCGATAGCTCGTAGCATCCTACGCACCCGTCGTTCAACCTTACTTCTAGTGTCCGACCGAAACAATATGTTGTTCTACTAAAAAGAAACCAGCAAGCGAATATAGTAACTGAACCAGACCTTTGCCCGAAACGTTATTTCTAGAAACGGAAACTAAGGAAACGGCCTTTCTGAGTATTTAGCAAACATGATTGTTCGGCTTATTCCACTAACATAGGTTTAATTATATAAAGCGTCGTTGGTCAACTAAAAAAAGCATTCCCACCAGAAGATATGTATCTAAGTATCTATATTTGTAATGTAATGTACCTACTAGAAATAATTGTAGAATTAACAAATTAGTATTTTGCAACTAAGCACTTGTCATATCATTACAATTACATGTGTAGTTATGCAATAAGTGTTGCAATACGTATTGATAAGCAAGGTGCCTATATAAAACTAAGTGGCTTCATTTCATAAACATTTAATTTATATTTGTGCAACAATAAAGGTCGAAATGCTGGTGAAAGGGTTATTGTGTGTTTGCATCCAAGCTGTTCTCTTTGAGGTACGTACCCAAAACTCATTTTTAAAACATGTATTCCTATACAGAATATTCAAGACATTATTAGGCTGTTACTTAAAAAAGAACTAATTATGAATTTCAGGCTGTCGTCACACAATGCATCAGACCCCCTATGTATCCCGGCGAAGGATTGTATCCAGCAAACATACCATTTATAGAGAGGTTTAATGAGATAGAACCAGTAACACCTCTATTCGGTCGTGTGATCGGAGGCAACCTTATAATCGATACTTCTGCCCCACACGCACATATCGGGCCAGCTGGAGTATCGATATATTCTGACAGCTTGATAATCGAAGGTCCTGTTATAGTGTCGGGTAAGCTGCCGTTCCTTGGAACAGTTGGGTTAGAAGGTGTTCTCCAAAGCACTGGTAAAGGTTCGGTGTCATATCAGTACAGTAACAATGTTGGCCTTACCGAAAGTAGTGGGAGTACTGGCCCAATTTTACAAGCAACTGGAAGAAGAGTACCGAGGGCAATAACGGACTTTAAAAGATTAAGTTTCAGTGTGCTATAAACTAAAATGTGCCTATTTTTAAATATTGTAAATAATAAATGTTATTAAATGTTGTACAAGTGTTTTATTTCTTTACTACAATAGATTCCTGACCAAAGTGGATAAATAAATGCCAAACTTAAAGGTGAATCGTACGTACACCACGGGAGCTGCATTGTGCTGACTACGTTCCTTTTATTTTCATGACGACCAGACGGACTCTGCTCCCTCAGAAACGGCTCCAATTAATTGAACAGTTAAAAATCTTTAGTTAGGTACCTTATCTTATGTGGAAAGAGAGCCGTCGTGGCGTAAAATGGAAGTAATATTATCTACGAAACTATTAAAATAATTCTATACAATAAAATTTAAAAAAAGATTATGCTCTAGGTTACCAGATGTTTGCACTATATCAACGCAACAGTGCTGTCAACATATAGTACCTATACTATACTGTAATTATACACAGCAGTGCCCTCAATCCCACGACTGTTGTCTTTCCGCACAGACTCTCTTATAATTTAATAGACGGTTACGCAATCAAAATTATTTTCTCAACATTGATATAATATATCAATGTTGAGAAAATAATTTTATTAAAAATAAAAATTGAATTAAAAAAAAAAAAAAAAAAATTGTATTTACAAGTTCAAATTTCAACACCGCAAAGCAAAAAGAAAACAATGTTACTCACAGTATTTGAATATTTATTATAAAAATGTTGTAAAGTTACAATAATACTTAAAAATAACGTTATTCATAATTAATTGGTATAATTATTCCTCTCACGTTATAAACATTACGTGATGTGTTACATTATAAAACCTACGTGTAAAGTCGATCACAGTGAAACAAGTTGCATTGTCATGCCGTTGACGGAGATAAGCCGCGTTTTATTAGGCGACTAATGTTACGCAATATGGCGGGAAATCTTGGTCCATTTTGTTTTGAAAACGTTATGTGATTCATGACAAATAAGTTACAAAATATTTAGCTGCCTACGCTGTTCCTTAAATAAATTTTATAATAGGTTCACAAAAACGCTGGACCTAGAATAGTGTTGACCTTTGATTATATAATGTCGTGTTGACTATAAAATAATGTAAGGTAATTATTTTCCCGCCATTTGTTTACGAGTTGCGTGATCACTTATATTATGCCGTGTACAATAGTGTTGCTACGGGCTTCACTAGAATGTTAATCTCATTTGTTACAGTAGCCCTCGTTCTGGTAACACCACTCAGGCTGAAGGCTGTCTGCTTGCAGGCCCATGCGGACCAAACGCTCCCTGTGAAAAATAATAAAAATATTAGTTCTTATAATTAGATTATTCTTAGTATTTTTTCTACTAAATTATCCTACATTACATAAATGAAAAAAAAAAAAAAAAAAAAAAAACTAGAACTGTAAGACTTGTATTCTCATATGGCCTTATATAACATTACAATAGGTACTCTCTGCGGGCTCCCACTGAGATTAAACCTATACAGCACATTTATTCTATATGTTTTTGTAAGGGATCCCACACATGAGGCGAACGTGGCGTCCGCTCCACGTGAATTCCGCGCGCACGCTAAGTGCGTCGCATCTGTAAGTCGCGTCGTATGCCACTAGAGAACGCGCTCGCTCAATGTAGGGGCGGCCTAATATTTGAGCATGTCACACACAGTAGCTGCTGATGCCTGATAGTTACCTAACATGCAGCATGCGGTGCTCGGCGCGGCGCCAGGTGTGTGCGGGCTCGGCCCACAGGCGCTCGGCCAGCGCGGCGGCGCGCGGCCACAGCCTGCCCTCCAGCGTCGCCGAGTCCGACTGCTCCGACCACAGCGCTGCTTCACCACCTGCCACACAACCCATATGCACAATACAATACACAAGACAACACACAGAACATAAACGCAAAACAAACAACACGAAAAACAAGGAAAAAAAAATACACAATACTAATTGCGCTGTCCAGCATACAGTACCAAAAAGGTTACCAACTCAGCATATGCAGGACTGACTTATACACCAAGTGGAACCTTGCGGCAGTACAACGACGATAGACAAAAATAAGCAGACGATTTGGTTACTTTTGACAATGGATTAAAGAAGCTGTCTGTCCAGTTTAAAGCAATTTCTGCCTGCGTCGCTTAGGGAAATATACTTATTTTTATGATAACTTCGGCTTTAAACATTAAATTGGGCCAAAACTATTGATACTAATAAAAAAGCCGTAAAAAAAATCCAAAGCTATGGAGACTGAAGTAAATTGTTGAAACTCGAACTTTATTGTTTAAAAAGTATGTCATTGGATGAGGCCAAAAAATGTCACCCCTAAGCTTTCGTTCCTATTTAAATAAATAAATGCGGACAAAATCACATACATTGCTCTGAACCCAAAGTAAGTAGCTAAAGCACTTGTGTTATGGAATTCAGAAACAACGAAGGTACCACAAAGTCCCAGACCCGAAGCAATGTAGAAAAGTTTGTTTCTTTCTGTTGACTCGTCCGGGGATTGAACCCGGGACCTCAGAGCTAGCGACACCTTGAAACCGGTGCGTACGCTACTCGACCACGGAGGTCGTCAAAATTGTTATTTTCATATAACTGTTATTCAAAAAACGCAGCACTTACCCAAAACTAAATGTTTGTGTTCCTTGGCCATTTCAGCCGGGCTGTTGTCGTACACCTTCTGCCAGCCAATGTAGGGAGAGCACCAGTTGTTACCTGGACAACAAGTTATATACATGTATGTATTAATATTTAAGAGACAAAAATATTTTGCTTTAAGAAAAGAACCCTAATAAAATAAGAAGGACCCCAACAATTGGATTCCAATATGTTAAAAAATAGAGCCACCGAGTTAGGTCTATAATCTGAAAAGATCATCACGCACCCCAAAAAAAAAAAGAAAAAAATGAATATGTAACAAACCTTCGCCAACCCAGGCTCCGTAGCCGCAGTCTAGGTACAGAGCGTCGTAGTTGGACATGATCAGGCGGTATCCCTTCTCAAGCAGACCCTTGATTTGTGGGTCGGTACCAGTTGTCCATACCTAAGCAATGAATAACGTTAAAGTAACAATGTTTAAACTATTCGCATCATTTTGTAAATATCCGTTTGCAAAAAAATTAGGTGAGTCTAAAAAAAGATCCAGTTCAACAATATGGCTGCTGGCTGTTTTACCTGAATGATGTAGTCTTCCTTGTCGAGGAACTTGTCAACATGCGTGTAGTCAGTTAAAGTGCTGGTCCAAAGGATCAGGGGTAGTTTCTTACCAAACGCCTGAAAAAAAAAACTATTTATAATCATTTATCCCAACGATTACAAACAGATGGCAATATGCCATCATATAAATTTACATTTGTCTTTGGTTATAGAAGTAAGCCTTCAGAACTTTCTAATTCTATAAAACGACATCTTAAAAGACAATACTATCCCTATAGAAAATGTATGGTACCTATGCTTTTATCTTTATCGAAACGTTACTTTATACGCACAGAACATAACATAATGGATTAGCATTCTTCATTTCACTATTAACAATCACCTATTCATATTTGATACAAGATCTCTGGACACCTACCTTATAGGCCTTCTCCTGCGCCTTCTTCTGGAAGTAGTTCCAGAGCTTGAGGAAGCTGCTCTTGTCGCCCACATCCCATCTGTTCTGGATCATGAAGTTCTGGATCTCCTCAGACGTGTTCCAGCATCTCTCGCTCACTTCATCACCTCCCATGTGGAAGATGTCGGTGTTGAAGGTGTCTGGAAAACAAAATTAGAATCAAAATCGAGAGATACAAAATATTTATGAAGATGGGTTGAATATAGAGTACAGTGGTTTTAGCTTCAAAAAGTTAGGACGAGGTTGACCCTCGTACAGATGACTCTAGATTAGTAAAGGTAGATGATTTTATGTTTTTATGACCTAATAGTAAAAAAATTAGGTGAGATTGATTGCCTAAGAACTTACAGTGTACAAAACAAATTTCTTATATATTTAATGTGAAGTGTTCGTAAAGAAAGGCTGAAATTGATAACACAGTCTATGTCCTTTATCTATCTGTCATATCAGTCTAGCTTTCTTAACTTGACCATGCCGTATTAAGCTGTGGGTACTAACCAGCCATTTCCTGGTAGATGTCTTCCAAATACTCGTAGAGTTCTTCCTTGGTGGGGTTCAGTTGGCCGCACGGTGGCTCCACGCAGTAAGAAGACCATGGTTCCGCCTAAACATATAATTTAGTTAATATCGCCTTCAATTACTATACTTATCAAAAATTGTATTTCTTGAATATGACTAGGTTGTCGGAAAAACTGTGAAAAATGAGATCATTCGAGGTTAATTGATTATTACAAACGTCATTGAGCAAATTTTTATCTAAAGATAGTCGCGAGATATAATTTGAAGAGAGTCATAACCTAAGTGTTTCTCTGTGTTGTGAGAAGTTAATACGGACATAGCCTAGGCGAGAAAAAGATAACGATATGCTATATCTGATAAATAAAATAAGTAAAAATAAAGACCGGTTTAAATCTGATATAGCAGAAAAATTAATTATATCTGCAAAGTAGTGGGCTATTATCTCGGTCCAACCAAGAATGGATCAGCCGTTCAAAAACAACTTAAGAGGAAAGGGGAGCGGAGAGACTTTTGACAATTCGGTTTTTAAAGAAAGTATTGCTGTCGCTCTAATTCCCCCCGCCCTCTAATTCGTGCGATAAGGACAACTGCAGCTCAGACCGAAAAACTGACGAAAAATCGAGGTTTGGCTCTCGTCTATTTTCTCCCCCAATTCTTAACCAATTTTAAAGATATTTCATATACTGCATAAGAAAAGAATAATCTGTGCCTCTATTTTTTCCTTTTTTCAATAATCGTAGCCTAATTTGAAAAAAAAACGCCTCTGAATACTGCGGTCAAAATCGGCACTTTTTAGAAGGTTCTAGTTTCTTTAAATATAACTTATTTTTAAAAAAGGAAAAATAGGGGCATAGATCTAGTTCATATTTATATTACTGCAAAAAATCATAGCCCTAAGTTCAGAAACCAGCGAGAAAACAGACGAGAACGTTTGTATGGAAAAAAGTCCACTCCCCTTTCCTCTTAAAATCCCTTTTTTTAATTTTCGTTCGTAAGATATCTTTGGTATCAAATATTTATATAGAACATTGTGTAGGCAATCTGTATAATAAAAACAAGTCACACACTTAGCCTAGTTCTAAAACTAGGCTATGTGTGTGCTAGTACAATGGCACTTAGTTTCTATATCCGTGTTGCGTTGGTTTTGGCAATAAAATACAAAGACTTTCTAATTCAAAATATTATTTATTCGTACTTTGGCGAATACGAAAGTAGAGCAAAATTAACAAGTATGCACAATTCATACTCAAAAATTGAAAAATAGTAGGTATACGGTTTATACGGAGATAGTAAAAAGATTTTAACGACTAAAACTGACCTACCCTAGATTTTACTTCAACAAATTATAAAACCAATTTCGGTCCATATACCAAGATAATCAATCAACTTAAAAACATATCAGAGGAGAACATTTTTCCCTTTCCTTCACTGGAGACCAGACGAAATATTCAAACTACCACGAAAATCCAACCTATCTCAGAAATTAGAACCTGTAATTTTAACATAGCAACAGATCCAACCTATCTCAGAAATTCAAACCTGTAACTAAGCAACAAATCCTTTAAGTATGTCTAGTAGTAAATAAAACTTACATTGAAGCAGACAGTAAGGCCGGTGTCCTGCCAGCCCTCGCCGACGTGCGCGGGCGCGTCGAACTCGGGCAACACGCGCACGCCGCGCACCAGACCGTACTCCACCACTTCCTTGATCATCTCCTTCGTGTACACCTGCAAAAATTGTTATAACAAGATATGTTACTGACAGAAGTCTAAATTAACTTTTGATGTTCCATTTAAAGGGTAATAAACATAAATTCCCGCCACTGCTGGCCGTGCTGACCGCCAGGACCAACCTCCTGGCCAAAACGCCTCTCACGCGAGCAATCCGCACTATTAACGAAATCCAGAATTCAATAGATATATTTTCGTGTCAACTGAGTGAACTCGCAAGAATTCTGTTGTACATACTATGTTATATGATGGAATAGGACAATACCTGTAATGTTTACCAATTGTAATTGTGTTTTATTGTTTAACGTTATTATTATTATGTTTTTTGTTAATGTTCATAGTTTTCATTTTATTTTATCTTTTTTGTGCTATTTCTTTTTTGTTTAATTTTATTGAAAGTGCCTCACTAACGAATTGGGTTAGTACCTGTAATGTTAGTGGTAAGTGTTGAATAAATAAATAAATCTTGAGTATTTTAACTTCTTATAGAAGACTTGTCCTACTTTTTATTTTGAGTATTTTAACTTCTTATAGAAGATTTGTAATTCTTCTTAATTTTTCACTTAAATGGACATAATTTATTTGGTATTATAATACTTATGTAGATGTAGCATGACAATGCTCCTTTAAAGGAATTCAAGGACCATTACGTTATTTTTATAGTCAACTTTTATCTTTGTAATATACATTCGGAAACTAGACCAAATGCCTGTTGAACGATAAACAATGAATCACTGACATAAATATTCATAATATTCTAAAAGCATGAACATAATTTTTAATTTGCAAGGAGCATTATTGCGTGAACCACAATTTCCAATTGATATACCAAGTTTACAACCACTTAAAATAGAAATAATACTTTTTAAATGATTATTTTGAAGGAAGTTTATTTACCTTAGCTGGTGAAAGAGCTCCCAACTTGGACAGCTGTGGTCTCTTGCTGACCTCGAACGGGAAACTCTGGCTGTCAGTGATGTGCCAGTGGAAGGTGTTCAACTTAACAGCTGCCATACCATCTAGAATTTATTAAAATACCATTAATACTTGCCGATGGAGAAGAAATTTTGGGAGACCAACTTAACTCCTACCGAAAGGACTGGCCAATACAATTAAAGACAGAAGTTCGGTAAAAAAGACGAGGAAGCCCTTTGCCCCGCAGCAGAACAATAAGCACTTATTAGGTTAGACAGTCAAGGCCAGTTATTTTATTAACCTTCCTACCATGAGTTCGTAAAAAATCCCAAAGTCAAGATAGCAGGCTAAATTCTGACATGGTACATAGACCATTGCGTACTGGAAGAGCAAACTGTCTTTATCAACAGAATCTAGTAAGCAATGTAAACAATATTCACATAAATTATTTTGCATTTATACAGACTGGTTATGTAAAGCGAAACAAATGCTTACTCAGCCCTGACCAAGTGCTTTACTAGACATAAGATAGTCAGCGCTAACATAAAGTTGTTTATTTGTAAACAAACCTGAATCGTATTTTCAGTTCATTTATTTATAGTAATAACTAACTATGCCAGGTCGTTGAACCCGTCCTTTTTGTTCCAGCTTCCATAAATCGGAGTATGATTTTATATGGCCTGAGATTAGCGCGTGCTATACAACTCTGTTACTTCTTTTTATTATCATGTAGTATTAGATGGAAAATTCGTCATATAAAATAATATAAACAAAAATTATAAAGCTATTAAAACTTTGAGGGCCGGCCATTGTATTTGTACGTTTATTAAGCAGTCATAACATCTGCATATACAAAAACGCAAGGCCTGTCTGAGTATTTAAAGCCGTGATTTGCGTTTTAATAACATAATTAGCAGTAATGCATTTAATTATTGCGTTCACATTACTTTGTATTAAGGAATCTGTGATAACTTATGCTCATACAATATAGATCTGCATATAAAAATATTAAAGTAATGTCTAAAATCCGTATTTATTCTTCTCCACATCCATTTATCATAATAATGTAGATTATTATGTTAAACATTTTGTATTATCAGCACGACTTTTAAATTAAATCATGATAAGAAAACCAAATGATTACAGCCTACTATCTCTACCATCAATGGACGTCGAGAAGATTAATTACAGATTTTCGATAGCATGCAAGAACCGTAAAATATCTAGATAGGTAGAACTTGCAAAAACCTAAGGCTACTTAATTTTGCAAGATAAACTAAAGATTTGATTTTACAAACTTACTTTAGGATAAAATTTAGGCTCCTAGTCTCACAAGCTAGGTTAATTTACCATTAACTAAATGTTTGACCGGCCATAGTGATTTAATAAACAAACTGTACCCACGCAAAAAATCGAAGAAGTAGACATGTCCTTGCTTATGTAAAACTAAAGAAACATTTTCCCTAAGTATACCTCACGATGTAAGACCAGTTGAACAGGAAAGAGCAATATTTACCAATGGTGGCCTTGATGGCATCAACAGTGTAGTAGTTGCGCGCCGTGTCAAGGAGGACCCCGCGGTAAGGGTACGTCGGCTTGTCGCTGATCGTCACGTCTCGCACGATCTAGAAAGGTAAATAGGAATTCTAGAGAAACATACAATAAATAAGAATATTTTAAGTACAAGTTATGAAGCAGTAAACCTCAAAACAACCTGCAGCAGACTCAACCAAACAGCCATGCTTCTTTCCTACCGATTATCAGGATATGAAATAAGATTTTGGATTTTTTTAATACGAGCTCGTAAGTATGTATTAGTAAGAGCCACTAAATACATACGTATTTAGTGGCTCTAGAATTCAAGACAGAAGAATCTGGAGTCAAAGGGGGAAGACCTCTGCCTAGCACTGGTACAATGAACATGTTACATAAGCAAAATGTATTTGCATATTATAATGTTATTTCTATAAAGTACAGGTAAAAAAAGAAATTACGAGGGTAAATATTGGAAATTTTGACTTTTGCAATCTTACCTCCTCATTCATAGACATTTTTAGAACGGTTATTTTGATAGCATTTCAAATATACTAGCTACACTCTCCAGAAATCTAGGCTTTATAATACAAATCTAATTCAGTCTTCTCAAGAGAATCTCAAACATGTTTGATTAATGTTACACTGAATCTTTCATGTTGTATTCGCGTAGCATTGTTGACATACAGAATATTCGATCAAGCGATCGAATCGCTAAACTATTCACGCTCGACTATTGACTAGCCTTGCTTACCGTGTAGGTTTATCCATACCTATAAACTACTGAGAATAGTTGGTATGATAAGTAAAAGGAAATCCTGGAGCATAAATAGAACATTTAGGTATGTTATCAGATAATATATGTTGAAAAATAAGTAAGTAGGTATAAATATACTTCAAGCACAATTATTGTTATTTTTGGAGTCGGTGTCTGTCCTTATAATATAGTACTAAAATTTGCTATTAGCGGCTAACACCGACTCCAAACATAACAATAATTGTGCTTGAAGTATAATTATACTTATTATCCTAATATTTTGGTTATTAGATAAGCAGTACATTTAAAATTATTTAATACTTTTCAGTGAATCGGATTTTTGAAGGCGGTTCTCTTTTTTTTTTAAGTTTTTTTTTTTATTTAATACTTTTTAGTGTTTGATACTTTATTTATTTATTTATTTGTTGGGACATATAACAGTTATACATTACATTACATTATAAAGTTAGAGTATATCTATATAAGTTAATGTATAACCCACACCTATGTCCGCGGAGTAATATTATTTAAGAACTTTAAAATAAAAAATGAGACCTGCGCAAAAATAAAAAAAAAAAACGAATTGTTTCCATAACCGCTAAAAATAAGGTGCAGCTGTGGAAGTCTTAAAGCGACTGTTTTAAGACTTCAACTGCCGCCAGTTTGAATTTAAAATGTGTAAGTGCAAAGATATCGATATCAACAAAGTGTGTGTTATATGTTTCTAAGAGACAGCGGAGAGGTGCTCGTGCACCAGCATTAGTTCTACACTTTCCAGTGTAGAACAGCCGAGGCACGCGCACCTCTCGCTGTAATACAGTTCTGGGCACCACGTAACATAGCTGGTTCGTAATACCGCTACAGTCAAATTTATTGTTACATATGCCATGCAACATCATGGACATAAGTAGTTTGCGTCTAGACTCCAAGCTTAATAAATTATAGTTTTCAAGTAAGTATTGGTAAGAGCGTTTAGAGCGATGAAATTTAAAATGTATAGATCTTAAAAACTTCTTTTGGACCATCTCGATTCTTTTTACATACTTGTAATAAAATGGATTCCAAATCGGGACTGCGAATTCTAACTGAGATCTAATAAGAGTTTTATATAAAAGTAATAAGGTGGATGGACGGTTAAAGTCTTTAGATGATCTCATAACGAAACCATACATTTGGTAAGCCTTATTAACGATATTATCAATATGCAGATCAAGATGTAATTTTGAGTCTAGTGTGACACCTAGATCTCGGATGTAACTAACCTTTTGTAGAATGATATCTTGAATAGTATAATCATATTTTAAGATTTTCTTGTTTTTTGTATAAGTTATTACATTACATTTAGGTATGCTGAGCTGGAGTTTATTATGTGTACAGTATCGGGAAAGCCTATTTAGGTCGTCCTGTAGGAGTAAACAGTCTTGTAGATTAGAGCAAGCTTTATAAATTTTGACGTCATCAGCATACATCAAAAACTGGGAATGAACAATGCAATGATTGATGTCATTGACGAACAGATTAAAAAGGAGAGGGCCCAAAATCGACCCCTGGGGTACACCGGAAGTGACGATAGTGGAGTCAGATTCAAAGCCATTGATAACTACCTTTTGAGACCTGTTAAAAATATATGACATAAACCATCGCAGCAAGTTGCCACGGATACCGTTGTAGGCAATTTTGTCCAATAGCAATTTGTGATCCACCTTGTCAAAAGCCTTTCGAAAGTCAGTGTACACAGCGTCAACTTGAATTTGATCATCCATATTTTTAAATAAATAACTCGTAAATAGCGTAAGGTTAGTAACTGTTGAGCGACGTTTAACAAACCCATGTTGTTCGGGTATAATGATGTTGTGGATGTATGAGTTTAACTCGCTGCGGACAAGACTCTCGAAAAGTTTCGACAAAGTGGACAGAATAGAGATGGGACGATAATTTTGGACATTACTTTTATCCCCATTTTTGTGTATTGGTGTGATAAAAGCACGTTTCCAAATTTCAGGAAATGTACCTTCTCCCAAGCACCTATTGAACATAATGAAGAGCGGATATACAATATGTTCCGCTGTTTTCTTTATGAAAAAGGTTTGTTTACTTAATTAAAATGGGTTTAGTCAAGTCGAGATAATCGCGTTTAAACATACATACAGGTCAATCTGAGAACCTCCTTTTTTCAAGTCGGTTAATTATAGAATACCAAAACCTTCTCCTTGGTCTAACAAACACTTTTCTGAAAACCATATCAAAATCGGTTGAGTCAAACTCGAGATAATCGCGTCTAAATATACATACGTATACAAGTAAATCTGAGAACCTCCCTTTTTTCAAGTCGGTTAAATAATAAATACTAAAACCTTCTCCTTGATCTAACAAATTATTTTCTGAAAACCGCATTAAAATCGGTTCAGCCAATCACGGGATAATCGCGGACAAACATACATACATACATACAAACATACATACAGGTCAAACTGAGAACCTCCTTTTTTTGAAGTCGGTTAATAATGTATACTATATACATAGTGCTATAAATTAAACAAGAACTTGAAGTTTAGGTATACTACCTACTAAAGGGAGGTATTGCGGTAGACCTTAAATTTTAGTAATTCGTTTACCAATGCCGTTCGTCGCACCACGAATTTTACTACCACTGTACATAGATTATAACAATTTGCCTAGCTATTTGCATACTAAATGACGTGCGTGTGCATAATTACACAATAATTACTACTGTTATACTTTTTACATAAATATAATGTTATTGAGTTTTCCGTGACTTAATTATTCATATTGGCCAGTTGTATCGACATAAGTGGACCGATCGAAAGTGCGGTACAGTTTTGTGTAATTTATTTGCTGTACTTTCACCAAGCTATATGGTTGACTGGTATCCTTTGAAAGCGTTAAAATAAAATCCTTTTGGCTTGGTAGTTTCTACCGGAATTAAGTTTTGAATAAGCAATCACTTATCATAATTACATCCTTATGAAGATAGTTTCATGTATTTTTCCATCTTATCTGTTGCTGAGCTGAGCAGCGAATAACAAGATCCTGTTTTTGAGTTGGTTTTTTTCGCGATAATATAAATAGCAACGACCATAAAAACGTCCGGAAAAAGTTACCATACTAGATTATGCAAGTTCAAGAGTCAACGTAACGGTAAATAAATAAACAAGTGTCATTGACCCGAGAAAGCTATTAACTATGTCGTGTATTACCTTGATTCTTGATCCTGAATTATTTATGCTAATTCTTTGAGAGACTAATATTGAGTCAATGATCCGGACCGGTTAGTTTGAATATAAACTTGTCTGCACTTGGGACTGAATAAACAGGTGATACCTGTAGGTGGCTAAAGGACGCGAAAACAAAGTTTTTATCTCAAAGAGGAATATATAATTTTCCGTCCAGAAGTCTTTAACAAAAATATACTAAAGTATAAATTCAGATAAGAAGTCGCAACAGAATCCGGTACAAATCGGTTTTGTCAAAAACACCTGTTTTATTCCTCCTTTAGCATTATTTGGTACTTGTGACGAATACAAAGAAGTGCTAATAACATACAAGAAAACAATAAAAGACATCCGTGTCGCACATTGTAAAGCAATGCGTAGGACATGTGCCTCGTTACATGATAGCGTTTAGCCATATATTTTTCGATTTAGTGAAAAGATAATAAACTAATTATTTCCGAACATACCTGATAAATGTTAAATGCGCTCGCTTCTTACACTAATATCGATATTACACCGACTAGTGACAAATAAGAGGTCAAACAGAGATTGGCAGAGAATATCAGTATACTACGAAGCTATTGCATGTAAATCCCTGATTATTATTATATACCTTGTAAAATTGTAATTAGGAAAAAACTTTTTTCTACTATGGGGCAAACCATTTCACATGAATTTCCTTGAAACATTTTAGCATAGCGTGATTTAGGGAAATCATCGAGAACTGGGGATAAATTGAGTAATTTGATATAGATCAACAAAACTTATCATTGTTAGTTATTGTTGAAAAAATCTTACCAGCATATGGTTCCTGATGTCGTCGTACACGATGAGCTGCGAGAGGGTCTCGAGCGCGTGCCTCATGCCGAAGAAGCTGTGCGCCGTGATGGTGGCGTTCAGCCGGTCGCTGGACACCGCCTGCACGCGCAGGTCGTAGCTCTCGTCCATCTCCAATGAAAATTCTGAGGGAAATAGAAACATCAGCATTTTTAGCAGTGATTAATAACATCAGAGTGGTAACACTGGTATTGAGAGTGCATATCACGAAAGGGAGGTTTGTTTATATTTTAGGTTGTTATAAAGTTTCTTTCTTTCTTCTTTCTTTCTAACTTATAGCCACCATAGCTAAAAAATAGTAAAAAACCCTAGAGTCGAAACTAAAACTTAGGTAACATTAGCTATCTTAGGTAATGAGCATAACATTTTAAATAAAACTATTTCCCTAATATCTGTTGCTACTTATAAAATTAAACTCAGAACATAACAAAGCTTTTCTTAACTCGCCTAAAGATCATTCAGTTACAATCTGATGTTTCCCACACTCTTATAATAATATAACACACGCACCTAATTCACCCCTACGCATGAATTAGGATCATAGTATAAATAAGAAATATGGGATGGATCTATTAAGAAAATTTTGTGGGAGTCTTATCTTTACGATCGTGGACTGGCTCACTCTGGCCAATGTATGATGATTTATTTCCTTTAAATTACATAACCAACCTCACTTTGTATTGTATAATACACAATCAAGTGTAATTCATGCGAAAAACAATTGAGTAACGAAACAGTAATAGAGAAACATAAAAGAGCATTTGGAAGATGGAACAATGATACGCCTCTTTTAATGCATATAGATAATATAATTTATAGCTGTGTCCCGCGGTTTCACCCGCGTGAATACCTAGGTCCCGTTCCCGGTGCCTTTGTATATAATAACAGACAAATAATTAGCAATAAATTAAAATTGCGACTAAATTTGAGATTTAAACTATCCTATCTCTCAAGTTGGATCGAACTGCAAATGGTGTGCGAATTTTATTATAATCGGTTAAGTGGTTTAGGAGTCCATTGAGGACAAACATTGTGACACGAGATTTATATATATTAAGATATAGTAGTTGACCGAAACTTTTTAGACGTCATCCTGCTCTAGCAATTCTGAAACAGTTTTGGAGTCAACTGGTAGGGACCAGTTTGAAGAGGTCCTTACTATGCATACAATATAAGCCAAGCACCCACTTCCCAAACGCTAACGCCATACCCATCTATTATCTCCAATTGTCATGCTAACCACCATCCCACGCCATGTTTTTTCTCAATACTGTATTCAAACACTCAAATCCCATTAGTTTCGGTACTCGTAAAGTTGTCTATGTACATAAACATTATATCACCAAAGGATAATGACCTCACAACTATGCTAATACATTTGCGTTTTTTTATCGCTGCGGTTTACTTGCATTGCTTGAAATTACCTTATTACAAATTCATTATGTAATTCCCGATAACTACTTCTTATGTAAAAGTTGTTTTCGTCGATAAAGATTTTGTTAACTGGAATATAAAATATGTTTCCTCGATTGGACCTAACTTTTTTTGCATGCTATTCAATAATATTAGGATTGCGTGTTCTTCTATTATTGTTTTGTTTTCAGAACTTTGTTATCGGGCTTGGTGAAAACGTAAAAGCACCTATATTGTTTCTTTGGGAAAATAAATACTATTTACTAACTAATGATCATGCTAATGCCCTTTGAATAGGTCCTTGGCTTTAAGCCAAGATCAAACGCATGTCGAAGATACTACGGGTAAGAACAAAGCTTATCACTGATCACGAACGTGTCAACAGGAAAAAGAAGATTTTTAAGTTCAATACTAATCCGAACTCCTTGTTCAATCTGGATATTTTGTACTTTTAAGATTTCATGTCCATTAAGCACCCATGAAATAATAAATATGTCCAAACGATTGCTTGTGGGCATTGTTTGACTGTATGAATCTGAATCAAAAAACATTTGATGACACATGCCACAAAGTGTGCACTAAAGTGTGAGAAAGATTAACGATATTTATTAAAAAGAAAGAAAATTATTTTGATGCAAGTTCCATGTTCCGCAATATTAAAGTTACGCTAATGAGGCGTGGTTTCCTTTAGAAAGTCAGAAACACGAAACAACGTAAAACAAGTTACTGGGTGACAAGAGTTCTGCAAAGGATACATATTTCAACGCTCTTTGCTGACAGTTATTGTCAACTTAATAAACAATTGAAAAACAATTTTACGATGCTAATAAATATGCGACCAAAATTACTGGGTTTGTTTGTAACCAAATTCTCAGTAGGTAGCTACCAGGAATTTGAATTCGTACTGATAAATGGCAATAGACTCGACATCAATTAAATGTAATTTTGCAAACGTAGTGCGCAGACAGTAGTAATGAGTCACCAGACCAACCACCACTACTTGCCGCACGAGACAACAATTTGTAAGATCCACAAATATCGTAAATAAGCTAAATTTTCTATGTGATATTGTGTTTTCGCTCAAACTTATAATTATGTAAAAACGCGAAACCTTATATACCTTTAATATCATCATCACAATGCTTTCTTATCAATTAATATTGCAACACACACACACATACAGCCTTAAAATTAAATGAATTTTTAAGAAACTTCTTCTCTACAATAACATCTATAAACTGGTTACAAAGTCATCGCACTTACCTCTGACGTCAGGATTCTCATTGTATAGGAGTATGGAGACGGATTTGCCCGTTGACTTCGGCGAGATGCCCCGGGGTATCGCCAATGACACCAGACTCTTGAATCTCTGCAAACAATAACATTTTATTATTTTCCTAACACTTTATGTGATGTTTCCGTCCTTGTCAGATTTATGTCAATGTTGAGAGATAGCGATAGATTACGATGATGCCTACGATAGGAACTAGTCTATAAGGTACTTTGTCGTTTCTTTTGTAAATTTTAATTACATCTACGTACTACGGTATGTTTCATAGAAATATTAAAGGTATATGGTATGTTTAGAACTTATGGAATGTTACAGATAATTGAATGGTTCCTATTCAACGGAATGTTGAGAGATAAGAATTAACTTGTTTTTTCGCACATTTTGAAAATATGCTGAAAAATATTTGTTTTTATTATCCATTCATGACTTTAATATTTGCGTGTTTCTAGCCCTTAGATAACGCAATATTCTTTGTAATATTTTTTTATTACCTACACATAGTATGAAAACTCACGTTTACCATAAATCTATTAATTACAATAATAATGAGCTGGTGTTAGAATTATAGCACAAAGCGATAATATTATCAAGTGGTACTCTATTATGACGTCCAATGCTATCTCGTCGGTTTTCCGCTACTTTATCACAAAAAGAAGTGCATTCAGCATTGAGCGATTAAACTAAGTACTACTCTTTGATTATATCTCTAGTTCTATAAAATGTTTGTATGAATTCAACTTTAATAATTTCATAGTCAGTAAGAGCAACTATTTCAAAAATTTTGAATTCGTATATAGGTAGGTACCTAAGATTGAACTCTAATTTCTAAAATAAGATGAAGCAAACATTTTGTTAATGTATTTGCGACATTCGTGAAATAAAAAGCATTCAATTTGTATCATAATTTGTATCATAATATGGATAAGAAGACTTATTTCATTATTCACCTGATCCTTAGCTTGCAGTTAAGAAAGAATACCAGCCACAAAATCATATATTCCTAAACAGTGAAAGGAGTTCATATAAACTATCACATAACTCCATCATTTTTTATTATAATCCCTTGGATTCTTTAAAACTTACGTCTCCAGCTTCCTTGACAAGGTCTGCTGACCTACCCTCGTTCATCAGCTTGATGTCAATGTTGTTGATGTTAATCTTGGACAAAAAGTTACCCAGGTCCGCCTTCCCAGTGGGCTGCGGCCACAGCAAGCCTGTAGACAAAATATACTTTTTAGAAGCATTCAAAAATATAAGTTTAGATTCAAAACACCGAAACTGGTCGATCACGAACCGGATCAAGTTTGTGAACCATAATTTTATTAATAAAACTTATCCTCTTTAAATGATATTTTTTTTTTCAATATAAAAGTAAGGTCCAGGATAAAAAATAAATTCTCTAAAAATAAGCTAAAACGATTGGGTACTGCGATAAAGGTATCCCTCTGGTAAGAATCCCCATTATTTTTAAATAAGATGGCATATAAAGTCTCTAATTCGCATTTGGACCCAATCGCATTAAAATATGTTTATGTTAATTGTCCCGTTCCATAAATTAACATAATCAAAAACAAAATTCTGGTTCTGAGGGGTCAAGGAACAGCGTTATTTGAGATGACACTTAATTTTATGTGATGTCCCCAGAACTCTAAAAAAGACAAACATATTATACGAATTGGCCTTAATATTGTATTATAAACTTATCTGAAATTAAAATGGATATTTTATTTTTAAATCATTGCATGATGTTATTGGTTACTATGCAGAATTGCCTTTTCTCCCTGATGGACTGGCTTTGTGCGTGTTTGCCGGGTCAAAAATAATGTCAAGTGCTTATGTGACGTTTTTAAATCTGAAATCATGTGTTGTGTGCGTTGTATGTGTTAGTTAACTAGAAAGCGTGAATGTATATCGCTCGAGTACACGTGGATACATGACTCACAATGATGACATTTACCTATCGTTCATCAGTAAAAGTTTTTTGACATTAGAAATCAATATTGCATTATCAAAAATGACTTCGCTTCTAGAGGCATAGTAGTTCTTATTCAAATCAAAATGCATTGAATAACTTCTAATTGTTGCTTTGATTTACGTGCTAAGTTTGCAGGTTCGTTCGACTCCATGCATAAAGGTAGCTTTTAAGGATATATTTTTTGTTACCTATTGAAAGACACTTGTATGATATGCTCGTCCATTGCAGTATGACAAAAAGCCCTGTATCAGGCTATTAAAATTACAGACAGTCTCGTTTATTATTTACTAGCTGTGCCCCGCGGATTCACCCATGCGAATGACAATTCATACACTATCTTTATGAATTATAGCCTATGTGTTATTCTGATGTATAAACTACATAATTGTAAAGTTTAATTAAAATCCATTCAGTAGTTTTTGCGTGAAATAGTAACAAACGTCCATCCATACATCCATCCAAAAAAACTTTCGCATTTATAATATTAGTAAGGATGTTTCTCTTAATAGAAGTCTTTCATTGATAATGCACAAAAAATACTTCTAATCTCAAAAAATAATAATTAACAATAACATGTCCGACTTTCTATTGTTTATTTGTTACGAATTCTGATAAGAATCTGACATGCACAAACGTTAATTTAAATGTCTATTACCTAGATATACATTACCAATTGTGAACCAATTGTGTTAAGTGATGATAAGGGGGCGTGGTTGGCAAAATTAAGATCTATCAGATATAACTAAAATTAATAAGAGGGTCACGGTCCTTGCTGTTTCTAATAGTAATTAGATGAAAGACTATAAAGACAATATGTTTTTGACCTTAACGTTTTCGCTTGCGACTATACAGGGTGACGCATATCTGACATTTAAAAAAACCAGTTCCGATTGTGTCACGAGTCACGACTCTACTCGAATACTTCATAATCATATTGTTGCGTGTTGGGCAATCTATTAACTTCGCGATTATATCTTTGCCGAATTATAAGTAGAGCATTGAACCCAAAAAATGCGACAAATAACAGTGCTGTCCAATGAGGCAAAAAAACCTCTAGTAAATATAAAATCGTTCACGACAATTTTGAAGCAAGACACGCTTCGAAATTTTAATTTAGGTGTCAGTAATCAATATTGCGTGACGGGTTTAATATATCTAAACGTAACTAATATAATTACTAAGTATTCGAAATGCATTCCAAACTAAGTTATTAATTAAATAATAATTTAATCAAGTGCAATCTTAAAAATTTTAATAACTGATGTGACTAATGTGAATACCGTTCAATTTATGTCACCGTCATTCCAAATATTATTATCAAATGCAACTATTTCTTGTTATATCTGCATCCCTATGGTTATCTGGAAGATATGCTTTAGGCATTAAGTTCTTCTTTGTGTCCACCAATGTCAAAAAAGTCTCTAAATAAATGTATAGAATCGTTTAACAATAAGTCTCTCAACTCAATAGATTAACATTCACCTTTCAAAGATCTGTCACCTTGAGAAGACAAAGCTACTAAATGAAGGTATTGTATTATGTTGCAAAACAAAAGTCCGAATTTTTTAAAGTATTAATTACAGATCAAAATATATGACTGATCTGCATAGTTTCTGCATGTCTAATGCAAAGATATTTGGGTTTGCACAAGAGTAATGTTTGTAGATGCAGTTTGGTTAGTCGTTACGTTGACCTTTCTGGATATTTTCAGGACAGGACCTTAGTAAGATACAATCTTAGAGACGAAGGCAACTACGATCACGATCCAAGATTTTAAGAATTTGGGAAATACCATAGCATACTTAGTACAAGGAAATACCTACTAAGATTTATTATTATTATTTATATATTATTATTTATTATTCTCGCAATAATTTGCATACACAATTTTAAAGATTTTTTTCCAGACAAATACCCATATCGTAAGAGTACACCTCAATAGTAAATTCTGCTTGATTTTCCTCATATTAAATACGAGAGTATTTATTTATATCTGTTTCGTTCAACTCACAGGACACGTCTTTGTGTTATGGTATTGTCCTCAAACAACTACTTATTTATCCTTTTTAAAATAGTTTTTCATGAGTGTTTAGTAGCCATCAAAGAAAAATCATACGTAATCTATGCCAGATATATAATTTTAGAGGGATTTAACATTTTTAATCGACTACAAAAAGGATTTTTGCTCATCGAATAGAAAAAACGTGTGCTCTCCTAAATTTTGGACTTAACTTTCAGAATTACATAGCAACATCATGAAAAAGTTAGTATTAGATCTACCTCTTTGTTCGACCGATTCATAAACATAAATATTGCTCCACAACCAATTGAATCAGTGAAGCGTTCAACATCTATAGGTCTGACCTATCTTTCCAGTGACTAGATTCCGCTATTAGTATAGACTACATCTGACAAACATTTGAGCATTAATTTTTAATGGTAGATTCGTGTACTCTATGTATGTATGAGTATGACTCTTTTATATCATTTCATACATAGTCGTAAACAGCATTTCGTGGTAGGTATTAAAACACCAGCGTGGATAATCAGTAAGATAAGTGCACTCGAGATAAGATACGAAGTTTAATTAGAAAACCCGTGGATATATAGCTACATATTTGTACCAACAATCACAGCCAACACAAAATATTATAACTAGGTGAAAATACTTTGTTTGTTTGTGTCAGGTAATCTTTAAATACTCTTTTTTTTTTTTTTTTTTGTCAGGTGAAACTCATTTATGAGCCAGCCTTGCATCCCCAGGGGGTTGAGGATGAAAGAGTCCGGGCTTCCAGAGCCTTGAAAAAGGCTCCGACTACTCCGGCAAAACACCTGGTGCCATCCTTCGCCTTAGTGGCGGCGTTACGGGTCCAACCGAAGTCTTAGCACCATAACGCCCCCGGCGACTGCCCGCTTAGTGGCGGGCCCGACATGACCTCCGCCCTATGTAGGAAGGAGGACAGCGGGGGCAGTGCATGGCACTACACCACCCCCACCCAGCAAGGAAGGAGACGCGTGCAATGAAGGCTGAGGGACCCCCATCCCCGCCCTCTGCGTCCCCCTCTGGGCAGATCTGGCTACGGAGGTTCCCGTCCGCGCCCTACCCGCCCGCCGTCGGCGGAGCAATGGAGCGGAAGGGTCAGCCTCCCGCTCGCGCTCCGAGGTCTCTTTCTGCGAAATGACGATATCGCAGAAATGAGACACTGCCCGCCAGACGCGATCGTCCGCGAGCATGGCATTAACCACACCCGCGAACGAAAGGTCCGGGCCAACAACCCCACGCAGGGCACGGCGCTCCGCCTCGAAGGCAGTGCAGACCTCAAGGGTGTGCTGCGCCGTGTCTTCATCTTTAAATACTCTGGCCAACGTCCAAAATGTCTTACTCTGATAGAAAGTTATCTTATTGCTAAGTGATATCTAGGCTAGTTTTCGTGTTTCAAATATATTGTTTTGCCCATAAAATTACTACATTTGTACGTCAAGTGTGAAAGCGCCATTTTGTTCTTTGCTATAAAATGACGTTGTTAACGGCCATAGTAAAATGCGTAAACACTAAACACTAACATTATGCGTCCGATAACATAATGTCGTCACATATTTTATTAATTTATTCGGCAATATTTTCAACAAAAAGAAATATTATTTACCCATTTAGGGACTCAATGCCAGAGATAGATATGACACATTTTGGACTTGTACCACCGCTGTTTAGCATGAGATATTTTCTATGCATGTTTTGGTATATTTGGTATATTGGCATATTCCTTACCGTAATCATTGCAGAACATCTTGCAGGCCTCCATGCTGAGCACGGGGTCCTTGTTCTGGGGGTCGTTGCGCGTCTTCACGCACCGCCTGTCCTCGCACGACCATCTCCACGGAGAAGGATCTTCGGCAGTCGATACACTAAAAGGAAATAACATTTATTAAGGATTTGAACATTTTCATTATTAAAAAAAAATCGTAAATTATTTTTCCTACTAGAAATGGGTTGTTATTACTAATTATAATAGCACAAGACTACAAGAGTTTTGAAAGAGGCCAATCGTAGTAAGCCTGAGCGCCAGTCAGAACTAAAATTGTATCAACGAACTAGCGGTGCCTCGCGGTATCACCCGCGTTAATCTAAATAAAATATTCCGTTCCCGATGTCTTTATAGTTACTTTGTTATAAAATTAAAGATTTTGAAAATCGTCATATCGTCGTATACCGTAATAGCTTAAAATTTAAGACAACATAATTTATGGGGGCTATCGCAATTCAATCATTGATTGAGTCCTGTCATACTCCACCAATGAAAGACAAGCTACTGGCCGGTGATAGTGGAAAATGACCCTAATTATGATTGATGAAAATTAGACGTATTTAAAAGAAATTATAGGATAAGTTAATGACCCATTTGTTGCTGGTAACATGGCATCATAATCTTTTAAGCGGACGTGAAGGAAACGTCTACCTAGCGAAGCCGCAAAAATGTTCTCAGCTAAATAAATAAGTAGCTTGAATATCGGCAAATAATGTCTAGTTTTATTGGCAAATAGACTAAAAACCTTTTAATTTTATTATCTGTTGTTATCCGTTATTAGGTAAGAAAAGTTAGGTTCGAAAATCGGATTAGCGTTTAGATGGATTTCCAGAAACGAACTTGGCAACTTAATAACAAAATTCGATCGAGACTCTTTATAAGCATTTTATTTATTTACAATTCAATACTTAAATCTAATACAAGAACAAACAAAGACTAAAATTAAATCTTATATAAATAAATAAAACTAACACGCGTCAAAATACTCATCGTCATCCTTGTCAATGGCGGGAAACGTGCCCAGAAGGCTGGCAGCATTGCCACATTGAATGGCTATGCCGATTCTCTGTGCAAGGAACAAACCAGCTCTCTGAATTAGACTCTTTATTGAATAGGAAAACAGCATTAACATAATTAATTGAGTATAATACCTAGTGCAGCATCGCATAAGTTGTATACACACAGACAAATAGGAAATACAAATAAACTTTTATTTGTTCTTTTATACAAATAACTTAAAAAAAAAACATGAGAAAACGGTCGCGACAGATGTCATCATTATTTATAAAACCACCTGTCCCGGCTGACGTAGCATTCCAGTTAATCGAGAAATCGATTAACGACAATTACTAAATCGCCTTCTATTTAGGTACGCCAATATGTCCACCATTTAGATCGAATTGTCGTCTAGTTCTCAATGTCACTGTCAAGGATGCACCTGCCTCTGATCCGAAGATAAAGTCCTCCCACATTACATAGGATCATTATTTATTTTAAGCCTTACTTGGTGAACATAATTGAAGCACTAATGGGTCCTTATAATAGAATTATAACGTGGATTGATTATCAACCAGTTTAGGAGACATTTACGGTCAAAAGGGCTTTTTCAATGTCAAAGAGTTAATGATTAGCTGTCGACTGTAGTAGCTAGGCCTGCAACCAAAGTCTACGTACTAATCAGAAAACCTACAAGAATTAACTGCGGGTTTTAACTACCTATAGATACGTTACGTATATTAACTCTGGACATTAACTATCTGTACGCTAAGTTACATCTAAATTCGATTAACGGATTACGCGTAATCCAGTTACAAACAACGAAATCTTCTATATTTTTTACATGCCTTATCGAACCAGCTTTGATTGAACTGGCACAAGCTAAAATTAAATGTGAAGACAGGAGCCTATGTTGTCAAAATCGACATAATCGCAGTTGTAGACGTAACCGAGCAAGTATTCAATATTAATAGGATACTGGTTTTCCCACTATCATGAGTAATATACAGTGACGAATACGAAAAAGCTCAGGATATCCCTAACGGTTAACCGTTGTGGGGCCCGACCCGACGCGAGTCACGGAAGTGAAACACGAAACTCCTGAAGCCTACACACTATACATAACTTTTTTTTCAGCCGTCCTATGCCGATGTACGCATGTTTACCCTTCTATATCTTTCTGACTAGACCGGTAATCTTTACATTAATTTAATTTTACTGACAACCGGACATGGTACATGGTAATCAATTTCATCCTTACATAATTCGTTGATACCGCGTAGGTATGTGCGCTCTACGACAGACTCTACAATACATTTGAATCTACCGTACCAAATATTGCAAATTGTTAAGTTTGAGTTACGAAGGCATTTCCTCTTTATCTTTGATGCATTTAAACAAAATGGAGACTAAAAATATGGACGAACTATCTATGGATTTGACATATTAAAAGTGCACTAATAAAAATGGTAAATTATATTTTACTCAAGTACGGTATTTACTAGAAGATCTTCCCAGTTGAATAAATAAATGTATCATAGTTTGCATAGCAATTACCGAAATATACAGGTACAGGTGACTAAGATCAGAAACTACAAACTTGTCTGATGAAAACGATTACATTTAACGATTGTAATTCTAATAAATGAAATGATTAAAACTGACGTCAGAATAATGTTTTGCAAAAAAGTACGAATGCAGTGTTTTCTTTTATTCAGTCACGCAACTGAAAAAATGTTTCCCCTGTTCGTACTTAATTAAATAGGGAATTTACTTTACGTCACATGGAAGGCGCTTAAAATAACTTAAAATCTGTCACCAAATCAACGTTGTCATGCAAGCAATTTGAACACAAATAAAACTAGTGTTAGAAAATGGAAACCTTAAATTGTCCATTGAGTGGCCAATGTGGCCATAGCATGAAGTAGCAGGTTGCAACCTGGCACTCGTCTAGGATACGAACTGCCGATTGACTCTTAAAATAACATCAGAATAACACAACTTACGAGAACTCAATTAGATTAAATCCGAAATTGTAATCCTACAATGAGTAAGCCTGATCATTGATATAACCATTGGATATAAAAGCTAGCATTTGGTCAGTAACAGTCTAGATTATTTTTGTTTTTTATTATAAGTGGACATCTAAATGTTATTTGCATATGGTTACTCATCAGAAGTACCACTTACCACGATATCGATAAATGCACTTTATCCATCAGAGATAACTATTGATATCTAAACAAATGAGGTTGATAATAATGTATTGCGGACATTTACAGAAATATGTTCAGGTAGGATTTATAATGTGTCATTGCAATTACAAATTGCCTTTTCGCTTAGTAGGTTTGCAAGTATTCTAGTTCTTCTTAGCGTATCGATGGCAATCGATCCATCGATGTGTATCGGCCCAAAATTCTGCTACGAGAACGTAGAGTTCTTGATAAAATGATATGACTATTAAGCTATCCATAATATTAATATGCTTAAATTTTAAGAGCATCCCACTAATCTTCGACACATTGGAGTATTTCGATTTAAACAACCTAGGTCCTCCTGAATACAAGAGAGAATAAGAATACGCATGTACCTCTTAAAATGTTTTACAACAATTATTACCTTGTAAGCAATCAATCAAAAAACCATAAAAATACAAGGCTTAAAATTATATAACTACTGTTTTTACATTTGTTGCCGATGATTTATAGGAGTTTATAAATACGAAAAGTATCGAAATCCCTAAATTTTACAAAAATATAAAATAAATAACCAGATTATGTTTACAAGAAACTATATAAGGGTAAAAATGGTGATAATGGGATTGGTATTCCATACATGTATAGTATAAAGATTTCCCGTTCTGGCCAAAGCAATTAACAAAAATTAACCTTGGCCTTCAAAGCGTTTTGTTATCCTATTCGTCATTGTACCATCAAGGAATTAAGGGGTGGTCGAATTTACATTCACGTTACAAATTAAACATTAATTAAATTAATTGGGTAGTAAACCTTCTTAACTAATAGCAAACCTACTTCACTGATTACGGACCAATTAATTAAGTACTGTATATTATAACAAGGTTACAGATATGGTTAGTTCACAAGGACAACAAGCTCAACTCAGCTCAAGATGGGTAACAATTAAAAGAAAAGATCCTTATTCATACATTATGCTACCATTATGGATCATGTGGGAAGTCCAAGCTAGACTTTAGCCAGTTCTACTAGTAGAATGCCAATTATCGTAAAATCGTCCCACTATGAGCCAACTATGAGCACACTGACACGGAGTGTAAATAGCAGACTCGGGCCCCTGTTTGCATGATTGGTAAGTCCAAACTTGTACTTGGCTCGTTTGCTGGATTATTTAAATACTAACGACTCTACAAAGTAATTAGGTACATTTTTGTTCTACTGTTGTAATTAATTGGTGGTAACCGTTAATAGTGAAATTGTAGAGAGCGCAAATCATGATTATAGAGTGTCGAGGGGAGTTTTTGCCCAGCTATGGATTACGATTCCTGTAGCATTATAAACTGTAGCCCACGATGCTCTTTAATCAAAACTAATATGATAAAGGCGAAAGTTTGTGAGTGTGTATGTTTGTTACTTCTTCACGCCTGAGCCAATTTGGTATTATTACATAGGCTACTAAAACCGACTACCACGCAAGCGAGCAGGTACAGAATAAAAATAATCTTTAAATAATCCAAGTCGCGTTACACAAAAGTGTATTTGAGTAAACTTATAGATTATGAAAATAATTTCATGAACATTTCCAAGGTTGAAAACGTTATCTAAATTTGTAATAAACATCTTAAAAGTTCACACCGTTAAGAAATACTCTAGTTACCATTTGTGTTATGTGATACGTATACCTGTAATATGGGAAATGACCTACTAATAGATAACTAGTTGGAAAAAACACGCACCGTATCGATTGACTGCAAAGTTATAAGTAAAAACGATATATCTAGATTCTATGACGCAATGCAAATAAGGTTACAGTTCCGTAACGTATAGTGACTGCACGCATGGCCAACAAGACAACTCCTATTGCCAAAATAGACACCGGCATGAAGCATTGGACAAACATTTGCTCCACAAATATTTGGCCAGGTCGGGGTGACTTTGACATTACGATTGCCTATGTTACACTTGGCAAAAATTCCCAGCTAGGGATCTATTTTATAAATTCTCCTATTATCAAATGAATGAAGCAGTTTTCATTTTTATCAAATGTGTCGACATTTTTTAAGTATTTTTTGTCCTTTATTATTTATGGTATATTTATTTCGCCACGAATAAAACATGTAATAATTGGATTCGTTATAACTGTATATAGTTCAAACAGCGAAGTATTACTTTTATTTTCTTTTTTTTTATGAAATTATTAATAAGTACCTAATACATATAAAACATTGTGTTTTTGAGACACAACAAGGTTTGTTGTTAAGTTATATTCAGGTAAAGCCGAAGAAACAAACTAGTCTAGGTAATATTATAAAAGATGAATACTCACCATAGTGATAAAACCACTATATAAACAGCGTATATGCAAAATCTTTGTAGCCACATCTGCAAGCAAAAAGAACAAGATATAAACAAGGCAGCATTATTCGCACGTTCCATTTGAACTGTCTATCGCGCAAGAGTCTCTAGATTTTTATATAAACTTTATTTCAAAGAAATAAGATTGGTTTACGCAAATTATTGTCATCACTCACGTGCGGTAGAGTGTACAGGATTATATCCCCAGTATAAAGAAATAAATAGTACGTAGAAGTGTGTCTAGGAAACATGAAGGTAGGAATGGGCATAATATAACGAAAACTGAAACAAATGACTGTCGAACACGCAAGCCTAGCCTAGCCCTAAACAGAACAAACATTAGGAGCGGGCCCAACCCTCGCAAGTTAATTAGGCCGTCAAAAGTATCAATTAAGCAAAACTAATGGCCTTTTACCCACAATGCCTACAATTGTTTTAGGTCATCGATAAAACCCTGAAATCAGATTCGGTATTTTCCTATACAAACAGATATTATATCGCGTTAGTTAGGCAGACGTTATATTATTAAGCTGCTAAAGGTACATCAATTTCGGATAAGATTTTAAGTTAAATAATATCCTTATGTAGAAATGTTTTAATTTTTTCAGTCGTGGTGGCCCATCCGTTGAATGAATGGATTTGTATGCACAAGGTTGCAGATTTGTAACCCAGGCAAGTAACAATGTTACTTTTTCAAATAAATACCTATATGAATTTAATAATTTTGTTAATACCATTGATTTATCAATTAGAAATTGTAGATTGAAAATAATGAGTATTGCCTCTGCTGATAAGATTAATATAAAACTGTTAACGACAGTAGCTTGAAACATCAATTAAAACTCATTAAGTTCTAAATTGATTAAGGATGCCCAATTTTATATGCTATATTTAATTAAAATAATCTATGGTAAAAAAGTAATAATTTATTTAATTAGGTCTGCAGTTACTTGAAAAAAAAATATATTTGATAGGCGGATTTTGTGTAGATTTATCTAATTCCTTAAAATCGTGTATATTTGTGTTTTTGCATACTAATTATACTTAGTTATTCTTTTCTCAAATTTACCTTATGGCGAATAAACGAACCCTGATCAGACTTTCTGGGTCCGTTTAATTAGATGGACCATTAACGCAAATTACTTTTTATCATCACCATAAATTCCGACACAAAGTAAACGCAAATAAACTGATCCCAAACTACCTAGGGTCCAGAATAACGGATCAAAAGCTTTACAAGATATGGAATCGATACGTTTCATCAAAAGAGGTTTTTATTTTTTTAACAATGTATCCAGCTGCTATATTTGTATGCAAAAATGTTTACAATCTTACTTATCATTAATATCTTTCTAAACAGGATTTCACAAACTTACAGAAAGTTTATAACAAATATAAAAGGTGTTTCTTTTATGTCTCAATTCAAGCGAGCATCGACCTAACTTGTAATATTCCGATCAATCGCGGAACGGTCATTGACGGACTAAGGGCAAACAGGTGAAAATTATTGATGATGATGTTGACCCTAATCTAATTATAATAAACGACCTAATTAGGTATACAAAACCAGATCGCAACCTCGTAAAAACCAAACTTGACATCTATAAATATCTTCTTTACTTTAGTTTGTACCTACCTATACCTAATTTTAAGAGCTGTTTTCGCCAATATTTAAGGGTTTTTCCTATTCCACTGACAATTATTTATAGTGCATGTGTCATGGAATTGTGTACAATGCCATGACACATATACCATATTATACCTAATACATATACACATATAGGTACCTAATACCTAGATAAGCTGATAGCAATCTGTTGTTGATAACAAAATCGATGTTAAAGCGATGGGTTTGATTATAATGAACATTTCTCAATCAATTCGAAATCTCTACAGTCTTCCCATAATTTAGGAATCATCATTTTAATCCTTTATGTAATTTAGTTAATATTCACGTATTCGATAAAACGTACCAAACTAAAATATTGAAACCTCTCTATAACTGGGTTGGATTCCATGTTCGGGGTATCTAAGTAGCGTGATTGCAGATTGGTTTCAAATATTGGTATAACCGTGATACAACATGATAAATGTTACTATAACAGCAAAATTTAAATTCGTAATCTTTTACAGGATGTACTTCCTAGTCAATACGTTTTTGAAGTACTCCATGAGCTGTTACCATCTTACACCTAAAGAGTTTGCTCTATGTTATGTGCGGTATACTTTTAGAGACAGTTCATAAACGAATGAACACAGTTGGACAAATTGGAATAGGTATGTAACCAAAAAAGGCAAATTGTCCTCAATAAATCTCCTATACCTAGGTATCTGCACAGTAATAATTACTTACTTAAGTAGATAAGTATGTTTAGCAGCCAAATAAAAACCAACAAAACTAATTTAAACTAAAAACAATCCTAATTTACTGAGGTACTTATTATATTTAATCGTGAGGATAAATAATCTAACTAGGTACCTTTCCTGAAATAAACTCAATTATTTATATTCTAAATTTTTTATCTACCTATTAATAGGTATAACAAAGTATTAGGTAAGAAATAGGTATATGTTACGCCGCGTTGAGAATAATTCGCTGATTCTGTTTTATCAAGATAAACATTTTCATTGAAGATATTTTGTATAGAATTAGGTACCTTTTAGGCTATAGCCGTGGTAAAGCGGGTCAAAAAAGTAAAACAACGAAAATAAGGATCAATGAAATAATAGCTCACTATTATTAATTAAAAGATAAGAACTGTGACCTTATGTAGCCGTGAGCAAAAGTAAAAGTTTCACATAACTAGGGAGTCGCAAAAAATACGCGCCACAAATATAGAATTATCAACAAAATGTGTACTTATCTACTCCATAGATCGATACTAAATCGGTTGAAACTATGCCTTGTTTATTGGTACCTAGTCAAAAATGGTCTGTTTCACAACAACAGTAGCGATTGCGAAACGGAATTTTAATTATGTGTCACAAAATACAAGACTTAATGTTAAAAAAATGTAAGTACTTAATTTTGCCAACAGCATAGATGAATGTAAAAAACAATGAGAGTGATAGTTATTGCAAGACCTGCTGCAGGTTCGATTCCCGCACAGATCTATTTTTTTAAAATGTGTTCTGTTTAAAATTAGTTCTATGTTTAAAGGTGGTAAATATACCTAACACCTTTGAATTAATTCCAAAACCTGTAATACAGGTAAATTATCGATAAGGTAAAGTAACAATCTATTTATAAAAAACAGGCAGTATACAAAATATGCTTATGTTTAATGCGTTAAAATAAATAGCGACATGGTAGGTACTGAAAATTTTGCTAACCTAATCTAATAGATACCTATTGAAATAACATTTTCGTACAAAACATTTAAAAAAATATAATGTTTCTAAGAAATACGATTTTATCCGCCACGCCACTTGTAAAAAAAACACAAAATAAAAACGAAGTATTTTGTGCGAAACGGCAGTTTATACATAGATTAGAACTATTTATTTATTATTACAAGATGCGACTAAATGACAAAAGTCCGTCTTATAATGAGGTAACAACATGCTAAACCAAGTTTAATGTTCTTATTATAATTAAAAAAATTAAAAAACACGCCTTCCATGTCAAAAAAAAATTAATAAAAACAAGTCAAATATTTGCAGTCGGGGTCGGTTACTTGAAACAATTCATTACAGGTCCCCCGACTGCAAATATTTGACTTGTTTTTATTAATTTTTTTTTGACATGGCAGGCGTGTTTTTTAATTTTTTTAATTATAATTTTTTATTTAACACCTTTTAGTGAACAACAAAAAAACGCGACACAACACAAAAAAAAATATCGTTCGGAACCCTTTGCAGGCGATTTCGACTCACACTTGACCATTTTTTAATGTCCACATAGCCTATGTCACTCGGGATAACTCAAAGCTTCTAATGATACCACAAACATTAAAATCGGTCAAGCCTTTTAGAAGTTATGGTGGAATAAAGAAACTCACAAACATACATACATACATACATACATACATACATGAACCCTGAAAACATAACACTCCTTTTTGGGCAGTCGTGTAAAAAATGATACCTAATGAATTATCCCACTTTAAACTATCGAAAGAAAAGCTTTTATATCAACATAAACACGACGACAATACGAAATGTAATCAAGTACGCACCTTTAAATGTGGTAACGTCCTTACTGCTCCGCGATGACTAGAACAGTGACAACTAACTTCGGCCCGTAAAGCAAGGACAAACAGTTTCCCGCCTGTCGGATGCAAACCGTGAACAAAACTTGTTTTATCGCAACCTGCAGCGTTGCAGCCTTTTTCATAAAAGTTTTTTTTAATGCATTGTTGGTTGTGGCTTTTGCAAGCTGTGCATGCCCAGTTTTTAACAGTAGGTACCTATGTTAGACGAATGGCATAAATTACAAGTTATTTTCCATAAGTCAAGGACGGGCAAGGCATACGCATACCTATTATATTTAAGTTTTGTGACGGCTATTAGAGGCAAACTGGAAATAAAAAATATTATATTTGTATACACTTACGACATAAAGGAAAAGCTATTAAATTGTGTGGTTACGACTTTTGAACTTATAGGGGTTGCGCGATGTATTATAAAAAAAAACATATGTTTATATTTAACCGCGCTTTCATTTGCCACCTGTGTTGCAAGATACCTTAGATAATAATGATAAAAAATTTAGAGAAACATAAAGACATAAATTATGTAAACCTCCTTCCCATGTATGGTCATGTCCTAATGGCATTTATTCCATAGTTGGAGCCTCCGAAGGGAAATGAAAAGTTAATAAAAGTACTATTGGAATCTAAATGAATGGCGTGTGAGATTAATTTACATGATTTCATATTTAATTAAATATCAAAAACAAAGATGCCTGTCTAAAAAGACTCATTACAATGTACCGTTCTCACAGATAAAAAGTTGCGTCAAAAACATATCTTTTCGTTTGACAGATGTCAGAGGAAACTGACAATTTCACAAGTGACAATTACATTGATATAATCGAAACAAAAGTGAAAGATAAAAGTTTGATGGATTAGTAAACATGAGAAGTGACAGACTTACATTATAAATTATTCCATAGAAAACAATAACAGAAATAAAAATGGATCCCGCTCTCCTCCGAGAACGTGAAGCGTTTAAGAAAAAGGCACTCGCTACACCGAGGTACGTTACATGCTTGTGTAGACACCGTTAGCCCACGATTACTGCTCGCTTCGCGCTGTCACGTCTGGCGCGCACTTTCTTTCTCTCACTCCCACACAGGCACCAACAACCCAATTATTATCAATTACATCATGATAACTATAGAAAAACTGTTGGGAGTTATGGTCAACTTTTTATATAAGCATATGCATTATTATTTTTTGATTAGAATATTGTTATATATGTGTACACTTGAGGTAAAATTAATCAGCTGTATGTAGATCATATGTTATTGTTCCTTGTCTAGAACTTACACAATACAGTAGGTACCTACACTTAGTTAATACAACCAAATATAATGTTTCAGTATTGAAAAGAAGAAGAAAGATGAGTCTCAATTTAAAGATGATAGTAAAAAGAAGTCAAAGTCTTCATCAAGCACGGCCAGTACGGGGCCGAAGCTTGATGCTTCAAAGTAAGTAACAAATATATTACAAATATTGTTATAATGGTACAAAAGTAACAACTACTAAGTTGTATTGTGTTTCTAGCTATAAAACAATGGCAGGCAGCTCATCATACCGGTTTGGTGTGTTGGCTCGCATTGTCAGGCACATGAGGGCTCGCCACCAAGAAGGTGATGACCACCCTTTGACACTTGATGAAGTCTTGGATGAGACAAACCAGCTAGATCTTGGAAATAAAGTTAAACAGGTTGGTAAAGTTTAAAAAAAAAGTGGTTTGTTGTTTACAAGAATTAATTTTACTGTCACTACTGCTTAGAACTAATCTAAAGATTATAAACTACTCAAAAACTTTATTGGTGCTTTTTCTAATCTTTGCTCAAAACATGATAATAATATAATGACCTTCATTCCACATTTTTAGGATTATATCATACCATGCCTTTTTACTATTTGTTTAAATTTTTCAATGACCTTATTTATTTTTAAATGTTGTAGTGGTTACAAACAGAGGCTTTGCAGAACAATCCAAAGATAGAATGCTCGCCAGATGGAAAATATATATTTAAGCCAGTCTATAAAATTAAGGATAAAAAGTCTTTATTAAGGTTAGTATTTTAAAAGTAATATCAATAATGAATAATAATAGATACTTATGATATATTTTTTTTCTGATTGGTATAGTATTTTAATTAACATTACTAATAGTTTTATTTCTATTTTTATAGATTACTTAAGCAACATGATCTCAAAGGTCTTGGAGGTATTTTATTAGAAGATGTCCAGGAATCCTTGCCCCACTGTGAGAGAGCACTGAAAAGTTTAGCACAAGAAATTCTGTACATAGCCCGGCCAACTGACAAAAAGAAAATATTGTTTTATAATGATAAAACTGCAACATTAGATGTAAGCAATATACAATATCAATAGTTATTTTTTTATTAGGCAATGCTAGTAAATATTAAAAACTTTTTTTATATTTAACAGGTAGATGAAGAATTCGTAAAATTATGGCGAGCAACAGCTGTTGACGCCATGGATGATGCGAAAATCGAAGAATATTTAGAGAAACAAGGTATCAAGTCAATGCAGGACCATGGGCCAAGAAAACCCGTCGTGCCGAAACGAAAGAAAACAGCACAAAAACGGCGGCAGTTCAAAAAACCCAGAGACAACGAGCATTTGGCTGATGTGCTTGAAACTTATGAAGACAATACATTGACCCAGAAGGGTGTTACTATTAAATAAACAGATTTTATAAGCACAATCATTTTAATTTACCTGTAATATTCAATAGGGAGGCTGTAGGTGTTTGAACCAGCAAGCAATTGAGACCCCTAAATCGTCCAAATATGCATAATAATATTAACAATTGAACTGTCCCGTCAAACAGGGAATGTCCATATCTCCGATCAAAGTAATACAAAGCACATAGTGTGACAAATTGGACAGAGAATGGTTAAAATCAATGTGTTATAAATTGCATCTTTTCTACCTCGGGCCTCGCCAGCTCACATCACAATCGAATAATACCTCACATCTGAATTCTATAACGATAATAACTAAGAACTGAGATGTTCTAATTTTCTGTTGTGTTTTTAATTATTTTTTTATATAATGATACTATTTGAAACTCACTAAAGTATTTAGTTCAATTAGTATCACAACACTAATCAAATTTACTGTCAGTAACTAAGGACTAAGGTCAGTAATAATCAGTTTGAAACAGAAATCACCTTAGATTATAGGTACATAATCTAAGGAAATCACAGAGTGTTAACGTGTTGAGAGCATAGAGAAAAGTAATAAGTAGGGTTGACTGCATGTTGACTGAAATGTCACAATGTTTAATAAATATCATAAATATTATGATTATTATTGTCGGTCGGCTTAAATATTATACGATTCCTTGTACTAAAACTTTCTATATGGAAGAGATCGAAAACCAATAATTCAATACTCAGAAGCAGGCATCGGAATCAAGATTGGAATCCGCACCAGTACAGCCGACCGCCAATGTCGTAAGAACGAATGTTGTTGTTTTGTTGTGAGACCAACATCAGAACATTTGTTTGTAATGATTTGAACCAACTGTAAGGGTGCGTCCACATCTGACGAACGAGCATTACACGAACAGTTCGCGAGCCGCTCGCGACCATGCCGTGAACGCACTAGTATCAAAAACGCCGTACGCCAAACGTGAGCGCGCCGCTCACGCCATGTCGCGGCATGCTCGCCAGCGGCTCGCAAGCAGCTCGCGAGCTGCTCGTGTAAGGGTGCGTCCACATCTGACGAACGAGCAACGAGTCAGATGTGGAAGCACCCTTATGCTCGTTCGTCAGATGTGGACGCACCCTAACAGGTAACTTTTTTAAAAACATACCTAAATAAATTAACTTAAATGCCGCCGAATGTACTCAAGTGTGAGTGAAGCTGAGAGCTTCAGTGAAAGAAAACGGAGAAGCGACATTGTCAGTCTCCAATAGAATAAAATAACACATTTTAATAAGAAAAATATTTCTTTTATTTATAATCGCCAGGTCCATAGTTTTTAAAGACCCTTTACAAAACTCTTAAACAAGTAGATATGTTACAATTTAATATTACTGTGTCTAAAAGATAAAATAAGTGATATTTATGTACTGTAGTAACTTAGTGTACTGAATAAATTTTAAAATTGTCAATAATATGGTACCTATAACCTTAGACTATAGATAACTATAGACCGATAGTATCGCTAGTTTTCCTTCGTGCCAAGCGAGAGCACTTTTTGTCTGTATCTAGTACATTCGTTTACTGATTTAAAGTTATTTTTCGCGCAACGAGAGACTTATATGCGAAAATATCGATGGTTTCGACATTGTTAGGATAATATTAGGGTTTTAGATAGTTTTATTAAAACGGCGCGCTCCGTCTTGATACAAAATTTACGATAAAACTAGTTCATACTAGTGCTCACGGTTCATACACTGATAGGCTCACTCTTTAGTTTCTAATCTATACTCTAAGGGTATAACCTAAACTTAATTATTATGACTCTCCTCTATGCTTACTACCGAATACTCATACACAACTTTTTTGCATTCGGTGTCTAATGCTGTCTCTAACACCGACATATTACAATTAATGTGAGTGATAGAGACAGGTAGACTTTACAACTTCGTTTGACTATACGGTATATAACTTAAAACTTAAGAATGATTAAACTACCCAACAATAAAAATTACTGTATTAAGGGTATGTTAACATTTTAAAATATCACATCCTCAATCCTAAACTTAAATAGTATTTGTCTATCTTTACAAAAAAAATATTTTTTTTCTTATATTTTGTTACATGTATTTGATTATAGAACAATACTTCAATGGTAACAACTATTTTTTCAAATGAACCTTACCGTCAAGACAAAGAAGGTTAAATATTCCGTGTATATTATTATACAAAATAGAAATATTTAATATTATGTATCTTTAAAATAGTACACTTTATTAAAATAATTTTAATTTCGACACTTCTAGCTAAATCTATGAGCATAAAATAAAAACTATATAACAAAATAAGAGGTAAATTCTATACAGCATAATTTTATGACTAAAATAATAATATAATGTACTTTTTTATAATATTAAAGAAGATATAACTAAGATAAGGAAATAATTATTTTTAAACATATTTTTTTTTATTATATTAAAATATACAATTTCTTATTGTAATATGTTTGTGTTATGTATTACCATATTCAATTAATAACTTATTGGCATAACATTGTTATAAGGGTTAAAATGGTTTTTAACCATTTAAAATACCATAAATGCATAGGAAGTTAAATAATAGACTAGGATTAAGTACTTTGTTACGACTAGTGATAGTAAGGGTGCGTCTAAACCTGACGAACGCGCACCGAACGAGCATACCACGAACAGCTCGCGAGCTGCTCGGGAGCGGCGCGCGCACGTCAGATCTGGACGCACCCTTAGGTAAAGAAAACAAACGAATAACACTGAGGATACCTTCTATAAGTGCTTTAAACGATCTAAATTAGAATACGTGTAAATACGTCATGCAAGCTTATGCGCCTGCAAAATTACAAATACAAGAATCTTTGCAATAATTAAGAATTATACAAATAACAAGTATAGGTACTTACTAGGTATATATTTTTTAACATGACCACAAAGTGTCATATACTTACTTAATACATTATAATAATTATAAAAGTGCAGATGATAAATCAAACCCATAATTTCTTTGTGGTATTTTAAAATATTACTGCAAAATAAACTTCGAACAAAAAATATCAGTTTATAAGAAATAAATCGAGTAATAAAATATAAGGCTTTGCCAGTTACACTATTCTAATTGTATTGTCTTAAATTCTAAACTACACCCTGTATCATATCACTATGGGATACCTGTCAAACAGCAAGCGGTACACCTGATTTTAAGATACCACTGCTTGTAATCTCCAGCAACAGGCCTTGGAGATGCATTGTCTTATAGAATTGGGTTGAAACAGTCGACAACTAAAAAAAAATAAAGGGACGAAGAGTAAAATCACTTCACGTCACCGTCGATACTGCGATAGGGTATTACTTACACAGGTTTTATTCATTCGACTGTGTGAACATAAGGCCTAAATCTCCGTATACCTGCACGTTATTATGTCCTGAAGCACTACAATAATGCTGTCATGAACTTTGCCACATACTGTATTATCGTATTCCTAGCATCGACACTAAAAGACTTCTGTAAACCAATGACCATAACAAAAATTCGTCTGTATTTCTCAACTACTGGACCAATTGTCAGTATAACTGTGTACGTATCACATCACAGTCTGGTAGTAAACACGTGTGGAGCGGGTTGCTTGTGCAGCGGGCTGCGGGCCCACTTGTCGGAGAGCATGCGCACCACGTAGTCGGGAGCCAGGCACGACACCACCACCGCCACGTTCAGCGCCAGGAACGGCAGCGAGGAGAGTAGCCGCGTGTACGTGCCCAGCACGTCGCCGTCGATTTGACTGCGAATGTAAAAACATAATAAATATGAAAATAAATAAAAAGATATGGCGATTGCAAATAGATACCAAAAATGGCAAAAAGATTTCTACCCTCCATATAAAGCGAGTATGTTTATAATTAAGGTCTTTAAATACAACTAGTGTAACTTGAATATGTGAAGTACTCTATAACAGGTTATTCTTGTCACGAAAAGTGACTCACAAATTCAGTGAAAACAGCTATCCAGTTAAAATGTGTAGCCAATCTCTAACACGAGTCAGGACCTCCGGATCCCGTAGATACGGTATATTAGGATTTTTGTGTCTCCTCATTTCACCTCGGACGCAATTCACCTAGGTGATATCTCCCAGGTGAACAAACGCGACTTTTAATTTTATTAAAGTGATACATATTTCGATAATAACCTAATGGCTACTGAAAAGCCACTATAATATGTTTCGTCAAATTTCAAGGACATCAAGTTACATAAAAAGTAATGGTATAACAACTTACGAATCAACCAGTGAGTAAACAGTATTGAAGACTATATAACTGAGTAAGGAGAGGATGATGGAGAGCACGAACAACACGGTGTGGTATCGCGCCTGCAGCCACAGCTTGAGGCTCACCACCAACATCAGCAGGTGGAATAACGCCGCACCGAACATCCTGCAAGAAATATACACGGTTATTTGGATACAGTACCGAGAGAAAAATAAATGGCACAATTTGTACAATAATTATGGAAAGACGAAAAGGATATCCTGGTGGTGTTGAACGATTGGTTTTAATTTACGGTCCAAAATGAATATGACGTGAAAGAAATAACCAAGAACTAATAAATGATCGCTCTTGCAGTGACACTGGAATCAATGCACAGAAATCTGATCTTTTAACCACTCACTTTGGCCGTTTTGTGGGGAAGTATATTTTAGTTTTTAACTTAATCTTTCTCGAAACCCAATCATCGAACGTTTTTATAACGAAACCATAAGATATATCCGTTATCTATATGCCATCTTCTAGTCTGTGGTACCTTCGTTGTTTCTGAATTCCATAACACAAGTGCTTTGGCTACTTATTTGGCAATGTATCTATGTGGTGTTGTCGGCATTTATTTATAGTCTACTCACCACAAATCCACAGGTTTCCCGTCAGGATTGATGACGGATGACGTAACAGTGAGGTAGGTGAACATGTAGATGACCACAGAGTGGTAGGTCGCGGAGAGGCACCACGTTAGGAAGTGGGTCCACGACATCAACTTGTTCTTCCTTATGCCTCGGTATAGCATTGGATTGCTGGAATTAGAAAATATGTAGGTAAACATTAGTGGAATAGTATCTACGAATTATAGTGGTACTATTTTTAAAAAACATGAAAAGGCTCGACGCGCGTTTTTCAAAAAATTCGTGTATGTTGCCAGGTTCAATGTTGCAAAAAGCGTTTCCGCGCAATATTTTCCTATTTATATATAATAGCGAAAATATGTAAAGAATATATATTTTATTTAATAGCGAAAAGGGTTGGTTTTAAAATGAAAATGTAATATATAAGTAAAGTTATGTTTTTATGGCTACATCGGTTAATTAAAACAATATTTTTCAACACTTTCCAGATTAATCTGTAACTCATCGATTCTTGAACAGAAATCAGTACTAGGTAATACACATTAATATATTAACATACCTGAGTAACATGTCAGGCGGCCATCTTTGCTCAGTGACCGACAGTATTAGGCACGGCACAGACGTAAATATGAGGTTGAAGAACGTCAGGTACATCGAGTCGAACACGGACTGCGTTGAGAACACCGTGCAGATTTGAAACGCGAACTAAGGACAAAATGACATTCAGAAAAACCCTAGAGATAGATACAACATTACAGAGTGCGCATATCTGGGTAAGAACCGTGAGTACTTATATGAACTAGTTTCATCGTAAAAATAGTATCAAAAGAGAGCGCACTGTATCAAATATTACCCTAATAACATCGGAACCATCTATATTTTTACAGAAACGTCTGTCTTTGCACGGAAAATAACGTAAATCACTAAACAAATTATTTGTGTTCAACTACATACAGCCAAAAATATGCTTCCGCTATGCAAGAGCAATTCAAGTAAATATGTCATCAGCTTCTGGAAAATGGGATTAGGATTTACAATACCTACTTATAGTAGGAAAGGTATATAGGAACTTACCATTATGTTCCCAAGGACCAGATTCTTATAGAAAAAGTAGTGTATTAGCGTGGCTAGCCTCTGGTTGTACCAGTGGCCCATCACTAATAGCACTTTCTTGATCATTGAGAATTTTGTAAAGGCAAAGTCAGCAGACCTGTGGAAGCAATAAAATAAGGTAACATAATAATACTTATAGAATAATATATTTTTAGGGGTTTAAGGGTGTGCTTTTAGTACAAAAATTTGTCATACTGAATTACAACAATGGATGGACATGGACTACCTATGAGGACCACTCGAACTTATATAACAGAGGAAAGATGTCATGCTACGGATTACTCCTCCTCATCCTTGCTTCGGACTCCTTAATGAGAGTTGTCAATCCCCGTTGCGGAGTAGTCAGCTAAATAGGTTATATTATTCTATTTTTATCTAAATCCTCTTCTTACCCACACTTGAGAACCAGTAAAAAAACGATTCACATATTTCTAAGCGTGTATATATGCGTGTGTGGGTTTTAATTACCTTGCAGCCTGATGTCCTTCCTTGCCGAATATCCCAAAGCCGACGTGCGCCTCCTGTATCATGGAGATGTCGTTAGCGCCGTCACCTATCGCCGCTGTGATCGGCCGACCCGGGCTGTTCTTTATTAACCTAACTATCTGTAAAGAGAACAGACTGACATTTAATATCTTAAATTTGTATGTCTAGAGGAAGACTAGTTCTGTACTTGTCAGACTACGTAAAATGTTTACCGAAACCTTGCTTCGAAAAAAATATCTATAAGGACTTTAAATAAAAACCTTGCTACATAACTTTTAACTTTCTTACATAGGTAAATATTAAATTTAATATGTACTTATTAGTCTTGCTAATCTGTCGGGAAATAAGCAAAATGTTCGCCAATGTTAAAATCGACTAGGAGTTTATTAGAAGTTACAGGGTATACCATAAAGTATCATACAAAAAATAATGAATCATACAAACCTTAGCTTTCTGTATAGGCGACAACCTACAACACAGCACCGCATGGCAACTGAGCGATATCTCCACAAACGCTGTCGCGAAAGGGGTATCCAACACGAGGGCCATACTGGTCCCGTCTACGACTAGAGTCAGATCTCTGTAGCTTGGCTCGTTGATGATACGCTTGCATTCCTCGAAATGTGCCTCCAAGGATACGTTGTCTTCAACCCCTAGTAAAAACATTCTTCTATCGTTTTCTGAGATGTGTGCGCACGATTGCGCTACGTTTATTGCTGTTTCTACCTGCAATATTAAAAAAGAATTGTTGATTTGATCCTGGTCCAAATGTGTTGTGTTTTCTGCTGAGACTAGACTTGGTCCTTAGGTCCAAAAATATAAATATAATAACTTAAAATTGTAGGTTTAGATACTTAGATAAGAATTGATTAGAATGATAGGTAGATGTTTCCGAAAAAAAAAAAATTGTTAACAGTAGAGCCAAAATCAACTCAGCATATATAAACTCACTGCCAGATATAGGTCTAGCTTTTCGAAGATAAGACCTCTTATTACTTCACAATTTCAAAAACTGACTTTATTAAAAACCGTTATCAACACCATATGATTCAGGAAAATAATTAGGTAACAGTAATTTTATCACTTTTATCGATATCCCCAGGGTTGATGTCATTCGCACCAGATAGCGAGTTAGAGATTAGAATGATGAATATATATCCGCCACGTGAGTGCCAATGTTGAATAGCTACTACTTTGTTTTCGTTATAGGTACATCAATGAACATTATCTCTGTAGTCAAGTGGTTGGCGCTTGTATTGTAGATGTACGATTAGTAAAAGTAATATGAAAGTCTATAGTTATAAAGTATATAAAACAACGCTCGTCTTTGGAATCTTCAAAGAAGGCCAATGACTCGCAGTGAACGATACGAATAAAGAGCCAAAATCACATACATACATGCTCCGAACCCCGAAGTAAATAGCTAAAGCAAGTACCACAATCACAAGACCCGAGGCGATGAACAAAATTTTTTTTTTTTGGGTCGTACCCAAAAAAAACAAGAATCGCCAGCTCTGAGAGCTAGTGACTCTTTGAATGCTGGTATGTACGCCACTCAACCACGGAGGTCGTCCCATCCTATTCATACACATACGCCCAAATATTTATCGAAGTGATGGTTCCTACCTTATCACCAGTGAGCACCCAAGTTTTAACACCAGCTCGTCTTAACGACGCGAGGGTATCAGCCACGTCATCCTGCAAGCAGTCTTCTACGCCAGTGGCGCCGACTAGCGTCAAATGTTTCTCTAATACTCTGTACTGTAACGTCACTTGCTGGAGAGCATCTGCACTCCTGCCGTCTAGGCGCTTTATAGCTGTTATGGAAATAAAAACGGATATTGTAGGGTTAAACGACTTAATGTAAACGGAAGTGAACCTTATAGCAAAGTAAATAAAGGTCAATGTTAATGCCCACTTTTACTATATCAATTCCTGTGTATGTATGAGACACAGGGAATAACTAACTGATGTGCACTTACGAAGTAAATGACTCGAACTTCGGAACTGAGGTACAGAATACGCTTATTGTATATACGCTAATAATAGCTTATTTTTCTAGACATAAAATGAGAATGTTTTTGAGCTTGTTCTTCTGCTTCATGACCTGTTACTACGCTAATAGTATCGATGAGTTAAACATACCTTCTGTAACTTTTTCATATTCCTCTTCAGGTATTTCTCTATAAGCTATCGCAAGTGTCCTCAGACCCCTATTAGCAAACGTGGTGACATCTCTATCTGTATCTTCAATAAGAGTAGTTTCCTTACACAGTGGGAACACAGAACTCTCTGCTCCCTTGCAGAACAGCCAGATCTAAAATAACTATAATCATTAAACATACTTACATACTATGCTCGAGACCAGTCAAGTATAGATTTACATACCTTTCCATCTTTATCCCTTAAAATGATGGACATTCTTTTCCTTTCTGACGTGAACTCTATAACCTGCAACCTCTCATAGAGCTCTGTGTGTTCTCCAATCTTTAGTAACAAATTGTTCCCTTCTTCACCTAAAAACGTGACACCAATTCGTTCAGCCGCCTCAACAAGAGCCTTCTCATCTGGACTGCTGCCCTGGTAATCGATATTATTTCCATTCTCATTTATAATCGAGTTCCAAGTAACGTTATCGATAAGTCCGTTGGGAGAGGCGTTTTTTATCTTTTTCCTTCGGAAGAAGTTCATAAGCTGAAGGTTTCCGCTAGTTGAGAAGCGTGCGCTTAGTTTCTTCATGTCTTCATTGGACACTTGCACAGAATGACAAAGAGCGAGAATTCTAAAGAAGAATTTGATGTCTGTCTGAAATAGAAAGGAATTTGTGTCATATTCTGTATAATACTTATTTATAAATGTTTTTTGCTGTTACGAAATATAAGTAATTTATTTGCTATTTTTATACATAATTTAATCCTCATACAAAATGCCTTACTGCCTGTGATTAGGACTTGGGTTTCAAGCATAAAATTTGCAAATGACTTAGCGTTTTAATAATTTCCTCGTCTTTAGCAAAAGATACCGATTGTTGAGATAAAATATTACAATCTAAAACTTAAATTGAGATATGATATTTCATGCGTAAATTTTAATTAATATAATGAATATCGCAAATATGCGATACGTAATCTATCGTACGATTATATTTAAGCCTTATCAACAAGTTAGTAATATCCAAAACATTTAGAAGTAAAGTCAACAAACAAACAAAAAATCTTCGTTGTAAAACTTTAGGTGCTAAGTTTGTACATCGTCAAAGGATGTTAAAAAAATATTTTCTATCACATGATTTGCTACAATGTTAAGGGACCAAAAGGACTAATTTGGTCCTATTATAGAATACCAAACCTAACTTTAGTCTTTATCAAAAAAGTAGCTTATGAATTCAGTAGCATTTCCCTTATTTGAATAATTTTTCTATATAAATATATTTAGGTATATAAAATTCTATTTTTAGGTATATAAAACTGACCTGAAGCGTGTCCACGGGTTCAGAGGACCTTTCCACGTCATAGAGTCTGTTTTCCCTTTCTTCATACATTCGGCCTCTTATTGAACAAGTCTTAAACACCATAAGGTTCTTGGTGAGAGTGCCAGTTTTGTCTGAGAATAACACTTCCACTTGGCCTAACTCTTCGTTCAAATCTGATGTGTTGGCTACAGCTGGTCTGCCAGTCTCCTCGCAACGGAGGTCTTTGTCCCAACCAATGAATAACGCACCTGTAAAAACCCCCAATATTATTAGTAGATAATTACGTCAATCAGATCATAAATTAAGATTATTTAATTTCCGCTTTGATAGAAACATTGATTAAGTTGTAAGTTACCACGGAAAGATAAAGACTGAGTCCAAACTTTACTTTTAGAAAAAACCAAATATTTATAAAATGTTGGACAGTCTTTCTCTAAGGTAGTATCGAAGTTTGAACTTTTTACGTTCAATGACTGTTGAGGATTCGTCATCCAAAATAAATAACTAAGTATAAAGATAACCTATCAAAAGGGACTTACCAATAAACTTATATAACTCGATAGTGACGTACAACGACATCGGTATGATATAGTAATAGAGTAGCAGAAATGAGAACAGATCTTGAAGTAAATAGCCAATGGGTACTGGGTACGGAGTGCCTGGGCCCAAGTACAATTCTCTTTCAGGATTGGCCCTTTCGATGATCAGTTTAGCTGTCAATGACATAAACATTTCGAAAAATAAAAGGAGTATGAAGAATAATAGAAACCCGTTGATCGCCAGCTCGCAAGATGAGAATTTGTTCCCAGAGTATTTGGAGTTTAACGCCAGTTTTGTTTCTTCGCCTGAAAAGAATTTAAACTATCGTTAATTAATCTTTGTTCTCCTACAGTGTAGCTACCTTTTACATGAAGAAAATATACGTAGGGATAATATTTTTAATTAAAAATATCCTATCGAACTTTTCCTGATTTCCAACATTTTGCAAACATCTTCGAAATATTTATGCTATGAAGTTTCATTCAAGGAAAATCTTGCTTCTATTTATCAAATAAAGGTATATCGTTTCATGTCAACACCAGACATAGTACCTACCTAGCAGATAACCGAGAAAAATCTTGATAAAATATTCTCGATATATGCATCAATTCGTATATAAACTCTGATTCCAAAATAATCTAATCTAGAGTCGTCAAACACTCAAGGCTAAATCTACCAAAACATTATTTATATACTAACTTTATAAGCGCGCACTTTCGGCCTAGACATGTATTAGATATCTACTGTGAAATAGTAGTACTTAATCATCATCACCATCACTAGGTGGTGTCAAAAATACGGAAGTTTCTAATAGAAACAATTAGAACAAGTACTAAAATGGGCCTTAAAATGCGTTTCAACATTCTGTCGAAAATTGAAAAACTCGCATTCTGTCGAATTCTCTTAATAATGGTAACTAACAAACCCACTTACCAGTATAAATGGCGCATCCTATCGCCCACTCGGTGTTCTTGACCCGGGATCCTCGCAGCATCAGGTTGTCCGGGGTTAGCGGCAGACTGTCCAAACCTGGGATGTCTAACCGGCCATAGAACGTGTAGAGGTCTGCCACTGGATGCGGAACTTCTATCCTCATGTTTTGAGGCAGTATATCTAAAGAACGAAGTTTAGTTTGGTAGACTTGAATAAAATGGGATTCTAAATACGTCAATGCAAAAAAAAATGAAATGATGCAGAACAAATATTACTTACTCCAGAACTATTAAAAATGTAAAGTTTCGAGGTGCACTTAATTATGTTGCTCAAAACGATAATTCAAAATAAACTTTACATTATTTAAGGTCATCTCCAATGAGTTTAGATTACTTGAAATGATAACAACGTTTTTGATCTCGAGATCGATCGAGTCGTTTTATTTTCTTATCAAAATATGTTGCATTATCAGGTAAAGATTTTACAACAGGTTAAACGATTTCCAAATCTAATAATAAATGAAGACAAAATGATACCAATCATATTTTTTAATACCCTTCTTAACGTGTAATAAAAGCTAGAAAATATAAGCAAGTTAGAATGACAATGCATTAAAAAACAAACATAATTATGAAATGATTATGAAATAACATGATTAGTCAACAAATAAAAGACAACGATTTAGCAAGACAAACACGTTTATTGCCTCAATTAGAATACAAACAATTCACAAACACAATGAAATGAACTGGGTAAACATTTAGCGACATTTTTCCTTAAAATATCTGTTGAACAGCAATGTATATTATCCACCGCACATTAAATTTCAAATATCAACCTTATTGCATGGAGATAAAGTCAAAATCGAAATAACGCACGACTACCAAAACTTTGATTTTCTTTCTAGTAAATTCTGGCCATAATTTAGTGCAAAGCTTATAATATGTACTAGGCTTATCAAATTATACAGACAAATAAATATTTTAGTTTTTCTATGGAATCGATATGAATCATAAAATACACAATGGAGTCCATTAGTGGAATAAAATTGGCAAATATTTGCTGTTGATGTTTATAAACAACATACATATTGACCAATTATAAAACTTATTAGTAACGCTTAGATACAGAAACGTTAAATATATAAGGCTTAGTGCTAATATCTGTATTAGATAAGAATCTTGAATTGTATTGTCATGTCCCTGCCAAGATTAAAATGATAATTTTAAAATAAAGCTTGCAGTTTGCTTTAAAGGGTTATAAACACACACACTATAAGTAAATCTGAGATTCACAATAGTTTATATCTGCATACCTATCTTTTTAAAAGAGAAAACAAATTATCTGTTAGGAAAAAAACAGGGGTAGATAAAAGTGTACAAAAATTGTATTCTCACAACCTATAGTACCTATAGTAAGTAGTAATTCTATAGTAAGTGACAATTGAAAATGTGTCCAAATTAGAACATTTAAGTCAATAAAAATTTGACTAATTCATGCCCTTTATAAGACACAATATTATAATAGTATCCTTAGAATAAAATTAGAAAAAATAAGAATTTTCGAATAATACACTTTTCCTTTTTAGTTGTGAATTTAGTTTAGTTTGCGCTAGTGGGTGCGATTCACGTGCATACAAATAAACAAATAAGGCCAGATCACCCTTAGCCCACCACAACTAGTAGGTACTACACATAAATCTATGAACATTCAAAAATGGAAACACTTAACAAATGACTCAAAAAGACACAGAAGAAACAATCACATTCAATGTATGAGAATACATACATACGTCACAATGGCTAAATACCTGGCGTATAGCCCACTAATGGCGCCGGCACCCTTAGAGTCTTCAGGTTGGTCTCCCCGTCGAGGTTGGCGGTCGTGACGTAGCACTTGCCCTTCTCGCCGGCGGAGCACAGCAGCACCAGGTCTGCTGACACCTCCCTACCTCGGCGCACCCGGACCAATGTGCCTGGCGCGATTGACGAGTTGCGGACTTCCTTTATAACGCCGTTGTGGACGATTTCCACTGTTCAACAAAATATTAAAGTTACTGTAAAATGTTAATAGAGTTTAGTAGGATGTCGGTTGAAGAAAAACGTCGGGGTTAACCCCGATAATTTGATTTGATTTGATTTATGCCTGATAACCTACCCGTAGACGGTTTACCAGAGATTGGGTAGTAAACTGAAGTCAAACCATCTCTCGTAGGGAAAATTATCCATGGATAATTTACAACAATATTCATCTAATCCAAAAAAAGACAATCTGTTGTTGTCCTGTTAAATCGATTTAATTCTTTGTTAATCTCAAAAATAATATGGTCTTTTGATACACCTGACAAGTCCCTTTGAGGCACATGATATATGAGTAGCTATATTATATTACATTGGATTTAGTTCGATAAGATATCAAACTTCATCCATTAAACAAAAGGAAACACCTGCATGTCTTATACATATGTCAAAATAATGCTTATTTATCTTTCTGCCCTGCTTCCAATTGAATTTGAGGACATAATGCGTATGTTTTGCTATTTTTAGATACGTTGTATCCTTTCTGCAAACATTTGTTATAATGCAAAAGTGTAATCGAGTAGCAATGTAACACGCTTTGTATCAGTTCTGTTTTTTATAGAATGGAAACTAATATACGGATTAGTGATACTTATCTTTTATTGATATAAAAACAGGGAAATGTCAAGTCTCTTATTAAATTATCATATTTATTGTTCCTAAAATGACAGAAGCTCTTACAGGGCCTTTTTTATCATTTTGGTCCTTGTTTGTCTTAGACTATTTAACTATTGTAAATTAGAAACGACATAACTGCTCTTATGCTGATCACCTGAATCATTTTAATGTAATCTTTTTCAACACTTCCAATAATAGAAATAAACGATCTTTTAATCATGTTTTGATAAATTCAAGATGCAGATTACCTACTTTAATCCATTTCTTCAATTTAAACAACCTTAGTAAAACAGTCATCGAAGTAAAATACTTCAATATTGACTCAAACTGTTCAACCAACGCCCCTATGTTTGCGGAAATTCCTACCTATGAAGTGCCGATAGAATAGACGAATCATAAAAAGATAACTGACATTGTTCAAGGTTTTGCTGACGTAACCATTAGGTAATAACGTTCCTACATACTCACTAAATATGAAAGCAGTTATCGCTGAACTAATTAATACATTTGCTTTTGCCGATGTCAGCATATTGTTTTGAACTTATTATGTGATTACGCAGAAGAAAATAAATACTTATAAATCAGAACGACCTATGTAGGAAGTAGGTAGATATGATATAAATTAATTTCAGAATGTTTATGATTTAATTACTTCATGTAAGGAACTGGTTAAAGCAAAACTTTTTATCCAACTGCAGCAACGGCTAAAAGGACGGGTTTTAAAGCAATCTTGTGCTTGAAGACCTACTCTAATTTATTAAAGACCTTAACAATTTTTGTTGACCACATATGACTAAAACAATCAACGTTTAAAACATGAATCTTACACAAAAGTAATAAAACAGACTTGTTTGATAATAGCAACTTGAATTTCAGGTTAAAAATATCAGGCATAAGAATAAAGATAACATTATCAATGTTTTATGTGGTTACATCGACCTGTACGATAAGCAATATTGGGGATCATTTACATTTCATTTCATGTTACATGTATTTAGCCCTTACATAGTAAATAGGTATATAAATTTCAAATTGCGCGATATATGCTTGATTGTGTTGTATTTCGACGCATCAACAAAAGTTGAGTAATATTTTTAGTCGACTTTCATTGCGTTCCTTTTATTTTAGTTACACGCTTTATATGGTATACTAAATAACCCCAAAATGTTTTTTGCCTGACCTAATCTCCGCCCTAAAATGAAACCTATCTTCCAAGACTTTTCAGGTCCCTCTTATCAGCAAACAGTCTTGTGTTTTGACATATAAATACGATAAATAAATCTTACCTATTTGGTTGTTAACCTTGTTGTCTGCTCGATGCCGCAGCCAGTCTTCGTACCCTTGCTTCATAGCAGTCACCAGCACCATGAAGCTAAGCGGTGCTATACTCGTGAACGGTGATACGGGACTGTCTGATGAAAAAAATATATTTTATTATATTAATTTCTATAAGACATTTTTGATCAGGTCATTTAAAACTAAGGGTCTTAAAGATTAAACACTCAACAGAGCTAATTTAGATGACGCATGGTAAGATTAGTACCTATCTATTTACATATTCTACATACAAATAATAATGCAATTATAGTAGTAGTCTTAGTTGTGCAATTGTGATTTGATAATAATTTGTGACAAATGATTATTCTCCGAAAAAATTAATTGTCTTTGAAGAATTTATTCAGAGTATCATTATTACTTGACTTAAGAAAAAGTTGCAACATCATAAAAGAGAAATATGTGTTAAACGATTCATCGAATACATAACTGGACTTCTACAAAACAAGTTAATTATTAATTTAGGGATTAATTAGTACAAGTCTTATTTTTGAATCTAAGCAACAGCTAAATAATCTGCACTAAACATGATTGTGTGCCATCAATTGCCTGGTAGACGTGTCATTCAACATTTTTGTACCTTCTTATTACAGAATTCTGATTTCCTAATTGCAAACATTATTAATTAAAATCTTCTTCGTTTATCTAGCATTTCCTAAACTATTTTTATTCGACTTCCACTCACAAAGTATCATAACTACTATATTAGGTAACTACATATCGATAGTAGTTCCGTTTTTAGTGAATGAGATAGAATGACAAAATCATAAATAATTAAGTATGATAAATCAAAGTGATTAGCGAATATAGGATGCATTTGATCCGATAATAATAATAATAATAATATCCTGGGACCTCTGAAACCCTCGATAACTTTTAAAATTTGGCGTTGTGTGAGTTTATGGAATCATTTCGATCACATTCATCATTTCTGTTAGAATGTTTTACTGATGAAGACGATATTTAAGTACCAAAACGAAAAAAATTTAAAAATTGCTATGAGTATCTTTTCTAAAATACAAAGAAATTATTTCACTTGGAAAAGTAATTAACACTTATCCACATTACATATGTATATACTTAACCTGTAGACAGCTGTTTCTTTTCAGTTAAACCGGCCACTTACATTATCACATCATTATTACATATCAACACATCAATGACACATTCGATTAAAAATATAACATACCGAAGCATAAAAGTTACATTAATGTAATAGACGATATAAATCATTGAAGATAAAAGGTATATAGTATGTAACACGTAGTATGTATTTTTATTTAGCTAAGTGATTTTTTGATTTATACACACATACATACATATAATCACGCCTGTTTCCCGTACGATCCCTACGATCCTTACATACTTGTTTCGCTTCGTCCACTTTCATTATTACCTTCATACATGCTCTTCGGATTTATAATCATAATTATTTCTGACTGAAATTAAGACCGCTTATTTATACAGGCCTCCCCTTTTTCTGCCTCGTGTTACATGCAGGATTAATCATCCAATGTTTTTTTATTTTTCTAGATTAATTTAAATAAAGTTTGTTCCTACATCAGAGTCCATCGATCCGAACTATAATGGAATTCTATTAAGATCTTTTGAGATCTGTTACAAAAATCTTCCTACATAAAAATAAAAATAAATTGCGGCCTTAAAATGCATACCGATACCAATATTTCAATTAGAATAAAGTATTCAGAATTTGTCACACCAAACAATTATTTTATCATACCTAATAACACCAATTAAGTATGGCGTTGTTTTGTAGAAACAGACTGAACTTCACAGTCACACGTGGTGAAATTCACATTTAGCCACGATTACAACATGACAATATAATTACAAGATAACTATCAACTTCGTACCGGCAATAGAGATGTCAAAGATAATGGATGTATTAATTACCTAAATGTGTTTATAATATATTATTTGTTGATAATACCATATGCGTACAGACTACAGAGTAGTGAATACGGTACTCGTAGTAAAATCCGCACTGATTGAGCTATCTTAATTAATCTTAAAGGTAATATGTAAGAGGGGTGGAAACAAATATTTTTAAAACCATTTACGCCCATTTCTGAAAACACGAACTGGAGCTTCATCTAAATACTTAACGCTTCCAATATATTTTTCTATCCATTTATGTCCCACGGCAGGGCAAAGGGATCACTACCCTCTTTCCATCACTCTCTGTTGAGGGATGTAGTGAACCAATATTTATCAGTCTAGCTCGTCCCGCCATCTCCATCTAGGCCTACCGCGACGTCTTTTTTTAGGGATCCATTGGGTAGTTAGTTTGGCCCATTTGTCGTCTGACATAGAGCAGATGTGTCCAGCCCAGTGCCATTTTAGCGTGACAACTTTCCGAGTAACGTAAGAGATTTTTGACACGTAACAGATTATTGGATTCCTATCCCGGTCTTACCGTGGTCTACCAGTTTAACATCAAAGCTCCCCAATACTCTACTACCAGGAATAGGGACTTTAAAACTATTTCCAGATAATTAAAATGAAGAACTATAAGGGTGCATTTTTTCTCACGTATTTCCTGATATCAACTATTAATAATTCAGGGCGCATACATCGGTACCCTCCAATTCGCTTTGACGTTTATTCCGCACTTTAATTTCAACACACTATAATAATATGAACAATCAATACTAATCTCTAATCTTTGTTTGCAAATAAAGTTGTGTTCGTAACTCATAGTTAAATATAAAATTAAACTCATATTCGTTTTGAGTTATACGCTAGGAATTGGATAATAATAGGTATACCCAATAAGTGAAAGTTATAGTTTTTTGAAGGAATATAACTATCGCCTTTTGTCTACATTCTAAAAAATAATTATTGTCAATCAATAATATATAATGATTAAATTGCGTATGTCACAAGTGAAGCAATTTTAATAGAGGCTTCCAGCAGTTTTAATCGAATTATACCGGTATTTGATAACCCTTAACGAGTATTAAGTGGTATGATCAAAGGCTGGCAGTTCACACAAATTACCGAGTAAGGCAATAACTACATATTATAAACCGATGAAGTTGCATAAAAGAAAATTGTACGAACATTTCTAAATTGCTCTTATTTTCTTTAGTTATTGTCACCGTGACATGCACAAAAAAAAACATGGAATTAATTTTTATGAATTCCATTTTTTTGCACTAAAGGACCAAATTGCAAAAAAAGACGTTCCATCAAACTGAAAAATGTGTCATCTGTGACTGCAATCTCGTTTCCAAACACATCACACACACTGTGATCGGTTTTGTTTCTATGAGATTATTTAAATAATCAAAAAAGTTATGCAATCTAAATAAGGTTCTTTGAAAAAGTAAATTCCGTAATTTTTTAACTAACCTAAAATCGTCAACTTCCTATTTCTGGGCACGTCCTTTGCGACATAGCGAGTACCTTGCTGTAGGAAAAAAATAAGCATTTTCTGGACCTATTTAAAGGGTTACCAACTCACCTATAACAACAGAGATGAGCGTGACAATCAGGAAATAGAAGTTGACGACTCTCCGGAACTGCTCGGTCAGGTTCTTGGGTATGAACATGAGCATCGTGTACTTGGACGTCTTGATCTTGTTGTGTTTCCTCTTGTCGCCTTCTATCGTGGAGCCCACCTCAATCTGCCGCGTCTCCGATGTCGCTGATACTTTGTTGCCCTGCAGAAATGAAGCAAGGGTTATTTACGTTGTTCAGCTAAAGTTAAATTTGTTATATGTAACCAAATGTTGATAGTAGAGTTTTTAAAATTAACTGCTTCCTTTCTCAGTCGGTTTACTCGGAATCCGAGAAGAGACCGAGTCTAAAACTTTTCATACTACGACGCTAAGTGTTAACTAAGAAAGCAATACAAAAGCAGATTGAGTAATTAAGCAAGTTAATATACGTTTAAGTAAAACTGATTATATAATATAGGTTTGAATAAACTGTGTTACTATTTATAGAGATATATTAATTACTCGATATTTAAAGTCAAGAAAATTATCACTTAAAGTGATTAAGTACAAGTACATCACTTCTTTATAAGTATATACTTAATTTAAATGTTCAGATACATTGAGATTTTAAGTAAATCTTTGGAAAATTTTAGACTTCGGTTACTTTACCGGAGACGAGCGGATTCACCTAAATTATAGGTGCCAATATTTTCCTAAAGCGCCAGCCTCCTAACCTCCACAACCTAATGGTTATTTTTGTAGGTTGGTACGGTAACGCGTTCCCTTCGAATAGGTCGTAGCTACGACTATCAACCTGAGAGTAAGTCATCGTCAGCAACATTAATGAGTCATCTCAACTCAGTTGCTAAGCAACTTCCAATCATTTTGCTATTTGACGCATAGTTATCAAAGTACCGCTATCATTCTCCCTTAGGTATTTACGTAGTAGGTAGGTACTGATTACGACTATGTAATCACAAAATACTACGACTAGTAATTAGTTTGTAAAGGATAGTGTTCACACACTCCCGACCAATAGTTTTTACCTAATCTAAGTAAACATAGGGCCTCGAACCCAGAAAATATAAACCACACTCCAGAAAACCTGGTTGATTTCTCTATACATATATTACTGTATTCCTTGATGTAGGGTCATTATAGTTTTCATATTTTTTAACTTTTTTAGAAAAAAAGTTAATAGTTATTTATCAGCCAGCAGCACCCGTTGGTTGTAAAGTAAAAATAGTTTGGTTGCAATAATAAGTAATTAAAGTGGTTTAAAAATTTCGTTTTTGGGTCCAGAACCTTTGCGGGCGTCCTCATCAGACCCTTCTGCATCCTAAATTTTCATCAGAATCCAATAATGATTTAGGAGAGCATGGAGGACACCCATTCATATAAACGACCATTTTTTTTTTCTTTAATATTTTTGCATCTTACAATTTTAGTGTCATACGGGATCAAACCTGCTAATCGCGCAGAAGTTGTAACTTGTAAGGGTGATGGCCTTACTAGTCTGCCATTCGTGGAATCAAAACCAATGCCAATCAACAGTTACCCTGTTTGTTTTGTAGAAAAAATGCCGGGTTTTTACGGAGTTGGCTACAGACATGAGTTTAGTCAGTACATAAATTATTACTATCGGTCGAATTCTCAGAACGACACATCGAGGCTTTTGTCAGTAGCGTAAAATACGAGTTTTTTAAAGCTGTCTATTTAGAAACTTGCTGTAGGTTGGTTGAAGTTATATGTTTAAACATGTATTACGGTACAAGCATCGTGGGATATAACGCAAAAAAAAGTGTGAATTCAAGGTCTTTTCTATACACAGATCGATAAACATTGAATAGAGCTTTCATCTGCAATTTTCTTGTCATAGTTATTACTTTGTTTGCAGTTATACCTACGTATACTCGCATAATTCTATGTATGGTTGCGAAATGGCGTCTTTTTTTCGAGTGTCGAGTTATTTTCTTTTTCATATTCCATCCTAATCGATGAAAATGTCGATATCTAGTGCTTTGCTTGTGCTTAAAGTTGAGGCCATAGCCCCGAATAAAAGCACACACTGGATTTAAATAGGCCCTATTTAACATTTTAGATTTGGCAAAATAAAAAAGAAAATGCTTTGAATGATGGATTATGACGATTGATAATGTAAACAAAAGATATTTCAGTAGCAAAGGCTATATTAAACACAACAAAGAAGGAAAACCAATATCTGGCACCTGCTAAACAAGTCACAATAGAAACGTGTTGCTATTGTGTATAAAGTTTATAACCTTATACCTATCGGCAATGAGATAAAGACGCTTAACTACTTATTTGATAAACAACAAACAATATTGCCTCAAAAATATAGCATCATTCTGTTGATCAATCATATCGTATGATTTTTCTACATCGTGGAATTACCAAGTAATAACAATATTATAATAACACATGTATTGTATTGATATTTATTCGGTATTTCCTAATATTAAAATAAGGTAGTGAGCTGAATCCAGTACGATTGGAAGCCGACCTTAACAAAAAGGAACAAAGCTAATCAGAAAAAGGATTGATATTTGACAGGATTTCTTGGCGTCTTAATTCTCGTATGGCACGAAAACTAGATTTATGTACATATATATGTTCATTAATTACATGTAAACTTCCAAGTTGAGATAATACAGAAGGACTGTATGCGAAACATCGGAAGATAAAAAGCCTCAAAGTGAGCAAAACTTAACTTTGACGACTTCATAATCCAAGGATCACTGTGTCGTAGCCTCAAGACTATGAATCATTCTTTTAAGTGGTTCATATCGTTGCAGATACATCATCCAACACTTTATTTAGTTTGAGGTGATGAATCTCCAAACCCTTTTATCTTAGGTAACAGGTTAAAATATTAAAAAACTGTTTTCAATTCGAGAAGTCAAAAATTACCGCGATTACCTACTCGAGCACAATGACCTTCTAACCACTGAAAATAATACCTAATGTACCAAAACCTGGAAGTGAAATTATATTTGAGGAATTGTGGATTTTTGCTTAAACCCTTGGCTGGTTGGTGTCGTGAGTATTTTACAAAATCATATGCATAGGGAAAATTTCCTGAAAGGGATTAACGAAAGAAGTAGGTACTTGGCAGTTGGCAGAACTACATATTTATTTCTTATTTGAGTTCATTGCGAGTGCAAAAGATCACGTTGATGATACGACTAAAGCTTCGATTAAAATTTGCTTTAAATTAGTGAAACATGTGTGCTCAAATGTGATATGAACGATAAAAATATTCTGATTAGCTTATTAACACGCAATTTGTAGGGCTAATTTTAAACTAAAACTAAAGATATTTATCAAAGGAAAGCCCAAATCGTCTACCAATTAGCTTTCTGGGTGTTGTTTCTTACAAAAACGTTCCTTACGTTTAGTTACAAAATTAGGATACAAGGAAATACAGAAAATATTAAAATCAAAAGAGAAGTCTTTTTTCTCCGTTTACGGTTTACTCTTGGTTTTATGGTACGTGTACTTAGTGCAATATCGATTAAAAATATTTACATTTGACTTGGCATTCGAGAACTGTTTCTGAGAAAACAAGCCGCGTATTGTCCATATAATTTAATCAATGTCATGTTTGGAAAAAAATATACATGAAGATATTCAACGTTATCAATAACAATAATTTAGTACATTGTCACTAAAAGAACTGGGATCATTATTTAATTTTGAATTGGATATAGTGCAAATCCAGAAAAGCATAGGCATCCAAATCAACAACCTTATTAAGAAAGAAAAAAACGTAATTAAAACTATGAATAATAAAGCAAACATATTACCTTCATTTGTCACATGGAATTCTGATAAACTAAGTACGAAATAAACTTTTAATGAAAGCCATTAGGTGGGCGCGTCATGTTGGTGTCCACTGTTGAAGTGCCATTGGACGACTCGAGCAATGTCAAGATCGCCGTCGGTACACCGCACTGCTGCAGCTAATCGTGAGAAGGTAAGCAACTGACAGCAAATTAGCGCCTCCCGCGACATTGAATGAAGATTATCAGGGTCGATATCATAAGCATTAGCATTTGTATGTATACTAGATTGTTGGAATTCCGGAGGGAACTTTCAAGGTTTAAAAGGCAAGTATTGCCTTAAAAGATGGGGAAGCAACTTCCGCTGTCAAAAGAATTTGCTTCACATAACTCTTTGGAAAAACGCAATAGGTCCTTTTCTTCCCAAAAATCAAGACAGTGAGAAACGACTTTTGCCGTCGAAAGATTTGGTACGCATAGGACACACTTTTGAAAAAGGCAATGGCTCTTTTTCTTATGGAAAATCAGAAGCAGAAAAATGTTTCTCTTCTGTACATTTTTGTAGTTTAGCCATAAAATCTTTATATGGATTTGGTTCCAACTTTCAGGGTTTATTTATCTCAAAGACACCTACGTAGCTGGTGACAATTGAACTCGAATTAAAAATACTAAAAGAATTATTTACATGTATATACCTATACAGAAGTGATTTTGAACTTAGAAATAAAGTGTTTCCCTTCGATACTTGGGATTTAGGTATATTTTGTCGGATCTACGTCAGCCGCCTCGTTGCTATACCAAATCATTATTTCTATAGAAAAGGTTATTCGCGAATTCGCTTTCATAATCAGCTAATCTTTCCGGGGTGTCAAGATCCTTACTCTTATCTATTACTTCTAAAATATGATATCAACAATCGCAATCTTGAAAATTAGACGCTTGTGATAAGCATATGCTAATCTTATTATGGTCAATACCATTTGTGTTGCTAAATGATACGTTTAACTGTCATTCATGAATTTTTATGTTTGTTCGGTACCTAACGCAACAAAAAATGCAATTTCAATAATAACAGTAAAGTTACTGTTATTGAGATTACTGGTTTGCTTTTGCCATATAGGTGGCATATATGTAGTATCGTATGCTTGATTAAATACTTTTTCCCCATTATGGGAGTAAGATTCTATTCGGTTGAATGCATGAGACTACTTAATACTGTTATCAATATATTCTGACAAATAAATGTTCTCTTTCTTTCATTCCCTATTTCTTTCGACTCCTGCTAGTGAAGCTAAGTCCGTCATTCAATGCTAGTATTAACGCATAGAGGAGCGAGTAGACCCAAGGACCCAAGAACTTTTTAACTACATTTTAAATTCGTTACGGTCAAATCTAGAATATAGAGAAGTAGATAGTAGCTTAATGTCGTTATTCCTATGTGTTTAACGTCATTAGTCCATTTAGAAATAATTAGTAGATTAGTAGACAAGGGCTGAATCACGCGCGTTATTTTTAATTGATTATGTACACATTACTCATAAATTATAACGTAAATCATACCACCAAATATGGATCCGGCTATTTTCCCAAATTCTTGATCGTACATAGGTATTATTGGTGTACATTGATTGATTTTTACAATTTACATAGAGAAAATCATGATCTGAAGGACCTACGTAACTATGACCTATGTTTCAGTTTCTCAGCAACGTTTATGCTCCAAAATATTGACTTATTTTGACTAAGGTATTGTCCAAAGCAAAAAACGACCTTGCTTTTCTCAAGGTAAGGATATAGCTATTGTAGGTACCCACTACTGCAAGGCACTTGCTAGATCCAGTATTTGGAATATCATTCAAAAATGCAAAAATTAACATGCAGTTGTCGTTAAAAAATATATTTTTTACTGGTTAAGCAAGTGTTCAATGTAAATTATTTAAATTGACTGATATGGGGGTTAGGTTAGACTCGAATAGACTTGTCGCGGTAGTATGCGAAATGCGTTCCCGCCTGGTACCCGGCAATAGGGAACGGTGAAGCACTCCGGTGGTTTTAACCGGTAGGAGTCCGGCACACCCCTCCGTCTTCCCCAGGGCGTTGGTAGTCCATGGAGGATTTCCAACAGGGCAAAAAAAAAAAGGACTCGAATAGACTTACAGAATTTGGCCTTTCTCGGATGTGAGTACTAGGTTACCAGTATTTAAAATTATTTACAAGTTAGAGTACATACAATTAAAATGTTTGCTGGTTTCTAAAACATGTATATTATGGATACCATGACTGTTGAAAATTATTACTGTAATTTGATGATTTACTTCATCTATTGAATTAGGGTAACCTGTAATGATAGATGTAAGGTGTGTAATAAATAAATAAATTATTAAACAAATTATAAGACCAGTTTTATTAGCACTTGATTATAGCAATACGTGCGAAGATAACACGGAATTAAGAAATTTTCAGTTGCACTTCCAAAAACACTAGTTGAGTTGATGAAAACGTAAGTTATTTGGTATATAATATAAGGTTTATTTTATTTAAATAACCTTATAAGTATTAAAGAAGATATGTTTTTACCATAACACAATGAAAACATTACTTTTAAAGAGTTATTTACGTGTCTGTTTATCAACAGCAACGTAACATAAACATCATATGTAATTACTTCTCTAATCACTATAGATAAGCATCATTACATATATTTAACGACCCGAGTTTTAAATTACTGTGTTTTTTTTTATTTTATTAACCTAAGCAGAGAGTTTGAATACAGGATCCGTAAACTACCCCTCGAATCAAAATCTTGAAAACAATACCGCTTTCCGATTGGTCAAATAAAGAATACGTAGCCACATGATTGGTTATCAACTTCCGCGAACAATAAAACTACTGTGAATATTTTAGCTGGACTTACATTGCAGCAACAGCAGATGAAGTTGACACACGACCTAAGGCACTCGCACAACCGCCGAGTCAAATTGTAAATAGATACACCACACTGTCTCATTTTAATCACTATTCGCACATTTTAAACGAACACAATCGTGTGACCGTGTACACTGAAACTCGAATACAACAATGGATTGTCGGCTAAGCTGATAGCGAAAACTATCTTATCGTGTTCAATACGATATCAATAAAAGTTTGACGACATGATACCGCCCGAAATGTGACGTTGGCCCTAGACCTTCAAAGTTTGTATACAGCCTAACAGATGTTCCAACTATCTACATTTCGTGTAACGTTACCGCCAAAAAATGTTGAAATAATATGAGATACGAAAGTCATTCTAATTGGTTGTTCTAAATAAGTTTTAATTAATTAAGTCATTAAATTCTGAAGGCTGAGTTATACCTAAAGTTTGCAGAAAGGGGGACGTTCTAAATTAATCCAATTTTTATATCTAAGTCATTAACATTATGTTTTTTCTAGGAAACAGCAAGTGATAGGTAGGTACATAATAGTTTCAAGGATGAATAATTTCATATATTTAATTATAATGTGGTTGAGTAAACTAGTTGATGTATTAGCAGACTGACGATTACTGTAATTTGTTTAGTATGTAAGTACTATGATGTCGCCTTTCTTATTTAACTGCAAGTTATTATTCTTTAGTAGGTACATGTCTGTTGGACATTGAATGTCTCTATTCAAGTAGGTAAATAAGTAAAACTAACTTTAAGTAGTTAACTTCGAATGCTCGCATGGTAGAGTTAGTAGGTTTCGCAAAACAAAACTGCGCGGTTTACTACGGGTTCAATTCAATCCCTGCATAGGTCAAATATTTGTGATCAAAAAACATTTTTTTCTTTTTTACTGTATTACCCGACATTGTTTAAATCTCCGAGACATGGAAATGATTACTTACATAGTTATTTTTTTAAACATCTGCATTATATCCAGGCGTATATCCTAAATTATTTATAAGTACGACAACTACAGATACCTACTACAAAAAAGAACACTGCGCAGTTATAATAACTGGATGTCACTCATCATTACATACATAGTTTTACAAGCCTAATCTACAAACATATTTGGTCGGTGTGCAGATTACACAACCTGATAATAAGTATATTTCTATTACCTTGTCATTTGTAATCACAAATCAAAGTGTGTATTGCATCACACAGGTAGGTTAATACAGACGAACATAGAACCTCCTCCTTTTTTGAAGTTGATTAAAAAATAAAAGAGTTTTGAAAAGGCTGGATTCAGCCAGGAATATATAATGATGGTAGATTTACTTTTAAATGTCTCGTATTACAAAAAAACTAACAGCAATTTAAATCCAGAGTAACTTTGCTCAGAACAGTAGCTAAGTATCTATATCATCATACCAACTCAGTTGGCTCATTTTATGGACCCAGTAGAAACAATAATTCACGAAAATTAACCTTCCGACTTTGACATAAAGGTGAATTTAGGTCAAATTGTTACATTATGTGTGGGCAATTTTAAATACATAACCTCTAGTGCAGGGATGGCGAACCTTTACGTATCGATGCCATTTAAAAAAAAAGTTTCATCAGGTCATAGACGTGCCATCAACTAATTTGTTTATTGAGAAAATAATTATAATAAATAACGCATTCAATGTTTCCGAGATTTTTTTATTAGCATTTTTACTTGTATTAACTGTCAATCTTTTCGTTTCAATTATTTGTAATTGTTTCCTTGTTTCTTAAAGTACATTTAATGTTTTTTTCGTAGTGCGTATAGAACTATGAGAGGATATTAATGACGTGCCCAAAATATTGTGTTGAATGCCACTTATGGCACGCGTGCCATTGGTTCGCCATCCCTGCTCTAGTGGCTTCTTAGGATTTTACAAAGAATTAGTCCAAAAATCCATTTTATTAGATTATTTAGATTTAGACTATTTAAGTAAAATATAAAAAACTTACCTAAAGTCTGTATCAAGGTGGGTTTTTCTTGCCATTGTTGCCAACATTAATTTAAAGAGTGCTTTGGTTCTCTTTGGGAAGGATACTGTAAGTAAAATGAAGATTACAGTTTATTGAAAAAAAATTCAAAGCTGGCTTTAATAGTATTACATTATTTTTACTCAAAGCCATGAAATATAAGTTATATGTAAATAAATAAATAGAATTGAAATATAAGTATGCAATTTATTTGCAGCCAATATGATTAAAATACATTATAATACAAAAACTAGATATCTTTTTACAAATCTGAATCTTAACAGCAATGAATAGATATCAAAATTTAATTTTAAAAATTTTACACATAGCTCTTTAAAATTATATAGGTAGGTACAGCCTTTAGCTACATTCTCTAGTATAATATACATATTTAAAAATATACAGAAGTCACTATGAAAAAAAAGCTAGCCTTTGTAAATAGCAATTCTATGAAACAGTCTCAAACTTTCTACACTATATACCTGACTAGTGTTATAAACCATACTCTAAGGGCAGATTAAGCTTAATCAATGGTGTTATAAGACCAAGGAAGGTCACAATAATATTCTTAGAAGAACTACTGAAAGCTGCCAGTAATGTTTCTGTGTGGCACGGATGAACAACAAAATATGGCCGCTGGAGTATAGGGTGCTCCTGCTGTGTTATCACTGAGTAGAAGTCCTTCTCATTGATTCTGAAAAAAAAGGTTATATTTTTTTAATACTGGTTATTAAGTAATGAAAAAAAGTCCATGTATGTTTTGGAGCTATGGTATTTATCAAAGAGGTTGTAAAATAGTAGTATTTAAGTAGGTGGTAAATTCTACTTACTGAATAGCAGACACTTTTCTAACATCTTCCAATGATAATAATGAGCCAGTAGAATTCCATAGGTTGAAACTGAATGAAGGCACACCATAACTCAAATGGTAGAAAATCACATATTCTACTTTTAATAATTTACTAATATTATCATCTTCTAGCAGTATAAACGTGTCTTTTTTTATATACGTTTTAAAAGGGTCAGTGTTATCTTCTTTTATCTTCCAACCATCACCTATTCGGTTAGATATATTTACAAATTCTGTAGCGGCATCTAGAAACTTTTCAATCGTAATTGTGGTGGAACTCATAGCTTAAATAAAGTTCTTGTCACACTATCTCCAAATAAATTAAGTTCAATAATTATTCCATTATTGTGTATCGTATTCAATTTCAATTTAATATATATCAAACTTTTCAACTTCAAAATGTAAACAAACACATATATCGTAAATTATCAAAAATGGACCATACGGCAACCGCATAGAACCTAAATTTGACCAACCTTTGATAACATAAATAAAAGAAGAATTTGTGACTTATGTCAAACCACAGTTGATATAAAGTATTTTCATGCTAGTGCAAGACCATAGCTTAGACTAATAAGCAACTTAATTATTGTAATTATTAATTACTAGGTAATTAGTTTCATTACTTCTTAGTGATTATAATGGTTTCTAATGAATATAAATCCTGATTCATAATCAATAATTGTATTTCAGTATTTAATAGCGATGTGTTCAGTCACGCCTATGGTTTCATTTTGACATTAACAGCAGAGCACGTCAAACGTCACGTCACATCAGGTCACATCACATACCATACGTCATTTACATTTTGTGTCTTTAGCACACCGTGTTGTTTCGTGTTTAAAAATAATAAAAATAACTATTTAAATCTTATCAGAAGGCGATAAATATAACTAAACAATCCAATAAGTGCGCCTATCTACGAAACTGTAGTTAGTTTTATTCAGACGTCGTCATAATACCAACGTTTTGTGCGGGACAAATCAAGAAACAAGTATTTAGTGATTAGCCATCAACGAACACATTGTAAGGGTGCAATTAGAGTTTTTACAGCGTAACAAGTGATAAGGTAGTACCTACTGTTCAGTTTCTTTCTTAATAATATTTGTTATTCGTCATATTTAAACTTATAAGTACATATTCTACAAATAAATATTATTTGCTTAACTTAAACAAATAAATAACGTTATTAGTAATTGTAAATAAATTATATAGTGTATGCGACTACGTATACAAAATAAACTACCTGCTTTTAAGTAGTTATTTAAAGTAAAAAAATATATTTTATACTTTTCTATATTTAAAACTTTGTTTCCAGAAGCTACTATGGATCAAATAAAGAACAACTGGTTCACTGAGTCATGTGAGATGTGGCCAGGCGGCACCTTCTCCATCCAAGTGAAGGAGGTCCTACACACAGAGAAGTCTCAATACCAAGATATATTAATATTAGATACCACAAATTTTGGCAAAGTTATGGTGCTTGATGGTATTATACAGTGCTCTGAGAAAGATGAATTTTCTTACCAGGTGGCTAGTTTTTATTATTTAATAATTCTTATTTCATTTTGTATTCTGTTGGCTGGTATCAAGGAGATACTGGGTTTTCTGGTCAAATAAGTAGTAACACTCGAAAAGTGAGATCTAAAAAAAGAGTACCTCTTTACTGCCTTAAATATTAAAGTAATGTATATTGAAAGTAAAGGCAAACACGGAATGATTCATTTACACAATAAAAATATCATTTTATTTATTTTTATTTACATGTCCACATGTCAGTATTGGCAATAAGAAAAACCTTATATTACTATCTCAAGTCTCAAATCATGATAATATTTTTACATCATTTGTATTATGTAACCTATTTAGTGTCTCACTGTTTTGTTTATTATATCTTATTTCATCAATTTATTTTCAGGAAATGATTTCTTTCTTGCCACTATGCTGTCATAAGAATCCAGAGAAAGTTTTGATAGTCGGTGGAGGTGACGGCGGCGTCGCACGAGAGGTTGTTAAACACCCGAAAGTCAAAGAAGTTGTGCAGGTATGTACTTAGAAATCTATTCAATATACTGTATTATATAGTCTGAAAGTTTAATTTAAAGATTAATCTTTCAGACATGTTACAGCAAACTATTGTCAGAAAACTTGTGCCACATCAAGTCTTTAAGAAAGGCAGCAAAGTTGAACAAACACTGTGCTGTACATACTATATTAAGACATCAGTACATTCACTTGCCCCTCGAAAATAATAAAATAGTTTAAGAATTCTAAATTCTTAGCTTTACTGTAGAAATATTAAAAATATTAGAAACTACTTCAAACATCATATTAGACGCATGTTAATTATCCACATTGGGTCATGCTGATTATTTCAATCACAACTTTGTATTATGTTGAAATCCTTGAACTTATCAAGAATTCCTTTATTATTCTTCTAAGATAAGATTTAATAATTACTCAATGAGTTCTAACTTATTTAGATATAAAGCAACTTAAAATTAACCAATATAATACATAAATAAGGTAATATCAATTTTGTTCAAGCAAAACGTGCAGGTAAAATTATATTACAACACAGCCTTGAGAGGCAATGTTTTCTAAACAATCATATGAAATGTTAACAATTTTCAATTTATACAATACCTGTAGCCTATATGAACTCATTGTTATTACTTATTGTTTACATTAAGAGTAAGGTGAGCTTATGTTACAACAGAAGCATTCAATGTCTAATATAAATTTTGTATTTCGTCATTTCGTTTTCTGCTGAATACTTAATGAAACTGTTATATGTATAATGGAATATTCTTGGTCAACTTCCTTCTTTCTTTGACGTATTCTGAAATAAGAAATCGCGTGAAATATTCAAACTATCCAATTTTATTTTGCCTTTAAAGTGTTGCTTTTCAAAAATATTTTTCGGTAGTTTCAAGAAGCCATTTTTATGTATGTTCACTTTTAATTTTAACTCAAGCATAAACTTAAGAAGTTAATTAGAAATATTCAAGCATGGTACTTAATACGACTTTTTAAGCTGTATGTATATGACTTCTTCTGTCTTTATATTCTAGGGAATGACAGCATAGTGGTTAATTAATTAATATTCAAAGGTACAATCATATATTTGACGGGCCTGTTGGTCTAGTGGTTAGTGAACCTGACTGCTATACCGGAGGTCGTGGGTTCGATTCCCACCCAGGACAAATGTTTGTGTGATGAGCACGATCATTTGTTCTGTGTCTGGGTGTAATTTATCTATAATATGTATGTATTTAGACATATATAAGTATGTTTATCAGTTGTCTGGTTACCATAACACAAGCTCTGCTTAGCTTTGGATCAGATAATCGTGTGTGCGTTGTCCCGGAATATTATTATATATTCGTCATTTGACCGAAACAATACCGCATTGATAACATATTGGTAACCCCGTTATCACCTACCACATGGTTATCTAATGTTATGTGAGGCTGATAACGGTTATCGTACAGGAAGGGTAGTTTATCTGCCAAGTAGGGTACAATAGACTTCGTTATTGATTCTCGTTTTTACATAAATGTGAAATATGCTTACAGTTTCTTAAACTTATCGAATCATTGTAATTATTAGGGTGCGTCCAGATCTGACGAAGGAGCATGACACGAGCAACTCGCAAGCTGCTCGCGAGCTGTTGGACGCACCCTTATGTGTAGTATCAGATTTTTTCCGTCCACCACGAAATAGGAGTAATTAAATTAAAACATTTTCCGCGGTATCTATGTTGGTAGCTATGTCTAGAACATAGGTCAACTTAAACATTTTCATGAAAGTATATCTGTCACTACAACATACCCTAAGGTGACAAAGACGGCATTGAACTGACCGGTAGCTTAAAATTGTAGTCCATTTATTAAACTATCAACTTCATTTTTATTTTTAACCAATCAATTATTTTAAATTTCAGGTAGAAATCGACGCTAAAGTCATCGAAGTATCAAAAAAGTATCTTCCATTCATGGCGGTCGGTTTCGACAGTCCGAAGCTTACCCTTCACGTTGGGGACGGCTTCGAGTTCATGAAGAATCACAGCCAAGAGTTCGACGTCATCATCACTGACAGCAGTGACCCCGTGGGCCCGGCCGTCAGCCTCTTCCAAGAGAACTACTTCTCGCTGATGAAGAGCGCGCTCAAACCGAACGGTATTGTATGCTCGCAGGCTGGCACCATGTGGAACGATCTCAACCTCGTCTCCAACACCTTGAAGTTCTGTAGAAATCAGTTTCCTCGCGCCACTTACGCCTACGCCTCTGTCCCCACCTACCCATCTGGCCAAATAGGTTTTGTTATTGGATCTTTAGACAACGATATCATTTTCGATACCCCATCACTAGTTCTGTCTCCCGAAGATCTGAAAAAGATGAATCTGAGATACTACAACAGCGAGATCCACAAAGCGTCCTTCGTTTTACCCACGTTCGTAAGAAGTATTTTGGCTTGAATATTATTTTGAAACTTGTAGGTACTTACATGTGCATTTATTTTACATTGTAAGCGTCTTTATTTGAAGGTATAGTGAAAGCCTAATTGAATCTGTAAATACCTTCATTTTATATAGTTTTATTTTGTAGTCGGGTATTTTTCCAATTCCACTTTTTTACGATTTTTTATAATGTCAATTAACAAACAAATAATTTTGCTAAAATTATAATTTATAAACCTTAGGTACGTAATTTACTACGTATTCTGAAATCCTACTAATTCACGATGATTTTAGTTTGAATAGTGTAAGAAAGACGTATTTTTCGTACGTACCTAGAAACGTGTTCGATAGATATTGCACTATGGTGAATAAACCTAAACTAAAACTACAATTTCTCGAATAAAGTAATCATTATTTTTTAATGTGAATGTGACGCTAAATTACTCTTAAGCACCTATGTAGGAATAAATGTATTGATTGCACTTTTATGCATAATGTTATAAATAGCGGTCCATAGTGAATACAATATTTTCTACATTGTTACTACATTGCAAATTATATTAGTATGTAAGTGTTATTGACTATATATTAAGATTATCTACATGTAATACTCGACTCGAACTTTATAACATTCCATAACATACATACCTACTATATTTATAGCAAAAAATAATGTTAATACATTTCTAGTCTGTGATTGTCCTTTCTCTGTAGTGTTTAGTACATTGGGATCAAATCATAGACTGATAAGACTAAATAAAAAGATAGCACTATTTCGGGATTTGAAATATTTTTAATCTGAGGCCAATGACAAGTCAAACTTATAGAATACTGATGTCTATGTTTTCAGACACTATGGTCCACGTTTTAAATTTTATTTAAATATTGCATTTCTAAGGTCTATGTTTATAAAAGTATAATGAAATCTCGAATAAAATAGATTGCAGCATTATTTAATACAGGTGTTGATGCCTTCGTGTTTTACACTAAACTAGATTGCTCAGATAACTATGTGATAAAAAATCGTAATAAATATTTTGTACAATATTTTGTATATTTTTATAAATGTTAAATCAGGGACAATAAATATATTTTTATAAATTTATTTTGTTTTTATTATTACAATCATAAGTACCTAACTGTATACGTAGCTAGTTATAAAAGATTTTTTTAATCTCAGCTAGATATCTATTACCTAATACCTACTTAGAGGCTGATCCTCATTATTTTAGGGAGTTCTTTTTAAATAGGAAATTAATAAAAATACAGATATGATCATATTATTTCTATTGCACTTGAGAAATAAAAGTAGGCATACATTTCCAGTCATAAAAATAACACAGCTCAGTTTTGTTTGACTTTAACTTTAGTTTTCCGGAAACAGCAACTGGCAACTTTTAACATAACACTCAAAAATATTAAACTCAAGGCATATTTTAAAATGCAGAGTTGTGAACTGGAATTATGTCTATGAGATAACAAATTGAAGCTTTTGTGGCGGGCAGTGTGTTCTATATGGTAAATAGCTGTGTCCATGGGCGACAGAGGGCGCTCCGACCAAAGCTGACTGAAGGCCTTGGCGCGAGCTCGCATTCTGTAAAAAAGAAATAAAAAATAATTGTTTTTCTTTAATTAAGTAGAAGGGAGAATGGCTCCCACAACGCTGTTCCTAAGCTTCATGGGCTTATGGCCTCATCATGTGGTCCTACGATGAGGCCACCAGGGTCTAGCTAATGCGAACTATACCATTTAGTGTAGGTATCTACATTTATTTACAACGATTATATACATTTTGATATGAATATCGACAGGAATAAGTCGATACATCTAGGACACATGGACATTAAGTTCATTGGTTAGGTTATCACCCTACTTATTACTTTTCTCTATGATCACCCGTATTTTTTATAGAAACATACTGTGCCAATTAGGTCACCATTTATGTTGTGAAATAAAATATTTATTATACTTACATGTCTTTTTTCATTTTAGTACCCATGGTATGTATCTACCAACTACCAACCTAGGTACTCATAAATACCTATCAGCAATTTTTGTCATAGAGTTGCTTGCTAAGTACCTAACCGATCATGTGACTTTATAAAAAATATAAACTGCAATAATATAGGCACTTACTCCGGCGTCAAAACCTTCACCAACGCTTCATACAGCGTATTTTCATTGAGATCATGGAACGGAACGGTTTCAGCAACGCCCGCTTGCTTGGCGTACGCGGCGTTACCCGGCTGGTCTCCTAGCACGGGGACCACTACCATTGGCACGCCAGCCGCCACCGCCTCCGTCAGGCTCAGAAGGCCAGCGTGGGTTATGAATGCCACGCAGTTTGAATGGTCTGGAAAAGATAGAATTAGTATTAAACATAACATAACATACCATCACGCCTGTATCCCCGAAGGGTTAGGCAGAGGTGTACCAATGTACACCCACAGTTCGCCGGTATGGGGTCGCATGGTTAGGTCCCATGTAGTAATAAATGGGGTCGAGCCTATTGCCACTAACCGGGCACAAATCCAAACTCCGACCTGCTACTGAGAATTTCATAGAAAAACCCAATAACACCTTGGTCGACTTGGGAATCGAACCCAAGACCTCTAGCGTAGCAGTCGCGCTTAGAACCACTAGGCCAACGAGGCAGTTCAGAACGTTTGAGTAGTAGAATTAGCATTCATCTACTCAAACGATAACTTAGAAAAAAAAGTAAGTTTGAGGTACCTAGCTTTTTAGATTAACTGGAAAGAACCAGATGGGGTATAAATCAGTCATATAAAGGTTGTCAGTAACTCAGTAGATTTAGTTAAATTTTTGAACTGAATAGGAAAGTTTGTCTAGTGCTAGGAACCTTCTATAGGTAGGTACCTATAAAGAGTTAAATACCTGCCTATCTAGATCATAAACTCCGTAATATTATTTATATAGCTACTTATTTCATCTAACAATCTTGTTTTAACTCACGGTCATTTCTCAGCACTGAATGCATTATAACATACCGTGAATTGTATGGCTTTACGTCAACCAAATCTCATGATTAAACTTAGATAAGTACCTAGTTAAGTATGCCTACATTTATACAATCATCTTATTACTAAGTATGAGTTATCATAAGTGTAGGTATAATTACTTACGAAGTAAGTCATACTGTGGCAACCATTTTAATACGAGCACGTTTTCAGGCAAATCTTTGATCTCATTCGATTCCCATTTCCAAATTATACGTTGCGGTAAGCGCGCGAAAATTTTCAATATGGCGTCCAAACGTTTTGGCGGTAACGATGATCCGCGGATTAGGGAACCGAAGCTGGACAAAATGAATCCATCCTTCGATTGAGTTACCCAATGCTCCAAATCCTGCAAATAAACTGACTGTGTTTAATAGAAATAAATAAATCAAAGCTGCAATGCAGTGAAACATAAAACTGTGTAAGCTAAAGCTACGTTTACACTAATGTATATTTTTTGGCTGTTCACACAGCGACATTTTATTCGTCGGGATCACATGGGTATTACTGAGTCCCTTTTTAAGCCGAAATAGTGTATTTGTCACTCAATAGGGTAAATGTCGTACGTATCATAAGTACGTACCTATCTAATGGTAAGTACTTATACCTACACTGTGTTTATGGTGTACTACGTAACTTAACACTCTGAAAAACTATAGATTTTCGTATTTACCTATACTTAATATAGGTAGGTAGGTAACTATAATAGGTGCTTGTGTAGCTGGTGGTGTACTTAGGCATGCAAGAGGTTGGCACCTATCAATCATAATAAGACGTTTCTTGATAAGAAAAACTAAGATTGTGTCAAATTAAATTAACCAGCTACGACATATATTGCTCGTAGATAGATATAGTTTGGGTTTGATTTGGTATAAAAAAATCCTTACCTCGGGTAAAGCCTTTACAGACTTATTGTGAAGGTGGATACCGCCTACTTCAACCACAGATGGCGGCAAAACTCGAACGCCGTTCAAAGTATGATGAGTGTTTATGAGTATCACACTGGCGTTGCTAGCTACCTCCTCCAAAGGTGGCAGTTTTCGGCCCAGTCTCGCTTCCACAAGCGTTTGCTCATTCCTAATCAGGTACTTGTGCCAATATATGTAGAAGTACGTGTTGAAAGCATTTTCAACTAGCTCAAAAAAAGTCATGTTTTGAGTGATAGGCAGCAGCATATTCGGGAACCTGGCTGGATTCACATCAGCACCAACCCTCTGTGGACCCCAGGGCAACAAAGCACATGACATCAGCCCAATAGATGGAACTCCATAATTGTGCACAATACCTTGCATGCAATCTGTATTGAAATGCTCCACTAAAATCACGTCGTAGTCGCCTTCAGCTTTCAAGAACTCATCGAATACATCAGCGTTTAATATCCTCTCGCATATTTCTAGATTGAATTTCATTAAGTCTGTGACTAGCACAAATTGGTTGTAGAACTTCCTCGCGAATAAGGACGCGTCGTCATAGTTTTTGAGGTCCATTACTTCTACGTTGAGGGGCACGAGTCCTACCAGACTAACGTCTCGTCGGTTCTCGCGCGGCGTCACTGGAGGGAAGAACGACACCACAGTAACATGGTGACCGCGTCGCGCTAACTCGTCAATGATAGGTTCAAACACCATAAAGTGGCTCTTCCCCGGATAGGGGAGCAACGCAAGTATCTTGTAGCTTTCACAAGCACTCGCGAACATCAAAAACACAATAAGGAAATCCATTGTTTATGCACGCGTTTGATCACTAGGCTGGTCAGTGAGCGACTGCAGGCACGTGAACGTCTGTATGCAATTTGTGCATCTGTATATCTATTATTGGATAACCAAAAGAAGATATGTCTACAGCTACGCATCAACGCCACTGCCGATGCCGGACGGCCTACTTATCTGAGTTATAACGAAAGTGGGAACTCTGGAATATGTACATATGAACCTTGCTCGCCAGTCGGGCGACATTGATAATAAACTTGGGTGCGGTATCGTTCAATTTAGTGCATTGACTTACGCAAAGATTGTTCAATTCTATAGGCTTAGCTTTTAAATATTCTGATTAAAAGCACAGAACGTCGAATTCCTTCCTTTTAAAACTTAAATCACGCAGTTTTACATTACCTAGAATACCTTAGCTTTAGAGACATATTTTTTTATAACACATTATCTATATAATGTAATAACTTGCCTTTCTCCCCTGCATTGTGGAGACTGATCAAACACGATATATTGAAAAATGAAACAAGATAAAAATATCAATAAAAATGAGTTATTGTAAGCGATATAAATAAATTAGCGTGACTTACAACGATCTATTCTTATTTAAATAAAAGATAGGTGCCAGATTTATTGTTAATATATGTTAATTATACTCATTTACTTAAAAACTAGGTTAATATAACACACGGTTTTAATTCATATATTTATTGCGCTCACCTGACCCACCGGGCACATGCACATGTGTGTGTACGCAATGCGCCCAGATGGCGCAACACGGCCAATAATGATTATAAAATAAGGGTTTTTTTTTAATAAAACAATTATAAAAACAAAAAAATATTTTATTCAATCGCTATTGACGATGGCCTGTTTTTTATTCCGTTGTTTTTCCGCGTCCTGTATCGCTGAGAACACGGCGCCTGCGCGGACTTTCTTCAATATCCGTTTGTCGTGGAAGGGATGCGTGTGCGCTGAAATCCTTCAAGAATAATTGAGTTAATTATTTTATACAATTTCTTGCAACTTTATTAATTTAATTCATGTCGGGGTATAGACGTTGGTCGGTCAATAAATGTAACGGCGAGTTTTACCATCTCGGGGTGCGCGAAAGGAAACTAAAGGAAACTTTTTATAAATAATAGTAAAGTGTGAAACTTGCAACTGGCATAATATCGTCGACCGTAGGTTCAATTGGGGTAAGGGACAAAACACCGAAATTGAGTTAAGTATACAGTTTTGTTCAGAATTTTTCGCTCTTTCGAATGGTGTACATGAAAAAATTCTAGCTTAAAAAAAATGTCCCTTACCCTACTGAATTTTTGGGTAAATTTTTCGAAACATCCCCATCATAACCATGTATCCGAAAAACTATGCAATATAGCAACTTGAACTAGTGTAATTACCGCCACTAATCCATTTCGAATAAGGTAAGGGTCTTTCCAATCAACGAATTACCGTTACATGGTTTATTTTTAAAGAATCCATTATAAAACAAGCCTTACACTCATTCTTTTGTTATCTCAAAAAATAAATATCTCCCATACTTTGAATGCATTGCTCGATTTTTAACACAGTTGTCCCTTACCCCAATTTACATTGTCATAATAAAAGCAGTGTAAAAAAAAGAAGAAGTTAAACTGTTTAATTTAATTAACAATGCCTAATAGGCTCATGATTATTTGCAACTCTCTTATATAGGTGTTGTTACCATTTTTTTTAATAATTTAATTATTATAAACATATTCAATGTTCAATGAAATACAAATTGTTTTGAAATAAAATTACTTTTTTACAGATTTTGTCGCGGTTTATTTTGATTTTAGGTCCCGACGTTTCGACACCTTTGCAGTTATCATGGTCACGGGCAGACTGAGATGGCGTTCGTCTTGATAGTAGATGTTGCTTGTTCTACCTTCATATTTTAATTAAAAATTATTGAGTTCCGACCTACGCAATATGAGCTCACCGTGTCTTGATGTCTTGCAGCGCTGCTCTTGGGTTTGGCCTTGAGTTTATGTATTATTGGGTCCCAAGTAGGTGATATCTTCCAGCCATCTTCTCTATTGAAATTAGGGTGTTTTTTTAATCTCAATAGCCTCGCGAAACATCCTAGGTATAGGAATTTGGGTTCTTTAGTGAGGGTCAGTGGTTTGTCGAATCTAATATAATGGCTGGAGCCTTCAGCATGTTCTGCGACTGCAGACTTCGTTGAGCGGCGGTGTTTCACGTCAGCTATGTGTTTTTTTATTACTTGGGACCCAATAATACATAAACTCAAGGCCAAACAGAAGAGCAGCGCTGCAAGACATCAAGACACGGTGAGCTCATATTGCGTAGGTTGGAATTCAATAATTAATTAGAATATGAAGGTAAAACAAGCAACATCTACTGTCAAGACGAACGCCATCTCAGTCTGCCCGTGACCATGATACCTGCAAAGGTGTCGAAACGTCGGGACCTAAAATCAAAATAAACCGCGACAAAATCCGTAAAAAAGTAGTTTTATTTCAATGTCTAACATTCGCGTAAATCTAAGAAACCAATACAAATTATTTATTCCAACTGATAGAAATTGGCTACTGGGTACAAAAACATTACTAGGTACAAACACACAGTTCTAATACATTTTCATGTCTCTTAAATGATTTTTTTATAACGATTTCTTATTAAGATACCCCTACGCCAAAAGTGTGCACTTGATTTTCTGTCAACAATCTCTTTACACTGTATTGTATTTCATAAATTTATTCAACAAGTCCTTACCACATTTTTCATTGATAGATTGGATCCAACGTAGAGGTCAATTTAATGTAAGGGACAGGACTACAAGATAATTGGTCAGTAAGGGACATTACTAACGAAATACATTGGTGTAAGGGACATATATTTTCTTAAACAGCTAATTTACCTTAATAAATATTATATAGGTAGATAGAGCACTAAAATATAAGAATATGTGTAAAATCAGATCCGAAAAAGGTTAATTACAACAAAAGTTATGATTGATTTAGTCCGAAAAAAAACTTTGACGCGCTCTCCTGAAAAGTCGTATTTTGTCCCTTAGGGTGTTACCACACCAATCGATCGATAGTCGATCGATGCCATCGATCGATGGTAGAATGGATTAGTCGACGTCGATCGATAGTTTCTACCACACCAATCGATCGATAGCCGATAGATGCCATCGATCGATGGTAGAATGGATTGGTCGACGTCGATCGATAGTTTCTACTAGACTCGAATTTACTCGAGAATCGATCAACGTCGACCGATGTCGATCGATGGCATCGACCGGCAATCGATCGATTGGTTAGTCGACCGGTATCCGTCGATCAATTAAAGCTACCACACCAATCGATCAACGTCGACCGATGTCGATCGATGGCATCGATCGACTATCGATCGATTGGTGTGGTAACACCCTTACCCCAATTGAACCTACGGTCGACGATATATGCTAGCAGCGGGTTTGAGTAGGATAAGTTTACAAAACTCTAATCCTTTTTTTAACCTGAGAAATAAAAACCGCTAAGATCTTTAGTCTCGCATTAGGTCTATCTGTGAATTTCAACCAACTACAGGCCAGTAGCTTGTCTCTCATTGCTTGAAAACGCATTTTTTTAATCCCGGTAGCCACCATTATAGAAAAAAGACATGTTGTTTTATTTTTTGACGTGGGAAGATCTTTTCACTCATATAATTAGTTACCAATAAGTTTATAGCTCATCCTTACCGTTGCACAACAACATCATCTTTGGTGAACACATGCGCGGGACATTTAACATTGTTGAGATAATCGACGCAGCGCCACTGCCGCGTGTTGTTCCTATTCGTATGCTTCAGGTAGTACACGTAGCGGTTCAGGATCATCTGCAGCGAGCCTTGGTTCGATACTGTGAACTGCATCACACTTAGTTCTGTAAACGAAACATGTTAGCAGTTTCAATTACTAATAAACTTGTTTGTAAAAAAAAATCTCAACAAAACATACAATATTTTTTTTTAATACAGATAAGTCAAATTTAAGGGATAAGTCTGATAATAGGTGTAAGTATAATATGCTAGTTCAAGAAATATCTGTTTCCGAAAGAAGTCTGATGTTCAGGAAAAATATATGATAAATCGTTGTAACATCGAAAGATATAAAAAAACAAAGTGTTTATTGAAATTAATTCAGTCCAAAAAATAAGATACCGTACCATAAATGACATGCTATTTAAATGTTCAAAACTCAAAACAGCGCAAGTCCATCGCATCACAAAAGAATAACTTGAACCCACACTGAGGGGACTGTGTGTGGCTTTATCAGACAACCCAGTCTTTCTGCCAGGCGCGAATGCCTGACGAAAGTATTATAAGAACACTTACTGGTATTATCAGTACTGTTGAGGGTCTCAGCTTTATTATACACAGTTGTTACGTCTTGTGACATACACTCGTCCTCATCCTCCTCCTCTTCATATGTTTCGTCCATGTTTGTACTTAATTCTGTTTGCTCATTTGTATCTCTTTAATAAATAAATAAATAGTTGGGAAATAAAATATTGAAAGTACAAAAAAATTATGAAATTGGTATCTGATTGGCTATCGAGAATTTACTACACATTTTAATCATTCAAGTTATGGTATAGAAGTAGATGTTGTAATAGTGTAGCATATATTTATAAATCTCTACATAAATTTTATACTTACATCATACTAGTTAAAATATACTTAGATTCACTATCTTCCATAGTAATATTACAGTCAGAGTCATTAACATTCTCAGTTGTTTGGTTAATAGTTATTGATTCCGCTAACTTCTGCAAAATAATAATACAAAATCAATTAGTTCTGTTTTTAGGAAACAAAAATACAGAAATAAATAAGTGTATTTGTTTTTATATTTGTCTAATTAATTATTTATTTAATAAATAAAATATTAACTCACCATATCTTCTAAACCTTTTATATGTAGTTCTTTGCCTGCTTCTAGAAGTTCACTCAAATTCTCTATGGACACCAATACCTCCCCAGTGTATATGTACTCTAGCAATGAGCAAAGAGTTGTGTAGGATATTTTCTGAAATCAAAAATTATTTAAATTTTTAAATGAATATTACAAGTTGGCCAGTGGCAGTTCTTTTCTAACCAGAGTTAGAGAGTAGCAAAGTAATAGTAAGTTATTGTATTATTGGTCATAATACAGACATTGAACAATACATAAGCTGCAATTAACTTAGCCCGCTTCTCAACCTAAATAATGATACCTCAGTGTGACAGCCTTCTTATCCATAAAAAAAAGGTATAGTTAATGAGGTTTTTTTAAAGTACTGTTGAAAATATAGTTGTTAATGTTTTTCTCTGCTATAGCAATTTTAATGAATAACAGTAAGGTCATCTACTGCTAACATGATTTATGAGTGACTTTTTATCTGCCAGCTAGTTATCTCAGTTATACATGGTTGGACATATATTGTGACTAGTTTATTGACGATACAGACTTATTATATACGAACTTACGTTAAGAAATATAACTGGGTGAGGGCATTGAGCCGATGCCAGAAGGTCCTTGATATAAGGACTGGCCAAAGCAATGATAACTTGATGAACCTTCACATGGTGACCGTCTGCAGCTAGAGTCATGTCCACAAACTCACCATTCTATAAAAAGTAAACATACATTGATGCTATCGCAATGAATCAAAACTTAAAACTCTCATTGATATTCAAGTTAGTAACCTGCTGCAAAGAACTTAACCCGTTACAAATGTTTCTCTTATGTGCGTTCCACAATAAAGAAAATTGTGACTGAGCCATTATGAGACAACTATTCGCCTGGTTTTTATTTATTTATTTACAATTTCTGATTGACTGTCTGACGCTCTTCTCCGTTTGAATCAGATTTGACAAGTAAGTAGGTCATCCGTCATTCATTAATAAATCGAGAGCATAGAGAGAGATAGTCTTACACTTAGTTTCATAGGAAAGAGTGAAATGTGAAAAACATGCTCCAGGTACTAGAAAATTGTCTGAGCCGCGTTGACTAGGGTCGTTCTAAAATGGAACAATCGACTACAAATCTTTATATTTCCGTGCCGTGTGTTGCCAATTACAATTTATGTATGGGTAATTTAGTAAATTTTGACCAGCTGTTTATGACAGTTGTTTAAAATTTAGAGGGTTTAGAGGTTATGATATGGAACTCGAAAATCGTATTAAATAAAACAATAATGTCTTTCTAGGTTTGCGCTAAATATTTAATATATTAATATCGGTGTGTGTATTACACATATAAGACTTTCATTATGGCGTTAATGAAAGCAAGAAAGGTACCAAAGGATGGTGTAGAATTGAATGAATTCGAAGCTACTGAGTATGCATGGAATATGGTGTCCGAATGGGAACCAGTTTCCGATACGTAAGTTACTCTTATTATGACAGAAAACCTACAAACATTTGTATGAGATAAACTTTAAATGAATGTAAAACTTGTTGTTTTTGCATAGTATTACCTATACCAACCGGTTTTTTTTAAAACACCTCTTTTTATGTATACGAACTTCATTTATATTTATACATGTAAATTGTTAGAACAATAACTATTATTCTTAAATGTCACTTGAAGAACTTATTGACAACTAGGTATAGTTCTTAATAAGTTCAATAACCTCAAATATTAGGTAAATAATGACCTAAACTTCAAAAAAGTTCTTAAAAATCAGTTCTTAACTATTTTGTTTATAATCTTCCAGGTGGGCTTTAAGGTATGCTCCTGTTGTCCTCGGAGGTGTCAATGCATTTTGTGGTTTACTTATTAATAACCACTTCAGAACCAAACTGAAACTGGGCGCCTATGGATACTTTGCATCAGTGCTACCTATTACTATTATGCCTGGTTTATTAACAACTATGTTTCATAGACATGTAAGTTGCAATACACCTTTATTTAGCATTTTTTTTTATTATCCATCTTCCAAATAGGAGGATGGTCTCTTCTTGATGCAATGTCTTTGGGAATTGGGGATAGATTTCCTGAATTATTATTTTCATTGTGGCACAAAAAAAAAGTGGTGTTTGAAAAAGACTTATGACCAGCAACAAGTTATTCATCTTGCTTCTATACAAACCTACCTATATTATTATATTAAAAAAGTTAAGATGAAAAAAAAATACAAGAGTTCTTTTGTAAATTAAATGTTACTTTTTCAGCTTGTTTCAACAGATTTGCTTCTGATGAAGAATGATGCATGTCCCATGTGTTATGAGATCAGGTCTGCTGCATTACAGTTCTCTCTGGGTTTGGGCTACCCCTTGGTGCTGGCACCAGCTACTTCATTGATGGTAAGATTTATATATTAACTTTCAACCTAAATATTTTTTAGTGAATGAACAGTTTTTTATGAGTAAAAATGGCAGTATGTCACAGCAATTTGGTGGTACCTTTGTTGTCTCTGAACTCCACAACACAAGTGCTTTAGCTACTTACTTTGGTTTCAGAGCAATGTATGTGATGTTGTCCATATATAATTAAAAAAATAATTATTTGGTTCTACCTACTGTTAACAAAAGTTTTTATTTAGAATAAAATGTAGGTTTTGTACCCTTGGTATTCTTTCTCAATATAATAAAGTTGCCCACACAATGAGTCATACCTTTTAGGTTTATTGTATTACTACTTATTGGTGATTGACTATTTTAGTTACTTCCCAGTTAATGCTGCTTTAGACTATCAAAACTAATGATCGTTATTTTATTTCAGTTGGCGCATAGGTATTCCACCTTCAGGATACCAGAACTCAAAGAAGGTCCTATGGTTCTATTCCAATTTATAAGGAAGATGACGAGGCCATTCAATAATGCTTTAACTTTTATGGCTATCGCACAACTCTTCGCGTCGTCGGTGCTAACGTATTATGAAATGAGGAACAATTTGACAATAAGAGGAAAGATTATGGAAATAGAAGCTAAACTTATGGCTGATAAGCATGATAGTTGAATGTTTGGTGGTAGGGTAGATGTTTTGTAAATAGATTGTGTTGTTAATAAATCGTTATGTTAGTAGTTACATTTAAACATTGGGTCTATTTCTAATAAATATTTAGCCCCCAATTGTGCCTAATCGTCAGCCCACATTATGTAAACTAGAAGTTTACGATTAAAAAAAAACAGTCATTCTCCACCAGTAAAGGACAAGCATCGGGCCTGTGATTGGTTGAAATTGAGAGATAGACTTTACTCGACATAAGCGTCGCTAGCGGATTTCGTATCGTGAAAAAGGAATAAAAAAACAGAATTTCTCTCAAAGTGACCTATATTAATAGTTAATCATATTTAAGAAATACAAAAACGGACAACAAACTGCACTTAACTTTTACCGAATACGAGATAAAGTACATTTTCTATTGAACACATCCGAAACCGTCCTTTGCGTCATAAAATAACTTTAACCAATTAGAACACAACCAAAATAACCCATTTAAGACATTTCAAGATCAATTTATTAAAAAAATATCCTTACCGTTATCTGTATACATATGCTTTTTAGGTCTTACATACATTTCTGGACTACCTTCTTTATCTCTAATATAAGTGAGCGAGATATATACTGTCATCTAGTGGTTTGCACCGGAGCAGTGAGTACCGGAGAATCTCCGGTGATAAACCGGTAAAAGTAATCGATTAAAATCACCGGAGATTAATCGATTAATCTCCGGTGAATTAATAAACATATTAGTATATGATTGTTTTTTATTTTTGTTACATTTTAAATACTCTTAACTAAATTATTTAAATAATATTTTTAATACACAATTTTATTCATCATTTTTTAGAGCTTCTATAATTGTTTGTTAAGTATATTCTCGTTTATATGTTCTTGTTCTTCATCCCTAAATCCTAATTCCTGCATTTCTGTCATTACTGCTACATCCACAAACCGTTTTTGCGGGATCGATTTGTTACACTCGTAATCGATATTATCAGGGGCCCGAGTCTGCTATTTACACTCCGCAACAGTGCGCTCACAGTTGCATCGTCCGGCGGCGCTCGGGCCCTCTCGGGTGCACTCGGGCCGGTTCGGGCCGCCCGAACGCGCACGAGTCGCGCCCGAACCAGCCCGAGTGCACCCGAGAGGGCCCGAGCGCCGCCGGACGATGCAACTGTGAGCGCACTGTTGCGGAGTGTAAATAGCAGACTCGGGCCCCAGGACTCGGCCAACGTTGTGCGTACTCTTCTGACTCGTACTCTTGACTGCAATTTGTGACTTCATCTTCTGAAATCTTTTTTTTTTATATGGAATCATCAGTTAGATCAGAAAGAGTCTTTTCAACAACAGGTTACATTCTCAATAACCGAAGAAATATGTTACGTAGTGACGCAGTTGAAATGTTAAGCTTTCTACATGAAAATCATAATTTATTAGATTTGTAAAATATATATTTAATGACTACAGAATATTTTTCAATTAAAATGTTTTCACCTCCGCCTTGCATTTGACCAGTTATTTTTTATAATTTTATAGGTTAATTAAACGTTTAATCAATAAAAAGTGTGTGTTATCGTTTTAAACTCCTAATAGAACCTGACCAAGAAATCAAAACACTTGATTAGCCTAATTTAAGTTACAATTTAAATAAGCTTTATTCTCCGGTGAATCACCGGAGAATAACCGGAGATCGCTCAATCACCGGTGAATTCAATCGGTTGTCAAAATTTCGCTCCGGTGCAAACCACTACTGTCATCTCCCTCACTGATTTCGCAGTATAAACCGCCTCGGTTCCAAATGATTAAGTTCCGTACAAAAACCGATGCTTAGTACTAACTTATACATTTTTGTTTTTGATAGTAGTTTCTAAATCTCCTTTTACTCCGAATTAACACATGTTTTCACATTTGTCCAGTAAATGCAAGGATAACAAAAGTTTAAAGCAAATCAATGTCACATAATATGTTTACTCCATAACAAATAAGTGAATAAGTATACCCTCCACTAACAAGGCGTGCAAACGATTAAGTGCGGCTGAATAATAAATTAATCCAGTCTTACAAAGCATAATTTAGAAAACGTAATATTTACTAAAATAAACAATGATTATATATAAAGTACATAATTCTATTTAGTCATTTTAGATGTTATCTGCTTAAAATTAAATATTATTGTTATTATTTTTATATTTAGTCACTTGTATTGCTGAAAGTACATGTAGTTTTTGATCTAAGCACATACATCTGTCTTGAAGGCATTCTTACTTTTTACACCAACATGAAGAATTTATATCTTCTCCGAAAACAGCTTATGCAATATGATTTATAGACAATCTATATTTAGCAATAAGTTTTGCAACATATTTTTTTTCCATATTTCGCATAAGTGTGACAAACAAAGCCAAACAGGTAATTATTTCAAATAATAACGAACTATCCTCTTTTTTCAATAAGCGCCAACTATTCTGCATGTGCTTAGATCATTCATGTTCGTGCCGTTCATAAAAAAAGTATCTCTCGTCACACTAGTCGGCGATATCTATACTGTATAATCAATCTCTAGCTGTTTACTATAAATAATAACAATTATTTATACATTGACAATGAGAACATGTGGCAACATTTTAACTTGAACTTATGTCTTGACGTCATAACTTAATACTGATGTGTCGGCACCACAAAAGAATAAGTTTCAACCAGTTTTATTTAAAGTTTGATCTGTAAGGGTTATATTGACAATGAAAACCACCCCATCTATTTATGATATTTTATTTTCGTGAATAGATTGTCATGTGATACAAATATCAGAGTACGTAGGACGGCCGAGTTAAATTTTTTTTTAAATTAAGACCAAAATTCAATTTCATTTTTTAAACTGTTTCGAAACCATTGCTTTCCCATTTAAAAAAAAGCTCGTATCAAAAAAACACAATTAACTTTTTACTAAATGAAACAGCAATTAAATTATGATTTCAATTCAAGGCCGTTGTTGGACAGTTTACACGTGTTTTTTACAATTCTTATGCACTTTACGCTTGATTTAATCCTATTTGTCAGGTATCTAAGTTGTTATACGGCTTCGGATGATGCCATTAATCATGAGCTCTTAGTAATGTCGCTATATTCACGGCAGACAATAAATCTTCAGTCATAGTCATCATTGATATCAATCAAGTCAATATTTCTTTGATTACCCACATCTTCTCATCGAAACAAAACAATAATGATTAAGCAAAGCTAGACTCACACAGATCAAAAACTACCCTCTAAACTTAATTGATGTTCTTAAGTCAAATCAATCAAACAATATTACACTTGGTGTTATTGTGTTTTGTTTAATATACATATAATTTATAGTACACTTCCAACTATGTCTATAATAATTCGTTAGCTTGGTATTCCATGATGACGACCTCCGTGGTCGAGTGGCGTACGCACCGGTTTCAAGGTGTCGCTAGCTCTGAGGTCCCGGGTTCGATCCCCGGACGGGTCAATGTAGAAACCAAAAATTTTCTACATTGCCTCGGGTCTGGGTGTTTGTGGTACCTTCGTTGCTTCTGAATTCCATAACACAAGTGCTTTAGCTACTTACTTTGGGTTCAGAGCAATGTATGTGATGTTGTCCGCATTTATTTATTTATTTATTCAATATTAGTTACTGAGATCGGTAGTTATCAAGACTTTAAAAAAAGTTCTGTCTTTAGATGTATAATTTGTGGATAGATAATTATGTTAAATCCCTCCTTCTACAGTGGTAGATAAACCATCGAATATTCAAACGTCATTTAACTTTTAAATGTAACGATGTAATGTGTAGCCGTCTCGTTCTTTCCACCGTAAAGTGATAGAGACAGATACGAATGTTATAGCATTTGGCCATAATGTAACTTTAATGAATATTGAATATTCAATTAATGATGTTAATTTGGTAGGTATTATAAGGTCACGACGGAAAAGTGGAAAGCCTTTAGTCTAAATCCAGACAGACTTTGAATAAATTTATTTGATCAAAATATGAGCTTATCAATTATATTACCGTCGTTAGTTAACCCTGTGTCCATAAGGAACAGTATAAGATGAAAGAAATGGTCTAAAGATCCATGTTCGTTTTATATAAATACCGAGCTAACGAATTGATTGTACCATTTCCCCATGCCTCACCAACCAATAAACAGTAAACTAATATCGGATAACATTTTTACGTTTTAAAAATAATAAAAGTAAGACACACTTATATTCTATAACAAAAGAATTCTTAAAGTAATTAGTTATTTACTTTTTTTGTTCACTTTAATTCTTATTTGTTTTTTTTTAGAATTTTCTTTACAATATATGCTTTTTTTTAGAACATGTTAACGTTCAGTTCTAATGTTACATTGCTTACATGTATAGGGGTGTATACCCAAGCGTAGCGCATTCACATGTAAGTACTTTTGCTTCATGAAAAAATAATCTTCTATTTGTTACTACTTACATATTGAGATCACATTTCGTAATATTGGGTGTTCAGATTTCACTGACTGGTTAAAGCCTTTTTGTAACAAATTCAAAGCTCAAAATCCAGCGACAGTTCCAGTTTTTCATTTGGGATATAAAATACCTAACAAACCTTTACGAAAAATGGGAACAGTGTTTCCATTATAGCATTGGGCTTTTTCAATCCTTGGACAACAATAAATGTTTGTCACGTTATATAAGCTTGGAGCTGTGTTCATTACATCACTGCGAATCAGACCATGTCAATACGATACGCAGGACATGCTTCAATACAAATGGGTACATTATGCCCTTTCATGCAATACGAGACCTCGCGTCCAAAGCACAAACATATTTATGCTTATTCTGAATACTTTTCTCTGTGGGAAAGCTTTGATTTATTTCAATTCAAATATGGGCTAAGGTTAATAGATATCAGTCATGCAACCAACTAACCTTGTACAAACAATATAATTACAAGGTAACAGTGAAATCGAAACGACATTACGAAATGCAAGTCAAGTAGTACTTTACCTAGTATGGAAGCATGGGCAACCCTTAACTAGCCGACCATGAGTCAAATTACACATAATTCACTAACCAATGTTATTTTAATTTTACTTTAAAGACCCACGGCAACATGATCGTACAACAATAAAATACAAACTGGCGTAAGCCAAAATTTTGACCAAAGTGTATCGTCGATATTCCACGGAATGAAAAAGTACACCCTTTATTTTAAATTCTAAGCTGAATACTCGCTATTTTTGCAACAGAATCGTATAATTTGTAATACTATTTATTAATAATAGTATACTCACTGCATGTCGAATATTAATATTAGGTACTTTGTAAATGTTTCAGATGGCACTTAGATGTTACCCACAGAGGAATGTCGTTGGCAGTGTTGTATCTTAAGTTTAAATTATTTTAATCAAACAGGATCGTCTGCGGCGCTGTCTCGTCAATTCACTTTGAGCATAATTCTGACTCGTCATTGTAGTTCGCAAGGCGTTCGTGTTCGGACGAGCGTCTGTTTCACATCGCCTCCTCGTCAGCTGATACTGGACACTAGACGTACACTTAGAACCTACATTATTACTAACACAATATTTGTAACCACTCTGCCCACTCCACCTCCGATATATTTTCTTATTAGAATGCGTATATGATATACTGTGATACACGAGTCTTCGATTACTATGGAGTCTGTACCCGTGAGTGGGCGCGTTGACCATTTGCTAGCAGCGTTGGCTGATGTATTCGTTGTAGGTGGCTGAGATCTCCTCGGACTGGTAGCGCGTCAGCTTGATGCTGCGCCGCATGTCAGCCGTGATGACGGCCTTGTACCCGCCCTTCCGCAGGAGCGAGTCTATAGTTTGGATTTGGTCCCAACCTGAAAATGCCCCATTTCAACATTTATTATTACTTTGAGTTACTACTATGTTCAAAATATGTACATGAACCATATTTTTTGACATTTGGCCAAGTGCAATTCAAAAATGTAATTCAACGAAGAGTAACCGTAACAAATTGTACGAACTTTTTTCGTATTCGAAGTTCGAACTACACACACCGACGATATTATTTGTAAATTGAATCGCTAAAAAGTGTTTTACATTTTAATTACACTTATACAGTATTGGTAAATGAAAAAAATTGTGTATTCGCATACCTAATAAGAATACATACCTACTAATAACAACAAGTATCATGTGTTCAGAAACTCTCAAGGTCCTGTAAATCGCTGACTGCTGAGTTGCGGTTAGAAAGAATTCAAACACTGGCTGCTTCGTTTGCAGCAATGCAGCGTACTAACTTTCAAGCTGCTTTCAACAGAAAATACACAATACAGCTATGTGTTGTTCTTTATAAAACTTTTAGATGACACGACACGCTTCCGGAGTCCGGGCGGAGCACCCTGGTAACCAACGTGGACACTAAAGTTAGCATTGTATGTTGCTAATTCATTCCCTACCCTGATGTTCAGCGTGCTCTTTATTCTCCATCTGCACTACGAAGATGTGTTAGTAATGTTTTAATCGAGGCCCCAGGCTTAATCAATTTTCCTGCAATATACTTTATCGGCGTAGTTATGACTTTTATATAATTTTTACCTCATTGAGTACTTTGTTTAAACCTCATTGAAAATCCTGGACACTTATCAATATCTCATCGATTTACGAGTGTACAAACATACTTTTGGCAAGAAATCGATTCCACACAATCTTTTGATTGCACAAAATTGATTTCTCGCCAAAAAGAAAATTAACTCACGAAGGAAACTTTGTCACTGCGGGTGTTTTGGCCTCAACCTAATTTTCGTCTTTAGCATTGACAAAAACAGTTCACAGAACTTTCATTTTCATTCATGGCACGTTTTATGTACCATGATCGTTTTATGGACAGAGAGGATGGATGCCACATAAATTATCTTCTGACCATGAAACTAAGTTACATATCTTCAACACTACATCTACCATTAGTTTGCAAGAACAGCAAAGAGCAGCTATCTGAATAATCTCACGCCTACTGCCTAATTCACCCCCGGTTTCCGGAAGGCCAACATCCTTGTTCGTATTTAGTTTCTTTCCTTAGTTAATGACAACACACAAAACGAACAGCCTTTCAGAAACCGAGGGTTAACTTAATACAGATGATGACATGAATGTTGACAACACAAGATCACATAACAAACCTTGTTCAGTAGCAACTTGGGGTAAGTAAGTGGCGGTCCGCTTGGAGCCGCGTTCACTAATGAACTCGATGCGGATGCCGTGCTTGCCGAGCTTCCAGTCGAGGTAGTGCTCGGCCTCCTCGAAGTGCTGCAGGATGGAGACGGACACCGTCAGCCGCGGCACCTCCTCCCGAGTGATGGGTGCGAACCGCGAGTCTTTTAGGGCACTCGTTATCGCGTACTCGCGAAGACCTGGGTTAATAATTTGGTTTCTATTAGACTGTGTAAAATGAATATGGTAAACGAAAGATTGGGGTTTACGATATCGACGTTTGAAATGCTTGGTTTTTATTTCGATTATATTTCTTGGGTCACTACTTGGGTGAGTTCAAGTTGAATTGGTGTTGGCAAAATAAAACTTTTTAATAGTTTGTAACTGACAGTAATTTAGAGATCTGCCTGAAAAAGAAGTTGCACTGTGTAAATCAAGTCGGATATACTATGAGATATAATGTTTTTAGACTATGAATGAGCTGTTAACCATCTAAAAACATAGCCCTAATTCATTGGAAGGTAAAAAGGCAAATAATTGTAATGTAATAAGCGAAACTTTCGAGTTGTTTATATAAACTTATGTTTTAAAACTCGTGAACCCTTTGTTCTTCTTAACTTTTTGTATTATACACAAACTGTGGAAGTTTAAAAATACTTTTTCATAACAATCAAGACTTTTATTAATACATTGTGAGGTAAAGTTATACTGCTGTTTTTAACCATTACTAATTATAATTTATGTATTAGAGAGTTAGTCTAAAAAAAACATTATTTAAAAACATGTGTTTGCAGACCTATCAGGGGCCCGATACCGCTATTTTAAGTCAGTGAGTGGTGGGTTAATAAATGTTCCAGTGTACTTGCTATTGTGCCTAATTTTCATATTCAGATAATTTTAGTTCAATGAAAAATGTACACCTGCTTGCCACTGTTGTCATTGTAGGATTGCAAGTGACTGTTCTTATCTGAATACGAAAATTAGGCACAATAACAAGTACACTAAAACGTTTTTTTAACTCGCCACTCACTGACTTCAAATAGCGGCATCGGGCCCCTGGCCTACAACAAAAGTATTAAGTTGCAACTAGGTAACAAGAGAATGTTAGTGATACTGATAATGTTTGACATACTTTTTAATATATTGGTTATTGTCAAATTAAACAGTTAACTTTTTTAATATACTGATTACTGGTTGGAATGGTGTACATCACATTAATAAGTAAACCTACCTATATTGTTGTATATACTATCAATAAATTATTAAAGAATAGATGGAAATACAATTAAATAAGTTTTTTTTTTAATCAGTTATCCATATGAGAATATTCTACATACTAATAAATATTATTGTTAGGTAAAGAAAACTTCAACTTTTTTATTATCTTTTCAATACCTTCAGTGTATGAGGTTTTTTGCTGTTGCTAACAGAAATATATAATTGTCATTGTTGTGTCAATAACTGGACAAGGTTAGATGGTGTCATAACTTCTTAAAGAAGACAAGATAGCAAATATATTACTTTAGTAAATAAAACTACTGTACATACCTGAGTGTAAATGCATTGCATTGAATGTCCCAATACATCCTCGCAGACGGTGCTCTTTGCCAATTTTCCATGTCACAAATAAAGGACTGTAAAAAAAGGACACAAAGTTATAAAATCAAAATTGTAATAAATCTATACAATATGAAGTACAATTATTTAGTTAGTTACACATTAGCTATAATATAATGTATAGGTATACCTGTATTGCTTGTACACTTACTGTATAACAGTCAACACAGCAACACAATAGCCAAACAGTGTTTAATGTTTACTCAATTATAAGCTTTATGCACTTTCACATAAAGAATGTATTAGCATGCACATTTACTGAAGCAGAAGTGGAGGTGTAACGACCGCGAATAAAAAACAAAATAGTCTTTGTGTAGGTTTTTTAAATGAGTAAACATAAATCATGAATGTTTACATTAACACACTATGTTAATTGAGTGAAAGTGATAATGTGCATAATTATGTAGCATACCGAAGTTTCACACGAAAATCATCACAGGTTTAATTCATTAGACTGACCTCATTCGAAACAAAAGATTTAGAGGTAGCTCAACAAAGCATGTCCGACAGGATAGGCATAAATATAATGACAGGCTGTACTTGTACTTACGAGAGTGAACCACTTACTAGGCATCGTTAGTAAAGTTTGGCGTCTGAGGAGGGTCCATACTGTGCAGCTGACAATACAAAACATCGAAACAAAAGTAACACATATCAGGAATAGCCACAGATTCTTGGTAACCATTCAAAGGTCGATCTATATTGTTGCTATACGAATTGTTTAGTTTTTGTTTTTTTGTTCCAAAACATACTGAAGACATGTTGGCTGATATAACAAGTTAATTATCTTAAGACTACGAGACAAAGCAGTCACACAATTCTTAAAAGTAAACGAAACCAAACACTCGTTTCACTCAATGGGGTTTCGTAACCACAGGTTATAAAATATCAGTGTTCAGCAGGCCTATTCACTAACTCTCGCGAGAGTGAAAATGTTATAGACTTTCGTAAAAGAACTGTCAAAACGCAAATTTCGTATTCACTATCGTCTGTGTCCAACGAACATGACGTCATCATGTGACGGTGTATTTGAAGGCAACTGTAAACCATTTTGACAGTCGTTTTTGTATCGATAATATCAATATTGCGATTCCGTAAGCCTAACTGCTTTCATTTGACATTTAAAATCCTGACTACTAGACACATAACTGCATTCGCGAAAGCAACCACTCAAGGGTAAACATTAAAGTATTGAATAAAAGACAATGAAGCAATTTTTTTGCTGAAGTGACTTAAAGATTCATATTTCGTTGATTTTTATTGTTTTTCGTATTTGTCTAAAAGATTAGAACGTTTAATATTAAAAAAAATTGTTTGAGAAATGCATATATATCTTTTGCCATTTTTTCCTCATTCTCTTTCACACGAAAAAATATTAAAATAAAATAAATAATAATAAAGTAATTTAAAAATTATATGGAAACAATAATCATTTTAAATATTAAACTCAAAACTCTTTATTAAATCCTACTTACTACTTAAATCACTTTACACATGGCGATGACGGCTCTTAGCAAAATAAAGATTATAAACGTCAGCCTTTTTCTTGTGTGTTTGTTTACTAAAATTCTCAAGAAAACATACTGTTTTACTAATATAAGATGTAATTCGATTAAATGAAATGGTAAATTTTATTTTACGAAGTTTCAAGAAAATGTGTTAGTCAACAAAACTCAACAAACCTAACTGAAATGGATGTTTGTTGTGTATATTGTTCATAAAATAATTAATTTTTCATTTTGCCCTAAGATAATATTGTAACTATGTGAATGAAATAAATGAATAGGTATATAATAATTTATTGTTTTAATCTTTTCAAACCTATAGGTAAGGTACATTTTTAGAGACAATTCATTGCATTAGTATTGCACATAACACTATGACAAATGTTAAGGATTATACAATTATGTACTGCATCGCCAGAATAAGCAGGGGTGGGCTGGCATGTAGATCCTGATGAAGTGGTGGTACATACGTAGATCTCTGTAAAATGTAATAAAAAATGTTATTTTATTACATATACCTTTAACAAAATTTAATAAAGAATCAATAAAGCGGTAGGACTGGGGAAAATACTACTTTTATTCACATAAAATAAGCAAGAGGAATACATTTTATTTGCACCCACAAGAATCATTTAATGTAAATGCATATGAAATTAAATATAGGTATGTAGGTATACTCTAGACTACTCTAGAGGTTCATCAAGTACCTATGCAAAACAAGAATTTGGACAAATTTTGAAGCAGGCTTACCTTCAACATTATTAAAATAATCGCCATCGTCTTTTCACTCTGCTGCTGCATTTTAAGGTTTTATATTGATTGAAGTCCAAAGCCCGGCCGTGGCATGCGGGTGAAATGGTTACAACCCTCGAGTCTTGCCGAGGATCTTCTCAAAGGGCAGGATAAACGAAACTTTGGTACCTTGAAACACATTTTAACTCGAGCATATTCTACTGATATTCTGAGTTAAATTTGGTTTTCCATTATTTTATTACACGGATAACACTACATCGCTGCACTCCAGTTTCAAAATAACTCTAAGCAATAGTCAGGACCAATAATATTATGAAATACATAAGAGATTTAAACGTAACGATTGTTTGTTTTGACATGTAACGTAGTAAAAACCCTCTTATATAAAATGTTGTCTTATAAAGACTATTACAAAGCTCAAAAAGTGTCACAGAATTAGGACGTATAATAGTCGATAAAAAATAGAGCCGCCTCGAAAGCAGTCGAACCCGAAGGAAAGCAACCGGAAATAGATACAGAGAAAACGAGTTAGTGAATACCAAAATTTTGACAACTACCCGCGGCAACTAATCTCGGTCGCCTTCGATTGAGCGAAAGCAACTATTGTCTATGAAGTTAGTGAATAGGCCTGCTGTTCTCGTGGAAATTTCACTTGACAGTCTTAGTGATGTGAGAGAGTTGACAACCTGTTTACAAATGGTTTACAATAAATCAAATTACTAAATTGTATACTGCGTTTTACTTACTTACTTACCTAATAGTACTCACCCTTATAGTTACAACAACATAAATAATCTTGACAGGACTACCCCTGGAGTATGATAACACACAGAATTTTTTTTTCTTTCACATCCAGTCATTCCAACCCAGCTTTCTTCTAGAGTTTCCGTTGGATAGGATAAATCTACGACCATGATCGAACGATGATAAAATCCTGAATAAAGGTTAAACAAATTTAGATTTTTTAGTATTTTACATTTACGCTGAACCGACTGAAACAATATCATTTTAAATTTCTGAAACAGTCCTGTCTCTGGCAAAAATATGAGTTTATCTGTCAACGATGAACTGTGTTTACTTAAAAAAATAATTTAGTAGTTTATGGAGCGATGGCTGTCATCGAGTTTTATTTTACTAAAATAGAAAATAAGAAAATAAGCTTTCTGTGCACATAAAATGAAGATATTTTCGTGAATCATGTACATGTTTTACAACTTCCCTTTAGGTATAAGTGAAATAATCATATGTCTGTATTTAGAACTATTAGTGATGTTTAGTGAAAAAGCTTGTTAAGTTCCGACGATGGCGTCCGATGGTGAAATTTCGTGTGCGAATGATCCCAATTTCGCTGTTATTTACTCATTTCTAAAAACATTTGGCAAATTGTTCGGCTTGGATATTCCTACGATATCTAAATTACAAGAATTCATAGAGAATACACAAGAAGGTGAGATATCTTTGTAAATTCGTCATTACAAATCATAAACAAACATCTTATAAGGTTTTTGTTGTTAGTATCGGATCCGTTGAAGGAGTTACACTTGAGACTTCTGCGTCGTGCTCATAAAACGGTGCCGAGCAACAGATGGGAGAGGTTCATGATAAAGTTCTGCCACCAACAAGGTCACCATCAGGAAGCCTGGGAGATCGAGAGGTTCTCTTACAAGAAAGCTAGCACACCAGTCAAATTGAAAGTATTGAAGGTAATTACGCCTACTCGGATTTTTTCCTTGATGATGTGCATCTAATCTCATTTATTGCTAGCAACTAACACTTTCACAAATGATTCATACCTAAGTATGTAATGCTGTCAAGTGTTTAACTAAAATGCTCTTGACCTAAAGAATGTGTTTACTTTGACAACAACATAAAAGGGGTTTTAGCCTATTTTGTGTAGCATGTGCTCAATAAAATATTTAAATTCTTGCACAAACTTGTATTTAAGATTTTATTTACAAAAAAATATGGCTCTGAGCCAAATATTTTCAATTCTTCAAGTGTTTCTATGTCAATTGCTGTTTTTAAATCTAGATAAAAACATTCAATTTTTATGAAATAGCTATAATAACAATTTTATGTTTTCACATCTACCAATGCTCTAAAATGTTTTTCTTCTTCCACAGTTGTTATTGGAGTTCCAATTTACTTGCCACCAAAAATTTAAGAATGCTGTCAATGCTATATCATGTAAGGAGTTGAGGTTGGATCCTATAGGCAGAGACAAGAATGGTTGTGTATACTGGCTGCAAGTGGACCATGAGGCCAACTTATGTTTGTATAAAGAAGATCAGGATGAAGAAACATGGCAGCTTGTAGCTAGGTAAAGTTAAATAACTTTGTTTTATTTATAACTTTATAATGTAGATTAACATGAGGTCTGAATAATAATGCCTATTTTAAATACAATATAATGAGGTTTTATGCTAAAATATTTAATTAGCTGTCCTACTTAAAAAACAAACGAATCTGTGGATTAGCATAAAAATTAGAATTTAAATGAATGTAATAATATACTTAATTTTTTATTTTTTTATGTAATATATGTAATTTATAATGGTTTATATAAATTGTCTTTTATATGTTAATGATACAAAGTTTTTACTCAAATGCCTCTTGCTATGCATACAAATACAAATGTTATAGTATAGTTGACTATACTGTCCCTTTAATTTAAAAGACTAATTATTAATTTTAATAAAACTACTAGGGCACAATAATTTTTAGATTTTCCTCCTTTCATTAATTTAATTACTGCCTGTCAATCAGTTTGCTCTTTATTGTTTTTTTTTTTGTATAACGTCCAAATCATGTAAAGTAATATTTGTTTTGTTTACACAGGAGTAGAGAAGAACTAGTGAAAGTAATATCACAGTTAAAAAGTGGAGAAGAAATTTGTCCTTTATCTGCAACTAATTCAAATGATAATGAAGATTCAAATAGTGCCGAGGTGCCACCACAGTTGGAGGTTAAAATAAATTTATTTACTTTCCTATATCCATACTAATATTATAACTGAGAAAGTAACTGTCTGTATATAATGCTTTTAAACCTAAAAGAATGAATAGATTTTGATGAAACTTGTTATGGGGCTAGCTTGGGTCCAAAGAATTATACTTTTTGCCACGATAACCGACACCTTGCTTAGCCGTGAGCAAAAGCTATTGTGTTATAAAATAAATGTTATAATGCCACAAATAGGCCTCTCTTAATTTGCACCAACTTGAGAGAGGCCTATTTGTGGCAATAAATATATAAAAGCTGAGTTTATAAGTCTCGCAACTCTCGTTACAATGATGAATATGCATGTTGTGAAAGTTGATTGAAGATATTGTAGTTACAAATGATCTATAGCATGCTGTTATAATTTCATACACACATGCATACTTACTTTGTTAAGTAAGAAAAACAGACTACTTAAACATAACCACATTTTTTTTAGGAATATTCACATGTTTAAATAGCTGCTTCTGTGTCCTAGTAAATAATTATTATAAATTGTAATAACATAATAATTCATGTCAAGGATATCATCTTAAATACAACCTATAAACAAATTTCCCTTAAAATTTTCAGTCCAACAAATCGGAGGCTGAAGAAGAGTTCCTAAGTCCAGAATCTGAATCTGAACATGAAGCTGAAGAACAAAAAGATAAAGATCCACTTTCTGAAGAAGAGGAAACTGTCCCAGATACTACCGACAGTAAAGAAGAGAAGAGTGAAGACATTCCTGATAGAAGTAATTCTCCCGCTGAAGCCACAGAACCTGAACAACCTGCTAAAGATGTAGAAGAATTAGAAAAAGTAAAGACATCAGAAAAAGCAGAACCAGTTGAAGAATCACAGTCTATAGAAGATGAGCTACCGGTGGAAAAGGATGAGCCTATAGTAGAGAAAGTAGAACCATTGGATGAAGAAAAAGCAATACCATCGGAAACAGAAAAAGCAGAACCATTGGAAGAGGAAATAGCAGAGCCATTGGAAGAGGAAATAGCAGAGCCATTGGAAAAAGAAAAATCTGAAGAAGAAGAACAAGTAGAATCATCAGAAAATTCAGCTTCAGTTGCTGCGACGGAAACGGAAGAAAAAACAGCAGTAGTAGTAGATATGGCTGAAGTAGCAGATAACCCAGAAAGTCCAAAAGTAGTAGAGAAACCAGAAAGTCCAAATGTAGTAGAGAAACCAGGAAGTCCAAATGTAGTAGAGAAGCCAGCAAGTCCAAAAGTAGCAGAAAAACCAGAAAGTTTAAAAGTAGAAGAAAAACTAGAAAGTCTAAAAGTAGAAGAAAAACCGGAAAGTCCAAAAGTAGCAGAAACTGTAGAAACAAAAGAAAAAAGTCCAGAAAAGACAAGTGAAGAACAAAAAGAAGATGAAGTAGGTGAGGCTATAGAGGAACCTATGATGCTTGTAACTGGTGAAGGCAATGGAGCTGATTGTGAAAGTTCCTACATTATTGGTGAAGAGATTTCTGAACCAGTCATGTTTTTCTATGGTGAAGGTTGGGGCTACGACAATGACACGGGCAACCCCGAAACTATTGAACAAGCTAACAGCCCCGAAGAAAACTCTGCGGAAGAGAACGGCACTGAAGAATGCCTTAATGGTGACCTTCATGAACTATCTAATACAAGCAATAAAACTAAGTTAGGTAAAAGTGTAAAATTAAAAAGTAGTGTACCCTCAGTTACTAAAAGGACTTTGAAAAAGCAATCGAATGATACCACAGAAGTATTAAACACGGACCCAAAAAAACATTGTGTGCGCGACTTAGATCAATCAGATGGCTCTAATTCAACAAAAAATAATGAAAACGATTTAAAAAGAGAAGCTAGTGTTAATGACAAAAGTACTACAGATAGTGAAAGTCCTAAAAAGAATAATGCTAAGAAAGGAAGGCGTAAAGTTAAAAAGAAAAGCAACCTCGCAAGAAATTTAAAATTAAATAAAAGCACAGAGTTAGTTAATGCAGAGACTGATAATGGTCACGATAGTAAAACAAGTATCATAGAGAAGAGAAAAAGCAGTGTATCCTCTGTGGATCAAGAGGATACAGTTACAGAGAATGAGAAAGAAAAGAGTCCTGATAAAGAACTTAAAGTAGAAGACCCCTTACCTCCTAAGAAGTTACGGTTAGAAACAACACCTGAGAGTGATGTAAGCACACATTCCAAGGAAATAGGAGATAGCGTAGATAACGGCGAAACTAATAAAGACACTTTAAATAATGTTGAAAGTAATCCTATAGCGCAACGGAAGAAAATAAAAGCTAATAAAGGGAAGTTTAAAAGAAAAAAGATCGTTAAAAAGGTTGAAGATGATGTAGATAAAGGTAGTGACAAAGAAATTGTTAATGACAATGGTAAGAAAGAATGTAAGTCTTTGAAACGGTCTCTATTAGATGCTACTATGAGCGATAAAAATAAATCAGAATCTCAAAGTGAGAGTGAAGATGACGAACCTATTACGAGTGGGAAACGACTCAAAATCAAACCTAAGAAAATCATCACATCCACTAGGTAAGCAATTTGATTATTATTTGGAAAAACTTTATAAATCGTACTTTAAACCCGCGTATCGATTTCGCGCGCCAAGAGGACGAACATTGGCGCGCGTTCCGGCCGCGCGATATTGCTACCATTTTGTAACGCGCGTCAATGTGTTTGTTGGCACGCTCGAACTTAGAGCGACCCGTTCCATCTAGAGTCTGTTTTTTACCGCGCATCAAAGGAAGCTCAGTTCAACCAACCACTGGAACAGTTGCCACGCGCGCTTAGTTGATATCATTTAAATATTTGGAGCGCGTTCCGCGGACCGCACTCTTGGCGCGGGAGGTCATGGCACGCGCGCTAGGAGCATATAATGGATACGCAGCTTCAGGCTCGGCGCAAACGGGCCAACGATCACAGTTACTGGTGGTCAGCGACAGTGCCTTAACACCCTTTTTCATATATTTCGTATAGGTTTGACCCACACTTGTTGCCGATGGCGGCTATTCTCTACAGCAGGCAAATATATATGACAAAGTACAGCTGGCAACAGTAGCTAACGTCGGTTGGCTGTATGCTAGTCTACACAGTATATTAAATTAGCTATATGAAACTTTATTTCCTGTTACAGAAAAAAAGTAGAAGCAAAACTTCTAGAAAAACAATCAAGTGACGAATCTGAGGAGGAGACTCTCTATAGTATAGGTATTTTATATATTTTTTATGCCAGCTAGATTTATAGATATATTATACTCATTATTATTACTCATTGATTGCTTATACAGATTTATGCACATAAAAATTCTAACTAGAAAAATATTTGAATTTTCAAGTTATTAGACTTTAATTATGTACTGGAGCTTGTTATTATTATGTTACAAAACACATTGCATTAATCTAAAATATTGTATGATCTTATGCCTAATACTATAACTTAATGTTCCTTCATTCAAACTAAAAAATCCCTCACATTACAGCTGGCAAAAATACCTCAAAGAAGCTAATAAAAAGGAAGAGCAAGGACAACAAGGACAAGCCTAAGAGCAACAAAGACAAGGACAAGTCCCGGGCCGGCCGCGGCTCGGACGACTCGGACGCGGCACCCGTGCGGCAGTCGCGCCGCATCGCGCAGATGAAGATCAAGGAGGAGGCCGACAGGAGACATTTGGAGGAGGTCGCCTTAAGGGAGATGAAGAAGATACATAAGAAGAAGGTATGTATGTAGCCTACATCTGATCCCACAGCTGGGAAAAGCCTCCCCCTCCGTCCTCCAAACCTGTCTGTCTTTTGCGATATCTGGCCACGTGCGCCCCGCTTAACTGACTATATCATCACACCACCGCGGACGACCTCGACGGCGATGTCCTTCCGGCGTCATGTGGGTGACGATCTTTGCCCATCGGTCAGGCTGCATTCGCGCGACGTGACCAGCCCACTCCCACTTAAACTCTTTACTTAGGCCTCGATAAATGTTGTCTCATTTTTCTCTACTCTGAACACAACAGACTCCAAATGACAAATGCATAAAACATGCATGCAAATATGCTCTTCGCAAATAAGTATGTTTTTAGTATAAAATAACAAAGGAAGTCATACCAGTCATTACCTCGTCGCTCCGACGCTTGACATCTATCTAAAAAACCAACTAATCTACAATGATATCTCATTTCCACACAGAACAAAGACGACGACGAAGAAGAAGAGTGGCGTGCGAGTGGCGCAAGCAGTTCTGACGGCGAGCGGCGGCGGCGGAAGACGGAGTGGCGCTCCGACCACTCCACCGGGCCCGAACCCGACTCCGACTCCGACGAGCCGCTGTTCGAGCTGCAGGAGCATGAGGAACCTGATTGTGAGTACCCGTATACACGGAGCAAATACAAAAACGAGATGTCGTAATAGGATTTTCCTATGATACAACGCATGTCAATTTGCGGGGTGAGGGGGAGTTAGATCCCGCCCACTTTTTAATTTTCCATCTACAGGTCAATAGCAAAAGTATTCGCTCGTTCTGTCGATTTTACTTTGAAATTACGTAACATCTGCCACTAGATGTCACGAACGCAACATGGTCGTACTCAGAATTTACGTATCAGAGAGGATTTTTTTATTAATTTTTTGAACAATCTTAATGGGTATTATTTTTAAATAGTGTAAAAATTTAAATTAAACATGCTAGAATAAAAAAGTTTTAGATAAATAAAGATTATTAGATTTCCTATGATGTCCACAGGTCCCTATTGTTTGCTATTTGTTGCCACTCCTTTTTTTTATACTTACATAATGAAATGTTTTTGTTTGACAGTGGTATTCAACAAATCGGATCATGAATTCTCACCGGAATCTGACTTGGAGACCGATGAACCTGTCGAACCGATGAAAAGGGCACGTACTTTACAAGAAGGTAAGCTTATTAAAACTGATATTTTATTTGTTTGTTCTTTAAGATGCCAAAATTTCACATAGAATGCATCTTTTAATTTACGTTTTCAGCTGTTCTTTAGGTTAGTCATTCTATATTTTACAATGTATTTCATTTACTTTGTAAAAAAAACCATGGATCATTAATACAGAAAAATCTAGATGTTAATCGACTGCTAAATCGGGTGCCGTATAGACAAATCTGATCACAGTAAATTACAAATGCTTTACCGTCTGGTCCTTGTGAATTAAAAAGACAGGCACGAAAGTAGTCTAAGCGCTCGTGTACACAATGAACATAGTCAACAATGTATTAGAAAAGTTCTTCAACGGCCGCGGCGTGGTGACGGGGTCGTGTGTAGGAGCGTTTTTATTCTCCATATTCCGCAAGGTGGAGGACGTCTATAGGATCATCAGCTCATAGTCGAGTCCAAAAGAACAAGTCATTGCCAAGTATTTGTTAATGTTAGGTTAAACGAGTACTTGTGACCACAGGCAAGGATGACGCGGACGGGTTCTGCAAGCGCTGCGGCAGCGGCGAGCAGCCGGAGTGGATCCTGCTGTGCGACCGCTGCGACGCCGGCTACCACGCCAGCTGCCTCAAGCCGCTGCTGCTGCACGTGCCCATAGGAGACTGGTTCTGTCCGCCTTGCAACCATGTCAGTGCTTACTCATACCAAGTTTATTAATACTTTAACTTGGTATCTAAGAAGTAGACAACAATGACTATTAGGATTCATAGCAAGGCCTCTGTAGCAAAAAGCTGATTTATTTTCAAAATGGTCTCCAATCCCGTTTTTTTAATAATACCTTTAGTGAGAAAGAGTAACTAACATAAGATAGCAAACGGCTTATCACCGAAGAAGCCCGGTTGATTTTAATCCCGACCGGATCGGGGCTCGGATTATTATTGCGTCGATTCTGATCCATACAAAATAAAATTTGATTAATTATTGTAACCAATTCGCGATAAACTAGTTTAAACTTTAAATATCCCGTTGTCATTTATTTCTTCTATTAAAAAAATTGAAGCAAAAAGGAATAGGTTTTTATCTAACATTAAATCTTCTGTTTCTAGGATATGTTAATAGCATCATTAGAAGCGGAACTGGTAAAATACGACGAGTTAGTAGTAGTGGTAGAAGCTGAGAGAGAAAGGAAGAAGCTGGAGGAGCCGGAGCCGGAGCTGGAGATTGAGAAGGAATCTGAAGAAGAGAAGGAGACGCCAAGAGAACATGATGAGGATAAGTCTAGTGGTAAGTTTGAAAATTGAATCTTTAGTCATTATAGCTTCTATTGTTAAGTTTTAGAATTAATCATGCACGAGATTTTATTCTCTGGTTTTTTTTACTATTATTTGATTATCTAGTACTGCAAGTTAACTTGCAAGCAAATTTTTTTATTTTATATTTTGATAGCCATCCTTAACTACATTACTTGCCTTTAGTTTACAGAGCAGCATTATATCAAGCACATTTTTATTTTTGGTTTTATAACAATTTATTATCTTCTTCTGAACTTTGTATCAATTATAATATATGAAACTTTCTTTGACCAAAAGGTCAATCTGGTGTGTACCACAATGAGCGTTTCTGAAAGATGTATGGGTGGGTAATGTCCGCAGACGGCAGCGGCAGCAGCTCGTGGTCGTCGAGCTCGTCGGAGGGCGCGGTGTACCGCCTGCGCGCGCGCAAGCAGCTGCCCGTCTCCTACCGCAGCCAGGAGTACGACAGACTCATCAGCTCCGCCATCAAGGTACACCACCAAATACAACATTTTTGTTATGTCTATCGCAATTTGACTGAACAGGCTGTACCTGCTTCACCGGACTACACTGAATGTTTTAAATAATGTTGCTTTAATTTATACTTCGTATGTAAAGCTCAAAGTAGCTCAAGACAAAAGTGCGTGGAAGAGAGAGAGAGGCATTTGCTCTGCAGTGGGACAAGACGGGCTTAATTTATAGATAGTATGTAAAGATATACTATATGCTGTACAAAAATGTATTATTAAGGAACTTTAATGATGATGATGATTTGTAACCAAACCAGAAACAATTTTTTATAATACATACTGATAAGTTTGTAAGTTTCTGGTAAGCGCACTATGCTCGGCATCAAACTTCAAGACCGAGTCCGTAATGTGGATATCCGAAAACGAACCAAAGTTCGAGACGTCGGTATCACAATAACGAGACTGAAATGGAGCTGGGAAGGCCATTTGGCCAGACGAAGTGACGGCAGTTGGACTAAGGCGGTAACAGAATGGTGGCCAAGGCATGGCAAAAGAAGCGTCGGTCGTCCGGGAGCAAGATGGGTTGACGACATAATTAAAGTCTCGGGTCGAGTCTGGATGAGGCTGGCACAGGGCCGTAGAATATGGCCCGAAAAAGGGGAGGCCTATGCCCAGCAGTGGGAGGACAAGGGCTGTGGATGATGATGATGATGAAGTTTGTGAATCTTCAAAATTTGATTTTTATAAACAGCTTTGGTATTTGCATTCAATTCTTATCTAGTGATTCAATGTAACATTGGATATAGCAAACATTATCACGTCAAAGCTAACCCTAAAATGTTCACTTAAAAACAGGAGGAATACGTAGAAGCAACAACCAGTGCCGGCAACCAGGGTCGCGGGAAAGACATATCGACCATCATAGAGGCGGCTGAAGAGGAGAAGATGAAGGCCGAGAGAGACGCTTTGGAACAGGTGGGTCCGATGGTAAATACCCTCGTTAAATTAATTATATACTAGAATTGGATTTATGATAGCTATAAACCCGCTTGCATAAAAAAGAAGGAATCGTGTATTTAGGTGAGGACCCAAAAAGCTTTTTGATATTTAGTATTAACTGTACGTTTCTAATGGTTTTTTTTAGCTAGATGCATTATTATTTATATCTTTTTTTCATAACATAACATACCCTCACGCCTGTATCCCTGAAGGGTTAGGCAGAGGTGTACCAATGTACTCCCACAGTTCGCCGGTATGTGTAGGTCCCATGTAATAGGGGGCGAGCCTATTGCCACTAATCGGGCACAAATCCAAACTCCGACCTGCTACTGAGAATTTCATAGAAAAACCCAATAAAACCTTGGTCGACTTGGGAATCGAATCCAAGACCTCTAGCGTAGCAGTCGCGCTTAGAACCACTAGGCCAACGAGGCAGTTTCTTCAGACTTCTTCATCTTAATATATTGTGTTCTTGTGTATAAATGTTTTACTTGTGTGCATTTTTGGAATAACTCGACTAGATTGAAGAGTCTTTATTTATGAGTTGACGCATCGAATAAGCTAGTTAAACTGTTTAGAAAATATAATTCGCTGATTATAGGCTTCCTCGGGCATCGGTTTCTTTCCACGCACGTAACATTATCTCATCAATTTTCACGCTCTTTAGATAAAATTATATTGTTAAAAAAAAAGACTGCCTCGTTGGCCTAGTGGCGCTAAGCGCGACTGCTACGCTAGAGGTCTTGGGTTCGATTCCCAAGTCGACCAAGGTGTTATTGGGTTTTTCTATGAAATTCTCAGTAGCAGGTCGGAGTTTGGATTTGTGCCCGGTTAGTGGCAATAGGCTCGCCCCCTATTACATGGGACCTAAACATACCTGCGAACTGTGGGTGTACATTGGTACACCTCTGCCTAACCCTTCGGGGATACAGGCGTGATGGTATGTTATGTTAAAAAAAAGAGAAATAACAAAACTAATAAAATGGTACCTTTCAGGGTAAACCCGTTGAAAAGAAATCTAAGAAGAAACTACGCCGCAAACCAAGGAAACTGAACTCTTTGGAGGTTCCTTCCGAGGATGATGACGAAACTGATGAGGACTTCAAAGATACCGGGTAAGTTACTACTTGTTATTTATATGCATTGGACTAAATGACCGAGTGAGATTATAGTGATTGACTCACTGACAAGACAATATAATTTGTAATGGTTCTGAAATGACATTACAGCTGAGTAATTTCTTTTTCGGCCTCGTTGGCCTAGTGGTTCTAAGCGCGACTGCTACGCTAGAAGTCTTGGGTTCGATTCCCAAGTCGACCAAGGTGTTATTGGGTTTTTCTATGAAATTCTCAGTAGCAGGTCGGAGTTTGGATTTGTGCCCGGTTAGTGGCAATAGGCTCGCCCCCTATTACATGGGACCAAAACATACCGGCGAACTGTGGGTGTACATTGGTACACCTCTGCCTAACCCTTCGGGGATACAGACGTGATGGTATGTTATGTTATGTAATTTCTTTTTCTATTTGTATTCGTTCGGATTTCATTAAATTTTGCGTGAAACTTTTTTTATGTTAATGTTTTTTTTCGTTTACCATGTAACGCAGCCTTTTCTCTATTTTTGTCTTACTCAATAATTATGTAAATAAAAGTTAGGCCTACAATTTATAAAAATATGTAATGGTTTCAGTATGGATTCTTCATCGGAAATCTCGTCGTCGGCCGAACGAGAGAGCTCCAGTGACTCGAGGTCGTCCGACTCTCTGCCTATTCGACGGACCTGTAGATCTGATAAAAAAGGTTAGTTTGAATACTTACTGTAATTGTATGTATACTATAGGCCGGCAAATAAACAAAACAAAACCGATATACAAATAAATATTGTACTAATTTTGAAAAAACTGATTTGTGACTTCTTTCCGCACAGGTGAGCGTACAAAAATGACGGAATCATCGCCTGAAGTGAAGAAAAAGAAGAAAGGCGTGTTGGACGAAAGTTCGAGTGAGTCGGCTGGTGCTAAGGAGTGGTCCACAAAATCAAAGTATGTTTGTTTCTACACTAGAATTTTGAGTGAAACTACAGGATTGCTTTTAAACCTTGTTGCATTTTTGAACAAAAAGATAAGAGTAGAAATTTCGAAGATTGGAGTTAAATTCTGAAACTATTCTTATGTATCTTATTTATTTTGTAACTAGGACAGAAACATCACTTTTACATGTAATTTTAAGACTGAAGTCCACATTTCCTAACTGACTATCCCGAGAAGAAAAATCTAAACAATCTCAGGTCACAACCTCTTGAAATCCGCACAATCGTTATTTAATATTGTGGAAGTAAATAATTTCTTTTTTTACAGGTCATCTAAAACCAAAATCCGTCCGCCCAAGCTGAAGCGTCGCGACAAAAGCAAGAAGTCCCGCAAGCGTAGCGGCCTCACGCAGTACGACGCGGACGGCAACGTCATACGAGCGCGGGTCACTTACGGCGGACTCAGTGACGATCTGAACGACTGGTCCCCGAAACATAGGACACGGCAGAAGAAGATTAATTATACGGAGATGCCTAATACTGAGTCGGAGGATGTAAGGATGTCAACGTATTTTGTTTAGTGTATTATGTATTTTTTTTTTAATAAATTTGCAGAATGGCAAAAATTATGAATGAATGTGTCAATTTAAAATAAGAGTTCAGAAGTTACCTAATTTACTGTAATGTTAGACTGAGGGAAGGGCTAGAAAAAAAAATCATAGCAGTTAATAAAACCTATTTGAAAATTATATAAATACTAAGAATTTGAAGCGATATATAAGCTCTACTGGGTCATTCTTGAACGCATCAGGATCTGACACTTTAAATAAGGTTTTTGAACTAATGAACAGCCATTCCTGCATCCATATTGAATATGTCACATGTAACTGTTTTTAATAACCAATAATTAATTTATGTCCAGGAAATGCACAAATCCAGCGGCAAACACATGCCCGACAGTTCCGACGAATACAAAGTGGACACTGACGCCACAACTGACTCAGAAGACGAGCGGGCCAAGCGTAAGAAGGCAGAAGAGGCCGAACAAGAAGGCCAGGCCAGCGAGGAGAAGCGGAAAGCTATCAGCGACCTTATCAAGAAGACCGCTGTGGTCCCGCTCGAGAAGCTACCAGAAGATGTGACCAGAGCCAAAACAGAAGAACTGCAGGCGCATTTGAGTAAGATTTCGGGTGCTTATATTTTTGTTCTTACTTTTTAACTTAGGTATGTAGTTTACGTAATATAATTACATCTTTTGGAGTCTCTTTTTTCGCATATTTGTGATTTAGACAAATTTTGAGGTTGGTAGCTCAAAACAAAATATGTTCAGAGTTAGTCAGTCGTGTCAGTCAGTTCAATATTATGGTCACAAAAATTTATTTTTCCTCTTCTTATGACATTGAAAAATATTCCTATATAAATGCAGTGTAGTATCAGGCTAGGAAAATTACCTTCATACAACTTTTCGTAGATCCTAGTAGGGTAAAGGCACAATCAATAATTTGGTTTTTGTTTGTAGATGCACAAGCAGCTATGAACGCTGCTCGGTCAAATCGCGGCAGAGGCAGCAGGGGTGGACGCGGCAGCAGGTAAAATATTTACACACACAATGCATTTTATGATATTACAATAATGGGGTAGATGATCTATTTTGGCTTTACGTACCCGTTATCTATCCTATTTTTGGCTACGGAAAACTTCAAGATAAAATTTAAAATATTGATATTAAGGTGGAAGCGTCAGGGTAGCCCGCGAAATTAAAATTTTCTCACGTTTTTTGCAATTTTCAGGTCAGTGTCGGGTTGAATGTTGATAAAAATATGATACGCGACCGCAACACGTATGTGTTTACAGAATAACAATTATTTAAATCATCAATTCAACAATCAAAGTTCATGTAACTCCATTGAATGACTATTTCATGAAAAAGTCATTCAATGGGGTTACACCCGACACTGACCTGAAAATTGCAAAAAACGTGAGAAAATTTGAATTTCGCTGGCTACCCTGACGCTTCCACCTTAAAGATAACGAGTATGTAATGTGTGTGTTTAAATAAATGTGTTATGTGGTAGGGGAGCGCGATCGTCACGCGGCTCCCGCGGCGGCTCGGCGCCCGACGACGCGCTCGCCAAACTCATCGGCGTCAAGATTAAAGGTAACAGCATTTTTAAATAGCCTCTTTAACAGCTAGGCCTGTACAAAATTGTCTTGTCACCATTTTCGAATAGTTTTACTGACCTAATTCGTATAAATCTCAGATTAATTGACGAAAAAAAAATATTTTGTTTGTTTACACAGATCTCAGAACGGATGGCTCACCAACGAAACCAAATCAAGTAAGTAATAAAATAAAGCGTGACTAGTTTTTTTTTTATATTTTATGCAATATGTAAATGGTATTGATAACCGGCTCGGATTTAACAAACATCATAATTTACAGGTGGAAAGAGAAAAGAAACGTCAAGAGCGAGAAGCGAAACGGGCTGAACGTGAGGCCAAGAAACAAGAAAGAATCCAGAAGCGAGAAGAAAAGGAAAAGATGAAGGAGCAGAAAGCTAAAGAGCGAGAGGAGAAGAGATTAGCGCGGTTAGCGATGCAAGAGACGAAGCGGCTTAAGAAGGAGAAGATGGAGTTCTCGCCGCCCGCGCTCGCGTACCCCGCGCCGAGGCCCCCGCATCCAGAGCCGCCGCGGTACCCCGCCGCGCCGCGACTGCAGGTACACACGCACGCACTTACACTAATATAATAACATTACGTAAAGGATATTATAACTCTTCCATAAACGGAGACTAACGACATCACGACACCGGTGGTGACGGAACAGAGAAAATCGATTCGGATAAAAACACTTTACTGACGCGCATTTTATACTACAACTCCATATAAAACTCATCTCTCACGCAGGTTTTTGTGTTTTACTATACAAATCTCTATCGCAATTCCCATATTAAGCAAGGAACTTACGTTAGTGTGCATCCCAGGTGCGAGCGGAGTTACGCGGCGTGCTGTCGGCGGAGGATCGCGTGCAACACATGGCGCGACCCGATCAAGCCGCGGCTCTCAGGGAGGGTGAGATATCACTCATTACTTTGTACAAAAAGCCTCGTTATTATGAAAATTATCCCCGGTTTCTGAAAGGTTTATAAATTGATCACGACTGTGACTGGAAGCTAAAAGAACAATCAATAGCAGCGTTTGACATACATATCTAACATAATTATAAATAAACTAGCTGTACCCGGCATGCGTTGCAATGCATTTTTTTCTACCTAGCACCTGCCTACTACCACTTAGGGGTATGGAAAATAGATAGTAGCCGATTCTCAGACCTACTGAATATGCATATAAAATTTCATGAAAATCGGTCAAGCCGTTTCGGAGGAGTATGGTAACTAACATTGTGACACGAGAATTTTATATATAAGATAAATGCGGACTACATCACATACATTGTTCTGAACCCAAAGTTGCTAAAGCACTTGTGTTATGGAATTCAGATACAACAAAGGTACCACAAACACCTAGACCCGAGACAATGTAAAAATGTGAATTTCTACATTGACCCGTCCGGGGATCGAACCCGGGACCTCAGAGCTAGCGACACCTTGAAACCGGTGCGTGCGCCACTCGACCACGGAGGTCGTCAAAAATTATTAATAAATTTTGGTGTTGATCAGCTTTTCAGAACCAGGGAACCTGTTGTTGGAAACCGTCTTATCTTACGTTTAGGGTTTAGAGTATCACACAATAAAATTAAAAACCTGTCCATTTGTGAATTAGGTATTATGTTGAATGTAGATTAACAACTGAAAGTAAAACCGTAGTTTTACATTCAAGGCATAATGTCAGCAGGTACGCTTTCAGTAGCTGGGTCGCCGCAGCCCTTCAAGCCGATCACGGAGGAGCCCAGCATCATCACGCGGATGCCGCACATGATCAACCAGCAGTACAGGTTCGTACAATACCACCACACTACAACAACTTATTGCTGGTAGTAATTTTTTTTAGGTTTGATATGGCATAATCTATTCAAAATGTTCTTTATTTGTTGTAATATATTTGTAACATAACTTTGTCCTGCAGGGGTCCTATGATGTACCCCGGCGGAGGGTCGTACGGCCCTCGCGGGCAGAATATGTCGATGTACGGGCTGCACCCGGGCGCGCGGCAGTTCCCGCAGTACTACGGACACGTGCGCGGGCTGCAGCACCCGCAGTACCCGCCACGACCCTACGCCACGCCTACCTCGCCCGCACCGCCCGGACACGGACCTCCGCCCGGGCATGGGCCCCCGCCTGGGCATGGACCCCCGCCTGGGCATGGACCCCCGCCTGGGCATGGACCGCCTCCTGGCCACGGACCTCCGCCCGGACATGGACCGCCTCCTGGCCACGGACCTCCGCCCGGACATGGACCGCACCCTGGACACGGCCCACCGCCTGGTCACGGCCCGCCTCCCGGACATGGCCCACCACCTGGACATGGCCCGCCTCCCGGACATGGGCCGCCACCCGGACACGGAGCGCCACCGCGACATGGATTGCCACCCGGACACGGACCGCCTCCAGGCCACGGTTCCATACCTCCCGGTCATGGAGCACCCAACTCCAATCACGGACCCCCCGGACACGGACGGCCTACCCCGCCCGGCCATGGTCCTTCACCTCCTGGTCACGGACCCTCGCCTGGACATGGACCGTCGCCTCCCAGCCATGGACCTCCGCCAAGTCATGGCCCCTCACCTACTGGCCACGGGCCTTCGCCTTCTGGGCATGGTCCGCCGCCACACGGTCCCCCGCACGCCGGGCTCGGGCCGCTGGGCATGCACCGGCCGCACGCGCCCGGCCCGCCCGGCGTCCTGCCCCCCACCACCAGCCCGCACGGCATGCCGAGCTCCGGCCTCCCGGGAGGTCCGCTCGCGATGCACCGCGGCATGCCGCCCGGCCTAGGCGGACCGCTCGGCGTGCCGCTACAGAATCGCCCGCCGTCGTCCGGACCGCCGCCACCGCGATCCACGCCGCCCGTGGAACACGAGCCCCCCGTACGAATCAAAGCCGAGGTGAAAACTGAACCAGAATATCGCTCACCCACCGCATCGCCGGCGCGGGATCCTTCGCCCACGCCGCCTCGCGACGAGCCTCCTCGACATCCAAAAATGAAGCATACAGACAACAAGGACCGCAGGCCGCGATATCCGCTCGGGCCGTACGCTCCGCAGTACGGTCCTTACGGGCCGTACGCGCCGCCGCCCGGCCCCGCCGAGCGCGGCATCCCGGCGGGCCCGCGCGCCCCGCTGCCGCACCCGCTGCAGCTCCCGTACGCCGGCTCGCCGCGGCCGCGCAGCCCCGCGCCGCTGGAGGCCCCCTACCTGCCGCCGCACCTGCGCGGGCCGCCGCGCGCCAGCCCAGCCGCGCCCTACGCCGCGCCGCACTACGCCGAGGGCCCGCGCACCTCGCCCGCGCCGCCCGCCGCGCGCCCCGAGCCTCACGCGTCGCCGGCGCGGCTGGAGGCGCTCCGCCTCGTCAAGCAGGAGATGCCGGACTCGCCCGCGCCGCCCCCGCCCGCCGCACACCTGGGCTCGGCTCCAGGCCCGGCTCTGCTTCCAGCCGGTCCGGGCATGGTGGGCCCGGGCCTGCTCCTCGCCGGCCCGGGCATGGCGGGTCCGGGCCTCATCCCCGTCGGGCCGGGCATGATGGGCCCGAGCGGGCGCGAGGAGGGCAGCGTGTTCGGCGGCCTCGTGAGCTACTTCTCGAGCCAGCACGAGGAGGACGACATCGACGCGTAGCCGCCGCTGTACATACCGCGCGATAGATAATTATATTTATGCGCCGCGCCTCGCGGCTCGCTCTGTACGATATTAATGTGTTAGTGTAGGAGTTTTAGTTTAGCAATAGGGAGTAAATATTATATATTATTGAGTCTTTTTGGTCTCGAATAGGCGAATGTATTATTATTATTTTGGTTATGTTTAAGTGAGATTTATTTATATACGACCGATAGGTACTTACAGTATACTCTGAATACGAATTTTATTAAAGAGATCGACGACATTTTTTTTGAAAAAATAAATGTTTTCTCCTACAATTTACATGTATCATTCCACAAACCTCATTTTACTTCCCCTTAAACTGATTAGGACCTTCATTTCAAACGGCACGGGACATTCGCCATAGCGAATAATCGCGCGGTGCGAACGGAGAGGCGTCTAGCGACTGAAACAAACGCATAGAAATGTCCTTATCAAGCCACGCGAAGCGGCGAACGGCGAAGCGACCGGCGAAATGTACCGAGCGAACGGCGCGGGCGACTGGCGGCGCGGCCGGCGAGTCAAACAAATACATGAATCAGTACGGCGCGAGCCACGGCGTCGAGCGGCAGTCGCGGCGACTAGGGCAGTGATCAAAAGAATTTAGTTGTTTTCGGCGCGAATAATGAACACCCGAGGCCTTTATTGCTGAAATACTAGCAAGGCACAATCCACAATCTCTTCCAAATATTATGTCTTGAACCAAAAACCTACTACTTTCTAAGCAATATCGAGATAATAAAGAAATTTCGCTCTCGGACTTCTTTACTGGTCGCGGCGGCGAACGTGACTGCCCGTGGCATAAGATGCCGCGCGAATGGTCGCCTCGCTCCCCGCATCGTCGTTCGCACCGCCGATCCCCGTGGCCAAGCCGTTAGGTATAAATCGGTACCTACTCCAATTTGCCGACTACAATTAAATTTTTTTAACGTGCCCATATTCTTGACATATCTGATGGGCTGAACATTGGTAAACAAAACAAGCATATTCCTTAAAATACTTTATTTACGAGGTCTTCCGGCAACTTTTTTACTGCCCGCTGCTTGTTTGTTTTTGCCTCCAAATGACAGTGCTTGTTCTGGAAGTAAAATATCTTTGTCAACATTTTTGAAAGACGACGGTTGGTTGCAATACTGAAATAATTTTAAACAGGATATACACCTCTAGTTTGAAATCTAGTAAAAAAATTTAAATCCCATCAATTTATCTTGGAAGTATAATAATATGTTCAACTCACCAGGTGGCGCTATTTTCAATGATATATCGTACGTTTTACTCTTCGGCCTCTTTGCCGCGGGCTCCAATTTCTCAGGTGTTTCTGTTGGCGTTACTGTCTCTTGCGTTGCCGCCCACCCATCCTGAGAAAAATAAATCTTATTTTTACGTATCTAAAAGTATAAAATCTGTGTTGGGTCTTCCACTGTCGTTCTAGGTAAATATTCCATTAATTTGGTTACATGCTGTGCTCTATTACAATCTTGTAGATATTTTTTGTATGTCAAATACTAGTTTTACGAAAAACAACGGTAATTCTTCATACTTCTTATAACTTTTCCACCAGTATCAATAAGTCTAAAATGAAATTTATTTTTATATTTTGCATAAAGTTGGTGTTAAAAAACAAATAAATAGACTACACATACCTCTGGGTCTTCAATCTCAGGTGCTATGGGTAAGAAGGACAGCATATGTTCGTCTTCTCCCTCTTCGTCAGAACTGCAGAAAGCGGCGACCGGCTCGCACGTCGTCACATCCACCTTATTGTAAATGTTAACCTGAATATTAGTTGGTTTCTCTGTTCCAAATGTTCTTTAGAGATGTTTGCTGAGTTTTACGCGAATGTTAAAATTATAAATTTGGTAGACAAGGAAGGGGTAGCGATTGGCGTATTATTCATTTCTATTTAACGTGAGAAAAGTTTTGAATGATGTATGACAGTCGTGGTGGCCTAGCGGTTCAATGAACGGATTTGTATGCACAAGGTTGCAGGTTCGAACCCAGCCAGGCAGGTACCAATGTGGCTTTTTCAAAGTTATATGTACTTTCTTAATTATTCTAAACCACTTCTGACAAACGGTGAAGGAAAACATCGTGAGGAAACCTGGATTCCAAAATTTGGGATCTGAAATCGCCAATCCGCAGAGAGCAAGCGTGGTGATCAATGCTTGTGCCTTCTCTATATGGGAAGAGGCCTGTGCCCAGCAGTGGGACGTTTAAAGGCTGGATTATTTTATGCAATCATTGTTTACAAGAACAAGACAGCTATAATAGGTATATTACATTTTATAACGCCCGATATCGCCAGTTACATCAAGAACTGCAGTCATTGACATTTTGATTCTAAATTTTAACCGAAATTCGTTTTGCTATGTTAAAGAACTATAAATGAATTATTAAAGCATGAAAGTCAGTAGTAAGATGTACACAGGATCATTCCTACACAGGCAATTAAAAGATCCAACAAAAATGGACTGCAGTTTTGCAAAGTTAAATATAGATGTTAGAGTTCCACTCACCTCAACCTCCTCATCATCATGGCTCTCCCCAGCCTGGTCCACCGACCGGTCTTCGTCCTCCACATCGAACTCACTCTCCCTCTCCTCATACTCCACATTCTCATCCAGCTCCTTGAAGTCAGGAGCGAAAGCCGACCAGTTCTCCACTTGATTTTGCGCCCATATTGATACGACACCTGCAATTTTCGGTGGTTGTGTTATGCTAGTGAAACTCAAAGGTAAAGAATACGTATCTAACTATGTTGATATTAATAAGTATGAATGTACGAAAACAAATTAATACCTAAATAAAACATAAGTATGATACTAAAAGAATAATTAGGTAAGTTCTAGCTTAGTTATAATTATTTTATTACTAAGATAAACAGTGCATAGTGCTCTTGCAACTTTGTTAAGTGTACTTGAATACAGTTTTAGTTGTGTCATGAAAAGTCTGTCGGTTAAATCTCGAAAAGCCTTAGAATTTCGCCTCGAAGTTCCTTCTGTACCTATGAATAGATTTTTTAATATAAAATAAATATTTACCTGCACTAATACTAGCAATGATCGGCCTAATAGGATGCCAGACGACATCCAGCAGCAGCTCGCCCTTGGTCCCGTGCAGAATCTTCACGAGGTTCCCGATAGACTTCTCCCACACGTAGAGCGCGTGCTGGCGCGCAGAACCTGCGCATATGTACTCGCCGTCGCCCGAGAAACAGCATTTCTTCCATGTTGTTCTAGAAATAATTTATTAATGTAGGTGTGCGAGAAAAGCTTGTTCTTAGATAAAATGAATTGAGCATTGGATTATTTAAGATTACAATTCGCGGTTTCGAATGGAGTGAGGGGCAAAATCAAGAAAGTGGTAGAAAATATTAATGTATATACAATTGTGTTAGTCATATTTCATAATCATATTTCCTCAGCAAAAAGTTTTTAAATCCTTTACGGTCATGAGAGGCCAGTGGCGTAACTACAGGGTGGCAGGACTGGCAAAATGCCACGGGCCCCCGACCCAAGAGGGCCCCGGCCCAAGAGGCCGCGAGCGCAGTTTTTTTTTAAGTTTATACCTGAGTATTTTATTCAGTGGCGTAGCGTGACTTAGTGGGGCCGCATACAAATTTGTTTGGGGACCCTTAAGAAGGGTAAATAATTCTCACAGGAGAAAGAAGACATTGCATAAAATAAAAAAAAACTAATATATCATAATTTTCTATTTGTCTCTTTTCCAAAAGAAATACAAGCAATTTAAATTAAATAATATGTAACACGTCCTTGCCTTTGAATCATTTATAGCTGATGATGACTTTAGTTTTTTTAAAGCTTCTGCCTCTATGGACAATAGTCACAGGTCTGTCAGGCCAGTCAGGCGTTCATGTCCCATTAAAGTTAAAAATTATATATTTTTATCAGTTTTATTTTATTCTTGTTTAAATTTTATAAATTTTGGTTTATGCACGTCGGGGTCCCCCGTGGCCCATGGCCCTCTATAATTGTTACGGCAGATACGACGGTAGCTACGCCCCTGATTTTATTTTCCATGAAAACGTTCTACTTCAAATCAATTAAAGTGAGTCAACTAAGACCATAATACAATTTCAAAATTGGTTATGCTTTTCAACACATCCTAAACGATGTTCATTATTTTTATCTTTAATTTTTTCGTATTTTATTTAAATAAATTAAGTACCTAGGCACTTTGAAAGTTAAGTTGATTGTGAAAGTTAGATATTAAAATGTCTAGTTCCAGAAAATTGTTAAAGTGGGAGCGGGACACGAAAGAGAAAGATTCAAAACGTAAGGAGGTTTTGTAAAAAAACAAAAGAAATATATTTTCCTCTAATTATACGCAACTACGATCAGCATATGGGTAGAGTCGACTTGCTTGACTCATTCCTGGGATAGTACAAAATAAAGATGAGGACAAATAAGTGGTATTTGTGACTGTTTTACCATTTCCTCGATATAGCCTAAACATTTTTCTCTATTTCTATTAGTTTTTTTTTTCAGTTTACCTATACTTCCCGTGTTCTTGACCAAAAATATGATCTGGTATGATTAAAAAAAATAACTGTAATATAGGGACAAACCCATGCTCTTGAAAATAAAATTGTTTTCGGTGTTAGAAAAATTGTAGTTTATTAAAATTTAACTAAGTACATCGTAAAAAAAAATATTAATAGGGCCCCATCAAAAAAAATTGCCACGGGCCCCAGATAGTATAGTTACGCCACTGTGAGAGGCTGTAATTTTATAGCAAAGTAATAAACACTTTCTTACTTATTGACAAGATCCTGAAGTTTCTGTATGGGTTCTGGTTCTCCATTGATTCCACATTTGAGCACTGTGTTTGTGTCATACACTCTTATGACACGGTCTGATGTGTTAACTAGAAAGCAGCTGAAATAGAAATGACTAATAAATGAGGCAGGCTGGTAAAAAAAAAATTGGTTATTTATAAGTGTTGATTGTTTTCATTTTAAAATTGCAAAATAAGTTATCAAAGAATGTTCACTTACTTTCCTCGTCTTGCAAATTCTATACTTTTAATACTTGTAGTACTTGATGCTCCAACTGTTATTTTAAAGCTGGCCTTTACTGTTAATGATTGCGAGTCTAAAATTAATATCTTTCCTTTGGCATTGCCTGTGTAAACATTGTCTCCTCTCCTGTCAAATGATGCTATAACATTTATATCTCCCTGAAAAATATTATCTGTGTCATATAATAATATACAATAATAACAGTTTTGTAGAAGATTGAAAGTATTGCAAATATGAAAGTTAACCATTCCACTGTCCCATGTCATTTAGGTATGATATTATCCCATGATACATATTTTAAATAAATAATTAAATTGTGATACATTTCCATTCTTTAATTATTGTCATACAGGTAGGACAGGAAAGTTTTTGTTAAGAAATAACTGATTTTTAAATAAAGTAAATGGTGGCATAATATTGTTGGATTACAAAATTAAGGACTTAGTAATGGATTAAATATATCATAACTGTACATATTAATTGGGACAGTTTGAATTCAAATGTCTTGAATACAATACAACTGAAAAACATGTCCTAAAAAGAAAAATGTTTTGTGTTCTATGTCTTGTCACTTACATCATCATCTATGGGTAATATTTTGTGTTCCCCATCAGTGTCAACCAGCAGTGCTGCATGTCTCATTGGACATACTAGAAACCTTTTGTCATTCCTCGGATCAAACTGAACCCTCAGTATGGGTGTAGGGAACCTGTATCTCTGTTCACACTCGCCAGAGAGTACATCCCATATGCATACATTGTGGTCTGTTGATGCTGAAAGGAGCTGGTGACAGCAATAGAGAAACATTGAAAAAATTAATAATTTTTAAATAGGTATTCAATTATCAAGGCTATGTGAAATTGAAAAATGTATCTTAAATAGTCCCATAAATTATATAATATTGCCAGGTTGCTGCAAAGTATTTAACATCTGTTCTTGTTTAAAATAGGTAAGAATTATTTTTTTTAAAGCCTGTATTGCTATAGTGTTATATTGAGGGGCTCGTGGCTAAGTGTAAGCCGTACGGTTTGACCGATAATACAGGTTAAGCCGCGCTCGCCGCGGTTGGTCCGTGGATGGGTGACCATTTATAACATAGCGAGACCCCTCCGTGCCTCGGATAGCACTTAAGCCGTAGGTCCCGACTGTCATACTATAATCTTTGGCAGTTGTAAGTTTAATTCTGACAACCAGTCTTATAGTATTTCCCAGGTAAATGGGTTGTGGAGGTCAGATAGGCAGTCGCTCCATGTAAAATACCGTATTCAGCCGAATCCGGTGAGACTGGAAGCCGACCCCAACATAGTTGGGAAAAGGCTCGAGAGATGATGATTGCTATAGTGTTATTATACCAGGTACCAAGTAGATAAATACATAAAATTTACAGACTTACCTTTTTACAATTTCTTGACCAACTAAGACTACAAACGGGGTATACATGGGCTGAGATGGATTTAGCAATACCCCGTGTCAAGAAATCCCATATGAATACTCTCCCGTCATTGCAACCAACAGCCAGGAGAGTTCCTCGTCTGTTGAAGGCGCATGTGGCCGCTAGAGATATCGAGTCTAGTGTACCATCAAACTCCTGAAATATATTTTAGGTTATTTTTCACCTAGAATTTAGGTTGTTTACATAAATGCAGTAAGAAGAGATATTTTCTAGACCCTTTGTGCATGTGACAAGTATTTATATGTTGACTACTAATAGTTACTGATATAATTCTCGAAAATTTGTTAGAGGTAATGGAAATAGTTTACTTATTAGTTGTGCGAATGTGAATTACGTGTAGTAAAGAGATGCTGTTTGTGATATAACAGAGAATACTTACCTCGGGATAGTTTTGACCAAATGATTCTGGAAATTAAACAAATAGTTGTTTAGTAAACATGGTAGTCAACAACAACAAATCTCTCGTTCTCTCGTTACAATACTAACCTAGTAATTCCAAATTCATGATTAAAATAAACTATATTAAGGCTCTGATATAAAAATATTCTTAAATGTACTTAGACTGCAGTTATAAAGATTGCGTTAAAGTTTTTGAAAAACTCGAAAAAGATTTCAGGCTTGCTTGACGCTTGAAATGTTTGGTGTTTTTGACAGATGGACGATGGACGGCTAGGACACCCGACACTAGGACGGCTACATGACGGCTATAATTTTTGATTGCTGTGTTTCGGGTTACAAAATTCGGTAGTTTAGCATGTGAACCGTTAAAATAAATTTTAATGTTGTTAAACTAGTGTTTAAGCGATTGGCATTGTAGTTTTTTTTTCTAGGTGCCTATAATGTTTCACTTAAAGTAACACTCTACATTGTTCGTATTACAATATCAAAAATTAACTAAGCACATCACTAAAACCGACTAAAACTCTTGACACTCACTGGCAATCTCTGGCAATACTAGTTTTTGTGTCAAAGTGACAGCTTATTTTTATTTAATCTTTAGTTCAATAGTTGCATTCAAACGGCTGCTGATTGTAATAGTTCTTATTTCTCTATAATAAGTATAATATAACGTTGCTAACCGTTATCAGTTAATTTTAATGAGATTTATTACGTTGTTTACTTACATAAAGCCTTTATGTTAGTATAAGTTTTTAAGTGACTATAAATTTTGAAACGATACTGTAGTATCAGTTTTGTATTCATCTTTTATTTACAGTAAGACGTAAACAAGTTCGCGCGTTTACAATGAATACAGATGTGGATAATGGTGCTAGTTGGCGCGGAGTGCCTTTGAGTGAGATGTATGGATCGCAGAGTCCGTGGGGTTCGCCGGAGTTTTGCCTCGTGTCTCCGTCATTCAACCACGCAGTTCTGTACCATGTGCCGAGCGATGGTTGTTTGGCGGATGATAGGCCTCCAAAACCTCAAATCGGTCACGACAAATGGGATTCAGAACATGTCAGGATGCCATGTTCTAGTCATAGTTTATATCCTGTTGAAGATGTAAGTTATGGTCGTATTTTTTTAAGATTAGATAAGCTTCTAAATAGTTATGATTGGTTGTACGATTACTTTAAGTATTTTTGTTGCATTTCTTGAAGAAATTGAGTAAAAGTAGTAATCTTTATCAGTGTTGTTATGGATATCCATATCCGTAACCGAAACTATCGGATATCCGAAATAAAAAAATATCCGTAACCGTAACCGAATCCGAAATAAAAGTTTCGGATAGTTTCGGATAGGGCGGAGTCTAACTAAATACTACACTCGTACGAATTAACTGTGCACTCCGCTGGAATGCGACACCTCTCCCGCTACCTAATGACGTCACAGCGCGAGGTGCACACTTGCACAGCTATTAGTACTTACAGTTCCTTAAAAAATTAATATCTGTAACCGAAACTATCGGATAATCCGAAATAATTTAATATCCATAACCGTAACCGAAACCGATATTATATTTTACCAATATCCATATCCGTATCCGGATCCGAAATTATATATCCATAACATCCCTGCTTTATTACTATGTGTAAAAAGTGAACATAATTATTATATATTAATTGATTTGGTTTTAGAGTAACGGTGAAAGTCACCTTAAGAAGCGCTGGGAGATGATTGAGAGTGCTCTCTCTCAGCCAATGCGAAACAGTCAAGACTTAGCCGACACCATACTGAGCTACAATACTAAATTTAGAAACACCTGGAAGTTTAGAGGACTACATAAGCTGTTTAATGAGGTAATATACCTTAGGAGTCTGTTATTTAATGTATATGATCATTTCAACCAAAAATTTTGAAGGTTGATAAAACATCATCAATAATATTGATAGTTCTTATGTAAGAACAACTCAAAAAGCAACAATAAACAATTACATTAAAAAATACAATTATTTTCTTTTATTATTACAGTACCTAGAAGAAGAAGAATCCCAATATTTCTTTGATGTCACATTACCAGAGATTGCTAAGCTTGCGCTAGCTCTGCCCAAGTTAATCCAGTCTCCCATACCTTTACTAAAGTGAGTATATTAACTAAATATACCTAGATTTTATATTTACATATAATTTTTGGAGTCGGTGCCAAGCTAAGTAATGAAACGACTGGTAATTCCTGAGTATATTGATGTGTATTGTGTTTGTAAAAATATATTATTAATATTGTTAAGTGTAAACGTTAGAATCTTTTGTCTTTGTGTCTTAATATTAGGTAATCTGTCATAAAGTATTTTTGTTGTTTTCCGATTAGAATTAATATTTATAAGCTGTAAGTTTTGTATATTGCTTGGCCCCAAACTACTCCAAAAAAATGTTAAATTGTATTATTGGTTAATCGTAGTTTAGGTTAGGTTTATTAATATAGGTAGGTTATAGAATTATTTTTAACTTTTTAGTGCTTTTATCGATTTTTGAAGTCGGTTTTATTTTTAACCGACTTTAAAAAAAAGGAGGAGGTTCTCAATTCGGATGTTTGTATGTTTTTTGCAAAAAAATTTTTTATTTGTTTATTTTTAGTGACTTTTTTTTAATCTTAGATAATATGGGTAGGCCTTCAGCTGACACCCTTTCATCATCCTCATGATAATTTCCATCAAACGAAATCCAGTGCCCCGCATCTCACATCCAACGAATTCCCGCTACATTCACGAGGTCATCTTGGCTTCATCATCAGGTCTGATAGTAGAATGGTTCTTATTGAACGTAAATGCTTCACTTGTTGAAGAAAATACCAAAATCGCTATACGTTTTCCTATAAAATTTGAAGAGTTCCCTCGATTTCGCCAAGATACCATCATCAGATCCCGACTTGGTGACTATGGGACCATTTGGGAAGTATAGCCTTTCCAACAAAGAAAAAATATTTCAAATCGGTTGGAAAACAACGGAGTTGTGCGCGAACAAACATAAAAAAAAAAAAAAAAAAAAAAAAAAAAACAAACAAACCTCCGAATAAAGAACCTCCTCCTTTTTTTTAAAGTCGGTTAAAAACTGAGTGTCTTTCTTTTGTTTACAGAAAAAATAAAAAACGGTCCATATCTCTGTCACAGCAGCAAATATCATGTCTACTGGCAAATGCTTTCTTCTGCACATTTCCAAGACGGAACTCTACAAAGGCGACATCAGAATACAATTCATATCCCTTTTTTAATTTTAACACGTAAGTACTATTCTTTAATTGAATAACATTATAGAATTCTAATGTATAAGACACTTTCAAAAAGCATGGCAGGTTATAATTGACAAATTGGTGTACTAGAAATTGTTCAAATTGTTATTATCTATTTCAGGTACAGATTTTACGAGGCAACAGATTCAGACTCAAATTTGGAGAAGTTGAAATGTATCTGCCACTACTTCAGAAGAGTTGTGACTAAAGGTGACATTCTTTTTGGTCCTAGCTTTTTGATATCCTATTCTAGTTTAAATTTTTTATCTAATTATTTACCTGAATTCAATACGAATATGGTTGTAAATAAAGGTGACTTTGTATATGCAGATTATTAAAGAAACACGACTGATTGTTTACACATACAATTTAATTTAAATACAAGCAAAAATTATAACGAGAGACGCGCACGCCGAAATCTCGCTTCTTCGCGTAGTGTTGTCAGTTGTGTTTTCTTTCTTCCGGTGGTAGTGACGCGACGTAGAATGGGTTAACCATAGATATCGTTTCTAGTCTAGTCGGTTAGTAATAAATATCGTGGCTAGATAACAAGCGTGTTGTGTATGCAGTACAGTGTCGGGCGGCGTGGTGACGTTCAGCCGGCGCGGCGTGTCCGGGCGCGAGTGTCCGGCGTGGCCGCGGTCGACGCGGCTGCTGGGCTCGTTGCCGCTGCATGTTGACGCGAAAAGGACCATCGAAGACGCTGACGCACTCATACAAGTCGATTTTGCTAACAAGTAAGAATGGTAGTTAATAAATTAATAAATATTTTGTTTACCGTATAATATGAACACTTTATATATTGTTTTAAAATTGAATATCAATTAATAAATTAACTTACTTTGAGCTGAAATTTTGTGAACCGCCTCTATACCCGATGTACTCTATTGGATAGATATACTTACTAACTTTTGGATAGATATACCCTTTCGGTAACATCCTGTATTTCTATATACCTTATGTAAATTAAAAATATATTTCTATGATGCGTTAAAACTTAGGCACATCTTTACAGCAATTTAGTTCCAACAACTTTTATCATTCAGGTACCTAGGTGGCGGTGTGTTAGGACATGGATGCGTCCAGGAAGAGATCCGGTTCGTAATATGCCCCGAGCTTATGGTCTCCATGCTGTTTACTGAGGTGCTGGGTCCAAACGAGGCCCTCATGATTATAGGTAAGTTTTGTTTAGTATTCAATCTTACTTACCTCTATCTAGTCCGTTCATAATTCATTATCCCCACCACTTTTCGCACCAGTGTTAATTAAAAGTTAAACCTTAATTAACTTAGTCAAAGTTATAGAAAATTACTAGGAACCTGTTACGATTAACACACAAACAATACCTGTACTTTTAAAACGCCTTATATAAATGTAGTTCAACATATGGTGCAAAAGATTTGTCAAGACTTTTTTTTCGACTCGCCCGTAGAAATGCTTGGTTTACTATGCACCACTAGGTTGACTCAAATTGCTGTAACTACACTGAGACACTGAGATGAAGAAGTTTGATAACTACCATAATCATAAACCTTTTATTTTAATGAACCGGTGGAAATCCTCCATGGACTACCTCCGTCCTGGGGAAGACGGAGGGGTGTGCCAGTCCCCTACTGGCTAAAACCACCGGATTGCTTTACCGTTCCCTATTGCCGGGGACCATTCGGGAACGCATTTCGCAGCACTACCGCGATAATTATCATCATAATCCACCGTAACCCAGGTGCGGAGCGCTACAGCAAGTACACGGGCTACGGGCACACGTTCCGCTGGGCGGGCGAGCACGCAGACAGCACGCCGCGCGACTCGTCCGGCCGCCGCCGCTGCGCCGTGCTCGCTATAGACGCGCTGCCCTACTCCAGCGTCGTCAGGGAGTTCTCTAGGGATAGCATCACTAGGGAACTCAATAAGGTGATAGTCATTGAATAATAATAATTATGCGGCAGTATATTTGTTGGTAACAATGGCACCTAGCTCTGTAGTTGCAAGCCAGCCAAGTGTTCTCCATCACAATACGAATAAAATTAATTTTGATGAAATTGATATAGCATCTCTCAGTGACTTTGGTCCACAGTTCGATCCACAATTACGAATGTAGAACCGAATTGTGAATCGAATCTTTTTGAAGTCGTTTAAAAAATCGTCGTGGAGGACCTAATGTAAATACTCGGACGGGAACGTCTCTAGCAAATTCGAAAGAGTGCTATTTAAACTGTACAGTCTAGCCTCTGTACTACCATCCTAGGCTATCCAACAATGATACGATTATTTTGCAGGCATGGGTAGGCTTCTCATACGACACGGACGGGCAATCCCCGCGGCTGCAGTACCCGGGCGTGGCCACCGGCAACTGGGGCTGCGGCGCGTTCGGCGGCACGCCCCAGCTCAAGAGTCTCTTACAGCTGATGGCCTCCGCCGAAGCTCGCAGACCGATGGCGTACTTCACGTTTGGAGATACGCAGCTGAGAGACGAGATTGTTGATATGTATAATTTGTTGGCAAGGCATAATGTTACCGTGGGTGAGTGATGATACCAAGTTCAATATATTCTATAATATGTAGTTTAGACATTACTTTGAAGAGAAAAAAATGCGTAGGTTTAAATGCTTCCAATAACCATTTTGGTCCATGGTCTGGTCATATTGGTCATGACTGAAAACTTAAATTACCTGCATACGCACCAAAATTTCCTATGTATGTTATACACATTAATATCTTAAAAATAAGTGTCTCTTTATTTTCATCGTATTTTTTTCAGTACGTTTTATTAGTAGTACATATTAACCAGTAAAAACTAGATGCATTTATTATAGTCTTCTACATACAACAATATAACTACAATCCAATTATTTGCAGGTCAACTATACAAGTACATAGTAAAGTTCTCGCAGGAGAAAGACGTGGTTCTATCTCGGCTAAATCCCTACTTAGAACGAGTGGTGAAGTCAGGGGCCAACACTAGTCCACCGCCATCGAGACCAAGCGACGATGTCATGGAAACTGTAAGTGAACTTCTGCCTATCTTTTACCAAACTCTGTTTGGTTCAGTTTTGTCTATGCTGTCTAAAACAATCTCATCATCTCCCGAGCCTTTTCCCAACTATGTTGGGGTCGGTTTCCAGTCTTACCGGATTCAGCTGAATACCGTATTTTACATGGAGCGACTGCCTATCTGACCTCCACAACCCATTTTACTGGGTAACACAGTATCCCATAGTAAGACTGGAGTGTCTAAAACAATCTGTGTATCTTAATATTTGGTAATATCTTCCTAATTTTTGGTACTCAAACATACTTTTAGGTGTGCTGCAAGCAATTATAATATCAGAAAAATCCACTTTTTAGTTATCTGAACAGCTTAATGGTTTCATTTGAATTTTTTCATCCAGTAGCTCAGTCTAATAGTCAGATTTGACTAAGCTACTTCCCATTTTTCCTTAAGTAGGCCTTTTTATAGTCACTTCTAGATAGTGTTCTACGGCATCCTTCTTAAACGTTTAGTATAATATGAAAAAAAATTGTACAAAACTATTTGAATATGCAGAAGCATAACCCAGCAAATCATTGTTTTCAGAGCATAACAGAAACAGTCCCAGCTACAGTGTTAGAACTAGAGTCGGCCTTACAAAACAATTCGCCAGACCTTTTCTCGCAAGACGATATGGACCAAAGCCTTCTAGAAGTTACCATCGAATCAGAAAAGACAGACAAACACACAGACACATCGACACACAAACACACTGAGAAAAAAGAGGAAACAACGCCACAAAAACCACGTATGTCTTTATTTGATACTATGCAAAAAATGGAAGACAACGATCAAAGTCCTACTGTATCAAATACATTGCTCGGTAACCAAAGAAGGAACTCCTTACTCAACGATACTGACGCTTCAATGGATGAAGACAAATCAGACCCAGCGTCGGAATTAAAAAAGAAAATAACGAAAAAAATAACGGACTATTTTAGTAAGAAATCTATATGATGTATGTGTCATTTGAATTTGAATATGGAATTTTATTTTTTTAATAACATTGGCAATGTTTTTGAATTATACTTTATTAATTTATTGATTGACCTCTTTGTATATTATTTGGTACATTCATGTTTTTTGAGAGGATGAATTTAGATTTTTTTAATGAATTTCTTAGTAAATTTGTCTATTTTTTTTGTTTGAGTTCTAGAGTACCATAGTGCCTAAATGCAAAATCCTCTAGGGATATATTACTGTTGTTGTTCATGTTTAAAGAAGCTCCCTTTGATGACTTGCATATATTGATTTTAGTCTTTAAATTAATCTCAGTCAAGTTCTAAAATTGCGTGATTCTTATTTTTCTTAGCTGTTCTTGCTTGTTACAATTATTAAATGTTGTTGTGAATATAATATTGTATTTCGAGAATAATGATATCGTTACCTGATGTAAGCACTATGTAGGTCCAATAAATAAAACACATACCGTAATATAATTAAAATTATTTATTATCATCCTTCATATTTCTAGCATACTAAACATAATAAGTGTATATAATAAATAATTGAATAGTAATTTAGTTTTGTAATATTTCAGCAATATACATATTAATAACGTCATAATAGGTTTAAAAGTTCATTAACTAAATTAGACATGCAAAGTAGGCGAATTATTATTTTATTAGTTTCATAATAACATGTAACTATGAACATATTCCACAATTGGCTAAGATCTCAGTTTCTACACTATTAATTAATAAATATAAAAAAAGAACGATTTACTAGCGACATTTCAAAAGTGATCATAACACTCTTTATTTATTTATTTTTTTTACAAATCTTTGGCGAACTATAACAATATATGAGAATAAACATTTCAATAGCTAGCTATCAATTCACTGGAGTTTATACTCTGTTCTCAGTGTGGAACTCATTGTCACAGCACTGGCGTACTAAGTGAAGAGGTTCGCCCGCCCACTCTCCGACACCAAATAACACTTCGCATCGCATAATTCAATATCCTATAAAAGTTAAATAGTTGTCGACTTTAACAAGTCTCAAAACAATGGTATCATGATCGAAGTCTTATTTGGGAATGTCTTCGACTGGGCAGACTGGTCGATTCAATGATCGTATTAAACGACAATCATTAAACAATAATTATAATTTTACTAATCTATTAAGTTAACTAAATTGTTATAATACAACAAGTTGGGGCTGAATGGTTAGCGACGAGAGCGTAACTGCGGAGGCAGCCTCTATACAAAGTCAACGTATCGCAACCATCGGGTGTTGTCGATATTTAGCTTATCTATCGATAGCATAAACTTTATCGATGTCGATAGATAAATTTAATAGCTGTCAAATATAACTAAAGCTTATTACTATAATTAGGTATATCTGAGACTGATAAAATTGAAGAATCATCGTTCAGTTGCCAGAGAGAGAAAGGTGTACTCTATCGATATCGCCATCTCTGTCTTGCAAAGGAACGATAGTAACACTCTATTAGCCTTAAAAATTACGAACGTAAATCCTCTTTATTTCCAACTTATCTAACGACACCAATAGTATTTGTCTTAACACTAAAATAAATTATTTCGAGTTAATTTACAAATAAAACTATGTAATTAATATTGTACGAATTTGGTAACATATTATCAACTGTAAGTTCAGCAACGTAAAGCCCAGAATCTAGTGTAGGTATATTAAATACATAGTGTAGGTTGAATGGACGATCATTACAAGCGTATATCACAGGCACCATGTGGTGTCCCTTTGCTAAGCTATATATATGTAAACTGTGGCACGGTCTCAATATTCAGGATTATTCGGGAAAGTATAAACAACTAATGAAGACATTTAAATATATCAATGAAACTTGGAAAGATTTCTAGGTACCTTAATGTATACATAACTTTTTGGTGGTCTCTTATTTACATAGTAATACAATTAAATTTACCTTATAGCTTCACACATATTATCCTAGTTATAAATTTATCTATGGATGTAAAATCTGAGTGGGATGGCATCGACTACTTGATCGATGAATTAAGTATTTTCTAAGTTTAGCAACGACACTTGTTTTTCAAAGTGTTAGGTCCCGAACAATCCTCAAGACAAACCGTCGTTTACTCTTAAACTATTCCAATATAAGTTATCCAGAACAATGCGGGGACATAGTTTTCGAGTATTAATTGGTTCACAATTTTTACATTTAGGAATTTTCAGGCGACTGAAATATTATGGATGAACAATGTCCAAGAATGGCTTCATCTGTACAATCGAACGTGCATTTAAATATAGGTAAATATCTACAGTTTAATGGAGAAGTATGAAGTTGATTCAGTCCAGTCGCCTGTCTAGGTCAACCCTTTAACTTTAGTCAAGTATGACATGTTACCGTTCTAAAAACGGTTAATGATTATGATTTCCACTTAGCATTAACACAGCGACACCCTGTCAGCCGCCCGGGCGGTCCCGGGGCAAAAGGCTAGTAAGCTCCTAAAGATATGACGTCATTATGTATGTACAAATCGATTTATTGTGGAACTAATATGCACACGCGGCGCCACCTCGAGCCGACTGGCAACAAAATCTGTCAAAGGCCTATGTTAAATTGTTATTGGCAGTTAATTTTAAGTAAATTTTTCTACACTACGATTAATCGAGATTATCCAATATATTCAATTTTGAACTTTGTCAGTGCGTTGTACTTATCACACTCACTTAGATTTCGGATACCAGGGCTCGAGCTGGACCTCTATAACTCGTTATAATTCTGCGACGTCTATTCAGAGTCATTAACATGCTTTACTTTAAAATATAGTACTACATAACCTGTGGGGTAATTGAAGCAAACCAGTAAACAGCATAATATCGGATATAATATAATATATTGAAAGATCTTTACGGACGGCGCGATATTGTCGCGTGCTGACCCTACCCCACGCTCGTGGCGTACAGTCAGCACATAAACAATCTTTAGCAGAAATATGACAGATACATCGTCTCTAACTAAACCATACTCCTTTAACTTGCCTAAGGTAACTTTATTCGTCTAACTTAACCAAACGGTTATACCATTCATAACTCCATGCCCTACCGCTCTATACCGATAAAATTATCTCAATTAACCTTAACTAATCTAAAGGTAATATGGATACTGAAATAACAATATTCTGGATAACTTATCAAAAAAATTAAATTAGTATTATATTATCATCTCATATAACAGTAGGTATATTTGAAAACATATCGATCTAATGAATATACGTAAGTTAGGAAGTATAGACAAATAGACATATTTTAATAGGATAATTGCACTATTAATGAACAGGGTCTATTACGCTTTGGAAACGGAAAACAGTAACAGATAAACGCTCTAAGTACACAAAAGAGACAAGTACCATACAATAGAATAAAATATAGTACGAACGTGTGCTTGAAGCTAAACTATGCTAAGCGATAGAAAAAATAAATAACAGAAAGGAGATATGACTAGATCGTTTTGTTTCATTACTAGGACCTACTTCATAAAAGCACTATGCGCCTCTCTCCATATTTTATTATATAAATAGATATAATATGATTAATTATTCCCAATTCTAAGTTTGTTTTTTTTTTTCGATTAAAATATTGGCATTCTTCTTATGTACTAACTAGCATCGGACGGCGTCGGGCAGACGTGTTGTATATTGTGTGACGGACGCTCGCACGTCGCGCATCGTACGTCACGGCACGTCACGGCACGCACCTCGCACCGTCCGACGATCTAACTAACTATTTCGCCTAAATAACGATCCGCCTTCGATTCGCATACCTTTTACAAACGATTCAAACGTCCTTGAGTGCATCGATAATGTTCACATCTACGCGAGCGCTACGACGAATTTGATAAATATTTTATAAAATTTCAGGAGTTAAATAGTTCATTTATGAAATTCGATTTCGTAATACTAACAATGTTGTTGTTAAAGTCGCGAGCACAGCGGGTGACGCCGTTGCTTGCCACGCTGACGCTGGCACTGCTAGTGGCAGTGGGTGCGGCGAGGCTGGATGACGTCACGAGGCGCCACCGCACGGCCGGCGCGTCAAGTGAGATGACAAGTGAATGAGGATACGCAAGTGGCACTAATTGGGGTGAAGGATGCTCGGCTGTCCGAAATAAACCAAGCGAAGCGCGTTAGTTGAGTCGAGTCGCGAATGGACATGAAGATGAGGTCAGTTACCCTACGACAGTACGACAGAGTATAAAAAGTTGCGACAGACTAGTCAGTGGACCCGAGAGCGATGCGGCGTGGTGCCGCCGGGCAGGCGTACGACGAATCGTAGTCTAAGTCAGAGAGTACGGCAAAACCTGCCTACATGAAAAACATTTAGATACATTTAAATAATTGCAAAGCATACCCTGTATCCTAGAATCACTTTTATGGGCGATTGTTTTATACATTCAGAGAGGACTCATTAATCTATTACAAACGTTCGCGTCTCCGCAATATATTTTTAGGGAATTTAATTTTAATCAGTATAAAGATATAATAAGTACACAATATTATTAATCGTCCCGGGCGGTGCCCGGGCGCATTACGCCTACATTACCCACGAGGTGATATTATCGATAATCGATATACTAAGTATACGTGTTCCGGTTTGGCATCGATTTATCTGTAACCTAAGTAGGTCGCGGCGCGGCGCCGTCGCCGTCAGCGCTGCACTCCACTCATCACACGCGACCCGAGCGCGACCAGCTGGCGCGTGCCGGGCCACACGCAGTAGCCCGCACTACCTACCGTCGCCCGCAGCGCTCGCGCGAGACACGGCTGCGGGCGCGAGGCCGGCTCGCGGTCGGTTTACGAAACGAGACCACGTCGACGAATAATCTTAAACGGGAACAAAACAAACGTCCATATAATAAATAATGCATCAAATAAAAACAACGGTAAAACAATTTTTAAAAAGCGTAACAACGTATTGCACAATTGTGAGAGAGAAAGAACTAGACACTTAAACGATAGTTTTTGTTCGCGAATACCTTTCTAACATTCGGCTTAGATACTCGTAAATCATAATCGCCTAAAACTAGAATACTATATCAATATAATATAATTATTTGTGTAAATATAAAATTCTATGTCTTGTGGTGAGTGTAATATTTGACTAGAGGCGGGCGGCGAGGCAGGAGCGGCCGGAGCGCTTGCGGGCGCATGCGGGCGCTTGCGGGCCCGCGCCGCCGCCGCGCGCACACAATATATCTAAGGTATCTCAGTATTATTTATATTTATATTGGTACTTTTTTGATTATGAATCTATTTTTGTCAGTAGTAATTACACTAAATTTGTAATCTGTTATTTCGCGCTCCACTCACTGTTGACTCCCCGGACGCATTTAGTCACGTTATTGTATTTAACACCTTAACACGAATAGTATTTTATATATTATGTAGGTAGATATAATGTATAGACACACACACGCACGAATGCTAAAACAAAGTAGGGGAAGCGCGCTCCTTTAGAATTGACGTCGCGACTTCGCGAGTTTTGCCGCTCGCGCGTCACGCGACCTCCGGCTAGATATTGTCCAATTTTAACTATCTACAATCTTTATATATTTATACTAAGTTATTAAACAACTGCAATACTGCAAGAATATAAAGTGGACTCAAAGAAAGTTGTGAAGAGGCATTTACTGAAATTTTCTTAGGGTATGTACAAAAATAAATAGTGATTTTTCTTTTTAGAAAATATCCGAAACTGCCTCTAACACGACATTTTTGCAAATCACATCTTGGTAAGTGCTTATTACACAAGTCTGTTTAGTATATTGCTTGAAGTATAGATCTATCGTCATCTAAGGGTCGAGGTAACTTAAGTGATAATGTAACAGTAGTGCAGGTGCGGGAGACGCGTGTCGGGCGCGCGGCGCGGGAGCGATACACACATATGCATACAGAAACGAACGGCCTGTACAGTCCATTATGTTGATATTAATTTTTTATATCACAGCCCATATTGGAATTTACAACACATAATAACATCATCTTTTGAAACGAATGCCTATGTATTCGGCTTATGTTGAAGTGCACTTTCATTTGTACACAGCGTTAAATACAAACATTAAATTTTTGTCAACAACATCGTTCACTAACTTGTAGATTTGTGAGGTGCTGGCCGTACCATGGACAGACAGACGCGCCAATAACAACGTGAATACTGAATATAATATATAACAAATGGGTATTTTGTTTTGTTTTGCAAGTCGCCGTTATGAGTAGACAGTGTACATAGTTGTCTCCTGGATTATTTTCATTTCGCGGAGGATGTGCTCTTTCTACATTACAATTTGGATTCTCCTTCATAGGACGTCATAAAAGAATGTCGTGTGGTACGAGCCAGCAATAATAGCTAACAGACACACACATAATAAAATGTAACAAAATATAGGATATTATAAATACTCCAATAGTGATCTATGCTCGCACTTATATAAGTGGTCGCAGTTCGGCGGTGGGAGACAACAGTGTCCGCGAGGCGCCGCGGCCGGCACCGCGCGGCGCGGGCGCGGGCGGCGCGGCGTGTGCGTGCGCCGCGTGTACCGCCACGGCGCGGCGTGTGCGTGCGCCGCGTGTACCGCCACGGCGCGCACACGGCCGAAGCGCCGTCCGCCGCGACTCAACAATAACCTGCGCAGGCTCGCGCTTGCATCGCCCGCGGCGCTACATTATCTTGCAATATACAATAATTAAAATACATTTTTTTTCTTACATTTTCAACTTACTTAATAAATTCAGTTTGGCTTAGTTCAAGCAAATAACTATTATAATAAATTTATTTTAAAAGTTTCAGTTAAACATTAAGTACTTAGAAGTAGAAGTATGATTACGAATGACAAAATTTTTATAACGTGTCATTTTATAATAATAATAATAATTTAATCAAAGTTAATAAATTGTATATATAATAATATAATAGAGTAATTTAATGATTAATCGATAATGATAAGAATGAAGCATTCCTACGCGCTGATTTAATAAATTACTTTAACTAATTTAGTATACTCGCCGAGTGGGCTTGCATATTTTAGGTAAGTATGTAGGTAATGATATTTGCTATACAATAAATGTGTTTAAATTCCTTGGAATTGTTGATAATACGCGATAAGGCGCACTGCCGGCGCGCCGGTAGTGTCTGTCGCCTCCTGGAAAAAACATACCTATTTTGAGAAAAATATTTTAGAAATCAATCACCTAGCAAATTTTCGTATTATCCAAATTATTCGAAAATAATTTAGGAAGTCTAAATTGAAACTGAACATTACATCAACTGTAGAGAGTAAAGTAAAGTCATGTGTACCATAGGGCACGCGACGAGCGCGCAGGGACGGCGTCTAGGGTTAATAAGGCCGGTTGGCATCCTTGGGCCGCTTCAGCTGCACCTTGAGCCGCTTCATGCCGATCTGGAAGCCGTTCATCGCCTGGATCGCCGCCTGCGCCGACGTCGGGTTGTCGAACGATACGAAGCCTGAAACGAATTCATGGTTAAAAAAATTAAATAACAATAAAAACATGTGCCTTATCTGCAGTGACACAGAATCTCGCATTTCTCCGTGGGCACTCTTAAATTAGGGAGGCTTGCAATCTACTTTATATGAGTACCTGTAAAAAATTGCAAACAGTATTTTTTCATTATCTGGCATAGAGTATCGTATTACCATGGCCCACTTTAGGGTTCCTCCTTGTCCCAATATTTTTGCTTCAGAACGCTTTAGAAAATATAAGTTTAATATACTCCCAACACCTGTTCCCAAGATTTAAGTAAATATACCCACCGAAACATTTGCTCTGGTTGGTGGCACGGTCGATGAATACTTTGCTGCTAATGACGTTGCCAAAGGGCAGAAACATCTGCATCAGCTCGGCGTCTCCGAACTCCTGGGGCAGGTGGTAGATGAACAGGTTGCACCCCTCGGGGCCCGAGATAGAGCATCCTGGGAACATAAGAAAATCTTTAAAGAACTCACAAATCTGCCTCGCAACACCAGCACGATGGAAGTTCGATAGTGGGGGGACCAACTGATCTCTTATCGCCAATGATAACCAAAATGTACGGCCTAAATAATATAATTTTGAAAAGTTTTAGAGAGACGAGAGCCGTTTGAAAAAATAGGATTTGATTTGATGATGGAAGTTTTGGAATAGGCTTCAGGAATCTTGCTTTTTGTGAGTCCTGAAAATAGGTTTAATTGGTCTAGTTGATTGGAATGGAGAAGCGGGGAGGATCAACTTCAGTTAATCTTCAATAAGCAAGCGTGATGATAAATGCTCGTCGTTTCTATGAATGAAGGCCCTTTGCTCAGCAGTGGGACAATCATAGCCTTGTATTTTGCATGATTTTTTTTTACACTGCCCTTCTTTTCGTTGCTTCCATTCAAGCAAGTTATGACAAGTTTCAGTCACAAAATTGTTACCTAAAAAAACAGATGAATGTAAGTTCTGGTTTAGATGTTAATAGATTATGTAATATTAGTACTGTATATAGACACTTAATTACATAGATAACCATTGAATAGCAACACAACACTCATAAGTGCATAATACAGAGTCTACAGCGACGGACATTTACAGCTACGAACAAAAATGTGTAACTACGGAGAGAAGAAGAAAGAAGAAGTAGACAGATTTCATGTTTAAAGACTAAACAGTGGCCATAAATTGATAGAAAATGTTTTCCCTTCGTGTGACTCATTTTTGTTCGTGAATATATTATATTTATAGGTAATGTGAAACGAGTCATGAGTGAGCATCGTAGTGCTCCGTAACGGTCGTAAGCCGTCTGTGCGTCACTGTACACTATATAAAACATCTATAGTAGAACAGTACTTGAGTTGGACATACAGACATTTACATACGTTGCTTTCCAGCTTAACGATACTTCCGCTAAAAGATCCTGTTCGGACTCTTCGCAATGTCGGACTCTAGAGAAAAAAACCGACTTATTTCGTACAAGTCTCTCTTGTGATTTCTTGAAAAATTACCTTTTTGCTCATTGATCATATGCTGTCTTATAACACATTTCATGAATTTCGTCTCGGCTGGAAAACAAACAAAAACAAAACTGATACAAATAACAAAGATAATGAAATCCAAGCAGCGGTTTATAGGCTGTGATTAGGTGGTGTTAGTTAATTAGTATTTCTGAGTTTCATTAAATTTGTATGGCTTTGATACACTGAGAGCTGGTTAATGGCGGTGGGTGAGAGTCGTCGGCTGAAGGACTGGCGAGGGCTGTGTCCTCCTCGGGGCTCCACTTACCTTCTCGTTGCGCGGGCGCAATGGTCGACATCGGCGGGGGGATGGGCTGCGGAAACTGCCCATATACCGCTGGGTAAGCTGTAGAACATTAATTTGCACATTTTTCACAATGAACACCTATAGTTGCTTGCATACATGCATGTAACAACCTTTTATATAACAGTTATAAGCTACAATGATATCCAATAACAAATTAAGTACGTTTGCGAATTACGTCCATTTTGTATACTATATTATTCAAATAAAATATTTGAATAAATAAATAAGTTGACAGATAACATCGAACACAAACTACTATTGAGTACGACATTACATATAATATCAAGTAGCGTGGTTTGAACAGCGCATGGTACCCTATACGATACACATCAATATATCATTTACTGACAATCAATCGATCTGCAAATCAGGCTCAAAATTAAACCTAATTTAAAACAGTTAAGGAGTATTTTTCTTTGCAGATTGATCAGTTGTTTGAACAGTGTAACATAGCATTCGTTCTCCTTGCACATCGATCGTAACAATATTTAGATAAATATTATCCATCCAAAATAAATAGACACAGTAATAATTCAATACTCATTCTATACATATTTGTGACATTGCCTCTGCTTGTTGCTAAAGACGAATTGTATTTACGAAACTTTTATTTACTTTCGGAACATTAAAATATTTCGAAATTTTAGCAACAAACGCTAACATAAAACAATACTTGACCAATAGTTAAAATATATTCTTCCTTCAGACAATTTTTTCTATTAATCAATATTTTATTCTGTGTTTTTTAATGACTCTACATTAAATCCTATTGGTCAAGTGTGAAGCGTATAAGCAGTGTGAGTAGGTTGCGGGGGGCGGAACCACTCACCGACTCCCGGGAAAGGCTGCATGCCGGGGTAGGCTGCGTGCTGCAACGCCGCCGCGTCGCCGTTGGGAAGGCCCTGGGCTGTAACGGGCACGGCTGGAAGATTTAATATCGATTATGAAGGGATTGCTTCCACAAGAGATTATTAAAATTGCTTATTTAGAAAACCCCTGGTAAAATTGAGAAATTGAAAGACCAAATTGCTGAATGGTTCTGACTATTCGATCTAAATCGATTCTCTCAAGTGTATCTAAAAAAAAGAGAGCTCTTAAACATATAGTAATATGCTTAAAAGCTCTTTATTTTCGTCGAGGATTATACATAAAAGCAATTCCTCGTCAGCTTCTAAAATTGTTCTTCTGCCTTGTCTTCAAAGACAGGAAGAGCAATATCCTGATGATCATGCATGCCCTAATGGTTTTAATTAAAAATAAAGTTTTAAGTTTCAAATACTAACGTCCAGTGAAGGTCTGGTGTATGCCATTGGTGTAGACGGCATCTTGCGGCGGGGGCTGTCCGTTGGCGGTCTGCGCGGCCATGTTGAAGCCCGGCATGGTCGGCGACGGCAGCGACGGCAGCGCGCCGTTCAGGGGCTGCCCACCGCCCGTGCCTATCGCCAGCCCTGAGAAGTTATCTGGAAATGGAAATTAATGTATTGAAAACTTAGCTAAGGATAAAATTTTCTCACGATACCAGTATGGGGTATGACCTTGACATATCATCAAACCTGTGTAAGTTGACCTGTCGTTCATTGCTGCATCAGATACGTTACTTGAAAAAAAATATCAAACCTGTTTAGGATCGGAAGGATGTAATTTTGGACTGGTAACGGTAGTTTCAGAATTTTAGAAGGTAGAGTCCAGTTTTTCCCTGAGTTTCCCAGAGTACAAGAAGGATATCCCCGGTTCATAAAAAAGGAAATGTACCAATCCTTTTTCTTTCAACCCTGACTTCGTTAAAATCCTGTGATCCTTGATAGTTACCCGAGGAGGGCGGTACGACGGAGTTGGCCATGCCGTTGAGCGCGTGTGACGCCAGCGCGGTCATGGGACTGATGTAGCCCTGCGCCGTCGCCGCCACCATCAGCGCGGCTTGTTGCTGGAAACAATCGTTCTACATAAATTGCACTGAATTTCTAGCGAGCCGATATATCATAATGGATATGTATTAAGATGATGCGAATCGAAGTTTTGGTCTAAGGTGATAATCACTTATTGTTGTAAGTAAAATTAAAAGGTCTGCTGGAAGAAATTTCATATGAAATAAGCAGTACCTTTGTACCTTTTCATTTGTATATGTTAAATATTTTTTTGTCCATTGTGCATAAACAAATAAATAATAAAAAAAAAACTATCTTTTATGAATAACTTGTATTCGGCCGAAGAAATATTAATTACACATTGATCTTGTCTGTTCTCTAGTAAAAATAAAACCTGTACAGCGTATAACGAATTATTAGTTTAATACATTAAATTCATCTTCACATTAATACTAAGTCCTACATAACATGCGTTCATGGAAACACTACAAAGCAATTGAAATTAAAGGGGATCAAGTTAACTTAAGCTACGTAGTACGTAGCGCTGTAGCACATTGTCTACGACGCGTAGCACTTGCTACACAAAGCGATTATTGTATTATGCTTAGTAGATTATCGTGGTTTATAATCGTAGATGTGAACAGTAATACGAGATGTTGATTATATAATTTGAATTAATCTTTTGAGTAATATTTAATACACAGTAAATAAATAATTCGCTCAGAAAACAATGTTTCTAAATTTTTTTTTTTCTAAAACGTTTCTATGTTAAAGAAAATTCGCAGAATTTTCATATACGTTTATGTTAAAAGTATCTCCGAACTTGTCTAGACACATAACCTCAGGTATTTATGAAGTAAACAGCAGAAAGTTTGCTACAATGGAGTTTGCAATATTGCATGTTGTACGCCTATCAATTTTCATCAGGCGAACTGTGCAGGTATTAAAACTTTTGGTTTATGAACCAGAGTTCTGGAGAAATTGTTTTTGAATTCGTTAAGAACTATGCGCGGTATAGACAGGTATAAAAGTAGAAGGTTCCTTTGAGCTTAACACTTTGAAAGTAGAAGGTTCTGATTTTGATATTATTTTATTAACTCTCAGATATTGCACTACTGATTAAATTATAGTCTCGACAGTTATTTTACGACGATTTTATCATGCATTCTATTCTACTAAAAAATACCTCCCTGTCTGATTAGTAGTGATGACTAATATACCGTGACTACAATCCTGACACACCCCTTTCGCTTTATTCATTCTCTTTCATTCTTCTGTATAACTATGCCTCACCAAACCCTCCACTACTTCCCTTAGGAAACCTACACGTACTTCGTAGGCCTACAAGAAGGTTAATCTTTTGTGTTATAGATGTCTAACCTGTTCCGTGATGACCTGCGCGTAGGTGCTGTAGGCTCCGAACTGGTTGAACACGAAGGGGTTGAGCAGGCTCATGTTGCCGGCCATCTGCTGCATGCGTCGCAACTGTCGCTCCTTCTCTGTGTCAGCGAACTTTACCACTAAGCTAGAAGACGCTCCCTGTAACAAACGAACATCACATTGAACAACAGAACAAGCAATCTGTTACAGAAACGTTTAACTCGTGGCAATCACAGGTAAATTGTTCTGAACCATTATTTTAATGAAAAACATAGCGTGCAACCTTAATAGCCACCGTTTTTGTCTTTGATTTCACGTCTAATGAAGAGGAAAATTAATCCCGCCGTCGGCGCACAGGTACCGCGGCGACCTCATTAAAAATGCAGCAACGCAACCCTGCTGAATATTAAAACTGCAATAGCAGGCGCGTAAAGTGCTCCCCGGACTATAACAACGGCAATCCCACAAACTAGGGTACAACAAAACGGTCGGCACAATACCGCCAGCGAAACGTTCAGTGTTCGCATTCATTATGTATTTGCAGTCGGAGTACTGGCAAAAATGGGTGGGCGCGGGTAGGCCCGGCAAGAGCGCGCAACAGGTCGCCTCCCCATCGTTGCAACAAGTTATTTGGGCTCACATCCAAAAATGCATCGGCCGAGACGCTCAGAGAAGTTGGCCGGCTCGAGCCTCTCTTGCGGAAAACTGGCTTCCTTCCGATCTGGGGCAGGAGCGCGACGCGAGCCGCCGCCGGCCGCCGCTCGCCAGCCGCGCGCGCTGCCTTGCTAACTGCCAGATAATTGTTGGTGCGAGAGTCCTCAAGTGTTCCACGGATATACCCGACCGTGCATGTGCAGACTTCTCGAAATTTAAACAGTCTATCATGTACGGTTCGTTTCTGTTTCCACGTTATTGACGCGTGCTCTAACAGTCCTTTCGAAACTATTCTCACTTCTTGAAAACGTTGCTACAAAGCGTTGCGTGTCAGACTTCAAAGCCTTTCATTCGGTTTCTTTAAACACCTTATAATGTTGCAGCTGATTATGAAATGCTAATATATTAAAATTATTGTTGCTATATAAGAGTTAGATAAGATACTTTAGCAATTAGTTAGCTAAACAGCGCGCGACGTTTACGAGTAAGCAAGTTTGTAATTTAATGGAGTTGGTTAAGTCATTAAATTATTATTAACGTAAAAGATTAATGATAGTATTAAGGGTTCTCAGAAATTTACTTTAGGTAAAGGTTGATTAATGTTTGGGATATAAATAAATATTTAAATAATAAAAAGTTTGTTTATGCTTCGTGTCGTTATTTTAGGATTTTGAAGGTTGGATTATGATCATCAATATTGAGTGAGGGTTGGAAGTGAGTCTTGTTTATTACGCGTAAGGTAGGAAGTGTGTTATAAATCTGTGCGCGGGTTGCCTCGACAAATGGTGGCGGAGTCGCGTGACGCGGGGGCGTCGAAAGCGACGCTGACAAATGTTCCCACATTACACAACCTAGGACGAGTGTGTATACCTACACACAGTGGGTCACGTTCACGGAAACTGAACTGTATTATACCACTAAATCAATATCAAAGTACTTGTAGACACAATACTGTAAAGTAAACAAAAGTCATACTCAATCACATAAATCATTTAACATTTCAAGTTAAAAACTTATCCTTTTAATTGAAATTAATTCTCAACTACTCCGGTCACAGCATGCCATTCAGAAATCCTTGTAGAATTTAAAATGTTCATTTTGTTTTTTATTAACCAGCTGTAAAACTCATTGTCCGCACATAGTATTTACTTAAAAAATTATAAACAAGGAAATCCACAAAATAAGTGTTATAACTACACATCACTGCATATCCCGATTAGAATACAGTATGTCATAAAATCTATATAAAATTTTGTTTAGCACCTACAATAAAGTTGACCGAACTTCGAAGAATCAGGAAAAGTATCCTTAATATATAATAAAGTCACTATCTCCGTCAATGAAACAAGAACAAATAAAAAAAAACTTAAAAAAGTTTCAACCAAATCAAAACTTAAACACAAATCTACGCAGCGAGTAAACCTCCCAAAATACCATTATCCACGATTAGTGATTCATGCGTGACCTGTCGCAGCATGACTGATGGCAGGTCGGTCAACTCTAAACCATTACAATGCCTTCAAAGGCCAGGCCAAACGACTTCACTGCATTGTGCTTCATAACACTGTGATAAAAAGGGTTATTGTAAAGTTTTCTTAGAGTTCTTCCCTAGTAAAAGAACTATTATGTAAGTTGTTACTGCAGAAAGTTCAGCTTTATTATATAACTTATGTACTATAGCATAACTTCATATGATATGCATTATTTGGAGTTATGTGCCTCTTTAAAAGCTCGAACCTCAACAACTGCTAAGTTCACTCTTCCTTTCACTGCGCGATATCAGTGGTATCAGTTAACCGACCAAAAAAACCGATTCTTGCTCCCGACTTTGTAGGCTCATAGAAAACATACAATCACCCTTCAGAAATAAAAATATATACATTAGTATCCTATAGGTATGTGAATCCACATAACTACAGATAAAGCACATCTAAAACGCACTACTAATAAATATTTTTTAACTACCTACGCGTATTACCGACCTACTTGTATTAACGATTGTAACAATGTCACACGACTAAAGGGTAGTTCACATACTATTAAGCAGTTTCTACAAATGTTTGATACTACCCTACTATACTAGTTAAATTCTAAGCGAGCGAGTAAGCACCGCTCCTTCAAGTGCGGCTTCCCCTTTAAATCTCATCTGAAGTGAGCTTAATACTCGTAATTGCTTCTTATTAATGGATTTAAAAACGTTGAAGCCAATTCAAGATGGCTTGAAAAGAAAATGTTTCCTTGGTATGATTTGATGGAATTATTTGTGAACGAATATTTTAGGTTTAGTTGATCGACGTTAGGTTATAATTAAAACTAAACATACCGATATTATGGAAAATTGAAAATCTTCGTTTAATGTTGCTCAATATCTGGTGGAACTCCTTAACTGGTGGGTCAAAATGTGTTTGTAACTCTTTACTATATTTTCAGGCTTTTCTCATACACAAAACAAATAAATAAAACATTTATTTAAGTTTAATGTTACAAAATTACTAACTGTAAATTACACAAGTTTAAAAAATATTATTGAACTGTATTTTTCATGAACTGAAATTATCATTAAACATAGACAGGATTTTAACCAAAATCCAATTATAAGTTTATTAACACTGGATTTGGTCTAAAAATTACCTAGAACAATTTTTTCTCACGTACGTTGTAATACTTCTCCAACCAATGGATGTTTCCTGTCTGAAATGGAAGTGTATCTAAACTTTCATTCCGTTACAAAAACTTCGGAGAGTCTTGTCGTCTCTCATACAAGATTCATGCTTGTAAAACTCGAACACTTCTGTTTTTCTAGCGTAGAGCAATGTATAATGTTACCTTTGTCTAAGACTAACTTTAATGTGAGTATAAATGGAACAACTATTATGTAACCTAGTTCTCACTGTTATGTCTAAAATAACCTAACATATGCATTATGCTCAAACTACAATTATAATCTGTTTTTTTTTTTCTATTTAATGTGTATTTGTAATAATAAAAAAGTTATGCTGAAAAACTGTATAACTAATTTTCGAGTAAGTACGTACTACATTTGATAAAAATAATTTGACTTCCATTTATTACTCAAAATCTAGTTTCTCTTAACTACATTGAAGATTCATCAAATCAGTGCACTAGTAAGGAAGTCTTCAAACCATTCTCAAGATTACTTCATTTTCTTCCTCTTCAAGTTAGACTGGAGAAATCTGTCAGATCGATCTAGATATTTGCAGCTCTGAACCTAACTACAGATGCTATCTCTATCTATCATTTCTTTAAATATCACCTACTTTTTAAATCGAATCCTGCATTTATTCCACCAACATAATAAAAAGAACACAATTAAAAATACAGGATGAACTTCATAAAATTAAGAACAATAACGTTATCGTTTCAGGTTTAAAATCTGTTACACAAACACATTGTTGAACATTGCTTGTATTTAAAATAACATCCTGTATCCATACATCGCTTCATTGTTTAAATATAATCTTGGCGTTTCTCGTGAGCTTAAGTTTATTGCGTATTTTATTAGGCAATCGCGTCGCGGCGCTTTCTCTTAAGGGACAGGGGGCACATTCGTTACATCTTCTGTACAATTACCGGGACATTATTAGACTCTTAATTGCTCTTGTGTAAGTTCACTCTCGCTTCTATAATTTATATGTTTATGGTTTAGTGTATTTATGGCTCTTCCGCTCTTCGGATAGTTTTAAACGGACTGCTAATGAATTAACGAATTATTGCCCTAACTTTATGACCTAATGTGCTAAATACACACTCAGACTGTAAACTCTAATATTGTAATAATGTTGGCAAGATATTTGAAAGGGTATATACCTTGTGATATTGCTTGATACATTATCATATCGGTATTTAAAAATTAAAGTAAAAGGCAACCATTTATCTGACGTAACTATGCACCCTTATGCCCAAGAGCTAGACTCAAAAGGTCACCACGCCATCAAGTACATCAAAATACCGCATCAAGTTGCCGGTGTATAAATATTATGACGATAAACATGTCTGCCTCAACACACCTACCACGATTTGCTCGAGTCGAAGCAAACACCAACCAACTCATTATATCGGTTTACCTCGCGGTTAAGTTATGGCCGTTTGATTGTTGACTTATAAACAAGGTTGCCGCACCTGCTCAAATAAAGACCTAGTGTTGTTTGAGGGTTTCAGTAAATAAATTGTTATCGCAGCACTGTGATGTCTTTTTTGCCAGTATTTAGCTATGTTGACGGTAAATGGGTAATGGTGATCAATTTCTATTTATGTGATTTGCCTGTCCTGTTAGTATCAAAGCCTACCGTAGCCGCGTAAGAAAGAACTAGAGTGCTTTTAGACGGTGCAAGTTCTACATATCCTCCCCTCGTGCCCTCGCCGCGAGGGGAGGATATAGAGCTTTTGTTTCACAGTCTAGTACGCTAAAAAAACAAAAGACTCCTACTTTGATAGATTAAGATTAAAACAAAACACTATCTGACCACAAGATTAGTTCTGTTCTCACAGAGAACGCTAATGTCTATCCACATCTGTAGTGTACCTCACTAACGTAAGCTAAACAAACAGCCAGTAGGTAGATGTGTCGCGGACAGATCGAGATCAACAGTAAATAACCGACCAGAGACAGAGGGCTTCCTGCCAAACTGACACTTAATGTGCTCGCCAGGGAGGCACTCCGGAAATGTTCAGGATATAACTTATAAGCGGAATAGAAGGGAAATAATCATTGTAATCGTTATTGTTGTTTTTTTTTAAGGTAATGGCTTTGTTGGTAATAAATTGAATAAATTACTCGCTAGGAAGGCAAGGCGTTATTTGAAATATATTGGTCAGAAATATTGGTGTAATTTTATTTATTTAGAAGAAGACTATGTACCTAATGACAGATAAGTATTGGTTGTCATAAAAATACAGACAATATGTTTTAACTTCGATTTTAAACACAATAATTTGTAAAAGTAACAACCAAAGTTCATATTATTATTATTTTCCTTTAATTACCTAGCTTATTACCAAGGTCTGTATTCACACCGTATTTAGCTAAATTTCAGTTCTTTTTGTAGTGTGGCTATTTTTTTACCTCACCACCAACTTACCTACTTCCACCGCATCTTTTTTGGAAAAGTAAAGATTTTCTTTAACATTTTTTATATTAATTACATAGCTTACGTAATTACCTCACTAAAGTGTGACCCGAGTCCGTGCCTGCACGGAAGCGGGCGCGGGCCGGCGAGGGCGGATGCGGCGACGGCGCACAATACACATGGCTTTCCTACTGAACACTGTGCTGTGAGCCTAATGTCATACGACTAGATTATCCTGCGCTAATGTGTGTGGAGGATCAATTGAAATAAAATATTTTCACACTAGATATGTTTTATGGGTGATCAGTGTATTTTTCTATGTTTTTTTAAGTTATTTAGCGATTTAAGATTTAAGTTATTTAGCGGGTTTATCTAGTGATGCTTTTTTCTTGAAATTACCACGCTAGGTAAGGATCTGATTTGAAGATCAAGGTTGTTGGTTTAATCCGCGGTTAAATTAAAAACGTACAACATTGGACCCTTTGTAGGTATGTATGATTTTTTCAAACAAAGTCCTCTTTGAAATGATATCAAATTTACTATAGTTTACTGATTAATCTGCCACAGTGTTGCTCCGTGCATTAGACCGGATTGATCCGGTAGTCCATTACGATACGGCAGATAGACCCACAACAAGATGCAAGATACCAACTGTGACGTCATCGGTCCACACGTCACGGAATCGTGTCTCAACTATTTCATCTTACTAATGCTGATAAGTTACATGTAAACTAACTAACACTAATAATAATACAGCCTATAAACGTCCCACTGCTGGGCACAGGCCTCTTCCCATATAGAGAAGGCATGAGCATTGATCACCACGCTTGCTCTCTGCGGATTGGCGATTCCAGATCCCAAATTTTGAAATCCAGGTTTCCTCACGATGTTTTCCTTCACCGTTTATCAGAAGTGAATAATAAAGAAAATACATATAACTTTGAAAAAGCCATATTGGTACTTGCCTCGGTTCGAACCTGCAACCTTGTGCATACAAATCCGTTCATGGAACCGCTAGGCCACCATGACACACTTAAATAACACTAAACTAAACTAAATGCAACCCTACCTGCTAGTAAACAGATAATTTTAGCGTATTTTTTTTTTCTCAATTTTATTTAAAACAAATGTTGAGATGTGTAAGTACTGGATAGTTCAAGACTCTTGAATCTATTAATAATTAGTCTAAAGTTGAAACGATGAAAGTACAATAACTTCAAAGTACCATCAATACCTATTTTTAATCTTACGCAACTGATTCAATTAATTAAATGTTCCTCAAACTCGAAACGAGTTATACAATCGTGAACAAACGGGAATTTCGAGTAAATAGGTCTAAGTTAATTAAGAACTAAGGATCGGCCACTATAATGGCATAATATCGGAACATTTGTTACGTTCAAAACAGATGTAGCAGTACTTATAGTTATTACGTGTATTAATCATCGCAAAACCACAGAACTCCGCCTCCTTAATTGAAACACAAATAGCTAGGTGTGATTGGAGCGATGGCAGGATTTAACTAGTTCGAACCGGTTTTAATCCTTCACAAAGGGCGCGAATGCTAAAAGGTCGAGTGAACTTTAAGACGTTTTTACATAAAGTTAGGGTGAGACAGTTAATCATCAGGGTGTTAGTAAACTGTAATTAATGAATAATTAATATTGTTCGAGTTACGTTGGCTAGATAAACGTTTCGTTCTATTCTAATCGAGTTTCTGTATTTATAGTAATTCGTCGTGAATAATTTTGACTACATTGAGTCAGCGTACTTACATGTTTTAAACATGAATATGCTCGAAAGCTAATTCATGCAAAGAATGAACTGTTCATGAGAAGTGAAGTGGGTGCGATAAGATATTTTAGCGTTGATTACGCAAGTACTTGAAGAAAACTTCGGCAGCCTAAGTAGTGCGCGGTTCCGACAAAAATGATCTGGACCACTCAAAATTAACGAGTAATCCTTCCACAAACGGCTTCCACTAAAACCTTTCTTGTGACTATAAAACGAGCTCAGTATAAACGGGGCTTTACCCTTGTTTTATTAGAGCCTGGCCCATAGATGGTCGGGTGTAATTCCCTCATACAAACGCGACCGGTGTCGAACGCACCGCGCCCCGCTTTGTTCGCCGAGAGGGTGGAGTGGGCTAAAAGCCTTGCTCTATACGCCTCCAACTTAATTGGAATCTTTTAAAGTTTACTCGGGCAATAAAGGAGTCTGAATTACTTAAGTACGACGCTCCGTACGACCGTGGATTTACCTTCAATGAACTTGTAACAGATGTAAGGATGAGTCGCATTGTGTTTTATGCGGAGCGCGAACGCAGAACGCGTGTGTTGTTTAATAAACCTGTTCTCGCGATAGTTCGCGAATTATAGTTAATGATTTAATATTACGGCGTTCGTTGCTTGGAGATATTCATCGCTGTTGAGTTAATTAATGGTATGAAGAGAACTGTACTTAAGTTATGATGTTTATGTACGATGAACATTCCGGAATGTGCGTATTTTGTACAAAGTTCGTTTGTATACTGCTGAACTAATTATGTGCTCACTTATTACTTTCAGTCTGAAGATTAATGGTCTTAATAAATATGAGATCCTGTTATACTTCAGTAACATTACGTTTTGTTATGATTCGTCTTGGATTCTTACTTCCGTGTTTGAATTCTTAAAACGTTTATTTTGCGTCCCGTCCCTGAGTTAAGAGCCATTCTATATGGATGACGTAATAAGCTTACTTGTGTACAAATTCGAAGTACACAATACGATCGTATAGGTTATTTCGATTGGCCGCTTATTTTCGAGTTTGGGCCATGCAATAACTGGCTCTTGTATTATTCATCGGCCAATTATTGTAAAAGCAGTTTTCTGTTTCTTCCGTGCGCGTTGTTGGCTGGAGAGCCAGGTAGAGTGGTGGAGTGGTGGAGTGGGCTTGTTTGGCTCAACAATTGGCTCCGGCCCTCTCAATGCCGTATTTTCATTATTGAATATTAGATCAAATGTCGTCGATGAGAAAATCTCGTTGTTGAGACCGAGCCGTTCAACGGGAATGAATACCTTGTATTTATTATTTACGTTCCGAATTGAGTCCATTTGGGTATTATTTTGCTTTTTATTAATAGAGTGGAATAAAGATCCTTATTGCTGTTGGGAAGGTTTTATTTTTATTTTGTGTTGTTTGGCCGATTTCTTTGATGCCGGGATTATGTTTATTAAATGTTGTTTTAAGAATTGTTTTGTATAATTTGGTAAGGTAACATGAATTATATTGTTTTGTGTTTATAGCCGTATCTTATTCTATTCTTGTTTGAGGTTAAATCAGATACAAATTAAAACATTTTTTCCCTAAAGAACATACTAAATATATAACGCTATTCTAACGTCCATAGTTACGTAACCACACACAAAATAAATCGCGTCGCAACTTTGAAATTTTGTACTCATCGAGATTTTCGGGAAGGGACACTGATTACATTGGCGACCGAATGGATTCCCCGGGGCACCGAACAGTAAGGGTTCGTTAATACGAGCACATCCGACTTACACGAATACATATCACTGTGACCGTGTGTGTGTGTCTGTGTATGTGTGTGACCGGATTGTTGCAGAACAATATGAACCCCGGATCATATGATCATACGTGCATAGATAGTTTTATTTGATTCTAAGTACAAGCCGATTGGGTGGCACTTAAATGAAGGTATTCTTTAAAATTGCTGAGTCTTCTTAGAAACTGCATGTACGATATAAGTGGTAATAATGAATTACGAAAACCAGTCTTTTTTCATTCATTTAAAAGCGTTATCAATGTCAAAGTATTACTTGTGTTCTGCAGTTTTCTGTTCTTGTTGTTTCCTACATTAATAGCAATATCTCAAGATTATTAACTGCATAGATATGCAGTTAATTTTCGTAAATAAAAAAATAAAAATTTTCGTGAAATTCAAGCATGATTTTTATGCTATAAGATTATAGCATAAAAATCATGCTTGAATTTCACGAAAATTTTAAGGTTAGCGATGTAATTAGGTCAATAGGTTAGGTAACGCGTAACTGTACGTCTCGAGGTAAACGCAATCACTCCAGTCTGTTTCAAATTCGATTGCATTTTGGAACGGAAGCTCGAAAATTCGTTTGGTAATTCTAGTTACTAGACTATTATTTTAGTTACGATATTTGGTAAATTGTTCAATATTATGAATAGCGTTTATAAACAAAACCTGTTGTATAATGAAATTCAAGTCTATTATTGAATATAATAGAATTAGTATTAAGAATAGGTTAGGTGCATATTTGATGCATGACGTTGTAGGTTTGACCTAAACGTCCATGTTAATTTATACATGTTTTTAATTTCTTAGTCTAAACTTTGCTAGATCTCGAACTTCTTAAGACATTTTTACCCCTTACTCACACACTTATACACTTCACTTAAACAAATAAACCACAATTCCTACCATTCTCCTGTCAAACCATCTAACAAGTAAAATTGATTACTCAATCAATCTAAAATTAAACTCATTAATCAAAGACCGACACTCATTACAATATTTTTGTATTAAGGGGTGAACGAGGAAAAAGGCATAAATATAAGGCTGTGTATACAAGCTCGTTTAATTTGTGCGGCTGTCGATATTGCATCCCCTTGGATTAGAGGCCTTATTTTATCTTTTTTTTCAGGAACTAAGCCGCATTATCCGTGCTTTCATGACATTAGAAGGAAACACGAAGTAATCCGGAGCTCTATTACAGATTCTAGTAATTTGTAGTTGTGTTTTGTGTCTTTAAATTTACTAGTTAAGATTAACGAGCACAATGAAATTGAACGGTAATTAAGGTTGTTAAGTTCACTCAAACGTCCATGGAATCTACCGCTATAATAAATATGTTATAAGCCATAGTATATCGACGACCCCCGTGGTCGAGTGGCGTACGCACCGGTTTCAAGGTGTCGCTAGCTCTGAGGTCCCGGGTTCGATCCCCGGACGGGTCAATGTAGAAACCAACTTTTCTTCATTGCCTCGGGTCTGGGTGTTTGTGGTACCTTCGTTGCTTCTGAATTCCATAACACAAGTGCTGTAGCTACTTACTTTGGGTTCAGAGCAATGTATGTGATGTTGTCCGCATTTATTTATTATTTATTTATTTATTTCAAAATTCAGGGAGTGACTATTATTGTTTTTTAAGTGCGTTAAAAATATGTATCTTGGTCATTGAATATCCGGATCAGGTGCACCCTTGAAAGTTCTTAAGGATAATCTATAATAAAACGCCTTGTCTCGATAAATTACAACAAGATTTAACAAGCGCCATAAATTGAGGTTTTAATCTTTATTTATTAATTAAAGAAAAAAGGGCACTTAACTCTGTTCCTGAGAGGTTGCGGCTGATTAATATTTTCTTGGCTAAACTTATTTTTATGGCATCGTTCGAGTTTGTTTTGATATAAAATTATTTTACGGTTTATTAATATTTTGGCTTTTTACGTGTTGGCAATAAATTAATAACCATTAAAGACAAATGAAAGAAAATAGTGTTTTTTATTAACGTTAATACATAGTCAAAAATTGTGTATTTTATTAACGTTAACAAATAGTTATGTTAAAATTATAGAAGAAACCTCCAAACATTAAGTGTAATAAACTTCTACCTGCTCAGAGTTTGTAAGTAATTGTAGTAAGTTTAATGAACAGCTTCATAATTAACTTATATCTCTCCTAAGCAAGTCTCACCTAATTTACATAAACTAAACACTGTCAGCGAATTACAACAGTTTTTGCTGTCGTATTCAAAAGCGAAGCTAAGTTTAAATTTAAAAGAAGGCAAATACTTAATAATAATAAATACGTAAATAATGATTATTAAAACTTTCAACTAAAAAGTTAATCGCACATCAAAGTAACCTCTATTTCTAAAGCCATAAAGTTCAATTTCCTAGTTCCTTTATATTACATACATACATTGACTTACAGTCGGTTGTACCTATCACAAGATCTGTGAAAACAACGCGTCGTTATTTATCTGGTCCATAGATCACCTGATTGGGAAACAGGCAAACAACACAATCAGTCGCGGTTCCAATCGTATAAATCATAGCAGTATCAAATATCGTGTCGCATCACTCGACTTTTTCAAGTGGTCACTGTGGGCACATCACTAGGGTGTATGGGAGGAGGGTGAAAATTTGAATATTTTGCGTTTGATTTCTTGGGTTAAAGTAAAAAAAAAATACATGATAATTAAAAAACAATATCAAAGCAATTTTACTTAGAAATAATGTAGTTCTTTTGTAAATAAAGTTTTAAGACAATAAAGTGTTTGTAAATGTCGAATTTCAAAACAAAAAAACACGTATAATTTTAATACGATTTTGTATTATTATCATTCGTTTCCAGTCACTAATACGTCAAGGTGTGTTATACATCACACAGACACAAAATTACATTACGAATAATATTGTTGATGCCTACCCGTATAGAAAAAGGCCGGTAATATTAGAGTGAGCGACTCGTGAACCGTAAAAGTCACGGCGGGATAGAGATGTGTATTGTATCGATAAAGAATTGAGAATCGGTATGATATGAGAAACGATTGGTTTGATTTGATTAAAGGTTTATGAAAACATTCTGCGTATTTCTATTTTTGGATGTTGTTTTTATTTCGTTTCTTTATTAGAAACTCGTAATCTTATTAAAAAGGCTTACTGGCTTAAATATTGAAGCGAAAGTAATTTTATTGGGATAAATTTACTAGAATATAAAATTTTACTTCATATACAGATTACATATCATATTATTATTATATATCATTATATCATTTGTTCTGGTGTCTGGGTGTAATTTATCTATAATATGTATGTATTTAGAAATATATAAGTATGTTTATCAGTTGTCTGGTTCCCATAACACAAGCTCTGCTTAGCTTGGGATCAGATAACCGTGTGTGAGTTGTCCCAGAATATTATTATTATTATTATATACATAACTACGAGGTGTATAATAAATGAATACTTGTAAGTCTCAGCCCATTTTCTTTTAAATTCCTATTTACATACAACCTACTAATTTTGTATGTATTTTTCTTTTTATGAAACTGAATACATAAAGTACATTTTTATTTAGTTACAAAAGATACCCTACATCGGTAAAATAAATAAATAAGTATATTTCGGGCTATTACGTGCAAGCGTGATAACAATCCATCTTCCTCTTGCCCAAACAAGCCTTCCTTATCAAGATAAAAACAATTCAGAGAACAGATGTGTCGGACATGTTGTTAAATATAAGATAAATAACTGCTATGACAACTTGACACTATAATATCTGTGTAAATAGTACATTTACCTAGATCCATCATCCGAAAATTGGTGCGGAATAGAGGAATACTGGACTAAAATATGTATTTCATAAATGTTTTTTTTTGACGACAAGTGTTTGGCTTTATTAACCGACTTCAAAAAGGAGGAGGTACTCAATTTGACTGTATTTTTTTTTATGTTTGTTACCTCAGAACTTTCGACTGGGTGAACTGATTTTGATGATTCTTTTTTTATTTTGCTTTTGCTTGCTTCCCGTTTGGTTTTGGTTCAGTTATGAAAGTGGAATATTTTGAAGTCGGTTTTTTTATAATAATTTCTATAGAAATAAGGTTTCATGCATTTAAAAACGTAGTGACATATTTCTGCAGGTCATTTAGGTTTTTACATTTTGGTAGAAGGAACATAATTTACAATCAACATTGATTATATTGTTAAATGCGTAATTTGTCGAGTTATACTTTACAAGGCATAACAGTAAAAAACATTGCCTAGCGTACATATTTACAGTATAAACAACCCAGAACATTGTCCTATATTTTCTTTCATTTTTCAACCATTCAATCAATTTCGATTTCAGAGTGCAAATCGATAACCCCAAGTATCGATAACCGCACATCGATACAGTTTGCTACATGACAGATAAAAGGCAGAGACGAGGAAGACATTACTTCCAGTAAGCCAGCAATCAGGACTGATATAATTCTGTGGCATCCATGTGTGAATGTTGCTGTATTATGACTTACGATACCATGGGATGATTATTGTGGTGACAGGGCATGGTTTCTTAAGTACTGATGTTATTTAGGAGGATATGTTATTTGACTTGAGCGGTGATGTTTACTGTTAAGTTAGATGACTTGAAAGAGATAAAAAATCATTTTCGTAATCGAAAATTTCTTATGTAGTCGATTGGTAATTTAAAGTGTATTAGCGTATAATCTAAGAACTTTTTTTTGGCATTGCAATTTACTCATCTTAAGTACACGGTTTAGACTTTAAATGTGTTAATTTTCTGCTGAAATATAATGTGCTGATTAAAATGTACCTAAAAATCTCTACATGAATAAATCATGTAACAGACTGCACTTTCCTACGGCTACTAAAGATTCATAACAGCCTTATCTATGCCAGTGGTGGCGTCTAGCGTAGCTGTCATTGCATTACAAACTGTCACTTTGACATTTATTACGTTCTCCAGCGCGTTAGTTCTTATTTTCGCCGCACGAATAAGTTCGTCGTGGCAGTCGCCATTTCTTTTGTTAGAACCTGCAAATTGAATTCATTCAACCAATCAATATACTACGCTAAAATAGACTTCTATCTACTAAAGAAAATAAAGTGTTCGGTACCCGTACCTGCTACCGCCAGAACGCGCTCAAGAAAATTGAGTTCCGTCTTCATTAGCTTGTGCGAGTTGCTAGACGGGATTTTAAAAAAGTTTTTCATAAGGCGTTTAGGCCGGAGTCAAGTTTTCCATCAACAAAATTAAGGTACGCTCTTAATATCAAAACTTTTTCTTAATGGATTTGGAATTTTATATTTATTACCGGCGGGCGGCCTGCGCTCACTGAGTGCACATTAAGTTATCAATTTGTGCTCAACGAGGGATTTAGGTCGTTTGATTGTGAATCGAGATTTGATGATCTTAACTTTTTAGTGCAGTTAGTTATTTTTGCAAGATAACTAACTGTTTCAATCATGCGAACTTTAAAATATCCTAATATATAAGCAGCGTAGCTATAATAAAATTAATCATGCCGTTTATTTTAAATGACGCTGCCGCCTCTTTTTAACTCACAGGCAAAGTATTTGCATCCAATGACAAATGAAATCATTACGACGTGCCTCCAGACGAGTGTCGGCCACTGATCACGGCTGACTGTTATTGAGTAGACTGTCACCCGCGCCGTCCTTCAGGCCGATTCGTTTTAACACCAAATTGAACACACGCCACTTCCAATTGGAAACAATGTCTCAGTTTAAATACCGCTCATTTAACAGTGAAATTATCTCGAGGGCGACAAACGACCAGGCGGCCATTAATTCAGCGGAGAAGCTCGCTGCACTTTAGTAAAAAACTCAAAAGAATCAAACAGCATTAACCGCTTAAGTTTCGCCGGGGGCGTCGCATCGCAAAACTCACTTTTAGCTCATTAATTTTCATCTTTTCGCGTACAACCTAACATAATTCACCCTTGAACGCTCCCATACTACGTGATAAGGGTACTTTTATACTGGGCAACAGAGGAGCGCTCCGTTTTTATTAAATCTCGCGTCAAGTCGCTCGAGTGTCGACTGCTGATAGCGACGCGCTGTTTATTTATAAAACAACGCTTTTTCCGCTCAAAGTGTTCCAGTTTTTTTTCATCCGTGTCGGTGGAGCCAGTAATACGTATTGTTTTCTCCTTTTCAAATGTAGGGACGCGTTAAAAACGTCTCTGTTGTAACAAAGGGTAGGGGCACGGTAATGTTGACTGGTTCGCGCCGAACGGCCGCAGGAAGCCGCGCCGCATTAAGAGCGGACGTAGAAAATGACTGGACATCATAAATCCTGGACTCTTTCATTCACAAGTGATTTATGTACACCCTTTAATTGTACGTATTAATGTTACTTTTTGTTCCAACCATTTAAACCGTCTGTGACGGTGGCAAAATTATGTGGCATAATATCACAAATTATATTTACAGAGGAACTCAAGCGCGTGAATGTTCACATGTAACAGTGATTATATTTACAACTCTATCCAGTATGTGCTCGCTCCGATAGCTCATGTATCATGCGTACATATGGAAAAATATGCCGACAAGCAGACGCCCGAATACATTCCGTTGTTTTCACCGATCGGTAATAATAATGTATCAATCAATCGGCAGCAGTGTACCGTGTGTACCTGCCCTCCTTATTCTTATTACGGTCAGTGAGTTCGCTACAAGTTTTTTAATCATACTTTTGGTGCGGTCTCGCAAACTTGTGTAGTAGGGACGTGAAGCCGTAATTTTCACAAGCAGCAGCACGAACGGGAACGGTAGACATGATGTTTTCATTTATGTTACGGGAACTCGCTAATAAATAAAATTAATCTTGTTGTTTTTATGGTCTGCCAAAGTATTTTTGAGCACGACTTCTCTTGTTGTGCTTGTAGTTTCTTTGTGTTTACAACTCAAATATTTTCCCTGTTTGAGTGTTCTCTGTGAGATGTAAATATTATATTTACAACAACTTTTATGAAATTGAGATGGAACCGCATACAGTACAACAACATGAAATAACAAAGCGAAAATCTCGGGACGGTGAAACTTTAAAAAAATAAACGTAAAAATACAAAGCTTGTTAATTTCGTTATTTAAATTCTTGGTTAAAAGCAGTTTTTAGGTGAAGGTAATATGATTGCAAAGTTAGGTAGATTATCGGGGCACTACAGTAACCTGCGATGATTGGCTCCGAATACCGCGGCTGAGATTTCGCGGCGAAGTGCTCTTTATTCGGAGCACCGCAAGCTTTCTCTTGTTATTCTATGCAAATTACAGGCCCCAGCCGAATGTAGACTAAACGGGCATTTCGGAGATTCGAGTTTTTATGCAAACAGACCTAAGTTATTCAAGTGCGCGCCTTTGCATGAAACTTGCATACAAAACTGGTTGAATGCGCTAACGTTTATGCGCTTACCCGGCGGGCGGCGGCGGGCGGCGGCTTGTTTCTGTATTTTCTAGGAATTCTCTTCATTGCGGCTGTATTTCTAACTAAGTGTCACGGTTTACCTTGATTTATTTATCAATTTAGTTAAATGGTTCCACAGATACCCATCTGGGCTTGATTTTAAAATTCTTTTTGAGCGGGATTAAACAATTCTGTCTACAACAGGAGCGGTTGTTTTAGAGAAACAAATTCAAAAAGAATCGCGATTCGAGGGCGGTTTGTTATACCTAAATGAAAAGTAAATATTTTTATATCCCTCGAAAGTTTTAAAAAGCAAAAGAACTGAATAATGTTCTGCATACATTGGAAATTGAATAATTTAGAATGAAGCTCGCAGTTTTCATTGTATCATAATTATGTTTTATCTTATCTACAGCGCATAGAAAATGTATTTGAAGGAAAGTAATTTAAATAATTAAATATTATTTAAAGTCGTAACTTTTGTCTGTGATACAAATACAATACAAAATACAAAAATCTTTATTTCTTTAACAAGACCAGAGACAGAAGTAGGACCAGTGCTTTCTAGTACTGCACGAATACAATTACATAAAACATTAACACTGCGATATTTTTATAAATTCCACTCAAGGATGAAAAGAAGAAAATAAAAAAATAATTCAAAGTGGAGAAACGATTGTTATCGTACTAATCCGCCGAGACTAGACCATTATAAACAAGCAGATACGGATCTCGAATCACCTAACATGGTATAAGATACGAACGACGGAACAAGTTCACGAATTAGGAACCAGCACACACACACAACATCTAACAGACACACTAAAATACCTGCATAGAAACATAAAGTTTTACGCACACATCTAAACCTGAATATAGACATGAAGTCTCACACATGCACACACTTGCGTACACACATAAAGTATCAAACACACACACACACACACATGGTGAGTTACCGTATATTTTTGTAGTCGTCTTAACGTGTTGGTTGGCGCGTTGCCAGTGCGATATGCCGTTATATCTTACCTAGTACCTTGATTAAATCAGATAGGTCCCGGAGTGGAAACAAACAAACGTAAGGATATAAAACTGCTTGATGATTCGCAAATACACTGTGTTTTATTGGGCCGAGATATAAATCTGAGTTGACAGATAACGACGTCTAGTTAATTAGGGTACGATCTACGATTGTTGCTGCTTGCTAGAGATAAAGTATCTTGAATTAATGTTACTTAGTCAATTCAACACGGTGTCCGATGCCCAATGTTTTGTACTGTAACAGTTGAGACTAATTCTTATGCTTAGCCGTGTTCCAAACTTACTTTTTTTTATACATTACTAAATAAAGAACTATACATATTCTTCATGATAATTTGCTTTTCACCTGCTACTTCGTATAAAGGTATTTTAATACATAGCTTATACAGAATAATTCGCATTTTAATGTGCGGCAAACGTCTATGCCATAGATTGGCGCACTAACGACTGAATAATTACACAATGATCCCTATTACAAATGCAAAAATGAGGATCCCCGATGCATACATAATGCTTCCTTGAGGCGTGGTCTGAGTTATGAGAACGTTAACGTTTTATATTGGTTTGCAAGGAGGCCGTAATTTTGGTCATTTAAGTAGAACGAGAGGTAGATAAGCGGTAATAATTTGGAAAGAAATTCTGCATACATATAAAGCCTGTATTCTATTGTTCAGTGACCTGACTTATTATTACTTGAAATTAAAATTGTACCATAAATGGCCAAATGTATACATTTCTGCTAACCTACCTACCTTGTATATAGTGACTGAATATATAAAAACAAATACATAATTAAATTTTAGCTCCTTATCAAATTGTGCGTTAGATACCCCTTGGTTCAATACAGCAATCCATACATGTTCTGAACACAAAGCAACGTGTTTACGTTCCATTCAAGATTTCGTCACCCACCTCGCAAACAAATAATATTAATACAAGCTTCTAAAAAATGATGATTTAAAATAAGTTAGGCATCCAAATTTAAAGTACGTATAACTTGCACCACCGCCGCCAGCCCGGATCCGGCCCGGCTGCGGCCCGGCTCCGGCAAACATCCCGCGGTAATGACTGGACAAACAGACATCTGCATGCGGCCTCCGCCTGAGAAATGCCCTTCAGCCCTCACTATGCACTCCCATTGAATTTATTAATGAGCCCGCCTTTATCAGAATACCATTAGTCTTACGAATTTTAAGTAAAGATGGGTTTTTTGATTTTGCAGGAAAAGCGGTTAGTTTTTGTTCGTTTAAAGAGAAGTATTATGAAAATTGTACTTTGTAATGTAGTTGCTTCAGCCATATTTTCATTAAAAAACATTGTTCAATGATTGTAATTGCTAATTATTTGGCAACAAAACTGTAAAATACGTGCTTTATTTATCTGCATTATTGAACATTTCTCACACTCTAAAGTGGATCAATGCAATAGGTACCAAACATTATTACGTGACGGAAGCATAATAAATAAAAATAAATAAATAAATGCGGACAACATCACATACATTGCTCTGAACCCAAAGTAAGTTGCTAAAGCACTTGTGTTATGGAATTCAGAAACAACGAAGGTACCACAAACACCCAGACCCGGGACAATGTAGAAAAGTGGTTTTCTACATTGACCCGTCCGGGGATCGAACCCGGGACCTCAGAGCTGGCGACACCTTGAAAACCGGTGCGTACGCCACTCGACCACGGAGGTCGTCAATAATATGTATAATATAAACAAAAAGCACATATATATTTATTTATTTAAAATGTTACAAACTTTTCTATAAATCGTATTTATATCTCACAGTCCTTACACCAAAACAAAGTTGTCTAACCCTTTATTTTGTGCACGTGCTGATATTTCGCAACATGGAAGCGTGCTGCCGTGTCCGAGCGTGCCGGAGAGCCGGAACTCTATTCACGGCGCCGTCACGCCGGACAGACGGACCGGGCCGGTTCCGTGTTACCAAAAACACGGCTCACGTAAAATAAAATCATGAAATTCATTTGTTTAAGGACTTTGATTTTGGTTTTTAGAATATTTTTAGTCAATATTTATTCTGCGTTCTGAATGTTCTAATGTTGGTTGGGGTGAAAAGTAAATAGAATTAGGCCTTTCTGTTTATTAAACAAGCGAAAGTGTTTTTAATGTTAGTTAAAAGTTGTGGTAGGTTGTAAAAATACGAGTTAAATAACGTTATGTAGTATTAAAAGGAAAACCACTGATGCTTTAAACTTTACAATACATTATCATAAGAATGGATTCAACGTTACAATTACAACACTTTTAAAGGTCAGCGACGCCATAATGATTATTACTAATTTATATAATGCAAGAGACTACTACAACGAGAATCGCACGCGCCGCCATTACACATTGCTAACTAGTGTTGTTCGTTATTCCGGTAATAGTGACGCGACGTATTAGTCGATTCTAATTTCGGTTATCAGTAGTAAATGATCATAGCTTAAATAGGTGGGTATATAAAATTTAATTAAAGACGTATATGTCAAACACAGTGTACCAGATTTTCTAAAGAATCTGATAAAAATAAGCTGTTTGTATCCGAAATGAAACCAATTCAAAGAATAAGTAATATCAGAATGATTAGTCTATACTATAGTTTTTTTTACTGTAGATAAGAAAATAGAAAAGAAAACTATTTAGTAAATAGTACTATAATATCGCAAAATAAGATAACGTAAGGACACAAGAGTATTGTAATAGATGGTCAAAAACAAGTAGTATTAGGTACACACACAAAATGAACTATTAATATCAAATTAATTTGTTTAAATTGAAATACACGATACAAGATACAACAAATATACAAGTTTTAGTAGTACCAGCCTATCTCAATCCCACTGCTGGAGACCGGCCTCTTCTCATACGTCTTACGATGTACCCGAAACCTGCATATTTATAGAACCAGCACAACATTCACACAATTTAAGTATAACCAAATTAACTCTATCTTTAGCCATAAATTTCAAACCAAAACATTTAAATATTCCTTAGTAACAAACTTCTCTCACGCTCAATAAACTATGCATTTATGTATTCGCTTAATTATCAACACTCCCGGGGTAGGCAGGACTCTGTGCCGGGTATAACCGGGTAGAGCCGGGTATGCCGGTTAAACCGGGTAATTGTATGCGTGAGGCGGCGTCTAATTAGCCTTTGTTACTCTATGTTAATAAAGTTATATTTCCATATTGATCTGTGCTTAGAAAAACAGGCTGAAGTTTGGCTTGTTCTGTGTGGGAGTAGCGTTGGTGTACGAGCCTTTAAGAGATGACGGATAAATAAGGTTAATTCTTATGACCTAATTAATTCAATTGATACACTTAATTATCGTTGCTATTTTGGGCGTATCCTTCGCTTTTAAAATAGATTTTTTTATAATTTTAATTTGAGATATTTTATTAAAGAAAAGTATAATTAGACATGTAGTCTTAAAATATTATTGATTAAATCAAATGTCGTTTATTTTATGCCACTCAACTTTAACATACACATATGTTTGTTTAACGATTGTCACACATTGGTTTATAAAATAATTGTACACCAACATGTACAACATAATTTGTCCGTACAAGCAGGATTAAAATCCTACAGTTGTTTACCCACAACTCACCGCTCGCTGTTGACTCACTTGTAATAAAGTGTCATACACTCCCCTTTAGTTATGTATCTTAATACCCTAAAATATTCACTTTATTTAAAGAGATGGCCTATGTTAATTAAATAATTTACATAGGCCATTAGAGTAATAAAGAAAAAACCTAATTGGAGACGTTGAAGCCTTGGTTATTAATAGTAACGTTAAGCACAAAAAATACACCCATAAGTGAATATACTGAAGCTAAATAGCAAGGAAAACTTTTTAACACGCTCGTTAATAATATTCCCAATTCTCAGCTCACTTCGTAAAGTGAGTGGCTAAGCAGTTCGCAAGCTGACTCAAGCACTAAAGTACACCTCAGTAAAAACGCCAGCGAAAACGAAGATAAAATAAAAATCGAATTACCATCAAATTCAAACGCTCATACAAAGTGGAGTGCGTCAATTTCGTGTTATTATCGCGTCTCATACTCGTAACAAGTTGAAACACAAAAACCGGATCCGAGCAAACAGCTTACATGACAGTCAATCTGTTCCTGACAACCCGCTTCCGAGCCATCGGGGAGCCATTACGATGATTCCATAGTCTCGATAAAGCGTTCTCGAATAAGCGAGAGAGTCGATCGAAAATATTCTATCATTACCTTAAGCTGCGTAGTAAATCGACGATTTCATCGCTAACTTTGATAATATTCGAGCTCTCGTTTACAATATGCGAGGGCGCGCACGTACGTCGAGGTGATACGTACATACATATGTAAATGTTTTCAATAAGGGTTCGCGCTACGGAGAGGGCTTCGCGCCGCGTATACAGATGATAATTTAGAGCTTCATGGACTGCGATGTACCCGCTTACAGATATTTTTGTGAATTCTAGGTCGCCTACATTGTGATGTTTATTTACCTTTTAATATTTGGTTGGACGTAGTTCTACATATTACAAATACTTTTTATTAAAAGTAATGTAAATGAATTCTTTAAAAATATTGTATACCTTTTAAATAAAATTAAATTAAAGCAGACATTTCTAGATACGTAAATGTCATAGTCAGTAATGGTAATAATAATTTTGGTAGCTTTTTTTTATTACATGGTACTTAGGTGAAGAACACATTATTTGACATTAAGTTTTTAGCAAATTAACAATAAATTAATCACCTATTTTTAACATAATAGCACCAACGACCCACTAAAATAAAACGCAGCAGCAGATCCGTTGCGCCAACAAATGCGCGGACCATGACAATAAAGTGTAGGCGTTATTCCGAGCGCCATAATCTGCACCGGCTACTGTCTGACTGCTCCAGTTACACTCCGGGACATGGGAATGTGCACAGCTATGTTTTAATTGTATTTATTTTACTATTGATGATTTTGTTGCATTGTATGCTTTAAAAAACATATTAACTACTACATCATTCTTGACCTATAGATGTCTGATTTTATTTGCACTTATTTAGTATTTCATTTACAGGTGTGTCATCATCATCATCATCTCCCGAGCCTTTTCCCAACTATGTTGGGGTCGGCTTCCAGTCTTACCGGATTCAGCTGAATACCGTATTTTACATGGAGCGACTGCCTATCTGACCTCCACAACCCATTTTACTGGGAAACACAGTATCCCATAGCAAGACTGGTTGTCAGAATTGACTTAACGACTGCCAAAGATCTATGTATAACAGCCGGGACCTACTGTTTAACGTGCTTTCCGAAACACGGAGGGGTCTCGGTATGTTATAAATGGTCACCCATCCACGGACTAACCGCGGCGAGCGCGGCTTAACCTGTATTATCGGTCAAACCGTACGGCTTACACTTAGCCACGAGCCCCTCAAAGTGTGTATGTAATAAAAAACATGATAAACGCATTCAGTGAGTAAATTACTTTAAACTTACGTACGAGAGCGTATTTACTAGGCTACGATCTCAAAATTAAAAACGAAGGGCAGAAATAAAACAAATTAATGATCCTATTTATAAGTAATTTTATCATTGCGTTTGCAATGACGAAGGAAGACAATTATAATTAGTGCCCCATTGAGTTTGTCTCGCAGTGTATACCGCACAGGTGTGTATCGTAACGTGTAGCACTCGTTACACAGATATCCAACTGATCATATTTCTAACTAACAACTACAAGCTCTCTACAAAAAATCAAACGAGTTGTACGTGCTCGTAGTTTTGAGTTTCACTCAATGCACATTTCCAGTAAAAAAGTACATTTTAGTTTCCAATTTATTTGATAAATTAAAAGGTTTTGGAGGACTATAATGTTTCATTTTCAAATTGTAGTAACACTAAAATAATGTTTGTAAATTACGTAATTAAATTAGTCATTAGATATATATTTAATAAAATGTGTTTAATATCTAAATTATAATAAGTACTGGAAATTATAGATTCAAACGAGAAATAAATAATTCAATCAATCAATTTTAAGTAAAGCTATTTAAAATGAGACCAATATAAATTTTCCACTTATGCATAATACAGTCAAAATTAAAATTGTAATTAAAATAATTGTATAAATCCAACGTTAAATAGCTCAAAATTATAACTCTTAAAGCAAAGTAATATTACTCAGCCGCGAGACAGATACCTAAAGTCTAATTACTGTGCTACGAAAGTGAAGTAACTTCGTAGCGCTTCGTAGCAGCCCGCGTAGACAGTGTAGCGGGCGTAGCATTTGTCTCTAATACATTTTGTGATGAGTTACGACATAATTTTTAAGCTCGAAGATTTGGGTAATTTTGCAAAGTGAACGTAAATATTAGGATATTAGGATTCTTCTATGTCGTTATTTGGGTTGAAAGATTTAATAACAAAGGTTTTATACTTTATATGCTAGGTAATATTAGACGTATATAATTTAATATTCAGAGTAAATTTTCGATACCTCGTATAAAATAACTAAGTTGCTATTCACTGACAATAATACATGTACAGTTAGAACAAGTGAAATAAACACACAATATTCTATATTAATAGCTTGCTTTTAAGCGAAGAGGGTGTAATCTCGCCCATTGTAACCCATAAAGCCATATAAATATTAGGCGCTTTAGATAAAACCCACAATTAACAACATAAAAGAATCTCGTTAACATTGTAACATGTTTGAGGTATTTATTAACGGAGGGTACGAGAAATAAAAGTCACTTTCACGTCTGAAATTTACGTTTTAATCACGCTACGTTACGTGATCTGTGGAGGCTATTTTTTGTGGCTTCGGTAAAGATATAGTATTTCTAATTTTCTGTTACGGTTAAAACGTGATGTTAATTATTTTTTTTGTGTTAGGTAAAATATCATGTTATATAGCAGTATGGTTTTGATAATAAGGTCAGGTTTACATGGGCTTTAACTCGAAAGAAAAAAACTTTTATCTCTTTTTTTCTTTTTAGCTCTGTTTCCAATAAATAAAATTTGCTGAACCAAAAATTATTTTCTTGTCAATAAAATATACGAAAATACTGCAAAAAATGCTGGCTAGTAATACAAAAAAATATTCATGTAGAACTTCATAAAAAACACGTTCGAAACCATCTAAAATGCAAACTAATTGAATCAAAGCAGCGAAGCAGTTTCAAGCCCGTTACAGTATGTAAAAACATAATTGAAAGTCTGTTGACTCACATATTAATTATGCGAGCTTTTAATATAGTAACGTCGATGCCTAAACAAATACCGCGTCAAGGCATCTTCATTTTAAAATCCACGCCCGGTTTAATAAGGGTCGTTTCACGCTGTTTGTATACGCGGGGAAATCTCTTAATTTTGCGCCCGCTTCGCCCATAAGCTGGGCAAATAGTTCAGCGCCATCTAACGGCGGTTATCGCAAGCGTCCAAGTATCAGAAGACCGCGGTAATGTCCCGACTTAAAATTTCTCAAGAAAAATAGAGTAAAGTTATCAAAACGTACGATATTTTAGTTTTAGAAGATTAATTTCTCAAATGAAAGACAAATTACCTGAAGTTCTGTTGAATCTTCGGTGAGAACTCGAAGGAATTATAGCTTAACATTATTTTTTTCTCTTAAACTGAAGTAGGTGAGTCCATTATTTTGAGCTCGCTAAGTTTCGCCGTGAATGGTACTTATGTTACAATTATAATTAAGCTTTTAACGTTATACACTGCTGTTAACTTAATAATGTTAATAACGTTTTTAATTCTGTCAAGATTATGAGATTATATGAAAAAGAATTTGAGTTTTATGTTAGTGACGCTATACATTTATTATAATTGCCGACGACTTTTGTGACATTTTATATTAATTTTTTGTTTCCGAGATAATAAATAAAATACTTATCGTTTTCTATTTAATACATAAAAATAATGATTTTATCTTTATTTATCAAAGCTTTCCGTTTATACAAATATAGACTGTAACATCCAAAACATAAAGTTCATTTTCCCATTTCAAATAATTCTCGTAATAGTCCTATCAGGCAAGCTTCTCACTTACCGTGCTTGAGTTCTCACCTTTAGAACATTGAACATTGTATATTTGTCATTAAAGGTCCGCAAGGCTTATGGCGCGGTTTGCGGTGACGTAACACCTTGTAGTTAAATACCTGAGGTAGTACCGTGACGGATAACTGACGAGGTTCTAATGAAAATAGTTTGTTTTATGCGTTATGAAATTGTTAGTTGAAGGATTTCGGATGTTTTTATTTATTGATTTATTTTCGTAATCCAAACTGTTATTAGATGTTTTTTTTAATTTAATTTGATCTTTTTTTGTGTCAGGTAAATACAACATTATTATAATAATATGCCGGAAAAGAAAGTGTTTACTTGTTTAAATGATTTGCAGTAATGACGGATGCGTTGCAAGACTTAATAATCCCAGTTCAGTATTGAATATAGTGTATAATAAAACCTGCTATCAATATTGGTACATAAAATATCATTTACAACTATCTTTTTAATATAAATGCTGTAAAGCTGAGAGTATATTTAAACATTTTCTACTGGTATTCTAAGGCCTCTTTTACAGAGAAGGAACGAAATTTTGATCGTGAGTGTACATTCTACAATGAGTAATTTAACACGTGTACATAACACTTCTCAAGTTAAGTTATTACAGTTTATATGGCCGGTCCGTGACGTCATCACGCCCATGATATTAAAGACAAATGAATGCTTGTGGTAAGCATAGTATGAAGCACCTTCAGCTTGGTTATACACTGTATATTATGTTTGATGCTAAATGGAATAGAATTTGTTTGTCTGTTTGTTTGTTTGAAACGTCAATGTAAAAAACCTATTGATTTGTTTTGGATATTTCTGATCTAAATAAGGAAATTAGGAAAAAACATAATTGGTAAGTAAAAAAAATCGTACATTAATTCGAGTTTTAAGTCCATGACAGTTAAAAATATTATCTTACGTCTTCTTGCATTATATATCGTTATAGCCGAGCTTAAAGATTTCAAAACTTTCCACATCAGATTTTACAATACAGACAGTAACAGATACTCGAGTCAAATAACTGTTGAGCACAAAGCCCCACTCGTCCGCAGGTAAATCACTTCCAATATCGAACAATATCAAACGTTTCAACGTGAAGCCCTTCAGGAACTCAAAGGGAAAGAATACGCGATATATTATGCGGCACATAATAAGCTTCCGTGCAGGCCAATCCGCCATATTGCGACTGCCCGAAGCACTTCAAATTTCCTCTTAATAAGGTCCGCCAGGCTTCGTTGGGCCAATTATTAAAAACAACACTGTGGCTAACCTCCAGTCTTGTGCGTATTGTTTATGTTGTACGTTCAGTTTATTTTATGTTAGAGTTCGAAGCGAGTTTTTTACTAGGCTTTCGCATGTTTTAATTATTGCAGATGTTGGATTTTTAAGTGATAAACATTTACTAAGTGGTTTGTTCTAACAAATAAAGCAATGACCAATCCTTAAAGAAAGAACGTTCTTTACTATTTTAAAGATCAAAATTATCTTCTGTGTACGTATAGAGAAAGTAGGTAAGTCTATATCAAAAGTGAATTTACGGCCGAAAAGATTAAAATCGTTATGCGACCTTATTAGTGATCTTACGAAAATACACCTAAATGATTTTTTGGTACTACAATGAATTAGTTCTACCAAGCAGTATTTTATGTATTCAGATTACACGGTGAGAGCAGATAAAGTTAAAATTAATTCACCTTGAGAGACTTAGAACATGTTAATGTACAAGAGTTAAATATGAAGATGAGTGCACGCTTGTAAAGTAAATGAAGACTACAATTATTAAGTCTTAACAACTGTCGTAATTATTTTAAGGTTACTTTGACATGTGTACTGTACTTTGTTGAATTTATATAGCAACATTTCGAATGTCAAATAATATAATAAAGCTTCTAAAATAACATGAAATCTTAATAGAAAAATATTTGCGACAGCAAGTCTTCTAAATTCGTCCAACGTGAAAATACCTTTCTAAATGAAACGCCATACAAGTCAATCAATATTTGTACAGAATACAAGACTAGAGGCAGAGAGGGCCAGACAAAAACGTCATTAGGAGGAGTTGAGAGCAAATCCGGGGGGCGGGAGCGAGCGAGCTTTTGTGTCCTCGCTCGGCAAAAGGAATTATCGGGCTCGCCGAGTGCCGCCGAATTTCTATTCTGACTCCAACAAAACCTCACTCGACTGACTGTGTTCGACTTGTCAACGGTCCAACGCTAGTTTGCACTTGATTACAGCACACCATTTTTACAATGTACATAATTATCTGAACATCTTTGTTCGCGTTATTAACTTTGGTTCGTACATTTGGACACTTCAAATAAAACGAAATGTGTTGGGTAGATACAAAAGCAAGAGAAATTGATTTTGGAATTTAATGTAATGTAACGTTTTTTGCTTTACACATTTGTCATTGTAAATCAAAATATGATTCTAATTCACCTCATCAAAGCCAAATAGCATTCAAATCAAAATACGAATAATTACAAATTGATTGAAATCGGATACGCTATCATACAATGACAGTTTATTTCGTGATCAGCGAGCCAATTTAATATATTGTCATTCAATGGTCAGTAAACAAAGTTTGCGGTCGAAACCTGATTTAATATCATAATGGGGTGTACGTTATGCCGGCGTAATAAGAGGAAGGCTTCTTTCATTTAGTGGGTCGCTTTCACCCCGAGCTGCCTTCGTAACAATTAATATAAGTGGATTTCTGTGGAGGGTAAGCAGGTAAGTTATAAAGATCGTAATTACAGCAGAACACGTGTACTTGGATCATGGATAATATAATAGAAGGTTTATGTGCTATAGTTACAGGCATGCGATGTGTGGAGCGCGTATTTCATTATTGGTATTGTGCTTTACTGCAGCGTATATAATTATTGTTAGTGATAGAACAGATGTCTATCATAAAAATATTGGTTTTAAATATCATTGTCGCTTTTTATGTGTTGACTACGTTTTGCGCTTTATGGTTTGTAGTTTTATATATTTTTCTCAGAAAAAATATTTTAATTTTATAACGTAAGTGTTCGCATTTAAAAAGAAGATCTAACATAAACAAGTGCTACCTAAATACAAAAAACAAAAGAACGATACGCTAAAATTATACAAAAGATTAGAAAAACCGAATCGATTATTCCAATTAATGAGTATCGATGTTTTATTCTCGCACAGGCTGGCGGGCGTTCGACAGGGCCACTAATTAAAAAGTTAAACTGCTGGGTGTGGGTCGGACACCCGATTTTAGTACTTTTTGCCGAAAACTCAAGTTACTTCCCTATTTACAACTGTGTATGCAGTTTGTTAGTGTTCAGATTATAGGAAGTAAATGAAAAAAGATTGCTTGGTATAAAGCTTCCTTAATACGAAGTTAATTGAGTGTGAATCGGTTTGAATTATGTGTTAATTAGTGTAATTATGAAGAGTTATGCAATAAGAGTTACAAATTAATACGACATTGGTGAATTTGTAAATTGTATTTGTTTTTTGAGGGATTTTTCGCCCCTATTTTAATTAATTTATAAACGATAACGTTTAAAAGGAAGGTTATAAAAAGTACCTACTACATATACTTATTTTGAATAAAAACATGTTTTGCTCCAAAAAAGCCATTTTCTATTATCAATAGAATTTGTGAACGTTCTCAGAAGGCCAAAAAATAATACATTGTTATTTTATTTTAAACAAAACCTACAACCGTGTTTGACCTTTACAACCGAATCAAATTGTAGTACGGGACAACTTTTTTGTCTGAATAAAAGCCATTCAAAGGTCAGGTTTCATTCTAAATATAATCCATACTCTGCTTGTACTTTATTGAGCTTCTAAAAATACGGCCACGAATCAAATTGAAGTATTCATTGCTTTTGAATCATTAATAAAAATAATTGCGTTTTAATTGTTCTTGTTTGAGGAGTTGTATTTCATTGTAAATTTTACATTCTTTTGTTATTTATTCAGGTGTCTATTAATATTGTCTATACAGTAACAAAAATAAAAATAAACTTGTTATAAATAATTGTCAGTATTTATGTAAATTGGTTTATAATTGTACATATATTTAGTAGTATTTTTAAATAAAAAATGTAACAATTATTCTTTTCAACTTAAAATGTTTTTTTTTTGTGGTTGGACACATTAAAAACGGACGGGGAATTATAATGGTGGTAGGGTTTATCTATCTTCGTCTAATATACCCAGAGGCTCATTAATCTGCAATCAGGCCAATCTTTCCGCGCATCAGGGTTGCGTGAAGCCACGGTTCACTCTGTTTGCGTTAGTTCACTAACTATTCTATCAGCGTACGTGGTAGGCGAATAACTCAATGCTTTGTCGACGTGCGGTGACAACAAGGTACGAGCTGAAGCGAGGGCGGGGAATAGAAGGTTTAAGATGTGGCTGTAAGTCAGCATATAAAGCCAGTCAGTCAGTAGTTAATAAACAACGTGTATGCGTTATTTTTGTCAAATTGAAGAAGTGTCATTAAAACTAAAGTACATTAGGATGACCTTTCAAAATGTTCTTAGGCGATCTTTTCCGACTGCCATAAAAAAGTGTTTTCTTTTTTTTTTTTTTTTTTTCAGAAATGTATCATTGGCGCTTTAGAGATAAAATAAAGCCTTTAGTTTCATAAACAAAAAACTAAATACCTTCACCGATTGGTAGGTACTATAAGTATTAACCAACCTTTTACTCTATGATTACCTATTCAATAACATACGGTAACGTCACTTATCTTCAAACATCAATAGATTTGCCGGCAATTTCGTCACGAGCCGCGACCGACAAAATACGAGGAAGTTAAATAAAACTGACGCAGAAAACTGATGGAGATTCGAAGAGTAGTTTATTGGAAACGAATAAGTTATTTCCGCTGAAAAATGTTTGTAAATAGTTTTACGTTAGGAGATGACGACGGAAGCGGATGAGATTGGCTTAGAAACGTTGATGTGAATGTAAATCGTTCTATTTCAATACCAATATGTTGGTAAAGCTAGTAACTAAGTTGTACTTAAATCAAAAGTTTTTGATATATTTTCGTTCTAGCACAAATCTTTAACAAAAGTTGTACTCGAAAGAAGGGACCGCGCTACCGTGCACAGAATTTAAAAAAACGGGAGTATTATTTTGTTAATCTAGTCTAGTAAACTTTTTAGCACATCCTGTGAATACACATAAGATATGTGGGGGAGCGTGTAAATAGCTTCCCCTGATAGGGTGGTGTTTTTAAGAACTACCAATATGGCGGTGAATACAAATTTGAAAATTGAAAACCTGTTAACCGATTCCGAATCAGACACCAATACCGATCACAATTATTGCAGCAAATGCCCACGTACCTTATGAATCCAGGGACCACACTTAGAACCTGGGTGCGGAGAAGATGCCTCGTTCAAGGGTGCGTCGTTGCGTTGTGGGCTGCCGGCCGGCGAGCTAAATCTTGATTCATCCACCGGTGGCCAGGTGAAAACTCGTAAAATCAACACTGCACTATAAGTTCTTCAAGTCTCACGGCAGGAAGTCCATTTAATTCACGAGAATCATGAGAATTTCAACATATGCGGAATATTTAAAGCGGGGCGATGTACACTCGACGCAATGCGAATGGCGGCGGAACGAACTATCTATCTGTCACAGCTGAAGGCGCCCTCTATTGGTCATTCGCGTGAGTCTCCCGGAAACTGGTCGATACGTAACTAATGGGCGCTGCGATGACAGGTAATGGCGGTCGGAATCTTCAACAGGAATTCAATTATATTACTATTTTTTTATAAAAATAAGGAAAAATAATGTTCTTAAGTGCGGGAAAAATAACTAATCTATTTTATATATTATTTAACAAATATCTATTTGTGAGAAAAGGCATTGACGCTTCACCATGCTCCCCGCCTTGGAAGGACGCAAGTGCTTTCAAAGGGAAAGTGGAAAGTTATAAAAGATTTACTGATCCCGATCACGACCAGAAAAATCCAAGTTTTATGACTGAATGCGGAAAATAAAAGTTATTTAAAAACTAATCCTAAACCTTAAAAAACTACTATATTTAAAATAAAATTTTATTGCGTTGGAATAGGATATAATTTTGTGACAGAGCGTTTAAAATTACCGAACTTTGTCCTCACCATTGCAACGCGAGCGACATTGTCAGTTCCTTTAAAAACCTCAGTTATAACTCCTAATGGCCAACTCAGAGGAGGAGAATTATCCTGTCCCACGAGTACGACAGTTCCCACTTCTACAGGCTTGTCCGGAGTTGCCCATTTCTGCCTAACTTGCAGCGTATGCAGATACTCTAAATGCCATTTCTTCCAGAAGGATTGTACCATACTATCTAGCAAAAGTTTACGTTGGGACAGATTTAATCGCTGACCAGACAAACCGGCTGCCGGCAAGTACTGCAATGGAGTCGACATCAAAAAATGAGCGGGGGTAATAACTTCAGGATGCGGATCAGAAGACAACACGCTCAGAGGACGTGAGTTCATAATGCACTCTATTTGGATGAGTACAGTTTGTAACTCTTCATAAGTGAGAAGTTGATTTCCAATCACGCGATAAAGATGCGTTTTTAACGTTTTTATATTTGCTTCCCACATGGCTCCAAAATGTGGGGAGCGAGGTGGAATCATTTTCCACTTAATGCGGCGAGTTGACAACTCATTTAAAAGAGTTGAATTGAGGTTTGACCTCATCAAGAAATTATAAAGTTCGTCTAGTTGAGCTTTAGCACCAACGAAATTGGTAGCGTTATCCGAATAAAGGCAAGATACTGGCCCTCGACGCGAGGTAAAACGTTTAAACGCGGCTAAAAAGGCGTCGGTAGTAAGTTCAGAGACTAACTCTACATGGACAGCCTTGGTTACCAGGCACACAAACAAACAGATGTAAGCCTTCTGAGCGTGGTGACCTCTGCGACGAGTGAGAGTTATGCGTATGGGACCAGCATAATCCACTCCAGTATGGACAAATGCCTTTGATTCCGATACACGGTATTCAGGAAGGTCTGCCATCATTGGAGTGGGATGCGTCGGATTGACTCTAAAGCATGTGTTGCATTGTCGCAACTTGGACCTAATGACAGTCCTGGCATCTAATATCCAAAATCGCTGTCGTAAAATAGACATAAGTAGCCCTGGTCCAGTGTGACAATTCATCACATGATAATGACGAATTATTAATTCCACCACAGGATCATGTTTGGGAAGTAAAAAAGGATGCTTAGCATCAAAAGGAAGGTATGACTTTGAAAGTCTTCCCCCAATGCGTAATATGCCATCTTCATCTAAAAAGACAGACAAACTTCTAAGTTTATTTGGTAACAATTTACCACATTTGATGCGCTTAATATCATCTGCGAAATGGACAGATTGCACAGCACGAATCATAACTCGTTCTGACGCTGACAACCCTTGAGGAGACCGGGGTTCACAATGAACCTTCGGTCTAGCAAATTTAAGTATATAAGAAACGATGCGCAACAGTTTATCCCATGATGAGGTACGTTGCGCAAGTTGACAAAGAAGAGGAAGTTCTACTTGCGAGGTCACAGTTAAGACATTTGCCTTATGCTCGGGGAGCTCCCCACAGCCGGTGGGACAGAACGATTTAACAGGCCAATCTTCAGGGGCACTATGAAGCCAAGAAGGGCCGCTCCACCAAAGGTCATGTGACACCAACTGTGAAGGGAGCATGCCACGAGATAGGCAGTCACTTGGATTCTCAACACCTGCCACATGGTAGAAATGTTGAGAACCCAAGTTCTCCTGACATTGAGCTACTCTATTGCTGACAAAGACTGACCAGCGATGCGGAGAAGAATGAATCCAAGATAAGGCTATCGTGGAGTCTGAAAAAGCGTAAATCCCAGCAATAGAAACACGAGAAGCGTAGGTATCGCGAACAGTCTTCACCAGCTTTGACATGAGCACGGCTGCGCACAGCTCCAGACGTGCAAGCGTTGTGACCTTGGTAGGTGAAACCTTTGACTTCGCGCAAAGTAAGCGAACTACGACACCGGACGTACTGACAGAGTGTATATAAATGACACAACCGTACCCACCCATGCTGGCATCGGCGAACGCGACTATACGAACACAACAATCATCGGTAACACCCACATGACGTGGTATCCGTAAGGAATCCAACAAGGGAAACTCCTGCATGAGAAGTGAAAAACGTCTAACGATGTCGTCAGGAGCGACATCATCCCAACCGATATTGCTCAGCCATAACTCTTTAATGAGCAATTTGGCGTAAAAAATCACGGGAGCGACTAAACCGAGAACGTCAAATAAGCGGGCAACTATTGAAAGTATATTTCTTTTAGTACATTTCTCGGCTATTTGAGCGGACGTGAAGAAGAACTTATCCTGAGAGGGTTCCCAGGAAAGACCTAAAACCCTGGACACATCATTCCCCTCGTGAAAATCGAGTGATTTACGATGTGAATCAGGAAGGCTATTTAAAAGTGCGGGTGAATTGCTACACCATTTTACGAGGTCAAAATCGCCCGACTTAAACATTTTTATTAGATTATGCGATAGCTGTATAGCGTTCTCCTCGTTATTCACAGAATAGACCAGGTCATCCATATATAGGCTGGTCTCTGCTACTTTAGCAGCTTCGGGAAAATGCGGACTGTCCGAGACCAGCTGTCGCACAGTGCGCATAGCTATGTAAGGACTCGACTTCAGTCCGAAAGGTAAACGGTTAAAAGCGAATGTCAACACAGGATCGTTCTCATTGAATCGAAACAAAATGCGTAGGTATTTACGCTGCTCAACAGGTACGCAAATACGTAGGTACATTTGCTTAATATCAGAATTTATAGCGACAGGAAATAATCTAAAATTGATTATAAGAATAAACAAATCTGTTTGTAAATTTGGACCAACATGAAGTACATCATTTAAAGATAAACCTGTATGAGTCCTAGCACTCGCATCCAGCACAATGCGCGGCATCGGTTTGTCTGGCCGAACGACAGCGTGCTGAGGGATGTAATACCCGTCATCTGAAATGGCCGATTCGTCGACTTTACTTAAATATCCATTGTCTAGGTAATCTTTGATCACTGCGTTATAATTTTCCCGCAACGTCGGAGATTGGCGGAGTTTTCTCTCCAGCGCAACCAGTCGACGGTACGCGGCGGTGCGGGAGTTACCTAACTCAGCGGGATCCTTACTAAAGGGCAACGCGACAGTATAACGTCCCACATCGTCACGTGACACAGTTGAGGAAAAAATATTCTCACATTCGGTTTCTTCGGGAGATAAAAAACGTTTATTTTCAACTTCTTCCAATTCCCAGAACCTTTGTAATAAATCATTAAGGGCTAATGCTGTGAAAGAAGAGCTAGGTAAATTTAAATTATCTTTACTATGCGGAAAATCACCCATAAAGACATACCCGAATGTGGTCAATAACGCGGGTGGGGCATGTGAACCTAAGTCTACCCTATTCCCCAAATAAATATACGGAAATAGCTGAGCGCCTAACACTATGTCAATATCACCTGGAATATTCCAGCTTAAATCAGCGAGCGGAAGCGAGTGGAAGTCCACATGGCAATCCCACTTAATATGGTGCGAAGGTAGCTGGTCCGTAATGCACTCAACTACTAACGCGTGAATGGTATACTTTTGATGCGAGTATACGCGAGACTCGATATCTAAGTTCACATAACCTATTATCGGCCGCGATACAGAACCAACGCCTTTGACAAAAGAATTACTCAAAGGAATTATTACTAAATTAAGTTTTCTACAACAAGCTGTAGTTATTAAATTATTTTGCGAACCATTGTCAATTAAACACCTAACAATAGTTTTATGGCCCGAGCTATTGTTATTAGCTCGGGCCATAGTATAAACCTGCGCGGTTGATAACAGAATCGCCTTAGTCTTATTATCTGCTGCAAATAACACGGCCGTGTTGTGGGTCGGAGATGTTGTAATAACATCGCCCGAACCACACACCGGCACCGGTGCGGAAATATCGACCTTATCGCAATGAGAATAAGAGCGCGCCACAGTGGCGGGTGACGTAACATGCGATGACGCAGCGCGGAGCGGGGAAAGCGCGGGAAGCGCGGCGGACAGCGGCGCGGCCGGGGAAGACGCGACGACTACATTGCAAATCGTCGGTTTGGCATCAGCTGTTTGCGAGTGATAATTTTTATTAAAATGTAATAACGTATGATGACGTTTTTTACATATGTTACAGACTGAGGTCGACTTGCAATCACTCAAACCATGCGACATGCTCAGACAATTAGCGCAACCATGTTCGGATTTAATAAACTCAAATCTAGTTCTAGGAGTCAACGCGGATTGAAACTTAGGGCACTTATACAAATGAACATGGGCAGTAGCTTTACAAAACGCGCAACTCGAGATCGAGTTCGCAGGCGGAGCGGAAAAATTAGGCGATTCACTCACAACAAACGCTTTTGTTTGCGTGCAAGGATCGCGAGATGCGGAACCATGAGGTTTATTATAATTATTTTTCGCATTCGAATGAGATGAATTCGAGCGTGCTAATATCTTTGCCTGATCTTGAACGAAACTTATCAACAATTTAGTTGTGGGTATTTCAATATCGCGAATGGAAAGTTCAAACGATTGACCAGTCTGCGAATCTATTTTTCTCATGGCGCAATGCAAGAGTATAAAGTCCGCAAGATCCGGAATCCCAAGTTGTTTCAAAGCGGAACTACTTGAACTAAATGTTTCAATGAAAGAATCGAGACCATTTGCGTTATATGAACAACTTTTTAAATCTAATATATTATTCAAATAGTGTGTACCTAATGTGCGCTTATCTTGGTATTTCTTAACTAAGCTGTCCCATAAAAACTGGTAAGTATCACCCGTAGGCACAATACCAGCTGTGATTTTTAACGCGTTATGTGTAAGCCTACCAACTAAGTACTGCACACGCTGCGAGTCAGTCAGCTGATCATTATTATGAATATTAGCCTTGAACGACTCGTAGAAAACAGGCCAATTCTCGGGTTTCCCGTCGAAAGATGGCAGTGCGATCGGAGGCAATTTAATTTTTTGATACATATTTTGTGATAACTGAGATTGACTACTATTGATTTTATTCCTAATACGCTTAATATGAATAAACAAATCTTCAAAGGATTCTAAACAAGCATAGTCGGGGCTCGAACCAGGTTTCAATTTAATATTTATGTGGTTAATTTGATCGACATAAGATTCAAATTTGTCTCGCATGTCGTCAATAGTCTCGGACTCAGTCATAAAACTTTCGTTCTTACGCGAATCGAAGGAAGATATATTTTTTGACGAATCATATAGATGATTAATACGTTTAAACAACAATCCTTTTTTCTCGTGAAGGATTGTCAGTAAATCTTCAGGCTTTAGATCAGTCATTTTGTTAACTACTTTAATATCACAAGCCGAAACGATAGATAACTACCTCCTATTGTACTAGTTACCGAAGTGAAAAATAAATTAAGTATACCTACATAAAATGAACTTTACCAATTAATACGTAACACGTTCAATTTTATGAAACAAAACAATATGGATAACCACCTCGTATTGCACTAGTTACCAAAGTTAAAAATAAATTAAGTATACCTACATAAAATGAACTTTACCAATTAATACGTAACACGTTCAATTTTATGAAACAATATTGCCAGATTTACCAAAGAATTACGTAGAATCTATTGTCAATATTGTTTATGTTAAAGCGGAGCGGTTTATACCTAGGCAGGTTTAGTTTACCAAAAGTTTACGTAAATACTATAACCTGTAGGTACCTATTATGCGGGGAGCGGTTGCCTATCCGGCTCGAAGGACCAAATAATTATGGGGGAGCGTGTAAATAGCTTCCCCTGATAGGGTGGTGTTTTTAAGAACTACCAATATGGCGGTGAATACAAATTTGAAAATTGAAAACCTGTTAACCGATTCCGAATCAGACACCAATACCGATCACAATTATTGCAGCAAATGCCCACGTACCTTATGAATCCAGGGACCACACTTAGAACCTGGGTGCGGAGAAGATGCCTCGTTCAAGGGTGCGTCGTTGCGTTGTGGGCTGCCGGCCGGCGAGCTAAATCTTGATTCATCCACCGGTGGCCAGGTGAAAACTCGTAAAATCAACACTGCACTATAAGTTCTTCAAGTCTCACGGCAGGAAGTCCATTTAATTCACGAGAATCATGAGAATTTCAACATACGCGGAATATTTAAAGCGGGGCGATGTACACTCGACGCAATGCGAATGGCGGCGGAACGAACTATCTATCTGTCACAGCTGAAGGCGCCCTCTATTGGTCATTCGCGTGAGTCTCCCGGAAACTGGTCGATACGTAACTAATGGGCGCTGCGATGACAGGTAATGGCGGTCGGAATCTTCAACAGGAATTCAATTATATTACTATTTTTTTATAAAAATAAGGAAAAATAATGTTCTTAAGTGCGGGAAAAATAACTAATCTATTTTATATATTATTTAACAAATATCTATTTGTGAGAAAAGGCATTGACGCTTCACCAATATGTTTGTAATAAGCAACATTTTCGCGAGGATTTGCTCAACGTTTTATATTGCACATTGAATCGCAAACATACTATGTTAATAACATCATTTAAAATGCATACAGAGCATCAGTACAAAAAGTCCCAGATCTTGGTCCTTTGTTGCGTGAAAGACTAACATGCTGTATAAGCTAAGCAGCTGGTTATGACGTCACCGCAGTCTCTCGTGGCTTGTACATACAGAGGTTTGAGTTGCGTGCTTACCGGCATAGTTTGACTTCCGTGCAGGCTGGTGATGGCTGCCTGTGCCTCTTGGTGGGAGCTGAACTTTACGAACGCGCACCCTGTAACAATACATCGAACGTTAGGCGTGAATTACTATTTTGGTTACAAAGGACCGTCAGCAATGGTTACGGGAGTGAACATGTTTTTTTTTTATCAACACATTTTGTTAATTGTTATACAGAAAAGATTATGCTATGAACTTAAAGGTCATGTAAACATTGCATTTTAATTAGATTTAGTACATTTTTAGGAAAATATACACAAGCATTCTAGTATTTAGTAGATAAGGACCAAATTCCTGTAATCCAAAATCTGAAAACAAACTCGTAATTATAGAAGGAAATATCTAAAAAATGTGATATAAAAACAAGGAAATCTTTAAACAAGGGCTTCGCCTCGGGATTATCGCTCAATTTTTCAATAAAAACCTGTCAGAGGCGATGGCGGGCGTCGTATCAATCTTGCTCCCCACAGGTATTAGGGACCGCCACCGAATAATCGTAGAGGTGTGTAATCAAATAACGATTGTGTGGGAGACGAATATTTCTCGTTTATCGATTCTTGGTAATCGATTCGGAGTTATAATTATCTCTGTTTGAATAAATTGTTGCTTTGATTTTTTAATAACTTTCTTTTTATTTTCAATTTGAATAGCCTGATTTTCCCTATTTCAAAGTGATAAAATCCTTTGTTTCAGGTGTGAGATTAAAACAGTTTTTTTAATGAATATAATAAATTCTAAGTTTCATTACTTTATCAATACCTCCTGCGATTAGTAAACACCAAAAACCTTAGCTAGCTGTATATTTAAATACTGTTTATTGTAAGGTTTATCTGTACCGATGTTTATACATTAGCATGTAGTGGGTTCGACGTACATCGATCAGGGTCGCGCCCGCGTCGCCGGCTATCAGCGTCGCGTCCGCTTAATGACGACTGATGGAGCCCTTTACGAGGTTACTACACCCGAACCCGCCTACACCGCTCTGCAACTAAATCAATTTCGCGGCTTAGGGTTAAGATACATTGAGAGTGACAGGTGCCTCAGTAATACCCAAACAAATCATTATAATGCCCCCATCAAATTGACCAACTTGTTTCAAATAACCAACTTTTGACGCCAAAAAACAAATTGTTTATCAAAAGAAACTGGTAGGCTGAACTCATCTCGTTCAGTTCCACATTGATTATGCAGATAGCTCCGTTATTATCATCTGAGATGTTTTAAGAAGGAGCTCACAAAAGCGCCGTCGGAATTGGTCCACTGGTTTTGAGATAATCGAATATAAACAATCAACAAACTCGCCCCCTTTGTTACATCAAAACGAATATTATACATTCCTCTCTCCCATCGAAACATAAAAACTGTACACACGAGTGTTATACTTGCTAAGTACGCTCGTAACTTCTTATTGAATCAGCTTTGAATCCGGCAAAGAAACCGCGGCACTGAAAGGTAAAAACTCTACCGGGAAAATTGTGGTGACTATTTTATCTTTCGCGGAGCTCTCTACGAGGAAAGTACGATTATGCTCGACTGGCTTTTATTCGTATTATCCTTTGTTCAACTGGATAAAAGACCATAGCTGAAACGTTTTCCGAAAAGGCGCCTCAAATAAATTAGGACGCACTTTTAAGCCCCTCACCGTGTTTACATCCCCGCCTCCTGCGAAAATAGAGACAACGCGAAATAAGCGCCGATATAGATGAGAGAAAAAAACAATTTGTAAGTCGCGATCGACGCGCGGGGCTCACATAAAAGAATAATAACATGGATTGTACGAGAACACCATTTAAATGGCGACAATTGGTGGAGCAAATTGAGAAGTGACGCAGTCGGACCGCGCGGTGCGGCGGCGGCGCGGCGGCGAGGCGGCGCCGCGGGCGGCCCGCGCCCCGCTTACAATGAAAACGCTCGTTCCTACCTCCGGGAAAGCCATTATGAGAACGTCAGTTGGCGAGTGAGAAAGAAGTCAAAACTTCGCCGGCAAACATGGAACTATTTACTGCTTCCACATTCGGCGACGTGTGCTTGGAAGTTGGATGCAATTTGTTAACCCTTTATCGCGAGTGCAGACTCGACTCGTGTGGAGATAGTGCACGCAGGGGGAGTGCGTGGCGGCACCTCTGCGGACCGAGCAGGTAACTTGGACGCCCGCCAAAGATCTGTTTTCCTGTTGTTGGCGGACAAACTCACAGATCAGTTTTTATCGCGCGAAAGGCCTTTATAGCCGACCGATAGGGGGCGCCTGTGAGCAAAATGTTTTCGCGTCGCCGTCGAACACAAATATTATTGGATGGTTTTATGTATCGGAAGCATTACACGCTAAAAACTTTGGCACTCGACGTCGGATATGGCGACACTTAAAAACTGACGATAATGTAAAATGTAGTACTACACTCGGCGATTTGATTTTGCGATACGTCTTTATATCTTATCGAGCAGACAATTCAAAGAGTAGCGTTCCAATGAGAGCGGGAGCGTTCGCTCGCGGAATATTTACTCGTCAACTTAACAGGATAATTTGTCAAAGGTTCTTTGACGACAGCATTTTTTGTGTGCTTCGTGAAGAGGCACCTTTTATATGTTTGACAGACGTCATGTAAAGTAAACAGGTGCGTCGCAGCCGAGATGTGGGCTTCTCAAAAGGACATCTTTGTAGAGAGCGCTCTCATGTGCCTTGTTTGTCAAGTATATTTTTTATTGTGATATGAAAATAATATCTTAGGTTGCGAAAACATCGCATTTCATACGTTACACTTAGAATATGTGTGGCAAACAGAAAGGATTATTGCAAGCAATAACATTACGAAGTAAAAGCGCCGTTCCGTTGTTTTTAGGTATAAGTATAACGAATGCTGGTATTCCTTTAAATAGTGTGTCTACTTATGTTCTCTGTCAAGTTGGCGGGTTGGGTGTAAACAAAGCAATAAATTAAGTGCTTGACCATCGTCGTGAGCTTCGTAGTGGCCCATTTCCTTCATTCAAATGCACCTCCTGCTGAGAGATTCTGTGGCCTTTATAAATTATTACACACTCGACTCACCTACGTGTTACTGGTAAAAAACGTAATTACGATACATTCGAAAATGCTACATTAATTTGTTTCTATGTTGCTAGAACATATAATGTAGAGTTATAAATACAAATTAAAGAGTTTAAGAACTTCTGATTTGTGTTTTTGAGCCTACTTATTACTCGTTTACCCTTTTCCATTTTTTTTCCGTAAAAATCCTAGTTCTCAAATCAAAAGTCTCAACTTTTCGCTTCCTACAAAAATAGCATCTTTCTTTTGTGCAAAACTTGAGCTTATGACACATAACCTGAGCTATCAAATAAACTATCTACAACATCACATCAATATTTTCCTGATACATTGCCATCACAAGTTCTGTATTAAATGACATACGAAAGTTCTGACTCCGATATCTTACGATAATAATATATTCCAACAAATTGGAGTCGTACATGAAATATGCGGAGATAGCAAAGTTTCTAGACCTAGGTAGTTACCTAGAGCCTAGGTAGTCGAGGTAGTCTAGGTAGGGTTCGAAGTTCATAATCAATGCCAAGCGTCTGAGCTCAAGGCTTACACGTATGTTGTGTATTAAATTTAACCGGTGTATTCAACTTGGTACAACCTTTACAACATATCGTAATAAACATAACAAAGTAAATAGGTTAATTTTATAAATATTTATATAATGTAGCCTAAAGCCTATAACATATATTTAGTTTAGTTAGTAATATTTAATTGGTGATTTTTCTATTCTCAATGTACATTGTTTTTTCAGCGTTAAATATTGTGTGGTGGCAGTAATATGTACTTATAGCCTATTAATGTATGTATATTGGATAATTTTCTTTTACGACTGGCTTTGTTATATTATTTAGTCTGCGATGTTTTTTAGGTGTTCATACTTTATAGCCTTTACGATTTGTAATACGAACTAAGGTAAATTATAGGTTAAGTTTGGTCTAGGTTGATGAACTTGTTACATAAAATAAAATTGCCTTACAAATGTATTATTTAATAATGTTCGATAATGTGAAATGAAATCTGAATAAAAAATTGATATGTGCATATTTAATTAATGTAGATAGATAAATAAAATTTAGAGACATGTGTTACGTCAATTTTGGATTTAATTTAAAGAATAATATAAGAATGTCTTCTTGGTTTTAATAGCCACATCCTGTATCCAAAACCAAGGAATATTTTCGTGTGTGTATGAGAATTCAATATCAGAGCGCGGTAGTTCGAATCTTTAATTTTAAACTTGCAGTAGAAGTTCACCGTCCGAGAGGAGGTTCGCCAGTGTAAACAACGTTCGATCTATTATAACCACATTAACGGGAGTGCCGGCTTTAATTCACCTTATATATAGTATGTAAGTTGTTCGAAAACTTCTAATGAGTAAGGTTTGTAATTTTATAAGTTGTAGTGCTAGTTCTGGAGTTATCTTTATTTTCTGATGCGTAGTTTGGTTTGTTGGCTGGTTTAGAAAATTATGTGAAATCGGGAACAGTAGAAATACTTTTTTTTTGTATGTATTAATTGATGATGCATTAACGAAAAAAAAAACGGAAGATTAAAATAATAAGTAGGTAATTTTGTTATGACAGAGCAACGTAACACAATTCTGCAAATCTATTTTCAGAAACTGTTATAACCTAAATGTATTTAGGATATAACAGTACAAACATAAAAACTTGTAAAAACGCGCTTATACGCGCCACGCTTACAGCATCACCTAATAAAGTAAACGTGAGACGTCAGGATTACCAAAACCCTTATAAGTTGTTCGTACCATTCGGAAGCAAAAATACCGGCAGGTCTAAAATATTACGGCGATATTGAAAGTAGGCGGTACGCGTCTAAAAGGGGCTCCTGTATTTTTACGTGTGTCCCAAGGGGCTGATGTTTCAACGAGAAATACCTCTCCGTATGCACACTTTGGGTTCACACCAGGGGCCGTACCATGATGTCTTGAAGCAGTACTGTTGCTTTTGTGAAAGCGAGACGGCGCTCTACACTGCGCATAACACTGTCCCGCTTACTCAACCGCAACAGTCCTGTTTTAAGAGCTCATGGTACGGCCGCAGGCTTTTCACAGCGAGCTTCATGTCACAATGTTCAATGAAGTCGGTTCAATTTTTCATTCGATTTAGCGATCGCGATGACCTCTCCCCCGGCGAGTGCCCTCAACTGATAACAACTCCACTGAAACACACCCTAACTTTTGTGACGGTCTTATCTCTGGAATTTGTTACCGATTTGAAATATCGTTGAAATTTTTGACAAATGAAAATATCGCTTTTATTGTAATAAGGAAAAAGCGACTGTTTTTTGCAATCTTATTGATTACTGATGTTCTTAACGCTACGATACCTGACAGCTTTGTAATTGTATTACGGAAGACGTTTTTTTATTATAATTCTAAAAGGTCATATTTGCATAGAATTGAGATTTATTACATAACACCGTCCAATTTGCGTTTCTGTTGCCTAAAAGGCAAACGAAAATTTTAATTAAAGAGTCACGCGCGATATCTATTTTTTATTTCTTATTTATTTTCTTTTGTATTAAAAGTCTGAGAAGTGAAATAGATGGATTGTGAAAAAAAATATGACGCTAAAATATCTTCTGTTTAGGATGAGCCTTTGATTAAATACTGCAAGCTAATTGTAAAAAATAATGTTTCATGTTTAACATTTTAATAAACTTATGAAATACTTAAAAATAAGAAAAAGCAATGATTATACCCTAAAAGACATTGCATAACACAAAATAAAAAACAAATGTTTTGAAAAGCGATGTGACTCATTTTATAAGTGCTATGCGTTTGTGTGTTAATTTTGACTTTGACATAACTGTGTAAGCTCCAACTTTTGCATCTTAAACAAGTATATCTTAAACCAAAACCGATATAAAACCAAAGGAAAGTCACCGTATTATGACCAGCGAGGCATGCATTTATAAACGTGTGACTGACTTTTATTGGATGTCTATAATGGTCTTACTCCTAGAGGATACATAAGAAAGAGTGCGCATATCAGGGTGTGAACCGTGACCACTAGTATGAACTGTAAATATATTATCAAAACAGAGCGCGCCGTTTTAATTAAACTATCTCAAAACCTATTATTACTCTAATACTATCGGAACCATCGATATTTTGGCTTAAAAATCTATCGTTGAACGGAAAATAAGTGAAATCTGTAAACGAATGTACAAAATATGCTGACATAGGCTGAATGTTACGTATGTATATAACATACAGCCAAAAATAGGCTTTTAGCAATACTTTCACTCTATACTTTTATCATTTTTAAAATCTATGGTCCAACTATAATAATAATATCCTGGGACAACTCACACACGGTTATCTGATCCCCAATCTAAGCAGAGCGTGTGTTATGGTAACCAGACAACTGATAAACTTACTTATATATTTTTAAATACATACATATTATAGATAAATTACACCCAGACACCAGAACAAATGATCATGCTCATCACACAACATTTGTCCTGGGTGGAAATCGAACCCACGACCTCCGATATAGCAGTCAGGGTCACTAACCACTAGACCAACAGGCCCGTCAACTAACAACATTCTCATTATTTTTAAATACTATGAAACTGTTTCAGACGATTGCACGAAAGCTTCCCCAATGGACGCATTAGTCATCATTATGATTGAGATTAGTATTGTACCTCCTTTCTGATTTTCTTTTATACGAGCGCTTCGCTTCTGTTTAACAAAAAATAAAAATAAATAAATATTTTAAAGATTAATCGGGAAAAATTATTGAACGCCCAGTAGATACAGTAAGTATCTTATTTTTATTACAATGTCTAGAGAAAACTTTTGTTGTTTATTATGAAAACTATCTATAACGCCTTCGTAAGGCCTCTTGTTACATAAGCAACTTTGTTGAAAGCGCTTTGAGCGTTTTCCATGAAAAAAGGTAAAGAGAATTGACCTAAAAATTAATGTCAGCGATAGCTTTTGGTACCGTTCCGGTTTAAATGCTTTCATTTGTAAAATATTTCCAAATACGTGTTCATTGAAAGCGGAATCATATCACAGCTCACACATATTTAAGAAGCTATTAATAAACAATAAGGAAGTCCATAATCCTTCCTCAAAATTCTCGATACTAAACGCACATTAACAAAGGTTCGAACGTTTTATTCCCAAAACACAGCACTGACGAGCTAAACTACGCTTATATTAAAAGGCAGCACAGTTTCGTTTAATATTTAACATGGCCTCCGCGCCGGCGTATCACTTAAAATAATAAGGATTTCTCGTTGGAGATTACGCAGTAACCCTCCTGAGGATAATTAATGTTATACCGTGAATATTAGCTTTTCAATTAGCCGTCTTTTAGTACCTCAAAATGGGTCTCGCGTTTCACGAAGCGACGAGAGGGTTATTTCTTTCGCCCGTTACACCTGTAAGACGTAAGGCGATAGTTAATTAAAATCTGTTCCCGTGGGATTGTGTTGTGGCCTGGCTGCACTATGAGCACAGAAGGCTCTGTTGCATGGCGTCCGTTTTAGTCCTGTCCGCGACTGTACCTGAAAGCGTCTTTTTATTCTTTGTTAACCTAATTTGAATCCTAATCTTTGGAATGCAAAGTCCATTTTAGAGTTTTCAAGGTTTCTTAATGCTCAGTTAACGTAAGCTTAGTATCTTATTTTTGTAGGGATAGAACATGTTTTGTGCACGTGAGTTCATTTTAGTAAACATATCTACAATGCAGGAAAAATATATACGGGTTTCTTCCTGTCGTTTCCGCGTTGCTCAGAATCGTGACTCCATATTTTACGCTTGTTTATTAGCTGCTTCTGTATTTACATTTTATGCTATTTGTTTCCTAAAGAAAATACTCTACAAATACAGGTTAAGTAGATAACTTTGCCTTCACCAAAATCTTCGAATATAAACATAACTTTCTATTGAAAAGTTAATAGTATAGTTAGTCTAAAACTTTTGCCTTCTACAGTTGTTCTCTGAATATATTAAATTTCAATAACAATGAAAATTGCGAGCAGTGATAAAAAATCTAGATTAGTCTCGTGCGAACAAAACACTAACTCTAATCGTTTTCAGAGTGAATACGAATCGGCTTCTTTCACAAAAGACATTCGCGCTGTCGAACTTTATTAGGGACTTGGCGCGGCTTCTTTTGTTTTACAATCAAGTTACATTAGAACAACGGGCCTCGCTAAGTCTTCAACAATGGATAGTTGAAGTCGTTTTAAACATTCTCCGGGTGAGTTTGCGTGTTACCGTTTTACGCACGATTGGCTCGCCATAAACCGATAGAAGTCGGAATATCGTGGTCTTTACACGCGTGTGGGACGCCCTAATACCGTAACTTATCGAAAATTGCACGATAAGGTTTTTGAGCTCGTCCCCGAGGATGCCTTTGTTTTCGCGCTCAGTTTGCGGAATCATATTCAATGAGAGCTTTTTACGTTTACCATCCATAACAGAATGGATGTATGTGTGACCTACTTTACAACTAATAAAATACTTCACAGATGAATAAACATTGAGTGAATTTAATAATAATGACGAACAGTAAATAGACGCGCGGTGTGGCCACAAAGTCCGCAGGCCGCATTTCTGTTAATTTCAATTAAATTACTCTCGTATATAATTTCCCGTAAAGTTGGCGCGTTTCAAATTGTTTCATAACAACGCAAATTACATTACGTAAATTGTGTAAAGTAAGTTTGTATTTAAATTGATATTTAAAATTATATTGGTAGTGAGGAATTTGTATCGGCACATTCTATAGTTATTGATTGTATCGAACTATAAAATGAAATTGTGTTAAACTTCGCGCAACTAAAAGTTACTAATTGGGTTAACTTTGATGTATTGAGTTATCATCCAATTACATTAGTTTTGAATGATTAGAATTTGAGCCGCTACTTACTGTGAAAGGGAAACTTATTTAAACTGCATACTTGGATTGATTAGCTTATGAGAGGGTAGTAAATGTTTTGAAGTTGTATACAATTTAATTATAACAATGTTATATAATTATTTTACTGAGAATTGATTGCGCGATATCGATATTAGGCAATTTAATTTCTATTAGTGCTTCTATTAAACGTAGTAAACAAGTTTTACTTCATTTCTACAACAAACTTTTATTCTTAACACAATTCTTCCTAAAATTTTAATCAAAACATTGACCACAAGCAATTTTAATTTCTTTAATTCGCGATACAAATCGCGCTTGAGGTTTTTGCCGCACGATACCGCGCGATATAGATAGAGGCGTCAGAGGTAGCTGTCGCGATAGCGGGCACGCGATCGCCGGCCGCGTGGCGCCACTATCAAGCTAATGTCTTGATCGGTCGCCGACGTAATCCCGCTTTATTTGTATGGTAATCTTCAGGAAAAAGTGCAGGTTATTTTGTTGCAAGTTGCTTTGGTGGTAAATGTAGATGTTTGTTTGTTTTTGTTAAGGTGCCTTCTAGTTCTGTTCTTTTAAACAAAATACGTAACCGGTTAAAAAGTTTTGGTCAACAATTACAAAAAATATAAAAATAATGTTTTTTGTGTTCAGATTACAAAACTTTAGGTGCATTGTAGGCAAGTGCATAATATGAATGAAACATTAATTAAAAAAAATAGTACAGACAACTGTTTTCTTATAAATTGTTTAATATTTACAAATCGCTACAATAAATATAATAATATAAATAAAGCTTAAAAATAGATCAGTGTTTATTTTGTTAATGCTAACGGGTCTTTAAGATAAAGGGATCAATGAAAATCTTTTTGTTGTGTCCCTTCCTAAACCTTAAGGACCAAACACTAAACGGTGGGGCAACGAAGCGTCAAAAATGCGTACCGTAGAAATCGTAAAAGACATAAAAGCACTTAATACGAAATAAACAAACAAGAAACGCCCCGAAAATCGATCCAATAACCTTAATCGCGTCGAGCCGCAATATTAAACGAGGCATAAAAAGATAAAGGCCGCGCCACACGTATACTTTAAGTGTCTTCGCGTTGAGCGGCCCGTGCTGCCTTTAGTAGCAGTTTATAACTACTTTGCAAGCACGCTGGCGTTCAGCGGCCCTTACGGAGGCAGTGAAAAGATATAGCGCCGCCGCCGCGCGCCAGCTGAATACGAATGCCGTGTGAATGTGCGTACCGATGGACAGAGTTATAGCGAATCGTTTGCTTTTTAATATTGAGTGTTTTTATGATAATATGAGGGGTTTTATCGACATCGAATGTGGTTTGTGTGGAAACGTTGAACACCTCTACGTGCTTCTGGCTACGTCTTTGTTTTTTATACAGCTTAGATAAAATTGCAATTTTAAAAGTTTTGTGATTGATTGAGTGATTATGTACCATTTTTTTTCTATTATTGCTACATTTTCAATCAGAAATTGTAAGCGCATTTTTACTTTATCATGCCCTCAAAAAGTAAATTAAATCAGGAAAGCGCAACGTTTTATTATTTACATTATTTGTGAAAAGACACTATGCATAGAGATTGAGAAGCATTAGCTCCTATTTCGTTTGCATACTAGCAGATACTTTTTGCCTTTTTTTAAAGGTGCATAATTAAACCACAAATTAATATATTAATTTAAATCTTTTTTAAATAATGTATAATACACCAAGATTTCTTGTTCAGATGCACAAATAAATATTGTCCCAATCAAACAAAACTTATAAAATGCGATTTTGCTTAAAATTAAATATAAAGCATAGACCTCTTCAGTTTAAACATTACATTTATGTAACTCAAACCAGAATAACCCAACCCAAGCCACAAGATTAGCATAGAAAAAGCAACAGAACCACGAGAATCGATCTAAACCGGTCCGGTTCGGTCCGGCGACAGGCCGGTATCTATTCCGGACAATTAACCGGCGGCTTGCCCCCGCCTTATCTGCTCCGGCAGCCCTTCTTAGCGCGAACTTAGCCGCGAAATAGGTCAGTGCAGACCCTTATTAACGCCTATTGTGCTACACTCGCCTATTGATTATCGATGGGGAAAAAGTTTGGGAATTCTCGATTAGTGTTGTGGCTAGCGTTGTAATGATGATGGAACTGTTAAACGGTTGTTTTTGGTATTTGTTTATAGTGTTTGTTTATTTTGTTGTATTTTTTTAATTAATCATTAAATGATTATAGTTATTTCCACAATTAAATTTCTCGATATTCACAAACTCTAAATGTGAAACCAAATGCATGTAAAATAACGTAGATCAACAGTATTTAATTTCAAAACAAATATTGTAACTGGTAATTATTAAGGCTAAGTTAAGTTTTTTCGTTAACAAATCTAATTTCTACATGAAATTGGATACTTAAAGACACAGAAACTGCACACCCTAACATTAAAACTAACTAAAAAAACAACTTGACGTTAAACTAACAAAAAAGAAAAAAATATCTACTAATGTCGTACTGCAAGACGCAACTAAGAGAACTAGATTACTTTCCGTTACAAACTGCTCAGTATTTAGCTAATACAACTAGCGAACTAGCAGCTGCAAACTTCAGCTAAAATATATAGCAGTTGCCGAACTGGGTAAAAACCAAACTCTTTAGTCAAATAATTTTCTTCGTCGTTTACGGAACTCGAGTAATTAATTAGTGTTCATAGTGCCTACCGAACTGTGCGGTTGACTTTTAAGTTAGCCAGATGCAGCCGAGTATTCGTTTTTTTTCTTTTTGTTTTAGTGATGAGACAAGTACATGTACGTATCTTTTTTTTTAAGGAATATTTGGCCGTTATATATGAGCTTTATTCATTAAATTAAAGATGAAGTTCGCTTTTCAAATTGTCTTTTTTAAATAACTAGGAACCAACGCTGGACTTTATCAGGGGAGAACATTTTCATTAAGCAACTCTCTTAAAGCTTATTAAATTCTTACAGTATTTTGGCTACCAAAAGTTTACAGACAAGACATAAAAGTAGTAAACCAAGATCCACTAATCAAATACTACTTCTTAAACAAGGCAATAACATAACCAAATACCTCAATAAAAACAATCCTACTTTCCTTAAAACAAAGATACAGGACCTAGTTTCTTACAGTACGCAAATAGACGATTTAATTAGACATCACATTTAAGTTTCCATTGCAAAGTGGACCATCATTAAGATAGAGTGAGCTGGGGTCTGATAGCTCAGGTGCGTTAATAGCTCGCGATAAATATTAAGCTGGTGATAAAGTGGGGAACTAACTGCTGAGAAGGGGCGGGGATATATGGATCTGGTGTGAGGTGATATTAAAATGTGGTTATAAGGTTTTGCCTGGTTAAAGGCTTTGTTTAAGTTGAAGAGATGTAAATTATGCCAATAACCTTTAATTCAGTCTACCTGAATATTGTGTCTCTTTGTAAAAATTCTTAAAATAGCAATAAAGCCATGGATACGAAAATATATCAAACTCTAGCTTTTTCTTTAAATCAATTGACACAAAACCTGTGTTAAACTACTTAAGAGAGCCTACCTAAAAAAAAAAGATTTACATTTTGTTAGTAAGCTTATAGACATAGTATGTCCTACTACAGGTAAACTATACGTATAGTTTGCTAAAAGTAGTAAATATTTTTAGCAAACTATTTCATGAAGTTTTAGTTACCTAAATTACTAAATAATTTATTTACGCATTACTTCATTAACCATGACTAGAAACCTTAATAATTACTCAGTATTTATTACTCACAATCGTCAACCTAGTTACTTTAACACTTGGACCTCAAACCACACGCTATACCACAAATAATGTGTCCCTATATTTTTAAAGGATCTTAGATTCCTATTACAGTTGACAATTTAAAGTTTACTAAATAATGAATGCTTTAATTAAACTATATTTACAATCACAAAAACATATACTTATCACTTATCGAAATACCTATTGAACATTACAACAATTTAAAAACAAATGACATCTACTTGCAAATAGAATAGCCTGATACCTATAGTCTACAACCCAACATACTATATACATGTAAGTATACAAACATATAGTATATAGTTTCTATCATCTTGAGTTCCAACATCTCGAAGTCCCATTAAACTGGCCAAATGAATAGCCGTCCATCTTAGAATCGGCATAATCCGAGCACGGCTCACTGCGGTTATTAATTGCTTCAATAATATGCAAATTTTATGCTTTACGTGCTAATGTTCTAGCAATCGCCGCCATTTTTCTTAATTTTTATGCGTTACATGCCGTTGTGGAGTTGAGGTAATTGTTGTTATGGTGACTGTTGATTATTCATTCATTGAATTCAAATACTTTTGAATAGATTAATACAAAATAATTACGAAATATTTAAATTAAATTAATTACTTAACGATAGCGATATAAATCTTTTTCTTTGGTATTTATTGTAAATTGACGTTTTGTATTGCAGCGGGAAAATAATAGGCTTATAAATATTCTTATAATATATGACAATGGCAGATTGTCTCCAATAAAAATTACATGGGCTAAGTCATGAATGGCTTCTTATTTTTTTTGTTGAAACTTATTTTACAATTTAGTTTGAATTACTCCTAAAATGTATAACAACATAATATTTTAATGTTTATTTTATAAAGAATGGGAAAACCAACACTGCTGCCCACCCCATCGGGAACCAGTCGTGATATTTCGTCGACAATCATATTAATAGTAGAGCTAGCTGTAAGCAGCTTCTGCAGATCATTAAAGAAAAAGAAAAGTGGAGAGCGCTCGGAATTACAGCAGCTCCGGTCTTCAGGTGAGCGTACACTGCTTACCACCGGGTTACTTTAAAATATTGAGTTTTAAAGGAATTCTAACACGTACATGTTAAAAAAAAAACCTAGAAGTAAATTAAGTGTTTGAATTATTTAAGTTGATAAATGAGCGTCGTTTTAAAATCATATAGCGGTGTAATAAAAAAAGATAAACATGTTTTTAATCAATGGTTATTTTCGTAGTTTAGTGCACCAAAGAGAAGCAAAAAAATATGTGAAATGTTTTTCTTTTACAATGACCATAATTGGTAAACTCACAAACTACAAATTTGTGAGTTTAACAATTATTATTTACAGGCTTTATTATTGAAATCCTAGTAAAATGTTAAAAATCTGCATTATACGGTAAAATAACACAACGTAAACACGTTAAAAAAAGGAAATACATACATGTGTTACATCACATCACAGAAAAGCTTGTATTTTTTTACGTTTCTTTACTTTACTTTATTTTTTTAAAGCAACTAACAAAATGTCCTTTATTTAATCCAAGAACGATGTAAAGAGCTGTGTACACAGAGCGTATTGCAGCCGTGATCGCGATGAGTGGTGGCCGGCGACCGTAAAAATAATGGGCGGACTGCGATCATGTGTACCGAGCCTTAAATCGTGAGGATATATGCTATTGTTTGCTGTACATTGCGTTTATTGTAGGGGTGTTCTAAGCTTGTGTGGAGGTGGAATGGCAATGTATTTGATTATTTTTTGTTCGATTGTAATTGTTATAATTGTGTGTGAATAAAATTATTGTTTTGTTGATCGTTGTTTTTGTTTTTACTTTGTTTTGATGGTTCGATGAGTAAATTTATGGAAACTTATAATGATTGTGCTATCAAAACTAAAAATATGAAAACAAATGTAAAATGTTATATTACTGTTTTAATTTTGTACACAATATAATATGTAATGCTGTTGGTATACCTAAATAAAGAAATAAAACCAAAGAAGAATTTAGTGTTTTTCATTCTTTTGCACTGTGATCTGTCTCTCGTGACATTTTAATTAATTTTTGATTAATGAAAAAATTAAAGAACTTTTGACAAAATGTGTAAAACGATTACCCCAAAACACCTACAAATTAAATTTTCCGACGTAAGTCATAATCTCACGTACAATTGCGCACATGTAACTATAATATGTATTATTCGTGTTTGGTACACTAGAGTTCCGAGGCCTCTACGTCAATAACTTGACGTAATGTCATTACGTTGATGGAATAATTTATTAGTTTCCATTATGAGAAGAAATAAAGATCGCCTTCTTTGTTCAGAGAACAAAAATATGAAACTTATCCTACTCTTGTGTGACGAGCATTGAGTATTTGTAAATGAATAAGCGGCATCGTAGCGTGACACGTAGCGCGTAGCATAATTCGTAGCGGTAAGCGTAGCATGTCGCGCGTAGCTTAGTGTGGGCTTTGATAGCTTTTTCATATTATGGGAAAAGGGAATAGATCTATCTATGACGCTGTATTTTGTACCTCACACAATGATTTATCCAAGTAATTTCAATTTCATGTAAGTTCCTGTAATATATAGTCTGTATCTATTTGTGTACCTATGTGTATGTTAAAACAGTAGTTAGTGTTACACAATTCTTCATCTTGACCCGTTCTGTGATGTCCATGGTTCAAATTCAAATTACAGTAGTTACATAAAAAAATAAACCAAGGCATTATTAGAAATCCCTTTTCACTTTACGATGACTGTAATCAAAACCAATACGATTTTTTTATGAACTTCAAATTACTTAACTGTTTCATAATAGTGACTGTAAAAAAATTCTTTTCAATTAGTTATCTATATCTTAACTATTCACGACAACATAAGTCTTTCAAAAGGTATGTTGACCTATCGCTCACCTTACACAAAAATAAACCAGCAGACGTCACACACTTATTTTAATTCAACCCAGAAATACATAAAAAGGTTGTATTCAACTCATCCTCGTCCCTTTCGCCTCACTTAAACGAAACCTTTCATGGGTTAATTGACAGAAATCTTAGAAAGCAAAGTTGACGTACCTTCAAATTAAATTCAAACACAAGAGTTGTTGATACAAAGAATATTTGAGAAGGCTTCGGTAAGCAACAACTTGTAATAAATGTATATTTTTAACATATTACATGTAAGGTAAAAACATTTTGGAGTGACGCAATAAAGGCATCAGACCCCTCTGTTTAAATAAGCCTACATCAAAGGTGCCTCAAAATATTGCCTTCTATTGAACTCAATGAAACAATTTCATGTATTCACCGTTTTCTCTGTTTTTATATCTGGGGAAATAGTTCAAAGATATAACGAGGTTTTAGGTTGGAGGAGATAGAATTCACTTTACCTTACTTGAGTTACAACCTACGTACAAACAATAGTAGTATAGTATAAATTCGTATACCAGGCTCTTCAATACCTACTACAAAAATGATATTTGGACCTTACAAGCTTTTTACAAATTTCCACAAGAATCTTACGGTATTTTATCGAGATTGACACAAAAAGTAAAACAGGTTATTGTAAAAACACAAAATAATCTCTTCAGTCTGAAAATTCTAGTGGGTTTAGAGCGTTATTGCGGGAACTAGGTTGTTTTCTTGACCTTATAAATTTCAATTACGAAGAAAGACAAATACAAATATGCTTTATTGTACACCATTTGAATATTACACAGTTTACAAACAAACTCCGACATCGCAGCACAACTTGCCTAATAATGAGATTCGAAAAGTTCCAAACTAAAGTACGAATAATAAACAACGAGTAATATTATTCTAAACATGATTATGCTATTAAATCGAGTGCTATAAGTAAATCGATTCGAGTAATCGAGTCACTCGAGTAAACACAATCGATACGACTCATCGCATTCGGATCGCAAAGTGGATTCCAGTTTTTAAACGCGCCATTTTGGGGACCCGGCCAGGTGATCGTCCCGCGCAAAGTGATAGGTGCTCCATCTAATCTTCCGCGCGGCGGCTCAATCTTGTCTTCAATCGAATCTCCTTGATTGCGTCAAGGGTCGATATATAGGGAAATTTCATCCGCGCGCCTAATAACACAGAAGTGACGCTGATATCACAGACGAGGAAAAAGCCTTTCTTTTTAAACAATGAAAGCAAACATGAGACTTCACTTTATTACTCCGTTTGCAGCAGACTTTAATTAATTAGTGTAAGTGCCGGTGAGTCTCGGGAGATTGGTCATTAATTAAATGGGTCTTTGGCTATCGATCTACTGGCAAACAATACACTTTATTACTTTTATTACCCATTTCATTCGCTGTCTGGCCGGCCGGTGGCGCGGTTGCTTTTTACTATTAATGAGTGGTTGTGCAATGGCCAAGGAGCAATGGGGGATATATAGTTTACTTTCAGTGCGGGTACAAAGTATCGCTGATATTAATTTAGTGGGAAGGTTGTTCGGTACAGCGTCGCGCTAACACAATCAGTTGTGTGGAGTAAGGTTTAAGTGAGTTACTACGACATAGCTAGCGTGTTATTGTTGTAGTCATCTATTGTACTGTGTACATTGCTAATTATTGTGTTATATTGTTATTGTATTTTTAAAATGAGCATTATAATTATGATAGCTTTTATTTCAATAACTAAGAAGAGTAGTATTTTTTTTTGGTTACAAAATGGAAAAAAAAATCTTTTTCTTAAAGTCTGCTTATTTATAGGTACAAAATTTTATTTCTAGCATTGTAAATCACCCCCATTGAAACACCATAAGAACTATTTTTTTACTCTCCAGGTAATTCACCTTGTCCAAAGCTTCCGCAAACTAACCAGAACTCACGGTCAATCCAATTACAATAAAATCTGCATAACTTGACCGGAATTTAAATGCTGAATATTATTCATAATCGTCTACAATGTTACCTTAACGATTATATCATGGAAACCAATAAATGCGGAGGATATCCGTTGAATTAATTTTATAACATTTAAATTGGATGGCGTTCACTTTTAAATATTCATTCGGCCATTAAAAGTGTCCATTAGGGAAAATCGCGGCCACCGGGCGTTATTAAAAATTGCCAGGAGTGCTAATAATGCGGCCCGATCGTGACACTTCTTGTTATCATCATATTGTTCTAGTGGTGATGCTGGGCTTGTTTCGTTTACGATCCGTAGTTTTTTATATGCTGTCTTAGTTTTTGCTTAAATTACATTATTTAACAATAAAAATAAACCTAGTTATGTTTATAGCTTCTTGAGTATATTGAGCAACTAATATAAATTTTGGAAACACTCGATCTTACACTTAAAAAAGTTTGGGATAAGTTAGACCTAATTCCAAATCTACTATTTTTAGGCAGTCAGATAGAGAAGGGTAGAGAGATAGAGAAGCTAAATAAATTGAATTTTTATTTTACATAATACTACCTACTCTTATGTATCACAGTAGGTACTCACGTTCTCCACTCCTATTTCCAAACCAACTGAGTTCTTGATTTAAATAAAGCCCCGCCCACTAGCCACTTAAATCCAATCTCATTACAGTTTTGGAATGCCAATTAGGTACAATATTTTCCCATTAGCTGACGTGCGGACGTAACAAGTTAGGAGCTTGGCAGAATGCCGGCTGTCTTAGTCTGGTAAAAACATATCGTTGTGTCAATTGTACTAAAATTATATTATCAGTAGGCGGAGTAATTGAAATGTTTTTGACCCGAGTATATAGGTGAGATTTTGCGACATTCTACTGACATCACTTTATTTTGGTGACTTTCTTTTCTGGCTGCCAAATTACCAAACAAACGATGGTCAATGGTAGTAAAATATTGACATACGTCAATGGATAATTTCTTCGCTACGTATAAGTTATATAAATAATTTACGACGACATCCCATAAAATTTGTTTTAATAACTCCACATTTTATGCTAAAATAACATTGAGATTATATCCGAAAATTCCTGGCAATCTTAGCGACAAAGAATGCCATTTATTAATAACTTCCCGGGTGAAGGTATTGTGGTAGTCATTCAAAAGGGTTACCCACTCTGTTCCCAGTTGGCTTCTATACAACTGACTCCACTTTATTACCTGAAGAATGGTATACTTAAAGGCTAGCCCCCAAACCTTTTGCGTTGATCTTTCTGCAAAGTTTTAGCCATCTATCCTTAAAGTTATTGAGTTATTTTTATCTATCTAGGTTTTGAAATAAAATAATAATAATAATCCAGCCTATAAACGTCCCACTGCTGGGCACAGGCCTCTTCCCATATAGAGAAGGCACGAACATTGATCACCACGCTTGCTCTCTGCGGATTGGCGATTTCAGAACCCAAATTTTGGAATCCTGGTTTTCTCACGTTTTTTCCTTCACCGTTTGTCAGTAGTGTCTTAGAATAATTAAGAAAGTACATATAACTTTGAAAAAACCACATTGGTACTTGCCTGGGTTCGAACCTGCAACCTTGTACATACAAATCCGTTCATTGAACCGCTAGGCCATCACGACATCTCACGGTTTTGAAATAAAATAGAACTGTTTATATTTTTTTTTTTACTAAAATGTGTGTATTTTATAGACACGTCAGCAAATTTAAAAACTATTTAAGTTCCAAGTGTATAAATGTAAGAATTACACACGCTCCTGTTAAATCACAAAGAAAAACAAAACAAGAAAAACACAACTGCTACATCTAATAAACTTGTAATAAAGTCATTTTAAAACACTCTCCTTATTCTTCGACAACTTTAGTCAAGATATGTCGATGAGATTGAACTTTCAAGTGAGATTTCATCCGTATAAGTAAGAAAGAAAATCTGCAAAAGATTTGTAATATGACTTCGCTCGTTTTAAGATGGCGGCGATTTGAAACAGATGACGTTCCAAGGCAGCATAAGAGGTCACATGGGTTTACTAATTCTGGTAAAGCTTAAGTTAAGGCTAAGTTTAAGTTGCAAACACTTAAAGTACTTGCTGCGCCGTGTAAGCTGAGATAAGTCACGTTTAAGTTGTCAACGTGAAAAATTTACTTAATTTCTACTTATCAGATTATTTTGTGTTGCATATATGCAGTAATAGCTAGTGTTTAAGCTTTAAATTTTATATTACCTAACAGCCTATGAAAAGATATTTATAATCTTGCAAAATTGCCACAAATAGCTCAATTCTCCGTACATAAGATGACAGCCCTGTTGGTCTAGTGGTTAGAGACCCTGACTGCTATACCGGAGGTCGTGGGTTCGATTCCCAAATTAGGACAAATGTTTGTGTGATGAGCACGATCATTTGTTCTGTGTCTGGGTGTAATTTATCTATAATATGTATGTATTTAGAAATATATGAGTATGTTTATCAGTTATCTGGTTACCATAACACAAGCTCTGCTTAGCTTGGGATCAGATAACCGTGTGTGAATTGTCCCAGGATATTATATTATAAGCAATGTAAATAATACAGTACATTATATAGAGACTAGCTAATATTAAAAAGGATGTCTTTTCATTTGTTTCTCGCTTAGCTTTTGATGGTCCTTCTTGACAAGGAGTGTTGTTTGGCCGTGTTTGGGCCCCAAAGCGTTCCCGCGGCTTCTAAAGCCGGCCTTTTTAAAAGCCTCGTATTGAGTGCGGTTGAAACGCCTCGCGAAACGCCAGTTAAACAGATTACGGATGAGGAGTTTTTCTCTTTTTTGTTTGTGTTGCATGGATTTTTTTCCTTCCTTAATTTCTTTGATTTTGAGTGTTTCAGAGTGGTGGTTAATGGTGAATACATTTTGAGGTCGCAACTAAGTAGGGCGTTCAAGTTAATATTTAATGTGAATGGACAGTTTCTCGGTTCCTATATATAGAAAATTTCCTAGCCTTAGGCAAGTAAAAACGATATCTTTAAAATTGAAATGATCGCACAGCAAATCTTAAAATACCATAAAGGTAAATTTTTCGTACGCATCTCGTTGAGAAGTTAAGCTGGAGAAATTATAAATCTAATAATCTGAACCAGTACAATCTATCAATTAAACCTGCTACAAAATAAACAAACACCTTAAAGCGGGTCAAATCTTAGCCCCGCCCACCTCACAAAGTATCTACAAGTACATAAAACCAATCAAAAGCCGACTTATATGTATGCGCACAATGGAGGAGACTTATACGTAATAGTTGGAGGCCGGTGGTCTAATCTTAGAGGATAATCCGTTATCAATGAGACGTGAGAGCCTTCAGCCCTCGAGCCGGAGCATCGATCCCACTGACGTATGTAATTAATATATAGCCTTATATGTATTTCGGAAGTAGTTTTGTGTATTCTTGGAGATATGGAGATAATGGTAGCATGACATTTTGTTTCTATCATTCATACTTAGAAATATTTTCTTGTGAAGTTTCTGTTTAATGTCAGAAAAAGGTACAGTTTCAAGTTAATAATGGAATTTATTAAGAACTCCGATTCAGATTGTAATAAATCAGTCAGAATGTATGATCTGGTATTAATTTAGAACTTGACAAATAACAGACATTTCAACCCCTAAATTAATCTCAGGAAGTCCAAAAACATGGCAACCTGCCGCAATATCAAGGCGATTAATTGCCGCTTTTAAAAATACTCATTTCGCAAAAAAAAAACGCATAAATTGCTCATAACACCCCCGCCGCGTTGAAAACGTTCGGGACGAGATTTTAATTACAGAAATATTATTAAGTCAGTGGTCAAATAAAAGCAATTTAGGGGTAAAAATACGAGCGACCACCGGCGGGACAAAGGCCGAGATTTACATATATAAAAAGCATAAATAATTTCGATTGTGGCTACCGAACACATAAATAAAGTAGTACGTTTTGGCGCCCGCACACACGTGCGCAAACAGCCGCGGGCGCGCAAATAATGCGAGTGTCACACGAGGGACGCGGGGGGGTGAGGCACGGGACTTAGGACGCGAGTCTGCGGGACGGGGGACGAAGGCTCGGACGAAAAATAAATAGGTACACAATCTATGGCGCACAAATACACACATTTCGACGGTGTAATGTGTTTGCGGTGCGACAGAAAATTTTATTTTTCTTGTGACAAAAACGGGTGTTGCGCTCAGCTCAGCCGACACTCGATTTATGTGACGTTTGTTGTCACAACAATTTTGGGAGATATCGGCTGATGTAGGAAAATATTGACAAATCAGATGATGAAAATAAGACTGTAATCTTAAAATGATCTTAGGAGATTATGAAGACGAATTCTGTTCAGTAAAAAAACCTAAACATTCACGTCCAATCACAGTACGATTGTAGCATGAAGGTATATCGTAGCTATCACTATAGCCCTTACAGTAATGGAGTTTCACGTCTGGAGCTACACCTATATTTGATTAAAATAAACCAATCCGTAGTGCAAGTCAAAGTCAGAACTAGGCACACATCTTGAAGATATTTCGGTTCCTGTGATGTACCCTGGGCCCACTCGAATCCCACCGGTCGGCCCAGTCATTTACATAGGGGCGACTCTCAAATCCGTTTGTTTGTTTTGCCCGCCACAAGGCAGAACGGAATTGCAAGTAATTAACTTTACACTTAAAGCTAAGTGTACTCTCAACTTAATCGTATTACGTCCGAATGTCAGGAGACAAACAAGAGACTCTTGTGTCTGATTTTGTTTTGTTTTTATTTTGAATTTGTGTTAAATTATTGTGCATTGTTTGTGTTGGGTATGTCATGCTTTGTCATATATTTAACTGAAGTTTTGATCTTATTGTATCGAATGCAAAAAGGTACCTAATGGTTTTTAGGTAGTGCAATGTTATAAAATATATTTGTTACATAAGTTCTTAGCAGCAGCTCAGATTTAGTAGATTTGTATAAGTTACATAAAAACTATACGTAACAAAATCATTTAGCGCATATTAGCTATCCCTAAGCTACTACTTTAGTCGGTTATTGTTTCGATTCTTATACTGGTATTTTAAAAGAGCATTAAATAGGACATTTAACCCTCCAAACTCCAAACGATCCCATCTATAATTATTAAGTTAACTTCACAAAACCAAGCCAACACACTGCCCTTTATAATTTCGCGGCTAAAATAAAAACGCTTTTATAGTCCAATATCTCATTGCTAAGGCATAGACAATATGCGCAGACAAGCGGCTTTACGAGCAACATAAAGCGTCGCGGCGCGGCGTGTGTTACTACAACGCGCGGTGTAGGCCCCGCGCGGTGTAAGGCGCGCTCTCACTTAACACCGTAACTTCTGTTTAGAGCCGCACCTCCGCCTACATTGTCGGTAAATTCATGGGTTGTCAGTTTAGTTGTATGGACGTCTCATTCCGCCGTCTCCCTGGGGCATCAGTATATTAAGCTATTGTGGTACTGCCCTACTTAGTTGATCTATGTAATTTGGGTTAAATGAACCCCGTAATACGGAGGAGTAAAAATGTTTGTGCCTTGAATATTATATGCGCGAGTTATAAAGTTTCCTTGTTTGATGTGGGTATTGTCATTTAAATTATGGAAGTACGAACTTTCTCAATGTGTGTAATTTATGTTTGAAACAAATATTTTTAGGAGCTAACCAATTTGAAAGTTTAACTTTGACCTAAATGTGAATAATGAGAAAATATCCATAGTAGAGGATATTGCTGGAAAATATGGAATGGATTATATTAAAACTTCAAAGGACACCGGATCAGGATTCTCTGCATAAATCTTTGACAGTTTTCGATAACAAGGACAGCTAAAAAAATGGGATAAGCCTTGGCTTCGTTCCAAAATAATGTCATAAAAATTTTGAATGTTTACAGTTGATTCTACTTTCTATTTCTTCAGCTAAGGAATCTTGGCTCGGGCCCCTTGCGTTCGTGTACAAACAAATTTGGTAGGCCAATGTCTTCGAAACTTTCACTGTTTGGCGGGCCGCCAACACCACAGCTCCACAGAATGCGGTGACTTTCGAATAAACCGAATAAAGATAATTTATTCCTATGATTTTTGTCCGCGACGCAATCGCTTTCAAATTATTCCCCTTTTCTGGTTCCGTACGCGGCATTGAAGTTTAGAGGGTTCTTTAGAATGCGGTTTTTACATTTTTGAAATAAGATTATGTGATTTTATTTGGTGAATCTTATATTTCATATGAGTGTGCTTGCTTTCTGAATTTATGATAAAGTCAGTGAGGTTGTCTTATTCATAAACTGAGAGTCTGAGAATGTCCCGTACATTTCGTTGTCCTCATTCGTTAAAAATCTCCAGGACAGGAGCATAAATAAAACACCAAGTTATGGAAGTGAGTACGAATATTGAAAAATTAAGCTAGCTTTCTGACAACAAAGAACAATACCAATGAACATTTCCACAACGGAGTAGTCACGAAATCACGTTTCCTTTTCAAAGTACGAGCTAGGAAAACGGAAAAATAAAAACCAATGTTCCTGCATGATGGCCGTATCATGATACTCTTTCGTAACGAGCGAATATAAGCAGTTACTCTACCTAATATTTATGTACATAACACAAAGGCTTAATTAAAACCTTTTTTGTTACCCAAATACAAAATACCCTAAATTTAATAAACAAAAACATACAAATGAGCTCATTCCAGTTTATACATAGATATTTACAACGTGATTCCGACGAACTCATTGGGTAACTGAGGTCGAAGTTGAAACTAATTCAAAGACAAACTAAGGAACAATGTTGGTGTGAGGTAGGCATCAGGCCGCCACGTGGCCTCCTGCCTTTATAAATTTCACGTATACCCACTATGTATCTTTATCTGACACTTGAAACTGTTTTATGGTATCTAAAGTTTCCCTGTTTCGGAGTTGTCCTACATATGGCTTTGAAGGTCGGGGAGCCAAACTTTAGAAGTTTAGTGTTTGGTGTAGGGCAAGCGTTTTAGCAACTACTGTTTTCTAATTTAAGTGAAAACATACTTTAAATACACATGTTCTTTTTTTTTTTAAATTAAGAAAATTATTCGATGTTTGTTTATTTTAGTTGCTTAATGAACACCTCCCATCTTACGAAAAAACCCAACATTATTTTTAACCGATTTCAAAAAAGGGTCTTTGTTCAACTGTATGAATTTTTGGTATCATGTGTTTTTTACAAATTTTCTAGTCGGCGAACAAGCAATTCTCTTATTTTTCTAAATATTTTAAAATGTTGTGCTCATTGCTCACCATCCTTCCTCCCCGTGGGTCTCACAAACTAAGGCATTATTAGCTACGTGATGGTGGCTCGGTACAGCTTCGTACCGACGTGCGCGTGTTATCACGAGCTATTTACCTCTAACGTGATATTAAGGATTACATTATTATCAGATATGCTCGCTTAACGCGCGCCCCACCTCAGCCTGTTTTCTTACGACTTCAGGAGCTGTTTTGATAACTTCTAATTAGGGATGTGATGCATGAAGTTTAGAGGTAAATGCTTGATAATTTAGCGTTGTCTTAACTGTTATCTTGATTTAAGGGAAGCTGGGTTGAGTAAGGAAATTTTGATGTTCTAGATCTTGGATGCTTGTTGTAAAATTATTGTTTCATGAAATGTAAGGTAGGAAAATAAAGGTTAGGCATGTAAACAGTTGCTCAATTAATAAAACGAAAGGTTCTTTTTTAAAGACTAAATACAAATATTTAACTATCACTATGCTAAGTCACGTTTCATTTAATGACATTAAATCTCTTTTTTTTTTTGTAATTGATTTTATTTTCATAAATTAATTGCTCAATATAAAAACGTTAAGAAAACTTTGTTTGTATTTTCAATTCGAAATGTATTGCAAAGTTAATTTACTTTTTTATGTCTTGTCTCCATTATTTCCAACAGAAGACGAGTCCTATGAAAATATTAAAAATCTAAATGCATATAATAAAAATATACATAACCCCGAGTGTCATAACAATGTGCAAATAAAATGTCGTTTGAATGCGATTGTGGTCGTAATTTTTTATGACGACACAAGTAATAGAGTCTCACTTGTGCGATTACAAGAGTTCAGTAATGGACTGGCTTTGATCTCGCCGATTTTAGTCCCTCGGCTTCTAAGTCTTCACTTTTTAACTGTCAATGTTTTCAACTTTTAAATTGAAAGAAATAGTGGTTATGAGTATGTTAAGATATTGCAAAAAAATATTTTTGTCTCTGTTTGCTCTCATATGATCATTGTAATGACTAAGTGATATTAGACTTAGAAAATAATGTGAAAGTTGGGAGATTATTTAAAATAAGGATCTTAATTAACACACACATTTTAACAAGACACAAATGATCAACGATTCAAATGTGATAAAGATTCGTGACACGAATTCTATATACACTGAGGATAGTAACCCTATAATAAATATACTCTAAAAGTTGTACGTTTTTCTTATCTGGACAATGTAGTTAGCCTTGCTCGAGTTCGGACAAAAGCCGATCGCAAGTGCTCTCAGCGTCAAGACACACTGAGCAACAGCGAGCGCCAGTATGCCGCGTTATGCCGTAATGATCATACTTGACTACAGACTGCTTAATGTACTGGGTGCCATAGTTTTATTCTAGTGTAGCTAGTCCTATATCTTTATATAAAAAAGTCAGGTTTGTTTCACCATTCATAATTTAAGGATGGCTGGGCCGATGATCTTTGATTTGTTAGATTCGTCTTCACTCTGAATAGCAGAACAACTATTAAAACTAACGGGAGCTACGACTTTTTATTACTATAATTATGTTAAAACTATGGAACACCTACAGCTAGTTCTTCGTGATATGCATATCAATTTAAATGTTTTATGTTATGGATGCAAAGAAAAAATACTATATAAGTACATAATTAATTATATACCTACTTAAAAAAAACCCCATAACAAATTTTGAGGGGTTTTAGTAGAGTAGGTAACCAGAGTGTTTAAGTTTTTAGTCTCCGTTATAACTACGCAGTATTAAACGTAGACTTGTTATTCAAAAGGTTAAATAAAATAGGTTGCTAAAAATTTAATACAGATGATGCAAGAAATGCTGATGATGATACTTGAATTGACTCAATAACATTGCGCATGTTTTGATGTCTAAACTATCCGCTTATCACTATTGACCTGAAAATCGAACTTTGAACACTCAATGACACTTTAGGGAAAGACTACGACCTATCTTAAACCAGAGAACGGCTTACAACGCGAGAATTTAAATTCACATCACACTTAATCCTAAGTTCTTACTACATCCCCAAGGATACTCACATTTCACCTACGTAATATAGCTTATTATAAACTCGACAATAAAACGCACGCGTTCACGTTATGTTTATTATGTCACCTGGCGTATCTCTGCGTGGTCTATTCGCTGGCGGTACGCGGCGCGCGGGGTACGCGGCGCGCGGGTACACGGGAACGCGGCCCAAGACAATACGCACAAAATAATGGACTATGTTTGTATATGACACTGATCTCAGCGTTGTTTATTTACGACTGAACGTTTCAATGAATTAGTGCGGGTTTATGGGATAGTTTTTACTATGTAAATAAGGGGGTTTATTATAATTTATGAGGTAAGCAGACTGGCACAGGAGGAAGTTTGTTCTTAAAACTTTCAGGACGAAAACAAGAATTTAAAAGGTGTGTTTGTGATTTCGAATGTTGAAAGCCTATTCAATGTTTCTGTTCCTATTTAATTCAACGTTCTAGAATCAAATAATATTACTTTAAAACAGTCAGATCATGTCGCAATGAATGTTCCGCATAATTATTATGTTTATAAAATACGTACAACCGTATTGATCGCCTTTAAAAAGTCACTGCTCGTAGCTTATTGGAATGTTTTTCTCTGCGGATTACGCAAATATTTGTCTGCGTACCATCACAAAAATTCCTTCGCTTGGGTTACCCAATGTATGCTCAAGCTCCATGAAAACCGGATAAATAAAACAAATGAAGATAAATTATAACGATGCTGTAAAGCAACGCAATGAATCCTACAATTATTCGCCTTACATATTTTCAACCGACAATAAACTTAAAAATATTAATGCTTTGTTTACACGTACGTCTCGAGTCGTTTACGACGGCGTCCGTGTTCTGTTCCAAATTACCGAGCACCATTGTTCAGAGTCGTATGGAGACATAAAACGCAAAATAACTCCACACCGATGGAGATATTGGTGGCCCATAAAATGTTGTTTACAAAAATTATTGTCATTTTGGTTCATATAGACGAAGGTACATTCTGTATATAGCTTTACTAAGCGCTATTAAGTACATTATAGTTGCCTTAGACTTCATAGTGTACTACAGCTTGCTTTCAGTACCTACAAAAAACACCAATGATATGGCTTAATATTTTTAAATACGTACATGAATGACTGAAATTATACATGAAACGACCTCAATTAATATTGCACCAAGAACAGTGGAGAGAGAAATATTTTATGATATAACTCATACGTCATTAGTATGGTTTCATAAAACAGTATTCAAACAAACAATGAATATGATGAAGACTGAATGTGATTATGATTCTCATGAAAGTGTACTCAGTTTCCTTGAAATAACATCCAACACCAGAATTCCTTGACCAGAATCAATAAGCATATTAATTGCTGGGTATACAACCGCGCGCTTTCAAGCTAATTAAAAAACCAAACGTATTTGTTATTTAAACTAACAAATAAAATTAATTAAAACTACAAACTATTTGTGGTTGATACGAAATTGAACACTACTAATTAGTTGTGAATTTTAACTCTTCATTTTAACTAACAATAAGTTGAAATGTACGTTTGAATTACCTAATTTCAACCGTGTAATTTAAGCAATGTTTTAATAGGCAATGCTAATTGCGTTGGAACACAGAATTATTTGTCTGCGGAATTCCTTGAATACAGGAATGAGGTTAAATAAACAAATCTCCCATCCCACTTAGTACACGCATAATGTTGAATATCCTCCTTATATTTTCACCTATTTAATTTTATTTAAATTGTATAAAAATAGACCTAATAATTACATTGTCTACATTAAATTTTATAACTATCTCGAGAGTGTCCTAACTCGTTACAACTAAAATGTCCGGCGACCCACTCGCCGCAGTTTTCGATCAAATTATACGCGCACATGATGAATGTATAAGGAAATTACATGAGAGACGACATCGCTCACTGTAGGGACTCCTGTTCATAGCACGAGACAGCTTTACGAGAATTTTATAAGAGGAAATATCCTGCCAGGTGTTTGATGAGTATACTCCAGTAATTTTTTATGATTCCACCCAGTAAGCACTTCTTAAGTACACAACCAGGTTGTTTTGACAAATGTAATTGCTCCAATTATTTGCCGATGTAAAAGTTAAATTCTGTTGTTGTGGAAACTTTGGTTGAAGTTACGAGTTCTGTTTATTCTTGGTAAACAAATTTTATGAAGTAACGTCTAGCTTTGTTTTAAAATTATTTTAGCCAAGTTTACTCTCCTAAATTTTCTTTTCAAAACTAAATGCCAGCTGGACACAAAGGCTCTATTAGACTGCAGTACCAACATCGTTCAGAACTCGGCGCGCGATTGAACAAGCGCTCTAAGAGCGAAAGGGACGTACGAAATTCGTTTTCGACAGAATGTTAAGTGAGTTAAATCTCCAAATAAAAGGTGGGTTGCCTACTCAGCTAGCTTCAGTTGCTGACTCCGACTTGCTATGGTAATGAAGTTGTGACTCGGTCCCTAGTCGCGCCCCCGCGCCCCGCGCCCCCGCCGGCGCCCGCGCGGTACAAAACAGTCGTTATCTCGGGCGATGATCTAAATGTAAGGGTTCAGTGTCGGCCGTGATTGCGGACGCCTCAGGACATACGATTGTTTCAGATAACAAGGCCGAGTTGTAAACTGGGTTATTGGTTGCGTTGAGTGATGTTTAGAAAAATGTTTGTGGATGTTGACGGATCGGGATGTGGTGTCGTACGTCGTTATGTGTTTCTGAATTTCGTGTCTCGAATATTCCACGTTTTGTTGTTGTGTTGGCCTATATTGGAAATGTCGACTTTGTCAAATATTTTATGGCTAAATTCGGGATAACTTTGACAAGTAAATTCAACTTTTTAACAAAGTATTGAAAGTCTATTTTCGGTTAAAACTTACCTTATCTGAGGCCGCCAACGCGTTAATTTAATTTTGGAGTTTGTAAAATAATTTCAGAGATAAGTAAAAATATACATTAAGTTACCCTCTTATAAAAGTTTAAACACTTATCAACATTCACGTGACCTAAAAGAGTCGAAACTACCCTCAACATCATTTTCAAAAGTTACTCCTACCCTCAAAAACGTAAATTAAGATATATTTTTATATAAGTACGTAGTTACCATTAGGTTTTATAGGGAGGCTTCGTAATGAAAAGTGTTCATATTTTGCGAAGTTGGTAAGTCCATAAATACGGGCCACTAACTGTTCTTGGAACAGGCTCCGGTGCTGTAGAGATTGTATCTTTATCGACGATGCGATATCCAGATAATGTTACTGCCTTTCATAATTATTGAAATGGTCGGTGATCATTTTTTGTTATAGGATGTTCGAAAAGAAAAGGGTTGTAATTATCCGGTTGTGGGATGAAAGGGGATCGGTGACTCTTTTGAATACTTTCCTTTTGTGGCTTATAGTATTGATGTCCGATCAGCTGAAAGGTTTCTATTTTTGACAACAATAGTAAGGATTCTGTTACGGTGCTATAATTAAAACTTGTTGCGTGCGCCGCCGTGCAGTAATTACGTGCTCAAATTGTGAACGGAATGAAACACGCTGTAACTCCTTGTAGGCTTTTAAAATCGTTAAAGGAACTGTTTATTGCTTCGTTCAGTTTGGCAAGATTTAGTACATCAATTGTTTTCCTCAGGAATTAAGAATTGTCTGTTAGGTTTAGTTAAGTTTTCACTAAAAATGTTTTGCAACTGTTTATCGAATGAAAAGACGGTACACAAAAAAAAAGTTTTTACTTCCCTACGTAGTTGTTTCTTTACTTTGAAGCTCGTTCCTTCCTTATCGCGATAGATATTTAAATCAGTGAAGTGATATCAAGTGGCTCTAAACATGTCACGGCGAGTGACCACCGCTGACTTGTTTGTGGGCGTGTTCCGCTCTCTGCGCGATAACAAACATTAGCATAAACGCTTTAATTACGAAATCAATGAATTATCAAGCTCTGTAGGTTGGAGTTAAGTAAGTGGCGGATTGGGTTAAAAATAGAATGTTTTATTTTTAAACTTGGCTACTTGTGGGCGGTTTGTTTTCTTTATTCGAGAGCTTATGTTTTAAGAGTAAATACTCCTTGTACGGCTCAAAGTAGTAACTTGGCTTTGTGGCCAGTCATGTGTTAAAATATACTGATGTTATTGATATTGGAAAATAAATTAACTGAGGTTCAATGTGCAACTGTAGTGCTGTCATTCACATCGACGCTGTTATACAACAGCCAATAAAACTCTTCAAAAATGACCTCAAAGTTGTCGCATTACTTGTCACACAGACACACAGTCCATCGCAAATCAAAGTCGCCACGTCAAAGGGAATTCAAAAACCCATATCTCGAGCCTAAAAGAAAAAATCCAAACAACTTGATGTTTTTATGACGTACGAGCGAGAGACATATTCGTACCAGAGCACACATTCCTCTAACCAGATTTCTATCGAAGCGTGATTGCGAGCCGAGCCCCTGGCGAAACAAATGAATAAACAAAAAAACCTGATGAAATATTATGTTTTGGAGTGTAGACAAATTACTGTTCCCCGCACTCCGGCGCTTCCCGTCAAATATAAAACGGATTCTTTATTTGCCTCCCAGTCTCCAGTTTATACGTTTTCGGTTAAACTTTGTTCCGTGTTTAAATAAACCTTTATTATTTTGTTTGAACCTCATTTTCCTAACTGGAGGGGGAGGGATCCTTCGCTATAAGTACTGCGCTAGCTCGACCTCGCTCCTTCTAACCGTGTCTAAGATGAGTTTCTTTATTTGAAAAGTAGGAGATACTTTAATATGAATTAGTGTTCAGCCTTTGTTATGTAGCTACTAAGATTTTATGCGGTATAACAATTAAATACGTATTATTATGAGCTGTTATTAAACTTCAAGCTAGTTTAACAATTTTGTTTATTTACTTTGTTATTGTTGGATGAAACATTTTTTTGATATTGTATATTGTTTCTTCTGACTAAGAAATCGCAATGTGAAAATAGGTTGACGTCGACGACGTCTTCAAGATTTTTTAAGTCTCGGCAAAACGGTTAAGAAAAGATCGCACAATTTCTATCGGAACGTAAATGCCTCAGCATGTGGCATCTTAGCCATAGTAATAAACGTCTTAATATGACACGTCTGAACACCATAATTAGGGCCAGACGCAGCAGGGATACAACCGAATTGGAACTTTAATAACATGAGCATACGACCTAAAATAGGAGTTAATGTAGCGATAAAAAGTTTCATATGGTGGATATAACGTCGGCGGAATGTAATCTGGGCGGGTAGTAAAGGAGACGGTGACCAACATCGAGGATTATGGGAGCAATTTGGTTGCTCGATTGTCCGGGGGGTGCAGGGTGACTCCGGGAGGGGGGGGGGGGGGGGGCAGGGTGCAACCCCGGGCCGTCTCGCAAGCTTCTGCAAACTATCGAGAATGATACGGTTTGTGGTATGCAAATGCATCGAACAAAATATTTGGTGGACTTGCAAATATTCAGTCTAAAATGGGTTTTTTTAATTCAGTAAAACTTTAAATATATTAGTGTGTAATAAAATTGGATTATTTATCAAAATAAGTTACTAAATTAAATTCTTTTGTGCTTTAAAATATTATTAGAAAAAGAGCACGTAATAAAATCTAAAACAAGTTCTAACATGTATATAATGGACGTCTGCCTAAGGCTTTAATATCCTCTAATGAGACCTTTATTTTATTATTAAGTTGTCTGAATTTCAAAAAAACGATAACGATATTACAAAAAATCTCATACACTACATTAAAATGAAAAAATCTTAGCTAGTTTTGATATCATAATTATAAAAACATGTGTTTTAGGTTATTATTGATTGAAGCGTAAAAATTTAAACTATTTTATTTAAGGATTAAATATTTAATGTGTAATACAATTCAAGTAAGTGCGTAACTTTTTATAATACCCTAATAAAAAAAAAATCCTAGTTACATAACTAGTTTTTCATAAATTCATTGTCATAGAAAACCTACTTTATACGTATGGCTGGTCACCATTATCACCATTATCTTAACAGTTCGTAAGATAGTAGCAGTAGACCTACTAACCGTTTACTTCAGAACACATCAGAAACATGCGTGCTCTTGGACATTGTAATAACGACTTAATTACGTGCTTAGTAAGACTGCATTTGGCTTAATACAGTCATTAACGTAACCATGACGTTTTTTTTCCAAAATAAAATGCAATCCAAAATACAAGCACTAAAGGATTTTTTTTAAGTTCTAATTTAATTTCATTAAAAATTTGTCTGAAAAGAATAACGTAGAAACTTTTATATAGAAAAATAATTTACCAAAAATCAAATGTATCAATAAAATAGAAAAATTCTTTTAAGCAATATTAATAAAGTTTTCTGTCAAAGAATTCTAACAATACAAACTTAAAAGAAGAAAAGCATTCAGCAAAAACATTTTAATAAGTTTCAAAAATAGTTTTAATACGATGTTATTTTTTCATACTTTTAGAGAATAGAATTTCAGTTGCTTTAAAGTTATGTTTTCAGAGCGATCCATGTAACGTTTTCATGCTACGAACTGAAAAATAAACCTCGTTTTCTGAAATTTCGTTTCATAAAAGCTGTCTTATCTCATTTAGTGCTGAAATTACTAACTGTAACTACACTACCTAGATTTAGGGTATGTTTTCAAACTAAATAAAAACTAAGGTTCTTTCAAACATGGCTCTATTTTATTTGATTATTTAAACAAGTGATTTTAAACTTTTTTTTAAGATTAAAAACAATATTTACTCATTTAATTTACTTAATGATATTTAAACTCTCTTCATGTGACATTTATATATTTATATTTATTGATATCATTAATTCTGTTTCATTGGAGACATTGCCTCAAATTTATAATAATAATAATAATAATCATTTATTTCAGGTATTTCACCCATATAAATTAAATTGAAAAACATTAAAACATCAATAAAATCAAAATAAAATAAGAGTACATTAATTATTAAAATTAAAAAAAAACAACAGAAACAAAATTAAATCAAAGTTGAATACAGAAACCATTTCAAACTAATTAAAATCATAAATAAATAAAATTCATCTTAAATTAGAGAAATCTCATGATCAAGAAAATACATAATAATCAAACATTACAAACATAAATACATTAATAAATAATCATCATTTATGATTTGTGTTATTTAAGTTCGCAATTTATTAAAATTTACACATTGTAGCGTATACTTGGGTAAATTTTAATAAATTGTACATAATATTCAAATGTCGTAAATATCAAAATGTCGTGGTGGCCTAGCGGTTCAATGAACGTATTTGTATGCACAAGGTTGAAGGTTCGAACCCAGACAAGTACCAAAGTGGCTTTTTCAAAGTTATATGTACTTTCTTAATTATTCTAAGACACTTCTGACAAACGGTGAAGGAAAACATCGTGAGGAAATCTGGATTCCAAAAATTTGGGATCTGAAATCGCCAATCCGCAGAGAGCAAGCGTGGTGATCAATGCTCGTGCCTTCTCTATATGGGAAGAGGCCTGTGCCCAGCAGTGGGACGTTTATAGGCTGGATTATTATTATTATTATTCAAATGAATTATAAACTACGCTGTTGTAATCATATTAAGTTTTTCTGAATAATGGTGGTATAGTTATTGTGTTCAAATTCTTGTTGTGAGATTTAGAATATACATTTTGGATCTTTCAGTGTATAGTCATATGTCATGGTTAAAATATGATATTATCAAGTCATAATACGGTTATTGTACGTAGTACAAATCAATAGTGACACATTTTATCATTAACTTGAAACATTGTAAAAATCAATTACTCTATACGCTCAAACATCAATAAAGTACATGACCATGACTCCAATACATCTCAGAATCTCTGATCAACTGACCGTCACGTCACGTAGAACCCACAACGCATACATAGAACTAACACCTTTATATCCTGCTTGATAAGGGTGATAGTTGCATGACGTACATTTCCTAGCAATGCAAGTCTACATACAAGTCCGGGCACACCGATGCTCTTTGAGGACACAATCACCATTTAGTTAAAGGCTAATTAAACCCCTGAGAAACTTACTTAGCGCTAACTTCGTGTGTGTGGGGTAAGGTGGAAGAAACAGCGGTGGACTTCATTATATAATAGCTGAATAAAAGATTTTAACAGAGTTTTATTTCAATGTGTATGTCGCAGGAAGCCTTAAACTGCTGTTCTGTTTTAACATAGAAATGAACAAGGAAATATAAAAACATTACAAGTGCCAGCCGAGGCTAAAGTTTGAAATATTAAAGGTAAATAATACTTTCACGCTTTTAAGATTAAAAAGTGTAAGCAGAATAGTATTCTGCTATACTTTAGACGGAAATATCAATGGAAAGTCGTTCGTCTTCGAATCTCATATTATCGTAACATCGTGGTTCATTTAAAATTTGCTATTATTGCAACTACTATCAATCCATTTGATGTCCTTACTGATACTAATACTTAATTAGTATCAGTAAGGACATCAAACGGATATTTTAGTTTTTTTTGTATGATTAGATATTAGGAACCTCTGAAATATTTTTCATACCTTATAACTTATAAACAAATGCAGAATGACAGAAAAGGAAATCATACGCTAAGTACGACTGATAAATAATATTTATCGCTTACGATTATTGTTTGTTCCAAACCAATACGACTTACATGTTCTTGCAGGCAAATTGCTTCCCTGCGCGTCAATTTACTGAATGTCTGATGTCAGAATCATTCCGTGTCGTTCCGACTTGTTGCATAAACCTACTAAACTAGTATTTTTTTTTTCAAATCTTTCGTGTGTTTTTAAAGCATATAATTTTAATTAGGTAATAATAATATAATCAAAGAACCTACTTATAAGGTAAGCGCCGGGGATAAAAACTTACCCAAACCACCAAATGTTTGTGCACAATGTTTGCGTTACATACCTGTAAACAAAAAAAAACCCTTTTAATAAACAATACAACATTCAAAAAATTATATTATAAAGTCAATAAAAGTGTAAACGGGATAGGATGTGTGACATATCAATTCTCCGTCAGGCGTACAAACTCCGCGCTGTTAGTAAACGTCTTTTGATTTACTTTGCGATCCAATCATCCCCACATGACGGGAGCGAATCACTTTCATAAGTTGAGTAAGCGTCTAACGCGAACGAGTTTTACATACAGACAAAATCTTTTAGGATGAAAGCCAGCATCAAGCGAAGCCTCTTATTATGAGCTATGGTACAGCTTGCTATCTTATTTCAATTTGTACGCTCCATTGATTGCAGATGCCTCGAGCGGTCTTCGTTTGCAGTTACTGCGAGCGAAAGGAACGCAACGATAGAGAAACGTATACAAAAGAAAAGGATAGTAAATATTTTTCTATGGGGAGACGAAAAATATCGAAAAAAGTTATCGCATCAAAGTCTCGGCGCCCGTAAAGGTCTCATTAAAACTGTTCTGCGAAAGAATTCTGTCCAATTTATATGACAGTCGGCGGGAGATTGGTTGGAAGGTAAATAACGGCATTTTTTCGTCTATTGTTTTAAATGATGTTTAAGCGGGTTTGGTTATTTAGGTTCTTTAATGAATGTAATTTCGTTACTGAGTTTGTGTTACAGCGGAGAGGGGTTGAACGAAGACCGCTCTATTATTTGTGTTAGTTGGCGCGGAGATGTGTATTTACTGAATTATAAAATTGGGAGCCGTCATGTTCAGGGACGTTGACGAAACGTATTACGAACGAATTGGACGTAGACTGTTAAAACGAAGTTTATACTTGCGAAAAATATCTGCGTCTTACTAAAAGTAACATTAAACATAGTATGATTATACCTATATTATAAAATGTCATATAAGAAAATAATGGAATTCATGACTTTTAGCAGAGCATAAAGCTTTACACGTTTGTCAATGATAACACATTTTGTATACACATTGAATATGAAGCGTATAATACAACTGTTTGCTGCTCCCACATCAATATCCTGTCTTGAATTGACTGAAAGGAAAACACGTGTATGCGCGACATATCGAACATTTCCAGAAACGTTTACGGATAAAAATATTTGTCCAACAATCTCCAGCACACGTGAAAATATTGACAAAAAATTCATTTCCTAAGAAACATGCGGCGCGAGTGCGTGCGCCGCCGGGAGTTCACTCCATCATCTGTCAATACCTCACATCCAGGATTTACTTTTAAAATATGTCATTATATTTTTTATATTACGTCGTGTGGGCAAAAATGTACTTATTTCGCGCTCCGCTGGTCTGAAAATGTGACATCAGCGAGTGTGAAGGAGTGTGTCGCGGTAGGACAAAATTTACGAGGTGACTGTAACCTCCATATCACGGCCTCTTCGGTTTACGGTCACTGGTTTTTATTCGGCGCGGAATAAAACAACGCGATGATACAATACGCGCCTGTTCGAGGCTTTGCTGTAGCTCAGCGATGGCCGAAGTGACAGGCATTGTTCGCGCAGATGAAAGTGTTTGTCCGTTCCAGAGTTAGAGAGCAATATATTCCTATGTAGTGCATGTTTTGTATTCGCTTGAAAGAAATGTGGGTCGCAGCATGCAAGTTATTAGGTGGGGTCGTGGAACACCCTCTACCTTATGATGCTTGTATCGTGACTGCTCACAAATAGTGCAACGCTGTTCTTGTTGGTTAGCTTATTCAGATAAAGTAAGCGCTGAAAACTTGAATTTTTATTCGCGAAACGTAAACTCAAACAAACTAAATAGTTATATAGAATATCAGCTTCCCACTTTTGATAGTTCCAACTAATTTGAATCAATTCAAAATCATGTAAGTTTTCACTCTACGCTAAAATAATAAATCTATTACAAACCAAAATGAATGAACATTCTTAAAAATACCAGTTAACCCTTCAAGTTACCACATTACTGTTTCCTACATAACTAGCAGGCTCGCGTGCGTCAAGTGCGAGTGTACGCGAGTTCGACGCGCGACGCGACAGTTGCGTGCGATCGCAAATAGTTAGAATTCATTGCGCGCGTACTGTGCCGCACTTTATAGCTGTCTGCTCGCCTGTTTTTAAACGACACTTTGATGTTTGCAAATTGAACATGATACTTTATGCTTCAGTGTAATGGCTCTGGCTTTAGTCGCTTTTTTAACCCTTTTCAACTGTAGTGCTTATCAGTGGAGTAGTGAAGTAGCTTGATGGGTTGGTTAGTAATTAAGGTTTTATAGTCACGTATGGAATAGTGTGTTGTTTTGCTTTTATACTTGATATCGGGGTAAAATAAGAGGTATAATAACGAACTGTTTATTGGATACGTTTTCAATATAACTGTTAAAACAAATATGTGTTGTCTGCTTGTAAAAACGGGGTTGAAACGTTGATGTATGTAAATGTGTATACGTAACATAGTCGAATAATTTTCTGCCTTAATTAATACACTGAATTAAATTTTTGTTTCTGTGTATCTCGAATTTATAACATTAGTATAGGCCAAATATTGCCTTAAATCACAAACAGTTATCCAAACATTTCCAATACCGAAATCTCACCCTATTAAATCGTCTATTAACACCGTTCCCTTGAACCACGAAAACACCTGAACATCGAGTTCAACATGTCATTATACGTGACGTCATTAGTCGTAGTTAATCCGAGTATGGCGGGAATAATGACGTAACGCTGTGTACTCGGGTGTCAAAGGACGGTAATGACTCGACCGCGCTGTCACAAGACTCCTCATTGGCCTACTGAGGCCGACAATTTGTTGCCGGTTGTAAGGCGGGTTTTAACATCGAGTGTGAACAGAAACTGAGTTTGCTAACGAACTTTAAGTTTGATGAATAAATTTATCGCGTAGGACAGCTATGATAACACTGAGATCAAGATTTTTCAGGTCAGCTAGTCTGGTATCAAATATTAGTGTTATTTCACTTTAGGTACCTACACATTTATAACTTTTTATAAATGGTTGCAAATCTAATATACCTACTGAGCTACCTTTTTTGGATGAATAAACAACTGTTTTACCAAAAAATTAAGACTAACATTTCTTGGAATGTAATGTATTGAAAAAAAAATTGAAAAAATCTTTGACACTTGGTCTTCGAGCCAGTAAACTCTTGCGACCAGAAGACAATGGGAACCTTTGAGTCGGTCTTGATACATAAGCGTCTGATATTGTGTACTTACCCTTACCTCCAAAATTATCTACGTACTTATCTAAGGTACAGTAACAGTTCATTGTACGTGCCATCATTACAGGTAATTCAAAATATGTGTGACATAATTACGCGAGCATCGGATGTCAAAGGGCGCTAATGACGCGTCGACCGCGTAAAGGAAGATGCTTGACAAACTCCGTCATTGTTGCGATTAATTACAATGGTATAGGGTTCTTACGATCTGATTATGAGGGTTCTGACCCGATTAGTGTTGACAAGTTTAGCTAGAATATAATTTTAGATGTGGCGTGGATGTAGGTTTGTTAATACACTGAGACAAAATTATATAGTGTCTGCCGTAGGTGAATGTAATTACATATTAGTAAAATATCTGAATATTTAAATAAAACCAATCGTTTGACGAAAGAAAAAAAATAGCGATACCTAATTATTGTGTGCCTATACTATGCATCACTCTAATTCGCATTGATTACATCCACATTGATCAAAACAATGGACTACGTTCGCTAGCAAACAAGAAAATCTTGTCTCTATCCTCGCATTTCCAAGCTTTCAGCGCACGTGCACTACAACGTAAAAAACAAAATAGTAAACGCGGAACCGTTCCACCTCCAGGTCTGATCCCTTTGACGTCAAAAGTCTATTGTCGATCACGAGGTCCGAGGGCCATCACCTGAGTTTTGCGACTATATTTAATCCCCTCCCAGTGTACCCCTTTTATCCGAGCTTGTTGGGTCTCAAGCCAAGCGTGAAAAGGTCCCGATGTACCCCGAACACATTATGAGCCCGAACTCGATGCGACACAACCTTATAAATAGATTTCGATAACGCATTGAGGGCTTTCATCTGACAAGATGCGAGGAACGTGTCCGAATGACTGCTTCTGGACTGCGGACGTTTGAGAATGGATTTACTTTCGCATTTGTGTATCTCGACTGTTTTATAGAGTGGACGGGGTTCGGAAAACATCGTCACGTAACATAAGTAACATTATAAATGTTTCTTACAATATCTTATCTTGACATTTAAGATAACATTCCACTCATTAATATTTTAAGAAAAATAATTCATATTACTCGAGCTTTGACAAATAAATTGGATCACGTATAATTTTGTACCCATTTTCTTACTCAAAATATTTCCAAGAAAAAGAACATACATATAAGCAATAAAACGTAATTTGATCAAGATGAGATTCTTAGACGAAGCGAGTAACATTATATTCTAGTATAAAAATATCCCGATCCTTTCAAGATTTAACCTCGTCAGGGTACGACCAGCGTCTCCCAAAACACTCTTGTAAAAACCTTTCAGTGTAAGCAAAGCATTTGCAACAAAACTATTCTTCTCGTGTCTCATAAAACACAATACGTCGTTCGTTCGTCACATAATCTGGAGTGCACGGAGGCCCCCTGAGCCAATTTGCATCGCGGCGGGAGGGCCGACCTTTGGGACCTCCTGCTCAATATTTTACGTGGAGAATGCAGGTGTGAATGGGAGGACAAAATGTGAAGGCTTGGATCAAATATGTAGGTTGTTATTTATGTGTTTAGTGGTTGGAGGCTTGCTCTATTGGACTTATTACTTTGTGTATTGTAGTTCCTTGTTTTCTCCGTACCTCCATATATAGATAATGAAAACATTGCATATCTTTAGTATTTATAAGAATATTAATAGGTAGATGTTTTTGTCAAAATTTTTGGCAACTTTCGAACAAATAGGACGTCAAAAATATAAAAACTCAAGCGTAAATAAATCAACCAAATAAACTAATAAAGGTTACGGTGAAATTTCCCTAACAGAAATAAAATACAAGAGTAAGATTGATCGCTATACTTCTGTAAAGTTGGTACAGTATGTACCTGTCCAGTAGTTAACTTATCCATTGAACGTCTTTATTTGAATGTCTATACCGTGTGGACATGCTGAGTTGGATTTAAATTTCTAACCGTGTCTTATTGATTTTTAGGCTATAAACCAATTTAGAACTAACTGTATCAAATAATCTAATCATCATTAAAAGCATCTTTTTAACCCCTGCTACGTTTCTAGCAGGAGTGAAAATAAAAAAGAAATATTAAAGATGTTGCCACTTTTTACCTTTAAGAATATAAGGCAGAATACGTATAAGTATAGGTAACAAAAATGCAAATTCTTTTAAGAGTTTCCTTTAATATATTTTACATTTAAAACATTATCAGGAACTGTCCTTAACCTTACTCTGTCTGAAGATTTCTGTATCAGTGTGTAATATAGAGTCGTGATTATCCCCAGCTTAAGTTATTATTGTCAATTGGAGGAAACAGGCTGTGTTACTGCCGCACATTATTCTCTTACACACATTGCTGTTTGTAAACACAATGTGTCTTAGGCTTTAAGAGCATTACGAAGGATTTCAGAGCTTATTCTGTATTTATTGAAGAAAATCTTTTCTGGTTATTTATTTTACTGTAATTTTCCTTTATGATAAGAAAATAGGCTAGCTGAGTTAGGTCAATAGGATCTCTACCAGCAATAAAGATTATTTAACTATTAAAAATATCTACAGAAGTATTAAAATTTTGGATGACCACAACACCCCACTAACAAGTACCTATTGCACCAAAATTCCAAATTTCACGGCACCGTCTCGGGGACACGTTATAAGTTTTTCTCATCGTTCAGTATTCAGCGAGGCGAGCGAAATGTATCCCCCAATCATATCCGCATGGAGATCGAACCGCAGATTGATATTTGATCCTCAACTCAACTTGGATCCATGACGCTCCGAGCGACTTGCCGCAATACATTGTATACAAGTTTTCTGTCAGTTATTAACAGTAGTTTCAATTTACAGTTTTCAATGCAAAATTGGATTCTAAGACTGGTATTATGATACTTTGCGGAGTTTGCCTGTCGTTCAAGTTGCTTTTGTTATTACTTTGTTGGGTATTGTTTTATGATATAAGAGAAGAGAGTGTAGCTATTATGTTGCTAATAATAATAAATGTATAACTTATCAGCCTAAATAAATTTATACGTAAAGAAATAATACTTTATCATCATCATCATCTGCCGAGCCTTTTCCCAACTATGTTGGGGTCGGCTACCAGTTATACCGGATTCAGCTAAATACCGTATTTTACGTGGAGCGACTGCCTATCTGACCTCCACAACCCATTTTACTGGGAAACACAGTATCCCATAGTAAGACTGGTTGTTAGAATTGACTTAACGACTGCCAAAGATCTATGTATGACAGCCGGGCCGACCTACTGTTTAACGTACTTTCCGAAACACGGAGGGGTCTCGGTATGTTATAAATGGTCACCCATCCACAGACCAACGCGGCAAGCGCGGCTTAACCTGTATTATCGGTCAAACCGTACAGCTTACACTTAGCCACGAGCCCCCCTACCTTAAGGTAAATAATACCTTATTATATAAAAGTGTGCAAGCAGTCTTCTTCCAATTATCTGTACAATTGTAAAATGCTAAAAAAATTGTCGTTTATTTTTTGCTTTTATAACAAATACCTAACATTATTATTTATAATATCTTCTGAAAGAACAAAGCTACAAAGCTAATCAAACGTGTAACTTAATCAGCATCTAGACTAGAAGTACACAATACGTTTAAGAGTCCTTGGATATTTGCCTCTTGGAATCCGTTTTCTGCCTGAAAAGGGACAAGAAAATCAGTGGGCCGTTTCTTTTACGACAAATGAAAGTTTGGCATGCGGGCCTAAGGTAAGCAATGCCTAATCAAAACCTACTTTCGCAAAGTATACGAAAATAAGAGAACCCAAGAATTTATTAAGTAGGGCCCACGATGGAAGCTGTGATTGGGGGAGTAGTTTATAACTGCTCCTTCCGAGCTTAGTTGGCGGTTTGTTTGAAAAAAGCTGATGTTCTAATAAGTAAGTAAACGTCTACTAGTTATTTACGCTATAATAATTATAATTACTACTCAGTATAGTAAAGGAAAGGAATTTTATTTCGTAAAATAACTTGTACATTGTCATGTTGTCATATCGTTATTTCAGTAAAGGGTAGATAAAAACCATTATCCTTTAGTTCAAGGTGATGTAAATTATTATTTGTCGGACATTGTAACCAAAGATTAGATATAAAACATAATGGAAAACGAATAATTACTAATATTATTTTTTCTATTTAGCAATGGATGATTTTTCTATAAAAACAATAAGGTTTTATGAATTATCAATACGGATTACAAACTGTCGAACAGGTCGTTACCACAAAATCAACCGAAAAACAACAATAGCGCATTTAATCACGCAACAAAGTACACAAACAGACGTATCGATGTCCAGTGCGAATTGAACGACAAAATATACTCCTTAAATTATTGGGGTCGGACAAACAGGGCGTGTTGGGCAAATATTGGCGCCGAGCGAACACGTACGCTCGCTATTCATTAACTTATCCAGGGACTGGACAAAAACACCGCTTTAATTCGCGATCACGACGATGCATGTTAATTTACTAGAATGGATGCAATCGGGCGTATACCTGATTAAAGGTATGTGGTAGTGTTTGGTTCTTAGGTCCGCAACGTAGGATGATTAAAACCTTTACCCCCCGACCCCGGTTTTTAATCAATTTAATCTGTTGTCAAATCAACTGATCGCAACTTTGATTGGTTGACCAATTAAGGGACTTAACAAGAAGATGACAGGTGATCTAATTTTTGTGTTGGTCATTTGAAAAACCGATCTTGCGTGTTTGAACTCTCATTGCAGTGACTATTATCATATTATTATTCCTTACAAATGAAAACCCAGTGAAATAAACTTGAATATAAGTTGTTTTAAAATAGAATACAAAAACGCTTTGTGCACAAAAACGTCAAATCCAGCAATTTTAAAGTTTATAGCACAATATACGGCAAACGGCCGTCCGGTCGGCTAGCCATACAAACACTTGTTCCAATGAGTCGGAACCGCTCCAATGTTTACGCGTTGTATCAAAAGAGTTTCATCAAACGCGTTAAGCGTAAATGTAAATATCGCTTAATTGGACTGTTTTAATGAATCTTTGGCTACTAGGATTTATTATTTTCACTTTGAATTATTGTTTCGCGTGAGGTTGTTTGTTTTGCAGGATTCGTGGGTTAAAGCTGTTTTCATTATGGATTTTGAAAGGCTTTGTCGGGTATTTGGTATTGTTTATTTCTTTTCTTTGCTTTTGATATGAAATATGTTAGTAGTTGTTTGGGTTTTTAGGTCATTTATTATCAAAGTTCTAACTTTTATGCACCATTTAATTCAATCTGTCCTAACTTTAAAAGCCTAATTTTATCAATAAATAAATCTACATTACTATTGCGTCATTTTTTCTTCGAAAAACTAAACCTAGTTCATTCAAACACTTCTACACACTAGCTCAATTTGTAACATCTCTATATCTCCCAACATTTTTACTTCATAAGTATTCACGCCATACAAGGCATTGTTTATTTCATCCTTATAGAGACATTCAGAAAAAAAGCGTGTATAAAAAGGCAAGAAGCAAATACACTATCTCTCATATCCGCAAAGAAACTTGGTCTCGCAATATTCATAAGCAATGCACGACACATATCGTTTCCTTTATTTACTCGGCACACAAAAACATCACAGCGTAATGAATATAAATTGGTAATCATAATAATTTATTTCACTTCGCTTGGAGTCGACCTGTTGCTGTGATTTGAATGCATTTGTTGACGACTTGCGGATGTTTTTCTGGTGTTTTGTTTATTATATGTATGTATATGCTTATGTTGCGTTACTTTGTGGATAATTCTTGAATTAAATAGGGAGTTATGCATTTGAATGTCATAGATTATCTTATTAACAGGATGTAATGTAGATAATCACATGGTTTTTCAAATTGAAGACCATTTTCTTTATCAGCGTATATAGATCTTGTACTGCTGGGAAAGTATTTTTTTTAAATCATATACCTAACTTAAATAAACTGAATTAGTAATAGAAATATGATAGGTTTACAGTATTACACAGTTCACTTCTCAACTGTACACGAAACCTATCAAATATCAACCTACAACACATCAACCGTATATAAATGATATCTCCTCTTCCCATCACTCAGGCCCCGCTCAATGCTGATGAAGCTACCAAATAAAAATTAATATAAGAGCAAATATTTGAAGTGCCGCCGCTGGGGACGAACCGAGATGATATCGGGGAGATGACCAAGTTATAATTACTTTTTATTTTCTCATCGTTGCACAAAATTAAGTAACTAAGGTTACTGGAAGCTTTGTTGATTATGTTTATTGGTGTTTTTTGAACTTGTGGAATATATTAGCTGTAGTTAAGTGCTAAGGTCTGAACATTACATATTGGTTTGTATTAGATATATAGCAAATAGATATACAGCACATATCTAGCTCGTTATTATTTTGTCATATGAATGTTTGACGACCTCCGTGGTCGAGTGGCTTACGTACCGGTTTTCAAGGTGTCGCTAGCTCTGAGGTCCCGGGTTCGATGCCCGGACGGGTCAATGTAGAAACTCACTTTTCTACATTGCCTCGGGTCTGGGTGTTTGTGGTCCCTTCGTTGTTTCTGAATTCCATAACACAAGTGCTAAATAGCTATTTACTTTGGGTTCAGAGCAATGTATGTGATGTTGTCCGCAATTTTTATTTGGAAGTAGTAGTAAGTACAATATTCATGACTTGAAACCAGACGTGACTTAATCTGTCAAACTTAGGTAGGCTATACATCATACCATTTGAATATTCTTGCTACCCCCATAAAATTCTGGTTAAATATCACGTACCCGTACTACGCCTATCCAAAAACTGCGCCCACAGCACGAAATACTATAGGATGGTAAAAAAAACAGCGCAAGGGTTGATCGGTTCCAATAGTCATTAAATCGTGTTTGCCCTGTCCACCCCCGGCCATAGTAAACCCGGCCCTATATATCCAGCCTAGTTTTAATTAAACCGATTCCACTTATTAGAACGTTTTTATAAGAATTTCAGCTATTTTTTTTTGTCCTTTGAGACTATGTCGTAAGCATTATTTAATGTTGAGTATTATTAAATTTGTTTCGAAAATGTTAGACTGAGTAAAAGGTTTATTGTAAGTAGTCTTTGCATTATTAAAGTTGACTTATGTAGTGGAAAATTTAGTGGCTTTTACTTACTGCCAGTTTTATCAGATCAAATGTTTTTACGCTGTTAAGGGTTACATATTATATGACTTGATAAAATACTTTCTTATCCTCATATTTTATTCTACTCCATTTTTTTACTCCCCTGTCAGTATCCAAGGACCAGTTTACAATGATTGCATATCATTACTATGACGTTATAAAATTAATGATGACATGGTGTAATGGTTGGCCTACATGCATATTTACCAACATTTCATCGTAAACAAATATGTTTGTAACAGAACGCTGTAGTGTTATAGATGCGCGGACATAATGTAGTGTCACAACATTATTAATTATTGGCCCACACGTTTGGCCCAATGTTTGTAGCCGTCATCGCTTGGTGATATGTTTTTTAATGACATGATATATTTGTCATCGTTAGTTCGCCTTTTCTAGGCCATCTGTTATCATTTATATTCTAATAAGTTTTGCTGATACCTCATTTCCCTTAATTTTACGCTACGTGATAGACTTAGGCAGCTGGATGTTACTAAATAGTGATTAAGTCTTGTGGTATATAAAGACAATTTTTGCTATATGTATACCATTTTAAATTTAGCGGGCGGAACACCATTAAAAAATCCTTTGTATTTGGTCGCTCGGATACAAAGACCAATTCGTTTGCAACGATTTTTTGGCTTAATTGGGGCTAACCAAAACAAACATCAAACTAAAATAATACATACCTACATATTTGAGTATTATATACAATAGGAATCGCAATAACGTGCAGCGCGTATGGCCACAAAGTGCGCGTGCATTGTCAGCAATTATTGTAATTGCCGTTTTAATAGTAACATGGCGGGGGGCGCAGCAGTATCACATGTTACATTAGGAACCACTCGAATATATTTTAATTAACTTTTTGTTGGCGTGTTAGGTCCATGTTACGTCAAATGCTCTATCAACCGACACTCCACTTAATGATATATTTATAGGTCCTTAGGTACTTTAATTTTATTATTATGTGCAACGAAAACTTGTTTGTATAAACGAAATAAAATTGCGTTTTTATGTTCGAGTCATTTGTTAATTGCATTAGTGGAATTAGTTTTGTAGTGGTTGATAAGGTTTAAGGTGTGTGTTTCAAGTTGTTTGTTGTTACCAGTCTAGTTAGTAATGAATATCGTCACGTTATTAGGTTGCTAACATAAAAGACTTGACTGGTAAACTATTTTATGAATGTTAGACTGGTATTTCAATTTAATTAACGGCAATACATTTGCTTATAGAAACTTGTTTTATTCACACAATACCGTTCTCTTCCAATCTACAGTTAACTAAAATTCCAATCCAATCCCAATCAACTAAGAAATAAAATATAATTATTCCAAAATGGAGCATTTATTTTCATAAACAATAGAAATAGCGCGGTCTTTATAACGAAGTTCATAACGTTTGTTAATTGGCAGTTAGTTTAGTTTGTTAGTTAATTTCGTGAGGATCGCTAAGCTACGGTAACTCGGAATTTAGTGAAACTTGTCCATTGCTTGGTCCTTTTACCCTTCTCCTGGTCCTTTTCGCGGATTACGAATACTGTGTAATATTGTCCGTAATCCGAAAAGGTTTACAATGAAAGAAAACTTGCAGAGTAAAAATAATGATCTGAATATATTGCTTTTCAACTAACTCAAAATAGGTAAGTATTTTTTTTTCTGAAAATTCTGTAACATGGGTAATTTGTGTTGTCAAGTCGCTTATTAATTTGTATATTAAATACCATTTAATCAGCTAATCTTGTTCTTTTAATTATCATTAGTATTAGACTTGCCTGTTAGAACTGACAAACTGAAATTGAGAGATTTTACTGTGTTCATGATTTTTCAATTATTAATAAACGATTTTAAGCAGTTATAATCTTTTTCTATTTTTAGCAATCAGGGTCTTTAAACATTATTTTGTTTGTTATTCATATTAGGAGAATGACGGCATCAGATTTCAAACTGTCTTATAAGTAAGTCAACGTGTTATTTTACCACAAATTAACTCTACACTAAAAACTAATGAAGGTTTGAGGCCGCGGACATGTCAAATGACGTCATTCGTGTAATTAGCGAGCACTGGTTTTTATGGCAGACATTAGGGTTTAAGTGAGTCGTAAACGTGCCCTAGGATATAGTCTGCGGTGTCGGTCTAACTGATTACAGACTTTCTTAATAGTGGTTTAATCTGCAACTGAATCTGGCAAGGATTTTTGTGTTTTGCAAAGTGTTCAAATTATGTCACAATACTGTGTGGACAAAGACATCGATGGTTAAAAAAAGTTTGTTAAACATAAAGGCAGGCCTTTGCCCTGCAGAAGAACGACAATGGCTGAAATCAATAAATAAAATAAACATCATGATTGTCTTATTATGAAAATGGCGGGTTATTGATAAACCTCTAAATCTACGTTTAATAATTAATTTGTCTTTCGTAATTGCACGACGGTACAAAAAATAGTACATTGAATGAGGTTTGAACCTGTAACTACGAGAATATTAGTCCCAGTATGAGTTAAACACAGATAAGAATCTAACAGAAATACCTAAAGTTCTAACAGTTAAAAAACGTCCAAACTAATTACCATTGGAAGTTCCATCAGCTTAAAACGCGGACATGAGTGCATCACGCGACGAACGACAATAATGAACGAACATCGGTTTTACGTCAAGCCATTACAGGCTAAGTGAGCTGTAAATGTTTTGTGTGGACGTAAAAATGTATGAACTTCAAGTTTTAATTATATGCCGCCAAATATATGGCGGATAATTAGCGGGTTTTAGTTAAAGTTACCGGTGTAAACTTACAACGTTCGTGTTTTAACGTAATCTGGGTGTTGGTGTGTTTTGAATTTGTTGGTTTGGGGTAGTCTGTAATAGTAAATTTTTAAGTTTTCAGTATAAATTTTAATTGATGTTTTCATTTTTGCGAATAAAGGTTATACATTTTCGCTTAGCCGTGATAATGAAATGAATTTTATGGCAAGTGAGTTGTTATTTTTATCATTGTTTTGATTATCTGAAACTTAATATTGAGCAGTTAATATATATATTATGATGATGCAGATAAATATTGTTGATATAATGAGAAAAATAATAAACAACAAACAAAGAAAAAACCTCCTACATCAACATAAACCAAGCAAGCTCATCTACAAATCTATACAAAGTCGAAACACAACGCGAACAAAACTGAAATAAAAAGCGAAACGACGAAGTAGGTTTCAATACATCCGTGAATATCATATTACGTATATATCTTTTATTCTCGTGAAAAAAAACAAAAAATCGTGGCTCATTCGTCAATATTCAGTGAAGTTATTACATTACGTGGCTGTCTCGGGTCCCTGAGGTAGCTCGCTCTATGCATACGTTAAGTAAAGGTGAAGCACACTGAACGAAAAAGACGCGCAAAATTAGTTGGGTTTGGAGAAGGTTTAATATTGATTATGTGTTTTGTGTGTAGATTGGGGTGTGCTTTTTAATTGATCGTGATAAATTTTGTGAAGTAGTTTAAGGCCGGTTTATTTTGGTGATAATTAAAATATTACCTTAATTATGTTTTGTTTCATAAATACTCATTTAATTATTACCATGGTAAAGAATATACCCTATCAAAAAGGTATGTCTTTATTTCAAAAGTTACGAACAGTTTTATTGATTTTACAACAAAAATAATTTAATAATACATGTTATTAACTATATATAAGAAATCTCTAAAGACAAGGAAATTAAAAAGAAAATTAGCACATAAAAGGACGATTTTCTTTTTCCCTATATGATTTACAGCTCTATACCCAAAACCAAACTACTCCAACCTTAATAAAGGGTTAAACCTTTCCGATATTCATTGAACGAATGACAATTAGTTGCGACCGCACAGTTTTAGGCGGTTTCTTAACCCTACGCTACTCGACTATATATCGTGAGGTGCAAACCACACACTCACTCTTTCACGTTACACCCCGTAAACAGTAACGGGATCCGTGAAATTTATCTTCTACTTCGTCGGAGCGTATAATGTTACTGACTATTTTATTTAGAGATGTGTAACGTGTTTTGGCTGGAGATTTGTGGTCTTTGAAGTTTTTAAGACGTGTTTTAATATAATATTGCTTGTTATTCGCGGGGTGTTTGATTGGTTTACGCTTCCATGGTTTGAAGTAAGTATGTCATGTAGTTAGGTAAACCAGAAAAAAATATTATTTTGTTTGTTGGTTACTATGGGAGCTTTTTTTTTAACTACCTACCTAATTATTAACCATGGTTTATATAATTGGTACTTTAAAACTGATTATAAAAATCCTCTCGATTCCAGCAGCAGGCTATGTGTTACCATTTTGTTACGTTTTGTAAACACAGATAAACTTTAAATCTAGTTTTTTTTAATATCAAAATAAACTAAGATGTACGTATTTAGCAAGTGGTTTCTAAGTAGTATGAAAAGGGTCAATTACATTAGTTCAAACGCGTCACTTAAAAATTAACTTGCACCTGACTCGTTTCTTATTCTAGATAATTCGAGATATTCTTTTGTTTTACTTAGAAGTCGACCATCTCAGCGTTAGCAGACGCCCTTTCCAGACTAAAGTAAAAAACTAAATTAAATGAAAAAGAAAGCTTTAATCTAAAAACTTAAAGTTGCTTTAGCTTCTTTTTCTTTTAGTTCTCTAAGTAGCAGGACTAGGGTTAAAATACTCGTACATGTATATTTCAAGTGTCATATTCCTTTTTGTCGAGATTTTTCTCGAATTTTCGTCTGCAGTTCACAGGTTAAAAATCTGGCAAGTGCCGAAATTACAGTTAAACTGTGTACGTACTGAGTTACTTTAACAACATACTTGGATAGTTTTTAGCTTTGTGTTTTATTTAATATTATCCTGCTTTAACTTAGTAATTTTAGGTTAACTTAATCCAAAACAATTCGAATTTATCTATTCAAAAGTAACTACATAAAGTAATTAACTATCAAAAACCTACATGTCTACCCACATACTAATTTATATACTACACACGTCCTAAGTGGGTAGTATAAAACCTTTAGGACTGACGAAAATGTCAATTAATCTTTTTTATTCCAATTTCGTCAGCAGATCCGCCTACGCATAATATACTGACACAGTATTACAACGAATCTTATCTATACATACTATACATAGTAATTTCTATGTCACAAAAACACTACAATAAGTAAAGACAATGTATTGTGACACCGGTCCCAATAAATATAAACAAAAGGTCAGAGAATAAACTTTTCACGGATAGTTATCACCGTTTAATGTGAGACCGGTAAACATGGCGGCACACTAATCCAAATTTAATGAACTGGCAACACTTTCATAAACTTTACAGGTGACATCGAGTTGGGGATAGTTTGTCTCCAAAAATAGGAACAGTTAGTAGAATTTAAACTATGAGATATGTGATTTTATTTTGATATATTGTTTTTTGGTGATCAGTATTTTTTACTAAAAATATTAATCATAAATACCGAAATAAAGCATATCATTGATTCTGTCGAAAATAGATTATCAATTCTGCATTAAAACTACTGTAATTTGCTAAAACGTGGGTAACCGAAACAAATTAAGTAGTTTGAAAGGTGACGTTTAAATATTCAATCAATAGAAAGAGCTTTAAAATTATAATCACGAAATTAATTCTATCAGGTTTAATAAAAGAAATATGATAATTTCTATTAAATATATTCATTAGCTATTTATTAAAACGGACCTTAATCCTCAAATCTTAAATTGGTAAGCTTAACAGGACCTTTTATTTTGCTCTTACATGGATATGGTACATACATAGTTTTCTAATTTTTTTTTAAATTATGTTACGTCCGTGTAATACTAGCGTCCCCTCGCTGTTTTATTTCGTGTTTTTTCCTTTCTCGTAGTCTGGATAAAAATCATCATATGTCTTAAACAAGGTTGTGTCTAATCTAATTTAATTCCGTTTAGTAATTTTAGCGTAAAAATCATGCTAACATACACTCATATTTCCTTAAAAACTTTCTAGTATATAATTTTACACTTAATAGGTACTTGTGTACACAGTGTACACGTTATTACAGAATATAAACATCCACGAATGAGCATCTTCAAACATTCACACCTCTCAACATAACAAATCTTCGAAAGACCAAACGAGCATACTATTATAATTACGTGAGAACTGTAATGAGTTTGTTTGAAGCGAATCGCGAGCGCTTTGTGGGTTCGCACGCCGAGAAAGCCTGGAGATCTCATTTATAACTAAATTAGTTCTTGGAACGTACACGATTATAAAGTAGCGCCGGTTTAACGAGTGTTTCACTGAGGGGCGTTTACATTTAAATTATGCGACAGAAAATGTTATATATTTGCAAATAAAATATGTTTATTGCGTGTTAGGAAGGTGATTTTATGTTGTGTTTTGAAGTAGTAGTCTAGTCTCTGGTTAATCTTAGGTAAATACTGTGCTTTTATATATAAAAATTAATGGTATTTAAGATACGTCAAAAATATTGAAATAAATAAATGGCTTGAAAAAAACTTAGAAGTTATTATGGTAATTTTTGGAACAGCCTATATCCATCCATGGCTCTCATAAAACGGTAGCTCCAAATCAAATTCCGAATCGAATTACAAACATCAAAGAAATTCAAACTCACGAACCGAAACTCGATCTTAAAGTATTAAAAATTAAAACGTAGTCCAAAAGTTCTTGATAAAGTTTCCAATATAATATCGTATATAAATAAAGGATATTTTTCCAAACTTTTCTGAGCTCGATATCTTGGGGGGTATGGTGGGGGAAGGGGGGGGTTGAGGAAACAAAACGGCTCAGCTTGTATCTAGCTGGCAGAGACGGAGCTCAGCTGGTCCAAGATGCAGATTACTTAGATACGGCATGAGTTTTATTCGAATTTAGACGAACGAGAGGATATCGAATAAGGTTTTATTTTCTACCGATACCGTGTAGGTACGATGTATTTCTGTAAGGTATAAATTGTTATGTGTGGGTGATAAAGTTGGTCAAGGCCAAACAAGGAGTCTTTTATTGTGGTATTTTTTTATGAAATATAAAAGTAACCTGACATTAAATAATATAATTATTAATATAAATTAATACGATTGCCGAGATATTTTAATAAAATAGACTACACTATTTCTTATGTATAAATATGCTAATAATAATACATTTAAACGTAGTATATGAACAGTTATACACAAAAATAATTTTACAGACCAATAAAACATCAAAAGCAATACTCATCTAGCCTCTCTATCGCCGCGCTGGCCCCGACTTGGTTGAGCCGGGCACGAACGATATGAGCACCTTATTTTTCGCACATTACACTTTGAAATTGTTTGAAATATGTTATACCCGTCATCGCAGAGAAACTTGTTTAAACACTAACGCGACTGCTGTTTCTTTACATAACAATGTTTAAAACTATGCCTCGTTTTGTGTGCGGACGTGCAAGTTTTGCTTTTCGGTGTTTAGGAATTTCACATGAAAACTTATGGGTATATTTTTGTGTGACCAAAAATAAATTGGGATAATCATTACTACAATTTAATTTTACTCTAACACTTAGTTGTTTCACCGCGTGAGGGTATTCACAGGTTTATATGTTACATACCCTCATGTATAGAGATACATAATGTAGAGACATTATATATAAGTGAAAAAGAGACATAATGTACAGACGGCCTGTTGGTCTAGTGGTTAGTGGCCCTGACTGCTATACCGGAGGTCGTGGGTTCGATTCCCACCCAGGACAAATGTTTGTGTGATGAACACGATCATTTGTTCTGTGTCTGGGTGTAATTTATCAATGATTATGTATGTATTTAGAAATATATAAGTATGTTTATCAGTTGTCTGGTTACCATATAACACAAGCTCTGCTTAGCTTGGGATCAGATAACCGTGTGTGAGTGGTAACGGAATATTATTATTATTATTATATAGTTTGATACCACGGTTGTTCTGTACGTAGCATTTAAAAACTATACTTACACATCACGGTTTTAAAAACTTTTCATAGAAACTAATATTGTGTTTTCATATTTCACATAATTTTAATTTGATGAAAATATACATACGAAAGTTGAGAATTACTATAATCATCAAACAGAATATAAAATGGGTAATATCTGTTAATTGAATTGGAATAAACTACATGTTTTAGATCCCATTTAAAATTCCCGCTCCATACATACAACATCAGAACTAAGTATCATTATAATAATACAATATTTAAACATTAAACTCTATCACATTAAATTCAAAATACATTTAGCAATTAAAACAATATTCAATATGCTGAGTTAGTCAAAAAGTCATTCTACAGTTGCACCATCAATGTAAATTCACACTAATTGAAATGCATTTAAACGGGACGCGAAACAATTTCTATTCATACTGATAAGTTTGAATACGTTTTATTGAAATTATGCAACGTTGTTATAGAATTAGATGCACTATATGTATGGATGGAGGCTTACATTGAATGTTAAGAGCCGTGAACAGTTTTGCATTAGAGGCTTACGTAGGCTCCGTTTTCAATACATGTATTGGGCAGTAAGGACTCATGAGTGCGATAGAATATAGTATAATGATAATATGCTTAAAAGCTAATGATGTTATTGGCTACATGAATAGGAAGGTATAATACTGAGCGAAACAAAATCAATACATGTATTATATCTATGCTGTGTTATTAAAAACACATATTTATCAATCTCTTCTTTATATGAAGTAACTGCTAAGACACAAAGGTTACGACTAAGTTGTTTAATTGTCATGTAAGTTATTACCATGCTTCAGAAACTACTTACAATGCTGGTTACGGTAAAGTTTTATAATCTAGACATATTCAGCAGAAACTTTGTATATTGAAATAGTTTCTAATTCACTTTATGTCTGTTTATTATCGTGGACTATCCAAGCAGGTACGTAAGCTTTCAGAATATTAAATGTTCAGTTTACCTTCAATAATGCACCACCAACGAGCACATTAGAAAAGACAATGTCCAAATAGGCCCTGTGCAATAAAGAGTATCTGAATACACGATAATTAATGGTCTATTTTATTATAAAAGTTGCAAATACTTCTTTAACACGGACTAGCTGTTTGCCAAAATGTACATTTAATAGTATTTTACGCGACTAATGACATTAGTAGTCGCCTAATGTCGTGTCGATAGTGAATTAGGGATGACCAATCAATTATAATCGATCGATTGAATTTTTAATCGATCGATTGTTTTTTTTCTATGTGTATTTTTAAAAACCTAATAAGAATGCTTTATGAATGCGTTCATACTCGATTTTAAATATGTAGGTAGTTAAAATAATATTATGCAGTAAACCAAACCTAGTTATTTCTCTATAATCATTATTCAAGGTTTTCTTATGATCAATCCACACATTATAAAAGTGTGTGGTTTAATATCTAAATGATTATTTACAACAATTAATACAAAGGTAATCTCCTTTTGAGCTTCATTAAATAAAAAAAAACATTTTTACTAAATACATTACAATAAAACAAATTTAAAAAAAATATACAATGTGCAAATGCTATTGTGTATTATTATTATTACAAGTGTAGAAGAGTGTTATTATAAGTAAACTAAAGACACACGTGATACTTATAATGTTATGACATATTAAGTTGATGTAAGACAGTTTGTAACGTATGACCATAGTAAATCTTAGAAAATATCGATTAATGGTGTCGCATTTGCATCCCTAGTTTTGACGTGACCATAGTTACGTCATTACTCATTGTCAGAGTGAATGAAAAAGTACACAATATTCGTTGTTATGGTTAAATTATAACCTCAAAATCTGATTCTTTGTTTTAAATATATCTATTCTACAGCTAGTCCGCTATAAAAATAAGATCGTATAGGAGTTTACTAATGATAGAGAATACAATACATAATTTTCCGATGCTCTTGGCTCCAGGGCCAACACTGAAGGAACGCAGAGCAATGTCCTTTACTTACTGGAAGACAATGGTCTACGTAATTTCGTAGCACGCTACGAAAGTGCTACGATACATCTACGTCAGCGATCGCTACTAGCACGAAAGTTATAGCGTGGAAATAATTAAAGGAATTGAAACATTATGTAAGATAAAAAGTACGTATAAAAGTTTTACCGTATTATTGTATGAAAATACAAAGAAAAGAGAAACAATAACAAAGCGATAAGCCAATAAACAAATACATAAAAGAGTTAACACGGAATTCCGATGAATTCTCAATAAAGTTGAAAAAAATATACTCGACAGATGTTCGGGTAACAAAGATCTGGGGATCACAAGACAGACTCGGTGGCACATGTTAACGCTTCTCGTGTGGCTTGAGCGATAAGCTGAAATAGTAGTGGGGAAATATTCAAGTGACAAAATAAATTAGGTATCTACACTTTTACAGTGAGCATGTTCATAACCAACTATTTACCCATTAATTTTATGTGGTTACGAATATTAATAATAATAATAATAAAATAATAAAAATAAATAAAATCATTTATTGTCAGGCGACTAAGGCCCATAGATAAATACCTTATAAACTAACATACATATTTTATAAATAAAAACTTATTAAATAGGACGTAGAGATTTTTAAACCTACATTTCTTTAGATATTCAGGTCAAAACCAGTACCATAATTTGTGACAATAGTAGTGTCTTTGGATTACTTAATGATTAAAAAATTTACAAATTATTTGAATACGATTTGTTACATTTTCTTCTCATTTAAATCACCATTACTTTCCATAATGACAATAAACCTGTAACAGCTTTCAAACTCGCTGTTCGCTTATCGCTTAAAGCGGGCAAAGTTTTAAGAGTGTCATTTTATTAAGTCCTCGCACAGATCGAGATCCTATCGAGAGGCTGACATGTGTCGCCGACGTGTTGCTAAAATCTTCTCTTTTAAACAACCATTTCAAGAATGGAATGCCCCACTTTTGTTCTTTATAAAGATTCAAGGGTTTTTGATATTACGTTACAGTAAGAACGTTGTTTGATAAATTATACCGTTGTGTGCAGTTTCATGTTTGTCACTTGATTGAATTCAATATGTCGAATATCTGAAATTTTATTAAGAATCTGCCTTATTGATATCATGTATTGAGCGAAATTAAAGAGTGATTTTAGAAGGGTGTCATTAAAATAGAGATTTTATTGAGTTTTGCACGTATCTCCGATAATTTGAAAGTAAGGCATGGAGTTCAACGAGGAAGTGCAAGAGCTTTTACTATTGCTTAAAAACGACAACATTTTACCTATCTAGTTATAGGTTAAGATACTATTAAAATGTGACAAAGTAAAACTGTTCCAAATTACAATATTTGTACTGAAATAATTTATCCATGATTATTAAATTATTTTCGGTTTGCTGTATTTTACTTTATAATATAAATTAAGTAGTGCAGTTTAATGTACCGTGCCGCAATATTAATTATGTTTATAATTTGCTTAAAAACGGCCATATTTATAATAGTTCAGTTATGTTTTTGTTCATTCGTTTTAATATAACATGTACTAAAACTCCTTACAATTAACACGCAGAAAGTTTAATTATACGAAATAAGATTGTAAGGTTACGTTCTGAATACCAAACAGTATTAAAGATAAAACATGTTCCCTACCTACCTCAACATACAAACTCTTCTAACGAAAAACCTTTAAAAATTTATTTAAAAAATCAATGTTCACGTGGGACGTTTATCGCAGCTCGCATGCATCCGGCAGATTGAGGGTTAAGATTTCCTCGTTTGTATTCAAGCCACGGCCTCAAGCGCGAGGTAACCCGCCCGTGCCGTCCCGCCGTCCCGCCGGTAAAAGTTTTCAGTGCGGACGGGCCCTAAATACCGGGAGATTCTATTAGCGTATCGATGTTTTATGGCCGAATGAGGGTTTCGATATTCGACGGCGACATAAAATTATAATTTATGGGAGGAAAAAGATTTTTTATTTTTATAAAAAGATGCTCCTACTTTGTGACTTTAGGACGTTAGCTTATAAGTTTATACCGTGTTACATAATCCAATTATAAAGTATGAAAAACATTATATGTTGAACATAAAATGTAAAGAATAAAGGTAAATAAATTCACCGCCAAATCACAAAAGAAACATTCAAAGCGACAACGACGAAAACAAACATAAAACTCAACATTTAAAATTTAGAGAACACTCACAAAATCCACGAAAATTATGTTAAAGAAATCATTACACTTTCATACACATAGCACATACAGCACACCACCCAAGTTTGTTCTCAACACGGCAAATAAAAAGAACTTTTTACATCAAAACTTTATTTCGCGTTCCCCACGCTGATTCGTACGTGAGACGGACCATATTTTGCGCTGATTACTGTGTCTTGGTAGTGTATGAACTTTTTGGTGTATTTTTTTCCTCCTCATCTTGAGTTGGGTTGCATTTTAGTTAAGCTAAGTATTTTAAAATTGTTGACGAATTTACATTTTGGCTTTTGGTATAAAGTGACGCAAAGCTGCATTTTACGAAGAAAACATCTTCAAGATCTGAAAAAACCTGTCTCGCGCTACTAAATAAACAAAACACTATCTTACCGTACACTCGTATTATCGTAAATGGTAAGCAAAGTTTGCATGTTCTCCTAATGAGGTGCAAGGAACCCGACACCGCGTCTAATACATTCGATTTGTTTATAAACCCGGTGCTCACACGATCGTCTCCTGTTTGTACAACATCGAGTTTCTCACGTACTAATGAATTAAAAGGATTATTCCGTTGTTATTGTAGTACGTTCACTCGTTCTGAACATAAAGCTTATTTGTTTTAAAATGTGAAGATTCAAATGAAGGTTTTTTCTTTTTCCTTTTTGAAAACAAAATGGAACCTGCTTAAGGATTTTTGTGATGTTATTTCGGGACGCTTGTTTGATTTTTTTAACTTGTCTTTTGTATTTCTAAAGGCACCTATTATATATTTGAGATTCAGACGCTTTTGAATAATAATGTGTAATACTTACTACATGCATATTTTTTAATTTATCATTAGATTTTTGGAAAGTTTTTTTTTATACGTACATTCGTTGCATTAAGTAACTACCTACACGTTTGAATCTGTTTGGTGTTCGCGTTATTCGATGCATTTTAAGTCATTGCAGAATTTATGTTTGTACAATGTACTTAAAATCAAATTAAACAGAAAACATGTAACAAAGTTGAGACTTTAAATAAACTTCCAACTTGTTGCTATTGCGATAAGATTGACGTCACAACTCACAGTCAAAATATAAGTTTGAAACAAAATGAAGAAATAATTCAGTCTAAATATAGAAAAAAACTTTAGTTTATTTTAAGCAACAAGTTTATTTTGGGCATTTGCACGCAACAGAATTTGGAGGTTGTTGCGCGACTTGCCCTCGTAATACGGTTTCAAATATTTTATGACACTCATAGGATTGGGGAACTGCTATTAAGTAATCAATTCTTTTAACTTAATTAGTAAAAGTTTAATGCTTGTGGCTTCTATATGGGAAGAGGCCTTTGCCCAGAAGTCGGACGTTTATAGGCTAGTATTATTATATTAGTAAAATTTTTGCTCCTATGCCATACTTTTAATAATAAAAGTAGGGCATAGGAGACTTAAAATTTAAGATAGTTTGATGTTTAATAAATAAATAAATAAATAAATGCGGACAATATCACATACATTGCTCTGAACCCAAAGTAAGTAGCTAAAGCACTTGTGTTATGGAATTCAGAATCAACGAAGGTACCACAAACACCCAGACCCGAGACAATGTAGAAAAGTTTGTTTCTACATTGACCCGTCCGGGGATCGAACCCGGGACCTCAGAGCTAGCGACACCTTGAAACCGGTGCGTACGCCACTCGACCACGGAGGTCGTCAAACGTTAATCTATCACATAAACGGCGTTTTGAATTGGGTCTAGTTATATTAAGGTAACGAAGCTTATATTACTTTGGTGCCAACGTGTGGTCAATGTTCGTATAAGCTTCAACAGTATCTTTTGTTCTTGGAATCTCGTCATCTGACTACAGACCTAATACTGTAGTTCATTACTGATGAACAAAGCTCGTTTTCGGGGTTCAGTCGGCTTCATGTGTAAAAGTCGCATAGCTAATGGATTAGCGGTGGTCATGTCCCGCACAATGGATGTGGCATCTGATGCAGCGACACGCGGAAATTGGACAAAATTGATGTTCTGCGGTCGGTTCCCAGTTTTGCATTGTCCGGTCTGTCAGAGAGATTGATGGATTTTTTATATTTGAGGTGTTGGTTGTGGCTGCTTTAATTTTGTGGTTGTTACTGTGTGGAGTCTTTGATTTTGAGCTCGTATATAATACATAATTTCTAAAAATAATGAAGCAAAAGACAGATACAATAGTCATTGGTTAGGCAATAGAAACATATTTTCTTGGAGATATTACGAGGAACATTGTACCTATACCTGACTCAGGTAAAGGAACTGATAGTCATATAAAATAACCTAACTTTGAAAGTTATGTTACGAAGTTAATTTGATTAAATGATGCGTTAATTAGTTACACTTATTTTTTGTGTTTCTAACTCCTTACTTGAATGAAATAAAAAAAATGAATTGACTTCGTAATTTCGCAGACATAAAACACGAAATAACGACAAATATTAAATAAAAAAAACATAGCTAAAACCGCTTCCAGTATAGAGTGACATCTATGTAATCATTATACACGTATCCTACATCATTAGTGAAAAGCACTTTCGTTATTGTCGTCGACCGATACGGCTTAATAGCTCCGTTTCATTTTTGCCTTTTAATGAGCACTTAAACAGAAAGCATTAAAATGTATAGGTAATGTTAATGAAAATGTTTTATGTTTGGTATCTCATTGCTATTGATGCTAAAAGCTTTAAATGTGAGGTCGGCCACAGGCCTGTTTTATATGTAATTTACAAAGCGATAATGATTGTTATTCGTTGATTGTGAACGGTTAACGTGTAAATGGATTTTGTTTGTGGTTTGGGAAACGGTTGGGTCGCCTTGTGATTACTGTAGGTGACGCCAGACATGTTTTAAAACATTAAACTTATATTGTTGAAGCTTTAACAATCTCGATTTCGTCGATTTCGAAGTCCGATGGGATTGACACGAGAGATCAGGTAAGAACCGTGAGAAACTGTCAGATGCATGAAATACACCCCTACTTTTTAACTTAACCATAAAAGTATTTTCATGTATACATAATTCATAAAAATAACTGTTTTGTTTTTTAAATAAGAAATACCTTGATTCGTAAAATTATATAATATACTAATGAATAATTAAAGCAAAAGCCCATAATATTGTTCTCACCACACACGACACTAAGGCTTGAAATAACATGTCAAGTAAGAACGAGTCAAACGACAGACGTACTCGGATCCCTTTGGAGCGAAAGTTGAAATTATATTAATTGAATTTCACTGTTCTTGCGATGCTGTTTCATTACCCAGTGATTTATGACAGCTGTCTAAACTTTACTAATTAACGCAATTCATATTTTAGTTTTTCACAATACAAATTAACAAGTTTCAGTTTATTAGAGTATTTTCTGTACCGCGTGTTTGGAAAGTAGGTAAAAAGTTGCAGGACCTTGATTTACCGCGTGAACCTTGACTTTTAATAAATAACTGGTTATTCTAATTTCTATTGTATTGTAGGTTCTCTAATGAAGACTAGCATAGACTAAAAATGTAAGAGATATAAAAATTTGTTGTAGAAACAAATAAATCCTTATAAAAGAATAAGTATACCCGACTAATTAGTTATAACTAGAGATTGTTTTCCACAACATCTTGCAAAAGGTCGTCAGCTTTCCCTTTTATAATATCACGAATAAAATGATCTGAGCTTGAATATTGTAGAATATTATTATAACAACGTTTAATTTGTTTTCCTTGAAGACCGGAGGTCGAAACTTAAGAAGGTACTTAGCCGTAAGGCGGAGCATTGTACTGTTTTCTTTTGAAATGTCTAACTTCAGGCGGAGATAAGAACGTATCCAAGACGACGCGCTCAATCCGAATTGTATTTCCATGAAACACTTACGTTTCCACTAAGAACCTTCCGTACATGAAGCAAAAGTAGTTTTTAAAAGGAGTACCTAGTGATGAAGGACGAATTCTTGTTAGTATTTCTGGGTTTTTTACTCTGTTGTTTCTAAAAGTGGTTTCAAGAGTTCTGGCGTACTTAACGTTCGTCTTTAACTTTCACTTTGAAATGAAAAGAAAATGAAACTCACACAGTTATACGTAAAGGAGATAATGTGTAGGCAGCCAAAATTTGTCTTATATATAACACGTCACAATTAGTTGACGAACAAAAGTCCCTGAGAAGTTGCGACGTTGTGCCAGCCTCTTAATTGGCAAAAGTTTCTTGTCGACGAAAAACTGGGGGAGAGCGCCTCTGAATGAACGGATGAACGAGTGAACGATCACAGGAGCGGGAGACGCCGAGAGGTGTAATTAGTCAAAAATTCCCGCGAGGTATCCGTTCTAGCTGGCAGTGTAGCAAAAGTAGTTAGTTTTTGTTGCGAACGTAATTGCTTTTCTTTCGTACAACCCGAATATTGACAACGTTATTTGTATGTATAATTAAGAGAAGAAAATGTCGAAATCGATTAAAATACTCTTCATCTATATACGCTAACAATCTTGTGTAGACGTACGACACACACACAAAACTGACAAGGGAAAGCAATCGAGAATGTGTAAAGAATGTGGGGCGATCGGGTACCTATATAAATTCACCTGATCAAACAGAACGAGCTCAGAAAAAAGTAGATCCTGAGAGAAAAATAACTGTTTACTATTTATTGGCAAGTCTTTGAGAACACTGTTATAATCAAAGTTCAAAGTGACTATTACACTCAACCGTTAGAGTCATGTAATGGAAAAAATATTCAGGTCAACACACCAGTAAATTATGAAGTACTCAAAGGCCAAGGAAGAAGTTTGCACATAACATCGTAATATGTAGCAGAAAAACAAATATTTGTACACTACCTCATGGTTACGATCAAAAAGTTAATGAGTATTTTTATAGCTACACAAGTATTAAAACTCGCAAACATTATGACGAGCAGTCGTCACGTAATAAAAGCGAAACGGTACAAAATATGCTCAGAAAAATGAGCGTCACAGCGGGACAGAAAGACGTACAGTTGCTCTCATTAGCCTCTAATTACAGGGGTCCGAGTCGAGCGCCGCCGACCGCCGGCGGAAATTCAAATTTAAATTTCGTACGTTCTACTCTCGCAAATTGCGATTTTTCACCAATAAAAAAAGGCAATACCGAATCGAAATTTTAAACGGTTATTGTTTCCTTTTTATGTTAATGACTCGTATTGAAATTTTGTAACGGATGTTCGGAAATCGGCATCGGTCGTTTAACTCCGGTAACGGTCGGGCAAGATTGAGTTCCCAACGTTTTTATTGTTGTTACTCGCTTTGTTCGCGTAACGGCCCTTAATTGTTTCTCTTTTTCGAGAACACTTTCCTATAAAAGTGAAGGCTCCTTTCGAAGAGATAGTACAATATAAATTTTCTCATCAACTCGCAGGCTCTTTTAATAAAAATATAATAATCTCTCTCCACGGAACACTTCATTAAGGCGCTCAAAGAGGCTCGGCGGCGATTATCAGTCCCGATAGCGTTTAGCACGGCAACACCATATTATATTAAAATATTTTTTTATACCGGCAAACTCATCTTTGACCGCGAGCGGTGGGCGAGGGTCCTCCCCTACTTTTCATAATTATCCCTCCCCCCGTCATCGCACCGGTTGAAATCGCATATCTTTAATTTCGGCCGTCGCGTCAGCTCCGAAAATTCCTTGCATTCGTAAGAATTAAAGCGGACGATAAAGGGAGAGCTGTTACTTCTTATTAGCGACGACACTAATAACCGTTCTAGCTGTCCTCGCGTGACAGTTTTATGCTACACAAATTAGAAAGCAAAAACGTCCGAGTGGTTTTCTGCGGCAATCCGTAACAAAGGGGAGCTGGCATTCGCGAGGACAACTTTGGATAAAGCGGGCTATTCGTGAGCCGTTTGAAAGGAGTTAGGTGTCGCGCATAGTCGCTTACCGGGGCATGCGCCGGCGGGCTGGCAGCGGGCTGCAGGCGGGCTGGCGTGCGGGACGCCGGGAACATTAAAACGTTCCGCGCGCTCGCCCGCCACGCCATGCGTGATGCGCACCGGACCATCATTTTTAAACTGAGTTTTGTTTATAAACGTCACGATGTCTCTTCCCTTTTTATTTGGTCCGCAGGTTTTGTTTTTATTCGGCCGACTCTGCCGCGTATTATTACACACGCCGCGTGTGTCGTTTACGTAAATCAGATGTGCCGTTAAAAATAATGGCGTGAAATGTAATGGATGTAAAATTTCAGCGTTATGGTAGTATTGGGGTGTTCATTGCGTGTTACGTATTAACTGTCACATGTTTACGACACGCAGTTATTGTTAACTTTCAATTATTGTCAATTCGATTGTTTGTCTGTTTTGGTAGCTGTTGGTCATCACGGACCTTTATTATTAATAAAAACATCGGAAATGTTTGTATTATTTGCGGTAACTGGCAGGAAAGAGGCCATTATTTATCGTAAAAATATTATCCATCCTATAAAATATAAGCGTCGAGACAAATAGAAAGTAGCTACTTTTTAACTTTTGCCATTTCCCATTATCATTTTGTAGGCATATGAGAAATTAAAATATAAAGCTTTATTAACACATTGCTCATTATTTAACTGGTTCAGAGCGGTTTGCTTTTGATAATGGATAATAAATAAGAACATTGCATTTAAATCTTTCCAACAATTACTATCAACAGAATTTAAAAGTAAACAAACACCTGTAGAAAACCGTAACAAATAAACCTTTAAGCCTACGCAGGTATAAACTGGGGCGATAGTCATCTGTCAGTAAACTACACTCACGGTAAGTTATCGTAAGGGATAAGCAGATAAGCAGCTTTGTGTACTGCTCGTGTTTTGTTTTACGCTGAAATTCAGATCGCCTAAGCTGTAGAAAAATGTTTGTTGTACTTTCCATAAATGTAAGTTCCTTGAGGCGCTATTCATGTTGTATTCATGTGTGTTTGTATGAGAAAGTCTTGTGGAACAGTTATAGGAAACAAATTATGGCCATGTGGTAGATTTACTAAGGATCTTGAGATAAAACTATAGCTAAATATAAACTTTAGTGTAATGAATGAATTTCTGCTATGATTTCCTGTTATTTTATTACTTCCAAGATACACGAAAATAGTCATGTAACAAAAATAAAACACTATCACCATATCACCAGGTCATAATGACGTATCTCTAGACACTCACCGAATAATAAACTCTCGAACAACTTACGTACATATAAGTTGAATAAATATGTAAAGAGATTCTCATTTAGCAAAATTACCGTCCGAATATAGTGAATTCCGGACATGATTTCAGAAGCGGCCCCGGGGAGCGAATTAGTGAACCAACGTGACCTAACTGAAGATTTTTTGTCTCCATGAAATATTGTGCTGCGTTCTAGCGATAGATGTAGGCGAGTTATTAAGGTGATTGTCATATCAAACGAGCCTAGAATTTCATTAAGAAAGTATTTATTTTTACATTAGTATATATTATTGAATTACTTTTTATTACAGTAACACTTGTAATTTTAAGAGAAATTTGAATTATGTTTAGTAATCATTCCAAACAGAATATTTGACTATTATCGTGAAATATAATTCATCAAACTCTCAAAATCACATTTTAATTAGCAGTGCCTACTAGTATTTTTAATGAGATAATTTCAGCTGTTCTTGGTGAATTTTCATGTATAATAATATTAAAATGAAATAATTTCAACGGGGTGAGTAACTTCACCCAATAAAACAATGTAAACAGGGCACAGTGGTACGTGGCTCGCGTAACCCCGGCTTTATTTACTTTCTCAAGAGGCTTGTTTTTACAATGGCCGAAGTTGAATGTTATCGACTTTCTGACTTTTAACGACTATTTTATACAACAATATGATAATTAAGGAAGCTTTGTTGCTTCTAAATGTTCTGTGACGAGATATTGTGGAGGTAATGCAGAGTTTCAAATTATGAAGTTTTTTTTTGTGTTTATCTTGTAATGTTGCGATTTAGAAGTCTGTGAATTTGGTGGTGGAGTTTAATTCAAGGGATTTTGCGGTATTTATTTATTTCCTAAAATTTATCACTAATACAATGAAATGTTCTAATTGTTTTAAACTTTCATAATTTTTCATGTTTTAAGGCTAGTTATATAAGATTGTTTTTATAAAAATTGTTAACTTAATTGTTGCTTTTTAATGTGTATTTAGATCAAAATATTATACTTAAATAGTGCCCATTGTTTAAAAACCTTAACTTTACTTCGGCGCCACAACCATTTACTAGCAGTATCTAAACAATGTCATTGTTACAATGTATCATAGTTAATCCACATGACATCGTGTAATATCGGGTGCTATACGAATGTGCGTCGTAATGATGCAGCGACACATCGAGGCCGGGAGGGTGTACGAGAGGGGAAGGGAGGGGGGGAGTTGTCACCCGATCCACGCATCTGTCATAGCTCATTAGGTATGACCTAAGGGTATGACGGACATACACTGTCATGTTCATAGTGAAAGTTAATATCTTTTAATTTTTTGATGACAACTTTATTGTTTTATTGTAAGTAGTTTTTGTGATAGCTAATGCAAAAAATCGCTGAATTAATGGGTGTAGGTCAACTGACCTACACCCATTAATTTAGCGATTTTTGGTCTCCGTCGATGTGTATGGCCGCTAGGAACAGAATAGAGAGGAAATATCTATGTGCATATTGGGCATCATTTTTATTTTCTAATGAATGATTTTAATTACTTTAAATATTTCTCAAATTATTTACTTCCAAAAAGGATTGTTTGTTGCTTAATTTAATAAAGCACAGACTGCGGTGACAAAATGACAGGCAGACATTAACTCTGGAGCATGAATTCTCGCAGTGAATATTTTTGGTGAAGCCTTATGTTTTAATCAATTCCATCGATGTGTACCCCATTGTCTTCCGCCGCCATATTAATTAGTGTTGTGCTTCGGTATCGGACGTCACTAGTGACGGAACGGTGTTTTATTAAACCAGCTCTTCGTGACTCAATTATATTGAAATCAAAATGATCGAGTGAATGGGAATGTATTTTTTACTTTATTTTGAATGATAGTGCTACGGCGCGATATTCAGAACAAAATGGTCTTCATTTCTTTTTCTACATAATTTTATCGCTACTAGATGTTAAACGTAATCTATAAGGATGAACTTAGGGATAATATTTTAAGGGTCAAGACACCTCAAATAAATACCATTTTTGTTTAATTTATTGAATAAATCGGATATGTTAAGTTGATGACCTAGTATGTGATGTTTGCTAAAGAAACCGATTCCTTTCCGGGTACTGTTGTACTCTCACAAAAATATAATTATCTACTTTCCTAATTTTCATTTAGGTAATTACTACACTGTGCCTACATTACTACCTATAGGTAAATAAATCCCTCCAATACATAATCCGCGCACACAATACATGCGTGCAGGACGTATTGCAGTTTTATCAAAAGGCCACACGTGGCCACACAAAAGGGCGGCTATACAAAAAGGCTATAGTTTATCACCCGACCATGGGAAACAATACCATAGGGTTAATAATAGCCGACCCAATTAATTTCATCTCACTCGCTGCATTCTTCGACCTGAATACTCATTATTTGTTATGTATGTTTTAGGTGAAGGTGGCTTGGAAACAAAAGAAAGTCTACTTTATAAGTAGGTTGTATACGTAAGCGAAAAATATTGGGAATCCATACAATAGAATTAGCACCTTAAACTGTACGGTGATTGTAGAAAAAATGATTTGAATGGGTCATTTGCCATTTCAATAACTTTGGGAAAATATTTCTGGGATAAGCTCAAAACACAGCTATGAAAAAAGAAAATACACATTACATATGTATATTTAATTAATAGTTTAGCAAGTTTTCGATACGATTATAACCCAAATACGTCATAATTATTTATTAGTTTCAATATTTTAATTTTGCGTCTGTACTTTCTGCTAGCTTCAATTAAAACAGGCGTGAACATACAAAAATATGTCATTAAAGTAAAGTATATAACTAGAGGCAGTTGTCCCAACCGTCACGCTCCGAGGGACCAACCATCAATGTTTACGTGATCCTACTTTATTAAAATTCTTCCTTCCAATCTCTTCGCTCGATTTTTTCTTTATTTGGCACTGCTATAGACTTAATTAATTTCCACTACGCTTCACTTCGGTCGTTCATTCAATATTCTTAGTCAAACAAGTGTATTGAATTTATTTTTTTGGTGACTGGTTTTTTTTTAACCTTGGTTTATGATTCGTTTTGGTTGGGCAGGATTTTTATTTTATTTGCTAATTTTGTTCTTCTCGTTTGTGGGTATAACTTTTGGTTGATAAGCTTGGGATAGTTTTATTATTCGCTGTCCTTTTTAGTATAATTACAGATTATACGAAGAAAGATACAAATTACATATTACTTTAAATGTAAAAAATTGTGAGTTTAATATTTATTTATCATATTTTACAAATGGAAATCTCCGTATTATCAACAATGCATTATTTACTGTTCCATTCTTCAACCCTTTGCTGCAGCGGTCAACAAAATACAACCGACTAAAACAATTAGCAAACACGTGTTCTCGTGTAAAACAGTGTTAAATGGCTTTCAATAATTGAGCGTAACACTTAGTTGGAACTCGCAAATTGTTCTGAGCACGACACGTCATGATTTCGTCTCGTCGTTCGCTTAATGAGCAGAAATACGGTATTGCGAGGCGTGCGGCGGTATAGGGTTGAGATTTACCGCACGATGTTAAGTGTTCTACAATTTGAAATTTGAATTCATCGTTTCATAGATTGAAATGCTAAATAATTTTTTAAAAAGTATTGTTTTTGTTTTGGTTTAATAGCAGGGCACGGGTTATTTTAATGTAGCCTATTTAATTAGCACTCTTCAATTTTTTTTCATATAGATCAAAAAAATATATTATAATCTTGTCAACAGTTTTGTTCATCCGACTTTATGTTTCTCAGCAAAACAAAATTTAAAATGGAGATCACTAATACATTAAAAAGCCTGGACCCCGATGTTTAAATTTAATAGCTAGTATTATGGTTAAGCACTTTTAAGATAGTTCTTTAACAGCTAGTTCTTCTGTATTGTAATCTGTGGATAACGTTGTGAGTAGTGTATTTGTTAATTTTACTGATAAGACGCTTACTATGTTATAATATTTAATATACTGCTGTTTGTTATCCCTATCTAAATAATAAATAAATTGTCTTTTAATTTTTAAATGTTTTAAATTATAAAAGTTAATTTAAAAGTATAATTAAATGTATTTTTTAATTAAGATTATTTTTTATCTTAAATGTAATGTGCCAGCCCTAGTAAGGTGCGTAATAAGGCGGTAAACTGAGAGGTGATCAAGTGAAGGAGCGCCGTGACGGATCACTGCCGACGAGCAGTTTTTAAATGTTCGCGAACGACTTCGAGCGAATAGCACTGGGTAATTCGTTCCGAGTTTTTAATTTACCTACTTCATATTATAATGTGTGCTATGAACAAGATTATTTTTTAATTTAGATTATTATGTTATCATAAATTGAACTAAAAGTTTATTGATTTCCAAATAAATATTATATTTTTTTAATATTTATATAAATTTCTCCTACGTTCCACAAACTTGAATTTGAAGTTGTTATATTTTGAAGTAAATAGGTATATGCTGTCAAAATAGAGTCTGCTTATGACTCTACCAATACGACTCTGAGTTATATATCATTGTTTTAAAACGAAGTAGTATTTTTAATATATATAATTATATATATTTAAAATAATTATATATATATAACTCTACACATTGTTACACACATACAAATACTTAAACTGTCTTAAACAATTGTCAGATAAGCGAGCATTTACCGAAAAACGTAGGACCATTTAATAAAGGCGCTCATTAAACTTAAGGCAAGCATCCTCGCGGGTGATAATTACAATACATACTTAGCGTCGCGGCTTCGTCTGAGATACGTGAGAGACGTCATAAGGGGTGTCAGTGTTGGTGGGTTCATGGGTTGTACATTTTGTGTTTTAGTAATTTATATTCGTATTAAAGTTTTGATATCGAATGTGCGGATTGTATTTTGTTACTTGGCTCTGTTTACTAACTTAGAAAGTTAACTTTCACCTAGATTAAATGGTTTTAGAAAAAAAATGTACTAGATTTTTGTTTTCAAAATAATATTTTTCATGATAATATAATTCACGGGAATAAGCGCGTACATGCATAAATACTTTTTTTGGGGCTTGACGTTTCGACCGGGTTACACCAGCCGTGGTCGCAAGCAGACTGTCTGTCAGTCTGCTTGCGCGCGCTTATTCCCGTGAATTATGTTATTATAAACATGCAGCGCAATAGTTTAAAATTTAATAATACTTTTCATGTATTTATTGAAACAATCAGTGTCCAACTAAGCAAAAGGTGACACGGTACTACAACATGATTAAATATAAGATCACTTCAGCGTTAAAAAAATACCCAAAAAAGATATTGCAAAATAACCAACAATAGAATAATGAACACATCAATAAACAATTCAATAACACCAATACATCCGTATTCTGAATCCATCAATTCAAATAGGCGGTGACTTGGCTTACAGCGTGACGTTTATTCGTGTCACCATGACTCGCCTAATCGGACGCGATCGGACTCGCTCGGCTGTTTCCGTCACGCCGAACACTGACGTGAATAATCGGCAGACGTTTTTCGCCTGAAAGACGCTTAAGGACCGGCAGTCGTTGTTTTGTATTTTAAAGAGGGTACGATTAATGTGAATCATTTCTTTTGACGTGCTCATTGTTGGCGTTTCTTTTTAAATGAAGTGTGTAATTGTCTTCGAGTGTACTCGAGTTGGGGGCAATTGGATGGCGATTGAGGATTATATCAAATGTATTTGCTTGGCACAAAGAGTGTTGCAGTTTATGACTAAATAAGGAAAACGTTAAGCTTTTGTTTTTTGACTTTTGGATGTTTTTATTTCAGTCCGTTGTAACTTGTAAGTGACATTGAAGTATTTCTCCCTTGTATTATTTCTTGACTGAACGTTAACGTTTGAATTTCTTTACGTTTATATCCAGCAGGTTTGTTTAAATAAATAGTATGCACAATACAGCTTCCTTTTGCTCTATACTTTACAACGCAGTCTAATAAAGTTATATACCATATTTCCATCCCCTAAAACACAGTGCATTTCATTCTAACATCTAGTTCTGTATTAGATCTCCTTTTAACCCTCAGTATCTCTATCTATTAAGAGCTTTATCTCCTGCCAGGTCATCATTACCGCGATATTGCTGGTAATGACACATAATATCTCTCTATCGCTTGCACTGTGACTCTACTGGAAAATGAAGGAGGATTTAATCAAGAAACGTTTGTTTAAGATGTTTGCTTACACGTGCTGTTATGTTTCTTGACTTGTTTACCTAATGTCACGTCAACACTCAACAGCGTGACAGGTTTGAAATAATAATAAAAAGTTGTGCGTTTAATTTTTTTAAATTATGTTTTGGTATGTTGGTATTTGTATGTAGGATGCAGTATATATAGTACAGCTAGTACATTAAAATAGGTTGGTATCCAATATAGGCATGATTGAATTACGTAATAGGAAGAACTCCAAAGTATAATACGCACGTGCCTTTTCTAAATGATTAGTGTTATAAATTAAAATAGGGTTATAAATACCTATACAAATATTATATTTCAAAATATAAATGAACATATTCTTTATTAAATTCCTTCTGCTGTTAATCAATTTCAAATTGCTATAGCAATTAAGCTGGTAATTGTGATTTCAAATATTCCAATATAAATTTTAATATCCTTTGAACCATTCTTGCTTAGCAATCTTCCTTGGAATACTCTATCATTTTTGTAACAAGCCATCTAGCCTTTATCTAATTAATAAAGGTAGCTTAATTTGAAGAATGTTAGTACTTTCAACCATTTGTCCGTATCATTGTTCATTTGTTTTGTAACAAGGTTTTTTTTTACTAAGTGCCTTATTAAGTTTTTTATCATAGGCCTGATAATTGTTGTGTTATAGCATTGAAAATATATGAAGATGCTCATAAAAGTTATGAATTTCTTTATGATTTTTATTTTCTTATTTAATTCCATTCAAAATACGGACCAAGTATATAACTAACAAAGTATCTTCACAAATCCTCTGGTATCATTTCGTTAATTTTATCAGTCAATTTCGTTTCCCTACAATATAAAGCTTAATTAAATACGTATTTCATATCTGAGGATCTGGGCACAAAGCGCAAAAAATCTTTTTTTCCACATAGTTGAGCATTTCCCTTGCCTCGGGCCAAATGTTTCATGTAACAAGCCCCTGTCGGGCGCCCATTGCAAATACGGAGAGATATGGCCGCCGGACAAATTAATAATTGCTTAGATTTTTATACATCGATGACATTATTCAAATTAATTTCAGTATTTACGAAAATACCCTATTCTTCCAGGCGGAGAATTTTAGTTTGTCCTAAATTGAATAACTAGATATTGATTGATGGGCAATTTGATGGCCGTTCTCGTAGCTAATGGAAAGATTTTCCTAAGAGGCGCAGGCTACAGAATCGACTTAGATAGAATGCTTATGAAGATTTATTCTAGGCTATATTTCAGGACCTATAACAAGGAATAGCTAGCATATTATACAGGAGAAAAAAAAAATGATTGCCATTGAATATAAAAGATAGTAAATTTTTTGACTTAACATTTCAGAACATTAGAAACTGTCACCAATATGGCAAAACAACGTTTTACACAAATGATATGAACAGAAACCATGACCCATTTCTCATAGTGAAGGACGCGGGTTGACGGACCCGCAGAAAGACGTCAAAGCACTCATTAGTTGCAGGACGCAATTCCGTCGCTGTCACGTGACGCGGCCGCAACACGTGCCCGTCACGCCGCGTGACGTTTGCGCTGCGGCCGCCGCCCGCACATCGACCGCAGCGAAATAACATGCGGCCAGCTCGCCCGCGCCGCCGCTACTGAACCCTACACTTATTTTTTGAAGCCAAGCGGCTGCCAAGTGATTTTAAAAACCGAATGTTATTTTTAAACTTCTTTTTTACTTAGTACTTCGTTGAAACTTTTTTTAATTCGGTTCGCCACGCGTTCAGGTTTTATACTTTAAGTTTGGATAGTAAAGCTGTAGACTTTTAATAGTTTTAGAAATAGGTTGTAAATATTTACGATTAATGGTAGTAAAAATCACGAGAGATATAGTAGAACTGATGCTCTTACAAGTTTTATTTCTGGCAACTTTTCGATCACAAAATATTTCTTCGAAAGTGGTACTGTATAATATGGTACCTCAATAAATTAAACATGCGACGTCACACTTGTCAATAAAATTGTTTACTCTACAAATCCAACATCTGATGCGATATCGAGATAAGGGCATAATAATTCAGCTGAGCTTATTCTTGCACACATAGAATAAGAAACAATTCAGGGAAATGCTTTATTATGGGCCATCGGCGATGGGTATCTTAAGCCTTGGTCAGCAAATTGGGGACAGTTTGTGTGTCAGGCTTTGACAAGTTTTATCATCCTTCAGGAGGACAGGAGATGTTCTTGTTTGTTTACATTGGATTGATGATCTAATTGGCGCCGTGGCTATGTACTAGGGAATGATTTTAGCTACGGATTATTCGGTTTATGAAGAAAGTACATTACAGATATTTTTTCCGTGTAAGATAGCCGCTGTCTTTAAATTGAAATCCAAAAGAAGAAAATGTCCAAAAACTTATTTTTCTAAAAAATATTGGCGACAAATTAAACAAATTAACTGGCAGTAACATTTGTAAAAAACAAAACTAACACAACTTTTTGATATTTTCACCGGCTAATTACCCTTTTATTTTCCTTTCAAGTAACAAATATTCAAACATTAGGGTCTAATAAAAACTAAGTCAGCGCCCCGCCTCGGCAACACTTAAGCCGTCATTTTATAGTAGGGTTGTCGAAAATCACGACTGCTAGGCCCTGAAATATGGACTCGTAAAGTATGCGAGATAAGGTGTGTCAGTAATAAATACGGGGTACCGCTGCGTCACAAATACCGACCCGTGGCCAATGAGAATTCAATTTTGTTATTCCACGCGCTTTGGCTTTTGGATTTTGTTTTTAGTTGGTAGTTGGGTACGTTTTTATCAAGCGAATGTTAGGGTTGTCAAAGCTGATAAGTTTTAAGGTTGTTATGTAAATTAAGGTTAAGTTTTTGTCGACTACATAAAAACGTTAGATTTTTCTTCACTCCAAAAATTTTCAAGGTGTTGTGTTCGTATCTTTTCTTGGCGTATTTTTTGACTATTATTCACGTCAAATATAAGATGCTCATATTTCAAGTCACATTATGAGCTAAATGAGTCTTCTGGGAGTAAAATACATGCACTAAGTAAAAGCCCTAAAGGGTCTTTGAGTAAAAAATATTACGTGTCTCAAATAACATAAGTTTAACATAGTAAAGCATTCTATTACCCCATATATAATATGATACGGTTAGATGTAGAACCTTTTTGGATATTTTCAAGGTTAATTCGGTCTGTCGCTGATGTATTCAATGTTTGGGTCATGTGAACGATGTCGGAGGGAATTGGGGAAATTCTCGGGACTTTTGCAATGAGATTTCAATTAGAGGATATTTTTTTATATGTAAGGTTCATTTTTTGGTTCATGATTTTTGGGTTTATTAGAAAATATTGTATATGTAAATGTATGATGGGATGATATATTATATTATTACATAACAGTTAACTGGGTATGAAATAGAAATTTATGATCACTTTCAATAAATCTGGTCAATTATAACAGTATTTAAACTGCGATATTAAGTTTTGCATGTTTTTTAATTATTTATAAAGTTACTTTACACATCGTGTTTATTATTTGTTTATATCATTTCAATAATTATTATTGTCAAATTAAATGTAATACGTTATGAACTCACACTTTGTGAGTCAGAGCGATAAACGGAATCAGTAGGCTAATATTAATTGACAAAATTTGTCAATCACCAATATCGCACAAAAACAATAGCACCAAGAATAAACTATTATCATCTCCCGAGCCTTTTCCCAACTATGTTGGGGTCGGCTACCAGTCTTACCGGATTCAGCTGAATACCGTATTTTACATGGAGCGACTGCCTATCTGACCTCCACAACCCATTTTACTGGGGAACACAGTATCCCATAGTAAGACTGGTTGTCAGAATTGACTTAACGACTGCCACAGATCTAAGTATGACAGTCGGGACCTACTGTTTAACGTGCTTTCCGAAACACGGAGAGGCCTCGGTATGTTACAAATGGTCACCCATCCACGGACCAACCGCGGCGAGCGCGGCTTAACCTGTATTATCGGTCAAACCGTACGGCTTACACTTAGCCACGAGCCCCTCCAAGAATAAACTATTAACCTTCCAAAATCGGACAAAACAGTTACAAAACATGTACCTAAAATAATATAAACACTAGCCCCGCGAATGTTTCCGTTCCATGCGTATTGATCTCCAGGCGGCATTCGCAGGGTTATTCGACATATAGATCGTAATGCGGTCGTTTGCAATGACGAGAATGGTTCGCTTTTTCTTACAGACCCCGTTTTATTATGTTTTTACAGTATAGGCGCAAATTTTTCGCGTAATACCGTAATACCCCGCTTTGGCGACCTCTATAAGCTGCCTAATATCACGGAAATCGTTCTTCGGATCTACATTTGAATAGTAACACTGTGAACGTTATACACTGATGTTGTCTGCGGATAAAATCAAATGGCCTTTCTAATGCTTGGCCTGGGAATGCGTGTTCTTTGAATTTTTATTGTTGTTTCGGTTTCTATGTAAATTGCAGTGTTACGACCTTAACCCGTAAAATGACTCTGTTGTTAGTTTGGTTTTCTTTAAGTTCAAACTTTTTGTTTGTGACAATTTAAAGCGAATTGTGAAGGCAACTATTTTTAGTGTTACATTATAATTGCATAAATCAAAACCGCGTCACTGGTCTAGTGGTCACTGACATAATTACCAGAGGTTTGAGGGTTCGGTTTGTTCGTTACATACATAAAATGTGTGTGAACTATGTATGCATCGAATAAATAATAGTATTATTATGCGCGTTATGCCCTTGGGGACACAGAGTTACTTACTTTTATCGGCTGTAGAAGTCACAACCCAGGAAACCTCAATTCACATTGACAAAAACTTTGACATTCAAAATAAAATCTTTGTATTTGTGTATCTGTGAAGTAAATTGGTGATATTTTACGGCGATGTCATTACCGGGACAGTAAAGAGTCGGGTTGTTTTTACGAGGGGCATTCCCGTGACCCGACGACCTTATTACGACCAGCTAAACGATAGAGAGTAACGAGATCGTTGGACTTATGACGAATATCCGATTGACGGTAGTTGACCGCTGACCAGAATAAGTGTTTTGTGCTGTGTTTAATTGGTTGTTGCTGTGGGTTTAAATTAAAGTGAAACTGGGAAGGAAGGTTCTGTGTTCTGTAATAGTGTTGAATTTTAATTTGTTACTTTGTTGCAGTAGAATTGGATGGTAAAGTTTACTCACTATTATTTTCACATATAGACATTTATAAAGACCTGTATTTACTTATTACGTCGTATATTTGTGCCGTTTATTTAAAGAACACTTAAAAAAGGTATGGTTTGTTATCCAAACATTGTGCTAGTCTGTTTACTAAACCTCTCTAGCGTTCCAATACGATCGTAAGCGGACGCTAACATAATTCGGCATCAAATATCGACTGGCGCACGTAATACGCCCCCCGGCGCCTGACGTGAGCTAAGATAACGCGAATTGCAAATTAAAACGACTTTTATTGACCGTTACTACATTTTGTTAGCGACCACCAAGTGATTTGATTCCCTATTTAACCAGCGAACACGAAAATTGTGTTTTTTGTTCGTGAAATTAGATTTTTAGTTGTGCTTCACACAAACGCTTTATGTCACTTAAGGGACGGGAAATTTCATAAACGAGCGACAGAGAGCTCGCCGTGTTATTAGGCCTACATTGTTTCTTTGGTGAATGAGAAATGAGAGTTAAAAAGTTGAGGCAGTTAATATTAAGTTTTGCTTCGCTTTGATACAAACGAGCCTGCTCCGTACTTGTCTGAACCTTCGTGATTTGCTCTGAATGTTTCATTTGTTATCTGTTCTGTTTTTATTACGTTCAACGCAGTTTGTTGAGCCAATTTTGAGTTGGATAGAATATTATTACAATATATATGAACCAATGTCGGTCTTTATTTAATTTAACCAAGCTTCAAGCAAATTATATACGCAGATAGATGGAATTAAACACTGTCGCTTTTGTTTTATACATGTAAAATTAAAAACATAAACGAACAAAAAACATCAGCTTTGAGTATAAATTAAAGTTATTTGAAGTATTTCCGATATTTACCAAATTATGCCCATAGTAAGATAATGATAAAGAACACAAAATAAAGTGTTTAACAGACATTCAAATTTGATCTTTAACTCCTTTAAAATACAGCTTAAAATAAATAAATGTTTCGAAAACCTCTACATTTCATAAAACTCGCATTCAAACGAGGTTTTTCTTTAGCTGTTTTCCACTTTATATTGTAGGAAAAACGAAGGCAAGTAATTAACTCTCGTAATTAGCTAAGGATGTAGGCTCTTTATACTTGTAGCGACTATCTATACATGTATACTTGTATAAATTATATTATTATGCTCATATTTTAATGTTATGTTAATAAACCTCGTGATTTCTGTTTCGGTTGAGGTTGTATAATGAATTTATGTAGTTAGGAAGTTGTATAATTTACATACGTTTAGTTTGGTACGACTGTATTTTGAAGAGGTAAGCAGAAAATCATTTGAAAGCTGTGGTATCTATATTTAATGTAATAAAGCTAAATAGATTTTTTGATGACTATGGAAATAAAAATCTAGCAATTCGGTTCAAAGATTCTTTATTTACCCTTTATTTAGTGTAATTCATACACCAATTCAGATTATTTAACATTAGGTAACTGCCGCGGAAAAAAAATTAGACAAGTATAACCTCGAGGCATAGCTACTATACCTATTATAGTAAATGTATAATGGTATTTGTAAAGGCACGACATGTTTTATATTAGATTTTACAAGAATATCGATTAAAAGTTAAGTTAGAATAAATTTATGTGATAATGAAAAATCCCATGAGATTACTCCGAAAATATTTCCTTAATACATGGGAGTGAGAAAAAGAGAGGTGTAATAAATAACGTTTTTATCGCCCCTTATTATGTAATGGTACGGGGTTCATTTATAGAATAGCATTATATTCTTTCATTATAATCGAGAGAGTCTTAGGCATGATCTCACGTGTTTCAAACAAAAGTTTTTGTTTAGATGTCTAGTGTCTAGGACATACCGTTTTAAGTTTTTCTTTTAGTTGCGAATTATAATTCACGCATTGTCAAAATTTATCCCAAAGATGTAAATTGAGGAACAATTCTTTATTTACAATTCAATACTTAAATCTAATACAAGAACAAACAAAGACTAAAATTAAATCTTATATAAATAAATAAAACTAACACGCGTCAAAATACTCATCGTCATCCTTGTCAATGGCAGGAAACGTGCCCAGAAGGCTGGCAGCATTGCCACGTTGAATGGCTATGCCGATGTAAATTGAGTGACTTTTATGACCTAAGTTGATGACGGCAATTAAAAGCGGGCATTTTTGTTGGTCTAATTTTTCAATTGATTTTGAAATTATTGCAAAATAAAGAAACCTGATATAATAGTCTTATATAATTATCCAAATAAAAAAACATGTAGATAGATTAGTTCTACTTATTCAAGATACGTATCATATTACCTATATACTATTATTACAGTAATGGTAACTATAGCTAGTAAATGTTGATTATACTGTAGTAGAACATGTAAGCTACGCTAATTAAATTACGTAGTCTACATTTGTAAAGGAATAATCTAAGGGGCATCACACTCGGTGAAGCAAAACATCACGCTAGTACTCCTAGAACGTTTCAACAGAATTGTGCAGTTAAGTGACAAATATAATAGAACAGAATGTAAATTTTTAAACCCTTTGTTACTAATCCAACTATTTCAAGATTTACATAAAATATAGGCCTTCTTCTTTTTCTACATGCCCTTCTCTGTACAAAAGTGATCGTGTAAAACAAATTAAGAGCTGCCGATAGTCGAACATTCCATTACTCTTAAACTCAGTAATCTCCTAAGATTGAGGTCGAAACACCACTTAATTTATAACGGCAAAACATTAACGATAATGTTCGGACGATGCTCGTAAAAAATTACTTTATCGCTCGCGCTGAGGCGTTCGTTATTAACTCGAATTAACAATTTGCAGCGCAATTCCCTACATCTGTACTCCGTAGTTAATAACTTTATCGTTCAATAATAACGTTGAGTAAAAAGCCTTAATGTGTATATAAAGACAGCGGCGCTTAGGCGACTAACAAACCGCCGCGCCGTTCCCGAGTTTACTGTTCAAACTCAATTAAAATGCGACAATTTTGTTGGTCGGGGCGGAATTAAATCGGAGTTACACCGAGCCGGTCTGTCGCGTCCACCAATATGACGTATTACGTATTACGGTGTTCAGGGAGGCTAATGTAACGGATTTCAACATTCCCGATAAATAATTTGCTGTATATTGCTTTTTCGGGTTTGTTGATTCGCTCAAATTAGATTTGAGAGAATTTGTTGAATGAAGTATTTGTGAGCGTTGGTTATTCTTCAACGTCAATATTGTAATAAAACATGTTATGTAGCGAATAATGTATTTTGTTTCATTTTGAGATGATGCAACGTCAATTATAAAAACCCTTAGAAATATCACAATTCTTTTTGGTCGTTGATTATTACCCAAAAGTCTTTTTTTTTTTTCAAATTCAACTATCCTTTGCCACCTACTAATAAGAGAGTGTAATATTTTTTGAGAACACCCCTACTTAGTAGTTCCTCGGGTCTATTTGTAAGGTGGTTCCCTAAGCCTTGGGTTGTTCACGTAAATAATTAATTAACTACCTGCATTTGTTATGATGATACCGAGAATTGGTTACCGTCTTGTCTCGAAGTAAAATTGTACTTAGATAAAATTTGGGAAATAAAAATAAATCTATACGAAATTGAAAGCCAATGAAAACGTAATTAATTAAAAAAGTAACGCTTTTTTGGGATGTCCCATCGGATCCTGTTAAAACTTAGTTCAAACAAAATCTTTCTTCTCAAGCTGTAAATACCGTTGTATCTCTCATGGTAACGCTGTTACTAACCATTACTGACCTTAATTCGACGTCGTAAGGTTGATTTTCATATATCAATATTAATACACTCAATCGTACATATAAACTACTTTGTTCCATAAGCAGAAGTTAGAGACTGACCTTTACTCGCTCCGTCCGGGCCCCGCAGTATCGAGCACTCTTCTATTGTGCCAAACGGTGTGAACAGTTGGCGGACATCCTCCTCTGTCTGCTGCTTGCTGAGCATGCCCACGAACAGCTTCCGATCTGTGGTGAGAAACAAACGGTTACCACCTTCATAAGCGACCGACAAAGCGCTCCCTTGCTAGTATACTCCACTAAAACATCGCCATTCGAGTTCCAAGCGTTATCGAGATTTATTTGCACGAAATATGAATCGGATTGTTGCACTAAAGGAGATCGAATATCAATGTATTTTTTTTGTGTGTTTGCAGTTCATATCAATCAATCCATCGGCATTCAAATTAAAATGTACTACACAATTCATTTTTTGCAATTGAAATGATTGAATACCGGATTTTTTTATATTAAAGTACTCGCGTCTTGAATAAGTCTACGATATGCTACGCGGCTACGTCGTAGTTAAACGTCTACGAGATGCTACGACTCAACACGCTTGACTCAAACATTATCAAAGTTAGCTCTAAGTACATAGTTTGTTGTGTAAGCGTCACTAGCAACAGAGCGCAGTCAAACAATAAGGCACACCACAGTAAGCCTAGCGGTGGTGCGTGGAGCGGCGGGCTTAAACTGGACTCGGTGGCAATTGTAACCAGGAGCGCCCCGAGTGACCGGGCGAGTGCGGACGGCGTCATGACAGGGCGCTGGCGCTGTAGCGCGGAACGTTCGTAAGGGCGCGCTCACACAACGCCACATACCGTGGCACCGCAATCGCGCGACAGTTTCCCGCTGACACCACGGTACCTATTAATTTTGTGTGAAAAACAACTTGTTAATCATGTTTCGGATAATTTGGATACATTTAATAAGTCGTTTTTCGCTTTACAACGATTTAATATCAATGAGTTTGACGTAAATGTGCATACTTTGATCGCAACTTAATATTAACATTGCTTAGGAATTGTCTAAAATCCTGCTTGAATATGAGTTACTTATTTTAACATTTCTCAACATCTTTCAAACTTATGGATTACAATTACTTTGGCTAGTTTCGTATAAATGTATGCGCATTTACGTACATGTTTGTAGCGCTGTGTGCGCGCGCACTAAGTTGCTACTGTTGTCAATGTTAAGTCAAGGAAGAGACAGCCTAGAGAGAGTTTACAATTTTGAAGAGCATCGAGAAATTTATTTGTTGCTCTACTTATTTTATTGTTTTTAAACCATAATAAATTTAATTACTGAGCGTTTTTTTTTATATGTTTTTTGATATTGTTCAAATTGGATACTTTAAATTATACTAAACATACATTTAAAGCACCTAATTTGCGGAATATACAGTAAATATTGTAATACCTTTGAAAAACACTACAAATTAATTTCTGGATGCACACATAAATGATTTTCCAAAATTTCCTCCAAACAGCGCCCTATCAAAGGGTGATGAGTGAGCCGCCGCCACTACACGCGCCCGCTCCCATCACCTTCATCACCAAACCACATGTGATCGTATCACCATCATCACCATATCTCATCACATGTGATGTAACAACAACAGCTCTATGATAACACATAACACACAGTTTTAGTTAATGAATACAACGAACAAAATTCAAATTCAGGTCAACACAAAAATTAGCACATTACACTAAAACGTTGCAATGGTGAATCGACGAGGGTCCCGTAGATTATTAGGGGTCACACATCGATTAGGGGCTACGGAACCCTCTGGGGGCTTTGTTACTCTTAGACTTCTGTGTGAGCATACAAGTACGCGTCACCAAATTATGTTCTTCTTTTTTTTTAATCGAGCGGCATAAATTTAGGGCGTCAAAGGGCTCTTTACAGAAATCAGCGTTCAAATATGTAACTTTTTAATTAAATTAATGACATAATAACATAAATCCACACTAATTACGCATCGAAATGAATACGAAAACAGAAAAAATAAAATAGTTTTTACAGCACGACGATAACTAATGGTGCAGAGTGAGTGTTTGCGTTCTACGTCGAACCTTTTATATAACTGTTAAGTTTGCCTTGCCAACATACTTACAAAAAAAGTAATTACCAAACATGTTTTTTTATCATTACGCACTTTTTTTGTGAAAATAGCTCCAAATACTCAAACACAACTTAACTTCAGAATTAACTTAAGTTCTTTAATCTCTATCTTTCTACATCTTAAAGAGATACAGACAAACCGTTAAAAATTGAGTTACATTTGAGATTTTTTCTACCCCCTCACCAAAAAATTTAATCACCATTCAAAAGTGGTCATTTGACAAGGCATACTCAACGAGGTTGGACGTACACGTTCGCTCACTGCGCGCGCTATTTGACAGACAGTGACAACAGTACAGCCTAGGGCACGCACAACAAACGCTACCTGAGTCCGCCTATGCGCGCCGCCGCCCTTCGCCCCCTGGAACACAAGAACATGCTACACACTTACTCCACCGCTCCACTGTCACGTGACGAGTCTTATTTAAACTGCTCATTATTATTATTTTTTCTAATTTTTTTTCCTATCATTGATTACAGTATTGTTTTACTTTTTTTACTGTGTTTGAATATAGGTATTAAGTTATTTTAAAACGTATTTCTGGTTTTTAATGATAGTTAAGTTTTGATGTTACATGAAATGATTATAGATACTTGTGTTAGACAGCGATGTGGATGAATATTTTGATGTCATATATTTTAGGTTTTAAGCATTATTTGGTTAAAAGTTTCTTTGGTTTTTTCCGTATGGTTAAGTTTGTGTATAATTGTATTCTTTTAAATAAACTAAAGACAGAAAAATCTCGAAGTTTAATAACTTGTGTTAGGACATATTATTGTATTATTTAAACAAAAACATAACATGTCTTAATATTTTGTTTAAGTTTTTATTCATTTACTTTATAATTTAATTGTTGACTAATTTACTTAATAATTTTATCTGTATAACTTTAATTCTAGAATGCTATCTTGCTTGTCCCTTTATTATTCTGAGAGTGCTGTGTACTTCTGTAAGTGACGAACTCACTATGCCTAAAACTGTTTGCTAATTTTTGTTTATGTATGTTCTAGTGAGTAAGTTGTAGAAGTTCAATAAAAAATTTATAAATAAATAAATAAGTTGTTTATTTGATTTTGAGAGAATAAGAAAATAATGATAATAAATATCGTAATTAGTAACATAATTAAGGTGATTGTTTCCATCTAAAAACTGTCCATTTCCTTAAAACAATACTATCATGTGTAACTTGAATTCCCGAGAAATGAAAGAACTTAAAACAGCAAAAGTAGCCAAAAGCCAACTGTTGAAACACTATTGAACACTTTTCCGGGCTAAAACCGCATTGTTCCCGGGCAAATTAAACGCAAACATTTGCTACAATTCGGGTATTTTCAGTCAAGAAAACATGTGTACTTTATTTATCATTAACCGGTGCAATGTGGATTCGTTTATTTGTCGCTGTTGCACGAAAACTAGCTAATATTCAGTTATGAAGTCTGATTGCAAGACTTTGTTGTCTATTATTATGAAGATTTACTCTTGCGATACTAATATTGTCCAAACTAAATATAACAAAATAAAGTTCTCAATAACGCAAAAACGACAGGTCGTATTCTTTTATACTTATTACCAACATTTTTTTTTGATGATTTTTTGAGGTGAAGAAGTTTTTTCAAAATGTAGCTATTACATAGCACTCTTTAAAAATATTGAGTTTGCATCTAAATTCCTCGCTTTACATAATTTATTTGTTATATCACTATCTCTTACATTATATAATCCTACTCATAATTTTGATTTACAAAATCACAAAAGAATAATCAAATACAAGTACAAGCGAGTGCATTCACACATAGAAACAGTAACCCTCTGTGGACACCGTCGCCCACCTTTATCCAACAACACAACTAAAGTCCAATTAGCTATCTTTAACCCAACACTGCAAACAGGTATTCACGAAACTAAAGGGCACAAAGTTCCCAAACAATGCACGCTACCGTCTGTTCCTAAATTTTCGGAATTATTAGAACCGGTCGAGCGGTCATTAAATTCAGATTTATATCCGCCCAGCCGGATATCTCTCCCGCGCGACTCTGCTAATGACCACCTAAATTGAGATAATTTCACAGCGGACTTGATAATAAGGCTGCGGACATACGCACTAGGTAAGCTGCCTTATCGAGAAGATATGTGGGTTTGCTCTTTTGTGGGTTTTTTTGGTTGTTTTTATGGTATGTAATTTAAAAAGTGAAGGTGCGATACGATATAAGGGGAGAAAGAAGATTTACTTGATGCTCGTGTTTAGGTCCAAATTAGCTGAGTTATGCTTGTAGATATTTAGTTTATACTTATTTATGAAATCAGTCAAGATTTGACTTTTAAGAATTCTATATTATGTACAATTGTACATAGTTACATATAAACTATAATATACAAATATACATATCAATATTAATGTATACGTATCTAAACTATTTCAAGTTAAACCAATTATAATATGTAATATACATTAGTGTTAAGTTAACTTATAAAAGCACTAAAGTTCCGAACTCCAACACAAAATCACTAATAACCCTAAAATGAACAACCTTTTTCAAATTACCGAGACTTGTACGAGTCTGCATATTGTACCTTTATTCGGTACGACTTAAAATACTAGAAGTGACCCTTAAAATAAATCTCTCAGACATAATCCCCGAATTAATTTGAAAACATATTCATGTCTCACAGGATTAAGTTCACCGAGATTCTTGAGTGGAGAGCGCTAAAGTGCTCGTTTCGCAGAATCATATTGTGATTTCGTAGAATAAAATTATTGTGATTTTAGTATGTATTTTATTGAAATGCAGTAATACATTTATTGAAAGTTTTGTCAAAATTAGATAATACGATATTTAGTTTCGAAGAATTATATGAAACCTCAACCCAATCATCTATTACTTTCCATTGATTTAGATAGAGTTTCGACATAGGTAGCGCCATAATAATAAGTCAAATTCCTGTATATATACAAAATTAACATAAAGAAAATACGATATTTAGTTTCGAAGAATAATAATATCTAGATGGGATATTAGAAAAAATGTGTATAATTTGTAATTAGTAGACACTTTATAAGTTCAACACTATGACATTGGGCTTAGGCAAACAATAGTTAACATTCAATAGTAAATAAACATAATACTGTTTTCTAAACATGTGCATAAATCAAATGCGACATCTAAGTGAACTCTAACTAGATCTTCAGCAAATTCGGGAAACTAATTCTTAATATGATTCTGCGTAACGACCATTTTAGCCGCCCAGGTTACAAGTATGTTAGATATTCTGACCCTACCTGGAATAAATTACTACGAAAAAGGATTAAATGTAAATTAGTTTGTCATAATTTTATACGAAAATTTGGAAAGTTTAATGGAATAAATAAAAATGAATTGCCATTTAATGAGGGAAGCGAAATTGTTTTTACAATATCGTATTTTATTTATATAATATATTCAGAACAGATTTTAATGTAATATATGAATACCCAATATTTCCAATATTACAGAATATACATAAAACGTACAATTAATTTTCCGCATTAAAATTATTTAACAATCAACGCGATCACATCACTTACATCACACACATACAATATTCACATCAAAAACCTACACTTTAAAATAACGAGTCATCGATACAGATTGCTAAAAGATAAGCCCACTTGTCTCCGCAACATTTTTCTCGCTAACAGTCATAATCGTTCGACTCGTATTAAATTCACCTACGATTGCTCTCGACGCGGCTAATTAGACAGTTCTGCAAATCTGGTACGAGTGGGTATTGTGTAGGGTTGCCATCTCTACAATTTGGCAACCAGGAAAAGACGAAAACCTCAGATTTTAGAGCCCAGAACACGAACATGCCCTTGATCGCAGCGTGCGGGAATTTAGACTTACATTTTTATACCCGGACTACTAAAAAAGGGGTCCAGAAGCTCCCTGGATGCCCCGGACAAATCCGAGAAAACCCGGACGGATGGCAACCCTAGTAATTTGAGTTGGGAGCCAAACTTCATAGCATTAATGTAAGCTAGTAGAGGATGCGAGGCAATCCGCTAGATACGCTGTTGTTTTGTTTTTAGCGAGCAATACATGGTTGAGAGGACTTATGCTTGTTCTGCGTACGAGTAGGCTTTGAATGTATCAGATATTACTTGGCAGTCGAAAGTATTCTTTTGCCGTAGATACTTTATATAAAAATTATATCAATCCTTTTTCTTAACTTTTCTTTTCCAAACCTTAGCTGGCAAATGAGACTCTATTGTAACTTTTTTTTTAAGTTTTGTTTGGGTTCAGTTTCTAAACTAAATGACTCAAACTCAAAAAGGACTAGTAAAAAGGAATGTCGTTTAGACCACAAACATGTAATATTTAATATTTTTAACGCACTTATAATTCTAATTAGATCTATTTATCCACTGTTGATTTAGACGAGAGACATGTTTTAATATTTGCTGTAATAGCAACAGTGAAACATATTCGGTGTTATTACAGTCCGGTGTATGCTGTCCGTTGTTTCGTTTATGGCTACTTTAGCCCGCGCCGGCTAGCCGTGTCGTGGCCGCCCCGGTCCCGCGCCGCAGCCGCAACGCTCCTCATTAAGCGCTAATGCAACACTATAGGTTGGCCCTTAACGCTGCGATAAATAAACTAATTATACGCTCAATGGGCACCAATTTGTACTGGGAATTGATTGGTTATTATACCTACGGAGCTGGCTTACGTAAATCAGTTACGACGTTCTGTCTTAGGGGAATTTATAAATGGTATGGAAATGTAATATGTGTGCGTATTACGTACCCCAATTTCACATTGTCGTAAGGGCCATAATATCCATTACGTTTATCGTCACCATAGAATTGGTTTTCGAATTCGGTGACCAAAAATGTTGAGTATTATTTCGCTGTCTTCCCTATACAATTACATTTATTTTACCTCATATTCGTCTATTGAATGACCTAATACACAAATACGTCTGATTTTGAATAGTTGCACAAATGTAATTTTCTAACTACACAGAGAGTACATAAAAACGTTGGTAGGCATCGCACCTTCCCTAATACCGTCCCCAATCAATCATAACAACATATTGTTTGCTTGCAAGGGATAACATTTCCGTTGTAACGTGAATTTATGAGGGTTAGCGATATTATTGATAGGTTTCATGCAACATTAGCGGCTTGATTGGTAGCGTAGGTTGTTTTATTTTCGGGAGAAATGGAAATTGATCGGACCTGCATAAAATGAGGAGGGAATATGCTTTGTTTAATGTACTTTGGCGTACGAACCGGCAAAGATGTTTCGTGAAGTAAAAATTGATTTAATTTTCGTTATACCAAACTTTTGTGTGAGATTGTAGAGTCGTTTCGTTTCATATCACTTAAATAGCAAATGGAAAGTATTGACTTATTAATATCAGCTGTTTATTTTTTCTCTTTTTGCAGTCTGCAATATTTGATTTTATGAACTTTACATATTATAAAAATATTAAAGTTATCAAGAACGGTATGATACTTTCTCCAATAATAATATATATTTAGGTAAAAGCTCGGTAAACGTTGTGAAGAAAAAGAAGATTTCTTTTTCAATTTTAGGTCCCTATATCATTTTAAATCTAGAGCTCTAAAAGTGTCCTTAAACTGACAGGTAACGGACCAAACCACTCCGTTTTTATAAGACTATAACATTTTTATGTATCATAAAACGAGGATTTTTTCAAACGACCTTTATCTTTTCGGCTAAATATGTACTACGCAGGTCGTCTTGGAAAAATCTTGGGAACCATTTTAATTATTTTGTTTATTTTTAAATATTTCCTTCCTTCCTTCTCTACATAAGAGTAGGCCTGTGGGATATATAAAAAGTGGGATATATAAAAAGTACGAAGTTTTATACATACACATACATACATACATATAGTCACGCCTACACGAAGTTTTATGTCTGTTTGTAACCTTGTAAGAGGACAACACAGAACCAATCTTAATGAAATTTAAAAGCACAACAAGTACAGCAGTACGTTCAAATAAAACTTAACTAGAGAAGGAAAAAAAGTGTCTTAACCAATGAAGACAGGGTTATTCTTCTGTATTTTAATCTAATGAAAATTGTCGCAACTTCAGATAAGCGTGTAATGCAGGAAAATTCCTTCCCCACAAACTCTAGTCTAGCTTATAACCCAGTTAACACGATAAAGTCTTCATTTTCGGCTTGAACGTAAATTTTCCAAATTGGTTATAGGTAGCTTTAAACCGTTGGAGCGAAAATTTCAATGTTCAGTTGATTCCATTAATTAGGCATGCTGTGCTCGCCCCATCGAGCCAACTTGAATAGCCAATTACATTGATAATTGGAGGTCGCGCAGGTGTCTTGAGGACAAAGGCGGAGCTGGGGTGTGAGCGAAGCGAGCCGGAGGACTCGGCGATGCATTCGCTGCTACTTATTGTAATTATGTATTAGTCTGAGATAATTATAGAGCTGATATGTGGTTCTGTGATTGACCGATTGGATTACTGCAAGGTAGATGAATCCATGGATATAGATGTCAACAGTTAGGTGAAAAATATTAAATATAATTATATTCTTTGTTGTTTGAGTTGCGAATGTAAGTTTCCTCGAAATGACTTATTTGTAACTTAACATAATTTATTGCGAAAATACTTGAAATTTATAAAACTTTTTTAAGTCAATCATTAAAATAAAACGCTGTACGCTCACAATTTAAAGCGCAATTTTAGTGTGACGATTTCTCCGAGTTTGATTCTATTTAGTTTATGTGAAGTTATATAGCTTGTTTACTGCTAGGGGGCGCCACTGTACAGTTATTACGCGCTCAAACACTCCACTTAAATCTATCTGGGTTACCGTTCTACTATTATGGTAGTCTACACTATTCTTAAGAGATAGTACAACCTATTTTGAGATTGCATATAGTAGGAGCTAAAATTGTCACGATAATAACAAGAGTGTATATTTATTTCCAAGAAATGATGAAGTCATTTCTAAGTTAGGTAGACGTTTTTGCAGAAGTTTTTGCCTAAATCAATGGCTGAAAATCTAATACCATTACATGAGGTCTATCTGCTATTTTCCCCAGTCTAAAGGGAATACTTTTTCCGGAAGTACAAACAGTGTAATGATGCTGGCAGAGCTAAACAAGAAAAATCAGCACAGATAATAAAATTAAACAATTTAAATAAAAACAAGTTTAACGAAAGGTAAAGTCGGCATGTCAACGTCAATGACATATCAACACAAACTGACGGTGTCACTCACAAAGGGAGGTTGTTTTTCGTGAAAACTGAACGGAAATTTAAAGAACCTTATTGATATATTATATCAAGCAGGTTTTCAACACTGCTTATTTTATTTTTTGATTTAAGTCTTTTTAATTTTTAACGCACCGTTAGTTTAGCAGAAACAAAGGTTGTAGAAACTTGATGATAAAAAATGTAATCAATATGCATTCTGGACCCAATCTGGTAAATTATGAGAAGAATTTTCCTTGTTGAACATTTTCATAAATGTAGCTTTGTATGAAAAATTTACTTGCGTTCTTTTACAGGTTATTAAGTTACAACCTGAACATTTAATTGGAATATTTTTTTACCCAAACATCCTGACGCGAACCATATCAGAGTAATTTATTAACACGAACGGCCCGTCAAACGTCGGCACCAGACATTCTGTGGTTAAGTTTAATAGTCATAATTGGTGGTGTCCGCTTTCCGCCGGTTTCAACCGGTTTCCACCGGTTTGATCTGGTCGAGCCAAATTGAGCCAATGCAATTAATTTTACGCGAAATGGTACGCTTTAACTGCGTAGGGTTAGTATGTAGGTACACTGCGGTGCGACCTAAAAATGTGGTTGAAGGTTAATATACATTATCGATTTGGTTTCAAATTCGCTGGAACTAGGAAACGAGGTCGTTATTCGCTAATATTTTTGTTGGTAATTTTATAGGACAGATATGATGGTTGCATAATTTGGATAATATAAATTATTTTTTTACTTTTTATTTTTAGCCTCCTCCTTTTTTATAAAACTAATTTAATATTTAATTAAAAAAAGAAAATATTTTCGTTATAGGTAAAAAAGTTATAGGTAGCATGAAAATCATAAATTAAAAAATAAAAATAATAAAAATACTGTATGTTTCAGCTACTGCAATCTAGGTTAAAATAAAAATTGCGATGCAACTGGTTTATTATACTTCGTTTTACTAAATTGATATTTCGTTTATATTTTGTATTGGTTTAAGAAGTTTTGTTTTCACGAAATCTGAATACGTATAAATCCTGGCAAATATTGGAGTCGGAATATTTTGCTGGCGTAATTTTAGTTACCAAATAGAAAACGCAAATTACTGAATATGAACCTTAATAATAATAATAATTTCTTTATTTGCATAAAATGTAGGTACAATAATGGTCTTAACTTAAAAAATATAGCTCCAGTACATTTTGCCTGTTGGCATACAAAATTAAAGGATAAGACTTATAATTCTAAATGGGTACTTATCTTTAAATGAGATCAAGACAATTCAATAATAAAAATTGAGAAGAAAAGGGTTATAAATCATCATTTAAAAAATCTGTAACAGAATAATAACACTTCTTAGTAAGCAGTGAAGACAGGAGGTGTTTAAATTTTCTTAAAGGCTGATCTTTTATACATTTCGGTAATTTATTAAATATAATAGGTGCCATACCAAAGATGTTTTTTTTTCAGCAATGCAGTGTTAAAATGGCCTGTGCATAATAGGTTCCTGTACTTTGACCTTTAAATCGCCTATGTTAAAATAGAAAATTATTCTGGAGTTCTTTTATAAGTATAAAATCCTTACTTATATTATAAATGTGAAAGTTTGTTTGGATGTTTGTTACTCTTTCACGCAAAAACTACTGAATGGATTTTAATGAAACTTTACAATAATGTACCTTATACATCGGAATAACACATAGGCTATAATTTATAAAGATAGTGTGTGAATTGTCATTCGCGCGGGTGAAACCGCGGGGCACAGCTAGTGTTTTTATAAATAGGTAGGTACCGTAGGTATATATTTACAGGTAGCCAATTATTTGTAGTATTGCACCCAAGGTTGCAGGTTCAAACCCAGGCAAAAAGCAATGTGACTTTTCCAGAGAAATAAGTATGTATGAAATTGGTGAAAAAAAAAACTGCATGAAAAAATTCGGATACCGGAATCTGAAATCATCAACCCGCAAGTAACCAGCGTGGTAATCAATACTCGTTGGTTCTTTATGTTAGAAAAAGCCTTGTCTTAGAAGTTGGACAAGACCCATTCAAAATTAATTATTGAACAAAATCCCTACATCTCACACCTTTAAACCACCCAAAAACTTATATCCCGGAACCATAATAGTTCAAATAACGTACATAACTTTTAAACGATACATAACACGGACCCCTCACGTTAAAACGTAATGAGCGACCTTTTTGTAGTGATTATAAAGCGATTTTCATCCGCTTATCAGATCCGAGCGAGCGATGCTTGGTGTTCGCTTAGATAGGTAACGGTTACGTGGTGAGGGATTACATTAATTATGATAGTTTTTTGTTTTGATGGAAAATGTGCATCAAAATTTTAGCCCTTTTTGTAAGTATTATATTTTAAACTTTCACACATAGTCGCTTTTGTCGTGTTGCAGCTTTGCTTAGCTTAGGTAGGGGTGCTGAGAAAAATAAAAAAAAAGTATAACGTTCGTGTATGCATCCAAATTTTTCTTATTAAAAATGATCGTTAAAGTAGGCGGTACGTTACATAAAACTTAATCTTTAAATCCGAACTAGACGGAAATCTCAATTCTCTCAATTTTCATAGTTAACACTCATTTAGGGACCAATGAATTGTTTACTTACAACTGAACTCACATAACAACATAAGACGACCCATATTTAGACCAAAGAAGGTTCTAATTCATTGGACGTTCACTCGCTTGACTGACTCCCTTAACACTATTAACTACTTTGAAGATGTCCTACTTGTTGGTAGATGTAATAGTTTTGCTGTTTGTGGTTGAAACGCGTTTTACCGGTTAAATCAATATTTTAACTTCCTTAAAAGATAAAGAATAAGACAGTTTATTATACTTCTGATTTCATAATATTTGAGAGTAAAACAACACTATGATGATAAATCAAATTTAGCATTTTATTGTCTTTAAAGAAGGTATCTGCTGCTTTTTCTGTCTTTAAATGCTTACAAAACTTCTGTACTTACTTTCAACGAAAACTAGAGCCAACATTTACAAAATCACTTATGTAAGTAGCCAAAGTTGGTAAGTCAAAGTACTAGAGCCTCACATTCAAGTCCATAGGGCGGAAACAAACGTATTTCATCTTCTCAGTCGGATAATAAAAGGCTAAACCACTGACTCATTAGTTCAAGATGTTCCCAAACTATTGGGCCGACAATTCGAAAGTGAACAAGAATGTTGGCCAAAGCCGGGAGGCGTGGCCTCTCTTGGATACACTTAGACGGTTAGACAAAGTTCGGTTTTGTCATTAAACCGAAGGTTTCGGGAAATCCCTTTACATGTAACTTGGGAGTTTAGAACTTGGCGTCTTACTTGAATTTTTAATGTTGACTGTGACGTTGGTTATGTGTGAGTCGACGATTATTTTCTAAATGATTTGAAATACCTATGAGTATTTTTGGATCCATATTGTAAGTCAAAACTCATGTTATGTAAAGTGTCAAGGTTATACTAAACTTAACTATATGTTTTTTCGTTTCGGTCTTAAAGTTTGAAAAAATATAGAGCACATATATCCAAAACTTCGAATCAAAACCATACTCATCACCCAAAAGAGTAAGAACAAAACTGAACTACACAAACGTCACATCTGAAGACGTCCGTCGTCCGTAATGCAAACATCAAACAACTTACGAGCCATTAACTTTATTCGTTCCAAATTCGATCAAAGCCAAATAATCGTCGCGACATAATCGCGACCTCTTTTATTTATCTGGTACTTTCTGCTACTTCTGGTACTTGAACATCACTCGTGAGCTGTCGTGACCACTTCACGTAATGGCCGCGGTTTCAAGCGATATTTCCTGACTTGGTGATTAGCTGTCATCGTTCCATTTTGTCGGAGCAATTTTCATTTAGCTATCATTAGGCAAGGAAAGTTTTGGAGTACAGCTCTTATCCCATCGGATGTGGACCGCTGTCCCTGTTGATTAATTTAGGTGCCGCTTACCGGTGTGAAGCGCTGGAGCGATGTGCTTGATGGATATAGGGTGTTTGTTATGATCGTGTGGAAAAATGGTGTTGTTTTGGGTTATTGTTTCGCTAAAAATGTATGTAAAGCATTTTCATTGTTTTTATAAATGGATGTTACTTTTCGTTTTTGTTACTTAACAACGAACTATACTGTTTTAAAAGTAAAGATTTTTCTTTAAGTAACGAATACAATATTTTTCATAAAGGTTATTATGATAAAAAAGTAATTTGTAAAGGTATTGAAAGTTTCAGGAGTTACGAAATACGGGTAAATTAAAATTGTGGTTATCAAAAACTTAGGTTTTATCCAAAATTTATTATAGGGAAATGGATTAACCGATTTTAAATAAAATAAAATGGGATTACTCTTTAAAACATTCCTTGGTTTTGAGATTTTTTACCAAATTTCAATCATAATAAAAAAAATATATATTCCATTTATTTCTGTGTGCTTGCTGAAACGACATAAAAAAAGCATATACACAAATACGCAACTAAAATAAATTGCGTCACTGAAAGTCTGTAATTATTTTGAGTTGTTTTTGTGTTGATTTCGTATGAATACTGATAATTACGAAAACAACTCTTTCATTAACTTGTTAACATGTCAATCCATGCGTTAAGCTTGGATTTATTTAAATACTTCGTAATATTGTCGAAGAGTAAAGTAATTGTAATTTTTGTTTTAATTGGGAAATTGTTCTTTATTTCAGACTTCATAAAAATAAGAGTTATTCAGCGCAACTATAATTACACACTACTGCAGTTAAATCTCAATTACTATTGATTAATGTAAAATAAATGACTATTAAAAGTCACGTCTTCGTAGTATTCGCATTCTTTTACTAAACTCAACATATACCTACCTAATTCTTATATTTAATGATGTTTATTGTTCTTATAATAATTTACTAAAAAGAAAAGTATTTTAAGTACTTTCTAAATATAATCTTACTACAAGTATCAAAACACGAACAACATTTACTTGAGCACAAAAATGTACAAGCATTACTCATTTCACTCAACCAATCAATACTCTGTAAAGACGGTCAGCAAAAGAATGTAATACTTAGATACTAATAGCGTTTGACGTTTTTTCTGACCCTCCTTAGTAGCGAGGCGGTGTTACTTTGATAAATTGAACTGCTTGAGTACGTGCTAAAAGCCTGTTACACTCATTATCGTGGTTTATATTGTTGTTGAGTAAATTATTTTATTAGTGAGTGGTAAATAATGTTGTGATAATTAAAATGTAAATTCGTTACATTATTATTAGTATATATTTTTTTTTTTTATGTAGGTGGTATAAAAATTAATACTGAGACTTCGTTTTGGAAGTATTTTAACGCCTATTGCCGGAGTTCCAACATATTTGTGTCATATACAATATATATACACATATTATTTGTAATATATGGCCCATTTTGTAACGTATGATACATTTAAATTTTTGACAGAAAACAGAAAAAAAAACCAAAACATTTTTTAAATTACACAGGTCTTTTAACTCATTCAAAATCAGACTAGCAATAAACGAATCTAGCACTCAAGCATACCATACATCATCACACACCATATTTATTTCCAATCAAAACTAAATTACAAAAAATCGAACACAAAACAATTAAAATCAATAACAAAACACACTCGTATCGCAAATGTACCACAAGCCAGTGATAATGACTGGTCCGGGTTCGAACGGTTTAACCATTGAATGCCATCGAATGCCATCGATTGTTTAATGGCGCGACACTACTGTCTGTTCTTAGCTTTATAATGACTTCATTTGTATGTGGATGCCTCATTTGTATGGGATTAGGTTTTAACCACGGGATAGGGTAGAGGGAGGTGTTTTCTCTGATTTTAATTGGGTTTTTTAATGTTATGTGGCTGCTGATTATTATTCTTCTGCTTGATTATTCTTGTCAAACGTAATTAGATAAATACACTGTACTGAAATTATTATTTTTTATCTACGTAATCCCACAAACATTAATTTCTTACAAAATAATTGTATTGAACAGCATTTTACAGCTGTTCAGATGTTATCTAAAAATTAATATAACCTAACATAAAAATCTCTACCATTGAATAAAAAACTCCAAGGATATACCTGTTAAAAACACATTTTGACTGTACCACACGATAAGAAACTACAAAAAAGAATCGATATCTAAAAGTAAACATATGTACTCAACCAATTATTGAAACTTTAAAATGCTGTATATTTATTGATGTAAGGCTCTTTATACAATAGACAACACAAGTCAACGATACCCAACGACTTTAGTGTCCAACGATTCCAAGAGTTTGTATGGCAATAGTCGTTTGGATACTAAGTCTTCGATTAGCGTAGACTTGCGTTGCTTAGTGTACGAAGGGCCTTATAACTATAACGAGCGGCCCTAATATACCTTATACGTCAGTTTGGTAAAGGTCATTGCAATCTATTATTGAGGTACAGCGGTCATTTCTTATCGATCACCTATGAATTAGTGATACGGTCCCGAGCTATTGTGGAGAGAAGACGGGTCAATGTTGCCTTGTAATGGTTTATTAACTTCGTATTTATGACTGACCTTACACGCGACCTTAGGAAATGTTCGTGAAGGATTTGGCTTGGGAATATGTCAAAGAAAGATAATAATAATAATAATAATCTTTATTGATAAAACACATTATTTTACAGACATTTTGAAGCCCTAACTCGCCCTGACAAAGATAATTATTATATATAATATAGGTTCGTATATCTTTTATAGAGTTCTCTAGGACGTGAATATAGTTTCAGAATATGTCATAGAAAGATAATTATTATATAGGTTGGTATACCTTTCATAGAGTTTTGTATGACTTCATGACGTAAACTTATTAATTGTTGTCACGAAAGAGGATGGTAATAATTTACCAAATTGAGACAGAAAGTGATTTTTGAGAAATAAACAAAGATCGTTCATAATATAATACACTACATAAGATATAATAAACATTAATCTCGATAATATCGGTGGCTACCAAAAATGTAATAGCACATAATAAATACCAACAATATTGCATAAATTCCCGCGTAACCTAAAATTCCATCGCAAATTGAATTATTTATCAAACGAGCTGATATTAAAACGATTTTATAGTCTATAAAGTTTGGAATTATTATTTTAATGTTAATAGCATCAATAAATCCCGTTTGTAATGGGCGTGGACGTCACAATGTTGTGAACAAGATCGCTCGTCTTCAGATTATTACATATTGCAGCCTTTGATGTGTGAAGGACGTTTGGTAATGCAAATTGAATATGGGTAACAAAGATATACAGAAACAAAAGAAGAGATAATAATCCAGGCTATAAATAAATAAAAAAAAAAAATAGAGAAGGCACGAGCATTGATCACCACGCTTGCTCTCTGCGGATTGGCGATTTCAGATCCCAAATTTTTGAATCCAGGTTTCCTCACGTTGTTTTCCTTCACCGTTTGTCAGAAGTGTCTTAGAATAATAAGGAAAGTACATATAACTTTGAAAAAGCCACATTGGTACTTGCCTGGGTTCGAACCTGCAACCTTGTGCATACAATTCCGTTCATTGAACCGCTAGGCCACCACGACATACAGAGATACTGTATTTTATTACGTTAGTGCATAAGCATTCAACTTGAATAATTTTTCTATGTGAATATTCAAATTGAGGGAATTAAAATATGTTTAATATCCTTAGCCAAAACGTTTAAACTGTTCTTTAAAACGGTAAGAATTTAGCAAGCATGTTCTATCAAAAACGTGGTCGTTACGTGGTCCGATCGATGCATATAATACTCCTTTAAAAGTTGTACGTAGTGTAATAATAATATGCTTTATACGAGCTACGGGTCAGCCTCGATTATGTAAGAGGTTAAGTAAGACGAAGTATATGAATGTAGCTGTAATGATAAATAATGTCTCTGTTTAACTTGCCAAGGAGAAACTACACAAAAGTGTTTTTCAAGTCAAACACTAAAAAAACTAAAAGTCATTTCTAAGGAACTTTAGCGGTACAGAGAAAAACTATACACAGTGATGGAAACTTGCAAAAACTGTTTCCCTCTTAAGCACCATTCCGTGAGTTGCAGGAATAAATCAGAAATTAGAGGGAAGTGTTGTACTCGAGAACGTACCGATGCGAAAACTAATAGTCGAATAATCGAATAGTCGAGTGTCCGAATATTGAATCCCCTCACTCGATTCCGTTTCGAATAACAGAATTTAATTGTGGAATTTGTACTGTTATTAATAATGTAATAATTGGAGATACGAGTTGAAAATTAACATTAATTGGGGTAAAACAGTTTTCGAAAAGAATAAAGCATATTGTAACAGTTTATTTTGTTGAATCATTTGTGTAGCGAAGAGAATTTAATGAAATGTATGATTTTATAAATGATGCACTGTGGGTAATGAGGGCTAAAGCGTGTGAATTCGCCGCTAGAGGCGCTAGTGTAGCGTGAGGTCTCCAAAATGTCACTTGTCACTTTAATGGGTGGGCTGCGCGGTTTTATTTATTTCATTTAAGTTTAATTTTGAGGTATTACAAAATATTTAATTTAAAACATCCTTATTATGGCAAATACGAGTTACGGGTCAATGAATGTCAATGCTTTAAAAGTGGAACTAAGAAAAAGAGGTGCAAAGTTAAGCGAACTGAAAGAACAGCTAATTCAGAGGTTTGTTTACTGTTTACAAACAAAATGTTTTGTCGAAATTAAGCTTCTTTACCGAGTTTACAGCTATGTTTTTCATTTTTTATAGACTTTAGATCTTTAGATCGGGACCTCACTCGCCAGTGGCGCCAACTGGTGAGCACAAAAACGGTAGCCCTCATTGAGCGAAAATTTAATATTATCGATAAAGTTATTTGACCGTATTGACTTTATTAATTTCTGATAAATTAAGAGAAAAAATACTGTTCCATTAAACTATCAATTGATAATAAATTCCAAATTAATTTATAGTAAGCGATAAAAGGAAAAACGATCGCAAAAAAAAAATGTTTCAAAGATCACGTCACTAGTGTCGACAGCCTGCACGTTCCGTGAGAGTTAACCATAAGAGGGAGATTCCCACTTATAATTTATTAACAGGTCATAAGTGCTAAAATGTGTACATTCATAAGTCCAGAGGCACGTGCTGGCTCTTATAAATAATTCAACGTATCTTGTGCTCATGTCTACACCCATTCAATGTTGTGTCTTTCACTTTTCCTTTTTTCTGGAGCAAGAATAATTGAGGAAACGGTTAGGCTGTTTTGAGACCACGAGTAGATAGTAAGACTGTATTAGGAGGGTGCTGTCTGTACTTTAAGTATTCTTATTTCGTATCTATATTTGTATTTTTTTATACATAATATTTAAAAAATATATTATGCTATCACTTGAATTTAATACACGTATGTTTATTCTTCTTCCCAGGCATTTCTTTAGCTATGTTGGGGTCGGCTTCAAGCCTAATCAGATTCAGCGGAAAACTGTATTTTACATGGAACGAATGCCTTTCTGACATTTTAAAACCTGTTTAATAGAGATATTCATAATCACAATACAAAACGTTCAAATAAGGGAAATGTCGCTAAGTTTAACAAAAAAGAAAAACTTTGTCCATCCGTATAAATGTAAGCAGGATGGGGTCGGTCGAACCTTTAATGAAACATTTCCTTTGATTACTTGTCGTTGATACATAATGCAGTGGCGACACACGACACGAGCTACTTTAATAAAAGTTTCGGGGCCTACGTCCCAAAAACGTTGAACTAAAAAGCATTAAGAACCCAACCAAATTGAATTGCTACGGAACCTTTCCTTGCTAAGCTATTTATGAGTGGATAACAAGCGGTCGGGTTGGCAGGCTGGCCCCTCCCGGACAAAATTATAATTGGGATATAATATGCGGAATATGGGACCCAGAGGATTTTGGACACGGAAGCTATATATTTTTCCGGGTCAATCATTTTGTCCTACCAAATGCTATAAGACGTTTAAGTACCGCATACGCTAAAGGGAAGATACAATATTTATACTTGCTTTTACTTACAGGCATTGGTTTATGAAATAAACAGCTTAAACTTTTGAGAATAATATTTCTTTATAAATATCTGTCAGAAATATTAAAGTTGTGTTTATAGGAGAAATGTTGCGCTGAGTTGAATAAATTGCTTATAGGCTGAGTCTGAAATCTGAAAGCATGACAAAAGGGAAGCGGATCCCCGGCCGTCCCCCGAGGCGGTCTCGAGATGCATTTGAAAACAAACAACACATTCGGAAAGTTTCAGTTGCAAACTTTTATATTTCAAGTTCGGTAGTCTCTCAGTTTCGACAGGGTTATTTTGTCGATGGCCACCTCCAAAGTTTCCCGCAAAAGCGTCAACATTTGGTGTCACTTTTCCTTCGGAAGTTACTTTAAAATATTTACGACTCGAACTTGGGCGGTACAAGAAAAATTCGCGGAGTCGTATGGCGAATTTATAGTTTGTCGATGGAGTGCGGAAGTTTCGCATTAGAGTATAATCTATCTTTTCTCTCTTATTTTTGTCGTTGGGGATTTATTTGTGTTTAAAAGTGCGGTGATGTAAGATTCCTAGAAGTTCACTCGCTTGTTTTGTTTTATAGAGATCCGATACGGGGCTTGTTATAAACTTGCAAAATCTTGGCAGAATCTGTAAACTTTTCTTCGAAGGTAGATCTTGTTACCTTCTCATATTTCAACGTAATATTTTAAATTACACCCAACTTCAGTTTTGTTTACTTTTGTTATATTTTATCGACTAGTAGATTGATGGTAATAGGTTATTAGAATATAGCATGATCAGTACTTTGTTGGGGTTTAAGTTACAAGCGACAAGTATTCAGCTTTTTCAGAATATTTTTAAAGTGTTAAAGTTTTGTTATAAATAACAACATCAGCCCAGAAACAGAGAAACCTTTTGATAGTATGCTGAAAACATAAGCATCATCGAAAATAGTAAGATAGAGTCGAGACGACACCAAAATTGATAATTAAAACTGAGATTTACATCGATGACGTAGTAATATTTTCTTCCACCTGCTACAAGAGCAGTGTATTAATGAAAATCACAAGGAAAACCAATCGCTATTAAAACCGTTGGAATCTCATTACTTCCGGCGGTGCGCAGTCGATTTATCTACGTCATGGCGACAGTCACTCCGGCTGACAGTCAACACGGCTCGTAGATAATAAAACACGCCACGAACATCACTATCTATCACGATTTTATTTACGGAACTCCTTTAAATATTGCCGAGGTGAGAATTTCGACTTCCATATTAATTAGGCTCATGTTGGCCATATTTAGAACTTAGTTTTTTTTTTTTAAATAAATGAAATTTAAAATTCAATCATTCAGGAGCATATGATGCGATGTATTAAAAAAATATGATCGCAGTTTTTAGACCGAATGAACATTTAAGAAGAAATAAATGTCACAGAAAATTTAGTGGCTAGAAATAACCCTAAAAGGCAAAAAGACATTACAGAATATAGATCTACCACACCTGCGTTCATCTAGACCAGCCAAAAAACTGAAACACTCGTATATTTCAATTTCATAGATTACTATATGGCTACATAAACTAAAAAGGTAATAAAAACGTGAGCATAACTCAAGTGTAAAGGACGTTAAGGGTCTATTAATTTTTACTTAAAAGGCTCTTTGTAATGAGGCTTAGATTCACAAAGTGGCATTTAACGACATCGGACACGCAAACAGACAAATAGTTGTCATTATAATACCGTTTGTTATGAACGCACTTCATATTTTATTCAAGAGCATTTCCTTGATAACGCTTCATAAAGTAGGGGTGAAGTAACATCGTTTTCGTGAGGGATTAGTGACACTAATGATGGTTCCCCAATAAATAATTACTCTATACGTGGGAGTCTTACATTATGGCAACTACTACTACTTGTACAGTTTTTAATCCATATAGACGAAAATAAATAATGTCGTACAGCTAGTTACAAAAATTCATGAGTATGACAATACAAAGCTTAAATTTTCAGAAAATAATCTACTCGTAACAAAATCATATTACGATTTCAGTAGAAAAGTAAATTTGTATGAAAACCCATCTAAGCCTAACAAATATTCCCGATGTGGAATTAAATCAAATCATTCAACAAAATGATTGATCGCAACACACCATTTTGTGTGCGCACAATTCGGTGGCTCGCTTCAAAGTGAATATTGGTTGATTGCGTGTTATATTTTAATGGGAATTTTATATAGAAAATTTTTGAGTGTATTTGCCTTAAGTAGTTCAAATAAGTAAGTGTGATAATTTTAAGTTAAAATATTCACCTTCATATCCGAAAGCATGTAGAATAAAAAGTATTTTTCTACATCATTGTGATGTACCTAATTATAGAATTTATTTACCTTTTCCCTTTCTAAAAAGAGCACAAGACCATCAAAATGTATAAGAAACGTTCCCTTCCCCATTTAGGTATGTAAATACAATTAATTTTAAATAAATTAGCCTACAGCATTTCCTGTTAAGGCGCATTCACAGAGAATTTTAAATAAGAAAAATCTCCGCTTCCCTTAATATACAAAATCACTTGACGCCAATCCGGTACAAACTATTATCATTAAGACTGTACAGAGTTGAATTTAAATAACTATTTAACGGGGCAATAATGGCGAGGGCACGTACGTGCACCAGATGTTAATTGCTTGCAGCATTTAATAGGCACGCTCAGTTGAATACGGCTCTGGCGCCAGTAAGGTTAGGACGCAGCCATACCGACGTTATAGTTGTAGCGATTTTACGACTAAATGTCGAGGCGACATTGATTTTGTGTGACTTTGAATGGGCGTGTAGCTGTTCGTATCGAGTTTAGTTGTAATATGTTGTTTGTTGTTATTATGTCATGTATACCCATTACTAACCTAATAGTATTTAGGGAGGGTAATAATAGGAAACACTTATTATATTATTCCCAACAATCGAATATGCAATGTATTGAATTTAAGGAAAAAACGAGATGTTATGACATTTCTTGTTCCTTAAATCCCAGTACGTTAATAAACTAATCATTACCAAACTTAAATAGATTTTGAATTTATAAGTTATAATTAAAATTACTTAAAATTGGTATATAAAGTATTTCTCCTTAATTCACAGCCTCTTAATGTTAAATAAAATAACAAGAGAGCCGAAAAAAGTAGGTAGAAGACCGACCAAAATAAAAAGTCGCACGCTTAAAATCCTCCAATCGGCGCTGACCTTAATTTTAAGGCCTCCTCAACCGCACCAGTCTTCTGAATGGAAACCGCACTGATTCCATACCCTGTCCAACTACACCTGTCTCACTCTACAATCCAAGAACCAGATAGCTCTGTCTTTCTCACTCCTCAGTGCATTCATTCGAAATATATTTCGGTTTGTTTGTAACGCGAGTGTCGGTTTTACAAAGATTTGAGTCTCAAATTAATCATGTTTCGCTTTGTGTGATGGTAAACGAATATGAGTTAAAGTTTTTGAAGTGTAAAACGAAACGGTGAATGGAAAAGATGATTTTTGCGGAACGTTAAAGGAGGGAAGTTCGCAATTTCTACAAGTTTGCCATCTCATCTGATAGTCAAGTCTGAAGATTTGTTTGAAGAATTTTGTAAACATAAATCTTAGTTGTGTTTGCCGTATTTACAATGAAATGAGTTGTAGAATAAGAGCATTAAGTATTACATTTAGATATGAGTATTATCGTAGACTTTTTTAAACACAGGTTTTATGTTCTTCAAACAATTTGTTAACTTTTGTTTGGGCCGATAATATTGATTTTTATCAAACACTAGCATTTTCTCAAGGTGGTGACTGGAGGCCAGATACGGGGAGCGGTACATATGGCGCAGAACTGGACCGAGTGGAGAAGATTGACATACAGTCACGATCCTCAGCATTGAGGAACGACTAGAAAGAAGCATTTTCTCAAGCTATCTAGGGTAAACTTCCAGGTTCACTCAATAACCCGCTTTACCGAATAATACCGTATGCCATAGAAAAATTAAGAACAATAGCAAAAACCTTCTCGCACGAATTAAACCTAAACATTTCCACGAAAAACTGTTAAGCAGTTCGTAAGCCTCGCGTGTTCATATTAACAACATAATTGTAATGAGTGCCGACATCAATTAGTTATATTTGTCGTCGACAATTCCCTCACTGTTGTTCACGTTACTGCCATGTTAGGTAAATTAAATTTCCTTGATACGAATCAGTAACGTTACGTGATGTTACATAATTGTTTTTATTTTACACCCGTGTGGATTATGCTGTTTAGTAGCATGTTTCTCTTATCGTGTTCATTTAATTTAGGATAATATTTTTAAGAGCTATTTAATTTTGTTTAATTGTTTGCTAGTAAAGCTAATTGAAAGGGATAAAATAGAAAAGACTGAGTTAATCAACACTCGGTTAGTAGGGCTTAGAATGAAACTAGCCTAAAATTTATTATTATTATGAAGTGTCGGTGTTTTGTTGTGGAATTCTAAAATAATGATATTATGTTAATTTAATCGTTATTTTTTCTCTTATTACGTCGAAAAACAATTTGATCATGTAATGAATAAAGAATACACATTTATTTTATCCTTTAATCTAGAATATTTTTTGAAATCTTTCGATTATATTTGACTACCTCCGTGGTCGAGTGGCGTACGCACCGGTTTCAAGGTGTCGCTAGCTCTGAGGTCCCGGGTTCGATCCCCGGACGGGTCAATGTAGAAACCAACTTTTCTACATTGTCCCGGGTCTGGGTGTTTGTGGTACCTTCGTTGTTTCTGAATTCCATAACACAAGTGCTTCAGCTACTTTCTTTGGGTTCCGAGCAATGTACGTGATTTTGTCCGCATTTATTTATTATTTATTATTATTATTTATTATTATTATTTATTATAATTCCAAAATCATATAATAAGTCACATCTGGGGCCAGATATAGAATTGTCTTTAGAATGATTTTATAAAAGTAGCGGTGTCTTGGTGTCCGATTTTTTTTTTATTAATATTGTGTACAGATACGCGATGACATTAAAACCTACACTTTAAAACTGGCTAAATGCTAGGACGACATTTAAAATCGACAACAACAACCAATAACTCAAATATCAATAACGAGCAACATCGGGGAACGTTTAGCAGTTATTATTCCCCTGTATTTGACAGTTACAGTGGCCTGCAATGAGATAGTTACACGATGTAATCCGAGCCCCGTCATGTCATGTTCCACGGTCTAATAAACACATCAACATTCCTACACGTCCAACTTCTGACATCTACAACAATTAACAAGTAATTAGTCCCTGCTGCGGCAGTTAACACATAATTATAAACACATAACAGTTTCGAATATGTCCTCAAACATACTATCTCAATACACATGAATCGATTACATCTAAGTTTGAATCACTCAACCCGTCACCAACTCATTCTATGTTTAAGTTCCAATAATTTCCTCCGGGATTAGGGATGTATTTGACGATGGCCACCAACTGTGAATTATTAACCTTACCCAACCTCTTCGGGTCATTCAGACCCCAAAATTAAATTACAAGACTTGTAATTTGGAAATTAAGTAACTTGTTATTATTTAGTACGTAATCTGTATCATGACTGTAATTCTGTAAGTCAAATTATTTTGGTTGTTTACAAGAAATTTTGGAAACATTTTAGTCGACATTTGAATGGTGAAATTTAATAATTGCTTCAGCGTTTATCCTGCTTTCGTAATCGTTTATGCTCAATATAGGAGTTCAAGGGAAAGTTATTAAAAATTACAAAAACGTGTTGTAAAAGTTAATGGTTATAGCATTATTAAGAATGTTTCATTTAAATTTTAAAATCATACAGTAGTGGTAGAAGAATAATACCAATTTCACTTTGCGTTAAAAAATCTGTTAAAATTACGTGTAATGCCCACTAACGCTCAGAACTGCCCAAAAATCCCTAAAAAAGAGAATACGAATTACAACATAGCATTTCGTAAAGGAGCCGTCAATTTGCCCCCTAATTGTCCCCGGAAAGGTAAGAGCATTACGCCCATACATTTTTAACAGCGACGACCGCCCGTCATCAATGTACCTGTCATTCATTTTGACGTTCTAAATAATAATTTCATGACGTAATAAGGCCCCTTTGAAATGTGAATCGAAATTGGAATACATTCTGAAATAGATTTTCGACAGTTTTGGGGTTTGTAAGAATCGGGCCCCGATTTGAGGTCGGGGTTGCACGAAAGAATGTGTGGATGTAGTCATGAGAATTAACCCATGTCATATGATTTTTGAAAGAGCAAGGTTTATTTATATAAGACAATCATAAACCGCTTTGTGTGTTGATTTTTGTTTAAGTAGAAATGGACATAATACAAAAGATAAACGTAAATTTTTTAATTTACGTTTAACGAAGATCAAAGCTTTTAAATTAGCCGTGAAAGGTATCGCATGATTTTAAACTGTTTTTCAGTTTAATGATAATAATGACCAGGTCTTCATTAAAAAGCAAACAACACGCCATTTAAATCTGAAAGCGGATTACTGAACTCGATAATGCCGGAGTCACGATCAAAAAGCTTTACTTCATAAATTATTAGTTCGTATTTCATGAAGTTAACCGGTAAAATGCTGACGTGCATTTTTTAATGAAGCTGTCGATGCTCGGTCTTAAAGACCGCAATTTTTTTGGAAATGATAAACTGTTTGTTTATTCAATTTACTATAATTTTAATTAAAAAATATGTAACTTTTTACATTTAACAAACATTTTCTTTTGTTATAAATGTGGATTTTTGACTTCTTTGTATTTCATGGTATATTGTTCTTTATATTATTTGTCTTCGTATTTAATTATTTATATTAATAATTGTTTTTGAGATTGTTGCATTGATTTGAACGTAAAGTTATATCAATAGGTCAGGGGGTCATGTATGTAAAAATAGACTAGGGTTTATTACAAAATCATTCAGTAATAATCTAATTACATGTCATTAATTATTCTGTTTAATCTGACTTATAGTAGTTTATGTTTTACAGCAATTTAAAACATTTTATTAACACTTGCTTTCAAACGTTTCTTACTAAATATTCAACGATTTATCTTTTCTGCGTCCAGACTTTCTAAGCAAATGTTAAGTTGTTTAATTATTATTTTTCAAGTATCTACTTTGTTATTTTATAAAGTTATTATGCTTGAAACAGATTGTGTTGAAGCCGTTGTCGGCAATCCCCTTTGTTGCCTAGCATTAAAAACTTGATGCCTTGAGTGGGAAGGTCGAGAGAAAAATATATTGAAAGTAGCTTTTACTAAATGTTATTGTTTTCAATTTTATTTAAGAAAAATAAGTATTTAAAAAAATGAATATTTATTTTTTTACTGTATGAAATGTATTTTTTGGAATAAGCTTGAATGAAAAACACATATAATTCGAATGTCATGTATATAAGCAATGTAGAAAGTTTTCAATGATAATATTTTTAATTATATATTATTTGTCAGCGAAAAATGTTTGCTATTTATAATTGTAATATTGAGTAGTAACTACTTGATGAGCAGTAATTATGTTATATAACTACAAAATAATGTATTTCCTATTATAAAATATTTGTATGGGAAAAGTGTGGAGTTTTGTTTCATATGAATAAATTCTATAATAATAAATAATGAAAACATTATTAGTGTATTTAAATAATAATAGTAAAGCTTCTACTATTTGATAATAGCGTTATAAAAACATTAGTTACCTCCTCTATTTTCGTTGTCCGCCGGTTTCACCTGTATTGCCCGGTTCATCTGTAACAAGATATATTTAATTAATTTATTGAAATTACTTCTAATATTTTATTATGATGTAAAATTATTGAGTCTTAATTTTGATAAATTTGTATTTTGGGGTTGTTACTCTTAAAATCGTCATGCAACGTAAATCTGTCTATACGTTCTTGTCACAATAGAAAAAAAAACAAAAGTTACCTAATTCGTGATAAAGATCTGCAAGTTTAGAAAATCATTTACGTCGTAAGTAGGATATTTATAGGCAATGGCTAAATCATGACAGTTCTTTTTGTAATATTTTTGTAGATAAAGTAGACAATAATAATCTAAATAAAAAAATAACTAAACCATTTTAAAATAGTCATCTCTGGCAGTCAACTAAGCCCACATTAGAAAACGTCCACAATAGTCGTAGTTAGTGATAATTCCATCACCATTACTGCTCCTGCATTGTATTTTATCCCAATAAATGTTAATTTTGCGTTAATGTATTCTAAAATAAACGGGCGTGTTGACGGGCTCGCATAATTAACTGACTACTGAATGCAGGCTTACGGCTACCAGCCTACTCTTAATTGCACCGGATTAATGTAGACGGGAATTTGACGGGTATTATATTAAATTGTCTTTTTTGTTTTCTAGATCATGTTGGGGATTTAGTTCCTAATTAATAAAGTTTGGTTGTTTTTCTTGTAGGGAATAAAAGAGACACAGCAGTAAGAGTGAATAGTGGTAAGGTTTAGGAGATGTGTTGGTTGGTAGGATGATAACATGGTAGGTGGTCCCATTGGGCACATTTGGCATAGATGATCTAATACTTTATGTATCTGATAAGAAGTAATAGGTACTCTTCACAAAATTTGTTTTGAAAGCTTAAAGATTAGGTGTTTCTTAGAACAATGAAAGCAAATGTTGGCTTAATTTACGAGAATCTAGCCTAATCGATAAATGCGTGGCATGTTTTACTTATTTTTCTGTATATTTATTATTTCATATATGGATATCTATAGATCTGCACCCATACATTTATACATTTACACTGAACTAGATAGATTATTATAAGCTACGATTTGCAGAATTGTTATTATGTACTATAAGTTACCAACCTAGCTTTTTAACTTTTAAATGATAAACCGTAAATATAAATCCCACTAACATAATATACTTATATTAAACTAAGTTGGTCCAGTGAGACACTTATTAAAATCTATAGTTTGAGTGTATCTTCTCTCAGTGACTCATATTTCTAAAACTTCGGTCATGTGAGTAGACTTTTGACTTTATTCGACTTTCACTTTGAAAGTTTATTTTATTACTTTATAAGTGTAAATAGTTCTTAATATTACTTTATGTGAGATTTCGGTGTGGATAAAAGTATTACTGATATTAGAACTGTCGAGGGAATTTATTTATTTTTAGTCAATTATTTGTAACAAGTTTTGTTTGATTTGTATTTGTTTACATACTTATTAAATTTATTACTAAGATCTATAATGTGTAATCTTACAAAAGAGGGCACACCACTTTTTGACAATAAAAACTATTAAAAACCTACTTCATACTATTTCTACGTAGTTCCAAGTATTCGGTTGTATTCAAAATATTATTCAGCAAAAATTACTTTAAAGCGTCAAAACAATATCGTGTTTACTACAAAAATCTAAAAAACTTGAAAACGGTTCACTTTGACACATTGTTACTTTATGCTTTTAATATTCTGTCACAAACATTCGAAATTATAAAACGTTTACACTGCAGTGCACACAAAAGTGTCCACACTTTTCTCAAAAAGTGTAAACAATTTTGTTATTAAGTTTTGTTTTATAAATTGTATAGGAAAAGTACAACTCCATAATATCATGTTTGATACAAAACTCAGTACAAAACAGTTCACTTTGACACATTGTTACTTTGTGCAGTTAATATTGTCGCAAACATTCGAAATTATGAAACGTTTACAGTGCAGTGCACACGGAAGTGTCCATCTTTTTCAAATAAAGTCGTGTGCGAGCAGGAATGTGGCCGGACGTGTACGGCCGTCGAATATTCGGAGTTTGTGCTCAAACGTATTTGTAAGGCAGAGCATACGCAGTGTGGTGTGAATGGCGACGAGACAGTTTTGTTTTATGTCTACTGCTAGTACTGCTACAGTAAATGTTTACAGTCTAATTTTAGTTTTTTTAGTTTGAGATACTGGTTAAAGCCGTAGTCTAAGCTGGTGATATAAGACCTATGTGTTATATTTTTGTAAAGTGATATTTTGAGTTTTAGTTTTCTTAAACACATGAATTAATTATATATTGTGTTCAATTTAATATGGGTATAAGGGTAGGTAGGTAGGTAGGGGTAGTCATCTCAAATATCCTTAAAAAAATATGTAGTACATGTATTGAAACAAAAGTACAACATAAGAAAAAAAAACGTCATTAAAACATCTACCAACATCACACCACACGATATGCCCAATGATTTGTCACCAACATCCGGTTCACCAACATTTGTTTACATCGCTGGGATTTGGCGAACAGTTTTTACAGACACTTACATTTATAACACTTGCGAGGGTGATCGTGTTCCGAATTCATAAACTTAAAATGAGAATTATTTGACTCCCCGAATTACATTTGTTTTCCGAACTGCTTTTGTCTTCATATTGAAGAATGGTTGGGTAATTGTTTAAGGGTTACCTTTTTATACAGAAAAATGGTTTAGCTTGTATTTTGATAAAATATTTTTTAAACCAAAATGTAAAAAGGATCCGACTTCGATGATTTTTTTATGTTCCCAACTATCGAAGACATAACAAATTTTCAAATCGATACACAATTACCTTAAAAAAAAACAACACCGTTGATATTTTGAGGACCTTTGATTGACATAATTATTATATTGCCCATTATTTTTAGCTACAATGGATAATTTAGCTAGAGTTTACATTATTTAATATATTTTTGTAAAGTAGAGCTATGAAAATGTAGGAAAGTGTCCCACACCCTGTTTAGAGGTCGTAACTCTAACCGCTATAACCTAGCCTTTAGCTATAACTTTGTTACGACAGTGTCCACGTCCTGCGAAACGCATATTACCTACTGAAGCACTAAAATAAAAGCTTGTAAAAACTATAAAATATAAAGTTTAGGTTGGAAAGTAGTTGAGAAAAAAAGCTATTAAATTTATAGCTCGTTTTTTTTTATCTGCATCTACATAATTCATAGTATCGTACTAGCCCTTTATCAGTGAAACAAATACTTTGGCTTTACTTCTAAACTAAATCAAAGGTTCTGAACAATACTTAGACCCAGAAATTAAAAACAAAACAATGTTGAGGTAGGTCCGACTTCGGTATTACCTATCATGCGAAAGCGATAGGATTCGACACCGACAATTGTACAATTATTGCTGACAGGGTAATGTGTATGACGTACTAGCAATAAGTCATACGAATTTCCATTTTGACAGCAATAATTGCTCAATTGACGGGCCTGTTGGTCTAGTGGTTAGTGACCCTGACTGCTATACCGGAGGCCGTGGGTTCGATTCCCACCCAGGACAAATGTTTGTGTGGTGAGCACGATCATTTGTTCTGGTCTGGGTGTAATTTATCTATAATATGTATGTATTTAGAAATATATAAGTAAGTTTATCAGTTGTCTGGTTACCATAACACAAGCTCTGCTTAGCTTGGGATCAGATAACCGTGTGTGAGATGTCCCGGAATATTATTATTATTATAATTACGCTTTGATTTCGCAAGTTAGACAATACCACTTTGGATAATTCTACAAGAAATAACGTTCTTAGGATTGCTTCTTAGGAATACATTACAGTACAGAAACCTGTCACATACAATTGCTTACGTAAAATTAAAGTGTGTTTTGACAATCCCCAGTCTACTACTAAGTAATGACTGTATGTAAAACCGTCTAAAGATAAACTAAGGAGGTCGTTTATACCCTGAATTAGCCAGCGATGTGAGAAAGAGACAAAATAACATGCGCTATGCAGTGGGCGGGGCGACGTACTCAACGCCTCTATAACTTTAGGTATGGACATGAAACTTATTTTTTTATTTAGATTGTATATTTACTGATTTTAGATTGTTTTTGTGAATGTAGGTCATTAGGTCGAGATGGGATTTTGTTTATAAATTGTTCAGGATTTTTTGGGAGTCTTATTTTTGGGTTAGGAATTAGAAGGTACGAACCTGCTTATTATTGTTTTTGTACCTCTATGTATGTATAAATAATTATACAAAAACAATTATGGACCTATGTAGGTACCTACTCTTCTGTTTTATATGCGAAATTATTGTTCTTTAATTATTTATTAACAAACCTACTTTCTTGAGACTTAAAGTATTAACGTTAATAACCTTTATCTTTATACCTTTACAGATAACCATCAAACATAATATTATGTATACTCAACAAAATAAAAAACTTTCATATCGTGTCCGACCACATTATGTTCAATATCATTATTGAATCGAAATAACATCATTACCATTATCCGTCAATACAAATCTTAATTACACATCACTATTATAAAAAAAAAACCTATCTACTAATCAAGCGTCCCTAAACTTTACGGCCATTGTCTGTCCGTCCATCAACCACTATAATTTAGGGTACTACGGTAATAATTGTATAGATAACATCTATATTATCCTCACACAATACAAGTTATTGCGTCCAAAGTTAAGGCTTAAAGTAGAGGCATCATTAGGTCGCCTTACAATTTTGGACTCGTAATTGAGGGCACGAAGTACGCCTGTGGGACATTAAAGTACATTGGCGGGACATTCCCGGGACATTGGCGGGACATCTTCAGGACATCGACGGAACATAAAATAAAATCGTGGACACAAAAAGGGTCATAAAAATGTGCATTTGTTTTACAGCTGTCAGTTATTACTCGTTTTATATGCTGCCAGTTATTTTTGTTTATTTTATGTTTCTTAATTTTAGATATTGAAATTATTTCATTTGGGTGCGTGTACTTTGCAAACTTATTTTATAAAGCATGTACTTTATTGTATTAACAGTAAATAAATCAATTCAAACGAAGCCCCTAAATTATTAATTAACAGCAACAATTATTCACCTATCCTATTTATATCGTCCATTAAAATTAAGACATCATTAATTTAAAATCGAACTATTCGTCTATCGTGGCGTGTCCGCTCCCAGTTCTACCGACAGGGTCGTCACACACGCGATGTACAATTAGCTGGTCGCCGCGAGTGTATAGATGCCTATCTGCCCACGAATAATTTGCCACAGTTACAATAGGGCGATAATTTGACGCTTTTAGACTTCGTTTTGTACCCACAAATGTTACCACTGTTAACTAATGTTCAGCTACAGTCCGTGTTTCACTTGTTACAAATTAAAGTCCAAAACTGTTATTCCATTATCTTTATTACAAAGTTCTAAATTATACCGTAAAACTTGTTATAGTTCGCGAATCTCGTTTCATAATTGCCGACGCAATAAATCAAGCACTGAATAAACGCTACAATCCACGAGAAATGATTAAATTAAACAAACAACTGTGACGTTTCAATAATAATTTATCAACGTGAACCAGCTACACAAAAAATACAACTCGAATTCTCAAATAAAATGTTCACGAAACAGTCTCAGGAAAACATTTCATTGTGGGCGGCTGTCGGCTTGAATAAATTCCCTGGTCACGTGGTCAGCTGTCAATGGACACTGACATATTGTCATGATGACACCTCGTTGCTAGGCAACGGGGCGCAAACAAACGCAAATGAATCGTGAGATTATTTTGGACTATCTAATGGACGTGACCATTAAGTGACAGTAATGATTGTCGGTTAATATAAATGTGTAATGATGTTCGTGGGTTTGCGTTGGACGAATTTTATTATGATTAGTGACGTTTGTTTATCAAATTTTCATAACTTGTGATTAAACATGAGTTTGACGTATTTTAAATGGTTTTAACCTACCTAACTACAAAATATTTAAATATTAAAAGATAAAATAGATATGAAAATTACTGTTTTTCTTTCATGTTATTGAAAGCCTATACAAATTTCATATCAAAGAAACTCAAATACGTTACTTCAACATAATTTCATATTAGCAAACTTTCTGTTAAGGTTCCATACGAATACAGTTAGCAATCGAGGTATATTTAAACTGATCGTGAATAAATTGATTATTTAATAGTTTATTAAGAAGATCTTATTACTTAACAAAATAGTTCAGAGGAACAGACGAAAAGGACGAGTCAAAGGCACCTTGCGAAGTAAGCAAACACCCAGTTATTTATGCCATCTTTTTGATGCAGGATTACAAAATTAAAAGCCTGTCTGCCAATCTTACTTGCTCGTAAGCCACAGCTTAAAATTAACCTCCAATGACCGCTAAACTAACAATTTATTTTACTTGAATATATTAAAATGTTAAGTAAAGATTTTATGAATTTTTATGTGGTAAGCAAGTTTTTAAGATAAAATTTAAGAAAACACTGCACTCTTTTAAATAAGTTGGATTATATTACAGGCTAAATTGCTTTTAACTATGTTTTATAAAACATAATTTTGACAAATTAAATAATTTTTACACTGACTTTATACGTGGTTGATAACTTAGTAAATGGCATCTACTTACGAGAAATCATAATTTTAACCACCAATACCAAGAGAAAAAGGTTAGGGTAACCGTTTTGCCCATTTATATTCACAACATGAAGTAATCAGGAGATTGCGAAACGCGAAATTTTCTCGACTGATCAACAAACATTACTAAATGACATAATTCCAAAGCTACTGGACAAATCGTTAACCCAAAAGTTTGGCGAAAAAATGAAGCTGGCCCGAGAGGTAATGGGGCGCAGAAAGGATATATCTATATCTTTTACAAGTTTTGGGCGGCTACTGCGCTGGCCCCTGATAAAACTTTTTATGTCCTGCTTATGTGATAGGGAACAGTTTGGAATCCATAACGCGTTGTCGCTCGTAACCCAGTATGAGGATATATGGACTGGACTTGTGACTGGAGTTATGGTAGGTCCTCTTTTGTTTTGGATGTTACTGCTTGCCGTTGAAAGTTTATTATTGGTTTATTGATGTTATCGTCTTCTGTTATTTTTTTAATTATGTTCCATCTATTACTATACTGTTATCATAATTATGTTGATTTTGACTGATATTAAACTGTCTTGCACTAAGTAACTTCTACCTCTTTGGTACGTAACAAAATTTTTCAATTCTACTTCGTACACAAAATACGAAACAACGGAGAACTCGTACAAAAACAAACAACCGTCACGCACTCAAATCTATTTAACATCCCACAGCAAAATTAATTTCGTTCCACACAATATGAACAGAGATGAAAGTCACATTGGAACGTTTTCCTCGAAGCATCCCACGTCCTGCATTTGTTTCACAATACTAAATTAAGGGCACGGTCACTGGAAGCTCCGTTGATAGAGCTTTCGCAATGCACGCATGAACTGAATGTTAATGTCGTGTGCAAGAACAGTGTAAAATTGCATTAATTTGTCCCTGTTTACGTCGCTTTAAATATATGCAGGTAGACATCACGTACTCTCACTTTTTTGACCGCACTGATTTGATTTAAAAATTAAATTGTACTCAAAAATCAGTTTTTGAAATGAGGTCGGGATTTGCATTTTTGGTTTGGGTTTTCAAAATGGAGACTGCTTTTTTTTCTTGCGGAATTATAGCACTTTCATTTCATCATTGTTATACCGAACTCTAATAGTTTTTAACGCTATTTGGAACCCTAATTTCATGTTTAATTTTTACGAAAGTAAGAATATTTCCAAACATGGTATGTGGTAGGTCATGGTAGGTAGGTCAATTAGGACACGAAACGAATGAACACTGTCACACTTGTACTTCCACTAGTAATATAGAAATTAGAAATAAAGCAATAAACTAAATTATAGATTATTAACTAACATAATTACAAATACTTATCAAATAATAATAACTTAACTTAATTTTGGAAATAAACTAAAAATAAAACTGAAATAAATACTAAAAAATAAACTTATCAGATTTAATATTTCTACACTTGTTTTTACGAATCATTGCAGTTGTTTTTTTATAAGCAGTTTGATTATAAAAGTTTTTATTCTATTGAGGTATATTAAATCTGAATTTAAATCTAAATCTGTGTAATAAAAGTAAAGTATCCTATCAGGCAGCTTGATGACAGCACCATCTTAAGCCTTATCGCGAAGATCTCTGAACTTATAAAGATTTAAAGACGAGGCGATTGTTTTAAAGATTCCCTTCTCTATTGATTTAAAAAAAAACTTTATCGGAAGTAGGACTGTTTATGAGTTTGGAATTTTATGAATTGTAATTAGAATACTAATTTTATGTTTTTTGATTCGATATAAATTGAAATGGATTGAAAATTATTAATTACACGCAATAAAATAAATATGCTTTGATTTTAATCCCTGATAGATGAGCTATATTTTTTATTACTTTGCACACGGTTAAAAAAATAAAACACAAAATAAATTGATCAAATATATTTGAGGTAATTTTATAAATTTTGTTAGTTGGAAAAAGATTAGTTAGGTTCAAAATAAAACATAATGAAATTAGGATAAACAATCATTAAACAAAACAAACAACAAACAGATGACTTGTATACAAATTTTAATATTTGCACTTTAACCGTTTAAAACTGGACTTTTAAACAACTGAACTTAAGGCCGCAAACCTTAATCTGAAAAGAAAAATAAAAATAAATAAAAACAAAATAAAACAAAATTAAAGCACTTTAAAAAAAATATTTGTATAATGCAAATTAGATGTTTACTCACAATAACAGGCGGCGGGTATTCAACCTTCGCTGAACGAAATATATCTACGAGATGAACCATATGGACAGATGAATTAGTCCCAGTTGAAAATTAAACTTGGTGTAGGTTATTGATGGGAGGGAGCGGATATACGCGCGGTCGCGGCTTTCGTACGTCACTTGTAGCGCGGTGCGGCACGTCCGTCTCTCGCGGAGTTCGGAAGACGACTGAACACGGGCGGGCGAAGGCATACGCACGCGGGGAGGTACGCACTCACGCAGGCTTGACAGCCAATCGCGTGCGTGCGCCGCGCGCACCCCCGCGCCCCTGTGCCCGCCCCGCGCCCGCCCGTCACCTCACAATCGATGCCCTATATTGCATTAATTATTTAGGAAACACGCAATAAGATAACGCTAGGTGGCAGATAAGAGATCTTCGCGTTGCTTTAAATAAATCATCGTGTCTTCGTGGGTATCGGGCGCTCGGCCGGCGCGTGTGCCACTACCGCGTCTTCCGTGTGTACTGATAACGCATTATTTACGTTGTCAGACGGTTGGACCTTTTGTTTTTATCTCGGCATTATTTATAGAGTTTGAGAAGAAATATAATAAGAGTAAACTTGATTCATTCTTGAGGAATTTTATTTATATGATTCAACCCCTGTCCCACCTTGGAGGAACGCAGGTTCTGTTTGCGTAGCGTTCGAGAAGACAACGAAAACAAACAGATACATACCTATATATTTTTGGAAGGTTGTCAACTTGTCGTTTGCCAATATTAATATGTACGGGGATAACGGGGTTCTCACGGCGGATTTATTTTATGTTATGCTAAGGTTTTGTTCTAAATTAACGAAAAAGTTTAGTAGAAACAAAACACGGGATGAAAGCGCGGGGTTTCTTTTCTTTTGTAAAATTTGTTTGAAAGTGTGAATTTAATATTTTTATCTAACAATTAGGTTAAAATATATTTTTATATTGCTGAAGAAGCCCTTAAAATTTGTTTCGCTTATTATATTGACTATGAAGAAGAACATAGTTTTCCATCTGTTTAAAAAGTTTGTGCGCTATTAACGACACTTGTAGAAGTGGACATAAAACAAACAGATTTTATTGGCACTAACATAAATAATAATGCATAACAATAAAAATATATCGCTCAAATAAACGAATACCATAAATAATATTAATACTAGTTGGACGTCTGCTTGACGTGATTCTGAAGACATTATTTCTCTTATGTGTACTTATATGTTTTATTTTTCTCAAGGAATAAATAACATTAACATGACAAATTACTTGATTTTACCAACCCTTAAACATCAGTCAGACTGAACCAAAAATTATAGCGTCTATTTTTATCTAGACTCTCCTATCCAAATCAATTCAAAACACTTCTAAGTCAACGCACTCATAAACAAACGAACATCACTCAAACTAAACTTTATAAAAGCCATAAAACAAAAGTTTTAGAATGCATCTAAAATGACAACAAAATAGTAATAAGGACTGCATCTCCTGATTTGCAAAGAGGAAACGTACTCATAAAATGTGTCCGTTACGATCTTAGACTGGGAAATAGGTTACTGTGCTGACGGCAATAACTTGAATATAGTAGAGTAGTGTTACAGTATAAATATAATTTGAGTGCAAGTGAAAGGGACTAAATTAGGTGGTTGTTTGTGCTTCGGATTAGTGTTGCAAGCGTAGGTAATAGGTATTTTTGGTTACGTAATAGGTATTTGTTTAAACCCCCGAAGAAAAAACGACGGATGTTAAAAGTTTGACGTGTCTGTCTGCGGTATCGTAGTTTCCGAATGCATGAATCGTTTTGTCTTTTTATAATGGTTTTTAGTTGTCTTGGGTTCGATTGCCAAGTCTACCAAGGTGTTATTGGGGGTTTCTATGAATTTCTCAGTAGCAGGTCGGAGTTTGGATTTGTGCCCGGTTAGTGGCAATAGGCTCGCCCCCTATTACATGGGACCTAAACATACCGGCGAACTGTGGGTGCACATTGGTACACCTCTGCCTAACCTTTCGGGGATACAGGCGTGATGGTATGTTATGTTTACTTAGCTATAGTTTGTGAAGATCTGTTCAGTATTTTGAAGGATGTGGAAAAACTAAAAAAAAATAGGGAGATTCTTTTTTAATTACGCTTGGACTTGCTTTACTATCGCCCGCGTCTCTATAATAATATGTGAATACAATAACTTGAATATGCGAGAGTAGTGTTACAGTATAAATATAATTTGAGTGCAAGTGAAATGGACTAAATTTTGGGTTGGTGTTGTTTCGGATTAGTATTGAAAGCGTAGGTATTGCTGTTTATGTAATAAGTAATTTTTTTTACCCTCGACGCTGTGTTATAAGTTTGACATATCTGGGCCCTCGATTCAGCTATTTTAAATGCATGACAGTGGTCGGTCAGTGTACTAGTCATTGTGCCTTCTTATCGTATTCAGATAAGCCTACAGTAAAAACTCATTGAACTCTCGAAGAGAATGATCGTAATGACCAATTAATGATCGTAATGACAGCAGAATGATAATTATCGTAAAAATGACCAAATGAAGCAGGTCATTCGGTCAATTCAAGCAACTCTTAAATAGCGGAATGAGGCCCTTGACTGTGGCATCGTAGCTTCCAATTTTTATTTTGTTTACTTTTGTTTGAATTAGTTTGTAGAGAGAAGAAGTAGTAAATTTTGTTGTTGGACTTGGTTTGACAATCGCCTGCGTGTCTAGACACGCAGGCGATTGTGTTATTGCATTCACATATCTAGATATGTGAATGCAATAACTTGAATATAGTAGAGAGTAGTGAAAGGGACTAAATTGTGGGTGGCTGTTTGTGTTTTGGATTAGTATTGCAAGCGTAGGTAGCAGGTAATTCTGGTTACGTAATAGATTTGGGTATATAGGTTTTCGGTCTAGGAGATCTTGAATATAATATGTCGGCGAAAATTGTTTAATTTATTAATGACATGTTCAAGTATGAGTCGAACTTCCATTTTTATATTTTTTGAAACTGGAGTTTTAAAAACAATGCTGCAATGTTCTTTTGCCTTCTAAGTATGTAAATAAAGCAAGCTTTAATCCGATAAACGGAATTATACATTATTTATTAGTTAGTTTAGTTCAACTGAATCAAATTAGAATCTAATTTAAAAGTTTTAACCTTTAGTATTTTAATTTAGTCTCTTAGGCTATTAGTGTAATGATTAAACTAAATGGTACAATTTTAAAGTCTGCATCGTGACGTTTTACATTATGTTCGTATAAGGCCATTTTGTTACATTAATTGCAGTATGCAGTTTTTTACATTCTACTTATTAGAGATACCAAATTATTATGGCATAATATATTATATAGTATGTCAAATGAATATTCAAAATTTGAAATGTAGCTACACTTAACTGCAAACAATGCCAAAACACAACTAGCTGTGGTTCCATCTCAATTTCCTCTCAACAGAAGTCACGAACATTAAGTGAGCATTTGAACCGAAACATGTGTAAAGATCATCTATCACTCGGCATTCAGATATTCATCTCATTGCGATGCAGCGGGCGTCTGGCAGGTGGTACAGCGCAGCTGGCGGTCAGAATCGTGATGATACACACTGTTGTTATAGTTAAAGTGTGTGGAGATTAAGTGGTTTGTCACTGACCACACATGGTTACAAGTATAAAAAAGTTTTAAAAGAGATTAGTATTTAATAGTTCAACAAGAGCGTAATAAATTAATAATGAAAAAAATGTAGTTAGCCTTAAACTTTTTAAGAAGGGGATTTTGAGATCACCTTTAAAAAATTAAAGACACTTTGAAGGTTTACCTAAAATTTATGACTCAATTGTTCTTAATCCAATAAATTAAAGTAAAGTTATTCAATCATGAAAAAAAGTTTATTTATGGCAAAAAAGAAATAGGTACCTACGCCCAAATGTGTGGATCTATCTGCTTCTAGTATTTCAAGCTCATTTATTTACTAGTTCTTCAAACGCATTTTACTTTTTGGATATTCGGTTCCAAATCCAATAACAAAACAAAAGAAGAACCGTTTATTTCTTTTTATGTGCATCCACACACGATAAGCAGCCAGACACTACAGAATTATGTTTATAAATTTTAATAAAACACATCCCCCCCTAAGAAAGGAGGTCGGCAGAATAATGGCGCGCATTACTCAGCGCGAAGGTTTATATAGAAACACTCCCCTTTAATATCGGTAAGGAAAAAACGTAACTCAGTCGGATCTAATTTAAGGTACGTTTAATTGACCCTTAGACCCTTAAGTCGGACATTTATAATGTAGGTATTAGGTTTCTGAAGGGATTGTAGTGAGGTCTAGTGAGTTTATGTTGATATTGGAGTAGAATGAACAAAAAAAATCTTCATTTAGTTTTTACTTTTTTGCTGTCAATTATTCTGTTGTTGTGATTAGTTTCCAATAATGAGTACATAGTTGTAGTATAGTTAATAGCATTCATAACCAAAGACTTTGTATTTATTAACTTAGTTATTTCTAATTATATAATTAAATTTTAAAATGTTTAGAATTCAATGGACCAAAAAATTTTAAGTAACAAATTCTTACACTTTCCACTCATTTGCTTTAACAAATAAATATCTCTTTGATCATGTTTGCCTATCTGTAGGCCCTTAAAACTTTTTTCTGGCCAACTAGGGTAACTTTTAACAAGCTCAGACGGGATAGATCTTTTCTCGTTTATCGCTTGTGCCTACATGCTGTCAAATTTGTAAGGATAGGCAGGTGTTGATACCTCACTCACTTTGTATAACTTACAACATAAATGAAGTTCATGAAGTTCTTAAAAGTTTACAAGACGGGCAAATGTTGAAAGTATAGAGTGTTGTGATTACATAAATGTTAATGTAAAAATGAACTATATTTTGAACTTTCTGTAAGCGAAAGTGAAAAATTTCAAAAAAAAGACGAAGTGTTTGCCTACTTAAAATTTGCAATAACTAACAAGGTTCAAAAGCGGAAATAGACTAAAATGGTCTTGTACGAAGTCATGATTATCCTTAACTCACTAATCTTGCGAAGGTAAAAAAATGTAGGAAAAATCTCTTAAAAAAATAATTATTAAACCTGTGTCCATAATGTAACAAACATCTAATTTATTATTAACTCTATTACAGCAGTTTGTTCGGAGGTGTTAACAACGCTCACGTGACTGCTGAGCGTTACTCTAAGTTGTTATTATGTACAGAATGCTAATTGAATTATTATGTTACGTGCCTAAAATTATGTACAAAAATACTTAGGTCCGTTAATTATTGAGTAGTGAAATTAGTAATGTAACTAAATGATTTGGCTAGTTTGATTGATCGGTTGCCTTTTACTCTATTTTCGTTTTTTCTTTTAAGTTTATTATTAGCAATCTGATTGGTAAGAAAAATATTTGTCCTTTTTTTCTATAAAAAACCCTTTCAAAATACGCTCTCATATACAAACAAGAATTACCTCCATTTAAATCATTAACTTCCCAATGTAAGAGCGTTTGAATTCACATCGATAAGCACAACAATGCTCGCAGTACTTTAAAAGTAACTTCCTGAAAACAGGTAGATACATTAAACATTTTAACGACCCGCCGTAAAGCAATAAAGGGAGGAGGAATTGCCCAGAGACCAACTATAAAATATAATTACCAGATCGCTTGAAAGCGGAAAAATCATGTCAACACCGAGAAATGTTTTGTTGGATGTTTACAATGTAGTATAGGAGAGGTGGCATGAAAGGGACACGTATTGAAAGGGACAATCCAAATTACCAGCAAAATAAAAATCGCTTCGAAACGACACTATTATTGTTGTATGGCAACCCCGATGCACATCCATTAGCGCCTAACTTCAAGCTCCTGTCATTTCTAAAATGGCGATGTCTTGCGTGTGTTTATTTTTCAAACCAAAAGTTTATTTTTTGTAATTCTTTGTTAACTTTTTGACAAATGCTGTAAATTGATTGTTTATTTGTTTACTATTATTTATGTCGACTACATACTGACAGATACAAGAACGAAAGATAAGTGAACTTTTATTTAAAATTATAGATTTTGTGGTTATGTTTTTAATTTGTGTATGATATTTATGAAAGGGACACAACGAACGGTTATGAAAGGGACGTCCCTTTCATAACCTCAAATGTTGGTTTTACAATAGCGAATGATCATTTATTTTCTTTGCAGTTTGAAAATGCCACCTAAAAAAGAACGCGTGCCGATGCACACATAATTGAAGAAGCTGTGAATGAAGTCTTACAGAAATAAATTACTCTTTAATGGAAGAATTTAAAAAAATAGATTTTTGTTTAATTTTTGTTTAAAGTTTATATTTTCTAGTTATCGTCTGATGAGAAATATAACACTAAAAAATGTGATTGAAAAACAGTAGTCAAATGTATTTGTCTTACATTACATTTAGAGAAGGATTTTTAAACTGTTAATTTTTGTTTGAATTGTTTAAAAATGTTAATTAGTTATAGTCTTTAAAATGAGAAATTAAAACTAAAACAATGTGATTTTAAAACATAAGGACAACTGTGTACGTATTTTCTTATATTTAGTTTAAGTAAAACAATGTTGTAAGGTGATTTTTCTTTGATATTTTGTACTGTCCCTTTCATAAATTATCGCGTCCCTTTCAATGCAGTCCATTTATGAAAGGGACATAATACACATTTTTAAAAACAGCGATAATTTACAAGTAATAATAAAGAACGGTTTAATATTGCATTTTATTTCAATAGTAAAGTAATGTAGGCTTCCCATTCAGCTCTAACCTGTTTAAAATGTTGTCTAATTTATTTACTAGAGCCTCTGCAACAAAAATGTCCCTTTCATGCCACCTCTCCCCTACATGTTTCGTAGTATGATGGTTTAAGGCGCTCCCCCGAGCAAAATGCGCAAAAGCCGCGTTTTACTAAGCTATAAACTCGATATTTAAAACACATATCAAATGCACTGTTCTACCAAATCATTCTCTAATAATATGTTGACTTTAATTTACCGGATATTTTTTTTTTTTAATGCAGCAAATATTAAGTTGTAGCGGAAGCGAGGCTGCAGGCCGCCGTAGGCTCTCGACGTGAGAGCACGTCTCATTTTCCTTTTAATTGTCACTTACAATTTAAGAAAAAAAATGAAAACTAAAAAGGGTTAGAGCTTCTAACCGAAGGTCATTTGCTCGGGGCAGCGCGGCAGCGCCTTAAGGGTCGATGAAGAGTCGTGGATCATGTTATTTGTTCATTATCACCTATGTTAAACAATTGATTATCGAAATGAGAGTAATACTTTAGCGACAGAAGATAATTATCTGTAGATTAAATTATATAAAACGTAGAGCGAAATAAATGTTAAATTAAACTAAATGAAACATTTACATGCTTCATTCTTGATCAAAACACGTCATTTAAATTATAATTAAATTAAATACACCTTACTCATTAAGAAGACTAAAATAATTAAATAACGTAACCAAAACTGGAGATAAGACACTGTCACCATATATTATAACTGAAAAAGCAATTTCGCATTGAAGTCGAGACTGAGCACACATGCTGAATGAGCGTTATATTAAAATAAAGATAAATTAAAATGTCCGCGGAACCGAGCGCGTGTGTCTGTGCCTTTAACTGCCGACAAACTTTCGTGATTTCATTAAAACTATTTAATTGACGAAATGGGCCGCATTGTAGTATTTTAGTGACGAAACCGGTTGGAACTCGCTAATTCTTATTTGTTACAAATCCATGTTCGTGTGGGGTACGTGAATAAAGCCTCTTTGACAATCGGATCATTTTGAATTACACTTCTTATATTCTATCATACTTTCTTTTGTTTTAAGTGTATAAATAAGTAAAGTACTAAGCAGACTTGAATATTAGTATAGGTGCCTTTATTCAGTAGCAGACAGTATTTTTTTGCACTTTCTATTCATCTTATTATTTGCAAAGTATACTGAGATTTTCACTTGTTCGTCCGCTGTAACGTAAAATTTTAACTATGTACCTACTTAGTAGAGTAGTTTTTTATTGTAATAGTAACACTTTATGCCCTTAGTAAGAGCCAACGGAGACGTATTTTTTATATTTCTCATACTTATTTTGGTGGCTCAAAACGGGGGCACGACACTTTTATATGACATCTACGTTATAACCTTTTTCATTGTTTGTATCTTCAGGCATCATTGCGTTTCTGGGAAAGCAGTACTTTAGCTGAACAATAAATAAGCTGTCTTGTTGAGCTAGAAAGCAATGTTTTGCCAAATAGAAGAACAAGCTACATGTTTACTCGAATAATCTAGTTTTTATGTGACTGCTTTTAATCGTGAATTAAAATGTGAGTGGACTTGCTCAGTACAAAATAACATGCATACAAAGGGATATCTATACTTATAATAAATCTGTAGAAGTGAAAATTCTGTACATTGAAAATATCAAAAAATAAATGGCGGGGGGTGTTACTAGACCGACACCGAAGCCAAAAGTGTGAAAAAAAATAATTTTGTCTGTCTGTTTGTTCAGGTATCACGCAAAAACTACCGGTTCGATTACGATGAAACTTGGTATAATTATTCTTTATTATCCTGGGCACCACACTGGGTAGTTTTTATTCCAGAAAAGTATAAACAATAAAAAACAGTTTCGTCATCCACGCGAACGAAGTCGCAGGCACAGCTAGTACTCTAATAAGTTACACCCCTGATTAACCATTTTCAAAACACATAACATACTTCTACAAAGTACACACAAGCTAAATACTAAATTCCTAGACTTAGCTTTCATAATTTCAATACTCTAAGACATAAACCGTACCTCACACACTAAGCCCGCTCTCGCTCCTCATTCACACCACAATACCTTTGCTAATTGGATTAGGTTGAGTTTTGCAGATCAGACCGAAGCACAAGATAGTTCAGAAAGGGTGCTTATAGTAATCATTCGACCGCGGCGCGAATTAACAGGAGTTGTGACGTATGAACCTAGCGCTATCTGCAATCGAGTCTGATCATTTAATTGGCTTAGGTTTGGATGTGAATGCACGTGTTTAGACAGAATATTTAATGTAAGCTCTTTTAATCTGTAATGTAAAGATAGCCCTTAGTTACCATAGAGAAATGGAAGGAGTTTGCCCTGAGTAGGACAGAATTGGTTGGAAAAAACAATTGTAGAAATAAAAATTGGTGATCTTTGCTTACTACTTTAGGAAACTGCCATGAGTCTATCTATTTATTTTATATTTATAAATAATAGAATTTGTAAGATAATTATTTCATTCGTAATTATGATTAGACCAAAAAAACACACGATTTCATTTATTCTTTCAGGTTCACATTAACGAAAAGTGCAGCTATAAGTAATCATATTCAATAATTCCCATTGCTATTAGACACTTATAATGAAGCTTGCCACATGTATCGCATCTAATCATTGCACTAGCGACTACAGTCACTAGCAGAGACGCTAATTAAGTTCTCCTTTGTGCTCATACGGAGGGATTAATTTCGGTTTACCGGGATCCAGAGCGGTTGCCATGGTAACGCGTAAATGCGATTTATGTAATTTTACCTGTACGAGGTTATTAGTGTAAGATGTCATCGAACTAAGATAATATTACTGATATTTGTGGAATATATTGAATTAGTAGATGCTATATGGAAGCGTATTCAACATAATCATGTGATTACGTGACTTCCGCTTGATTAATTTTAGTCCAATACATTTCATTTGATAATTGAATTCTAAATAAACACCGTTCTCTCAAAATGCTTAGGACAAAAGAAGGTATTTTGAAGTAAATAAAAAAAAATATATAAATCAATAAAACTTCAAATAAGTTTAAAAATATATCCAATTCGTTTCATCTAAAACAAGAAACGATAGAAACTTGGTCATAAATACAATATAACTTAAAAGTAGAAATACTGTGGACCAAAGAAGACCTTTAAAATAGCACCACCGAAGAGAAGCCAAAGAAAATTAGCTGAACAGTACTTCGCGAAATGTACGACACTTATTTGGCCAGACTTGCCTTTAGAAAATTTCTTTTTACTAAAAACCTTCCAAATTGACGCTACGATTTACAAGTACTTAGGTACTGTAGATTTACTTTATATTGTCAGTTTGTTTTACTCATTTTATGAGATAAATATATCGAGTGAAAATTGTAATATTTAATTTATAGAGTAGTAATGATACCCGACATTTTTTTCTGCAAATGCAGAGGTAAGTATAGCTGAAAAATAATTTTAATAAAAAGGTACAGACAACTATGAAACAAGACTGAAAAAATACATTTAGGTGCCACACTATTACAGGGGTCGACTGCGTAAAAGAGAACAATGTATTAGCTATTAACCTTAAGGCATTGTACTTACTGTATGACAACACTAACGCTATATTTCTTAAAGTTGTCTTGAAAGTATTGGCTGCCCGCAATACCGTGATTGACAGCCAAACCCAGCCATTATGAGAAAGTGCCCTTTAGTGAAAGCTAGCTATTGAACGCTGCAAGGTGACCCCTAAAGTTCATAAATCAGGCCAATGCAAGGTTTCGTTCAACTATTAATGTCAAATTTCAACTGAAAATCATTTGACGTCCCGTCATAATGTAGTATGATTGATATTGATAGCCAGAGGCTTCTATTTCACTGGACGCCTTTTGTTTTTAATCATTTAATTTGTAATCCCCTTTGAAATGTTAAGCAGCAAAGGAATTGTTTGAGTTCATTGCGTTTTGTAAAGAAGAAAATTACTTGAGTATTAGTGACGAGCCTTAATTGGTTTGAAAAGCTGTAATTTGATTGCCAATCGGTTTGAATGGAAACGTTGGAAGAATCCGTACATAGTAGGCGTAGTTTAAGGGATTACGAAAGATACTTTGATAAGGGTCGAAGACACAATAAAGTTCTTGCAATATAAGAAAATAAGAATACATAGGTTAAATTGCGAATCAAAAGGCCCAACAGAGAAATCGTTAGCTAAAGTTCAGCCAGTAGTAATAAAATAGGGGATCCGAAACGCACTTCTCCGAATTTCGATTATCAGCGAAAAAAAGGGTAATAGAAACCTCATACGAGGCAGATTCTGTTCACCTCAGGCCATTAAATTAAGACCAGTTAATCCTTATTACAAGGGTATAAGGTCTATAATTGGTATTGATGGTACTTGCCGTGTTAGAAGTCGGAAGTCCGCCGTGTCACGCTGGACCAGACCTGTTCACTCGAAAATGAAACCAATTAAGCCTGTGGTCCAAGTTTTAAGAGATAGCGGATCTTAAGGAGGCTAACATATTTATATGTATGTAGTTATATTTGGTAACAAATAATAATTTCGGAAAGTCGGGAGACAACCCACCCGTTGGGTCGATGACATCGCCAAAGTGGCAGGAAAGGGCTGGATGCGATTGGCACGGAACCGCAATACTTGGCGTGCTCATGAAGAGGCCTATACCAGACTATGGGTGACTACAGGCTGAAGAAGAAGAAGAAGAAGAAGAATAATTTCGGGATAAAAATGGGAAAATTTTAGGAAGACTTCATTGGCCCATGGTTTAAATAGAGACCAACTCTAGTTAATGATATTTTAAGCAAATGTTTACCTATATGTCAAAATATAAAAAAAATAACTTAGTTAAAGTTTGACTAAATTTTTTAATCCGTGTTAAGGTGTGTTAACACGGATCAAATGTTGTTACTACCAGAGTGTCAATTCGAAGCTTTGCAGTTGCGAACAAAACCGCTTCAGCTTGTCAACTTAGAGAACACTCTTTACCACTTACTTAAACTCTTCGACGTCTGCTGTCGATTTCAGTATTGACCTTTTAGAAATTACACTTTTTGAATTGGATACATTTTGGGCAATAACAAAATTCAAATCGTACACGTACGTACGTTTTGTATTTTGTTGCGACGAACAAACTTTTGGCTCTCGATGCACCTTCAGTTTTGCTGGTACGTTGATTACATCGGTTTTATTTAGTGTATTGTTTGAATTTATTTTGATCAGATACTTTGTTTACTTAAACATATTTTTTTTAATTTGGACTTACTTGTTATGGTTCCTAATGATTCACCTTTTTTCTTGCGTATATTTGAGGCTATTTTCCAGTACACTATGGTGTTAAATGTGGGTTTCACTGCTTTTTAGCTATGCTCTTTTATATCACTCAGATGACGACCTCCGTGGTCGAGTGGCGTACGCACCGGTTGTCAAGGGTTTCCCCGGACGGGTCAATAAAAAAAAAAAACGTTTCTTCATTGTCCCGGGTCTGGGTGTTTGTGGTACCTTCGTTGTTTCTGAATTCCATAACACAAGTGCTTTAGCAACTTACTTTGGGTTCAGAGCAATGTATGTGATGTTGTCCGCATTTATTATTATTTATTTATTATTATTATTATTCGTAATTTCAATAAATTCTACTCCTAAACTAGACATTTAAAACAAACTCTTTCAAGATATCTTATAAAGTACGAACAATCACAGACGGATGAAGCCTTAAAAGGCCAAGTCCTTGAGCAATCGTTCTTTTTGACATTCAGAGTTGGAAACTTCAGCAAGAATGAATAGTAATTCATTTGTTTTAATCAAGTCCCCTCCAAGGAGTCCACGTAAAGTTTTTTTACTGTCAGTTAGAGACACCATAAAACTGAAATTCAATTAACCTTTCTTCTAAAACACAGGACAAGCAGAATGCCTATAAAATGGAAAGATACGAGCAATTCATTTAGACTCTGTGTCCAAAAAGGGACGTTGTGTCCAGACAATAAAGTCCATTATTATGATGTGAGTTTTTCCAGGTTTATGCTAGGCCTCAGGATAGGGTAAAAGCCGGATAGTTGCCTCGGACGGATACATGCCTCAGTTTCAAATGCTCTATGTTAGACATATTGACAGTGTTTCTTTTTGATCATAATTAAAAGCGTCCCCCGCGCAGGCCTCAGTGCCGCATAAGCCGTTGAAGTAGAAGCAAGTGTTTTGTCCGTGTGAGAAAACATCTTCCGCGGCGATACTTTGACGAGCGCCAGAATTATATTGGTAAGTAATCTCTGGTAAATATTTTTATAACTGATTGTGATTTCAGTCAAAAATTTATTTCATTGAATGCATTAGAGTTTACATTGCACTTTTTATTAGGTTTTATTGTTAAATATATTTTATTTATTTTGTAAATAAAAAGGGCAAGTATCCGTATCAAATCGGATAGTTGCCCTACTGTCTTTTGCGGATTGTTGCCCTGCGGCAACTATCCGTAACTATACATTTTTAACAAGCAAAGACAGATTTTTTTCTTAGTTATTTCTTTCATTTGCTTTTACTATTTTTTCTTGGTGATTTTTTATTTGGTTTTGTTATAGTTTATCTTAAATAAAATAAATACTCAACAGCAAAATGCCTCGCAAGTATAAACGAAAGCCAGGCGTGGTGCCGCGCCACATCAACTGGACAGAAAATAGTTTAACACTGACGTTCAAAGAACTAAATAAAAAACAAAAAAGTATCAACGATATATACCGGATTTATGGCATATCCTCTCGAACCTTAAGAAGACGGTATGAAAAAAGAAACCAGCTACTGGTAACCCAAGATACGTCAAGGATTTAAAATTGTATATTTAGCTTATAAATATAATAATCCATTTACATACTTACCTACTAATCTAATTGTATTTTAACACCTTTAGGAAAATACCCTGCCCTTTACAAAATACACAGATTTTATTGAACTGACTGAAGGAAGGGCTCTAAGGAAAAGGAAAACTCGTATCTACAGTTCTAACAGTGAAAATGAAGAAAATGTTATAAGTTCAAAAATATCTAAAGGAAAAGCAACTAAAGGGCTACTAATCAAAGGCAAAAAAAACAAAACATCTATTGGAGACACTGAAAATATATAAAGTAAATACTAATATATATATAATTAAAAAATTACATGTTCACTAACTTACAATTTAAAGAATGTATACCTTAGTATTTTTAAGTGTTGATTAGGTAATAATTTAAGTTCTCTTAGTACTTAGTACATAATTAAGGATCTCAGTATGTTTTTATTTTGGACACTTATTTACTATTTTGGAGTATATTATTGTTATAATTTTATAATTATAATTTAACTTTAATTAATACTTAATAAAAGATTGTATTTAATAATAAAAACTGATTATTTAAATTAATATAACACATTTGTACATTTTTATTTGAAAAAAAAACAGACGGGCATATATCCTCACATTGGGCAAGTATCCCCCGAACCATTTTTAACGTTAGGCTACTATCCGCTATAGTAGGCAACTATCCTCTTTTTTAGAGGTCATATTAAACTGGATTTACTCTAAATTTATAATATTTATAATATTTTTATAAATAGGGTATGTTAGAAGATTAATGAACTATGTTTGAGAATACACTTTGAATAAAAAATGTATTGGTACACACTTTTTAAAGCAGCTTTTTAAAAAGTGTGGCAACTATCCGGCTTTTACCCTATATGGAACTATAAAAGGATTATTGCTGATATGAGCCATATGTCATGCGTCAAAATAATGTAAGGACTGAGCTGGTTTGGTTTGCTTGACTTTTTATATGAAGGACGGGCCGGTTTGATGGCGTAATACAACTTGGTCTAAAACTTTAGATGAAGTTACTAGATAAAGGCAATTTTATTATTCTGAGAAAGGTCCTCAATAATTACGGGCAAAGGGGCTAACTTTGTGGTAAACAAAGATGCCATAAAAAGTTCTATTTATTTTTGTATAAAAATTCTTCCCAAATAATTATTTTCATCAATGAATAGGCATGTAAAACTTTAAAGAAAAGTTTGAAATTTTCCAAAAGGTTTTTTAAAATTATGTTACTTTGGGAGAATATCAAGGCGAGTGAATCCGTGGGGCACAGCTAGAGCTTAGATATAAGTATATTATTGTTATCCACGTAACTTCCAACCGCTCACAAGCCAAACTTCTGTAATCATTTGTTTATGTTGTACTAAAGTAAACAATATTATTAATAACAGAACATTGTAAACGATAAATAGATGTTTGTATGTACTCCGTAACTTTCACTTGAGATTATTCAAACGTAAACAAGACATCAATGGCCATAGGCTTCGATAGGGGCAGAATGATTGAGATTCAAAATATATGAATGTATAAAACAAAATTGTACTAAAGTACCTACTAGAATTTCAGATGAGGCGATAGACCATTAAGTTTCCTATCAATAATTAAAATGAATAGGAACCTAAATGTATGTCGAGGCCACAAGATTTCACAATTTTATGCCCTCATACAACCTAAGAAAAAAACTTTCTAAATCACACTACAACTATCAATTTAGACTTACCGCGACTTTCAAAATCAATTTCATAATAAAATCGCAAGCTCAACATTGATCACCCCTTAATCCTACGAAACAGCTAACTAAAACAATAAAAGCATCTACCAATAGAATCATTAGTACCACAACGAATTAGTGATATCCTCAAATAAAAAACAAAACACGACAGCGTACAAAGCCGAAACTCCAAGCTGTCCCCTACAAAGTCTATTAAAAAAAACCTTGATACTCGTTTTGTGTCTACAGTACTGTTTTTTAAAACATAACGTATGAGAAAATCGGATTTGTATAGAAAGTTCCAAGCACTCTGTTTAGACAATGAAAGGTAGTTTTTTTTGTATTACTTAGAATTGTATGGAATATTGTTTATTAATGCACGGTTGTGGCTACTTTGTGAGACTTTTAGTACTTTAATACGTTTGTTTATAATACCGTTTTTATGCATTTGATAAACTTACTCAGAGTTATCATGTGTATATTTTCTTTTATGTAACTTATATTCTAATGCCACTAAATACAACTAAAATATTTTTTTCACTGTAAGTTGTATTCAAAGCGCTGGTTGATTTTTGTGATATGACGATGTACCGTACATTTCATAACACACAAGACACAACTAAAAATGCTTTTTTTTTTAATTAGAGTCGCAATAGTTTTTTTTTTGTACCGCATTCAGGTCAAAAACCTTATTGAATTTGTACTGCATGATAGTAATCAAGTACACGATGAAAACAGTTCGAGTTTTATTCCCTTTTAAATTTGAAAACTCACTAGTATTCCGAATCCTAATATCGGTGTACTGCAAAAAATATAGTTGAAAACAGTAAACATGGGACATTCTGACAGACATGTGAAATATTGGCTCTCACTCGCTGTTCCAAATATCAACAGAACTGCTTTTTATTTATGGCTTTCAACTCTCGTTAAATATTACTTTTTCATTTTTCATTTGATAGGCCTGTTGGTCTAGTGGTTAGTGACCCTGACTGCTATACCGGAGGTCGTGGGTTCGATTCCTACCCAGGACAAATCTTTGTGTGATGAGCACGATCATTTGTTCTGTGTCTGGGTGTAAATTATCTATAATGTGTATGTATTTAGAAATATATAAGTAAGTTTATCAGTTGTCTGGTTACCATAACACAAGCTCTGCTTGGCTTGGGATCAGATAACCGTGTGAGTTGTCCCGGAATATAAAAAAAAAATTGAAAAGCTGAATAGTTTTTTAGTTAGTACAATTAAGGATAGTATGTCGGTCGGTTTCAAATGACTTTTATTTAACAAAACTGATTTTTTATAAAAAAATCTTGTAACTATTTATAATTTGAAATATGTGGATTTGGAATCTATACTAATATTATAAAGCTGAAGAGTTTGTTTGTTTGTTTGTTTGTTTGTTTGTTTGGTTGAACGCGCTAATCTCAGGAACTACTGGTTAGAATTGAAAAAATCTTTTTGTGTTAGATAGTACATTTATCGAGGAAGGCTTTAGGATATATAACATTACGCTGCGACCAATAGGAGCTAAGCAGCAGTGAAAAATGTCACAAAAACGGGGAAAAATATTCATACTTGAAAGCTTCCGTTGCGTGCGCTGTGTAAACGGTTCGAGTTACCCAAAATATATGTATGAAAGAATTGTTTCTCTTTAAATGATCTAAAAAAATGTCTGCGACAATATATGTCTATCTTTTAAGATTGACTCACTATAACCTTTTTTAAGGTAATCATTTGGTCGAAATTAATGCATTATTGCCAATTATTTGCTACAGAGTTTTATCAACATAATATTAACTAAAATTATCACTTACGCAGAAATACTTTTTTTAAACTTCTTAATCGCGGTCATAATAACAGAAATTGACGCGGACGAAATCGCGGGGATCAGCTAGTAATAAATAAAAGTTATTAAAATGTATTAATTTTAAACAAAAATTGTAAATTAAATAAAATGATTAACCACAAAAATTGTTTCATAACCCACCAAATACAGTATCCACTAATTATTTATGTAGAACATACGTGTATGAGCTTGACCACAAACCAATAAAATCATTCTTCACACATTACTAATTCATGTGTCATAAACAATTAATAAATTATGTTAATTTGATCCCCATCGGCACGTAATTTGATTGGCTCCAGCCCGACGTACTTGTAACGTGGTAATCTATATTTTAACATACAATACATACTAATTGGCAATGAAATATGACACCAATAATGAGAGATACCTATTTATTATTTAAACATACACATAGATGTAGTAGTTTTAATTGTTTCGTATTGTACTGTTGTACCTATCCCGGCTGCTTCTCCATTTGACCCAAAGGTTGACTGGTAGATAATGCCTTGCGGCATTAAGTCCGCCTTATGTACCACAATTGTACATGAAAGTTTAAATAAATAAATAAATAGATTATGTTTTCAATAGTAATATTTACACTACTTTTTTGGCCCATTGCTGCATTGATAACAACATTTTATCATTTCCCGAGCCTTTTTCCCAACTATGTTGGGGTCTGCTACCAGTCATACCGGATTCAGCTGAATACCGTTTTTTACACGGAGCGACTGCCTATCTGACCTCCACAACCCATTTTACTGGGAAACACAGTAACCCATAGTAAGACAGGTTGTCAGGATTGACTTAACGACTGCCAAAGATCTATGTATGACAACCGGGACCTACTGTTTAACGTGCTTTCCGAAACACGGAGGGGTCTCGGTATGTTATAAATGGTCACCCATCCACGGACCAACCGCGGCAAGCGCGGCTTAATCTGTATTATCGGTCAAGCCATACGACTTGACCGATAATACAGCCACGAGCGGGGCCCCATTGATAACAACATTTATTATTCTAAAATGAAAAATTAGTTGTAACTTATTATTACAATACGAGGTTATATTTAGATCAGTAACCTAAACTGATGCTCAAAGATATCATAACCAATTATTATTAAACAATTATGGTAATAATATGGAGGTTCATCGGTATATAATTTGATTCGGTCACGCCACGCGCGTTACACAGGATGTGTCACTGCTAGCGCCATGCGTTGTGCCGTAACAATGCATTGGTGTGGCCAGGAAGGCGACGAATTTACAAAAAAATAAGGGTGTGCTAAAGTGTATTTTTTAGTATGATCCGAAAAATATTTTATTTTAGACTTCAAATCTATACTTATAATAAATCTGTAAAAGTGAAAATTCTGTACATTGAAAATATCAAAAAAATAAATGGCTATGGCTATGGTTACTAGACCGACGCCGAAAGCAATAGGGTGAAAAAAAAAATTTATGTCTGTCTGTTTGTTCAGGTATCACGCAAAAACTACCGGTTCGATTACGATGAAACTTGGTATAATTATTCTTTATTATCCTGGGCACCACACTAGGTAGTTTTTACCCCGGAAAAGTATAAACAATAAAAAAACAAACTTAATTTTGCGGTTAAAAACTCTTTGATAAGTTTCGTCATCCACGCGAACGAAGTCGCAGGCAAAGCTAGTAATAAATAGTTCTTTTAAAGCTGATTAGATCATGACAAGACATTACCTGAAATTATCGTTCCTAAGTGTATGTTATACAACTTATATTTTACACGGAAAAAGACCGTCCGAAAGCTCCCTAATTTAAATGTAACACCACCAATTTATGCTACAATAATCAAAGCTTTCAAACTACAAACATCTATAATCGACAATCCAAAATCCACTGGAATTACCAAATACCCATAACCCGACTTAATCCCTTGTTCCACCTCAATAAACTATAACCCACATTTGCAATAAACGCGAGGCCAATAGTTCTGCCTATCTGTGTCGGGCCATTGTTGGTCTGCCTATTTCAGGGCCTGAGCCTAAGACCGTGCAGCATTGTTTTCGTATCGTGACTGCAGAGAACCGACGGGGATTATGTCCTATAGAACTACGTGCACAGTCTGTGACGTCACGCAGAGCGCGCCCGTGCGTGAAACTCTTTAACACTTCAGCATTGTGGGGGTCAAAATATGATTCGTCATTCAATCTGATCGGATGTCGAGTCATGGTGTTTAGTGGATTTGTTATTGGGTTTATCAGCTGATTCGGATAATCTATTTTAACCGACTTCAAAAGGAGTAGGTGCTATTTTCTTTATTGTATATTTTTTAAGCTATGTACTATGCAGTTGGGTAAGTTTATAAATTGATAGAGAGAAGATAAGTATATGAAAATGGTTGATAAATAAAACTAGTCTTCCTAAAACATAAATAATTATGGACACAAGTTAAATAAGCTTTGGTTGAACTAATAGGTATTATTTTAAAATGGAAACAACATACACACACTGTATTGGGGACACATCTCAAAATTATCAATGACACGTTACTTGAGAACGTGTTTCAAATAACGTCAAAAGAGTCGCATTGCTAGTATTACTACTGAGTATCTCCGCCAAACATTAATATCATCCGTAAAATCAGAACATAATACAGCATCTACAGCATGTTATTGAAATACATTTACCTTGCGTGTATGTATGTATGAACTGCAAAAGGATTACCTTGCAAGTGCATCTATAACTTTAAGCCCAATACCCAGTTAATGGCCGTGAGTGCATGTGTTCAAATTTCCAGGAAATACCGAGTTAGGTTCACAAAGGCATTAGAACCGGTAATACCGCTTCATTAGTTGATTTGTAATTCGACTACTTATGACCTGATTTTGTGATAGTGATGTTTAACGTCGTAAAATTCAACATCATGATAATTTTAAATTTAGAACGTTACGTCCTTCGATAAATTGTAATGTTTTTGATAGATTTTTTTTCAAATTTCTTTTGTATGTTGTTGCTAGATACTCCCATTTAAATAATTATGAGCGCACTTGTAGTAGTGTGGTTTGACCGTTATAAACACGGAGTTTTAAATTAATCATCTTGTTCACAATATGAAATTATTAAGTGCATTATATGAGTCAAAAAACTTAAAATTAATCTATACTTATAATAAATCTGTAGAAAGATATGAAATATATTTTCAAACTAACTATCAGGGGGTGATTAGTGAGAGTTACTGATGCCAAAAATGCAATCAGTAAATTTTTTGTCTGTCTGTCTGTATGTTCCTTATAGAAACAAAAACTACTCGACGGATTTTAACGAAACTTGGTACAATTATTCTTCATACTCCTGGGCAGGTTATAGTATACTTTTCATCACGCTACAATCAATAGGAGCAGAGCAGTGAAGGGAAATGTTGGGAAAACGGAGAAGTTACTAAATTTTTTAAGCTTCCGTCGCGTGTGCAGCCTTAATGGTTAAAGACTCATTGATAAGCTTCGCCATCCACGCGAACGAAGTTGCAGGCACAGCTAGTATAAAATAAGGTTTTATAAATGTTATACAAAGCAACAAAAAGCAAACACCGTTCAACAAAACACAACATGCAAATTCAGTACATTGAAGCAAGCACAGAAAAAGCAATGCCTGTAAAACGGCGCAATTGTCGGAGGGCGCGGCAAGCAATCAATTAGCGACACACCTTTGTCACACTATACGTTTACAGTGCTCATTACTTACTGGCCATGCCTCCTTGCCTATTTATGCCAAGGCTTCTTATTGACATGAACTTAAAATAGCTTCATGGTGGCTTTTTGACAAGTGGTGCAAGAATAGTTGGGGGTTTATGCTTGCTTGTAGACTGAATCGCGTTCAGAGCCCCGTTGTCTTTTGAAATAGTAGTCGGCTTTAGTTTGAAGACGTTATTTAGGTACTTGATAATATTCAATAAGGTAAAATTTGTTACCAGATGTGTAAATAATGTGATAGGTTCATAATTATAATTCCATCATACCACTTTTCCAAAATAACCGTACTATGTCAAAAAAAACTTTTTAGTAAATTTATATATTTTTCTTCCTTTTATTATATTCAAGAAATAATCTTGTACATTTCTAAATTAGTAGAAATAACAAAACTCTCCTCACAAAAATACTATACATCACATTTCCAGTAAATTGCCTACAACCTCCAACTAAAAAAGCGCAGTGTACCAGTCTACCAGTCTACCCCGTTACCGAGAGCAACGGGCGGTTGCAATGAATAAATTTCAAAGATTAAGACATTAATTTCATTACTTCATACGTCCGCTCGCCAGAGTATGAATTTCTCAACTCGATCTATGGTAATTTGGTGCTCCCATTTTTGTTTGGAATAAGAGTTTTGTTTAACTATATTTTGTTAAAAAAAGTTTTGGATTAGCTAATTTAAATGAGATTTACCTAAAATTCATGACGTATTTCTATAAAAAAATATATCAAAAATAATTTTACTGAGCTTGGCTAGAGTTAGATTAATGGTTTAAAAAGTAAACAACACGAATTAATACACAGCTAGTTACTGTTCATATTATAATCAAAGCGTGAATAATGTTACATAATTTAAAAACCAAAAATGCGTTGTAAAAATGAATACTTAATTACAAGAAAAGTTCGTGTTGGTTGAGCCGAATATCATAACTCCAATGCTAACCAAACTCAGATCCAAGGTTCACCCACTTTCATGCGCCCTTGGCACTCGTTCCCCTCTTTAATTACAAACCAGAATGCAAATAAGTTGCTTATAAAATAAAAAAATAACTCCCCAGAATTTTAAATACAGGATTCGTTCTTTTCATCAAAGAAAAAAACTGTTGTGCTCCTAAGTTGAAAGGCATTTGTTATCTAAGTTCCGTGATTAAGAGTTTTCTTCGGTGCCGTTGGCAAATGAAGGCGAAAAAAATGTTAACTTGCCCAACCTAAGTTGCTAACGTAATTGTTTGAATAATTAGTACCTCATTCGTACAATTAGAAAGTTTTTTTTTCATCTCCTCTGCCAACTTTTTAATGAATAAATTTTGTTAATCGGTCTGTTGTCATTTTCGCTGTGAAAATTATATTTATGGGTTAATTGTTTAGGTTTTTACTTTATTTACTGTGATGATACTAAGAATAATATATACCTACAATTTAATTACTTTCAACCATAAACACCTTGTTATACTTATCTTGTAAATAATAGTAACTACTAACAAAACACTATTTACTTAAATTACCTAATTTACCATATTCCCACGAGTTTGCATATTGTGGCATTGTTGTCTCATTCCGCACAAAATACGCTCTCTCAAAATATTTCACAATTTGCATCGGCACTATTGAATGAAATATCAAAATGGACGGTATTGCGCAATGGACGGTTATGCCATAGCTTAGGCGCAATACAAGTGTACTCAGAAATTCCACTATAAACGGGCCTGTTGGTCTAGTGGTTAGTGACCCTGACTGCTATACCGGAGGTCGTGGGATCGATTCCCACTCAGGACAAATCTTTGTGTGATGAGCACGATCGTTTGTTCTGTGTCTGGGTGTAATTTATCTATAATATGTATGTATTTAAAAATATATAAGTATGTTTATCAGTTGTCTGGTTACCATAACACAAGCTCTGCTTAGCTTGGGATCAGATGACCGTGTGTAAGTTGTCTTATGTAACTCTAATGTAAAACACAAGTGAAGTTATTGACATAGACAATATTATTTAATTAGGTTAATCATAATCTAAGAGTTATTTCAATAATGTACCACAAGTCACAGGAAAACAACTTTAATTAATTTTATTTGACTTCTAGTGGAAATATTACTCACAAAATATTACAATATGGATTTTCTGTACATATTTACGTCGTGTAAATTTGCAAGGGGCACTTACACAGGGTCCGAGCGTCAGGCAAATCTCCTTAAAACTTAGTGTTTAGTCTCACAGTTTTGATGCACGTGAACATCATAATATATTTAGTCAACGTTTATTGAAGTTTAGTATTTATTTAGTTTGGTGTTTCCTCGCACCGTGTAGTATGTAGTGTGAAGCTAAGATCCTTCGATGTTCAAAACTTAGTGTTGTAGTTGTTTTGAAGGCGTTGCATATTGAAAAAGTTTAGACGTAAATGTGTTAGACTGTTTACAGAATGTTTTGGAATTATTACATTTTGTACTGGTATGTAATTAGAAAACAGTGGCCAGTAGCCAAGTGATATTTCACTAATGCTAGCAAGAATATAAATTGGTAAAGTGACCTTAAATGTATAGAAGTGACATTTTCTTTCGATAAGTCACGTGACTTCGACTTATCGCTTTCATACACTTGAGGGATTAGATCGGCGTTAACGTTTGTAGAAATGACATTGACTAGAGAGGCTGTTTTTGTTATACTTAATTGAACTTGATTTTAGATTCGCTATAACGGTATCAGAACTTCGTACTAAGAAATTGCGATTTGATACTTTCTGACCTAAGAATTTCCAAGAAAAAACGAAAACTTTAGTATTAATCCATTGAGCCGGCCAAGTTACCAAACTAAATTATTTGTTATTGCTTACAGATTTAAAGGTTATGTAAAGGTTATTCCAAAAATATATTCTACCTTTATACAAACAATGCGTCAACAAATACCTACGTCATAGAAATTTGAAAATATCAACTAAAGTTACAGAAGAAAGTACGCAACATTTTAAAATAACTTGAACAACTGAAAACCGATAACACCAAATTAAAACGCAAGAAACAATTTAATTAAAATTCCCAACAAGTTACAAAATCGAAAGTGAATGAAAAACTGAAAAACTTACCTATACACCCAGTTATCAGAATTCTTGGGCACTCTCGGCTGTGTCTAAGTCAATAAATTCATCTTATTTAATCAGGCGAAAGCACTTCCAATAAAATAGGCGGAAATTTTACAAGTATCCTAATAAAACTTGGTAGGGAGTTAGGAGCCAGCGAAGTTGGTCGGAACAAGCCGAAATATTCAACAAATTCAATACCTAACCATACAATAGACACGGCCGTGTTACAGCTATTTACGACGAAGACACTTTACAAGCTTTATTTAGGTCGGTATTAGTACATTCAAATATGTTACGAGCTACTTTTAGAGTTATATAAACTTTTGTAAAGTACCGTAGAATAGTTTATCTGCTTTTTGGAAACAAACTTGCCATCAACTTACACTGTAAGATTGAAAACACACTGAGTGTAAAATATGTCTTCTAACCTTCAGTAGCTACACATTAAGTAATAAGTTAAAGTTTGGTTACTCAGAACATTGTTTTATATTAATACTCGCATGTACAATGTCCAGTAAATTTCGACACTAATAATGTTACTAAAGCTAAGAATTAACCCATAGTCAGTAGAGGCTAGATTATTGCACCCAGACACCATAAAACTTAATCCACATCCCTTAATTAACCCTACCGGCTTACGCAAAATTGAAAGGCTGATGCTTTAAAGCTTAATGCATCCGCTGATGGCAACAGCGACCTGATAATGTACTGTAGCATTCAATATTCGTCATGCTTACATTTCCACTGGCCAACTTAAGCCAATTGTAGCCCGACGCCCATTTGGCACGGCCTGTTAGCAGCCGGCGGAGTATAATGACATGTGACAAATCTTCTACTGACCCTTGAATCTACGTAATAGAGTACCGGATACCTCTGCAAATAAGCATATAGGAATACACAGAATACATATGTTATATAAATTGTAAAGCTTATACCATGTAAGAGTTCAGACCGTATTTCACTAAAGTAAAATATCACGATTAAATTTCAAAAGGGATTTCAGTAGTCTCAACCAAAATCCTGTGCTGAAAGGTGCGATTTTATGTGTAACATAATCCAGCTAAAACATACCATCATCGTTCAAACTCGTGTTTGCGCGTCATGTATTAGGGTAGGTGCACACGTATCGAGAAACACTCAATGCTGTTTCGCGGCGCGACGTGTTTGCTAAGCCCTCGTGCACACTCGCGCGAGGCGTGCGCGGGACACGTCTCTCCATGCCGTGAAATATCGCACAATACACGTTCACGCTGCGACATTTTCACACTTTTATGTATTCCGATTTGATTCATGTATAATTTAATGTCGTCTGAATATAAATAAGTTGATTACATGAGAAAATTATTTTGACGTTGTTTGTGAAGATGCGATTTTGTTTTATTTATTGAATTTTAGATTTCTAGGTAACACTAACACGTGTTCAAAATAAACTACCATAAATATTCTGCTCCGTCAGATATTTTAAATTTTTTCACAAAAACAAAAAATATTTATTTGTTAAATAATTTTCCAAAACAAACAACAGTAATATCGCAAAGCCATAAAGAATTAATAACTCACTTGTAATCCGCCGTTTACTGTTGATATTTTCCACTCACTTTTCCAACATTAATCATCGCTTGTATTCCAAAGCCCTTAAAAAAGGGATGACATAGACCTATCTGGCGTCGGCCTATTGTTACCATTGTCACGCTGTCACCTCTAAGGTGCGGGACATAATTTATTTTACGGTAAATAAATTATCATAATCTCTTGTTGATATTAGGTAAACTTGTATAAAGACTTGAACTGTGATGATTATGAGTATTTGTGACATGTGTTAATGTTTTTTGAATGATTATTATCGTTGTAACAAAAACGTAACAAATTGTTTATTGTATAATGTAAATGTGGCTTAGTGGATGACGATGTTGAAATACATCAAGTCGTGCTATAAAATGTATGTAGATTAACGAATTCGAAAAAAGACACACTAAAAAATGATACGTTAATATAACATAACATCAGTATTGGACAGTAAGATTCAAAAACATAACATTGCCACTAACCGGGCACAAATCCAGTAAGACAAAGTAAGATTCAAACGATATTCAAAGCCAAAATAAAAAAGTATCACAAACAAAATAAAATAGAAATACTTTTTGTAATGTTCTCATGACTTGTAAACAAGATTGAGACGCATTCACCCGAAAATAATCCAGTCTAATTACTGAAAGACTGTACTCATAGCCAAGTTTGCTAATAAAGTGGATGGTTAAGTTCCGTACAGGCTCAACGTTTGATTATAAAGCTAGGAGCACACTGTAGCTCGCGGCGAATCGAGGTCGACGTGACACGTGACTCGAGAATATATTTTTATTAAATTAAATTGTGTTTATTTTTTTGTTACTAGATCTATTTATGGCCAGTTTTTTTGTGAATTGTCCCGTAATTTGTTTATAAGTCTTGTATTTGGTTGGGTTACTTTTGATTTATATTAACTTGGGATATTGTTGCTTTAGATGCCTTACCTACATTTAACCAGTAAAAACTTAGTTCAAGCTGCTACAATTTATTCTGATATTGGAAATTACACTAAAAATATATCGTATTTCTAAAAGAACTAAATTCGAATCACTAAAACTTTAATAATTATTACTCGTAGAAAATTGGTTGGATAAATTTAATTAATCAAGTTTATCAGAATGGGATCTGTTAGACATTTCAGTAATCAAATAAGGCCTGTATTAGTTCTGTCTGAAAATTAAGTCTCAGCAGACGTAACTTTGTCTAGACGGCCTACTTAAATATTGTGCCATGTGCATTATTTTATCTTACATTGACCGGAATGATTTCTAAGATATTAGATATTCTAATCATGGTTACGTGATTATAAGATGCTGAAAAATTTATACTATATGTGCATAAAATTTTCATCTTCTTGTAATTATTTTTAACGAGGGGTTTCATGCCATATAATGCATGCCCGAGACACAAGAAAGGGTTTTGTGGCGTCAATTGGGACATCGTGTATTCATTGATTGGTTAATAACCTATTCTTACACATTTTATTATTTTGTTTGTCAATGTAGCTAGTAATTTTATATCACCTTTTGTTTTGTTAAGCGACGTTCACTTATCGTGAAATGTAAATACAATTCAACATTTTTACTATTTAATTCCCGTTTAAATACCTCTATTCTTTACCTACCAAACAATTTTAATAAGAAACCAAACATTAAAATATTAAACAATGTTATTCCTCGACCCAATTCTCGAGTAATTCCGAACAATTCTCCGCCAGTGTACACACGCCCCACGAAAGTAAAGATCGAAGTAAAACTTTGGAAATTGATCCGAAGTGTACCGAGAGTTTGGTTCGTCTCTGAGCATCTACTTATAATAATATCCTATAGTACTGTGTGAAACCATGAACATTGACGAGGGGAGGACCGGGGAAAGAGGAAGGGGACGTGCTTTTGAATGACAGCTATATATTTAATTATGGTAGTGATTTTTAAATGTATATTTAATTTTGTTATTGTTAGTATGCATCTTTCGTTCTACAAAAGATGTGGGGACGAATAAGCTGATGAACTACATCGTTCAAAAGTAAAGTTTTCAATAGTATCGCATAGCAAGAACTTTAAAATACAAAAAAAATAGTGGTTATAATATACTACATAAAAAAAATAGATATTCAACTTCACAATGATTTGTTATTTTCCCCATGCTAAAGGCATACAGTTACCTCAATCTATAGCGTATACAGTCAAATTTAAAAAGAGTTACCAAAAACCGTACAGGCGAGCACAGTTCTAGTTTCCAACAATAAATTCGTGAAAACTAACCATTCGTTAGGAACAGTACCGGAGGTACAGGTAGTCACAAAAGTGTTACATAGTGAATAGTTATAATTGAAAAACGTCATGCGCACTGTGCCGCCCTGCGGAGCGGCTTGGATTAGGGTCCCCTGTCAAAACACCATCCCACCAAGTGTTGTGGTGCAAGTACAAATAGGAAGCGAGTTGACCAGTTTACAATTGAGTTTAGATTGGTTTTGTATAAAGTTTTTTTCAAATTTTCTGTTGTTCAATACAATTTAAAGTTTAGATTTTGTAGGTGAGGTGCGCTTGATACACATGTTTGTTAAATTGGCTAAGGCTATATCTATAGGCATCAGAAAATCTATTAATAGATATAATTGGATACCTGGAAGATAGATATTTGGGAGGTAAAGATTTTAGAGGATAAAAAAATATTAATTCGATTTGCACTCTTTTGTACCAAGAGTACTTCTCCCATTTTGAAAATTGATAAATAAGCCATTCGTTTTAGAAGTCGAGTTTCTGTAAAATTCAGTATAACGAAACTCAAATGATTGAACAAACACTACATACCGGTATATAATACTTCAAACTCTGAGTTATGATATGATATATAAAATATATGATATATAAAATTACATACATAAACAATAATATCGTTTGAGTACACGATATTAAATCTGTATTGTTGTTTGCCTAACCCCCGCTTCCTCTTTCATCTTTAACCAGCTTACAAATAGGAAATTATTAGGCCGAGCTTGCCTTTTGCAACCTCTGCCGGCACTAGCTGATCGCAAACTTATTTTTAATCATAAATGTCGTTTGCATAAAGGTGCTTTACTCAGCCATAATGACATTGTCAAGACCAACCATTCTATCTACCTTATCAAAATATTCCGAAAATTCATTTTAAAATATCAAATTTTAAGTTTCCGACTAAATTGAAAATAAGACTTGTTCACGAAACAAGGCCATGGTTTTCCAAGAAATTTGCAATGATAAAACCAAAATTGTGTCAGCGTCTGCAAGTGAAATAACCTTTGATAGTATAAAACAAGTAATTAAAAAGGGTTCCATATTATTGTGAAACACCAAACCTTTATTGGTGCTTCATTAAATAAAGCTTGCTACCAAACATTCAAATTTAATATCTGCGAAAAGCAATCGTAGCATTTATGGCAGTAATAAAGCGATCGAATCGCGAGTGTTCGCGATAGTGAGGGAACAATTTCTTTATTATTTCCCTCAGCTCGAGAGGCTCTTTAACAAGCAATAATTGTTTCTTTCTTTATGAGGGGAGTTCTTCGTAATGATTTAGTATCGCTTTCGGGCCATTCACGGTGCGATTTGTATGAAATGTGGAGTTTTTCTATCAGCATAATCGCTTTATTCAATGTTTTCGTAGTTCGTTTAGCTTTAGCATAATTTTATTTTTGCGGTTGACTTTTTCTTTTTGGGTGTTTAGTGTTTCGAGTTATTGTTACTCGATTGAGTAAATCTATTTGGTTTTGCATACCATTTAATGTAAGGCGAAATAACTTAATCGAAACATAAGTAAGTGTTACGGACGGTTTGATTACATTATGTAAATATTTCTACTTTACCATTATCCCACTTAATAACGTCTAGTTGTATATAGTTGAAAATAATGCATACCTGAAACAAAAACAAAGATCTTATTAAAATCAGTCTCATCAGACTAAATTAAATACAACTACCACACACACAAATTAAGAGCCGATTGAATCCATGCAAATTAAAAATCACATGACTAAAAGACCTGTGAACGTGATTCTTTAATTTAACAGTGACGTCACACCGTTGAATAACAGCGGCGTGTACACAAGCGGCCACGGGCGAGTAGGTGCGACAATGCACCCGCAGTTTGCACCCGCAGTGTGCACCCAGCCAATATGCACCCACGCACCTCGCACCGGTGTGAAAACACGTATGTTAATGAAAGTCATTTCGTGACGCGGAAAAGGTGGGTGCAAACTGCGATGATCTGCAAATGAATGGATATTGCCTCGTCTGTTTGTTTCAGGCCGCTTTATTTAAAGGTTGTTTGCACTATTTTGGAAAGTGTACCTATTTTATTTTCAGTCATGATTGATATTATTTTTAATTGAAAACAAGAAAAGATGACAGTTCGCTCAGATATTACATTTATACAAAAATATTTGTCAGTTGTATGCATAGATAAATACAAGGTTGATGGTGGATAAATAATAATATACATAATGCCAACGTTAATAACTGGAAACAGGGTAGGAAGAACAAGAAGAGCCCTTAAGGCATTATCTATTTTACCTTTGTTCCAAAATCTTAGATAACTGGAGCAAACAATTCCACTATAGCAGAATAGTTTACTACCATCAAACTTTTTGAAAACAAAGTTATCTCCGACAATTAGCCAATCAAACGGCAGCATCCGCATCGTTTCAGCACCGACAGATTTAATTGGACGATCCCCTTTGTTGAACTTAACCGAGTCAATCAACATTACCGATAGTCGAGCGTAGTTTATCTTGTTCAATATTTGAATAAAACTCAGTCTACAGATACGTTTCAAACTAATGCTCAATTTCACGGGTTTGTGTAATCACTGGTATGTAGGTCAGAGACCCATACAACTGCGACTTTCGGAAAAAGTAATTAAAGCTTATTAATCTCAGTTCCAGTGCTTTCGTGGAATTTGTTGATTCTGGAGTACGCTGAATATTCCAGTAAGTAACATAATATTCAGATTTTATGCCCTTTGTTTATTTTCGAAGCTGAAGGATCGAAATACCTTTCATAGCTGAAAGAACATTGAATAATTAATAAAAATATAAATTGACGGGTTTATTTAAATAAATGTTTTGATCGTAAAGTGATCAAAACATGAACCTTTATGAACCGAAAACTTTTTTGTTAAGTCACACCATCCGAAAATTCCAGACAGACACATGGACACATTCATCTCATATCAAACGAATATTACACAAACCTGTGGCACGTAATTAAGCTCCGAAGTTGGCATTCCGGGTCCACTTTCATCCTGTTCACTGGACCCAAATAGTTGTCCCCCCGACCACACGGAGCCATGATATTGCTGATCAAAAAAGGGTTGAAAAGGGCACCGAACGCACTTTACGCATCGCTTAATTGGCTCAAGCATTTAGCCTGTGAAAGTCGAAACAGGCAAATTGGATTTGTGTGTCCATACCGTGCCTCTTTGACGGAGACTGATTCACAATTTGACATTACAGCGCTCCGTAGTAACTAGATTACGCGCCAATTTTATAGTATCTTTCGTTCTTTAAAAGCACGTGTGAGAGCAAAATTCCATCGTGTTTTTGGGGCATCGGCGATCGATACAGACGTGAGTGGTCGTGATATAGGGATAGTGCTGCAGTTTGAAAGGCTGACAGAACAGTTTATTTTGTTTTTCGTAAAACTCAGTTACATCACAGCGGTGTTTGTTGCATATTTTATTTTCGTTAGTTTGAATGTTAAAAATGCATAATAAAAATAAAATCTTTATTGATTCATTACGAATGTGTTTGTTTCTATGCTTGATGATAGTTTCCTAATTTACTTAGGTACTATATCAACCCATTGGAAATCTTAGTTAAACATAATATTTTACTAAACTATTCCATCACATTTCCAAAACAACTTACAACTTTCCTCGAATACTTGACAACAATATAATAAGTATCTCGAAACTCAGTACTCAAGAGTCACCGTGACTCGACACAATATCTCTGAACGAGAACTGAGGCTGGCTCGGTATAACCTTAAATTAAAATTTACTGAGTAAACGAGCCGTGGAGCGTGCACTAAAGAAATAATACAAAGTATTCGTCAAACAGATCGGGGCGGCCGTAAATGAAATCATTTTGTTCTCAAGTAAAACAAAATGGGAAACAATTATTAAATGTTAATAGGTTTGGTACAGCGCGGTAGGCACTTCATTAAACCTTGCCTTTTATTACATTTTAAGTGGCATTTTATTTACAATAAAATCAGTTTTCGGCTCCGTTGGATAGCCATGTAAATACGGTGTACTCGTGCATCTGTAATTTACGAGTTGGGGATAAAAGAAAATCAAAGTGTTGCTTGTTTCATTAACCCGTAGAATTTGAGTTAAAGAGGGGATTTGTTACTAGTATTTGATTGAATTTAATGATGCCTCGAAGAATTGTTATTTATTTTGTTTATATCAATTACTTTTGGTAATTATTTACAGAATTCTGTATTATTTACAGAATTCTGTCTTTGTGTTAAAAAGTATTTTGAGAAAGATATTATTATATTATTTAACCGTTTCGTCCACCTTATAAAACATTTACGTCCGTTACCCGGTACCATTCCTTAAAGAAGTATTTTTACCTATTATCTCTTGTCCTACAACACAAAGAAATCCACTGAAAGCTATAAACAGCCACCAAAAGGCCTCCACATCAGTAATGACCGATGACGTTTGCTCCTGGGAATGTTATCGTCAATTTAAAGTTAACGTAAATTAACTGTAGTACCAGTGGCGACCTCTAGGGATCCAAATGACATGCCCGTATCATCTAATGGAGGATTGGTTATGTTTGTTAATGTTAAGATTACCCTTGTCTGTGCTTTGAGTGATTTAGAGTGTGATAGTAAAGCGTTTTGAGGGTTGATAGCATCTTTATTGATATGTTTAGCTGTTTCCCGCGACTTTGTCTACGTTATAGTTTCTTTGGTTTTTCCTGTTTTGTGAGGATTTTTATTTTAATGTAACGATTATTATACTCCATAGCTAAAATCGGACCCCTAGTTTTTTAATTCGCGTTCACAAACAAAAAAAACTTTTTCCTATGAAATGAGGTACTTAAGTTAAAGTGTGACCTCTTTTTGTTTAGTATTGTAATATTTTGGTTTATCGGTATAATTTATAATATAAAAAGACGATGCCATTGTTAAATTCAAAACATTTCGAAAACTCTGTCTGGCCTACATATACAAAGTATATAAAACTACAACTAACGCCCAGCTATCGTCCATCAATTTATTGTTTTCGTCCACATAACGAGTTACACAAATAAAATTGGAAATAAAAAGATGTCAGTCCTGTCATCGCAACAACTTGCTAACAATGTGATGGCAAATAACAAAGCGTTGAAGAGGGGGTGAGGTAGGACCGAAGGGGGGAGGCGAGGGGGGGGGGGGAGGTCGTCACCAAATAATGTACCTGCCATGTTATATATGTTGTTTTAGCGACAACAATTACTGGACTTAAGTGATAGACGCGGGAAAATATGAGTGTTCAGGAAATATTGAGTGATAGTGTGTTAGTAACATTTGTATTTCTAGGGCGAGTGTCTGTTATTTTAGAAAGTGTGTTTATGTCAGTGTATGTAAAATTTCTGAGTAATTAAAGCTCGAAATGTGTGTTAACATAACAGTATATATATTGAAAATGATAACTGTATTTATTTTAGAAACATAAAATAGGTCTGTCATCGATCAAAATTAAATAGTCATTTACTAACAAGAAATGTTGTCAACTTTAACATCAATATAATTAATACAACTCAATTAGTAAGTAAAGTATCTTTAAGTATATCACTAAACCAAAACATGATCCCCATCAAATGACTATAAAACTTCAACTTTTAATATATCGAGCGTCAAACAAGCGTCTTGGGATTACGAGCAGTTGTTCAGGGGCTTAACGCATATCTTTGAAAGAAACGGGCGCGTGATGTTTGCGCCCTCCCATATAGGCCGAGCTTAGTTGAAACTTGGCTAAATCCCCGGTACGTGACGTAATTAAGATCGGGCCTCACAGGCATAGCGGGCTTTATGTCCCTGCAGCGCTTCCAGCGACACCCTAAAGAACTTCGCTGCGGAAGCTAATTTATGACTGCTCTCCGAATGGCTGGCTGAAGCGCTTTTGTTGCTCGTAAGATATTGTTTTAAAATGAGCTGCGATGTAATCGAAATGCGCTGTATCTATTGAAGGATATATTTTAGGCTCCTTAGTTAAGTAGAGATGTAAACAGTGCCTGTTTTGTTACTTGCCTTCTTATGCATATTTATTGAATTCTAGGAAACTAATTTTAATTTCAAATTATATAAGCTATGATGTCAACTTAAACAAATAATTATACGACGTAATTTAAATTGTTTAACTTAAAGTCACAATAAAATTGCTGAATTTTGGCTGGGATAAAAAATTGATTTATTTTTCTTTTATTTCAGTTTATATCCGGATTATTGTTTATTTAATTAAATTAAGCATTTTTAAACAACTTAGATTATGCTTAGTAATTGTTGTAACAGTTAACCAACTACTCAAATTATGATAATGTAACAATCACAAACTTGGATAAAAATTGCATTTATCTCACAAACCAGGTACACCAAGCTTAAATGCAGCCACAATTTAATCAAATGTAAGACAGCTCACCGCTGTTTATATTTTTTGCGCCCCACAAACAACAGCACTACGGAAAATAGTGAAAAACAAATATCTAATCAGGCGAAAGCTTTGCACCACACAATATTACATACAGAGTGTCGGCACTACACTGTAAATTGTTTCAAGTACAAGCTTAAAATCATTTTTATTTAGATTTGTATGTGTTTGCAAGCTAAACGGCTCCAGGGCATTTCATTTTCTTAACGTTTTTGGCACTATTAATAAAATGGACGTGGCTAAAAGGTAGAAGTGTTTATTTTGTTGGATGCATACATTTTCTTGTTTTTATAAGCTGTAAGCTTGGCTTTATGTTTTTTGCTGTTGTTTTCTGAGTGCAGAGTTTTTCTAAATCTATTGTATCAACATAAATGATTCAAAGGCAAAAATATGGTTTACTCTTAGCCTGGGTCAGCACTGGATGAATAAAAATTTAAAAGTAACAAAAAAGTGCATACTTATTTGGATAAAATATTATTTTGTGACATATTTCATTAAAATCAGATAAGTTTAAAATCAATATTCTTTACCAACCTTAGTTGTATGTATATTATTCTTTACATCATAATACAAACTTATTATGTACGTATAATAACAATATAACAGAATTACATAATACATATCACATTTTTAAATAATAGTCCTCAGAAGCACGTTACCGCTTCTAACTTTAAAAGGTTTCACTGATCTGAAAGCCATGCAGGTCCGCGTCAAGTTATTAACTCCAACAGGATTTGGTTTATTGGCTCACAGATCCAGACTCAGTCCAGTTGGTAATGGTCGTCCACGTGCGTAATGGACACCCTAATAGATTGGGACATCTGTCTTTTACTATTTATATTCCGTTGGATTAAAAACAGCCAGTTCCAGTGGCGTGGACAATTCAATTGGTGTTCGATTCGCTTGACAGGTGACATGGTGGCGTAATTGTGTTATTTGCACTAGATTTTTTATGTTTTGTTCTATAAATGTATCAGAAAAGGGCAGTTTATTTATTTTTTTTATAATAAAATACTATGGTGTATAAAATATATTTTTTACTCCATAGTGCAAAATTACAGGTACATGATTCTGAGTGATCTGATAGTGTAAAATAATAAAAAGCCTTATCTTTAATAATTATGTAAATATAGTATTTAGGAATAAAAAAATACGTACTAACTTACATATAGTACATTTGATTTTCTACTTAATCTATTAAATACTTATTAAGTTCACTCAAATACCTACACCAATATAATTCTATAAAAATAAAACAAAAAGGAATATTTAGAAGCTTCTCAAGATAAGCGTATCACTTAAAGGCACCTTCAAAAAAATCATTAAGGAGCGTTCGTTGTAGCACTCTTGGCAGTTTGAATAAAATATAGGGGCAGAATAAAGCGAGCCTTTTTATCTATTAAACGCATTTGCTGTTACAAATCTTCGCTCTCTACGGTGGCGAGCGTGCATAATGCGTGGGTGGTGAGCGGCGCGGGATACAAATAACTGTAGTATTGGTACTGTAGACTGTAGTAGAGTGTAGTAAGGGTGAAATATAGTGGTGTACTTTGAAGAATATATTTTAAGATTTTTGTTAAAGTCTTAGGTATATTATAGGTATTACATGCTGAAAGATGTTTCAAAGTTTCAAAAAGCAATAATTATCCAAAATACCGAAGTTACAAGCTTGTACTATGCAAAAAAAAAAATGTAATAAAAAAAACAGCACTTTATGAAAACAAAAGTGACTTGATAGCCAGTAGTTACATATTTCAGTTCGTTTAAACCGAGGTATTTATAGACAGAAATTCCCTTACCATGTTTAAATACATATATCCTAACCCCGCTGCCTCTCACCACTACACACTCAACTCAAAGGCAAGCCAAGCCCGACTACCGGCTTGCATTTACGACATCACCCACAAGCTTTATTCTGCACTAAGTCCAAAGTCCAGGACTCACAATAGCCGTCCAACTCATGATTGTTGCCCCGACTTTGTTTGGTACGACGTTAAAAGATTCTACGTCACTTTAAACGTCTGTTTATATCATACGAATCTTTTATGTGCTGGTTAGTTCTTTGTTAGTTCCTATTTAGGTTTTCGGGTCTGTAGAGAATTTGGGAGTGAAAGACTTGGGTTTATTCAAGCCTTTCTTGCAGTGGTGAAGGATTTTGCTAGACTAGTTTTTAAACTAGTTAATGACATTTTTAAATACGTGACTATTTATGTAAGTATACTTCACAATAAAAATGCTAAATTAACTGCTTTCATGCTGAGATTTTGGACCTTACTTACTGTACTGTTTACTCCACTGTTTGTCAATATTAATTAGAATACTATATTTTCCATATCTTTGTCAATCACAAAAAAATATCAGTCATGTAATAACCATGATTGGTCCCTAAGCATTATACCATATCGATCACATATTACCATATCAATTCAAATTATTAGATTAAAGAAGCAGGGTTTTTCTATACTCTGTACACGTATTACAAGAACATTTAAACCATAAACTTTCGTTACAGCTACTCGCATTTCTACATAAAAGGTTTCTGTTCCCTCGTATTAAGCTCGAGGTGTTTCAGGTAAGAGTGTCGCTTTCCGGTGGCTCTGTAGCTCTGTGCTTTGTAAACTACCGACGTATGGGTTCTGGACGTGGCTTATGTTTCTGTGACGATTTCGAAACAAATACCAAGTAAGGTTAAAATTGAAATCAAATTACTTAAATAATTTTAAGCAGATATAGTGAAAATGCAAATTTTATAATTGCTGTACTTTCTAATTGTGTTTTGTTTAACTTCTTGTACTCAAAAACATATTCGACATTGTTTATAATTTTTATTTCAAAAATATTTATACCTACCATTTTGTACGTCTAAGAATTAATATTCACTTTCAGTCTCGACGTAAATCCGTGTTACCAGGTAAAAAGACTCATTCTTTTGACAAACGCCCCGAGAACGAGAAACACACAGGATACAATTTGCGCGGAGGCCTTAAACTTGGCGCGCATTTCTGATGCAAATCAAGGAACAATGAACATGTGCAGAAGATCCATTCAGAACAATAAATTAAATAAGGCCTACTTTTTTGATAGGTTGTTAAGTGCAAAAATCGAATTTTGAACGGTGTTTGATGAAATAATATAATTGGGTTTAAATTATCAAAAAGTTAAAAAAATTAAAGTAAATAAAATTAATTGAGTTATTTTAATAATACATTTTGAAGAAGTCAAAATTTAAATCAAAATGTTTTAAAAATTATGTGGACATAATAACTCAAATCCTCTTTGCTTATAAATAAATGTTGCCTTATTAATTTAGTCTTAACCTTAAAAAAAACATCTAACCATCCCTATAGTACGATAACGCAGTCAGTTATCTTTGTATCATCAAAATCAATATCACAAACAACTCATGACCGTACTGCAATTTTCCAACTCTGAACCTTCTGTATTCCCCTGCTCTGTGTCAACACGGATACGTGGTTCATTATGTACTGATTTCAGGGCGTTTAGTGTTTGCGTCACGGATCTTGGGGACGTTATTTCTTTGAGCTTTGAGGAATTATAAATGTGTTTGTGTGCTACTGCTTTTGTCGTTCCCTTTTAAAATGCTAAGTCGTTCTGGATTTAAGTGCTCCATGTTAAAGTTACGTTGCAAATAGTTTGTGGCTGCTGTTTGGTTTCTTATTGGTTCTGTTTTGAATACCTGTGTATGTTGTGTTTATAATATTTTATGTGTAAATATTTATATAATTTTAAGCCTTTCAATGTTATTCGTTTGCTGTAATTTATGTCAACGACCGATACGACTAGCTAGCTAGCTAGCATGACTCTTAGTTAATGAAAAAACATGAGTATTACATTAAATCTAATATACCTATTTCATTAGACACACACTATATTATACCTTCACATATTATATCCCGTGCATACAGACTTCATGCAACCCATAATTCAAAGTAAACATATTTATAAATACGCGGTCTTCTTATGTATCATCCATAAAGCAATGCGACAACAAACATACAATTTGTACAATTAATACAAAATATTTCCGCCGCTAATTATACAGAAACAGTATTCCACATTCATTTAATTAAATTCTCACAAGGAGTCCAGTACAACACAAAATATTACTTTAAAAGAACTCTCGTAACGACAGTAATCAAATTAATTAATACCCAGTCCATAAGGTCACACGAACTGAACCGAAGAAATGCAAAAATACAAAACGAAGGGAAACGAGAAAGACTAGCCAACGGCAAATAAAAGAAAAATGTTTCTCTTCCTTCATTCAAAAATGTAATAAAAATATCTAATCTGTCTTCTGTAAACGCAAATCAAAAGTGGCAATCATAAGCACACGGAGATGAATTAAACTTACTATAGTCAGCGGTCTGCATTTTAATTAATTAAGAGCTTGGGCTTTGGTGGGGAAGGGGGGGGGGCGCTGTAGGGCTGTCTTACCTTAGATCTGATTCTCGTTATTGCTTTTCAAAGAAAATATGGGTGTTTTTTGACTGATTGGTACAGGCGATAGTAACACATAATGCGTGATTACTCGATGGAATTTTTACACCATTTAATCGGTGAGTTAAATTTAAGCCAAAAAATAGAAAACAAAAATTGATTTGTCAAAAGTATCTGCAAAAAAAGAAGTCGAGGAAGTTTACAAAAAGTAATTTTAAGAATCGTGATCTCCAGTAGTCCATATATGTACAACGTCTTCCTTTAAAAGTGCTTTAATTACAGTATTTAAAACAGTTTATATCAAATACTTTATTTTACTTTAGACAATTCGTTTCAATAACAAGGAACTAAAACCGTCACTTGCTAACCCTACAGCAGCTGAGCAACAGTCGGTATTTACGCACGGAGACACCTCGTGACTTTCCTCCGACATTCGTTTTCTGTCGCCAGGCTTACCCAGAGCCTTACTCCATTAAGAAAATTAATGTTTTGCGTTACCAGCGGCCGAGGCGGCTGTGGTAAAAAAATGTATAGTGAAACAATTGACGGTGCTTAGTAGAATGTTGGTGTTATTGATTTGGATTGTGAAATGTGAGATTGCTTTTTGTGTAGAATTATTTATGTAGCCTTAAAAAAAAGATGATTTTTATCCAAGCATGTAATGAGTTCAATAATCTATTATTCAGAGAATGAATCAACTATGGCCCAGAATCCAGATGTTTTTCGTTGTATGTAATAATAGATACTAATATTGATTTTATTTATTAATGCATTATGTGTACGTATCTGTATATTTTAAACAAAACAAACCAGAACAAAATTTACAAATTGAATAGCTTAGTTGCATCAAGCAAGATTGGAGAACATATATAATGTACGTAAACTAAGAACAAATATTTGGTGTTCTAAATATTTTGTAAACTACAATACAGGGCTGCAGGGCTAGATAGATCAAACTCATACCTAACACTAAAACACCAAGTTATAATAGTTCCTACAAATCAAAATTTCAAACTAATCTCCACAAAGTTTTACAGACCGTGGATTCAGCATCAATCTGCGTCCTCACATCACGCGCTGGAATGTGACACGCCATTATAAATCTCATTGAAGATACAGTACCATCCATCACTGAAAGGAAATGAAGTCGGGAGTTGCGCCGGCTTGCGCGAGTTGTCGCGGCGACGCGGTATTCTTGATGTGGGTACGAATGGCCGACACGTGGCTTTTTTAGGGTTGAACTTGAATTTTAATTTTGTTATAGTTTTGAGGTTCAATGTCAGCTATGTAACATAGTAAGATTTTTTTTTGTTGTGTACCCGTATTTTTGTTCGCTTCTAACCTTTCATGTACAAAGAGAAAGGAAGTAATACAACTTTTCAAAATTCCAAATAAAATGTTTTGAAACATATCATACGTAAAATAGCAAAAGTAAAGTATCGAACTCAATTTCCGCTAGTTATTTAACACACAAGAAATACACTTTGTTGAAACAGTAAAACCTAAGTTATTTGCAAATTAGGTAGCATTTTTTTAAAACACAAACAGGGCAACTTTTAGCATCTCAAACATTGAACAGTGAACACAATTACATGAACTTTAAGAAAAACTAAACTATTCTTACGAGCCACCTTCCCATCTATCATAATGTAATTGAACCACACGAAGGCAACATTTATGGTAGAAACGTCCCTTCAGTGAGGGGAAAATTTTCTTAAAAGGTTGCCTATAAGGACTAGTTTACATTACCAGAGTAAAGAGCGGTACACACTGAAGACGGAAGTTTATCTAAACTAACATTTTCTAGACTTCATTTGGTAAAGTAAAAGACCTTTGTCTTGTCGTATGTAACAAAATATTGAGTTTATTTATTTAGTAAAGCTAAAGTGGCAAAAAAAGGGAGTGAAATTATTGTGTTTTGTTTTTAAATAGTACATGCTAAATATTTTCAAAGATTCGTGTCAATAATGGTTGATACATTTTAAGGAATAACCCAAACGGCACATGAAAACAAAAATAAAAGCAAGCAAAAATACAATAAGAACCTTAAATTCCAGTACAATTTAAACTCGACGTTCTCACATGAATATTTAGACGGTTGCACTCAAAACTCATTCGCCATGCCAAACCGAACTGTCCTAATGTACGCGAGGCCTAAGCCCGCACGCCACCATTACTTATGCATTAACCCTGGCTAGGCCAGTAAGCGGTCCCTAAGGCCCGGAGTGATCGCATGATTTTATTCTACCACTCGTCTTCTATAAAACTCTTTGCCTCAAGAACTTTTGACAATCAATCTGTTACGTGAGACTTATTGTAATTGGATTTTCACGTGTTGTTTTGTATATTTTGGTTTCTGATTGTGGTAATTTTAACTTTTTTCTTTTTTTGTTTAAAATAACTTTTTTGGAACCTTTGGATGGAAATAAACATATTTTTTTATTTAAAATATGCCTTTGTTATATCACAACACACAATTCCTGTTACAGTGCAGTTACTTCTTATTTCAGAAAAATATTTTTCTTTGAATAGTATCGGATTTTGATTCCTGATCTTACAGTCGGATCCCTAGTCGAACAGTGTATATTTCATAAAATTTAAAGTGACAGATATCAACAAAAATATATTATTGCTTCACATATCACTGACAAAAATATTCCAACATTCCCTTTGAATCAAAGAAACTGTAACGAATCTTTCAACCTGTACTTCAAAAGGCAAAAAAGTAGAGTTAAATGAGGAAGATGTAAATAAAAAAAAACCGCATTTTTATTGGCTTATCGAAAAATATAGGTGAATAAAAAAATTACTGCGGAAAAATTATGTCGATATCTCAAATAGTTATTTTTTTATAAATTTTTCAATTTCGTATCTCCCGATAAATTTTTGAGCCGGCCGGAATCTGTCGTGACGTCACATCACCCTACCGCAGGCGACGGGCGCTCGGGCCGGCCGGTAGTTATTTTAAAATTATGATACCTCCTAAGATGTTGATTGAAATCAAGTAATGTCGAAGACAATTTTGTTCACAATTAAATACTTGTGATTAATATCACATTTATTTGTATAAGGATTAATAATATTTTGAGAAAACGTCTTTGCAAATAATTCATTAATTTAAAACTTTGATTTCCATAAAAATACGGTTATAGTAAGTAAATCTTGAAAGATAGCCATATGTCGTCCCTGACTTTTTTTTAGAACTTTTAAATAGGAACAATTTCGTCATGCATGATTTTTGCCTAACTTTAACTGTTTACGCTGCGCACGCAACGGAAGTTCACAAATAGGGAAATTTTTGCGTTTTTGTTACATTTTCCGTTGATGCTTCGCCCTATTGGGTGCAGCGTAGTGTTATAAAGTCTGAATCAGTAGTTCCTAAGATTAGCAAGTTCAATCAAACAAACATACTCTTCAGCTTTATAATATCAGTATAGATAGGTAGATTTCTCATGTTGAACATTTTGCTCATGTTCGAGAACATGAAAAGCAGCGGAATGCTAAATATTCAGTAGTATATGTGCCCCAATGTTTTACAAAATCCCCTTTTAAAATAAATAAAATTTAAACTTCCTATTGCATTATCTATATGTGACTGAAAGTTCTGTCATAATCGGTCCAGCCGTTTCAGAGATTACCCGGAACAGGCAGACAGCCAAACAAAAAAAATAAAACATATTTTTTTACGTAAGTATGTACCGTATTTGTAGTTAGTGTAATGCTGTTAATATGAAATTACAAACACACTTCAGGTTAAGATATCTATGATAATATAAGAAAGAGGCAAGATTTATTGATTGTTTCTTTGTTTGCATTGAATAGGCTCCGAAATTATTATACCCATTTAAAAAAATGTTTCATCGATGATGATTAGCTACACTATCGTTGAGTGAAGTAGCCTATATTATATTAAAATAAAAATAGGGATCCTTACTAAAACTCCAATAATGCAACCCGAGGTGCTAATAAATACCTTAATTTTTTTTACATCGCGCGCGCTCCTATTGATGATAGAACAAAATAATGTACTACGATTTTACAGAACACATCATTATCTACAAAAAATGTCGCGACAGCATATGTCTAACTATTATACATATGACACAATAAGTGTTCTTTCATTTAAAAAAAAATGCAGTGACGTCGCTGGAAATGGCGTACCTTGTGTTTGACCTTGGTATTAATCCTTATCAAAATAATTTGCTTTATATTCAAGACTGCTTTAATACCATTATATAACTTGAATTTTTCAATGAGGAAGATGTAAATAAAAAAAAAACGCATTTTTATTGGCTTATCAAAAAAATTAGGTGAATAAAAAAATAACTGCGAAAAAATTATGTCGATATCTCCAGTAGTTAATTTTTTATAAATTTTTCAATTTCGTATCCCCCGATAACTTTTTGAGCCGGCCGAGAACCTGTCGTGACGTCACGCCGCAGTACCGCAGGCGACGGGCGCTCGGGCCGGCCGGTGGTTATTTTAAAATTATGATACCTCCTAAGATGTTGATGGAAATCAAGTAATGTCAAAGACAATTTTGTTCACAATTAAATACTTGTGATTAATATCACATTTATTTAGATAAGGATTAGTATAATTTTGACAAAACGCCTTCGCAAATAATTCATAATTTAAAACAAAGTTGATTTCCTTAAAAATGCGGTTATAGTATTAAATCTTGAAAGATAGCCATATGTTGTCGCTGACTTTTTTTTAGAACTTTTAAAGAGGAACAATTTCGTCATACATGAATTTTGCCTAACTTCAACCGTTTACGCTGCGCACGCAACGGAAGTTCACAAATAGGGATATTTTTCCGTTTTTGTTACATTTTCCATTGATGCTTCGCCCTATTGGGTGCAGCGTAGTGTTATAAAGTCTGAATCAGTAGTTCCTAAGATTAGCAAGTTCAAGCAAACAAACATACTCTTTAGCTTTATAATATCAGTATAGATAGGTAGATTTCTATGTTGAACATTTTACTCATGTTCGAGAACATGAAAAGCAGCGGAATGCTAAATATTCAGTGCCCCAATGTTTCACAAAATCCCCTTTTAAAATAAATAAAATTTAAACTTCCTATTGCATTATCTATCTGTGACTGAAAGTTCTGTCAAAATCGGTCCAGCCGTTTCAGAGATTTCGTTTCAGAGCCAAACAAAAAAATTAAAACATGTTTTTTTACGTAAGTATGTACCGTATTTGTACTTAGTGTAATGCTGTTAACCTAAAGTGTGTTTGTAATTTCATATTAAGATATCTATGATAATATAAGAAAGAGGCAAGATTTGATTGATTGTTTCTTTGGTTGCATTTTGAATAGGCTACGAAATTATTATACCTATTTAAAAAAATCTTTCATTGTTGATTAGCTACACTATCGTTGCGTGAAGTAGCCTATATTATATTAAAATAATAATAGGGATCCTTACTAAAACTCCAATAATGCAACAAGTGTTCTTTCATTAAAAAAAAAATACAATGACGTCGTCGCTGGAAATGGCAACCTTGTGTTTGACCTTGGTAGTAATCCTTATCAAAATAATTTGCTTTATATTTAAGACTGCTTTAATACCATTATATCATCATCATCATATCAGCCCGGAATCACCTACTGCTGGGTATAGGCCTCCCCTTTTTTCTGCTATTGTTATCTGTCCTGCTCGTAATATAATACATTATATTATATATTATTATTATATTAATACATTATATTAATTCAACTTGAATTTTTCAATTTGGACATTACATTCGAAAGATAACACGAGTTCAAAAGTGTAAATATTAGAAAAAAGTCGCTTGGTTAATGGTGGCCGCTCTCTCCGGTCGGCTAACTATGCGATGTAGACGTCACTGGAGTACGGGAGGGGAGTAAACTAAAATAAAATATAAAATGTAATAGAAAGATTCATAAACAATAATAAAAAAAGAAATAACAATCCAATTTTCTTTATAATGAAATTTAATGTACCTACTCTTTTTTGTACCCCATTCAAAAACGTGTTTGTGTGAGTGTTTATTAAAATTAATATATTTTAAAATGTTTGTTAAATACTCGTGCGAAGCCGGGACGGGCCGCTATGGATAGAAATAAAGTTTTAGCATTATTTTTCACATTGAAACGATCTTTTCAAGAATGACGACTTGTTCTTCCTTTTCATTAATTTACGACAATATAATACACGAGCGCATACTTTTTTTTGTCATTTCGGGCACAAATCAGTTTTCGGTTTCTAATATAATTTAATTTTAAACACAAGCTTCAAATTTAACTAAGCTCACAGCAATAGTGTAGACTTATCAAACAAGCCCAAACGCGATGCGATTATGTCATTTAGTTAGAGAGTTCCTCGGGCCACCTTCTGGCGCCATCATCAGATCAGCTCGAAAGTACTATAAAATTATATTGTCATCCAAACTTAACAGATATACAAAATTTCAGCTCAATCAGTTAAAGATATCTGTTTCAAAATTAAGTTGCAAGATTCCACTTGTAGCTGTAGGTACAAACGTATACATTGAATGTTAAATAAAAGCTTGTAAAGATATATTTTTTGGCGTGCTAACTGTTGTATTAGTACAAAGAAACCTATTCAGTAACTTTACGCTACTCTTTTTTCCATATTTAGCAAAATCTAGAAAAATATGCGAGTAACATAAAAATACTGCACGAGATCGTATGTACGGGAGCGGAGGACGGGCGTTGTGACGTCACGCGTTGATCGGGCGAACCAAAACTAAATTTAAGAATGCCCGACTTTAAAAATTCGTAAAAAATAGAGTTTTTGAGATATCGCTAATATTTTTTCACCATTGTTTTTCTAATTTTTAGTTTGATTTTTCTAGATGATAAAAAAAACATGCTCATCTTCCTCATTCGGACATTACATTCGAAAGATAACACGAGTTCAAAAGTGTAAGTATTAGAAAAAAGTCGCTTGGTTAATGGTGGCCGCTCTCTCCGCTCGGCTAACTATGCGATGTAGACATCACTGGAATACGGGAAGGGAGTAAACGTTAAGAAATAATAAAATATAAAATGTAATAGAAAGATACATAAACAATAATAAAAAAAAACAATAATAATCCAATTTTCTTTATAATGAAATTTAATGTACCTACTCTTTTTTTGAACCCCATTCGAAAAGGTGTTTGTGTGTTTGTTAAATACTCGTGCGAAGCCGGGACGGGCCGCTATAGATAGAAATAAAGTTTAAGCATTATTTTTGACATTGAAACGATCTTTGCAACAATGACGACTTGTTCTTCCTTTTCATTAATTACTAATGAAAAATTAAGTACACGAGCACATACTTTTTTTTTGTCATTTCGGGCACAAATCGGTTTTCAGTTTCTAATATACTTAAATTAATTTTAAACACAAGCTTCAAATTTAGCTAAGCTCACAGTAATAGTGTAGACTTATGAAACAAGCCCAAACGCGATGCGATTACGTCATTTAGTTAGAGAGTTCCTCTGGCCACCTTCTGGCGCCATCATCAGATCAGCTCGAAAGTACTATCAAATTATATTGTCATCCAAACTTAACAGATATACAAAATTTCAGCTCAATCGGTTAAAGATATCTGTTTCAAAATTAAGTTGCAAGATTCCACTCGTAGCTGTAGGTACAAACGTATACATTGAATGTTAAATAAAAGCTTGTAAAGATATATTTTTTGGCGTGCTAACTGTTGTTTTAGTACAAAGAAGACTATTCAGTAACTATACGCTAGTCTTTTTTCCATATTTAGCAAAATCTAGAAAAATATGCGAGTAACATAAAAATATTGCACGAGATCGTATGTACGGGAGCGGTGGACGGGCGTTGTGACGTCACGCGTTGATCGGGCGAACCAAAACTAAATTTAAGAATGCCCGACTTTAAAAATTCGTAAAAAATAGAGTTTCTGAGATATCGCTAAAATTTTTTCACCATTGTTTTTCTAATTTTTAGTTTGATTTTTCTAGATGATAAAAAAAACATGCTCATCTTCCTCATTATAACAAATCAAAATCATAACTGTATCTTCGTGGTCTTGAAAAGATGATTTCCTGTGTGTCAAAGAAATCCGCGAGCTAGTTTCCGTCGTGGATTGGATATCGACTGCATCTGAAATGAAACGCTCTACACCGTATATTTTAAAGGTAAACCCGTTTTATTATGTAACATGTTGCCGATACCAAATGTATTTCTAAAGATATCCTTTGAATGTTCGTGTTTTATTTTTGCGTTGTGTAATTATTTTGTATGTTGGAGATTTGCTTTTTGGTTGGAAAGTAGATTAAAGTAGCTTGCAAAAACCTGTCTTTAAACAGATAAGTAATGCTTACTATATAACTTTACCGTATATAATAAATTCATAAATAGCTTTAAAAGATTTTGTTTATAGTAACGACAAATAAGGTAGCAATAATCTTAATCCGTAGCAAAAAAATAAAATCTCATAGCATGCTACGCCGTAGCCGTAGACAGCTACGAATAAAAATCAAGACGTTGTTGGAAGGACTCAGTAAATGCAGAAATATAAAGAAATACGTCTAGAGTAGCGGACATCTGAATGTTTTCTTCCGGCGGAACAAATTGAAAGGCTGTATTTTTTACAAGGGAAGGTAGACGGGCCACTGAATTACTCAGGAACTGGGCCGATCATTGCGGTCGACCCGACGCCGGTACACGCCGTATATCTTGCTACGAAACTAAACTATTATACGAATTATATTTCAAGTTATTTTGGAGTTATTCACTTATCTATTTTATTACGTTTTTCATATACTTTCGTGACGTAAAATGTTTTGTATCAAGACTAACGATTTTTTGTCGCCTTCTACATTATACAGCGTTTTTTGAACTAGTGTGGTTTTTGGTAACCTTTTAGAAAAGTGTTTTATTATTATTTAGAACGTACACGTATTTTTTTTAATTATTATGTGATTTCAAAACATTTGAAACATTGGCAATCGCATTGATAAAACTAAATTTTTAAAATCATTCATGACAATAAATCTACATAAAGTCTAGCACAGAAATACATAAAAAAGGCCATTATAAATGCGATCTGTAACTCAAACCTACGGAATCCGTATAACAATGCAACTGCAATATGAAAACCTGGCGGTATCAATAAAGACATATTTCAAACGTCCCAGGAAACGAAATATATAAGTGCTTCCTACGGAGCTCGCGGCTTTTACGAGAATAAGGGGAAAAAACTAGAGCCTTCCGGCCGTTTCTGATTGTGTTACTGTGAAAGCAAGCACGTTTGTGCTGTTTGGAATCAGGCTGTAGTGTATGGGACTTTTGGAGTAGAGAAGTGAAGTGGTGGAAAGGTTTTTAAAAAAAGAACCCTTTTATAATAGTAGTTTTTTTTTTCAAAAATTTATAAGAGTTAGGTATTTTGTTTCTGTAAACTTTTTGTGTGTGACTAATTTCTGTTTTTTTTACCCTAAAACGGAACTTGAGTTTTTACTACATGCGATAGCGATTTTTTATTTTTTTATTTTATACAATGTTTTATATGTTTTTAGATTCCTTTATATTTTATCTCTTGCATATTACGTGCACTCATATGTTATAACTTCATAAAAATACATTTTAATCAGCAAACGGTTAATAAACTTCGTAATACATAATATGAAAAAGCATATATAAGTTCATAGTACAACATCACAAAAGCGTTCACCCACATCATGATAGAATCAAAACAGCACATGACCATCAAGAATCATTTTCACCGTCGACTGGTTCTCTGAGGCTATTAGCCGGCCATGCTAGCCTTAGGGCTTGCATATCACTGTCGCCGGCGTTATTACACCAATTACCTTCAGACTCGCCGGAATGCTCCTGAAGGTTTGTCGTTAGTCTTTCCACAGTGAAATGAGGAGTCTTGGTATAGGTTCTTAGTAGTTGGTATATAGAGAATTAGAAAGTTATGTTTAAGTATGGATTAAGAACTATTTGTGTAATTTTGGAGATTGCAATTGGATTGGATCGGTGATTTTTTGTATAATGTAGAGTTAACCTATCCTAAGAGTTTTACTCATTTTGTGCACTGCATCTTGTGTTTTTGATGTATTAAGAACGATGCTTATGTGTGTGCATAATATTATTATATTTTTCTCTCACACAGAAGCATCGAAAGCATCTCTTATATTATATTTAATATAAGAGAATTTTATTCACTTAAATACATCCTACAAAAGATTAAGAACACAATAAACCTAGTTAAATTTTAATTAGTTAAAAAGTATGAGATAACGTATTATACTAAACCGCTGAAAACAACAAAGTAAACTATCTAAAACAAAAAGTAAACAGCAACAAGAAACATGTCATGTTTGATTTTAAATGTAATTAATGTTTTGTAATAAAACTTTTTCCAACGAAAACCAACAAGCAAGAAAATCAAGAAGCGCCACTTGAAAACTTGTATCATTGTTGCTCGCACAAGTTCGCGAAACATTTTACAGCTAACTTAATTAGGAGTTAAAAACTTGTTTTAATTTTTCTTAATAGTACTTGAAAGTTTGTATTGCAAAACGACTTTATGTGATTTGGATTTTTTGTATTCGTGCCTTTTTGTCGTGCGATAACTTTGGATATTGTAAATATATTATGCTTTTGAAAGTTCTTTCGCTTTGAGTCCCTCAAAAGATTTTGTGTTATCTTGTTTATTGACTTCAGTAGATAATTAGGGATTAGGTTTTAAAGTTAATTTTGGTTGGTAAGGCTTTCAAGAGTTAAACTTGTAGAAAGAGTGAAAGAAGAGTTTTTTATTTAACAATAAATATTTAAAGTTTTATACAACTAACACACGGATGAAATATTCTTTGTTTTATGCAACGAATCGGTATTTTTTAGGCAGAAAACACTGTATCTCGAACTACTACCACCGATAGCTTTCTATCATTCTCTACGCATACCTCGAAAACAATTTTACGATACTCTATATATATCTATATAGATACATATTTACCTATTCCACGAAACGAACAAAAATATAACTCGTACGTCCGCAGTGTACACATACGCAAAAAACATAGCAAATAAAACTTTTTTGTTTGTCGCATTTTTTTGACGTCACATATCAACTTCATTTTTATTTGACGCATATATTCACTAGCGGCAGTCGTGGGGTTACCCAATTCACCTTTGCCGTGCCATTTCGTGTATATGGACTTGTGTACTATCCCTACTTTTACTTTATAGTGTAGGATGGAGTAATAAAGGGATAGTGTAGTTTGTGGAGCAAAGTGCTGGAGTTGCGATGTCGGTACCTTCGTGGTAATGCGATTGTATTGGTAAATGACTAGAAGAGTAATGAGGTTCATAATGTAGGATTTTTTTTTGTGTTTTTTGTAACTTTACGATGGGTTTTTATTCGTAAATTCTATGCCGTTGAAATACGTAGATATCTCTCTATAGCTTTATGATTCATCGTTTTTTGGCAACCTTTTTTAGCAGTAATCTAGTTTAATATTATAATAGTATAAATATACTACATATAATAATGTTGTAAAGTTTTATATTGACGTCTATTTTAACTCAAACCCGAAAACATTGAACCTATGTCAAAACTATATTTTAACTAAATATTACACAGCATGATAAATAATACAGGTGCAAACAAAATGTTTACACGTACAACCTAACTAGTCTACCACGGGTCAATAAAATAAATTCATACGCGCATAAAATTTCTAATTTAAATTAAAATATGAATGTGTACACGTGTCGTACTGCAGTGCTTTCGTTTAGTTAGCAGATCCCCTGAGATACGTTTGCAATTATGTGCACGACTGTACCCACTAGAGCAAATGTATAGAAAATACAACAAGCATTTAAAATGAATGTGTGTAAACATGAAATAAATAATTATGCTGCATTTGTTTTTAATTAACAGCAGATTCAAAATTAGATAGATAAATTAATTTAAATAAAAAAACGATAGGATTGAAGGTCTAATTACGTACTTGCATAACTAACTACATGGGCATCCCCAAAGAAACAAACATGAGTTTTGTCGTTTAGTATTTTAAAATGATATCATGTACTTGTTTCTAAGTGTTTTGAAACCACTGGTTGATAGCCAAGGTATGTTATTAAAATATCTTGTTTTTCAAACTAAAAAGTATACAAAGAAACGTTACTTGTTTTTCATACTTAGGATATCAACAGAAAATTTTAAAACTGTTGACATCGTTATATTCCTGTCTCATTATACCATCAAAAATACATTAAAAACAGCATCAAATACAGTCACTTCATTATTCCCTCGCAAGCGGTAGGTGTAACCGCGATGAATTCTATCAGGGATGCTGTGAATCGTGCCTCACATGGCAACAGAAAGATTTAATTGTTGCGAACGAAACGTGACGGCTCGCCGATACGTGGCCATCGGAAAAACGCCGACTCCCTTTAGTTTGTAGCTCCGAAATACAGTTTTATAGGTAAGTTTTATTGAATTTTGATTTTAAAGTTTGGGTCGTTATTTTGTGAAATTATTGGATAAATACGACTGTCAGATTTAATTAATGTTGTATTTTGGGAAATGATTTATGTTTTTTTAACTCATTATTCTGTTACATGTTTTAGAGTACCAATTAATTTTCTGAAATAAGTTTATCTAAACTTCAATATGAAATATGCTTTAATCTAACTTACTTTGTATTTACTTAGGTGTGCGTATTTTATCTAAAAATATAGTACTAAAATCTAATCACCGTTTGTATTGTTTTTTTCGTCACCGTTAGAAGAGGTTGGTAGTTAAAATGTATACTTATTGTAGTATAACAGAGTATACGTTGTTTTCATCATAACAAATCAATCTTTATTTAAAAGTTGGATTTAAAAGCGCGGATATTCACAGATCACGGTTATCACGGTAACGAAGACAGAGCTGGCCGATCCATCATATTTGTACGGGTTTTTACTAAATGTAACGCCTTCAATATGGAAGGTCTGGTATGTGTCGTAACTGTTTTATTTATCTATTCTGTTTCCTTTTTTATTTATATATTTATGTGATGATTTTTCTAGGTGTGTAGCATAATGAAGGTTTCTTCCAGTCTTTCTGTCTTTTCATGATATAGTGTTCACTGCTTTACAGAACGAATGACACACTTTTTTGGTAGAATTTGAGAGTTTTATTTTGCTGATTCAAACAGTTTCATCACATGAACAATTGCGCGAATAACCTAGAAACCCAGTATGTTTATGTTACAGCTAATCAAGAGCAGATCAATCGTAATTTTTGGCCAACATCCATAAAGCCACACAATGCGATATAAACTAAAATAAAAGCCGTCGAGGGACGTGCGAAATGCTCCATATACTCAACTGAATTTACGAGTGCTCGCATCTTACTTTGTCCAGTTTAATTAAACCTTCCCCAGTACATTAATATCAATTATGGTAATCCGGCCAGAGTGGATCCAACTGCCGACCTTATTCGGGACGGATCTTAGTTTGTGGTACAAGATTTCAATATAGCGATTTGATTGTGGGACGAGGCTGAAGACTATGGAACCTTTTTGGTATGCGGTTGATTTGCGCTGACTTGTATTACAGGATTAGTTTTAGGTATGGTAATCTTGTCTTACAAAATTATTGTCTAATACAAGATGGCACTTTTAAAGTTAAGGGGTTTATCTCTTTAAAATGTTATATCGAAAGGCAAATAGGTTCTGTCTGATACCACGAAAAAATAAGGATTTTTCTAGTAACAGCTTACATAATATATAATCATTTCGTTAAGGCTATTTTTTAATTGCAATATTAAATTCTTCCTTTTACCTTTATGTTATTTTATTTTTTACTTTTACCTTTAATAGAAATAATAAAATTCCTTTTACAGCTTGGGATAGCATAGCTAACTATTTAAACCAGTATAAAGCTGGATTCGTTTTGAAAATTTCCATCAAAAGAAATGGTACCTTCAGGGCGTCGTCGGCCTTTTATGTTTGAATCACAACCGCCTGCGACAAACTTTACGTTCCTTTTCAATACGTACAATTACCGGCAATAACTCCTTCTAAAATTGATTTTGGCTAGTGCTGTGTATGTGTCGATTAAAGTTGCTGTCGATGTAAGTTTTATGTGACATTTTGTGTATGACTTTAATTTGAATTAGATAAAAACATATCATTCTAAATGTAATTTTAATAAATGTTTATTAGGTATCAATTATCTAGAACTTAATTTTTGAGGAACACTATTATTCCCTATATGCTTAATGGTATTATCGGTATACGACAGTTACAAAACTTACGTAACCTAATCCCTATTGGTTAGTTTTATCAGTAAAACAAAAATACTTTCAATGAGTTTTTATTTGTAACTCAATTGTATTCTATACTATTTGCATAATACGACTATATAGACAGAACTATGTGAAAGTGATAAAATATGTAGTCGATAAGTTTTCATTTAACGCTGGACATCACTATTCATGGTCGCCTCTGATAGGAATTCGTTAGAATAGGCGTTAGTATTACAGTAGGTACCCACGCATTTTACGTAAAGACTTTTATGGAGGCAATGAAACGCCGCAAGATTTCAGAGTTATGGGCTATTTCTGCTGCGAGATGAAGTATTCCTTAGGCATGTAGTCAGCAGTCTCTGAATGAAGATGATAATTTAAGGGCAATTCTCGTTTTGTGGTACACTCTCCCTTTTAGTACTGTTCACGTAAATCATTGGGTGTTTTGCGGTGAACGCAATTTCCCGCGTCACTGGTGACTATGTGACCTTCCAAGTGAGTAACGAAGGCTGTTCTTAATCTAACATGCCTACATCCTACTAATCTGTGTATATAAAACAAAGTCAGGTAAGGTACCATTTATTAGAATGGGTGCACTGATTTTCGTTTTCTTTGAATTGTTTGATTCGTCAGCACCCCGAATAATTATGTCTCTCTCGGGAACTAGAACAGATTAGGTAGGTAAAGCCGAAGAAGAGAATACATATAAATTTTAAATTTAAGTTACCACCTATCCCAAGTCCCATGTTTTCCCATGACTTACGGTATAGGCCAAACATGGATGTCGCCACAATATTCACTGGTCATTGGTATTACGAAATTCGTGGAAATCCTGTTAACCTGATACTCTTGACTTTGTGTTCCGGATACTGTTAGCACATTTTATACTATCAGCTACATACGGCAGGCTGTTAACTACAACACCATGACACGTCACAACAGTATCCAATGTTATTAAAGACGTGCTTTGACCATACAAACCTGCACTGTCGACATATTAATGGGAATATTGATTACTAAAAATGGTTATGATTCAATTTATACTGCCTTGCCTAAAATTGTTTACGTAAGATTGTAAAAAATAAAAGTTTTCAATTAAATGTATATGGGACCTCTCTGAGACAAAAAATAATGATATTGGTCAACAATTACAGGGGATCTTCCAAAGCAAAATTAAGAAGGACCTCCTCCTTTTAAAGTAGGTTAAAATTGTTTTCATGAAAAATTCTCAGAAAACATCGATTAATGTAAATATTTTGTATTAGGAAACGAATAATTATATATAAATATATATGGGAAACAAAAACATTGATTTAAATATTATATTTATCTCTAATTATTTTATATTATTTGCTCCGCATAAAATTCAGTATATTTATATGAATTGAACGTTTGGCCCTAGTAAATGCTATTATAATGAGGAAGAAGGGTAACTATGTTTATGTAATGTCATTATGATGGAGATATTAAATTATGGCGATGTTTATGGGCTGTGAGTGTAACAAGGTCAGTAGTGTGACGTTGTGTACCCTTTTTGTAGGACTTATATTTAAGGCACATAGTGCATTTTTAGTAGCAAAACTAAAAATCAAAAGCCTTGCCGAGATTGGCTATTACCACTAAAATCGTTTCGCACCATATCAATACAGGTCCGAGCAAAATTTTAACCGCTAATAATTGCGTCAACCCGCTGAACGGCGCCGCATCTTTATTAACCCTAAAATGTTTACGTCGAAAATTATTTGACGTCAGCGAGGTGTGTTTAAAAAAATATAGCAAAAACGCCGTCAGGGGACGGATAGCCGGAAATAAAAAGGTCGTCAGTGTAAAGCTACGGATGTCTGCTAATAAAGGAAGCGGGAATCAGACTGTGTTGCAGGGAAAGAACGGTTTTATTATTATGACGCTAATGTTGGAGTTATATTACATTTTTTTTCGCGTCAAACGTAAGGTTGGGGTTATTGTTTTTGCCGTATGACGATGTAATTTTTATTATGTTGTGTAAGTGTTCAGGTTTATGGGTATACATGTTTTCGCGAAACCGCTGAGGTGTGGTATTTTATAGGTTTTTTCTAAGTGTCTATGTATAAAACTATGGAGTATAAATAATAAATAATACTAAACCAAAACGAACGCAAACATAAAGGATTATGAAAGAGAAATAGGGATTGAATAAAAAAAAGAAACAAAACAAAAAAAACCCTATGTGCCATATTCGCCAGCTTGAAAAATATCAGGTTTTACAAAACATAGGAAAAAAACAATTACATTAAATACCTATATTTTTGAGATCACTGTTTCAAAGTTTCGTCCAAAACTGTTTAACTAAATAGTTCCTCAAAATTGGTGTCAAACATTTTAACAACCTTACCATATTATGAACAGTGACATCGTCCAACACCGAAATATGTGTCTTTAATCCAGTAAACGCAAAGCTGTGGATTTCTGGTCGAGAATTTACGAATTTGTCCCCTCTCCGAAAATTTGCTTAGCGAGCCTTATAATGGAATCACGGGCGTTCTTACAGAGTCCAGGCGAAATTGTTGTGACCTGGCCTGAGTAAAGCTGGATAGGTTTTAAACTTTTTTACCTTTTTGCGTTCGAGGGTATTTTGAGGTAATGCACCAAAAGGAACATATTAATAATTATAATATATTATGGCTATTATTACAGCATACACTAATCATAGTAGCAAAACTGACAAATTTTTGTCCCAAGATACCTAAGCTTGTGTGGCAGACGGACATCTAATTTATTCAACCCAAGTATCCTTGGTAAATACTTTACACTGATCGCGTAGTACCCTAAAATGATAATCATATAAACAGTAATAAAACAGTTCTGTGAGCAAAATAGGTACCTAAAACTCGCGAATAATACGCTTCAAATTCATCTACTTAATACATTCCCCGCGAAACTTACATAGTGGCAGAACAGTAACCCGATCAAGTTAGAACGCTTGAGTGAACGAGCAAAATTGATTCCGCACGGGACCCTCGCGATCCCGTCGGATATATTGTGCTAAATCACATGTACTGAGGTACTGGAGGTAAATAAAACGAGCGGACTGGATTTTTAAGTACACTTCTGGTATGCAACTGTTTTATCGACTGTACCGAATGCAGTCGATAAAACAGGTTTAAGGATTATTGCGGATCGAGTGAATGGTTTCCTTTATACTTGGTTTAAGTTATTGCTGAGATGTTTAGATTCATAGTTTTTCATGGTTCACCTACTACGAATGTACATACAATATACCTATTAATTATGATCGCTTCAAAAACATTTCGAATACACGTGAATCTGGAATCTTAACACTGCCTACGGTTTAAAAGATTAATAAAATAAAACTGCTATTTATAGTTCAGAGCATTTTATAGAAATTAAATCCAGTTTTCCAATAAATTTTCCAGGAACAAATTTCACAAAACATACCTGAGAAATATAGTATTTTTATTGCAAAGCTGCAAAAATATATTTAATCGAGTTATAGAGAATTTAAAGCTCTTATATCGGCTTAATTTCAATTTATCGACAATCTCCTATACAATTTTGAACGTAAACTACGCGATTTATCTGATCGTACCACGGATGGAATGTACAATTATTTTGTAAATGCACCCGTATTAAGTTTGTAATACATTAAGCCTTTCATAATGCATTTGATCTATACACTCGTACAGCTGCACTGCGAATTACGTATGTCGAAGTTATACGCTCGAATCTATTCATAACCCTCTTTAATAATCCAGCCTATAAACGTCCCACTACTGGGCACATGCCTCTTCCCATATAGAGAAGGCACGAGCATTGATCACCACGCTTGCTCTCTGCGGATTGGCGATTTCAGATACCAAATTTTGGAATCCAGGTTTCCTCGCGATGTTTTCCTTCACCGTTTGTCAGAAGTGTCTTAGAATAATTAAGAAAGTACATATAACTTTGAAAAAGCCACATTGGTACTTGCCTGGGTTCGAACCTGCAAACTTGTGCATAAAAATCCGTTCATTGAACCGCTAGGCCACCACGACAATCTTTACCAATTAATAATTGAAGATTGTTTCAAAGAAGGCAGAGGTTAATAACTTAAAAAAAAAACACAATGAACTGGCTACTGCCCGCAGTATCGGAAAATGAGATCAACAGAAATAAATACTTAATCAACTGTCAAACTTTATTTTAAGCGCTGTGAACTGACAACCAAACACAGTCGTGATCAGTAAAATTGGAAACATTACTTCATCGGCATTCCAGAAAATTTTCTTCTTTGGAAAACACTAGACCCCGGTTGATCTAGTGTTTTCGAAACGAATAGAGGGATAATATGAATTTTCATGTGGCATACAAAGTCCCTGTAAACTATACTACGAAGCGTATCATTTAGCGTATCGGTCGGTGCGAAGATGCAATTGTTCCGGCCGGCGTCCCCACTAACTAGGTTGCCCTTCATTACTACATGCCATGTTAACGTGCACGGATGTGTACCACGTCTGCTTATTGACGTCGCGTATGTGGCCTGTTTTATTGCAATCGATTGTAATGTACAATTAAGTGGGAATGTATTCCGTTAATTGTTTATACTTATGCGTGCCCGTGTTTGCAATGTATTGAATTCTGTTTTATTGTTTTCGCATTATTTTTATGGTTGAATTATTCTGATGAGGTTAATGTGCTTTGTTATTTTACGTAATTTAATTAATTTGATCTGATAATATTGAATTAACAAGTTCTAAAAATACAGACATCATGTTATTATTTTGTTTGTTGGTTATCGGATGAATGACTAATAAAACATTCCTATTTTAAGATTATATTTATGTAATTAAGTTAATTCACACTACAAAAGCTACTTATTTACTGCTTATGTACCATATTTTCAAAAAGCAAGCCAATAGATAAACAAAACAACCAGTAATATCCGTAGCAACCGTCGGATCTCAGGTCCACATTTCGGCGCCACGTTCTGAAACCACGGAACGCGATTAAGTCCACTCCTACACAACACTATTACAACAAACTATAGAACCGACGCGAGCCGGCTTCGTCCGCCCTAAACCGGTTAAGACCGCTCTAGACTAGTTCCGTCCGGAAATGTTCTTTACTACTTGTTAATGTAATCGGGCGCCACAAATTCAATCGCCTCTCGTGCGGGGATTTTTTTAATTAGATTTTTTTATGGCGCGCTACATTTTAATGACATTAATGGCGATCCGGTAATTATAATATCGAGGTGGATGCAGGGACATTTTATCGGTGCAAAATTGACTTTAGAAGTTTATTTCGAGCGTGGAAAATAGCGACTTAAAAATAGCCTCGTTTCAGAAAATTACCTGTAATATTATAAACGTTACGTTGTCGGTAGTACATAGATTGAATATACATATTATTATATCACGAAGATACTTTTGCGCATTTTCCATTTTATTACACGACTGCCCAAAAAGGAGTGTTATGTTTTCAGGGTTCATGTATGTATGTATGTTTGTGAGTTTCTTTATTCCAGCAAAACTATATATATAACTTCTAAAAAGCTTGACCAATTTCAATTTTTGTGGTATCATTAGAAGCTTTGAGTTATCCCGAGTGACATAGGCTATGTGGACATTAAAAAATGGTCAAGTGTGAGTCGAAATCGCCTGCAAAGCGTTCCGAACGATTTTTTTTTGTGTTGTGTCATGCTTTTGTGTTGTTCACTAAAAGGTACGAAATAAAAAAAATATAATAAAAAAAAAATAATCGATCATTTAATTGCAGTCGGGGGACCTGTAATGAATTGTTCCAAGTAAACGTCTCCCGACAGCAATTAAATGATCGGTTAATTACAAATATTTGACTTGCTTTTAATTTTTTGGTTCACTTTTTTTATATTTTTTTGACATGGCAGGTGTGTTTTTTAATTTTTTATTATTATATTTTTTAGCATTTGTACTTAATTATACAAAAAAAATAACTTAAAAAAAAAGAACTTTAAGTCAGTAAATAATGGAAAACCATGCAGTATCTTTCCAATAACTTCTCTCACACACAAACTTCAGAAGCAATAAGGAACCTACAAAGCTACCAACTCTACCGACAAAAGCATCAATAATTTCCTTTACCTATTTTTCCTCAATATCCATCAAAATGGTCCACTCATTAGTCATGTCAGTTTTTCTTTATTTGATTTCGATCCGTTTTTAACCGACCGTATATAATGATTTAATGGTGTTTTTGTTCTAACCTGTTCTTTTAAGTAGATTACGATCACCTAGGGAATCGTTCCCGGTTTATTGGTCTTCTTTATCGACGATTACTCATGAATGAAATTTAAGAATATGTTAAAACTCAACTAGTTAACGTTTACTAAGTGCAAAACAAATCCTTTTTACACATTACTCGTCAGTTAGTAAATACAGTAATAATAACATCCAAGGCAGGTTTGTATCCATCAGCCACTTTAAAGAAATAATGAACATGCTTTGGGATTATGAACCTTAATTCAATGACTAATAGTTCAGTTTCCATCACATTTAAATTACTTTTAAGCCCTTTTCGGTAATATTTGTCATTCTAAAATGAACTTAAACACAATATGTTGTCAAAGTTGATAATTGCGTAATTAGTAATAACGTTTAATTCTCTTTCCAGATTGGCTTTAGTTATAGATTTTTTTATTTTTTGAAATGCGTAGGTATTTTGTGATTCATTTGTTTTTAAAAGGCAACTTTTATCAATGAATAGGATAGTAGTCCACGTTGTTTTTTTTACTATTTTAACGTCACTATTTATGTCCGGAACTATACTTTGTTAATGTTCTTATTGAGTTTCTTTACGAGGCTGGAAACGTTTATTAGGGTCGAAGTTACGAGACCTCGAAACACTCTTTCTGGTTGATCTAAGAATTATAGTAGAAAAAAGGCATTATCTTTATTAGCGGTCGGTTATCACGCACTGGAGCTATGTACTTCTAAGTAAAATAATATTGTATGGTGAACTGCGTCGTCAGTTTTCATGGGGTCGTTATGTTATGATTTGTGGGGTTAAGGGTGAAATGGTGGGGATCTTTGTGATGTCTGTCATGGTCTAGCACCATGGTCAGGGGTAGACTGTCTAATCTCTAATATTATGTTTGTTTTGTATGAACATCTGAAAGAACTTTTTTTAATGAAATAAAAATAATTTTCTTAGGCTGATACTTCGTTATACTAAGAAAAGAATCTATTTCACCAAATAATAATTTCCAAACCCCGTATTTATTCAAAGATAACACTCATCTAAATAACTGTACTAAAACATTTTTTAATCAACTCTTTTCTCTTAAATCAAAATTCTTTACAAAGCCGGGCCGTTTCCTCTGAAATCCAAGGATTTAAACTTGACAGTATTATTCTGGTAAAATTAAAAGTTAGCACCGTCTGGCGTCCAATGACTTAATGGTATTTCAGTGTTTGCGTTTCGTTTCCGTTTTCACTTTTAATCTGAAACGAGCCCTCGGATTGAGTCATTTTACACTCACTCAATGTTGGAGTTCATTTCTTTTTGTGTAAAATGAGGCTTTAATAATTTTGAAAGCTCAGATCACAAGGGGATCTATGGTTCGGGGGCTTAATAAGGTATTGTTTGAGTTTATATTCCTTGACAGATATTTTAAGGGACTTTGGTTTTGCTTGTGCAATATAAATATTATTCGATATAATATTTATGCTTGCATCGACAGGTCCCTTATATTAGGTTTTAAAATATAAATAAACATACTTAGTATATTAAAGGGGTAGGTTAGGAAGCCTTAATGTCGGGTTATTCTAAAATGCGTTCCGTTACGGATGAATATAGAAATCTTTCCGATACCAGGTATGGTGGGCGGTAAATCTCTTAACCGAGCTAAACTACTTAGTACAAAATTTCTGCATCACGTAACCTATAAATAAAAGGAAAAGTGCAAAAGTGCAGAAAGCTTAACACAACCAATTGAATCGAACAAACCGTACGACATACGAACTGGTTTATTTTGTATAAATTTCATGCAGCCAATATCACTCCGACCCATATTAATCTGGATATTGCCTACCTGCTTCGAAGGGATTAAAACCGTCAATACGCGATACACCCTGTTTCCATGCAACCGTTAAGAGTAAAACAAAGTGTCAATCAAATTAAAAGGGTTACAATCAGAATGAAAAAGCAATTTATTTCGAATTCCGAACCATCAAAGCGAATAGAACAAAAAAGGGAAAGACTAAATTTTAAATCCAGACGCATTTTTTTTTTTCAATTCAATTAGGGTATTACGGTTCTTTGGACTGTCAAAGGTTAGGAATGTGTTTGTTTTGAGCTCAATTTACTAGATAGGGTACAAAGCTATCTCAGAATAAAATTAAATGTTCTGTAATAATATTTCTTGATTGTGTTTTATTTTGACGTGTACATACTTGTGGCTAGAGCTCGATGACTGTACTATCTACTGGTTTTAAACAAAGGCGTTATATTAGTCAAGACATAGTAGATTCAAGTGGCTAGCTAAAACATACTTTTAGTTTTCTAATTTTACTGAATAATACCAGTTTCTAGTATCTAAGTATTTGGCTTATTGGAAAAACATTTATCACATATTTTTGTACCTAGTCTAAATATGTGGGTACAAATGTGCTAAAATGTTTAAGCTTATCCGCTGCAAATAATACTCTATAATTTGGCAAGCAATAAAAAATGATTTTATAATTATTCTACATTATTAAGAAAAACTAAAGCAGTAATATATTCCCAAAAATATTCGATTGGTAAAATCTACTCGGCCTAAAAAACCATGCAACCTACTTCCATAACCGACTTTTAAGAAAAAACTTTCGGTGTTACCAAAAAAGCGATCCAAGAGTTACCATCCTCGTTAGGCAAGTGACATTTCTACAAGCGTTAACGCTAATCGCAATAATAATAATAATATTCCGGGACAACTCACACACGGTTATCTGATCCCAAGCTAAGCAGAGCTTGTGTTATGGTAACCAGAGAACTGATAAACATACTTATATATTTATAAATACATAAATATTATAGATAAATTACACACACAAAGATTTGTCCTTGGTGGGAATCGAACCCACGACCTCCGGTATAGCAGTCAGGGTCACTAACCACTAGACCAACAGGCCCGTCAGCAATCACTGAAATGTATGGAAATTACATTTCTTTATGATAAGTCGCGGAACTATGACTTGCCACTTGCCTAGCGGGGCTTATGTCACTATTTTTACAATAGATTAATATAATTTTCTAATGATCGTTTCGTAGTAACACCGTATATGTTTAACCTTAGAGGTCAGTCTACGTCTTCTACTCTTCATTTTATTCACTCTTGCCCTTACCATCTGAAACAAAATTATTCTTTACAATATTGTCACCAAAACATTAGCCAAAAATATTTTGATAGGCGTCTTGGTTAACTAATAACAAACTGAAAAAGAAAAACATAACATCGAGTTTAACCCGTTGTATGTCGGAAGCGCAGATCTACGCGAGACACAATTGAATTCTATTGTCTTATTTATTGCGACAGACGAGAGGTTAAGGTCAAATTGATCAAATATTACTACATTTTACCGTCATCAATCATCTAATTTAAAAAAAATATAGTTTCTTTAATACAAAATCGGATAAAATTTATTACAAATGTTTTGATGTTTGCAAAATAGAAAATGAGGACGATAAACCATTGAACACTTCACCAATACCTACAGATACATTTTCAAGTAACAAGAAGCGTAAATAAAACTACCCAAGTATGTTTTATACTGCTCAATACCCCAAAAGCCTGTAATCGTCAAGATTTATAATAACTTGATACATTATGAAACTATCCGAACTCTTACTCGATGTTATCGAAACGTAATATGTTATGCCGTAATAGTGATTAATTAATTGACTTAATTAACAGTTTTGTAAGGCTTTATTGGGTTTTTGAGTACTTGAGAGAAGTTTGAAGATCGCTAGGAATATATTTTAGTATCGCGATTAATTAAAATTATTTCTTAGGAAATATTTAGATATAAAACTTGTCTCCATGAAGTTTAAGAAAATTAAACAATTAAGCAAAAAAACTCAGCCTATACTAATAAACTGCTTAGAAGCCTACGTGACAACGTTTAAACCAATGACACTGAGCTTGCTCTCGATCGCTATAGAGTACAGTAATTATTCTTAACTTACTATACTGTTTAATGTAATCATCATTTTGAAATCATCAATTCGTAAAGAAAACATTTAGCATAGATTAAAAGATCACAGATTATGCCATTTGAAAACCTAGTCATATTTCTTAATACCGCACCACACAGCTGTTCAAACACAACCCCCAAAATCTCAACATTTATCTTAATCTCCGTTGCGGCCCATCATCTTGTCGTACATAAAAGTGACTTATTCACACACACTCAACAAAAAAAATCACAATCATAATAAGAACACACTTCCCCCATTCAGGTCCAATATATCGGCATGACGTAAGCCAAATCTGCGGCACATGGTAAGAGTCACCCACACATGCACACGGTTTGTTCTCTTTGTTCAAATATAATAATAGAATGACTCGCAACATTCGAGAATAAGATGTGTAGTAGAAATCTCATTCGTAATAGTGCCCTTCGTTGTTTAGTGATGTGATCCTATCGATAGATATATCGAGTAAATATCATCGAGTTTGTTGTTGTAGTCCGGTTAAAAGTAGGTCACCTGTGTCATTTGTGTTGTGAAACGACTGACGTTTGCCCTTTAAATAGACACTAAGTGCTTAGTCGATACGTGAACGACATCACGAATGCATTGTATACTTAGAAACGGCTATCGTTAGGTGCTCCTAGTAAAAGTATTTGAATTTTAAAAACTTCAACAAATACTCTAGTGATGCCAAGTTTAACTTACATAAATCTAATAAAGACTTTCTTAAACTCATTACTCACTAATGATTGACCAAAAAAACCTCATCGCTGTCCCGATAAATTACAATAAAACCATTAATAAATTTAATTAATCGCATAATTCGCATTCTTAAAAGGGGCCTAAATTTTGCTTGCAAATCAGGGGTTGGTTCGACCGACCAATCAAACTTAGCGATTCAATTAAACGAGAGGTAACAGATAGAGGGTGTGCCAATAAAATCCTTATATCACAGCGAAACGTGAGACATAAATAACGGATATATTTGTTACTAGGTTCAGAAGATTCGTTCGCGTGAATTTCTGGATTCGGAAAAATATTATGATGAATGGTTCAGAATTTGTGGCCAAGTTTTCTTGTTACTTGTGGAACGTTTGGTGTCTTTGTGTGTCTGGAAGATATATTTTGATGTAGTAAATATCTTAGATTATTTCAGTGTCCTCATTCAGTTTCGTGTGTTATTACTACATTATCTTAAATCATAATGGATTTTTATATTGCGTGAGACATAATTCTTATATAATGTTCACTCGTTGTAGGTCTAACGACAGTATTCTCATCAACTAATTGTTTAATTACTTTAAATAGTAAAAAATGCGAAAGAATTTTATTAATCGATATCAAGATAGAGCCACGAATTACCCTCACTACAAAATCAGTCGCTCACGCCTTAGCACAGAGTGATACATTACACGCGGATAAAAATATTTTTCTAACGTAAGGACCTGTTGCTTTGATACGAGGCTTAGGATTCGTGTTTTCGTTGGCCAAACCGCTCAGCTATCTTGCCACGATCAATTTTGTTCTGTTCATTCGTGTATGAGTGGACAAATTTTTGGGGTAATCGGGAAGGACTCTTGGCACGATTTTATGGTGACTTGTGGTTCTTATGTTTGGATATTAGACGCTTGATAAATGATCCTTAGGTTTTCATTTAAGTAGGATTTGATGACGTACCTGAAACAAAGAAAATAAAATTGTTAGACAGTGAACAGAAGACACAAATTACACAAAAATATAATGAAAGAGAAAAGGTAAAACGTTCTCAATGAAAACTACGCTAACAACCTAAATTTATTTGCTCTAAATAAACGAGTTTTCAAGTAGACTTTAAATCTAATCCCTGTTCAATTGCTAAGGACATTAGCAATCAAAAGTAAAGGTAGACGTCATTCAGATGAAAGCGCTCGCTCTTAAAGATCCGAAACAACGAAATGTACTTACAAAGAGAAAACGTTTTCAGACCTCCCAATTTTAAGGAGCAATTTAAAAGGTATGCCTAGTGGGGCTTTTTAAGGCACTATTCAGCCTTATTACATGAAATAAATTAACATCTAGCGCAAAGGTATTTCAATGAGCGAAGTTGTTCTCATACATCACCGGCGAGTCACAACATTGCCCGGAGTCTCCGCAAATTGCCGCTTCCACCGTTCCCGTCTCGTTTCCGTTGCGATGCACTTCCTCTTTGCATTGGAAGGAATATCATGCGTCTCTTTCACTCTTGTGGTAAAACCGCGAGATAGAACGGAATGCTTTGATGAGCATAATAAAGAATAATCATTTTGTTCCTGTGAAATATTGAATTGAATTTGTTTTGTGTACCGTCACTTGTTTTAAGCCGTCGTTAGAATGGTAGACTTTGTGCAGACAAGACATTATTATGCATCTGTGGCTTGTTTAAGTGTAAACGTTTTTATTTAGAGAATTTATATGACTGTAGAACTTAGTAACGGCTATATAAAAAAGAACTTAAGATTTTGTAATATAATAAACGTTGCGCTTGATAATATTTAGAAAATCTTGTTAAAAATGCAATTACAACAGACTACATTCATAAAATTCTCTAGCCTAAAGCATTTACAAAAATAATGTATGTATAGAGAAACACACGGCGTATTTCTCAAAAATTACCAATTGCTACGTTATTTTCGACAATCGATTTGTGTCAAACGAATGTGGCAGGTAAAAATCGGTATGCTCGCGTCGCTAGGGGCGAGCCGTGCCGGCGGTAATCCTATCGCGTCGGGTGCCCCGCCATGCCACCGCAAACATTAAAAAAAGGGCGAAAATGACATTTCCAATTTTCTACTGTTGCTCCGGGGCAAATTCATTTTATTTGTAGGCTCGGATTTTGCCCGTCATCCGCGCGAGGATTGGTCCCCGCCACCTAGTTGGCAATATTTCATTCGCATCAAAGGAATTCTCACCCCCAACGCCTAGTACCGAGACTTTATTAACGAATAATTCGAACTTCCTCCTAAAAAGAATTTCTTAAGAAAATTAAAGAATTTACCCCGCTTTTTGATTCCACTCTTTTTTACTAGTCAAAATATAATAAAAATGAGCCAAGTGGTTTTTTTGCGCTTGAAATTTTAATATTTTGCCCGGAATGTGAATGTTCCCTATAAAGTTTATTAAGAATTTATTTGGAACGTGGACTCTAAAATCTGTAGACAGCTATTTGATAAAAAACGGTTACATTAATTTTATTCGGCTCGTTAATTTTTAATTAGTGAGCAAACTTTTTGTTTCACTCAATTTTTAACGCCTTTGTTTAAACTATAGCTGAGGAATGTTGAATAGAATAAAGAAAAAGTTGACAAAATGAAAAGAAGTTTTATAACGTTTTATAGACTTAACTTCGCTTAATAAAGTTTAATTGTTTGTTCACTTCATTTATTTCGTCTGCATTAAAATTTTGTTTTGAAGGAGTTAACAATGTTCAAAGAATACGAAGGTATAACTTCTGTCCATTTGATATCTATGGGACTGCAATTTATAAAGTTCTTTTATAAAAACTAAGCGAGAATTTGAATGAGCTCCAAAGAAAGAATGAGTAATGTTGAATACTGGAAAATGCTTAAGTATCAGCATAAATCATCTGTAACAAAGAAATCGAGTTGCAGGAAAAACTAAGAGGATCGTGTGAAATGGAATGCATAAGGTATTTACGGGTGTAAGAAAGATACTGATATTATTCTCAAACACGTTTCTACAGGTAAGACTAAAAATGGATATTATTATAATAATAATATAAATAATAATAATATTCCGGGACAACTCACACACGGTTATCTGATCCCAAGCTAAGCAGAGCTTGTGTTATGGTAACCAGACAACTGATAAACATACTTATATATTTCTAAATACATACATATTATAGATAAATTACACCCAGACAACCAGAACAAATGATCGTGCTCATCACACAAACATTTGTCCTGGGTGGGAATCGAACCCACGACCTCCGGTATAGCAGTCAGGGTCACTAACCACCAGACCAACAGGCCCGTCAAATTATGTAGCTTACAAGTAAAACTTGCCGCTTACAAGATGGTCATTATTGTGTTTAATCTTTTTGTTCTTTTCGTGTCAATGACCTTTAAATTGTTTTTGATCAAAAAGTCGCCTACATAATTGCCAGTCATTGGCCTACATCAGATCATGAAGAATGCAAGGAAACTAGTAATCTTTTCACCATAATGATCCAAACCCAACCTGCATTTTGTTTTAAACTATGGAAAGAGCAAATTCTAGAAGAATTTCATTGAATTGATAATTATATTATTTTAAAAGTATTTTATATGAAGCACGTTTAAGGACGCTGTATATATTTGTGCAACCAAAACAATCGACAAACAACATTTTAGTAACCACAGAAAATGAATGACGAAGCTTGTCACACGGATAGATTCATGTAAAATTCATGTCGATGCCTTCCCCCAGTGGTTCTGCGCGAATTTGCTATAAAATTACTCACAATCTAATCATGTTGACGCCTCGTCGGATTAGTGGCTTTCCGAGTCTTGGATCCCATTCATTCAGGAACATACTTGGATTTTCTTGCTGATAAATCTTGAAGATAGTGGGCTGATTGCCGATGCAGTGGGGTTTTTGTGAGGTTTGTGATTTGTTATTTAAGAAGGGAGGATGATGATAATTTTGGGTATGGTAATGTTAAAGGTAAAGGTAAGAAGTAAAGGTAAAAAGTAAGGTAAACTCAAAAAATATCGGAAAAGTTACTGCTTGTAATTTTAACCCACGACTTCGTTAGTGCGGGCTACAGAAAATACTGAAACATTCTACAGAAACGTAATAGTGAATAAAATTTAAACAAATTTAACGTATTTTATGTATTTTATGTATTTAGAAATGTATAAGTAAGTTTATCAGTTGTCTGGTTCCCATAACACAAGCTCTGCTTAGCTTGGGATTAGATAACCGTGTGTGAGATGTCCCGGAATATTATTATATTATTAGATAATAATCTAAATAAAAAAACACATGGTATGAACTGTCTGTGATATGAAATATTTGTAATTATAAAATAGAAACAGCAGAAATAAAAATATCTTTCAATAATAATAATTTTGAAAAAAAAAATTACGTTATTGCACATAGTAGGTAATACGAAAAAAGCAATTGTAGTAATGGTATACGCTTGTTTACTAGAAATGTAACACCAGTGTTTTGTTTTATTCGTTACCTGATGTTAACTAATAATGGGTGTCCACCCACGCAGCCACATTTCTTCGCACCTACGTATTCTTTTGTTTCCCTATTGTTAAAGGTAAAAGCTTGTCAATCTTCATTTCTAATTGAGCCCCATTCATAAGCACTATGGGATTTGCACTATATGGCCACGGATTACAAAGAAAATGGATGAAAGGCTTGCGTCATTTAACACTTATAACTCTTTACTGTACCTAATTGTTTGTATACCTAGCTTTTGTATCTTTAAATGGCAATATGAGTTTTATTATTATGCAAAAGCATTTTTATGTGTAAGTTAAGTTTTATGTGAAGTAACAAATTCAATACCTACTTTGATATGACGAAATGCTTCAGGTGTACAATTTATTTAAAATATTTCCTGTTTTGAATAGTACTTATAAATTGTTTTCTAAATTAATCCCGTAACAAAGAAAAAAATTTTAAACAAATATTTCTTGAAAACCAATACTTAATAATAAAACATAAGAGTTCTTCCAGTCAAACAAATCCTCTTATCGAATCAAGCATGAATAAATGAAAAGGAAACTCAAAAACAAGACAAACTGGGCACGCTGTCCGCTTCTCACGTTCGAACAATGTCGTACTCGATTACAAACATCGACACATTGTGATGAAACCCAACGAACTGTGACCGCTTATGTTCGCCAAGTTTTTAATACTCGACGGAATAATTCTATTCACATTTCCATCCCAGTTGTTTGTATGAATACGACACGTATTAAAAACATACTTTGAGTTTACAAAACAAGTCCTGATGGGATTCGGGAACTGGGCCAAACTTCGCGAATAGTTGTATGAGATCCTAAAATAAAGTTCGAGTCACTGTGCAGGACTGGGACTGTAGCTAAAACAGGTCTACAAGCTTATAGGCAGTAATGAGTAAAACATTTCAGGGAGAAATAAATTGTAACTTAATATAAACATAACAAGTAAACGTTGACTAGTAATAAGGTACAAGAAAATGTCAAAGCAAAAATCATGTGAGCTACTTAAAACTTAATACCCCAAGGATTGTCAACTTGGATGATTGCTCAGTCTGCATGAAAAGATTGTAACGATACATAAAAGATCCGACACAAAAGTTCAATTTCTTTTATCATATGGTACAATTGTGATGCAAAAGCTTCGTGTTTTAATATACCTACATACGTAATACGTTTTTTTATTTTGTTGGAAAACGCGTCACCCGTTACAAAATCGCCTTACGGTTCAATTGGTTTGAAAGCTCAAATTAAACTGTGTCTAACTGTACCTGTATCTATGAAACCTATGCTTTCTATGGAACTCCCAAACGAACAATGACGAGTGCTGGATTATTTTGGGAACCAATTTCGAGGTGCGGTAGTGAATGGAATTTGTTCCCTTTATGTACGATCGAATTCGTAATAATAATGTTTAATATTTCCATACGTGAACGTACAGTAAAATTCTGTGAACCGTTGGACAATACAAAAGTATTACTCCGAATCCGATATAACATTGTCTCCATAAAACAATAGCTGGACGAAACAAAGATATTTTTGATGTACACGTCATATTTGGGAATTTCGATATCATTGAAAAGCTTGCATGTTATTTGACCATCGATGTATTTTGTTTATGTATTTATGATTTTATCATTTACTACATATTCAATGTTTATCATTACACATGTCAGTAATACCAACTGATTGTTACAAAAATAGTTAGTGTGAAACTAAAGCATCGTTTATTTTAATATCAAGGGCATTGTATAGTTCTGAAACATTACTTAAACTATTTTATATTGAAAATATGTCATTAAGTACGGCTGCTTTAGTAACCAACCAAAATCGTTTTACTTTGATCGCAGTATTTTAAATGTCTTTACCGGTCCAATACAAATCTTCAAATCTCTAATATTAAATAAAAAAAAAATCGGAATCGTAGAAAACTCAAATTATTCAGATGACCACGCAGCCCAATTTTTTGCTATTCTCCAGTTTTATAAGCGGCAACCCTAAAACAATATTGTTACAATTTCGACGAAGATCCAACGGTTGATTGGATCCGGTAGGGTTGTCTAAATTAACCACCCGCCCGAGGTGTCTTGCACCTCACCAGCAGAGAAATTGGATTTGCATTCACGGAGTTACAATTAGCTGACGGAATACTGGCCACCGAAGACATCCTGATATATAATTCAGATAGTAAAGTGATCGGCTCGCAAAACGATGTTCAGTTGACGGCCGGATCAAGCTCGGTTTCTTGAATTACGAGGTTGGAATATCAGATTATTAGGTAAGGATAAATGAAAGGTGTTCGTTAATTGTTAAGGCATGTTGATGTTTATGATTGTGCCTGCAGGGAATGATTTGGGTCTGTCAGAAATTTCAAAATACATTTAATAATTTACAATGGTACTGTTAATCTTAAGTGAAGAATTCACTTCCTATTAAATATTCTCGATTTGTGTCGAGCCTATCTCACTGTCTATCAGCAAGTTATTATCGCTGCTATGATTTTTATTTCCTGTTACGTCATCTTTTTATCCTTGTCGGTTATACATCTGGCTATACAAGTTGCGGCTGCCGGATGCCCTTGTCTAACATTATACGCTAATTAATTGGTAATCCACATACAAAGCAAATCAATTAAGGCCCAATAATTACAATCTACAGTACTGAAGGCTTCTATGTACACAATGTATACGTTTACAGTGGTATTAGTAACAGGGGTGTTTCAGGCAGTTTGAATAGCGCCACTTGTGTGGGTGAGATTATTTGTAAGATCTTTTGGGATTTGTTCTTTAGAAAATATTTGAGGTAAGATTTTGCAGGTATATACAATGAGACATTTTGTTTTGTATAAGATCAAATACTGTCAACTTCAAATGGAAGATGAATTGAACTCCATAAGGTTTCCTAGGAACAAAAACATAGACACCTGTATTAATAAAAAACGATGTTGTTTAGCAACTACTTAGCAGGTTCTAAATTCAAATTATAGGTAGAGATGTAAATTAAAAGAATTCTGAAAGAATGCTAAAACCGTCAAGATTTTTATAAATAGGGCCCATAGGGTCTTAAAAATGTCTAGCAATGCCGACAGAAGTTTAATTCTATAGCCTTCTTTATTCATCCAATTATTATTTCGCATATTTACATTCTTCGACCCCCTAACCTCGTTACCAAGTTCCAGACGGTGCGTTTGAACTAAAACTCCGGAATTTTCGCTTCAAATAAAGGTCAGACTTAATTGGCAATTAATTACAAGTCGTCATGTCCTATGCGTAGTTTCGTAGTTTGTAATAATGAAGCAGTCATCCACGTGATAATTGGTGTAGTTAGTGTTGCAGCGCTTAATTACATGTCAGTTGGATTACGTAAGTATTGTGTAGACTCGTGCCCTGTAGGGTGTCATGCGAGGCCACTTTACCTGGTCAGGTATCGGAAGCCGATGTTTAACTTTAAGGGTGTATAAACTTTATTTTAATAATTATTTTGAGCCCTAACCGCTCTGATGCACCTTTCATAGGCTAATAAAATTGAGGTAATCCAGTTTACATAACATTATCATTAATCATATTTTCTAAAAAACATACTTGCTTTTCATCTTTTAGTCATTGGATTAACTATTTCCTGATTATATCACTGGCCACAATATGTATCCTTTTTATCTCCACATTTCCCAGAAAATCTAAAACGAACTCAAGATTCAGTTCTCTAACTCCCGTACTGTCGCATTTCTAAAAGCGGAGCTTGTACCAAATTTATGTACATATACTAAGATACCCCTAAGATACCGTATAAAATTGTAGGTCAAGACACGCAAATAAATACAGAGAGTGGATGTAAGGAGGATTTGTATAATGTCGAGCAAGGGTCAAAAGACAAGCCGAATCGGGTCACAAGCTTTGACTTGAGAGGCCACGATGAAAGGTTTTACATACATTTAAACTCTGTAAAGTAAATGTCAATTTGTTTGGAGATTTCATGTTTAGTTCGCGGCTTTGCATACACAAATTTTAAAACGCGTTTTCATGAATATGTCTTAAAGTTGAATAACGCCGGTTTTACAAAATTATCAATCAGAAAACATATTTACTTGAAACTTATTACTTGAAATTAATGCGTCCATACTAACATAAAAAAAAACTACAAAACTGTTCGCCAAACTAGTCTGTTTGGCGAACAATATGATTACAAGATACTGAAAGCATTGTAGCTATTACAAAATATTTTTCACCGACACGTGAGAAGCTGTGCTAAAAACACCGCCGATGCAACAAATAAAAAATAAAATAAACGACAAAAAAGACTCTAAACATGTAATATGCGAACATATATGTTTGAAACAAAAACACGCTAATGTAATGTGTATTATCATGAATAATAAAAAGTACAGTTGAGTATCATAAATTGATGTTATGGAAGTAATGGCGGGAACGCCCCGGGGTAGGGTGCGTACGCGAAGATTCTGTTGCCAGGATTTTATCTAGATGCTCACAATCTTGACTTGCGGAAATTGCGATACAATGTACTAACAAGGTAATTATAGTAAATTTTCGTGTGCTACAAGAATTTTAGAGTGAATCTGATTGGCGATTTGGTTTTGTGGAGTGGTGATTTGCTTTCTGACCTTTTTAATCCTCATACTGTATTTATAAGTTCTATGATTTGGTTCATTTAGTAATTATGTTTTTATTTTCTAATTTAATGTTAGGTACGTATCAAAGTGTATGTTTTAGCTACAAATTGATCTGAATGATTGTATTGGGTCGGCTTCCTGGCTTTTGCAGAATATCAGTATTTCAGTGTAGGAAGTGAACCCCACATGAACCTAAACTAAATTTTTAAGCATATCCAGGAATTTTAAGTTTTCGTGGAATCCATCTCCCGAGGGTCGTAAGTAAATTGAATCTGTAGGCCGCACTCCCAAATCACCTGAACACTCCACAGAGCGTATTAGGATCGCGAATAAATCTAATTTGGATATTTTCTTGCATTTCAAAAGTTGGAACATTGGAAACTGAAAGATGGAGTGTGTCTCTGTCATCGAACAAAAGTTGTGTATTGGGAACTAATGGGTTGGCTTAGGATTTTGTTTAGTAAAGTATGTTCCATTATATTTTGGCCCGGAAAGCTAACATGTATAAGTTTTTTATTATAATCCAGCCTATAAACGTCCCACTACTGGGCACAGGCCTCTTCCCATATAGAGAAGGCGCAAGCATTGATCCAGGTTTACTCACGATGTTTTCTTTCACCGTTTGTCAGAAGTGTCTTAGAATAATTAAGAAAGCACATATAAGTTTGAAAAAGCCACATTGGTAATTGCCTGGGTTCGAACCTGCAAACTTGTGCATACAAATCCGTTCATTGAACCGCTAGGCCACCTTGACATTAATAATTTTTTGATTAAAGATGCGGTAATCGTCAATTATGAAATTTAAAATGTGAGACAAATTAACGTCTGATTACTGTTGAATGGTTATAGTTAAAATTACATGTATTTATGAGAATCAGTTATATGAGAGTTTGATTAGATTTATCATCTACATCTGCATCTGCTCTAATTAACATTATTCTTGCTACATGCAATCATGTACAATTATAATGAAAAGGGATCATTGATCTGTGAAATGCGGTGCATGGGTGCATAAGAGCAAGTCAGCGCGAACGCAATTAGTATAATTAGGGGTAATGCTCTGTTTGCTCTATTGTGGTTCAGGTGTATTGTAGATCATGACGTCTCTGTTTACTAACTGGGATGACAGGTATAGTTCTCACTTCTATACAATATGCTAAAGATGGTCTGATTTAAATAAGCTTTTGTTGGAAAAATACTTTGCACTCTACGACCCGAAATTTAAGTAAAGGATCCTGTTTTTTTAAGGTTTTTTTTCGTATTTTTTTTAATTTATCTTTTTATTTACCTAAGAATAATCAAAATGTTAAGTAACCGTTATGATCATACACCTTAATATGATACAAAAACCTATGTGCCTAATCGAAAATAATATCGACCTTTTTTAATTTAAAATACTCGCGCTCATTCCAAATTTAGAATGAAACGGCAAAATCCCCATTAAGCATCGATTTTCGGTAGCTTGGCTTTAACGTGCTGCTCATATGTAGCTACAATACATCTTGCTTTGTCCCATTCAATGTGTAGACGACGAAACGACGCTGGCATACTGATGTGTTACTTTTAAAATTTATTGCTGTAACCCCTTACTGCTGTGGTGTTGTCGATAGAAAATTTCGTGTTAAATAATAGGTGTTTGGGTCTTTGTATTAATAAATTATTTAATAAATATAAATGGTAGCGCACGTTACGAATTGATTTAAAATTTCAATTTTTTTTATGTTGTAACACGTAAATATGTAAAAACACGAATAAACAATTTGTTTATAAAAATATTAGCTTAGTATTTATTTTCATTTTTCTTACATCCTAGATACAATATTTCCGTCAAACAAGACTTCTTTATGTTGTTCACACTTATTTCTTAATACATTATCTAACAACATAAACACAATAAAGACCCGGAAGAGACCCGACAATATCGTCAGATTTAACAAATCAAACTAAAACGTTACTCAACGTTATTACTCCAGTATATTTTATCGAGTATCGACAAAGATACAGCATCAATACAAGCACTATCCAAGTCGACGGTGAATAAGAAGTAATGAGTTTTCTTTTACATCGCACCTGACTTTTAGCCTCGCAGTCCCGCAGACGCCTTCCAGACTCCGCTAAACAGGATTAAAACCTTTTTTATTTTTATTGCTTTAGTTGTGAGTGACCATGACTGTTGGTTTTAATTTTTATTTAGGAAATAAAACAACTTGAACGTGTAAGTTTTATTTTCAGTTATATTTATGCCAGTGGTAAAATTAATTGCATATACATTTTTCAACTTAAAGAAATAATTAAAAGTTTTGAGCCCTAGTACAGTTTGAAAATATTTTTTTGAATTTTTAATCGTGTGAAAATTTGAATGATGAGACTGAGTTTAAAAAGTTTTCAAAACTATACAGTAAATTAAATAGATTACATATGCTTTTCTGTTACAGTATTATAATAGACGGATACAGAATTTAGAAAAAAATATATTTGTAAGCCATGATTCACCAGCAGTGCAGCACATGTAGAGACCATGCGTCAGTAACAGTCGCAAGCTGGTTCAATACACCCATGTGTTACCTACTTAGTGTTGATAATTTAAAAATTCTCCAAGTTATCCCGACTAAACGCGACCAGCGTCGTCGCGAGCTATGCTCTGGAAATTTAAGTGAGAGGATGTTGGCGATTTGACATTAGCTATTTTTGACGTTTATTCATTCTCTGAAACTTGATTTGTACCTTTACTATTTCGCGAAACAATGTTACAAACTGGACTTTGGTTCATTAAAATACGATTTTTTGGTCATGTATTTCTAGTGAACGTGTTTGGACAGTATGAAGGTGCTCTTAAAAACACAAATTTTTGACAAGTAGATTCATTCAAAACCCAGTTGGCAAAAAATAGCAGTGATTGTTTTATTTGAGCGCAAAATAAGAGTGCGGTAATATTTAAGACCTTAAATAAGTTTAGCTTAGAAGATAATCTTGATCCGCGTCGTTTGTAACTTGCACTGCATAGTGTTGCAGTGTCGCTGCCACGCCGCGACACCGCACCGACAACATGCCATTTGTAAACTATTTGTATGCGGGCGAGTGTGCCGCCCTCACTTTTCTTACTTCCAGTGACGAGCGACCGGCAACGCTACTATCTTAGCACACAAACTCACAAATTTAGTGCTAACTTCTCCAACACCGTGTCTTCATACACTATCGAAACACGAACACTGTCTCAACACTGTGTCTCGACACTTCGTTGTTGGAAAACCTTAGTTTGTTCAAATGTTTCACATTGGTATTTATGTGTCGTTCGAATATCGCGTGCATGCTCGCTGAATTAAATTTTGCTCGTGCGATGTTCGCGCTCGCACGGCTGATACGTTGATTGACAGGTCTTTACGTACATACGTGTACTGCAATGATCTATTTGTCTGCTAGAACATACATGAATTGATTCGTAGATATCCTGAGATATCCAAATTATAATATTAACTGTGTACGTTGGGATTGATATTAGAATTTCTGTAATCTATATTTGATATTTCCTGTGTAAGGAGATATTAAAAGCAAACATAGGTTTTCAATGCAAATAGAGAAGATGAGAAACTAAACGAATAAATAAGTTACGGTAAATTTGCTTAGGATATAAAGTTAAGAGAGTTATTAATGAGAAAACATTGATTAATGCCTTATGTGTGGTAAATTAATCTACCAACCTAAGAAAAATAAACCAATCATACACCAATACTACTAAATATACCACACATATCTAAGAAATTGGCAACAGTCCGTCATATGAAGAATAAACCACAGATACAAAACCGCATCGTTCGATGCATTTTTATAGCTTATGCAATAAAGTGAAGACGAAAACGACAATAGCGCACTTAAGTCCCTCATAAACGGTAGGTACATCATATACTGAACAATGTTACTTATATGTTCGTTTAGTACAATCACTAGCATAAATATGTAAATACATAGCTGAATTGTGACACTGGCGATTTTTATTTGTCGAAACTAATAAAAAAATATACAAGATAAGGAAATTTTTCTTTACAATTCATTATTTGATTAATCACTGTTTAAATGTTTTTAGATTTAAGTGTTCAAAATATGGAGATTTCTCTGAAATAAACGTTTATAATTATTATTAAATCATTTCTCTTATCCTTACCTTGAACTATATAATTAATTCATCATTACATGTTTTACAATACCAGTCTACAATTGAAGTAAAATCAATTAAACCTTGCTTAGTGTATACTATTTTTGCTCGTGACTGTACATCGTGATTTGAATAGATACTCTCTATACATTTTGTATTCAATTTTTCGAATGGAATTAGTCATGCTGCGGATATTGCAGTAGTAAAGAAGTTTGAATGTATTAGGGAAGATTCGGTGTCTTCGGTTAAAGTAAGCAAGGTACCTATATTCAAAAAATAGTTTCTTACCATCATTCTCTTTTAGAATTCAAAAAACTGTTCAGAAACTGTTTTTAACCCCTGACGCAAAAGAGGTGTGTTATAAATTTGACGTCTATCTGTATATGGTATCTTAGCTCCTAAATTAATTGCCCTTTATGTTGCGTTTTTGTTAGTTTGACGTGATCGAGATCTTTCTGAGTTATAATTTATGAAAATCTGTTTAGCATTTTGAAAGTTATCAGCATCCTAATTACTAGTCAGCTCCCTGCTTTAAAATCCTACATAGAGTAGTGTAGAAGACTACATATTGTAATACATACTACTACATAGTTTAGAGCATAATTATTAATATTTATGTATTTAATATAATATTATTATTAAAATTTCAGTTAGTTTATCGATATTTATCTATACATTAAATTTAATAATTTATACAAAATCCAGGTTAAATCTCAACCAGGTCACGGGAAACAAACATCGGATCTTCGATATAATATTTTTTATTGATGCAAATAAAGTTTTAGTGTCATGTTTGTCATGCCACTCGTGTTTGTGATCCCGTTTTACATAATAATTCAAGGTAAGTATAGACAAAATGATTTAATTATTGATGAATGAAATATTCAATGAATTGTAATTAAAAAATATATATATTCTATTATTATTCCATATTCGTGTGTAGAGCATACTTGCAGGAATTGAAAAATAAAACAGAAAACCGTATGGTATACACATAAAAGGACACATTATAAATAAATAATAAATGCGGACAACATCACATACATTGCTCTGAACCCAAAGTAAGTAGCTGAAGCACTTGTGTTATGGAATTCAGAAACAACGAAGGTACCACAAACACCCAGACCCGGGACAATGTAGAAAAGTTGGTTTCTACATTGACCCGTCCGGGGATCGAACCCGGGACCTCAGAGCTAGCGACACCTTGAAACCGGTGCGCCTCTCGACCACGGAGGTCGTCAAAACATTATACGAAGTGGAGATTTTACAAAATAATTATATTGTAATATTGTTATTATAATATGATATTGTATAATAAACTAAAGTCGGAATTATATTACAGTAAATAAGATAATACCTAGGACATTACTATGACTTTAATTCAAAACAGAAAATAAATTCAACACTATTTTTCATTGCTGACACTAATAAAATTATATTGTGTTAAGGGTTAACATTTCAATAAATTGGTAACACTAAAATCGACCCTACACATGTTAATTTCCAATAATCACTGTTGAAAGGGCTTCATTAAACTACATCGTTGGGTTTAGTCCCATAATTATTACTACATCATAAAACAATACGATCCATAATCCCTTAACCAAAACAATATCGAAATCCCTAACGTAATAACAAAATCCAGCGATTATTATAAAATAATTTTCATTTTCATTTTAATTACACGCAATTATTGAGGAATTTGTATAATTTTTGGTTACGATATTCATTATTGATAAATGTATTGATGTTGGCGGGATTCCAAACTATTGTATTGTGTTGGTATAATTCAAAGTATGTGATGTGGGAATCATGGGCGAGTGTTTTAAGTTGCGTACATTGTTATTGTGTACGATAAAGCAATAACTGTGGCTATCCACTGTCGATAGGTATTTGTTTTGTAGACGAGATTATAGTGATTCTTGTGACAGTTATGTTCTATTTACTGTGTATCATGTTTCGTTACTATTGGCAGATTATCCTCTATCTATGATATTATTTACATTTTTTCTTTTGTATGGCTTATGATCTAAAGTGAGAAAGTTAATAACTAAATTATGAAAGTGTGTGTTCAAAACTGCTGTAGTGTGGTTTAGGAAGTGCTTCATCATGTGACAAACATTTGTGTAATCTTCAAATGTTTGTTCCAAGTTTGGAATGTATTTGTGCATGTGAGTTGTACGTTTTTTTATTTAGCCTTGGTGTGAAATCTGTAGTACTTATTCTCTAGTGTCGTTTTCCGCTTTTTAATCTCTCGCTATTCGCTTTAAACTTGACCCACGAACGATAAGTGATTGCCGATATGTAGTGTTGTAGAATATTTCCCGACTTATCGAGATACAAAACGGTTGAAATATATTTTAATAGTCGGATAAACTGTCGGATTGTTGTGAACGTTTGCAGATATCATGATTTTTGGCTCACATGTTTTATTTATATATTTTTGAATACGAGGATGAGAGTAACACTGTATCAGCTGGTTAAAATTCTGCGTGTCTGGCAAATTAGGGGTTTGAAAGTTTAACAATGTATACCTACCATAGTAAATACTTAGGTTTTATAAGTCGCATTTTTGAAGAGCATACGTTTAAATAAGCATAAGAAAACGTATTAGACCTACCTTTCCTATAGATTCGTAATAACTAAACTAAACGAAATAACTTTTGTCACGACTGTAAATGATGAAATTAATAACCGTACCTGCTTTTCACATAGCATTTTCTGGTTTACATGCATTTAACTCAGCGTTACTTATGTTATTGTTTTTTTTTTAGCTCAAAAATCTTTTAGTAGTTCCTTCATTATGTCCTATAAAAATCTAGTTTCCAAGTTATGTCAACCAGTTGATAACACTTTTAATACCCAAGAGAGTCGGACCTGAACCCAGGACTGTCTTCACAATTATTATCTCCGATTTTATTAGGTACTTCACCCTCACCATAGGAATTCTTTCTGCTCAACTGCTATTTACGACTGGCAATAAATATAAGTACTGGATGCAGTACGTTCTCTTTTATTCGTCGGATAACTTAGGATAACTTACCTACATGCATTTTCATTATAAATATTTATGGGGTATGTTTATCATTCGCTTAGTAAAGTTGTTTGGTGTTAGTCTATATCATAACTATGATTATTAAATACTTATGTAAAGGTTGTAGTAAATGTTTATCAAAAAGCCTACCTATGACGCTGTTTAAAAATTAACAGTAATAATTACATATAAATTGCATGTTTTCGGCAACATAATAAAGTTTTTCAAAATAAAAGATGAATAGAAATGAAGATAATGTTATAAGCTTAACGTGTAGGAGATTTAGATATAAAGAAGATCCGAAGGTGTTTCGTAGATTACTTACATTCACCTACTTTTCAATGTAAAAGTAATGTTAAACTAAGAAGCAAAAACAAAATCTTCAGGGTTTTCACTTAAACCAATAATAGGATCGATATTTAAATAAATACTTTCATAAATTCTAATAATTGAATAGTACTTAGAGATCGGGCTAACCATCATATTTATAATAGTCTGCAGCGGTTGATTCCTGGGACGCTGCACCGAAGTGCACTTGCACTAACTTGCTCAAATGTTTGCCTGACAGTACGACGACTAAGTTTTAGAAGTACTTAGGATATGTTTAAATTATCTGGCATTTACACTAAAGCCAATATGGAAAGAGAATTAAACGTTATTACTAATTACGCAATTATCAACTTTGACAACATGTGTTTAAGTTCATTTTAGAATGACAAATATTACCGAAAAGGGTCTAAAAGTAATTTGAATGTGATGGAAACTGAACTATTAGTCATTGAATTAAGGTTCATAATCCCAAAGCACGTTCATTATTTCTTTAAAGTGGCTGATGTATAGTTTTGTCTAGAAAAATAATCGTATTTATTGTTAAATAAATATAGATTTATAAATTAAAACTATTCACAAAATACTGGCAGTATCTACTTAAAATATAATTAAATAAGAAAATCTGTAATCATTCAAAATTAATGGAACAGTATTTTTATAAATAATTATTTAACTCTTTATTTTTGCCTCCAATAAATATTTAAATATAAAATTAACAAAATTTGTAATAGGTATAAAAATATGATTATATTTAGAAATAAAAAATATTATTAAAATGTAATTTATTTAAAATTTCTATTAGCCTGCATTCAAATATACACTCTGTTCTTCATGACATTAAGTTACAAACAGCTTGACTATTTTAAGATCTTCAGAGCTTGCCATAATTTATCGGGCTCATGGTGGCAGTGTAGCACATCAATTGCTTAGAAAGTTGTAACGCTCGGTCTTACGGTGATCTAACTGAGGGACACAGTCGGTTACTGTGGCTTGTCTGTTTGTACGTAAGTCTATTTAGATTTGGTTGAGAATGTTGAGATGCAGTATTATTGTGTGTGAGATTTATACTGATTGTGTTTTGTCACTAGTGGGATAGTTGTTATAAATTATGGTTTTGGTATATGATTTTCATCAAACTACGCTACGTAACAGTTTATTTTTAGGAAAATATAAACAATACGATGAAAAATAAAATCTAAAAAACTATTTTAATTAGGTACTTCGGTACGGTTCGTATTTATGATGGGTTGTGAGCAGAAAACAAACTACATTATAGGATGACCAGGGATTTAATACGACTAAGTAAATTACAAGTACTGTCCTAGTTGCCGGCAGAACACAGAAGGAAAAGACATAACGTTTGTATAGAAATGTCAAACTCAAAATGACATAATAGTTTGCGTTTATAAATTAAACTTCAACACTGGCCCTTAAACCAATACTATTATGTTTAACAATGGAACACAAAGAAACATACAATACAACACAAACAAACATTATATGCATACAGAAAATAAAACAAACCATATTATATTCCTTAACAAAATCTTATGACAAAGTTTATAACTTAAAATAATTTCAACTTTACACTAAATTCAACTCTGTTACAAACTTGACATGTGATCCACTTGACAAAGGTTTTGTTAGTATGTCTGCTAACATTTCTTTTGTACACAAATATTTAACATCAATAGAACCTTTAGAAACATGTTCTCTAATAAAGTGGTGTCTGATATCAATGTGTTTAGTTCTAGCATGAAACATTGAATTCCTACACAATTTCTGTGCTGACTGATTATCATTAAAGATTGTGACTTTGAAAGGTTTTTGGAACAATTCTTCCAAAAATTTACAGAGAAATAAAGCCTCTTTACAGCTATCAGAGAGACACATGTATTCAGCTTCTGTGCTCGATAGAGCTACAGTGCGTTGTTTCCTACTCTCCCACGATACTATAGAATTACCTAACTTGAACAAATATCCTGTGTAGGAGCGTCTATCATCGCTACGTCCCCAATCAGCATCAGCATAAGCAGTGATGGTTAGATCACCTTTACCAAAAGTTAATCGCAAGTCCTTTGTACCTTTCAGGTAACGAAGAATTCTTTTAGCAGATTTCCAGTGAATTTCCGTAAAACAGTTGTTATATTGACTCAAATAACTTACGGCGTGCGATATATCAGGTCTTGTGCCAACTGCAATATACATTAGGGATCCTATTAAACCTCGATAGTCGTATTTACTATTATCAGTAAGCTTCTCAGCCTTCGTTAGCTTAATTCCTGTTTCCATGGGAGTAGATGAAGGTTTACTATCTTCCATCTTATATTTCTGAAGAACTCTTTCTATATAATTTATTTGATCAAGAGTTATACTGGATTGAGTTTTTGTCAGTCTCATCCCCAAAATATGACTTGCTGGTCCCAAGTCTGTAATTTCAAACTCCTTTTTAAGCTTTTCTTTAACTAGAGTTCGCTCTTGCGAATTTGCAGTAGAGAAAAGTATAATGTCATCGACATAAAGAGCTATCATTATAAATTCACTCTGTATCCGTTTATAATAAACACATGGCTCTGAAGTAGTTTTCATAAATTTACAAGTTTCACATAGGACTTTATTGATCTTTTCATACCAAGCCTTAGATGCTTGTTTCAGACCGTAAATTGCCTTATTAAGTCTATATATTTTATTCTCTTTTCCACTAAGAACAAAACCCTCAGGCTGCTCCATGTAAACAACTTCCTTGAGATCGCCATTCAAAAAAGCTGTCTTTACATCAAGGTGATCAATGTCCATGTTGTATTGAACTGCAATGGCAAGCAATGTGCGCAGACTAGAGTATCTTACAACAGGTGAAAACGTCTCCTCATAGTCAATACCACGTTGCTGGGTGTACCCTTTTGCTACTAATCTTGCTTTGTATTTTAAGAGCTCACCATTAACTCCATATTTCTTCTTGAATACCCATTTACATTTTATTGGCCGCTGTCCTTCTAAGCGGTCAGTAACAGTCCAGCATTTATTAGAAATAAAAGATTTATACTCATTTTCCATCGCTTCTCTCCAATTCTTAGCTTCCGAGCCAGATAGGGCTTCTTTCACAGTCAGTGGCTCGTTTGCGACTCCGTTCATGCCAGCGATATGGAGAGCCGACAGCATGGAATCATCATCCTCGTCTGTCTGGGTACTAGAAGATGTGCTTTCTTCTTCCTCATCTGGAACGTAAGATTCATCCGCAGCAGCATTTGATGTAAAGCTCTCATCATCACTCTCAGAATCACTTAATGTAATCGTACTAATTCTCTGTCCATCCTGGTTAATAACTGTGTCATCAGAATTAGTATCAACACATTCATCATTATTCAATGATTCTGTTAGTGGCGATAGTTCAATGATGGATTGATTATGCAATTTATCATCATTTGACACATTCATAAACTTATTTTCAAAGAATGTTACATCTCTTGCTTTTATACATGCTGTTGGATTATCAGGGTTTATTAATCTATAACCCTTGCTCTCTTCACAGTAGCCCACAAATATTAATTTCTCTGCCTTTGGATCCAACTTTGTACGATTATGTTTTTGAGAATATGCAATACAACCAAATATACGTAAATCTGAGAGTGATACCTTTTTATTAGTCCACTTCTCCTCTGGTGTACATCCCTTGACTGCAATGGTTGGTGAACGATTTTTGAGATAGACTGCCGTGTTTACAGCTTCAGCCCAATATCTCTTTCCGAGGCCAGCATCTTGTAACATGCAGCGAGCTTTCTCGAGTATGCTCCTATTAGCCCGCTCTGCAATGCCATTCTGCTGTGGGGAGAAGGGTATTGTTGTTTGATGACTAATACCATTCGCCTTCAAATAATTCTGAAAAATTAAATTAATATATTCACCTCCATTGTCACTACGTATTGCTTTTAGGTTTTTATCTGTTTGCTTTTCTACTAAACATTTCCATTCTTTAAATTTATTAAAAACCTCATCTTTTCTTCTCAAAAAATAAACAAAAGTTTTTCTACTGAAGTCATCTATAAAAGTTAAAATATATCTAGTTCCACTAAAAGATGAACAAGGCATAGGTCCACATAAGTCTGTGTGAACTAATTCTAATATATCAGTGGCTCTGTTGAAACTTTTCTTAGGGAAAGGTAACCTTGTTTGTTTTCCCATCACACATGCAACACATTTCTCAAAATTACTATTATTAGAATAAGTAATACCAGTAGCCATACCTTTATTCAAAAGCTGCATGCTTCTATGGTTAAGGTGCCCCAGACGACGATGCCAGACTTCCTGTGAAGCCATGCTACATTGCTGTGTAACTAAAGTCTTTTCAGTAGTATTAATTACATCACTACTTGAAGTAACACCTGACTTTGTTTCAGTAGACTTTTCTACTAAGCTGCATCGTATGGGAGTGGATTCAACAATATCTAGCTGATATACACCATCACAAAGTGTAGCAGATGCCACAACTACCTCACCGTCATATATTTGACAAATGCTAGAATTAAACACCACTTTAAAACCTTTTCTAACCATTTCACTAACTGACAACAAGTTTGCTGTTAAGTTTGGTACAAAATAAACATTAGATATTGTCTTTACATTACCATTTTTCATTTGTACTTGAACTGTCCCTTGTCCAGCAGTTAACAACTTGTCACCGTTTGCTACTTTCACTTCCAATGTTTTATCACTAACAAAATCACTCATGACTGATCTGTCATGACACATATGTCCTGTTGCACCACTATCTATGTACCATGATGTACTACTGATGTTTGCTAAAAGTGCGGTTAGTAATGCCTTAGAATTATCTGTATTTGTTTTAGGATTCTTCTTGTTCACATTCTTCGGGCAATCCTTAATAAAATGTCCCGTCTTCCTGCACTTGAAACAACTAGGAGGCCGCTTGCGTGCAACTACAGCTAGAGCACTCTCAGTCTTGTCATCTCTTCTGATATTTTCCTGCAATAATTTCCCTTTGACTACCTCACTTGACAATTTTAAATTTGAATTTTCCATTGCCATAATCAATGGGTCATAGTCTGCAGTGAGACCACTCAACATGATGACTGCTATGAAATCGTCTTCCAGAGACGACCCTATCTCGCTTAGCTGTTGTGCCATTTCAGTGATTCTGTTTAAGTAAGCTTCCATGTTCTCACTGTCGCACAGTTTGGTCGCGAACAGCGTTCGTAGTAGACCAAGTCTCCGGCATAAACCCCTGTCCTCGTATGCTTTCTGTAAATTTGTCCACGCTTCGTGTGCAGTCTTCGCGTTTCTAATGTGTGGTATCGCTGTTGGCTGTACATTCAATGCAATTTTTGCCAGGGCTTTAAGAGCTTTCTTGTTATCCTTGCCATCGTCCGATTCAACATAGTCCCATAACTCTTCGTGTATCAAAATCATTCGCATCATAAATTTCCACGAGCTATAGTTCTCGATGCCTTTGAGTTTCTCAATAGAAACGAAATTTGAGGATCCAGAACCCGACGAGGCGGCCATGTTTTTTCGTTTTCAGTAAGATATTTTCGTATATGAACCGGTCACAAAACGCGAAGTACGTGAAAATATATTAATATTATTTATTAACAATATCCCTGGGCCCATAACCTGATGGGTTGTGAGCAGAAAACAAACTACATTATAGGATGACCAGGGATTTAATACGACTAAGTAAATTACAAGTACTGTCCTAGTTGCCGGCAGAACACAGAAGGAAAAGACATAACGTTTGTATAGAAATGTCAAACTCAAAATGACATAATAGTTTGCGTTTATAAATTAAACTTCAACAATTTATACCTATATTTTTGCTGCAAAATTTAAACAAAATATCATCATCATCATCTCCCGAGCCTTTTTCCCAAGCTATGTTGGGGTCGGCTACCAGTCTCACCGGATTCAGCTGAATACCGTATTTTACATAGAGCGACAAACAAAATAAATGGACATAATAATATACAAATCAATCTGAACTAATAACTTTTGAAACGAAAACCCTTTGCTAACAAAAATAAAAAAAATACCTTGTAAACTGTTATTCGAGTAAAACTGAATTCAACAGAATCACATCAAAAGAATACAAAACATCAAATACATGCATCCTCAAAACGAAAAAACAAGAAAAACTAAACTTTATTCGAAATATTTTCCATTTGAAATCACAAACTAAATTCACAGGTTTTGCATACAGTGAATATCTGAAGCGTTTATTGAACGGAATCGAACCAGCGTACCGATGAATCGACAGTAAATTAATAATCATATTACTTTTTCAGTGGAATGCAAATATTTGATGATTGCGCTGTGGCGAGCGGTGGATGTCGATACTGGGCCCCGGATAGCAAATTGCTAGATTCGAAGTAAACACGACTGTGATTGGGCGCAGCTGGATGCGACACGAATGTGTTCCTATTCCGTAGAGTGAGGAAATGGAGTTAGAAGTTAAGTAGGTTTTTGGTAGTGAGAGTCAGTTTTACTGTTTTACTTCGACTGCCTCGTTGGCCTAGTGGCGCTAAAGCGCGACTGCTACGCTAGAGGTCTTGGGTTCGATTCCCAAGTCGACCAAGGTGTTATTGGGTTTTTCTATGAAATTCTCAGTAGCAGGTCGGAGTTTGGATTTGTGCCCGGTTAGTGGCAATAGGCTCGCCCCCTATTACATGGGACCTAAAACATACTGGCGAACTGTGGGTGTACATTGGTACACCTCTGCCTAACCCTTCGGGGATACAGGCGTGAAGGTATGTTATGTTTATGTTATGTTATGAGTCAGTTTTAACAGTGTCATTTTAGGATAACTGAATGAAAAATGACAGTTAAATGTGGCTGCTATTGATTCGTGTTTCGTAACCCCGTAAAAAGATTTTTTGTTTTTCTCTACTTCCAAATATTTCCAAAAATTTAATTTAAATACAGTTATTTAGGTACTAAAAAATAAAGCATTTTTCACAAAGATCAAAACATTAATAATTATGAGGTGCATCTAGAATTCCGTTCTGATTCTTTGTTTATGAGCTTTGTATTCGCAAATTGTAAAAAATCCGTGAAGTGTTTCTCTCATTCGTTCTGTTTCACCAAAACATTCACAACATAGCTGTTTGTTCTGTTTATAATCCGCAATACTATAGACTTGGTTATTAACCATTTATTGTTGGAATATTCTTCATAATAGCAATAAAAAAATTGTGCACCATTGTCAACATATTAATTTAAACAGATGCCTTCCAAGTTTATTTTTTTATGTTTTTTATCTTTTTCTGCTGTGGTACAGTACTATAGGTACAGACTTGGAAGTACAAACTTTTTTTTGTTTTTTCATAACCTTTTAAATGTCCCACTGCTGGGCAAAGGTCTCCCCCGACTGACTCCAGACATTCCTGTCTCGAGCCACATGACACTAATCACTTAAAAAGCGATCGATGTCATCCCGCCACCGTCTCCTCGGCCTGCCTCGTCTGCGAGCCCACCTGTCCGGAGTCATACGGCAAACGTGCCCAGCCCAGCTCCACTTCAATTTGGCTGTTTGAACTCCTACATCTGCGATTTGCGTTTTGGAACGTAGAATGGTGTTAGTGGTAGTACAAACTTATGATGCCAAAATAAATCTAGTAACATCTACCGGAATCGAAGGCAAAACATAACTAACAATAACTCTCTCTTTTAATTTCAATACGATATATGAGAGTTACAAATCTATCCAAAGAAATTATTATTACTAATGAAAAAACATCAAGAATGCTCCTCATAATTCACACCGAAAAAGAGTTACCATAATTCAGTCTGAAACCCGGTTAAAAAGACCGTTACCGAGAGGTGTTGGGCCGTGTGAATTGCACTAAATTATTCCCCCGGGGCCCGTGAGGAGTTAATGAATTTATAATCAAATTACAACAGTAGTACGTCCCGTGAGAAATTCCACAGATATATCTTTACAAGGCTATCGTTTTATCGTGGATTGACCGTGGTTAGATTGTTTTTGAAGGTATTGATTTTAAAAGTTTGGACTGTTTGTAATAGGAAAGTTAATTTTCTTTATTTGTCACTGAAATTGTTTTGCGCTTATAGTTTCTATATCATTTCGTCTGTGCCTTGGGTCAGATACGGCTACGGGAAAAAGAGTTACGAGTACGAGGACGGTAAACAAAAAACCATTCATTGAAATCTATTTTATTATTTTTTGTTTGTGCATTTATAAATAAAAATATTCAAACACCGAAACTTCTAACAAGGGTCTATTCATACCGCGAGCTTACAGTCCATTGTGTTTCAAAAACCGAACCTGCAATACCTCAGTTATATGGCAAAACACGAACCTAAAAACAAATATACCTCCATATCTCACAGATGGCAAAGTACCACAAATCAAAACCACCCAGTACCAACTCCATTAAAACAGCTTAAACATCAACCCAGCACTACCTACTCAATCACCCAGTAATTATTATTCTACTAACCAAAATACACTAAACACACTAAAAACAGGTCCAGTAAATCAGGCTGAAAGTGCCCAGGATATAAGGGGATATTTATTATCATGCGAGTGAGCCCTTTCGCGAAAATATTAAGTAAATAAAACGGCGGAGGTTACGGCCAAGAGATCGGCGATTATGATGTGTATTGTGACTTTATTGGCGATAGGATTATGTGTCTATGTTGTTCTGTTATTCATATTTTTGGATGTTGTTGTGTTATAGTTTTGTGAGTGGTTTTTAGATGTTGATTGTGGATAGTAATAATATGATGAATGATTAAAAGCTATTTCACATATAAATGTTGTTTATTGTAAAAACTTAAATTGGAAAGGAAATATGAACAACAAATATTACTTTTTACTATTTTTTGTATCTATGATTACTTACTTACTTTTAATTTTCAAAACTGTGTTTTGCATATAACCTCAATCAATTTAAATTAACTAAATATGTACATAAAAGTGTGTTTTTTTTTGACATAGAAAAACATAAGCATAGCATCCAGAACGGAGCCAAGATCTTGAGCAAGACAAGACCCAACGCAAAGGAAGATAATTTACAGCAAAAAAAAACACCAATATCAATAGCTAGTATTCCAATAAAACTCCTAATATCCGCTATCCTAGTGGCCACAATAAAGCACACTGCCGGCTTAAACAAACCTTGTCAGATTGAAATGTTTCGACAAACACTAACCGTGTAATGAGACCGTTCTCTCAAGACATTGTCGAAACATTTTGTTTCTATCATCTTTTGATGGGTTTCGAAACAAATCACAAAACAATGCATCATTTATTTTTAAGTGTGTATTTAATTAATTTGTGTTTGTGGCCAGAATAAGACCAAGTTGGTGAAAAGATACAGATTAATAGATCATCATCTCCCAAGCCTTTTCCCTACTATAAGTAACGATTCATATTTTCCCAAAAGTCAAAAATATTATTGCGTAAAGCTATTTTGATTATTTTATGTTTAGTTTATAAACAGTTATTAGGTAAACAATATAGGGTATTGCAGAGCAAAAATTTATTAAAAGAAATACTTTTCAATTAGTTTATTAATATAAGCTTTTTAATACATTTTTATTTTTAGACTAATGGTATTCAACATGAAAATGACGCAAAACCCGAGTTCCTTACCAATAAGGAAAGCTTAAATCATTTTCATTAATCTTTTTTTTTTTTAATGAATGATACTTTCCATTCATTATTTTGTAGTACATACTACTAAAACACGTGACAGTTTATAAATATGTTATTTAATTATTAATAAACGCAAAAATATTTTTCACACTTTCACACACTTAAGTTTATTTACAAAAGGGCTCCACCCTTTAGTTTCAACAACTATATAATGTTACGTCACCAACCCCAAAAGTTCTCATCCTTCAGCCATTAAATAACCCCGGATGGACCCTGACAAAATAAATCCAAATTTATAATTAATTTCTCAAACTTTATTGCTTTCAGTAAGCCTGTAAGCCGAAAATATTGAAAAAAAGAAGCGATCACCTTTTTATGACATCGTAAGCGCGGCCATTACAGGGGTCACTTGATATGGGATTTCAATGCGAAACTCGTCATTGTAGGGATAATATTTTGGGCCGTAACACTAAAATAAAAATGGTTGTAAAACTCTATGTACGGAATCATGAGGACCGTGTGTTCATTCTTGCGCACAGTTTTTAACGGTACAGTTAATTAAGTAAACGGTAAGTATGAGACTCTGAGAATGTAATTACAGGTTTGAGGCCCAAGAAAATATCATCATCATCATCCACAGCCCTTGTCCTCCCACTGCTGGGCATAGGCCTCCCCTTTTTCGTGCCATTTTCTACGGTCCTGTGCCAGCCTCATCCAGACTCGACCCGAGACTTTAACTATGTATGTCGTCGACCCATCTTGCTCCTTGCATCAAGAAAATATAAAGCTTTGAAAATATGTGGGGTATAAATCAGTTAAAAAAAAACGAATATCGACTTGGCCAAATCTATAGTTCTCGAACAAATAATCCAAAACGAAAAGAACTTCTTGTAAACCTAACCTTACCTAACCTTAGATAAGATAATAATATGTATTTAGGTACGTGAGATACTTAGCCTCTAGCTCACAACTTCATTGTTTATGATACCGAAATTCAAGTTAATTTAGTTTAAACACGAACCTTGTAATGTAGCAGCGGCAGTGATGAATAACAACAAATTTAAACTTCCAGTTATACCTAGCCGAAGTTCTGTATAAGTGAAGTTTGAACCACACAAGTTATTGCTCAATAATTACAGATTTCAGCGCTGCGGAGTCAAAGGTATTTCGAGGTAAAGTTGCTTGTTTAGAGATAATTATGCTCTTTTTTTTTGGTTTTAAGGTGGTGGAAATGTAATTGGTGTTTAGTATTTACTTAGTAACATTTTCTGTTTTGATAATTGTGGTTATCTTTCTGCGATAGGTTGTATGAATACTGAGATATATTCTGTTCAATTTAAACGCATGTTTTGAGGGATGGATGATATAAAAATAAAATCAAAATCAAATTCCATCAAAACATTAACCTTTTATATGTTGTTAGTCCATGCAAAACGAAAACAGAGATTTTTAAAATGTTTTTCCCTTAAAAATTTTACAACCTGCTAGTTTAAAAAAACGGAGTATCAAACCGAACATCTAACAAAAAACCATTAACGTAAAAGTGTGTGCCCCATAAAATACTGTTCGTTGTATAGGGTTGGCACGTTTCACACATAAACATCAAAATAGGTATTTCGAACCCTTAAACTTAAAGTTGACTGATGCTAAATATATTTAAAAAATAGGACGTGATTAAAGTAAAACTACGTAATCGATTGAATAATTAAAAATTCTTATAACCATCTTTGTGACACGTATACACATTACTTGCAGAGAAAAACTCAATATATGCTTTACTCGTATTGGACGTTAATCCTGAAAATACCTTCAAGCATGATGGTTGTACCCAAAATCTTGTATATTTCGCCCAAAATATACGGACACGAATAGCAAAATTCAGGAGTGGCAGCCCTGTAAAGATCACACCCGCGGGCGATACGCAACGGCGCGTGATCTCGCATGAAACGAACGGATTTCAGACCGCTTGAAACGCTCCAATCCCAACGCAAACGTTTGCCCAAGTTTTGCACTCAAAAGAATATGCTATATTGGTGTTTGAGCCCGATATGGGCGTTTTTCCAATGTTTTTTCTAGTGTTAATATCTTCAGGTTGTGTTATTGTTGAGCCTTTGTTTGTTTTGATCCTGGATTTTGAGGTAGGAAATAATGCCATTTAATTTTGTATGAAAAGAGCATCGTTTTTCTGGATACATTACTGTCGTGATAGGAACAAAGAATTAGCACGGAAATTGCAATATTTTAATGCAGCACAAATGTAACAAAATATGTATTTAGGTACGTAAAAGTAAAAAAAACTGGCCAAGTGCGAGTCGGACTCGCGCACGAAGGGTTCCGTACCACCGTCGTATGAGAGCCCCCCTTAAATAATCATTTTATGTGGTTTATAGTATTTGTTGTTATAGCGGCAACGGAAATACATCATTTGTGAAAATTTCAGCTTTCTAGCTATCACGGTTTATGAGATACAGCCTGGAGACAGACCGACGGACAGAAAGACAGCGGAGTCTTAGTAATAGGGTCCCGTTTTACCCTTTGGTTACGGAACCCTAAAAAATCGTGAATTTATTGTTATTATGTTATCGCTATGACAACAGTTCAAGTTATTTTTGTCAATGATTGCAAGAATGTGGGACAACATAAATCATACCCACACAGAAATTATATAAATAAACGTTCTGAAAGAGCCATTGAATACCAAACAAGTTCAATTCAAATGCATCATCATTAAAACTCCAGTGATATCACAAGTCGACACACAAAAGAAATTCAAATCAAGAACAGCATACGTTGGCAACACACAACATAATAATTATCCAAAATGGTGGAACGGAAATAGAATTTACTTTGATACATCAAAGCTGGCAACATTTCTCCATTCTGTTGACTTGAGTATTCGTAAATGTTACGTATCATATGGAATTCTGGTGTTTGTATACTTTCCTACTTGTGTATTGATTTATAGGAATTTGGAATTGGTTTTCAATGCTTGATGCACGTATTCGCACAAGTTTATCATTGAAAAGTGTTCTCACGAGACATCTATATAAATTTAATTCAGTAGATGCCATATGATTAACTAAAACATTTAATAAAATATTTCCTAACAAATCATATTAACTTTTTCAAGGCTGTACGTAAGTACTCAAAGTTAAGTATATAAAACGAATTTCCAAACCTTATCTTTGACAGCTCCAAAAACTATAAACTGTATATTTATGATGTCGAGAAAACCAAGCTGGCAGGTTTGTGTAAGTTAGGGGCGTCTTGGTGACGTCATTAATCATAGACTATTAGAATTTTCGTCACGTCTGTAGAAACAACCGCTTTCGTCCAGGTAAAAGTGTTTAACTTTGTAGTTGTCTGTTCTGCTATATTATTTTATGATTTATTACAGCGGTTTCGGCTTGGGAACAGTTAGGAATATAAGACAGTTTTTTTTGTAACTCTATCTTAGTTTTGGTCCCTAGGCTTCTAAGTTTTTGAATCAACGTAACAGCTTGACTTTAAGTTCAAAAGGTTTATTTCTTTTGTTTTTATTTGAGATGGTCTTGAAATTAATGTCTCAACCTACAGTGTTTAAAATAAAAGTAATTTTATGCAACTAAGTATACATAATAATATAATATCAATACGGCTTTGGCTGAGTACATTTTCGTCATGAAAGCAACACTTGAAATCGCGGTTATACCTATATTTAATCTCATCAAAATCCCAATCTTTACACAACATTTTTCCAATTCTCAATACCAACCCAAACCTACGTTTCCACTAGTTATAAATAAATTGATCTATATGTTAAAACGCGTAACGTCAAAGTGTTGACAGAGGCCCATCTATCGTATAGGCCGGCCTCTCGCTTGCAACCGATATTAAATGTTTACATTCGAACGTACCCTAGGTAAGGCAAACAATACTATGTACGTACAAACGTGGATTTTGGACCAATATCACCTAATCTGTAGGTATTTTGATGTCCGAAATTCATGCCTGCCGTCACATCAAAGGTTAGTAATTCCAATGAGTTTTACGTTTCAATGTATTTCGAGAATTAATTTTCATTGGATCGTTAGGTTGGGGACAATTCTGTTGTATGCTAGTTTACTTTTATATGTATGCTAGATGTCATATTCAGGGTAATTTGTCATGTATCACTGCATATAATAGTTTTTTTAACGCTGTTTTTAAATCAGACTTATATGACAATTTTTATGACTGCAGTTACGAACATGCAAACAAAATCACTTTAAAAAAATCTGCTTAATCCAACATCTCATAAAAACAAATGAAAACATCAAATTCCGAGCGACATGTGACGTCACATCATTGTTTTAATGAACACAAGTTGAACAGATGACGCGATAGTCAACACCTCGAACGCTGCTCAAAATAAGGTGCGCTTAATAACGAGCTGTGAGGAACAGGTTATTCGAGTGCCGGGCGAGCTAACAACCCTATCATGTATGCAATATTACGCCCTTACACGCCCCAACTGCATATTACTACCTTCAAATATGAACGTGAAGCTTTCTATTTGAAAAATGTCTTTGTTGTCCAGGGGTTTATGGAGATATCGTGAACAAGATTTCATCATGTATGTAATGAAAGTATGAATTTTATGACGTTGTGTAATCCATAAAGTGTTAACAGTGATAGTTGGTCTACTATAAACAGTTACATGGATATTATTATATAAGAAACGAATCTTAGACTGTTTTATTCTGTTGTAGGACAACAAAGGAAGTACATATATAAATGATACCGAAAATCATTTTGTAGTTTAAATACAGTATAAGCTAAATTGCATTGATTATATTGGTAAATAGCGCCTTTAACACTTAAATTTCCTTATACAAGAAATAAGCGTGAAAATAATCCAAACATAAACGTAAACTAAAAGTTCGAACACAAATCGACCTTGCACCCCAAACACTGGAACACTAAATCTGTTGTTAACAATCCTTATCGATAGACCGCGATTTTAAGCATCACTAAACATTAATAATTGACAGATCCTCTATTAATATTGACTCTATAAGCACGGGACGGCCTGTCTAACACGTCTCCAAGCATTATTGTTAGCGTGAAAGTTTGTATAATTTTCCACCCTGTTCAATTAACCCAGGGTTAGCGATATAACTCTAGAATGTTAACAGTAAAGTTACTTTTGTTGAGTTAAATTGTGTGTGATTTAGTCCGGTCGCTTCGACGTTGTAACAATGGATGTTCTGAGCGTATCGGCCGACAAGGTGACTGTTACTTATATATCCCAGTATTTGCTTATGTCAATAATTGATAATGTATTAAAAAAAATTATGTACGTTCGTGAGGGTTAACCTCTCAGGTCATAATAGCAAATGAGGTCGATAACAAGGACCGTCATTTATATCAGAAATCCAATTATTCTTTAAACCCTTCTACACACAAAATAGCTGAAGCTAAATTCTCCCCATTTCAAAGTAAAAATAACTGTCTTAGATTATCTATTGATGATCTCCCGTTTCCCAATCTTAAGACAAATGATGTTACTCCGACGTTTATTTTTCAAACAACTTAATCGTTTCCTCGCCAATTGAGATTAATGTTAATTGATAGTTATTGTCTGTAGGGACAAAAACAGTTGGATTTTGTTAAGAATGGCTGGGATTTAGAAGCTGTTATTTGATTTTTAATGAGATACGATTAGATGAGAAAAGATTTTACAATTACAGGTCTTAGTACTAAACCTGAATTTTAGTAATTCTTTAAAACGAAGGTATATTTTTTTTAGCCATTTTTTGGGCGTCAAGCTTTATTTTTTTATCAGTTTACACACGAGTCTATTAGTGATACACCTATATACTAACTATCTCGCTATGATATACATAATTTAAAATTCAGTATTATTAGAACTTAAAATACTTTTGTAAGAAAATTTCTCAGTCGCAGAAAAAGGCAAAACCTAACAGACTTCACAATATTGAAAAATCGTGGCCCCCAACTAAAAACTCAATAACGAACATCATTGCAACATGTTCGTGTAATAAAGTAATACTGCTTCAATATAACAGTTTCCTTTTAAGAATGGTCCTCTGATCCTGGCTGCAGTCGTTAATCGTAACTGTTATGGTCGAAAACAAAGCTAGAGTGTTTGGTGTTGGGCGAGTCGTTGCTCCCATTGACCTCAAGGTGCTCTGTAGTTGCACAATCGTCTTAGGATTGTAGCTTGTGTGTGACACCAAGTAGCGGGAGGATGGCGAGCATATAGCGAGCGGGTAGCGGGCGGGTAGCGAGCGGGTAGCGGGTGGCTGGCGAGTAGCGGACGAATTTTGGGGATAATTGCAGATAATCTGAGTCTCAGTTTAATGGGATTTTGTCTGGTAAGTTAAATACAGGATACCCGGGATTTCATGCTTATGCATTTTGAGAAGCATTCATAAATACGAGTGGCATTTAGGTATTATGTGCATAAATAGAAGGACTTTTGTAAAATGTTCAACAATGGCAATACCTACAGATTTTATTACCTTCGTTCAAGTTTCTAGTACACTTGAACGAAGATAATTAAATGACATAAAAAAAATTATACAAAAATACTTTCATAATCTTACATACAAACTACATTAAATATTCAAAGAAAAGATTCTTGTCCATCGACACAAAAATCTGGTCTTTTCAATCTGTTCATCGCCATCACTTTTAACTTCGTTCCCAACCAAGCGACACTAAGACTGTGTGTCGAAATTTCCTGTGTATAGTACAGAAAGCTCGGTTCTAGCGGGAACCTTTGAACTTAAAGCATTTAACTAATCGAATACCTACTTGTCTCGGAAATTTCTAATAAGCGTCCGCTACGGCCCATACTAACTTGCGTTTATCGATTCCGTACGAAGATGGTCGCTGAAATATTGAAGCGTATCTTTTTAGTTTAAACTTAACAAGATTTTTGGGGTTCCTATAAAAGTTTCTACGCATGCAGTTGTTCAAAATTTTGGTTTATTCGATTTTGTATGTCATTTGTTTTATTTTAACTTTCGAGGAAACAAAATATTTCACAAACAAAAAAAGGAAAAAAACGCGTTCAAAAATCCGTGAAATGCCAAAAAAGCAACAAATTGAAATGTAGCATGAACGTCATGTTAAACCGAATAACAGCTCTTCTGTTTGACATTCCACAATGGAAAAAACAAATAAAGCCCACTATAAAACACGAATGGTGTCAACTTCAATTAAAGCTATAAAAATGGTGTTATAACTAATAACGAGTTCGTGTTGAAGGCTTAATGTTACCTCTACGATGTATGAACACGGATAACAGTTGTACAAACAAACAAAACTATACTTTACACGCTTAACTTTATAGTTTATTTTTCTTTGAAGCTTAGTGCTTGTAATATTTGAAAGAGTGAGTATTGAAATTAGTAATTCTGATGAGTTTATTTAAAGTGTTTTTATGGGTGGTTTTATTGGTTGTAAATAGTAGAAAAAATAATATTACCTTTGACTGTATTTTACATATCGAAGGGGAAAAAAATATTATGAGTACCTACTCACTGTATATTTAATCGATCTTTAACAGTGACTGATGGTAAAGTAACGACAAAGAACTAAAAATAAAAAATAATTTCGATCAGAATTTCGACAAAATCCTGCAGATATTTTCAGCCATGTACGATTATAATATTGCTTTATGCACAGGTTTCATTATAAAAAATAATAACATAGGAAATTATGTTTACATCGAAACGCAATTTACGTGGCTTAATTAAAATTTTCTCTAATAACGATGTTAACGCACGCTTTTTGTATACAGGGTGTAGTATTTTGTGTTATACAGGGTGCTGTATTCGGTGAACCTTTTGTTTGTCATGTTGTCCCCTCGGGCCGTAGCGCCTTGTTTGTTCCGGTTTGACCGGCAGAGTGTCAGATTCACGTGTTTCTAGTCAAAAATGTAGAAAAAAGTGTTTTTTGTTTTTTTTTTGTCTCAATATATACACAAAGTATTAATTTTGTGGTATGTCAAAATTACCGGAGTGTAGAGAAACTAAAAAACTTCAAGTCACAGTAATAGATAATTGAAATAGGAAACAGATACCAGTACAGTTAATCAATTTTCTTTTTTATCAAAATTAAATCCAACTTGGTAATGTATTAATTCATAATTCACGGTAATATAATAATATTAGGTTGCAGTTTGTATCTGTGTAAACATTATTTCTAATAAAAGCATTTTTAAAGCGTTTCATCAGAACAATAGTAACAATTTTCTTCTTAAAATAGCTGTCACAGAACCCTCCCAAAAAAAACCAATACGACAACCAAATCGATCCTAATCACCCATTAGACAAAAATTATATCAGTCCAGTGCGTAACTCAATAACCCTGCCAATGCCGATGCGGCTTTTTGCCGCTCACCGTTTGTCGCCTGTCGCCAGCGGCCGTTCAGCTACAGCCTATTTCCAATTTGCGCCTATCAATCAAGACCAATCTCGCTGAGTGGATTACGGCCAAATGAAATTTGCATAGAAACCCGCTGTGCAGTGCGTTTGTATCTGATATTTACTGGTTGTTACTGTTTGATTTGTCGCTTGTATATTAAAATTAAATGTCATTGGTTATAATGGGATTAAAGTAATCCGGTGATTATAGGGTTACATGTTAACGTCAGTTGTTTTTTTTTCACAGAAAATAAATGTATTGTTCGTTTAGTGTGCTATAAGTACCTACTGAAAAGTATTGGAATACGTGATAAAAAAAAAATACAACACATAATCATGTTTAATTCAAAAACAGTGGCTATATAGGTAAACAAACTTAGTTGAGAATGATGAACATAATTATATTAATTTTAAAATCTAAAACCATTTTAAAGTATTCAAATCACGAAAATATTTCAATATACGAAATCAAATTGCTCAAAATTCAACAAAACTCATAGAAGATACACAAAACACTGAGATAATATTTAGGCAAGATTTAATAATGAAGAGTATTCAACTTTGGGCAGAGTAAGCAAAAACAGTTCTGTTAGTGATATCAAAGATTATTTGTACAGGTTTCTAAAAGGCGTTTACGCGCCCTGCCAAGTTTAATGGGGAATGGGGAAATTGGTACACCGTGAAAAGGTACCTATATCACACATATTTATGTTAAGTACCGTTTAATCCGTAATAATCATGGTCTCTTTTTTTGTAATTAATACTAAATTGTACTTTTTTGGTTATTGGAATCATACCTACGTGTTTTAACATTACATATAAACTTACTTTATGTATTAAGCCACTTGGTTATTTATCGGTAAAAATCCAAGTTAAAATATCAAGAAAACAACTCAAATTGAGCGAACATTCAAGGTGAATAAATCAGGAGATCAAACCCCAAATATAATCGACATCCGCAGTCAAAATTGAGATTCCAAACGCAATTAAACCGGAGGAAGCTTCCGAGATATTCCAGTAGCTGAACCAATCGCGTACTAAATAATTAAACTTCAAGAATACAAGTGTCATTTCACTTTACAGAACCCCCCTCCCTACCCCTCGCCCAAATACTCAATTATGTTTTTAATTGAGCCGCGCCGTGCATTTGACACGAATGTCCGACGGGTTTCACTTTGCTCAGAAATAGCTATTTTAATTATTGTACAGCGGTTTTTATTTCAAGAAAGTTGTTGTAAATTTTGTTGAGGACGTGTGGTGGATTTATTAAAATGTTTACTTTTAGATTTTTGTTCTTAAAATTAGAGAACGCTTATAGCGGATAAGCATAAAATTGATTCTTTGTTAAAAAAATACTACCACTTAGTTTTTTTTAGTAAATTAAATAGTTATATTACGAAGTTAAATACTTACATTTCACAAATGAAATCTTGATTCTGATTCTGATTCTGATTCTACGAACAATAAAATCTACCTCAGAGACTGATTGTCGCTGATGATATTTTAAATAATATTTTTACAAATAAATTCTACAAATTAAGCTACTACTGCACTGTGACTGTCCAGTACTCCTTTGCTTTATAAAAATATCGTCACATACAGGGAATAAAGAAACATAATAATTACATGTGCAGGCTACATAGTCCAGAGCATCTTCACAGCAAAATTTTGTTAAAGATACTTGTTTTAGGTATATTTTTTCCAGGTTTTGATTTTCATTTAGCAAATATATTAAATCCCTCGGGTATATACTTGGGGTTAATATCCCTTGATGTATCTTTTGAGTTCCTTTTCCCGTTTGCTATCGGCTCTTGTCTTCTACACATCAAGGTACTTTTTATCAAGTAAAGTCAAAACCAACTGATCTTAGAAGCACTTAACGACACATAATGTGAACTGAATAAACTCGCGTCTTTAACTTGGACTCAGACTGAACGCAGGAACTCCAACAATAAAACTTTCTTTACTCCACTAAGGCCCAGATAACAATAAAAATAAACGGAGAACATTCTCCGTACAGTTCGATTCGGGATTCTTGTTACGCCCGGCTGGTTCCCTACACGCCTGACACCTGTTTCTGTCACTATCGAATTGGGGAAGACGTATGGACACGTCGGACACTGTGCATGTGTGCTCAGACAAGATTCACAGGTATAGCTCCTCTTATTGTTTCCCTTGTTAACTTTATTGTCTTCAGATGTTTTTGTGGACGTAATGGCTTTTTGATGGATTCTCATGAAATTTTATAGAATAATGTTTTTGTAATCAATCAACTTTAATTTATAAAGAAAAAGTTTCTAAGCCATTAAAGAAATTTGATTTTCTGGAATTTAATTAGTTTTCTTTGTTTTTCATTATATTAAAATCGACTCAATTACTCAAAGACTTTCAATATAATATGTATTACTGGATAGTGAAATGTGTGCGTAAAATCTTCTTTTACTTACACTAAGTACGTGAGTACCTATTCACTTTTCGTAGCACTACGAGAAGACGAGAAAAACCTTTTATTTGATCCTAAACATTCTGTATTAAGTCTAGCTCTAACTCATAGAACTCGATTATTAGCTAATTCACTTAACATTCTACTTTTCTCGAGATCAATGAAGAATACGAATAACATTAATTCTCTGAACAAGCGAAAATAAAAACTACCTTGAAAATTCTAAAGTAGGGTAAAATAAAAAATGACAAATTCCAAACTCGGAAAAGTACATCTCGTTATAAAACAAATCAGAACATCAAAGTACGAACATTTTTTAATAATCACCTGTTCAGGGACTAGTTGACGAAATAGCGATCTTCGATATCATAAAACTTTCCTTTGATAAAAATATTACTCATTATAACTTTTGCGTACACAAAACTCATGCTGATTCCCGGGAGAGGTATCACATGAACGGACTTGGAATGGATGGAAAAGCAATTTCCTACCTTATTACGAAGCTTAATTCGTTTTGCACCTGAGTTGACATCAAAACTTATAATCACGAGGTAATTACCTGTATAATTACAACGAGTTTTGAAAATTTGATAGAGATTCTAATTCTTATCATTGCTAGCAGGTCTGATGAAAACACTTGAAACACGATACTGTCAAATTGAACCCACTATAAACAGGGGCTTTGATAATTCTGTGTCAAAAGAGGGATTGCTACGGTTTCGTTATTGAATTTGGAGTTATCATTAAAGATGTATATTTAGATGAAGTAAGTCGTAATTTGAGTAAAGTTAATTTGAAATAAAGTGAGCATTTATGTTACATCTTTAACGTGATAAGGATTTAAATCTAATTGAACGTTTTCATTTATGAGTGGTTTTCAAGATTTTCTGCTTGTTAAAATTATAAAGATATTACGATACTATACAACATATTTTGTTTTAAGTCTTTAGATCATTAGGTACATATCGAATCTCTTGAAAACAAAATTTTAATGAAATAAATTAATGAAAAAACAAAAGCAGACTGGCAAGAAGAGGATGAAAAACCAATAACAATATAGATGCCACAGAGTGAATTAATATCAAGTGTTGCAGAATATTTTCCACAGAAGGCTCACGAACATCTGCAGAATGTTTTGTTTCTGCGATCGCGCTCGTGAATGGTAGAGACCATCAATTGCAAGAGCAGACTTCTTTGTCTGCTGATAAAGGGTGCTCGCGAAGGTCCATTTCGAATGCTTGTCACTCCTTTGTTGTATCTATGGTTTTAATTTTAAAAAGAATTTTGTTCGTACGTATGAAATTTTGCACCGAGTTTTTATCCTCAGATGTCAGAGAAAAACTTCTATGTACTTACTAATGGTTATCAGCAAATTCTATGTTTAGTGAGATGCTTACCTGCAACAAAGTAAAAAAATACATTATAAATCTATATATATAAAAGAAAGTCGTGTTAGTTACACCATTTATAACTAAAGAACGGCTGGACCGATATGGCTGAAAATTGGTGGGGAGGTAGCTTAGAGCCAGGAGACGGACATAGGATACTTTTGTACATTTAAAAAAAAAAAAAACAATTAGGTAGTAGGTAGGTAGGTAGTAGGTAGGTAGGTAGTAGGTAGGTAGGTAGTAGGTAGGTAGTAGGTAGGTAGGTAGGTAGGTAGTAGGTAGGTAGGTAGTAGGTAGGTAGGTAGTAGGTAGGTAGTAGGTAGGTAGGTAGTAGGTAGTAGGTAGGTAGGTAGTAGGTAGGTAGTAGGTAGGTAGTAGGTAGGTAGTAGGTAGGTAGTAGGTAGGTAGTAGGTAGGTAGTAGGTAGGTAGTAGGTAGGTGGTAGGTAGTAGGTAGGTAGGTAGTAGGTAGGTAGTAGGTAGGTAGTAGGTAGGTAGTAGGTAGGTAGTAGGTAGGTAGTAGGTAGGTAGTAGGTAGGTAGTAGGTAGGTAGTAGGTAGGTAGTAGGTAGGTAGTAGGTAGGTAGTAGGTAGGTAGTAGGTAGGTAGTAGGTAGGTAGTAGGTAGGTAGGTAGTAGGTAGGTAGTAGGTAGGTAGTAGGTAGGTAGTAGGTAGGTAGTAGGTAGGTAGTAGGTAGGTAGTAGGTAGGTAGTAGGTAGGTAGTAGGTAGGTAGTAGGTAGGTAGTAGGTAGGTAGTAGGTAGGTAGTAGGTAGGTAGTAGGTAGGTAGTAGGTAGGTAGTAGGTAGGTAGTAGGTAGGTAGTAGGTAGGTAGTAGGTAGGTAGTAGGTAGGTAGTAGGTAGGTAGTAGGTAGGTAGTAGGTAGGTAGTAGGTAGGTAGTAGGTAGGTAGTAGGTAGGTAGTAGGTAGGTAGTAGGTAGGTAGTAGGTAGGTAGTAGGTAGGTAGTAGGTAGGTAGTAGGTAGGTAGTAGGTAGGTAGTAGGTAGGTAGTAGGTAGGTAGTAGGTAGGTAGTAGGTAGGTAGTAGGTAGGTAGTAGGTAGGTAGTAGGTAGGTAGTAGGTAGGTAGTAGGTAGGTAGTAGGTAGGTAGTAGGTAGGTAGTAGGTAGGTAGTAGGTAGGTAGTAGGTAGGTAGTAGGTAGGTAGTAGGTAGGTAGTAGGTAGGTAGTAGGTAGGTAGTAGGTAGGTAGTAGGTAGGTAGTAGGTAGGTAGTAGGTAGGTAGTAGGTAGGTAGTAGGTAGGTAGTAGGTAGGTAGTAGGTAGGTAGTAGGTAGGTAGTAGGTAGGTAGTAGGTAGGTAGTAGGTAGGTAGTAGGTAGGTAGTAGGTAGGTAGTAGGTAGGTAGTAGGTAGGTAGTAGGTAGGTAGTAGGTAGGTAGTAGGTAGGTAGTAGGTAGGTAGTAGGTAGGTAGTAGGTAGAAAAAATTGCATTGCAACGCATGCCGGGTACAGCTAGTAATAATATAAAAAATACGCCGACTGTATGAGAAAGACATCAATTATTATTGAGCTCCCAACGTAACTAATATCGTCTCTAAAATCTATTACACTACCTTGTAAGGCACGCGAACAAAAGCTTTCTCAAAAACTTTATCATGTTAGAGAAAAAAATATCTCGTTCCCAAGGCATTACGCAGACGCTCCACCATCCAACTTTTCACAAATTTCCAAAACTTGTAAGACAAACGCTGCTCCTTTAACATTCGCACAATTACCTGTTACAACTTTACGAATGCAAATTTCTGCCATATTTATTTTCGCCGCCTTTCTGTTCGGAACTTTGTTATAAATAACTTAATCAGGGTCAATCCATCAAGCTGTCATTCTACATAGAATTTCTTTTCTGTTGCCGTAGCACCTTTATTCAATAACAAATTTTCAATACAAAACAAAAGGAAGTTTTACGAATGGGTCTCCAGTTTACTATTACTCATTTGGGGCTGCCAAAAACAAACTGACACGACCCTACTTACATGTAGCACACGGTATTTAGAACAAAAATGTATTAAGGTACAGTTGAAAGTTTCCAATATAATTTAAGGGCGATATTGGGAACAGGATTTAGGCAAATCCCTCGAACTTTGTTATATTACCATATTTCTGGTTTATTAATGGGTTTTCTAAACTGAGATAACTGGTTTACATGATGTTTATTGTTCCATATTTAGATAAAAGCCTAAGCATTATGATTTTACACGTGCCCATCGGTAAAATTACTTAAATATGTACCTAAATTATTTTAGTACTCAGAATTTCAATCAACATTTCGTAGTTTATTGGGTCGGCTGGTAAAGTTACCGTAGAAATAATAGACGAGATAAATAAGGTTATTAAATATTACTGACTAATTTGGATAAATGTCTTTCAGTTCTTTCAGGAAATATTTTTTTTGCATAATGTACGATAGCATATTACATAGTTCATGTAAAACATCAAATAATATTCATGTTAAAATATCTGTACCAGCAACAAATTCGCATAAACATGTTTGGACTCCGGGTCAGTATGCTTAGGCTGCGATCACGAACGATTTTACGGGATATCTTTAAGAATATTCGTCGAAGTACGATAAGCCCGCAAGAAATTCAAATACTCGAACGATAAAAGCATTTTGATCTCGATTCTGTTGAGATCTGCAAAATTCCATATTTCTGAGTTTAGTTACATTGGTAGATAAGATTATGGATTTATTTGATTCAATCAAGGAGCTCGTGAGGGCTGTAAGAGGTTCTGAACTAACAACTGTTCTTAATCTACTCTAGCCGAGTTCGAATGCCGCCCAAACGGATTGGATTACCTTTACCTACTTTATCGGACTTTTTCTCCTCAATATTGGATATAAGCTTTCGAGATTCGACACCCCTTTTGCTTCCCCGTTTTTTTTGTAATGTCGTGTGGCGTTTCTTTAGACAAAGACGTGGATGTTTCTTGTTAAAGAATTTAGGAGGTTGTTTTTGTTTTTATAAAATGTTTTACACGGTTTACAATATTGTTATGTTAGCATTTGAAGCGAGTTTTTTTCAGCGTTTATACAAACAATTTGATGTCACTTTCTTAAATAAGAAACGGTATTTAATGGTAATGAAGTTTTTCAGTTAGGTACAGATTTTTATTTGCTCGTTTTAATTGTGTCATTAAATTCCAAAACAACAAATTTGTTTTGCAAACGAAATTAAAAATATATTTAGCAATTACCGACCGAACAAAACAATGTACGTATATACCGACTTCCTATAAGTCGAATTCTGTTGCCAAGATCCCAAATGAAACTCCTAAATTAATGGTATCCCCAAACAAACAGTTCCGTTGTCCCATACAACCGACGACAAATTTTCAAGATCGCGTGTTTCTATCCAATCTAAGAACAAAACATTTAAAGAGAATAGTTTAGTTGCTGCAACGGATATTGTGAGGAGGCAGTAGCACCCTTTATGCCTTTATACACCCTCCCGTCACAAACCTTTAACACTGACTTCCAGACAGTAATATCGAGACTTGAGCAGATAAAATCTTGTGAGTTTGAAAGAGTTTCCTTTATTTGTGACGGCAAATGGACAATTGCATGAGAAGGTATAGGTGCATTGAGGTTCTCTGCAAAAAGTTTGCGATCTAGATTCGTTGGTAATGAACCGGGTTGAGTCGACTTTTGTTATTTGTTCTGTAGGAATTTGAAGAAAATTAATAACTTGGAAAATTGGGATGATGTTATTTCATTTCCTAATACTGATTAACTATATAAAAGCTAGTGTCTAACAATACTGTAACTATTAATAACTACCTTTTTAAACACTTATAAAAGTAAAAACTGAATCTCTTTTTCCCACAAATTACAGGATCAGTTATATGTTCAAAACATAACTAAATATTTATAGATACAAAACAACACGAAGTTCTAACCCCAAACATCACATCTAAAACGGCCTCTAAACTCGGCTGAGAACTACCTTATTCAGTTTGAGTCAGTCAGTAGTTGCAGGGGAAGACAGCCATCATTCCGCCGTAATACAGATAATTGCATTTAACTGTGGGACACACGGAGCGAGGCTACGTGCATACGTAACTCACTTTACACTATTTAAAAGCGCTCATTCGGAATTGTAATGTGCTTATATTTTCGTTGTTTTGTGCAGGAATATGATGTTAGGAAGCTTACAAATATGAATTTAAGTTAATACTTCGTAAATGTTTTATCAGGTAAGTCGAATTTTGGATTACATTAGTCTGTAATATTTATACAAACGACCTGAAAATCGAATGTTTTAAATTACGGAACAATAAGATTCTGATATAATTCTAAGGATATGTGAGTCAACCTATCTGTCAAGAGATCTTCACCATTTGCCTACTTTTTGGATTTTCAGATACTTTGAATATTTACTCAAAATACTTGTTGTTTTTCAATTCGTACAATTTAAAGCCGAACAAATTAACATTAAAAAAGCACTATCAACATTCCACATCTCGGCGACTCGCACCAACAATTACGTCTCGTTCCATTTGAACTACGCCCTCCACAAAAGAAATTACTTCATTCTTTCTAAATTTCAACTCTCTGAGTTGTTCAGGGATGTCTAACCGGCGCGAGTTATTTATCTTCGCTCTCAGTATAATAGAATTTAATTAAGTTAGGTGCGACATGCTTCTCGCGGCTGGAATTTTGTGAACTCGCGCCAACTCGATACACGGCGTTCTTGCTGAAGCGGTTATATTTCTAAATAAGTATATCAGTGTGTAGTTACGCAATCGTTAAATATAAGTATATCAAACGTTTGTGATGGTTAAGTAACTGTCCTGGTTTATGTTTTGAAATGTACGGGAGACTTTTTATTCCGTCTTAAAAGTTGGGTTGCATACCTTTTTTTACATAAGTAGGTATGAATTATTATCATATTATTTACCGTCGTTTAGTCTATTCATCGTAGTTTGTGAGGTTGATAGCCTGTAGATCGGAATCTAAATTTAATGAGTAAGTACTAGTTCTATGTACCTAAAGTTAGATACACACTAAGTAAGTTACAAGTTTGCAAAACATTCAATAAGCACAAAACTGTTCAAACAAACACAAAATTACGTGGCTATATAAATCTACTGAAATATCACTAATGAAATGAGCACATACATTCGGGATTTATCAGACAAAGTAAGGTTTTTGTTTTCGCTCCGAAGGGATAAAAAGAATGAACGAAACAGGCTTCAGTTGAAAAGACATTACAAAACGAAGTACATTTCGCAAAAACAAATATACAGACTGTTCGTGTATTGATCATTTTGAACAATTCACCTGTCTGTGAGATTAGGTACCTACATGAATGGAAAAGAAATGGACAAACCGAAAAAGGATTATGAGATTTATGCTCCATACTTTTTTGTACAGTTTTCACTTTCCAGGAATATACTTTTAAAAAATAGGACTTTTTTTATTGTGAATTCTAAAAGCACAGCTGGGATTTTTGCTCCACCATTTCTTGTCAAAGGTGATAAATTTTTTTGAATAACAATAAAATTGTAAAGGATGAAAAACTATAATAAATAATATAACTACCATCTATTACATAGAGCAATTAATTATCGACTCCTTTTGTTATTAATTTTTAACATTTAAAAAACATCTAAAAAACCTTAATTTTAATTCTTAAAATTAAATATGTAACACCCCACAGGGAGATAACGAAAGCGCAATAATTTAGCGCAGTTCTGCGTTAATTGAATTTATAGGTCATATTAGAATATTAGTATCCGTTTATTCAGCTCTTAGTTTCCACCATTGGGAGTCCAAAGTTGGAATTATGTTCTCAACTATATCACAATAAGAGGTACTGTGTTACTTACGTGTAACAGTAGTGTTAGAATCGCTGTGAAATGTTTAGTAGATAATATTCAGGAAGATATTTTGGATTGTTTTATATCGTAAATTTTAATTATACCATCAAAAAATACAATATCATTATGTGGTATAGATAGATCTTTTTTAGATAACGGTTAATATAGATTTTATTACTTTGCTAGTCAGAAAATACCACAATAAAATGTCTAGTTATTTTAGCTTTCGCAAGAAACTATAACTCTCACTGTACATAGCTTTATCTAAATTGCCATAACTTATCAAAGAGGTGTGGCAGATTATAAGTAACAGTACTAATTCAAAAAACAGCAACACAAACACGAAAATACAAAGTACTACACAATACAGTCTCCTAAAAAGTTCAAAAGAAAATTAAAGTCAAAATATAAATTGCTAACTTAGCGCTACATACAAACAAGAACGAAAAGTATCCTAATAAAATCTCTCTCACTTTAATCATGGCCTGATCGAATTTCCTGCCCGCAAAGTTTCAACAGGAAAGCGGAAACTATTACGCTTTACGTCGCTGTTTACATAGGGTACTTTACACTAAGAGGATACTGCTCGCTATATGTAGCCGGCAATGTATAGCTGCTTTTGATGAACTGCGCTTTAATTAGGGCATCGATTTTAAGAATAAAAGTTATGTAATAAAAATAACGATCAGAAATTTTGAAATTATGAAGCATACAAATCAAAACGAGGAATCCCGTAGTATTTTCAGAATTAGAATAATAATACATATTTTCTTTTTCATTTATTTTCATATGGGTTTTTTAAGTTTTTTTTTTGGTCTTCAATAAGGTAAGCACTTAGTAGGATCTATCTATATTAATATTCTTATTCCACAAATATTTGCTAGCCATATTGAAAGCCTGCATGAATTCTGGGATTTGGTTAGCAAATATGTGCATGGAGGGTAGGAGGAAATGATGCGGTCATATGCAAGGCATGAACGGCAACACTGCCTATATTTGTGCATTCAATGCTAACAAGCGTTTTATGAATGGATTCAAGTTCTGTACAACGATGTTTGGTAATTTTACTATCTTGTAGAGACTTAAACGAACTGAGTTTTGAACTTTCCAGTTCCCTAATTCTATATATTTTTTTTAAATGTGCAAGAGCATTTCTCCACCCACGAAGACTGTTCTAAAAAAATATAACTTCGGCTGAATCGCCCGGCCAATGGTTTGAAACCAATTTCCTCCATCGATACCCCCAAAACACACCCAGATCAACAGCGACCTAATTAACCGATCGCAACCTAATTCACAAAGGAAGATTACAAGAATATACTCGTACAATCAAACGAACGAATGAGTGAGTAATTATCTCTTAACACGTTCACATTTGAACTGAAATGCAAGTCAAGCGTTGTATGTGCGACAGCGTAAACACGCGTACGTACTAACCCGATTAGACGCTCCCCGCCGCCCCCCGTCCCCCTCTCCCCGTTCCCCTTCGACGCCCCACGCACCCCGGACATGAAACCGCGCTAATAAGGAACACTCCACTTGTAATTTCCCATTTGTTTCTATTTACAACTTGTGAAGTGTTGCGCAGTTGGAATTATATTTTTTATGGATTATTGCGGTGAAAAGGGTTGTGATTTAAGATTTACCGAATGGATTTATGTTGGGTTTGCTTCAATGGATTTAAGTTTGTTTCGTGCTTGTAATTCGAGTGAATTACATGAACTAGCTCGGAGAAAAGGAGATTTATTCTTTGTATTTTTGTAAGTATGTTTTCAATACGTTATGTATTGTTTCCTGGAAAGTTTTTTTTACCATTAGGGAAACAATATTATAGCTTCTTTGTTTGTTCTTTGTCATATAGATTTCACGCAAAATATAATATGTTTGTTGTTAATAATCATTTTGTTTACTTCAATTTTAGTTAAGGTAGAAATAACTGAAATGTGTATTTTTCCACCACCTAAATCAAAAACATTCAGAGCAGCCAAAACTGGATCAAATATCATACCAAAACCATACATTCCAACAAAGCGGGTCAAACGAAATATCGCAAAAACGTCATAAACAATGACAGCTATTGAAACACTAAACCGTTTTGGCAGTAAACGGCAGGCTTTGAAAGAGGTCTCGACAAAAGTCGATTCTCTCAAAGCCGCTATACGGAACCGCGTCACGTATACCGGTAACGCGGCTCCGATAAATGATTATTGCTATGGTGAACGGGCCGGTTTCGAAACCACTGAAACCTTACGAACCTATTTGGTGGACGCGAGCTGGGTTTAAAAATAAAAGATGCTAGTTTTCTAGATGTGGTGTGAGCGTAGTTTTGGAGACTACGTTCGTAAACCGAAATTAAGTTTTCAGCACAGCAAACAAACACGGATAATTTATATTTGATTAAATAATTTCCATTCCTTATTGTAAATAATCGCAATTCATGTTTTTTAGACTATGGTTTTCCAGTGTACTTCAAATTTAATCAAGGACATTACTAAATATGTCAATAGATCTCTAATCCGCAATGCCTTGAAGCAGCTTCCCTATTACGCAGTATTTTATAATTATTCTATGAGTTATATTTGTGCTTGCAAGCTGAACTAATTACAAAGTTAAGTAACATAAGTATCTTTATAATACTGTAGGTACATAAAAAAGATATTAACAAATACACCTGACCCTTTTAGGCAGCTAAACACCATAAAACGTCCCAAACGAAGCCGCTTCCATTTGCAGTATCAAAAGCTCCCGAACAGAGCCCAATATAAGGACAAAACAATCGTCACGTCGCGTTCACCTTTATGTAAATAAGCCTCACTTTATGACCAGCGAGATATTGCACATATTTGAGACATTTATTACATTCCCACTTTTTTTTCTTTTTTGCTGTCGGGATATATTTGCAGCGACAGAAAAAGGAGAGTTAATTGAAGAAAAAGGATAATGACAAAGCTTTTTGTGAGTTACTCTCCGAAATCAAATAAGAAGATTTTTTATTTTGGGAAGGTTATATTAAATCAGTGATATGGAATACCTTAACTTGTTTGTTGTGTATCATGTTTTAAATTTATGGAATTAAGACGTCTGACTCAAAACTAAATAATGTGCTTAAAAATATTGTTTTTTTTCTTACTTTGATGCTACATACTCGTATTAAATCGTAGTTCTACAAAACATATTTTGTGGTTCTCTCTTTGTTTACATAATTAATGAAAATAATTATGAATTTGAATAATATAATTTACCTTAGAGTGGAACAAGCAAATATTTTACTAACCACAACAATTAACTAAGACCAAGAACTAAGTACAAAATACCACATTAGAACAAAATCTTATCATTTAGTCCGACAGAAAAAAAAAACTAATAAAAACCACAGACGATTTAAAAATAAGTAAAGACGAACAGCAAATAAAACATCCGCTTATTACAGTGGCAAAGCGCGGCCGTACTCAAGTTTTATCATCTGTGAATTTCTCTCATAAATATTCGATTGGGCGCCGTGCCCCGGGCTCGGGACGTCCCCTTTTGTAATATTGAGATTCATAATTTGACCCGCAACTAACTTAGCGATCCACTGAATTCCTGTAAGACTAATAAACCAGAGTAAATAGAGTCTAGATTTAGACTTTATTTTGTGACATTTGAGAATTTTTAGCAGGATTATTTTTGGGTTTTGTGTTTGGTATATTGAGGTTTGTAGACGTTTTCATAGCTAGATTTAACCACCAGCATGACAGAGTGCGAGTTTACAATGGGATACTGTTTGAACATCTTTTACTAAATCAAAATCTGTGTTAGAATTTGTGTCACATTTCAGAGAATTATAGTACCTATTTTAGATTTTACTATTTTGTTGATTCGACTTTTTATATTCAGTAAGTGGTAAGCACCAATATAATAATATTTACGCTGTCAACATAAACAAAACATAACATAGTATACCTTTTTGTTCTTATATTTTTGTGGTCCTTTCAGTTTTATTCCTTCAAGAAGAAGTAACATAAATAAATGTACAAAATTCTAAAATGTTCAGAAATGCAGCCGTTTTGCATTTTGGTCTGCGACGCAGTGACCGGAATTCGTTTTTATACCGCCTCTTTATTCACGAACTATGTTCTGGCGTCGACTTCTTTAATTTTGATTCCTTTTGCTCTCACATTGCCGTCTTTCAGTTTTCTGTCCGCTTTTCTGTATATTTCATGAGTCTTTGTACATTTTTCTACAACCTTGATTTTTACTTTGTAGACGGGTGTTGAGTTAGGAGATTTTTCGTCGTTAAATTCAAAACGTCAATTAAGGCTTATGTTGTATCGAATGGGTTTGATTTACTTACAATCAAGAGTATTTCAGGTACTATTAAAAAAAAGATTCGTTATTAGTCACACCTAGCCAAAATAGGTTTAAAACCGATACACCTTTTTCCAAGCTAGTCAAAACAACTTTATGTGACTTAAACAAAAATCAGTACATCGAATCCCCATCATTCACACGAAAAATCGAAGGCGTGTTTAATGAGATACCATAAATCACCTGTCGTTCCCCTGAACTCAATAAAAGTCTGTCGTAAAATTGTACAGAGGCATGACGTATTCTTAATGCATGAGCTCCCGTCGCCCCGGGTTCACTCACTGTACTGTCAGTCTAATACTTGAAGGCTTTTCTAATTAAATGTTGAGGGATGACTGAGCATAAAGCAGCAAATTGGCTGACGAGTAATGAGCAGATTAAAATGAACAAACAATGTGATAATACATTTTTTATGAGCATTTTTGCTTTGATTTAATAACGCAAAATTATCAAAGCAACTGCATTTATGATAGCTTTTATACTAAATTAAAATGAGATTTTTAATTAAAATTGGTATTTGCTTATTAATTTGTTTCTTCGGTATCCGAATGGCAGAAAGTTGAACGGAGTTTGCTGTTTGCTGAATAACTCTTGTTGGATTGTCTTTTGTATATTATTAATTTAAAGTTGTATTAAAAGTTATTAAAAGCCTTTAATTAAGCAGAAATTATTAACGTCAGTAACGAAATAGGTACAAACCAGTTACCATTAAGAAGCATCAATTATAAATAGCTACTCTAATAAATTCTGGTCGCTTTTCCTCTAAAACTTATAAAACAGTATACAGATCCCATCAAAACTTTATTCGGCATAACTTCAAATGTTTTGCAGAATTGGCCTCTTGGAATTGCCCCCGCTCGTAATAGGCGACACTCGAGCCTGACAATCGGCAGACGTACTTAACAAATAGTTTCGCGACTCAAAAGCTTGTGATGAACTCGTACCTGCTCGAAACCGGCTTAGCTTAAGCGGAGCTGCAGAGTTCAACTTGTTAGTTCAGATTTAAACGAATTTACGCTGATGGTGGAATGTTTTAGCTTTAAAGCTTTTTGGAGGACTGAATATTTTTGACTATTATAAGATACCGTTTATTTAATGTTAATGCAAGGTTTATCTTGTTTTTATGTAAGGTAAGTACTTAGTTATTTATTTTTTTATTTGCCGATGTAGTTCTAGCTATAGTGCGTTCCTAGAAAAGCTTTCATTCCAAGTTTTCCTGTTAATTTATTAAAAATTAAACTACACTACAGCACGGATAAAAATTCTCGGAACCTACAAAATCCACTTCACCTACTAACTAAACCATAATCCCTCAAAACTCAGCGAGTAACCACAACAGAGATTTGTCAAGCGATAAAAACAAAAAGTACGCTATCAAGAGTGGCTGGAAGCACCACCTAGGAGGCGTGACCGGCCAATTTGGTGGAGGAGTCTCGAGGGCCCAAGAGTAATGCCTCTGACGTCCACATAAGCACCATGAAATTTATCGACCTTACGTGCCGGACGACCAAAATAAAAACAAACTCGCCAAGTGTCAAAGTTCGTTTTCCAGCTTCCAGCGGCTTTTTATATTCAATTACTGTGGGTGCTGGAAAATTTTGAAAGTGTACTGAATTCGCGTTTTTGGTTAATACCTATTTGGTTTACGGGATTTATATTTATAACTTCGTACACACAGCTAGTATAAAGTTCATCCTTTGTAATAGTCATATTAGATTATGTTTCTCTTTATCATCTGTAAGCCTGGATATCAAATTTAGGCTCGAAACTGATCATAAGGGAATAGGCTTCTAAATTTAATCACACGCCCATAACTACTAACATTATGATAGTATTTTCCACGGTCTCGTAAGAGAAACCATGAAAAACAGGTCATCCATTCTCTATAGATGACTTTTATGAGGTGCGCAGCTGATAGATTCGCGTTTTTATGTCGTTTTGAGATCAACTGAGGAATAACATCTCTAACGAGGTAATATAAATTCATTGATCGATGCTTATGTTTGATCTGACGAGGCAGTTTTGGTGAAACCTCATATCCACTGAACTAGTTTATCTATTTCTTTAGTGTTTCTCGTTCCGGTGCTATAGAAATATATTAAAACGTCATACTAGCCAAGATTTGATCGAACTGGTTCAAATATAAGAAGCAGGTTTGAAATTCTCCATACCACGACAATAATGTAAGTATGAATAAATTATTAAGGTATGCATAGTAGAAAAATAAGAACGCGAATATACATAACAAGAGCATTTGAAATATTCATTCATACATGCAAACTCATAAGCATAATGACTCCCAATTTCCATGTAGAACGTATGAAGAGTAATCCGGAATAACTCGAGCAATAAAAGTTCCATTATCACTCTGCTATCGAACCCTAAAAATTTTATATACACGCCTTCCATCGGCTTATTATTTACTACTGTGCATGAACCGTCGCTTTTTATTCCAGCAATGTACAGTAAACGGGGGTATTGCTTCGGCTTATGAAAGTTTTCATATCGACTTTTATCGTGACATACAATTTTATATTGCAGCCGTATTACATATTCACTAATATGATGAAGGTTGTCAAAATTGTGTAGTCTCTTATTTCTTTTTTTTTGTATAGAAATTTCGATTCAAGCAAAAATATGTGCAATCATTTGTGAAGGAAAACTCTTCAGCGAAAATAAATAATTATGGTGCTAGTAACTCGCTATGTTTTGTTTATTAAGTAAAGATGAGATAGTAGAATGGAGCGGACGTTTTACTCTTGCATTTTCCTTTAATTCTTTTAAGCAGAAAATGTCTGGATATAAAAAGGCAGTGTCAAAAAAAAACATCCACAAAGGGTTTAAGATATGCAATGGCTTATATAATCATAAACAGTCCATGTAAAATACATTTTTGCTTAAGAAACTTGAAATAATATCTGATGTGAGTAAAATAGCAAAAATTCAAGTTCAGGCGGCACGTCTGTGGGCAGTCCCCCCTCCCCCCTCCGGCCGCGGCCCCCGCTAGTGCTGCCCGCAGACATATGCTGCGGGACTCATATCACTATGTTTTATGGGTATCAAATCTTAAAGACGGATAAGTTCCTTAACTTGAAGAAGTTGGTTTTGAATAAGGCAATTTTTGGGATTCATGACATAATTATTGCTATCAGATTTATAAATGAGATGATTTATTTTATTATACTCCTCAAGGATAGAAAACATTAGCTAGATCCAAGCATTAAAAATACCCTGATTATTTCTAAAAGAATCATGAGCAAAAATATTTTATTAATATTTGTATCAAAAGCCAGGATGTCCCGGGGCACTCCGGGAACTTGGCATCACTACCGTCCGCCCCGCACTTTTATCGTCGGATAATTGAATTTCCGCACTCCGCTACAAACAGGAAGTTCCGCTGGTTTACGCTTTGCGCTGAATATTGCATCCATCGCTGATGGAGTTATTATTTTCAATATGACGATTAACCCTCTTGGTCGGTCGTTGAGATAATTGAACTGAACTTTGATCGATAAGGTTTTATGGAGGATACAACATGATGCGGTGACGTCTATGTAAGCATTTTGTTCAAGGCACAAACAAAACTATGATAAAAAGCTCAAAGAAAACGTGACAAGTTCGAGAAAAGGAAAATCTTTTTAGTTCTTAAAGTTGTACCCTAAACATGATAGAAAACTACTTAGCTTTATTAATATTCTGACCACGGCGCAGCGCAATACATTAACGAGTAAATTCCCGAATATAGTCAAAGTCGAGCTTTTCAAAATGGTCCACTCTCCCTTATTGCTCTTATAGGAATACACTCAACAGATGCATGCGGCAACATTTGTTCGAGAACCTTCCAGAGCATACCGCGAACACTTTTCTGTGACGTCGTAGTATCTACCGCCATCAGTGTAGTCCCGTGCCAATTGCCTTCGAAGCCTCTTTAAATAGTTTTTGAAGGCTTTATTCGCCGGGCTTTCTGCTCGCGACCGCTCCGCCCCCTCCAGCCTCCTCCGACCTCCTCCGGCCTCCTAAGGCTTCCGCTCTTATTTACACAAGGCGAACCTTCAAAGTCCCAAGTTGTTCGGCACTTTCTGCAAAGCTCGTCTTTTCAATTTCAGAAGCGAGTAATGGAAAAATGAGAGTTTTTTTGTATAAGGTAAAGGTACAAGTAGTTTAACCTTCTCTTACCTGTTTTTATGGACTTGATTATTTAATGACGTAGGTAGAAAAACAATGTTTTTGTATAATGATACTACGAAGAATGTTAAGGGTAATGTGATACGTTTTTTTGAGTTCAACTGTTTATTGCACCTAGTAAAAACTCTTATATTTGTAGACAAGAAAAAGTAATCAACCTGATTGATTATAATTATTAAAGCGTAACCAATATTTTTTTACTTACTTTACTTAGCCTTGTGAAAACTTATTTTTTTTTGCATAATTATCATATAACAATGTTATTATCCAAACCTTAATCATATCGCATGCTTCAGCTTTACTTATTCACATTAGAGGCGAAACTTTCGCGCACCTCACAAGTTCCGTGTTGAGTGAGACAGCGCCTTCCCTGTTCGCGGCGTTCCGCTCCTGAGGGAGGCTCTTCCAACTATTTGTGAAAAACAGCAAATAAAGCTTTGTCAGCGATAGGCGAAGTCGAGTGTTCGTGCTTGACAATACGCTCCTATTCATTTCCGCTAAAACCCACTTTGAGGGTAGTTCAGGTTTGTTAGAACAAACCGACTTTTAAAACGGTGTTCGCCTTTGTTTAAATCTTACACGTTTCTTGGTTCCAATCTTCGTTTACGGGTGCTCTTTATTTCGTGGTGTTAAAGTTCTGTGTACTTTTAATTCGAAGTGAAGTTTCGTAAAGGAACCGCACTCCAATAAACGCGACCCTTGTTTGTATAGGTAGACGAACTTGAACAGAATTAAACTTCGTGTGATCAAATTATACGCGATTTGGTCTATCATTCGTGAAATGATAATCCTGTTACGTATTACGAAAAAATATCTTCCACATGGTTAAAGCCGGCCTTCTCACATTAGTATAATTACATCATATATGTAATTAGATTTACGTATTTAGACGACAAAGCTGAGCTGTATCAAAGGGATCCTTTGACTATTCAGTTGTGCCTTCTCGAATGAGAGGTACAATAATCTGACCGATGTCTGACTGCATTTACCGGCGGACCTATCAAAAAGTTCCAGTCGTGGCATTATTCGACTTTGACCAATGTCGCGTGTGAGCTCGGGTGGGCCAACCCGCGCCCCACACCCCTCCCTCTACCCCTTCAACGATACGTACAGATGGACAGTAAGTGAACTGAAAATTCTTGCAATACTTCGTTTATCTGGACGACTTGGTACTTTCAAAGCGTAATAAATAGAAATGTAGGTATAGTCTTTTGTAATGTAGAATGTAAACAACTATTTATGCATGAATTGTTTACGATACTCAACAAAACGTTTTAATTTATGTAACTTCAAAAAGAAAGGTAAATGAAGGAATGTCTAGAAAACAGTGGGTTGACAAGGGTTGTAAATGATGATGTTTAAAGCAAATTTTGGAGATTTATTAATTTGTGTAATCATAAAAATTAGGTAAACAATATCTTAAAATATTGACATACTCATTGAAAGGTACAGTCTTCTTTAAATGAATAAAATTAGATGTGAGTATTATACGAATATTTTTGAATTTTTGAAGTCAGTCTTTTCATAGTTTTATGAACTTGACATTCTGCATATTTTTCTGCGCAGCCTTTTGAATACAACTCCCTGGCGGAATTAATCAATTTTACTCATAACTAATGATTCATATATTTACATTTCTGTATGAAAAAAAAAATTCAGCCGAATTGAGAACCTCCTCCTTTTTTGAAGTCGGTTGAAAAGAGGATTTTATCTCACTTTTATGAGTATACTGAGCTTTTCACAAAAGTGTCGAAATTAATCGTATAATAATCATCAGATAAAACCATTGATGATAGTTGAGATTTAAATTTAAACATATAACTTATTACATATTAATATGAAATTTAACATGTAAAACAAGTATTTAATGTTCATTAGAAACTGGATCTATATCGGTATAGTAAGCAATAGTGACCGACGACTATAGAATTCACGAAATTCAACAAAACATAACATTAACAGAAATTCACTCAAAATCATACATTTAGCATTTATGGTAGGTTTATAATAAAAATAATTTGTATACATACACGTAGGTAAACTATTTCACAAGAGTATGCCAAAAACTTACACCCCACAACATTCAAAGACACAAAAATTCCCACTTCAAACACATCGAATCAAAAGTACCAATAAATATTTATAACTCACTAAGCCACCAAAGTTGCTGTTTACCAATTAAAATTTCGACTTTCAGTACACCTGAAGGCTAAAGCCGGGCTTGAACTAGACACACCAGTTAATAATTCCCTCTATACTAAGTTGCTTACACTGCGGTATCTAAGTAACTTCGCTACAGCACACATTACGTGGTCTCTTTAAATATTTGCTCCGCGGATTGAAATTATTTTAGCGTGGCATAAACGGAATTTGTGTCTGAAATTTGTTTGATGATATTTAATGGGAATTTTGGTTGTGAGTTGTTTGTGGTGGTAATCGATTTGTCTGCATTTAGGTCTGAAATAGATGTTGTAAATGTTTTTGGCTGTGTACAGAAATAGGTAAAAGCTATGTGAGGCAATAATAACTTAATGGCACAGTTTAGGCTAATATCATCACGGCATTTCAGTTAATGAATACTCAACATTTTATATTATTATAACTGTAATTGAAGTGACTTTAATTTTAACGTATTTCAGAAAAATAAATAAAGACATGGTTCAAAAAAAAAATGAGTAACAGTCACGCGCTGACTTAGATAATATTGTATTTATAAATAGATCATGGTCATATCTATTATATCCATTGCATCAATGCAAAAACATTACAAAAATACAACGACACAAAGAGAATCGTAATAAAAACATCTTACAAAACGGGGACAAATGGAAACATGAGTGGGGGTAATCCACAATTACACAGAGACATCGGTAAGAGATTCTGGATAAAATACATAATCCGTAGCGCGGAGGGTAAAGCCGGCCTTACTGCAACCGCCGTAAATAAACAAAGGTTCTATTGTATTATGCGATCTTAGTGATGAGGGAAATTTGGGAGTAATGCGTGTGTGTATATTGTGTTGTTTTCAATTTGAAGTATTTACGAGTATAGTACCTATTTGTTTCAGCTGAGAGGCCCAGTGTGCGCTTATGTGGTGAAAAAAATAATGATAATTATTTCTTAAAAATGATAAAAGACTGATATTAACTATCATAATTATGGCATCTATCCTTAATTAAAACTTTCGGTATTACAAGAACTTATTTTTCATGCCCTACTGTTAATATATAACAGGGACGAAGAAATCATCAAGTTATGAAATGGCTTACAGAAGAATCATGAACAAAATTGACGACATTAAATATGGCCTGTAAATCAGAATCCTATTCCACATATTTTTAAAGTACGTACTTAACTATACCTAATTAGTTTTAATTTCACAAGAAGTCAGATCAATACAAGCAAGCTGTCAAGTACCAGTTATCTGTATTTAAAAGATGTCTGCATTTTTAATGCAGTAGTAAGTGGGTCTGTCAGTAGTTATTGGTGCTGTATCCCGTGTCGTTTGTCGAACTCGGGCGGGGACTCGCGGGAATTCGGCCGAGTTCGGATTTACTCCGGGCAGCGCGGACCCTCGAAAGTACTGTCAGGGACAATATTATTGATAACTATGATTCATTGTTGGTAGGTACTTATTGAAAACAAAATATACACAGAAAACTTTATTTAGATGACTCATTTTGGTAATTCTTTACGTGCTTTTTGATAGTTATATAAATGAATAATTAAAATTTAGAATTAAAATAATAGAAAGAGATTTTTATACACAGTCAAACAGAAGCTTATTATCGTGTAAATAATATCAGCTTGTTTTTAAAATGTATATAAAATTATAATTTAAAGTTTAATACGTAATTTTACAGTTCTTATTATATAAAAATATTCCATCAAGATTAATTTGCTTATTTAAGTTTTATATAAATAAAACTCTAACGAGAACTTTTTTTTTAGAATAGTTATATAAAAAAAATCTCCTTTTATAAACCTAAAAACATATCGAAAAGACATTACAACTTGTGAACGTATCAAAAATCAAACGATATTGTCCAGCGAAGGAGTTGAGCAATAATATATTTTTATAGGAAACATATCGCTTCCGTCCGCGACAGTACGACGACATTGTTACTGGCGACTCGAAGAACTAAAGATCCACTTCTATTTTCCGATAGGGCGGGCATAGTATCATTCAACTTTTTTATTATCTCCGAACGGTACATTCTGTTTTTATCGATTTGTCCAGTCAAATAATACGGGTACATGCCCGATAGGACGGTCACTTTTACGGCTGTTACAAAAACAATGTTCGACGTTTTTGCGTGTAGATTTCTGGATAGTTTTGAGGGTTGATTGAACAAAAGGTCTTTATGTTAAGAACAATATTATCGGAAATCTGAATACTGATCTTAGATTTAAAGAAAACTGAATGTTGTGCTTTCACAGTGAAATATATGAGCACAATTTTCTTTTTCAATTAAGTATCTGACTTTCATGAAGATATTTTGTAAGAACAATTTTAGTAAATGTAAAAAATGAATTTAAAAAAAATTATTAGGCCAACATTATACCTATATCTCATATAGCTGAAGCTCCATTTAATTAAAAACAGAGACCCACAAGAAAGTAAAACAACCACCAAACACTTTATCCTACCCGTAACCGAGCCCAGTGCTGTCACATGGCATTTGACACAGAAATTCTGGCGAAAACCCACTATTTACGCTAACCTCATCGAACACTAAACCAATTACGGTCGGAGTCTTTGACGCGAGCGAATCAAATTCAATTTGTCAACATTTCGCCACACTTAATCTGAATAATGAATCTGGCTAATCTTAATCATGTCCATCGGAAAGCTGCCGAACGAAATTTTGTGATGTTTTTTAGGATTTTTTTTAATGAATATTGAGTTTGGAGGCGTTAGTACAAGCTAATATTCTGTAGTACATAAATTAATATAATTATATTTTATAATTTTTATTTTATATTTAGTCGTTTTTATACGCTTATAGCGGGTTTTTGTTAATAAGTTTGAGCTTTTCCGTGTAGTTTTTTGTAAATTTCAGAAATATACTTTGTTATTTTCCTTTCTTATAATTTCGTAGTAAAACTCAACCTGTTGATAATTTAATGTTACATGTAACGCAAAAGCATAGTTAAATCTCTACATTTGATAAAATCAATACATAACAGTCCAAAATAAACACTGGTTACACCAGTTATGTATACCGTCAACCCGATAAACACCGTCAATCCACTCAAAACTAAACGCAATTTTAGTTAGCATCGCCAGGTGAAAGGGCTTGCATTTGACTGGACTTGATTAACATTTGCCTGTTTGCAAACTGGTAATACAATTGCAATGACGTGAACCAGTCTTTGATGTGCCGCATCGATGTCACGCTTACGGTCAAGTGAGCGAGGCAGAGCAGATTTGAAGTTCCTCTGTAGTCGATAGCGATGGTTCACGAATTGTCCGAAATAGCGGATTTGCCGAATTTGTCGACTGTTTTGTGACAGATCAAAGGGATTAGCTGTGAATTGTGCGTGAATTGACAGGTTTGTGTTCGGTTTTATATTAAATTGTGGGTTGCTATGTTTGTATTGGGCAGTACAGTTCATATATTTTAAATCAAAAGCAAATAGTGATATTTTCTTACAGTTACTAAAATTTAAAGTACTCTCGGAAATAATACATAATTTAGTTATACATTTGAACTTTTGAGGAATTACAAGCTTGAATTCACGTTAATAAAAGTATCAACAAAACATAACCGTAAATTAAATGGTAACTAAAACCTCTTTTAAAAACTAGGGACCTAATTAAAATTCACAATAATAAACACGAAAAATATTAAAATAAATATAATTAAACGACAAACTCGTCATAAGAAACAGAGACAAGAACTTGCAGGGCTTTGATAAAAAGCGTGAATCATCTAGAATAGTTTAGATCAAATTAAAAAAGCGTTCGGCCATCGCCGGCGGCTGCACGGAGCCTTCGTGTTCGCTAATTAGAGGGTAGGTCGCGTTTCTGGACGCTCTTTGCTGTTTGGTATAAGTTATAAACTGATGTGGGTAAGGTAAGATTTTCTTATGCGTTTTTAAAAGACTTCTAAACCTAAGACTAGTTTAGACTTCACAATTTGAAGTTCTCAGTTCTCAATGTTTTTATGTTGTATGTTTGTAACGCGATATCTCCGTCAAATGTGGATTAATTACATGTCCGATTTAGAGTTCATTTTTTATTTAAATTCGGGGATAAACATAATCTATATTATCATCATCATCACCCTGCCTCGTTGCCAACTATTTGGGGTCGGCGCAATGCATATTCAGCTTTCTCATATCACGTTTACACAATCCATCCATCTCTTTTCATTAATTATAGTATGCATCGCTTTGATTTGAGCCTAAAACCAACGGTTAGGCCACCTACAAAACTTTACAGTAAATTCCTCTAAATATGTTACCCTGCAGAAACTAAAGGTGGCTTATCTTCCTTCCCGCCGCAGCCACATGGCATGCACCACGCGGTAGCCGCTGGCCTGGCTCCCCCACCAGCACCAAAGGATTACCGAACTAAACAAAGACTGTGAAGTTTATTTACCGAGAGTTTATTATTTAACAAATCTGGGTGATATTGTGTTAGTTATCCTAATGTACAGCGCGCGCCAAACTTTGTGACTGCTCCGAACCTAGGCTCATTGCATTGCTCAGAACACAAAATCAGGTATTAGCGGGACGCACAAGAGCTTTTTTTCTCACATTTTTAATAAAGTATTAAAAATGTAGAAAAACTAAAATTGTTAGGTTGATTAAGTATTGTCCACTCGACTGTATCATGCGCAGTTCGGACTCGCGACTATACTCAAAGTGGTCACAAAGTTTGGCGAGGGCTGTACATAGAGTGTGTAAGAGTTCTAGGTGTTATGATCGAAATCAAGTTGGTTTTTTTATATGCATGTAAATATATATTGACTACAATATTACAAATATATAAAATTCTAATCTTATGAACAACATAAGTAAATCTAATGACATATGATACTTCGTGTTGAAATCCGAACGTAGTGCGATAATTCGTGTAAAGCTACTTCCGATTAACAGTAAAAAATATAAAGATATTTTTAATCCTTGAATTTATAAATAAATCTTTATGAGAAAATATGTTAGCTACATGAAACTGCAGGTAATGGGTAAATTTGGACTGCATCGAGATCCCTTTTAACCATTTTCAAATAACATCAGTATCACAATTTACAAAACACCAGTGTAGTGTTTATGATATAACTAAAACAACTATTGACCCCCAACATTATACAGAGCCGGTGAACTATAATATTGTTTTCCCATCAATTTGGTTCATAAACACGTCACGCCATCAATATTCATGATCAGCCAGAAGTCATTACTTGCCAATGTTCACGTTTCACTGATGCGATTATTTCTATGTTATAAATTGACACGTTAGGTAGGTAATGCATACAGGCTGCTACTAAAATTATCCAAAACGCTATGACAGCTTTGATTTTTTTTTATTCTACGACGTAGTACGCTTACAAGTACTTTGTGCGTAGGTCGTGTATTTAATTTTTTGTTAAATAGTTTTCTTTTTTTCTCTTAATGGATTGTAGGCAAGTATTTTATATCTGCACTGATAAGTTACACTGTTGAAATTTTGTTTTTAAAATTAAAGTTTGTGAAATTCTGGTTAAAAAGAAAAAATGTGTATCTGGATTTTGTTTTAGAAAAATTTATTGCATTGAATTTCTTATTTTAGATTATTATCACACCTAGCCAGCAACTCGGAAGAACAAGAATCTTTTCCTAAACAAAACCACTCGTTAATATCGCCCTTCAACACTTCCATTAACCAATGCTCCATTTCTTAAAACGTAAATCCCAACTAACACCGTAGCGAGCGCAATATAAACCGTTTTAATTCACTTAAAATGCTCTGGTTCTTTTCCACGTTTAATTAGATCGGCTATTGGTCGCACCTGGGACTGGTCTTTGTTCGTGCGATGCTCCGAATTGTGTCTTCTTCACTTAATAGCGGATTGTTTTACACCGTACTGTAATTACGCCGTAAATAGGATAATACGTTTGGAATTCAATTAATGGTGGATTGCTGATTGATTGAAAGACTGTTTCTGGGTTTAATGGTATGTACTGGTCGGTACGAAAGTAAAAAAATACACAGAGTGAGGTCATATTGCGTAGATTTTCAAACTTCTTTAGAAAACACTTCCGATCGACAGTGATATTATTATTTAATTTTTGATTTTAATAATTTCAGTACTGAATTATTATACACATCAGAAAAAATAAATACCGGTGTATTTAAAATATGTAATTAAAATTTTAATAATATATACATATTCTGATGATTAAGTACCATACCATATTTATGTAGGTACCGAATTATTTATAAAGTGGACCAATACTGAACCAATGTTTTTCAAGATGATTTTATTAGATCTATCCATTAGTTCAAATTAATTCATTTTATTCAATTGAACTTTACCTGAATGAATTATTCAAAACAAAATTAGGAATCGATTTCAGAATATCAATGAAACAGACTCCACTGTTTTATTTCAATTTATTTAAAGCAGATTCAAAGCAAACTTATTTGAATACTATTTAATATAGCATTGATATAAAATTATTTTTACTTTTTTTTATATGGAATATTGCAAGATTCACTACTGCCATAATCGAATAATATTTTCAGTAAAAAAAAATTGTACTCTGACTAAAATATCCACAAAGCACATGCTTTGAAGTGAGAACGACATCTTTCTCATTTCAATTTCATTTATTGTAAAATATTTATAAAAAATAACTTCAAAAGCCGATACAAATATCGATACCTAAAATAAGTTGTGATACAGCACCGTGTGACGTCAGCCACGGTTAATGGAAGTGCACGACTATTGCGGGCCGATGTTCCGCGCGATGCACTCGATGAAAGGAGTCTTCTCGAATTACCCAACATAACTCGCTGTTTAGTCGAGCGTTCGGCGCTCGGTGTACGGTGTAATTGGCGGCTTAGTGGCAATTTGCTGAAGACAAGTAACATATTGCATGCTGATGTGTACCTAATATCATTTATTTGGTGGAGTGTACCTGGAGGTGATAGTGTTTTGTTTTAGTTTTGTGATGCTCTGTTTTAATTGATATTTTGTTAGTGTTTTTAGTGTCTTTAGTCGTTTTTAGTGGAATCAGGATCGACAACAATAGTTACGATTTAAAAACTGTGTCCAAATAACACTCTCTTGTAACGTCAAATTTATTATTTCTTAAACTATACTAAACGTTAAGTTTGAACAATTAATATCAAACAGTGAACTTTTGATATCAGATCCAAAGTTTTGACAAAAGCACTTCAAACAAAAAATCTCAAACTTAGTTAAATTTCTTTGCTGCCACATGGGAGTCAGTGGAAACATTTCTAAAACTTACAAATTCGACCTTCAAGGTTACGATGACCGTCTGACAACTGGCATCTACCCTCTTTTCTTTGGGTCCTTTGGGAGTTTAGATTTCCAGGTTGAGATGTAAACAGTCATAATACATTTTTAATGGATTTTGACGTGAAGTGGACTCGGGATTATTTAGGTATGTTGTGTATATTCAAAACCCATCTAATAATTTAGATTTTGGTACGTATACTTTTATTTTCTGTGTAAGGATTTTTAATAAATGGAAGACGGAAAACCTGCCTAAAGTAAAATTTTGAGTTCAAACCTCAATTAAAATCAAGACATCCCTTCATTAAAACATAATCTTCATAGAAGCGAGCCAAGTGGACGTCGCGTAAACAACTCGATCGCATTAACGACGCCATCAGCGGGGCCTATTTAAATCTCAAGAGTAAAATGCACCGACTATTGTGTGGGACAATGGCACGTACTAATGCTGGGAAACGAATTGAGAACGGGACAAGTTCATTGTGACTTGAACATAAATAAGCATTTGCTTGAAGCCTTACGCTACGGTGTGAGGGACGGCTGATAGCGATTGTATATAATGACGTCATCTTCAGTAGTAAAGTTTTCCGTACTTACTTAAATGTAACAATTTGAAATACAGTTGGTGTGGTTGTAAATGGTCGACTTACCTGTAAAAGAACAAAAAACAAAGTTAATTATTGTTGTATAATATGATTACTTATGATAGTGGAAAAATATTCTTATAAAATAAGCCTGTTTAAATTAATTTAGACCATCTTAGGCTGTACATTCATTATCATCCTTGCCTATGTGATCAAGTCACATAAAATGACCTCAACTTTTTATTTGTCAGTAATATTTATACAAAACGCTACCTGTTCTCACTTAGACCACACGTGGGACACAGGAGGGCGTCCCAAGAATTAAGATCGCAGCACCGGTGATATATTGAAAGTTGCGTTCGCCGCGCATAATAAATCATAAACAATTATACGAAACAATACAGTCTGTAATGAGGTACGGCCGTTTTACGAAATTGTTTTAATAATGGTTTGAAGACTTTATGTTAAATGTATGCAGGGGCATGTTTGTTTATGCGTTTGATATGAGTTATGTTAAAGTGGAGTTAAGATGATTCAATGGCGTAAGTACAGTACTATGTAGGAAAGCTGCAAGGAAGCTGAAAGCTTGTTTATTTTTTGGACTGTCATCCTTAACGATTTCTATTTCACGGCTTTTATTTATTTGACTTTTTCATAAAACAGTTATCACAGGAATTTTATATTAAATTTTGTGTGCTGGCACGAAAGAAAAAAAAAAGTATTTATTTAACCCCCTGAAGGTGCTAAAAACCAATTGCAAAGATTGTATTCAAAACAACCTTTTTCTATTCTATCTCATATTTTAAAAATCAAATATTAATTTTAGTCAAGTAGGTACAATGTGGATTTTTCAAGCCTACTAATTCCAATCCATCTGAAAACCTCGTTCGCAAAACATTTATCAATACCAACGAGTGCCGTTTGTTTCCACACAATCAAATAAAAAGCGCAACCATTTTTAATACCACTTCACCGAGCCTAAGCCTAAAACAAAGTTACACATTCAGTGTAATTCCAATATAGGGTATGAATTTACAGAGATCTCCCGTGGGTACACAATAAATACATATTTCATGAAGTGGTATTGAATAACAATTGTTCAGGCCGACGCGGGCCGAGGACGAAAGCCGTGGGCCGTGGGCCGAGTCGCAGGCCGACAAGGAACGTTTGTGACACATATTAAAATGGACTGCCGGCTTTAAGTGTATTAGATTTTTACGGTGGTCGGGTTTCCTTTTTTCCTTTTCTTGTTTTAATTTTTGTTAACATTAGTTTGAGTGGTTACGGTGTCATGGTGGTTGTGAGTCACCGGTGTTACATTTGTATTTTAAGGGTTGGTTAATTTTGTTATTTTCGCAAAAAGTCTATTTTTTTTTCTGTCCGGAAACTAAAGAACTAAATTAATGTAGGGCCCACGTTATTCCATATTACTGAATAAAAATGCTCCTTAACCCCTGCTAAAAAGATTGGGATAAGTTGCTCTACTCTACCTACCATAACATCTCAACGATTTTCTTGAAATATAAACTTCCAAAATGAAGAAAACATAAAAACCAAATCAAGAACAATCGGTGCAATGAAACGATCGTTCTATCATCCAAACATTCGATATAACATTAAGTTTAACGTTCCTAAAATCTAGAAATATATCAATAAAAATAAATGCTCAAGACCTCCGATTTTCCAAAACATAAAACAATATCGCATTACGAAGCAGAAAGTTTGGTGCTTAAAGAAAAACGGAATGGTACCATTTTGATAAATATGAGAAGGTTTTTGTGGATGATGCAAGACATAAGGCATTTAAAATGACAAAAAACAAAAAAAATATTTTAAATGGCTATATTAACTCTATCACAAATTGTTTTTTTAAATAAAACAGTGTACACAATAAACATAAAAATCTGATGCATCTTTATGCAATCAAATAAATTATTTATGAAAATAATGAATCCTTATGTAATCTGTACCTACAATTTCCTTTTATAACAAACAATAAATAACCACCTACTACTCTATTTAGCGGTCTCCCAATTTTTCGTGCTACCCGCAAAATACTTGGATATTGACCGTATTGGGCAGCCTAGACATATCTCAATTACCTTCCATAAACTCGCTCAAGTTATTGGCTGTCATACTTTATTGCATACCGGTTTCTGTCTGAAATACACCAGCGGTATTTATTTTTGCGTGGTTGCTTTTTTTTATGTATGGTGTTTGATGTGTAATGGCCTGTTGTTTTGCTGTTATCAAACATGCAAGAATAAAATTCGACATTTAAAAAGTCATTTTTGGATCACAATTATTACTGTGTGTATGTAGTGTATTTATATATACGAATTGAGTGACGTGTGATATAAGGTTCACTCGGAAAATAAAAGTACATCTACTGCTACTACTCAGTCAAAAGTTTTGTGTAGGTATAAGATTAAGGAACACTTTTTATGTGCAGAGTAGACACGATATTTAAATAATAATCACATACAGTGCACATGCAGTTCTGATCCGATTTACATGCAGCTTTTTATAGTTACAAATTTCTATTTCGTTAAAGAATAATTCAAATAATGGAAAACGAACAAAAACTATCTCCAACATATCTTGAAACAAACTAGTATTGGTTATATTTGTATCACTCGATAAATAACTGGAAGTTATAGTCGCTGTATATCAGGCGATATTGCTTATTGCGCGCTTTATTGCAGCAACGGGTTAGGTGTCAGATGCTTTACTTGCTCCTCATTAAAACAATGCTTTTGTCTTTATGATAAGGTTTGTTTTTCCTTGGCACATTTTTATGTTAATGCAATTGAAAATAAGAATTCTAATTGTTCAGTGCTGAATTGTTAATTATCAGTTGAACAGTGCAGTTTCTTTTTCATTCTAATCACCTAAAAACCTTTATTTTTGTATTTTTATACAAACATTTAATTTTTTGTACTTTTCAAAAATATTATTGGTACCTTTAACAGCAAACTCAAACAAACAGAAAATTATCACACTATTGGGTTTTCAGTGGTTCAGTTCGGCCTAGTGGGTCTAAGCGCGACTGCTACGCTAGAGGTCTTGGGTTCGATTCCCAAGTCGACCAAGGTGTTATTGGGTTTTCTATGAAATTCTCAGTAGCAGGTCGGAGTTTGGATGTGTGCCCGGTTAGTGGCAATAGGCTCGCCCCCTATTACATGCGACCTCAACATACCGGCGAACTGTGGGTGTACATTAGTACACCTCTGCCTAACCCTTGGGGATACAGGCGTGATGGTATGTTAAAATCAAAATCAAAATCAAAATCAAAATATTTTTATTTCTCATAAACCAAAAAAAGGCGCTTAAGAAACGTTACGTTAATCTACTGACTCTAGTTGCTCGGTTCCAAAGTGTCCTTCCTATGGAGAAGAGCCGGCAAGAAACTCCATAGGTTACTCTTTTAAAAAAAAGGTTAACATCGATGTTAATATTACACTGATTGTAAAATATGCGACAACAACGTAAACAGCTGAATGTTTAGATAAATGTAAACTAACACATCCAAAATGGAAGAAAAAAATAAAAAAATAGAAATCGAACATTCAACTTAATTTACATTGTCGTCACATTTACAAAGTGTTATATTATGGTTATCACATAGTTTGGTCTTATATACAATGGCTATGTAGTTATCTAAATTCTTATAAAAGTAATCACATAAGCATAATCTCTTCTAGTTGAAGTGCACAAATCTGCTGATACCTTCAGTTATTAAGCGTCTCATCGAAATACATAATAATAATATAAGTTCTATCGGAGAGAGATTGGAAACCGACGAACTTTAGCTGTGAGATTATGTCTCTAGTTGGTATGTTCAACTACATAGATACCGATATCAGTATATAAACTTATGTAGAATAGGTTAGGTAGGATTTTAAGTGAACATAATGATGGCAGTGCTGGATAAGACGTTGATACTTAAGAAATGTAAGTACCAAATCAAGCTATAATATAATATATTAGTAAAAGAAATGCTAAACTAGATGTTTTATTAATTTATATTTTGTTTGTACCTTGTGAACTTCTCGAGTTCAACTCAATTCATAAAACCAAACAACATCCAATTATCCAGCCATCAGAAACAAGGTTATATAAAAATTCAATTAAGTAACAAAAAATACGTTAATAAAAACGTGAAATCGATTTAAAATGGCAACACCACAACTAATCAAGATGCGGGCCGCGTGATTTATTTCGCGTCAAAGTTGAAAATTAATTCACAACACCGCTGCCGGCGGTCGTCGAGTGTGGCGGGTTACACAGAACGCGATCTAGAGCACGTGGAACTAGAGCTAACTAGATTCTATGTAGGAGAGTGAGAAGTCTTGCCCAGCAGTAGGACGTTTTAGGCTAATAGGGAATCCTGATTATAATAAGTATGGGAATCATGTTGGTATAAAGGCCAAGAAGAAAGGGCTGGATATGGTGTATTTGTGGAATTGGGTTCTGAAACAACGTATGAAATAATATTAGCATGGAAAACAGTTCTTCATGGTAAAATTATTTCATAATAAAAATAGTGGCTTGGTAATTATGAAATTTCCGCTAAAATGTTCGAAGACATGAACAAAACTAAAGCAAAACAGCTTTAAGTTCTGCTAAAAACTTTTACTAATATTTTATGTTTTATGTTTTAGCTTTCACCTATACAGTTATTATTCCGCATAATGCTATCAATAATTTAAAATTAGACGTCATATGAACTGTTCATACCACTAACGATGACTACGTACCTACAGTAAGCAGCTTATGCTTACCACAAATGTACCGTAAAATGACACGTAATTCAATTTGGTTTGGTAATACTCTATTCATCGTGTTTAACTTTGATGTATTAATATTGGCAGCAATATCAATGTTATTAATTAGCATTTAGATGGGTTCACATACAAGTTTAATTAAAAAAGCTCGGCTACTAAAATATTTTTGGTTAATTATGTCAAATCAAATCACATTATTTATTTAGCTTTAAATATGGGTACAGACAGATGAAAACAATTTGTCAAATTTAGACTAAATGTCGAAACTATAAGCAGAATAATTTCCTTTGTAATATAACCTACAAGGTTATATTATAAAAAAAAAAACCCACAATGCTCTAATCGTGACAATAAGTGCGGAAACAAACCACAAGAAAACCTTGTTGCCATACTCATTAATAACAAGGAAACATGGCACATAAACTAGCATGCCTAATACTTCAAAAACACTAATTAATTATTGTTTTCCCGAAACACGCTTACTTAGCAACCCAACCTGAGAACGGTGACAGAAAGTTCAGTCTTAACGCAGCCAACGAGGTTCAAGCAAAACAAAGCGGTTTCCATCAACCACACACAGGTAATTCTAAAACATTTATACAATTTAAACATGACGTATTTTGTTAAATAAGACAATGTTTAATGACTGCTTTATTTTGATGATTTTCTGTTTTAATTAATTTAATAGGTGGTTGAGTGTAAGGTTTTAGGTGACAAAAATTTTAGAAGAAGAAGGAAATTGTAGAAAATATGTATGGAAAATGCAAGAATATTAGTGTCGTATATGTACAATTAACAAAAAAACATTTATAGGGTCTGACAATGTTTACAAATATAATAAATACCTTTTTTGGCTCGACGTTTCGACCGGGTTACACCGGCCGTGGTAGTGGTCAAAAAGTCGTAATGCATGTACGCACTTATTCCATTCAATTCAATTCAATTCTTTATTGCATACCATAATGTTACATAGGTGGTCAATACAGTAAGTTAACAGATCATTATGGACATTATGAATTATATAACTGTAAACATTCAGCGCGATAGTTTAAAAGTCTAGCAATCTTTGTTCCAAGTCTTTGGAGTATTTGTAAAAGCCCACGCGTTACACTCAATGTATATTGTATACAAATTTTTAAGTCATTATTATTAGAAAAACATGTTTTTATCTGAATCCATTTGGGGTTGTCCTCTCATATTAACATCGTTACGGTTGATATGACAAGTGTTGAGTTTCGGATGTGGATTAATACTTATTTATGCAGTAATTAAGGATTTTTGCTGTCAACGGTTTTAGATACATGTTTATTTATTAATCTTGGTTTTAATAAAATTATTAGCTGTGTCGTCAATGTCCAGAGCTAAAGATTGAGGGATCGGAAGGGTTTTTTAAGATACATTATTATTAAATTCAACTATATAGACTGAGTTAATTTGAGTACTATATTGCATCGTTGGCCTAGTGGTTCTAAGCGCGACTGCTACGCTAGAGGTCTTGGGTTCGATTCCCAAGTCGACCAAGGTGTTATTGGGTTTTTCTATGAAATTTTTAGTAGCAGGTCGGAGTTTGGATTTGTGCCCGGTTAGTGGCAATAGGCTCGCCCCCTATTACATGGGACCTAAACATACCGGCGAACTGTGGGTGTATATTGGTACACCTCTGCCTAACCCTTCGGGGATACAGGCTATGGCATTATGACAACATATATAAAATACAAAACAATATTTTGATAACATATTAGGAAAATGGTCATCAATGTAGGCTTTTATCATAGAATTGTAAACACATTCACATAAGTGCTTTAATTATTATGATTGCGTGTTAGATGTACTTAAGTATGGTGACGATTCACATCGTTGTAATAAGTCATAATGGTGTACCTTCACAATATTACATGATGTCATGTCTAAGTTATGAAGTTACAAAACTATATTGAACAGAATTGGAGTAAAATATTTTATGCCCTAAGGAAATAATAAATTTAAACATATTCTGGATTATATATAATTAAAGGTTTTCTAGGTTAAATATAAAAACCTATCTAATTGAGCACCAATTAAAATACTTTTGAATTAAAAATACCAATCATACTGCAACCACAGACATTTTCCTTCACTACATATTATTATTATCCTTTACTACGTACCTACTCAATCCAAGTCAATGATCAATAAATGAGAAAAATGTGTTCTAAAATTCATTATTTATTTAATCCCCAAGCTTCACGATACAAGATCAACAAGCAACAAAATAGATGAATTTTGAAATTCAAATAATAAATAGCATTTCTGACCTGCACGGGTGGCTCCGTTGACCGACAACTTTTCCTATTAAATAAACATAAACTATCCAACAAAATAAATAACAAGTTTAGATTGAAATGAGCCCTCTTTGGCCTGTTTGTATACACAGTATATATACACGCATATTGATGTAAACAAATAAGCAAAATAGTACAGTGTAAACTTCATGTATTAATAGTTATTTAAAAGCTAAATTAGTTTACATGAGCATTAATAATAATATCTAAATGAATATTTAGAATAAGAGTGAATCAATAATTATTAGCTATCTGTTTGGATAACATAAGTACGTGATTAGATTGGAACACCAGTCTGAAAATTCATCCCGAGGCAGCTTATTTATATTTCATTAAATTAAAAGCCAAAAGCAACGCGCAAGTAGTTATAAAAAGCTACTTAGAACACCAGATGCGTCAAATCAATGAGACAGTTAACAAAAAAAAAACCCAGACATAAAAAATAAAAGAAAATATATTAAATTCACACTTCAACAATGTTATCGAGTCCGAATTATAATTAACCCCTCTCATTGGCCGGACAAGTTTACACCGCAACATTTCCACTACATTTTCCAAATAACAAATCATCTTTTTGGCTTTTTTAATGTTAAAACCGTGCAATTGTTCGGGCCATAAATAAAAATTGTTGCGAAAACACCTCAGCAGTTTTAATATTTTAATCCCCGCTGGGAGAGAACATAAATTTTGTTTGACTATTTGATCGCTAACGGTATTGTAGGAAGCCTTGCTTCAGACTGTTAAAGAATTTTAAGTAGGTACGTAGACAGTTGTCAGTAGTTTAGTCTAGTTGTCAATAGAGTCTAAACTGTGTAGTTGATAAAGATGTATGTTGGACTTTTAAAAGTTTTATGATTCATGATGATGAAGCATTTTATCGACTTTAAGTTAACTTTCTTTAAGTTTATTTTGTAGTAGCATATTCTACAATTCATTTTATGGTAAATATCCAAATATTTTATAGTATTTACAAAATAATATATTCAGGTTCATAAACCTAATATTTTGTAGAAAATATTATGTTATCCAGCAAAACAATTGTAGCTAATGGCAAAAGAGTACAATGGCTTGTTACCGAATCGCACGAGTTTCGGGCCTCGTTGAAACGCGGTGGTTTTATCCGCCCTGCCGATTCTGGCTCAGCTAATAAATCATGGCAGTTTTGTCAGGTGTTACAATTTGTATCGCCCGCGCTTCGTTGTGAGAAGATTTTCATTTTTCTGCGCCACCCTGTTCACAAATCATCAGAATTGTGGGTGAGTAATTGTTTTTTGCAGCGTACATCGGATTTATGTGATTGTTTCCGTGATCTTTGGCTGTTAGTACAAATGACGATTGATAACATAAACTGTTATGGGATATACATTTTTTTCTATGTGCAACGTAGAGCAACGTAGATGCTGAACCATAGATAAGTACCTATATAAGAGTAAGTCTAGGATATAACGCACTTAGGTACTATGCAACCCACACAAGAAAATCATTATCTTTTTGAATCCTAAAAAGCGGTAGTAATATACTTTAAATTAAACATTATTATTCACTTGTGTTTAATCCTTATTTAAAACTCCATAAAAATCTGAACTCAAAGAAAATATATCAAACAAACATTTCAAAAGAGCAAACAGCATTTCCCTGTAATAAAAATCAAATAAACGCGAAGCATCAACATAGTGTTCCGTGACACAAGGAACGCCTCAAAGGAGACTAACGCATCTATTTGAATAGTGCCACTCGACGGCAAATATTTAAACTTACATAGAAAACGTACGTTTGCACTTGCAGACATTCTACCTATGCAAACCGAGTGAATGTGATCAAGGATGTACGTTAATTGAATTACGTCGTACTCGTACAGTTTTTGTGTGACTTTAGTGTTTGTTGATATTTGTTCTATGTAAATCTCATTTTACTTAAACAACTACTTATTTGTTTTTATTTACAATTCAATACTTAAATCTAATACAAGAACAAACACTTACGAGTACACTAAAATTAAATCTTATATAAATAAATAAAACCAACACGCGTAAAAAACTCATCGTCATCCTTGTCAATCGCGGGAAATTGCCCACCTCTTTTTTATATTTAGTGCAATATGTTATCTTGAAGTCATTTTGTTTTGTAGATGATTGAATGACTAAAAATCCATTGTTGAATCATGCGGCTGTGCTGACTTTAAAATATAAACGATATTTCTTGCTGATTAACTCTATCCTCCAATTTATTGTAGGTATACTAGCGTCATACTTATACGGAACTGTACTTTAAATATAAAGTGTTGTACACTTTATATTTTTTGATACAAATTTCAGTCAAAATAGTCCCTAAATAAAAGTATCATACTACGAAATGAAAACGAGAACCTTTCTAGTTCTCCAAACATACTTTACAACCCTGGAAGGCTTTAATATTTGTCACAGGAAACAGCCTTTATTTACCCCATAGGCATACATCCGGCAAGGGTAGTCTCATTGATTCCTACGAGTGGCCCAAGGCCCTTGATATTTGGATCGTGGGTCCAGTTGTAAATAGCTCGTATTTAATATTTAACTTGGACCTCCGGTATATATTCGATTTAGTTAAACAATTTTTTGGGGTTTTTCGAACGTTTTTTTATTAGGGTAGTTTTATTATAACTGCGATGGCTTAATATAGTAAGATGGTTTAATAAAGTTGAGCATATTTTTGTCCTTACTGAATGAGACCATTTTTTTTTTTCTATTTAGTGTTGTGGACTAGAGGACGTAATAATTGATTTCAAAATTTTTCGTTCAAAACAAATGCAGTATGTAGGTGCTTTATTTTCTTTTTGTCTTTTTTACAATCCATTTTGTATATTTATAACAATATCAAGTTATTTAAAGAACACGCACGCACCTTCTAAAACGGGAAATATTTGAAATACCCGGCTGGTCCGATCTCCTTGCGAATTCATTATGACGACAGAATTTTGTTTGCGATATGAAATTCTTTAGTCCTCCGCTATTTCCTAACAATTCGCGTCATAACAGTGACCAGGTTTTAGTACATTTTTCTTTGAGTTTGATAATATGTGAATTATAATTATCTTTACCTTGCGTATAACGTTTCATTAAATAGTTGTTAATTATATTCTCATTAAATACTTATTACTTGTATTCCAACGTTCGACTGTTTATGCTATGAAGAATAACATAACGACTTAAGTGTATCATAATATAATGATTATATTGTATTCAAATAAAAAACTAAGGGTTTGTTTTATCAATAATTATAGTAATTTAAACAGCAAGTTGTTTTTTTTTTGCATCATTTTTCTTTCATATTTTGTTACGTGCTATACTGACTTATTGCCAACCTTGTGTGTTATAATTTATTGTAACTTTATTTTATTAATACTGAAAAGTTCCTGTATTTTCGCGCTTTTAAAATTCCAGCCTCCAATTGTTGCTAGGTAAATTTAAATAATTTACGCTTGAAAAGAGCTATCGAACGTGCTGCGTTAATGGCCGATGCTTCGTTTAAAAATATCCGAAATGCGACAATGTTTTTGTAAATGGGGACCTGTTACAATATAGCTAGTTTAAATGCGATGTGTTACTATTGTTTTAATTTCTAGTAATTGCATTATATTTTAAATCCAATTAAAATAATAAACAATTTCTTTGTACAATGAACCAATCTTTTGTCGACCTTAACCTTAGTAAACCTAATAGCTATTAGACACCTAGACACACTCACCCATATAAGAAATCGCCTACTCCACAAAACCGTTTCCATCGATACTTTACACCTACCCCCATTACTTGAACTTCAATTAGATGATATCTGACGTTTATAGTTCTTTATGCATTCAAGGAGTCAGATTATGTCTTCCAAGAGTGAGATAATGCCATTTAAACGTAGGTCCGATCATTATTCCCCTGATACTGCCGTAATGAAAATTTTGTAAAGGTTTTACGGCCGTCCAGAAGAGCTTTAATGAGCTATCTTCGAAGGTATACCTTTTTTGAGGGAAATAAATTGTTATTTTAGAAGATGCAGATTGAACGTCTGCTATAAAACGCTGTGATTAATTTGGAATTTCGAGTTTTATGTCGAGTGAGATTTTATGGCGTTTTCACTAAGTCATTGTAACGAATAAAAGTTATAAAAATGTGTTCAACGTCGCAAACAGAAGTAAAGACTATAAAAGACTTCCATAGTTTTTCAGATGCGAAGTCTTTAAATAAATTTGTTACTTTTCTAATCTAATCTCTGTGAAATAATAGGTAACGGCTAACGTTGTAATTCCAAATTTTTATTTCTTTTGTTTGTATTAGAAAACTTCACTTAATTATAATTTAAGTACAATAGTGTAAACATAAACTAATTTAGTACCAGGTTTACCGTCTTAGCTTTATAATCAATCCATGTATCTCCTCCTCCCTTATTCCTCACATCAACATCAAAGCACAGATTTCGTCCACTAAAACTTTTATGCTAATGAATTCGTCAACATTTATCAATCAGTCTTAAATTACCGAATGCCACTAGTTTTATGCAAAGTGCACCGTAAATGTAACGCGTAAGACACAAATTCGCGTGCAGGGAATACCTTATAAATTGCAAATACACCATTCCACAGATCGTAAATGTCGTAACTCGTCCGTCACATAAACAATACTATCGGGGGTTTGTTGGAGCAAAGCACAAGCTTATAGCGGAAATCTTCTTTCATTAACAGCAATGCCCTTACATTTAACCATGTCCTTTATGGTTCGTCCGAATTAGAAAAAATTTGTTAGACCCAGGAAAAATGTAACTTTTCTTACTGTTATAGTTTTTATTTGTAAGATTCAATAAAATTATAAGTTTCCTTTCTCCATCATAGGATTTGATTTATTTAAGATGTTATATAACAACATTTATAGCTACCACTCAGTTTTTTTGTTTACTTTTACATAAACCTATAGAAAGTTTTAAGTTCGCGACTGATTTTCACCGGCACCCGCTTTCGCCTATACCTTGCGGCAAGCCCGCGTGAATCAATCAAGTATCCACTATCCCCTATCATTTACTTATTCAGATTTTATGTGTCGTCGGCACCGGACCGAAACTTTAAGTACCATCAGCTGAACGTTTATGGTACATGAACTGAAATGTGCCCCGTTTTTGAGACAAAACGCCATATTCTGCGATATAAAAAGTCTGTCTTGCTTTGAATTTGTTTGCTTTATTTCAGATTTTGCATTTTTTTTTATTAAAATCGTTAACTGTTAATGCATGCGTAAATGGAGATTTAAATGTCTTAATGATAACTACAGTTTTTGTTGTCCAAGATGTAAAGAGAACATAATTGTAAGTTATGCCGAGCAAAGCGACAAATAGAAAGGAGAACTGAAGGTAACTATATTATAAATTAAATTCATACGTAGAAAGTTATAGAACAGAATTACCATACTAATTCCATAAAACGAACAATTCATCCAATTATATTATTATATCAAACATACGCATGATGAATTGAGCATTGAGCAAAATTTCAAAGCCCAAAAATGAGCATCGGCGTCAAAGGGCGCGAGCATGCCTTATTTATGATTAGGCGTGAGAACGCGACGCATACGAATGAGGCCACACGTCATTCGTCATACGTGTTCCGACGATCATCGGGAATCAACGAGTAATGTGTCTGAAAAACTTTGCGGTACAAGGAAACATTTGAATGTTTGGAAAAAGATTTTGATTTAATTAAGGATGATTTTGTTGGTAATTTGAGTTAAACTATCAAAGGGATATAAATGGATAGAAATGTGCTTTATAGAAGATGGTACTTAAATTAAATTAACAAGAAATGGCATCTTGTTCAAGTAAAATCAAATAAACCAACAGAAAATGTCGCATTAATACAATCATAATTAATTTGAAAATTCCAACAATTTTCATAAACGCTCGAATATTTTACAACGTTCGAGAATTCGCATCGTAAAAACCATGGGACACTTCAGGGGGCGTTTAGTGTTTTATATGCCAAAGGGATTTATGTTATTACCGTCCATATTTCTGCGGACTGAAGCCGCTGAGAGGTCACGAAATCTTGCCGAAAGGTGGCACCGTGTCGCTCGTATAGCCGCGTCCCTCTCGCACCTCGGTGTTGCTTTAAAGCGATGAATATGAGAAGTTGTATTCGGATCACGTAGCGGGCGCGGCGTGCGCGGCGCTCATGAACTCCGATGCCAAACCTCGCCAGATATAACGTTAACAATGAAAAAATTCCCTCCCTCCACCAGCCAAGGTGGAAGAGTTGCGATGACAAGTCCCAACAAACTTGGTAATCAGTTGTAACAAATTTATGTGTCGTGCGTGAGAGAGTAGAGTTTCGTTTTCTCGTGCAAATGTTATTTGTTGAGCGAACGCTGCGGACGCTAATTGTCAGTTGGATGTTCTTGTTTTATCATAATTATGTATTAAAACTTTTATTGCGACAAATCTTTTAAGATTAAATAGGATTTAAGTTTGGGAAGGAGGCCTGTTTGTACGCGATTAGCGCTCCACTCCAGTCGTTATTTTCATCCCTATTTCGTAAACATTTCCTTTAAATGTCTAATTATAAAGCTTGTAGTACGTAAAGACCAAAATTTCGAAAAAACCTTTAAGCTAAACTAATAAAACTTTAAGCGGAACTAATAAAATCCAAGTCAATAAAATACTTTTTTGTTAGAAAATAAATCTTTATTAACATTGCTTCAAATTTTCAAGCAATCAAGTCTTGTTATTACTAAATGTGCTAACCCATTTAACAGCTGCTAAAAGTTATGCAAATGGGAGGAAAGCATAAAACATTTTTATCGCCGTCCGCTAGTTGTAAGAGCAAGTTAAGGGAAATAGAGTCACTTATAAGACATTTACTGGCCCATTGGTGAGCTTCAGATATTCAGCATTTATAGTTCGGCTATTTGTCACTATGTGCTTTATTAAGATAAGTTGTAATGAATTTATTATAATTGGTGGTAAAAAATATTAGCCTCTTTGTGTTTTAATTATTTTTACTCAAAGAGCAAGCTTTGTATTAACCAATACCTTTTCACTATGTAAGTTGAAAACCCGTTTGTTTAATGGCGAAATAGGGCCGCCAAAATTAATAAAAACATTAGCAAATTATATAATCGGTATCTTCTTTAGAAGCAAAAAACTGTCTTTAAAGCAGTCTAGACAATGAGCAGTATTATTATTAGCATAATATTATACAACTACGCTCATATAAAAGTCATGAAAGAACCATATTTATATAATAAGCATACTACTCTGTCCTTACAATACACTTAGTAAAACTACGAATATAATTTTTTACGTTGCAGAAAGCAATGAAAGAACTTACAACAAACAACCAAAATTATTCATATAAAACAACCAAATTTTCACAAAAATAGTATAAAATCTCGAAACGATTGAATACATTGTTTTCCTTGCGCCCGATGGACAGAAACAACAAACAAGTTAAATACTTTAATGCATTCGAGTCGCGAAAAGATTTTAAAACCAGCAAACGGGTAAAGTCATGCAAAACAAAGTTGATGCAGAACTCTTTAGAATGCCATTCTGCTTAGTTTTCGTATTTCTTAATACAACATAATGCTTTGATTTTGGGGTACAAGAGGTGGCGACAACCAAAAAATCATTTTTTTTTATTAATATTGAAAAAATTGTCAAGGTTTCTGTATTTTTACGTCTGTTCTATAAACTATTCAACGAGCTAAAATAATGGTAACTATAGTTTTAAGACCAGATGTCAAAATAAGGTGTGTAAGGTAAATTTTACATGCATTGATATGATGACTATTGAAATTCGAAAATATATTTCGAAACTAAAATTTTGATACTAATCCGTATTAGCATGGTTAACTCTTAAATAATGTTCACAATATTATTCCGACAAATTAATTGATATCTCAAACTAATTAATTAAATCTGACAAACGTATAAAATTTGTTGGATTTGATAAAGTTAGGTTTGCGGATTATATGGGTATTTGTGCATATTATATACCTGGCATATTATGAAAAAACAAATATCAAATAAAAAAAAAACATTTATTGGAACAAAAACAAGATAAGTTACATTAATTGTGCGTTAACAGCTAAATTAGTTTAGAAAATAAGAAAAAATAATCAATGTCAATTTTGAACGTTTTAATTCTATTCTTCGTAAAACATAGATCTTATTTCTTGGTTATTACACGACTGCCTAAAAAGGAGTGTTATGTTTTCAGGGTTCATTACACGACTGCCCAAAAAGGAGTGTTATGTATGTATGTATGTTTGTGAGTTTCTTTATTCCACCATAACTTCTAAAAGGCTTGACCGATTTCAATGTTTGTGGTATCATTAGAAGCTTTGAGTTATCCCGAGTGACATAGGCTATGTGGACATCAAAAAATGGTCAAATGTGAGTCGAAATCGCCTGCAAAGGGTTCCGAACGATATTTTTTTTTGTGTTGTGTCATGTTTTTTTGTTGTTCACTAAAAGGTAATAAATAAAAAAAAAATAACGCCTGCCATGTCAAAAAAAATAAAAACAAGTCAAAAATTTGCAGTCTGGGGTCGGTTGCTTGTAACAATTTATTACAGGTCCCTCGACTGCAAATATTTGACTTGTTTTTAATTTTTTTGACATGGCAGGCGTGTTTTTTAATTTTTAATTATATTTTTTTTATTTAATACCTTTTAGTGAACAACAAAAAAGCATGACACAACACAAAAAAAAATTTCGTTCGGAACCCTTTGCAGGCGATTTCGACTCACACTTGACCATTTTTTAATGTCCACATAGCCTATGTCACTCGGGATAACTCAAAGCTTCTAATGATACCACAAACATTGAAATCGGTCAAGCCTTTTAGAAGTTATGGTGGAATAAAGAAACTCACAAACATACATACATACATACATACATACCTACATACATACATACATGAACTCTGAAAACATAACACTCCTTTTTGGGCAGTCGTGTAAAAAGGAGTGTAGTTGTCAACTCGCGACCGCTCACAACTCCCACCACAACAAAAGCTGAGCTCGGATGAAAGAAACTGCACCTAAAGCGAATACGTGGAGTCAATTTGCGAATAAACTTTCTAAGTTGGTTTGGCTGCGATACCTAGACTTAGTAGTACATTGTGCTTAATGTGTGTACGTGAACTAAGACAGCTTACTTGCTATCTCTTGGTAAGCAATGCTTTGTTGTAAACGATTATTGGTTTTGCATGTTTAAGTTGTCAGTGTGATCATTTTCTGTTACGTGGAATGGTTTTTAATTCGGTTGAGTGTACAGTGTCTGTATAGGATAATATTAGAATGAAGTTGTTTTAACACGTAAATAAGGACATAAATCAATTTATTTACACTGAATCAGGCAACAATGATAGCATTTCAGCATTAACATAACTTTTATTTCGAAACAGGGAGGTTGATTTCTCAAGAAAACATTGTTGACAGATATAAAATTATTATTATTAAAGTTTTAAGCTTAAAGTTTACTTTACGAGGTCCTTTTTCCATGTCAAACGACATATTTACATCACCATATTTTTTACATATAAATATCTTTCTACATCAAAATAATCAATATTATATTCCCGTAATCAAAACACGTTAAACAATACCTTCTTAAAACATTTCCATCATCAAAAACTGGGGATGAAACAAATCCCATACAAAATTGCTTCCCTAACCTAGTTAAGAGCATCACCGCGGCGCTGTAACGATGATGGATATGTAAAATTACCCAAAGACTCTGTACATTCATTCCCCTTTTTATAAAGGTATATTTTGTTCGGGTAGAAAACAGATTTTGTTATGTAACATTGTAGTATCCACATAAACAAATATTATCTGTGATTTTTTTTATTATTTGCATAAATAATAAATAATTGATTACATTTTTAATGAGAAACGACTTTAATTATTGCATTTATATCGAACCACCCATTTGTCACATTTCTTTTTGTACCTATCTAAATTGGCGGAAATTTCGACATAACAACGATATTATAGTAAAAACACAAAAAAAACATTCTGTCGAATAAAGAATATTCTCCTCCTCCTATATTATTTGTTGGAAAAAACAGCAGTTTAGGACAAAAATCACGATTTATGCAATAATATTTATGAAAACCGTTTACCAAATCTCACTAAAAAACTAATCTAACAACTTTCCGATTTAAATCAAAACAAATCATGAAAATAATCGCGTTGCCTCGAATCAGTCGCAGTGTTGTGACGAACAGACACGTCGCCGGTAATACAGCCATGAATATTAATGACGTCACTTTATTTGCTTATTTATTAGCTACCGCCCGATAATAACTCGGATAGAGGGTGATGTTTTGTGTAACAAAGGTTAGGTTTTAGCCGACTCGTGGTTGGATGGGTTATGTTTTTACTTATATGCTTTAAAAAAACTACATCGTGTTTTTAGCCAACTTCCAAAAAGAAGGATGTTCTATATTAGAGTGAATGTATCTTTTTTTAAGATTAGAATTGTTTATAAAATATATTTTTCATTGAAATAAAACTACTTTTTACGGATTTTTTCGCGGTTTATATTTAGATTTTAGGTCCCGACGTTTCGACACCTTTGCAGGTATCATGGTCACGGGCAGACAAAATCCGAAAAAATCCGTAAAAAGTAGTTTTATTTAAATGTCTAACATTCGCGTAAACCTAAGAAACCATCATATATTTTTCAGTTAACTAAGTTAGTACCGAAATAGTAATTATAACTAGCAACAACATTATGTAATCTTGTCATATTTATGAGAGATAAAAGTTAAGTGACAAAAAAAATGTAAGGAAAAATACAAAAAAATATAGAGCCAAATAGTGACCGCTCATAATATCTAAACTATATTTATCAAATCTTAGATCGGAAGAAAAAATATAGAGTCACATATTAATATGTCACATAAAATCAGATAAAACAACGTTGAAACTCCATAAAGTGACAAGATTAGTTACAGTTGTCAAGACAAACATACAAACTCCATAAGAAAGTTTATCATTTACGGAAGTCCACGAAAATAATTTTAGGAAGTCGACGAAAAAATGCTATAAAGTATGGGCACGTGAGATACTTAAGGAAATATGTTGATATTAAAATGTGAAAACGGCATTTTATATTATAATTATAATATTCCACAACATACTATTATGTAAGAAAACATGGACTTTAAAGGTTAATGATTGATTTAAACTGTCTTACGAGTATGTTGACCAAACCTAGGACACAAGCTAATATTTTTTTTTAATCATTTATTTGATGAGGCTTTTTGCGCTGGTGCGCCAAGACAGCCTCGTAAGGTACCATAATAAATTAAATAATAAATTAACAAAAGTAAAAATAATCTAATCCCAAGACTTAAAGATAACTTAAAACTAGACACCTCGTTGGAATGTAGCGCCTTCTACAGGTCACAGGCTAGAAAACTACAGACCCTACGTCCAAATAAAAACTAAAAAAAAAATTACATATCCCGCTTCCATTATTTAAATCTTACTTTTTAAACTTAGTTTTAAAGGTTTTTTTGTAAAATACTCCCCACAAAATATACATTCACAAAGCAAACTTTTTCTGCTACTTATTTACATTTCCAAAAAACTTGCTTCTAAATTGAAACGACCTTTTGATAAAAGCCTAACTAGTGCCAAGCCTGAGTTCATATCCCGTTTCCTTTCGCGAAGGGATTACAAGGCCTCATTATAAATCACGGGCTATTCACCTAACTGTATAAAGTTACTATTTCGTCCTAGATTTCAGCCTGTAAGGGTCCAGTCTATCTGAATGATTGCCGTAGTGTCTGATTTATTAGTCTGTTATCCGATGTTGTTTGGGACGTTTAAGAGCTTGGATTGTTTGCTTGAACATGTTTTGCAACTTTTCAGGATGTATAATATCATGCTATATAAAACATACTGCTCAAAACTTTCGTAATTGTTTATCCATAATGCTACTATTTACACGATAGCCGACACCCACGTGGAAGTTTTTTTTTCACTGAGTCAGATTATATATCTATACATAATTCATAATATCCACCTATGGCTTTCACTAATTGGACATACCAACTTTTACTAACTCTAAACAAACAAATACATTGCTTTGACATAACGTATTTGCAAAATTTCCTATGCATTCAAAATCAAAGTTACACGTACACAGTTAGAACATCAGCTGTCGTAGAACTTTCAGTAGCTGACTCCATCAGGAAAAAGGCCATAAAACAAGTTAAGGACGTTAACATGTTTCACGTTTCTCGTTCTTTTAAATCTCCGGTGGCCATCAATAGGTATATTGATTCCATGCTTCAAGCACCTGTGTCGTAAAGTTTTAAGAGTATTTTAGCATAATTTGGGTAAGTTCTTCACGATGAAACTTCTTATTTTGTTTTTTTTTTACTTTTTGGTCTGTCAACTTTAATACTTATTGTTCTCATTGTTATATATGCAAGATAAATGTCTGTTGGTTCGCAAAATACAGAAGACTCGTATAACTCCTCGATGACGACCTCCGTGGTCGAGTGGCGTGAGCCCCGGTTTTAAGGTGTCGCTAGCTCTGAGGTCCCGGGTTCGATCCCCGGACGGGTCAATGCAGAAACCAACTTTTCTACATTGCCTCGGGTCTGGGTGATTTTGGTACCTTCGTTGTTTCTGAATTCCATAACACAAGTGCTTTAGCTACTTACTTTGGGTTCACAGCAATGTATGTGATGTTGTCCGCATTTATTTAGTATTATTATTAAAAAAAACTTTGTCCAAGAAGAATCCAACGTTATTAAGTTAATGCAAATGCTATTTCATCATCTCGGTAAGTAAGTCATAGGTAGTTGCTCAACCAACCCACACAAGAAAATTCAAATCCCAACTCGATTTCATCAGGTAAATCGCCGAAAACAACAGTCAACAAGGAAGACGCTATCAAACTGAATCGAACAAGTACATCGCACAAACAACGTTGGGAAACTGAAATGAAGTCCGCGAAATCAACTTTAAATACATACCGAAAAACAAACTGGGATGGCGTGGGGTGGGGGGAAAGTTCAAACAACGAACAACAAACGTAACAGTAAATTACACAGCGATCCGGTTCAAACCGGAACACGCCAGTTATTTGTTCAGATGCAATCTCTTCCCATTCCGAGTATATGATTAAAACAGTGCAGGACACCATTCCTATGGGAAATCATCGGGGCGAACGCATTGCATAATTAGCAGTCGCAAAGGCGGCGGTATAGACGGCTCATATTTTAGTGTCGCACGCTTTTGGGAGATACATCTTAAACCGCTACTTATATACTTTGTTCCTTGAGTGTTAAAGATGTAGTTTTTGTTTTACATAAAAAAAAAACTGTTGTATTAAAATCATAAGTCGATAAACGAGTAGTACTAGTAACTGAACAAAAACTGTCCTCAATTTAAGTTAATTGACAAACTCATAATATGAACAATTACTAACTGAATATAAAAACTCCCATTTCACATAATAAGCTTTCGCATTCTAAAATAAAAGTCTTAGAACATCCAGCGATATTATATCGAAGACTTAAGTAATACCTTCTACCCAGCGGGCACACAGGAGCGTTTGTGCAAATGTACCGAGTGGACATTCCGTACAAATAAGTTCACTTGCAAAGGGAAACTGAAATAAAACTATACATATTCCTCGTATGCAGTCTACTTCAATTATAGCCAGAGGACGGCGGTGCATGACATTCTTTTTATATTAATTTTTAAATGCGAGATAAAAGTTTTGCGCAGTATTCATAATTGTTTGTCGAGTTGTAGGTACTACATGAACTGTACGGTATTGTATTAAGTGAAGTTGAATTTATCAAAGGAAGTATTTTACGTTCCAGAAACCTTACAGAATATTGGAACTAACAAGTAATTGATTTCAGAGCTGTATCGTGTTGTTCAATCAACTTTATTTCCTAATTATGAAAAGCTATGTGGATATTTATTGCCCTGATGAATGATGTTAAAAGGTCAATATTAGAGTTTCCAACCAGTTTAATAAATAGCCGTTTCTTTTCTAAAAGGCACAATATATAATAACACAACGAAGCTGATGTCTTTATCAAGCCAAATGCTGAAATTGATGTGTCGGCAAGACGCCCAGCCTATGAAAGGCTCCCAAATTATCGCGGTGTCAACGAAGATGATTAAAAAGCAGAACCCAACAATAAGCAAGCCGTTAGTGGCAGGTGTTTAGATAAAGAGGATAAACGATACCGTGGTGATGACAAGTCATTAATAATGATGTATTTTGTGGGAGTAGTTTTAATTGTGAGATTATTTTAGAAGATGAGGAAGTAACAGACGATCAACATAAAGGTCAATTCATACTATAACAGAGCCATTAATATTATAGCGATACCTCGGCTTAGAAATTATAGATTGAATACAGAATTTACTGACAGGGTATATCGGTGCTACCCAACTAGTGTCAAAGATGATTGAGGTCCAAAATAAAAATCTATTTCTAAATTTGTCTCCCTTCAAAACGAGATAACCAAACTCAACCCTCACATACTCTTCATGTTGGTGATAGGACTGGTCAGTCCTATTACCAACAATGTATTAGACAAAAACAAAACATAAAAAAAGTTTTCATCCATACTAAATTATTTATGAAAAAGCTCGATAAAATGTAAACAAACATAATCACAAAGAAGATTCCTATCATAATGAAAGTGATGTCACATGACACGTCCCGCTAATTGTAAAAACCCCGCCACCTACATACGTCACAAACTTACATGATTGATGGAACTCACAAACAATTTTTCCATTCATCATTGTTAATTTTATTGAAGTGTCGTGTGTGATGAATTAGTCTAACCTGCTATACTAATGAATACGTTCGTTAGCCAACTAATGGACTTAATTTGTTCGCTGCATTTTATTCTCCTGTCATTTGTGTCGTCGCTTCTAAATAGATCGTGATCAGGTGTTATTTCATTTGTGGGTGTGTGTAAAGAAATAGCTTTGGGTGTGAACTGGAGTTTGTTACTTTAGTGATTAGTTTGTTTAGATATACTCTTACATTCTATCGAACAGGAGATCGGAATTTGCAATCTGTGTAATGTTGTTTGTTAACGTGAAATAGCTATATCGAATAGTTTTTTTTGTGTCTAATAATATGTCTGGGATCTCTATATGATTACGAATTTAAGTTTTTAAAATTTATTTATTTAATATTTTTTGTACACACGATAGTTTTCAAATTTATTTATTTATTTATCTATAAACATTTACCATTACAGGCTAACCCAATTCGATAAATGCACCTTAAATAACTATAATTTTATTCATACTTATAACTAATTAAATTAAATCAACATATGAAAAAAAACGTGTTACTTTAAATCGAATCAAATTGTTTATTGCAATCCATAAAGTACACTTACAGGTGGTAAAAAATAAAAAATAAATAGAAACAATTATAGACTCTATCGGGCACATTTTAGGGTTTTATCTGCAAGGTAAAGGGAAGTAGTGATTATTGAATATTCAGTATTGATATACAGCTGATTGTCTAGTAAAGCTTAACCTATATCGATATTCGCAGTTTGATTTATAATCGAGTACATGTTGTAAATCAAGTATCAACTTGTATAATAGATGTGTTTCATGTTCATCGTCCGGTGCAATTAGTTAGAGTCAATTAAGGGAAGGTAACACAACGCCGGTCGCGTGCGTCGAGGCGACATGACAATGTATTATAGCTAATATTTGATGAAGCTTTGCATCAAACGAAGTGTGCAAGACCTACTTATAATGTCAACTTTTATATAAATGATGGTAACAAATAAGTTTTGCAAGCAATAAACTTTAATTAATAATAATAATATTCCGGGACATCTCACACACGGTTATCTGATCCCAAGCTAAGCAGAGTTTGTGTTATGGTAACCAGACAACTGATAAACTTACTTATATATTTCTAAATACATACATATTATAGATAAATTACACCCAGACCAGAACAAATGATCGTGCTCATCACACAAACATTTGTCCTGGGTGGGAATCGAACCCACGACCTCCGGTATAGCAGTCAGGGTCACTAACCACTAGACCAACAGGCACGTCAAAAATTGTACCTACTAAACAACTATCTATTTTATTTCTGGCTGTATTCGACTTAAAAACTCTCGTATATTGCCCTCATTTGAAAATCAAAAACTAAGTTCAAAGAACATCGCGTTTTTTTACAAAAGCTGGACCGTAGAGAAGGGTCTTTGTTGTTACCGGAAAATAAAAAAGAAACATCCTCTTAATATATTCTTCTTTTATGACATTTTATGATACGTAATTAAGTTTAATAACAAAGGTCGTTTTAATTTTCATCGTAAAGGTTATTATAAAGAAAATAAAGGGCGCAGTAAAAGGGTTTTTATGTAATTGACCGGTAAAATTTCAGGAAGTTGTAATTATAAGGACATTTACTTTACCTCTGTTATTAAAGTGCCATCATTGAATATAGTTATCAGGCTTGAGTGTATTAATATGTATGATGTAAACATTCTAAATATAATTGTTACTTGGTAACTTCCATTTCCACATCCACTTTTAATCAATCATTATTAAGTAACGTATAATTAAATGTGTAATTTTGACTCACTTATTAATTTGGTTAGTAAACAAATTAAATAAAATTCTTTAAATTTTATATGACTGTTTATTACCGCGTAGATAAGTGTCATGTAAATATTATTACATCAATTCCCCACGCAGGTATTTATCAATTCTCCAATATTGTAAGTGCAATATATTTAATAATTAGTAAACAAGTTTTATTTGTTATTAATAAATTAGGTGATTACATAAGTGCATTTATCTACAGACCTGTGTTAACGTTCAGTGAAAAAACTACACATTTTGTAGTATTCTGAAACTATTTTACTATTTAGATTCTCGCGTTCCGTTAATAGTTTCAGTCGAACACAAATTATCCACCATTAAGACCCCAAAACCGTAATCTTGTTTTCGAACCGCTTACCAAATGATCCAGAGCACATTGCAACGGTGACATACTGTAAACAATTTGCATATCCTCTCGAACAAGACAAGCAAACAACTTCATTAAATCTTATCAAAGCATCGGACGAGCAAAGCTGCTTGCTTAGGTATACCATGATCATTTAGTTGTACTAACAGTTTATGATGCTTCAAAACATTTGAGGAAAATCAATAATTCAAAATCTTCTGATTCGAAAAATATACCTCCAGAACCTCAGATTTCATATGTATATAAAACACAATATCTATTACCCTAAAAAAATAAACTTATATTTTAATCATTTTTTTGTTTACATGTACTCGCTTTGTTTTATATTTTAACAAGCACCGAAAATTTGCAACCAGACAACGAAAATACACAACAATTTTCAGTCCATTCTGTCTCAGAATCATGGTTTCTCTCTAGCATCCCTCTGCGAGTGCATACGTCAGGAATAAATCAGGCAAGGTTTAGATAGATGCACCTTAAATCCGGCACTGATCCGGCATTAAACGGCAATTTCTGTACGTGAGAACTCCAGACTATAGTGCCAGAGAATTTCGTAGTGACGGTTGGCACTAAATGTGTTTAGGATTTAGTTTATTGTAACGTATAGATAAGTAAATAAAAATTTATTTGTCTGGCCTGAACATTTAAAAACATGACTTTCTCTTTTGAAATACGTTTGCTAAAATATAAAAATAAATTACTGTTAACTTCAAGAAAAAAAATATCTAAGACCACCAAATACTACAATATTTCCAATGTAATAGGACTTTGCAAGCTTTCCCTATTCTTCAATACCATTACAACACTGAATAGCGCTTTTTACAAACGCGACTGTCTCAAGACATAACCCTAAAGGCTTTGTTGAAGGAAATTACGCGAAATTCGCAACACATGTGCGCATCTTTTGAAAAGCTAACCGAGACACGATCTGAAGCTCTTGTAAGAAAGATTTCCTAATGAAGACGGGGAAGGACGTTCAACACCCTTTTGTTTTCAACTGAGCCTGTGTTTTAGAGCTCATTAAATTAAAGGATGAGATTTACACTCGTTAGGGTGGTTACGCTCCCGTTTTTTGTGACTACTAAATGTACGTTTAGCTTTTTACTGAGTTTCGTTAAGAAAAATATGTGGTGAACATTTTTGTAAATTAAATTTTTCGTGCACTGTTCGCGTGGTTCGTTTTTGTAGATGTTTATGAATAGAGAATAGACGTGAAGAGATATGGTAATGATGTCTCATAACAATATGTTTTGAGGCTGTGTTTAATATGTGGCACGGGTTGTGGTTCATCCTAGCTTTGAATAAATGGAATGAAGCCTTTTGATGTTTTGCCAGAACCATTAGCAGTATTTTTATTTTTATTAGTTTTAAATTAAACGTAATAAAAATTACTTACGAGAACAAGACAACATCTTACGCTGAAGAACTTCGTTATCATATTAACTGTTGATAACTTACCTGAAAATAAAGAAAATATAAATTAGAATATGGAACACACACAAATAAGTACCTAACTATTTATAAATTTATCCCAAAATTTTTAAGTGTACACAAAATATTAAACGAATAAACGTAAAGATTATTACATAACTATTTAATTTTCATTCAACGTTAAGCTTTTACACCACGTTTTCTTAGTATGTTACCAACAATATTTCCTTTCACAACCCCATGCTACCTGCACACGTCGGTCACCATTTAATGCTCACACAATACATTATTTAGAGAGCCGGGTAATGCTCTTAACGCACCCAAGTGCTGTAATAGTGCCACAGACGTCCCAACTTGTAATGCGATTATTTCATATTTTCACACGTACACTCGGATTCGTGGTCCTTTACGAAATACGTTTCGTTTAATATGTTTCGTATTTCGTTAGGACTGTTTTAATATTTTACGTTCGTTGAAATTTTAAAGCTTTATTTTAATAAAAAATATTTATAAGTATGTTGTGTATGTTGGTTTGTGTATTTGGAAACGGAAGGGGTATTCTTTTGTACTTAACTTAATACTGTTTGTAATTATTTTAAGAAGTAGAAATGTTATTAATTTAATATATTATTATTTTGGCTATTTCATATTTTGATTGTGACTCAACTAGTTACGAGCACCGAATGGTCCTAGACGTATTTTGCTTACGTAAGTGTAAACAAACCGAACATATACTTTGTTTTTAAACTCAACGCTACTAAAATGTTACAATAAAATCGAGAAATACAGCACAACATTTACATTATTTGTCAGAATTTGTATGCACTCGTAAAACGTCTGAATAAAACAATTTAAAAATGTGAAAGACGTAATAATCATACCAATTTATTAATATTCGTAGCAATGCTCCTAGACGTCGTAGACATACCGTCTATGTTATCGTAGCATCCACGTAGACTACTTCAAAATAACGATTTTACTGTTTTAGAATAGCGATTGAAATGTAGCACCGCTACGTCGTAGAGCTGGTAGCTACGACGTAGCAATGTAAACTACGTCCAATAATATTCGTAGACTAATAATTTGATCATAACGTTCAAATGATACTTCTCGAGCATGTACAAACTTACATTCTTAATTAAAAATATGATAAACATTCAAGTTCTAATTTATATTTGTTTTTACTTATCAATAATAATTTTAATTATCATAAATTCGAGTAGTTTTAATGTAATCATACGTTTGAATATATTATCATAACGTATTAACGTTAAACTATTTTGCTTTGATACCTATCACAGCTTCGACAATGTATCTAGATATAAAAAATCAAATTTAGATTTCAATGTCACCTACATATTGATCAGTCTAGGTACGAAACCACCCCTGATCAACATTTTCTACCCGGGTATCAGCCAAAACGTTACATGTGACATCTTGAAAGGACAAACTGCGAAGCGTTTGTTTCTCGCTGGCCAAGGCTGTGCTACGTCGTCGTTATTCAATTTACATGCAAATGGGAGGGGAACAGGGGGGCGGTCTGGTGAGAGGGGGAAGGGTGCGACCGTGCCAATAGTACGCTGATGTATCGCATCAGAACGTGTCCTGTGGAAAGTTCGGGCGTGGTACAAGGTTTGGGAGACTGGTTGAGTTTGTGTTTTAGAATATCAGCGATTTTGTTGGAGGAAATGATTATGATTAAGTATGTTTTATTAACCTTGTTTATTAGTTCTATGTTTATTTACAAATATTTTATTCCGGTACGTTGCATGTTTTATTTGTAATAGGTATCGGGTATGAAATCCAAGCTCGCTTATCAGCGATATAAACAACAACAAAACCAATGATAAAAAAAAACAGTAAACATACCTACTACTAAATTTTATAAAACTGTCCACCGGTTGTACGATAAAAGATAAATAAGCAATAACCACATAAAAACGAAGTCCAAACCGCTCCCTCTCATGTCTTATGACTTGTTCGTACATTGTAACGCGTGCGAAATATGACGCTACGGTAGGTGTCTCCGATATGGATAGGTCACAGTGTACAGGTCAGCGGGCTGCGCCGGTTTTTAATAATGTCTCAGTTAGCCACGAAACTGATTTATGGTTGACTTGATGGATGGGTGATCTGATATGATTCGATTTGTCAAAAGTTGAAACCTTTTTACTCATCTAACACAAAGTTCTGAATATTATTTTAAAACAGGGTGTGACTTTAAAATGACTACTATTTGTAGTGATAATAAAATAAAAAAAATATATAAAAATGAATAATCTAGGAAATGTGATGAAACCCAGTTTTTTTGCATGTCTCGCTCTCGCTCTGTCTGACTAGTCGTCACGCTCTGTCTTCTTTGCTATTCATTTCAGTTGTCTTTTCTCTGATCATAACTTCTCTTGACACCAGTGACTACGTTATCACTATCAACATCAAACTAAAGATAATCCTCCCAAACGGCGTCTTATCCCACATAACACGTTGTATAACCACCCAATCCCATACATTATCGGGATCCAATCTCAAGCTTACATCTCGACCACGATTTCCATACACACATACATACATACACTCAATATCGCGGTATCCGTCGCAACCAGAACATCATTACGGACAAATTACGGGATAAAACAGTTGTGGTCGGGCTAAGCTTGTGGTCCTCGAAGGATTGTGTGCGGTTGTCACGGAAATGGCAAGTGGTTGACGCGTCAAACGGTAGGTTGCTGTGGTTGGTTGTGGTTGGCGCCATTGATTTGTTGTTGTGGGGAAATTTAATTGAAGTTCTGTATTTAGTTCGGCTTCGATATATGTGCAGGAACAACGTGGTATATGGTTCAAATTTTCTTAGCAGTTTGGATAGGACTGGAGAAATTTACAAGTAATAAGAATAAAGTTGTATGTAAAAAATGACTGTTAATGTTTATGTCCAGTAACAGTTACAATAAGTTTTTCAGAAATAGTCAACTATCCTATTAACTACCGATTAAACCTTCAATACACATAATATGAGCCCTTGACTCAATACTGTCAAGCTTCATTCAGTCCTTTACCCGTTATCCCTTTAGAGCAAATACTGTCCCCTATTTTAATTAGGGCCTTGTACCATGGTCGCAGGTAAAAGAACAAACAATTGACTATGTTACGGCACATTAGGAAAGGGCGATGTACATTGGTTTAACGGCAAATGTCTTCATTTCGGGCGCAGCTGTTGAACGAGACTTGGATATAAAATTTAAGGATTATGACCGCTGCAATGTAATGCTTAGTCGAACTGATCGTTTTGTGAATATTTGTGACAGTGTTTATTATTTTTGTTGTTACAAAAGAAAGAATTGTTTTTGTCCGTCCTATCCGTGTCTTTGTTTCGTTAATATCAAGAATTCTAGTGCAATCAAAATAGTTATGTATTTTAATTTAGAAAATTTAGGTGACTGCACTAATGTTGAAGTAAAAAAGCTTAAAAGTATTTTGTTTATTTAATGTGATTTTTTATAATCGATTGCGAAAATATTAGGTAAAGCAAATAATATGCGGCTTTAGTTAGTTGAATAAACAATTTCAAACATAAGTAGGTACTATTAAGTATTTCATTCAATGTTTTCAATTATGAGTCTCGCACGTCCCTATAATATTTCCACGTCTCACTCCCCTTGTTTTCATATGATATTTATACACAAGCCATCACAATGCATAGAAGAATTCATTTACTCTTGTCTTATCACACCTTCATCATAGTTGATTAATTGTTTGCTGTATTAACTTCACCATGATCCCCATACAAAGGTAACTAGACGCCCCGCGAGAACATCAAGCAAATATGTCCAAACTTACATACTAGTGAAATGGACATAAGGATCAATTTCCTCTGAACACGCAAACAAAGAAAGGTTTTTGCTAATGGTGTGTGAAGTGATTTAATCTAATTTATGTCTGTCTTTGCTCCGTTTGTCTTTATGGCAGTGGCTTTCGGGGAAATAGATACTTTTAAGTTGTATAAGACCATTCCTAATATTTCAGGTTGGTTGGTCGGTAAATTTGAGCTACGTATTTGGTTTGTTCAACAAAAATTATGGCCCAAACATTTTTACGTTCATTTTTCTTACAGATTACAGGTTGCCGAATAAGCCCATCCCATTTGTTTTGTATGATTTTAATTTGCTCCTGTGAACGTTTCGTTTTATAAATTCGAACACTAAACGCTCCATATTTTATTTAAAGCTGAACATTTAAGACTGGGTCTATGAGTCGCGAAATTCCGGTCGGCTATTAGCCGTCGAGCGCCCCGTTATAATTGCGTTTCGCAACAAATTACAAGTTAGAATGAGGTAGAAACACGGGCCAAGTGGTTCGCAAGTCGCTGTACACCATACACGTTAAGTATCTTCAAGATAATATTCGTATGAGGGGTGGGTAGGCATTAAGGTCTTTAGATTTTAATTGAAAACATTTAAGCTTGTTATTTAATAATTATGAAATTATTAAAACCCGGAATAAAGTTTGGGATTGATGGTACAAAAATAATTTAGTGTCTAAAATGATTCACACAAGAATTGTCTTTATTCTGATCACAGAGATTTCTAAATCAAATTATATTATAAAAGCAAATGCAAATCACTGTAGATAATATTAACGCTTTTGTTTTATTAACCATTTGACACCGCCATCAGTAAAGTTGTAAACTGCACTGCAAAATTTTATGAAAATGAGAAAAATTTCAAATAGATTATTCATAATATATTCAGAAAATTTGTTTGTATTTTGTCCCCTATCCATCTTACAGCGTCTGTCGGTAGACGTGCAGCATAAAGTTGTTTGTTTGTTAGATGAAAAATCAACAGGATGTATACATATACAGGGTGTATGCAGTATTATATAACACAGTTCAGCAAATATTCAGCAAGACTTTGTTTCATGAACGATATCAGAATTTTATTTACGAAAATATTTTTAAAATAATATTTTAGAATGAGTGCAGCTGGCTTTTCTTTTAGTTGTTTTGTTGGATGATGGATTATTGAAGTTTGTTTTGACTTATTAAATTGTAAGAATTTGGTTGTGATTTCTAAAACTCTTAAAAGATTGTAAAATAGCTTCTTGAATTCACATTTTTGAGTTATATTTCGCATAAGTTAGTTTTGATTAAGCAATGTTTCAAGTGAATAAAATCTTCTCTAGAGTAAAGCATCAATATTGAAGACCAGAATCAGTACCAGATATCCAGTACGCTATTACCAGATGACAACTAAGACATATTTCAACTGGTTGCAACGTCATACACACATGTCAGTTAATCCGGTGCAACAGAATGTATCGATTGTGGGTTAGTTTACTGGTTTATTGAAATTATATGTTTCTTACTGACGTATTTTTGCTTTTGTATAGATTAAATGATGAAAAGATTTTTGTTGCATTTTGGATGATGAAGTAACTTGTTTTTAAAATTTGTAGGACCATATTTCAAGCAAATAAATAAATTCTATTCTATTCTAAACTTTTTATTTTACTGTCATATTATTATTATGGTTAAACATGCTGAGAAAGACCGACAAAGAGAAATGGATTATGTTTCATATGATAAGAGACAGAAAGAAGCAAGTGCTGAGATGACTTACAAGATATTATATATTATCTATCTCACAAAACCGTTTTTCAATCGTATCGGATTAAAATTATTAGATGCGACAATTTATTATAAATAATAAATTACATCCCAATTAAACGGTATTCGGCTTACTAGGTTGATAACATGTATGTATCTTATCTATCTGTATATATCTTTTGAGAAAGTGACTAACAGTCACTTCTTTGACTGTAATTCTCAACAGGACATGAAATCATCAACAAAACACGTTAGTAACAATTAATCTCTACAATTGTAAAGCAATTTAATCGCTTCAATAAGTGACAATATCTGTTCACGCTGTCCATACGTACAAACCCATGCCGGTTAGTTCGGTCGAACAGACCTCATCATATTGTATCAGATCAATATAATTAACATACATATCGGAATAATGTTTTCATGAATTCAATACGGTTGTAAATGTAATATTGTGTTGTAATACTATTAATGAGAGTTATGCAGGTAATTTAAATGGCAATGGTATAGCTATGGTAAAGATTTAAAATATTTCAGGCCCATTTTCGTAATGTTATTTATTTCTTAATATAGAAGGGTTAGATTGCGAAAGCAGAAATAATATTTAGAAAATAAAAAAGGTAAAAATATTATATTTAATCAAGCAGTTTCTCATTATCAATTCAATAAAAAAACTCAATTTCATTAGCGCCATTATGGTCAATGTGTTGATTCTAAATTTCAAAGTTCTGTATTTTCAAGCAAGCAACTCGGCCACAATCTTTTAACTATAACTTAAAATATCCTTAACTACAAACTGTAACATTCGGTGTACACCGAAAATTTTATTTCGATACCCGGTTGGACACGTCCGGGTATCCGCCACAACCGGTAACATATTACAGGTCAGACGGCGCACTTGATCACTGCCCGCTATATATTACTTCTTAGCGGGTGCTAAGAACAACCACCGGTATTTAATACCTGCAGTTTTGTAAAGATGTATTGGGGAAAGATGTATTGGAAAAGGGTGTTTAGTGAGTGGATTAGGTTGTTAACATCGTCATGTAATTTTAGTTTGAAAGAAGATAACTGTCGTCAACAAAAGTAGTACGTTAATCGATTACGTTTTTTAAAGTTATCTTTTAACTAAGTGTGTAATGATGTTTAATGTTGAAGCTATTTAGATCTGAAAAGATAACCAACTACATGCACAGAAAATTCTAATGAGTTAAATAACTCCAGAAGAAGAAGAAGTCACATAACACATCATGTGATTTGGAGTTTTTTAAACCAGCTGCACGACTCGAGGACGTTAGTGAGCTTACCTGTTACCTAGCTTACCTGTTTATGTATTTATTTTATTAAATTTTAAATCTTGCAAGCTCTTTCAATCGTTTTATATAGAGCATCATTTAATGCACCCATACTCTCTTCTACTAATGAACAGCTAGAAGACTCTCAAGCATCCTACATACCGAGCGCTGGGCACCGCACCCTCAATTTAAAAATGGCCAGTTCAATTTAGAAGGCTTCCTAATTAATTGATCAGGAGATTCGCGGAAATTGTACCCTCATCCCGCTTCGCCCTTTCAACCCCGCCAGTGTATCTTTGGCTTTAATTTAGAATTGTTAGCGCAAAGGAAATGCAATTTACGTAAAATAATTGTTTGATTTCAAATATTCGAGGCAACCCTTCCACTGTAATTTGGTTTATGAAAAAGGTTCTTGTGATCAGTTTTTGGGGCACAGAATGCTAATGTAATGAGGTCTGATTTGGACATTCATAACATGCGGTGTGATGTTGTTACTTTGTAAATATACACAAATATTTATTTTTAAAGAAATGTTTTTGTCGAAGACCTAAATCCAAATAATTATTTAAATTAAGGTAGTATAGCGGAGTTTGATGAGTAGCAATAGAAGTTATCACAAATGATAAATCAAGCTCTAAAATGACAACAGAATCAAGATACGATTCATGGAAAGTTATCTTTTCTTAATTCTTTATCTACTATCTATTCTCCAAACACATTTTATTTAATATACATATATTCAAGTAAAGTTGATGTACTTTTCCATATTGGTTTCTTAGGTTTACGCGAATGTTAGACATTGAAATAAAACTACTTTTTACGGATTTTTTCGCGGTTTATATTTAGATTTTATGTCCCGACGTTTCGACACCTTTGCAGGTATCATGGTCACGGGCAGACTGAGATGGCGTTCGTCTTGACAGTAGATGTTGCTCGTTCTACCTTCATATTTTAACTAATTATTTGAGTTCCGACCTACGCAATATGAGCTCACTGTGTCTTGATGTCTTGCAGCGCTGCTCTTGGGTTTGGCCTTGAGTTTATGTATTATTGGGTCCCAAGTAGGTGATATCTTCCAGCCATCTTCTCTATTGAAATTAGGGTGTTTTTTAATTTCAATAGCCTCGCGAAACATCCTAGGTAGGAATTTGGGTTCTTTAGCGAGGATCTGTGGTTGGTCAAATCTAATATAATGGCTGGAGCCTTCAGCATGTTCGGCGACTGCAGACTTCGTTGAGCGGCGGTGTTTCACGTCAGCTATGTGTTCTTTAACGCGGGTCCCTATGCTTCGTTTTGTTTGACCGATGTAAGAGAGGCCGCAGTCACAATCTAGTTTATAAACTCCTGCATCTTGTAGAGGTATGTGACACTTGACGGATGGTAAGGACTGACTAATCTTCTTGGGCGGCTTGAAGTATGTTTTAATTGAAGCTCGCTTCAGGATGTAGCCAATCTTGTCTGTGACACCTCTGACGTATGGTAGTACAGCAGGTAAGCGATCAACTGTGGCTGGCTTCACTCGGTTTCTGTGACGGGGCCGTGGAATTTGGAGCTTGTTGTCTCGCAGTACTTGCTTGAACGTCGGGACATAAAATCTAAATATAAACCGCGAAAAAATCCGTAAAAAGTAGTTTTATTTCAATACTTTTCCATATTTATAATAATCTTAAACAAACATGACTACAAAAAAAACACGTGCAGAATTACTGTTATTTAAAATCAAACAAAAAATGTTCAAATGATTAGCAAAATCCCCAAAATTTAATTACCTCAAAGATGTTACTGTACAAAACATATATCAGAAAGTGGAGTCGACGTTCGCGTCTGAGCACCTGAGATGATAATGTATGCAAATTAGCGTTAACTTGGCGCCGACTGCGAGCGCTGTATCAAACTTGTTATTTGTGTGTTTGAAGTTGGCGCCATGATTTACGTGCGCCGGATTAACTAAATAATACAAGCAGGATGGTTGACAAACATGTTAGGTTACTTGCTGGGAATTTTTGTTACCTGTATGGGATGTGTTCGTCTGGATAAACTGTAAAAGCTCTAGTTATAATTATACAAGAATTAAGTTTGAACGGATTTCCTCGCTAATTTTAAGACCGGATTACCGGATTTACCGGATTTATAGTCATGGCTGGACTGCATATAACAATATCATTTGCATACACCCTAGATCCGAAAACAACAAAATATTAGTTCCTCCTGTAGTCTCAATCATTTAAAACTTTTTTTTGTCTCTATACGCATCAAAAATATTTTGACCACCAACATAGCATATTAATTTTACATCAAAACACTCCCCAACAAACAAGTTCCGCTGTCCGACCGCCACAGCAGTGTGTCTCGCGCATCACTGAAGCAATGTTACTGTAATTGGTTCCGACTGCAGCAGGTGTCGGCCGTGACTTACGGCGTTTTGTGCGGTGAGCGGAACTCAAAACTTGTAACACGATTGTGTCGCGAGTAGTTTTAAATTGTCTTGACGTGACGCATGAATATTTATTGGGAAATGTAATAATGAGAATTTGTTGTAAGTGGTTGGGTGAATGTATGTACACTTTTTGGAGAACTGTAATTGTAGAAATAGTTTTCTTATGTGTTAAAACAAAATAATAGTATGTTATTCTGAAAAATATATTCAAAAGTGAGATTTGATGATACTTGGTGAAAAAATAATAATGTTATAAGCGCTTTACCTATGATTACTTATAAAGATTCGATAGACGTATTCGATAGCTGTAAAGAATTATCTCTCTGATTAAAAATAAATTTTAATGTTGTATGGTTTAAGCAAAATTTATACCAGTAAATAAACGGAAAATATCAACATTTTTCATTTCATTACATAAAATATTTCTATTCGTGTAACATGAAATGTCTGTATCTATTTATTCAAACGCTTGCAAGGTTGAATAGGCAGATGATAATCTTCTGTCAAAGGGATCTTTAAAGAAACACGTTTCTGGGATTAAGGAGCGCTTGAATTGAAAGCTGCTCTGTGTTAATACCATTTGCAAAGGTAAAGGTTTATGACAAAGGGGCTAAAGGAAAGATAGAGTTACTGTTTGCATTTTTCCCTTTTAGTAAACAGATTTGTGATAGATGTAGATTTTTGAAATGTTTCTTTGTAATCATATACAGTAGGTTACTACTGTTAACTTGAAAATATCGTTAATCAGAAAAATTAATAATAATGCGTTTACAAGAAAAGACAAAAATTATGTTTTTTTTCATAAACCGACACCTTTTAAAAAACTATGTAATTTTGAAATTAGCATCTTTTATATTATATCAATACTCTTAGTATTGATAACCGAAATAAAAATCGACTAATACGTCGCGTCCCTATTACCGGAATAACGAACAACACTAGTTAGCAATATGTCATGGCGGCGCGTGCGATTCTCGTTGTAGTAGTCTCTTGCATCATATAAATTAATAATAATCATTATGGCGACGCTGGCCTTTAAAAGTATTGTAATTGTAACGTTGAATCCATTCTTATGATAATATATTGTCAAGTTTAAAGCATCAGTGGTTTCCTTTTAATAGTATATATTTACTATAACTGGTTTGAGGGGCTCGTGGCTAAGTGTAAGCCGTACGGTTTGACCGATAATACAGGTTAAGCCGCGCTCGCCGCGGTTGGTCCGTGGATGGGTGACCATTTATAACATACCGAGACCCCTCCGTGTTTCGGAAAGCACGTTAAACAGTAGGTCCCGGCTGTCACACATAGATCTTTGGCAGTCGTTAAGTCAATTCTGACAACCAGTCTTACTATGGGATACTGTGTTTCCCAGTAAAATGGGTTGTGGAGGTCAGATAGGCAGTCGCTCCATGTAAAATACGGTGTTCAGCTGAATCCGGTATGACTGGTAGCCGACCCCAACATAGTTGGGAAGAGGCTCGGGAGATGATGATGATGATGATTTACTATAACTGGTCTAACAACACTATTCAACTTGTACTTAGAAAAGTACCAAGAAATAAACGTGGGACGATCATTTTGTAGAGAAAAAATAACAACTTAAGGGGAGTGAGTCCGGTGTTGAGAGACTACTTATCCCGCACCGAGTGCCTTTAGTGATGTAGCGATAATGCCTTTGTTATTATTGTTAAATATTAGGCTGGCTTTTTAAAACGGTATTGACGTGGCATTAAAATAATTAAATGACTTGAGACTCGTTTCTAAGATGTTTGTAAAATAAGGTCAAGATATTATACTCGTTATGTTATTTGTTGGAATCATGTTCGCTAAAATGGCAATATGTACCATTTTTTTTTACCTTGTGAAATGAAAAAAATGCTTATTTTGTTGAAAATTTTAAGACTCAGAAAATCGAATCAATAAATTGAATTTTGAACGAAATTTTCACATTAAAACAGTCCTTTATAATTACAACAACCACCTACCTCAAAATAATTAATTCGATACACAATATTACGTCCAAAATTAATAACAGCAGGCATTCTACAGATAATTATGATAGAGAACGAGCTGACCGCAGTATAGAATGGTCGAAGCCTGCCGTCACTGTCAGCGGCCCGTGTCGAATTTAATGAATGCTTAGCGATAAATAATAGAGTTCGTTAGATGAATTAATCAGATTTTGGGTGGCCATTGTGACAGTGATTGCTGCGCTGGAAGCCTTGTGTTTTGAACGAAAATAACGTTGGCCCTTGATTTATTTGTAGTGGAAATGGTGTTTGCTAGTTGCTTGAAGGAAAAGTGAGGAAGATGTAATTAAAAGCGATTGTTTTGGATAGGTGAGTATATTTTATTCAGATAAATAAATATCTTTTTTTTATCTTTTTAGCGCAACATGATCATCGATATTTTTTTATCAAATACGGTAACAAGTAATTTGTCATAAACTTCAAATCTGTACCGGCCTGACAAATTGTTAATAAAAACTACTAACCCATACAGCGTTATTTATTATATATATATCATCCAACTTTGCAACGAAGTTTTAAAAAAAATACCAGATTAATTTTTATTTTTTACTTTGCATACGTATTTTCTTCGTTCCACTTATTTTCACAAGTTGGTCAAGTATTTTAAAATACTTTTCCTTTCAAATTACCATTGAAATAGTCCTTAAAATATTCAAACGGATATTTTTGCCCAAGATTCGTATGGAAGCAAATTTCGTAGTTACCTAACAAGAGCACCGCGATTTTTGCAACTGTTCCTTACGAAAATTTCAGCTTACATAACGTTATTATCCCGAGTAAAGGGCGCTCCGCTTTGAGCGGCATACAATGCTCGTTTCACTATACTACGGTTTTATACATAGTGTAGGAAGGCTGCAATGCACTACATCCAACCGTCTGGAGTACGCTCCCCTTGACCGGTCTAACTTAATAATAAAACCTCTTCGGGGACTGTGACGTCTCGTTTGTAGAGTTCAGTTTTGATTTCTAAAAACGTTTTTATTTCAAATAGAAATCAAAATTATATTGCAAAAATTTAATAAATAAAATAAAATTCAATTTACCAAAACATTTCACAACAGATTTTTATTTACTATACCTTGTGTTAATAATTTCTTGTATGAAAACATAAAATATGACTAATTGCAGCCTGATTATATGCAATAAAATAATCCATATGATAATCCAACCCTTTTCTACTCAACCATAACATTCCACAAAACTACAACGTAAACACCATTTAAACAACCAAATAACGCACGTCAGAACACTCCACTTCCATTTCAACTGAAGCTCCGTAACCCAATTTATTTCCAAAAACACAGAAAAACGTCCAGAACTACAGAACCACTCCATTACGAAGAAAACATTCAGCATCCATTTTTTCTGCCCTCGGTACCGCGTCTTTCGAAACGGAAAATGTTCCTTCCTTCCTTATTTGTCTAAAACTGACGTGGACCCAGAGGGGTATCGGAGTAACTTTATTTAGTTTTCTATTCCAATGTGTACCTACATCGTGTAAATGAAAAAGGGACGAAACCGGTGCATTTGTCATGTGTACGGATATTTTCTTTTTGCGGTAGATTTATAGTTTCTTCAGTGAATAGGTTATTATGTCGTCGATAAAGGTTGTCTAAGATTTATGTTGCGGTGAACTTGTTTCCTGGATTGACATGAAGGTGGATGTACTGAAAGAAGTGAAGCTTGAGTGGTTTTGTATGCTAGTTTCTTTAGTTTATGATTCCGTTTAGTTTCTACTTAATTTATCGTAAAAAAGGGTGAGTGATTTGATCCGATTTAGGTTGATTATAATTGTGCTACTGATTATGTTTTAAAAACAATTAGATACAATATGTTTATTAAAAAAAAACTAGACGGTCTTAAATTATAAAAATGTAAGGAAAAAATAAACTGCCAAAAAACAGTATTAAATCCTAACAAATACTTCCTTTTATTTAAGCTACTCAACGGTAGTATTATTTCAACTATGGTTTTGTTTACAAGAAACATTTCACATATTTCCATCATCATAAATTCCAGTAATTGTACTTATTACAAGACAATTACTCTCCGGGCAATCCGCATGTTTTTGTCAGTTCCAGTGCAGGCCACCGCTTCAGTCAGAGCTGTCAGTCCATCTCATTGTTGGTTAACCAGCCTGTAATGTAGTGAACATTTCATATTTATACTTTATGTGAACTGAGAATTTTAAGGTGGTTATTTGTTGATTTATTTCACTATTTAATTAATGAGACGAGTTTTTGCAATTCCCTAACACTTCTGACATAGCTTATGCTGTTATTTACAATGTTATTGAAGTTTATAATAATAATATAATATTCCGGGACAATTCACACACGGTTATCTGATCCCAAGCTAAGCAGAGCTTGTGTTATGGTAGCCAGACAACTGATAAACATACTTATATATTTCTAAATACAAATTACACCCAGACAACCAGAACAAATGATCGTGCTCATCCCACAAACATTTGTCCTGGATGGGAATCGAACCCACGACCTCCGGTATAGCAGTCAGGGTCACTAACCACTAGACCAACAGGCCCGTCAGTTTAAAACAATATTTACGATTTGGTTTTATAATCGCATTGGTACACTAGATGAACGACTGTTGTTACAATAAGTAAGAAAATTACATAGTCTCTTTGATAATAGAAAAATATGGACTGTGCCGTCCATATTTTTTAATATACTTTATCTATTTAAAGATTAACCTACTTCCTTGAATTCACAAAGTCAGTAGGTAAACTACTAAGGCACTACGATGCACACATGAAATACCAAAATTACACGTGTTTATAAAAATATATCCTGATGAACATCCATGTATATTAATGTATCCAGTACATTGTACTTTGCAGCGAATTTCAGCTAACCATGTCACGATTAAGTAAACAACATCTGTACAGCGAGTAAAAAAACTATTACCTATTTATAGATAGCTAAAACTGTGTTTTAAATCAGTTTTTATACGGATAATTGAATTGTTGAAGTAAAACTGTATAAAATGGATTCAATCGCGGTTTATTTAAACCTTTAACAGGCGCGAAAACGTGTGAAACAAAGCGTTTCAGGGCTAATAATAATTTTGGATTAAAATGATTATTAAGTTTCATGCAACTTATATTTTCCTTTAAATAATCTCTATAATTGAAATAAAACTACTTTTTACGGATTTTTTCGCGGTTTATATTGAGATTTCAGTCTGCCCGTGACCATGATACCTGCAAAGGTGTCGAAACGTCGGGACCTAAAATCTCAATATAAACCGCGAAAAAATCCGTAAAAAGTAGTTTTTTTTCAATGTCTAACATTCGCGTAAACCTAAGAAACCAATATAATCTCTATAATATATCCTTCTCGTTAATTACTTACGTCTTCACTTAATTCTGTACACGACGTTTACATTTACAATAATAATAATGATGATATAATTCAAACTTATCCTTCAAGTAAATTGCAAATACCCTCGTAAGTCAAACAACCCAATTCCATAAGCCACGTAAGTAAAGTCACGGGATTCAGCTAGTTAAACAAATACACCCGGTATAATTAAATGCCCCTTTTAACTCATATCTGTTACGTTGATTAAAATTTCACGTAGAGTTTCACGAATCTCGTGAAGGTTTTTGACTGGTTTCGATTACAGATTTGAACAGGTTTCATGCGCGTTTTATTTCATATCAACGGTTTTTCAGTCAGAAATTCTGATATTTTCATAATTTTGCATGCGAAACCAATGTATAAAGTTTATTATATTAACTGAATATTATATTTCATCTGCAATAAACTAAACAATTTGACATTAAATCCACTTTGTTTATTAACATTCTGGCGACGACCTCCGTGGTCGAGTGGCGTACGCACCGGTTTTTAAGGTGTCGCTAGCTCTGAGGTCCCGGGTTCGATCCCCGGACGGGTCAATGTAGAAACTCACTTTTCTACATTGACTCGGGTCTGGGTGTATGTTGTACCTTCGTTGTTTCTGAATTCCATAACACAAGTGCTAAATAGCTACTTACTTTGGGTTCAGAGCAATGTATGTGATTTTGACCGCATTTTTTTTTTTAACATTATATTTACCCACATTTAATATTTCACATCTCTATTTCCTTTGACATTGATAAAAGTATATTCAATTGAAAACTCAATAGCCATAAAATGTTTTCAATAGCGGCTTACGGCGACACCACTAGGTATCTTTCGAACAAAACGGAGCGGCGCAGATTGTGTGGGGCCCAGGACCGTGCCTTGCGGGAACCCGACCGTTCCTACATCTGTCGCAGTCGACGCGTAATGCACATTTAATCTCCCAACCACTTCAAAATCTGCCAAAATGCTTTATTGCTCTTGAACAAGTTCTCAAGCTGGTTCTCGGCGCTCAAGATAAAACTTTACAGGCATAATGAATCTTAATCGCGCCGCCAATTCCCAAAATTGTTCGAGAGTTTTGTTTTAAAAGAAAACTTGAATTTATCTCGTTTGCTCAGAATTAATTTTGTCTTTTGTTGTGCGTAATCGGTTACCTGTGACGGGTGTTCCTTTTTAATTTCATCTCATTTGTGTGTCATCTTTGATTGTAACTTTTGGATTATTTTTTAATTATATTATACAGAGTAAAATAATTATGGTCCTATTTAGGTTAATGGAAACTTTAAATATTAGATATCTTTAATCTAGATGTTAAATCCGAGCTTTTAGAGAACCAAAAAATTCAACAGTTTCTTTGTCTGCTGTTATAAAAACCGAGTCTTTAATGATACACACAAAACATTATCTATCACATCTATCCACATTATGTCAAGCTGACATAAAATTAAAACAAGTCTTACACTAAATCGTAACTCGAGTAAACCGTACCAATTAAAGTTGAACATAAATAAGAAATCAGAGATGGCAGCAGAAATCATCGACATAAAATCCAATTTAGTGTCTGAACAATAAAACCGAAATTCCATGTCGTGGATTCTTAGATCCCTAGATTTGGCTCGTCCGACTCCGCGCCCAGCAAACCGGCTGTCTCAATGGATTAGGGCTAGAAAACTTTTAATCCCCAATATCCTTTCTAGGAAATGAAGTTTAAACTCCGTACATCCGTAGCGTTGTGAATGAAATCGGACTTAAAGCCTTTGGGGACATAGTGTTTTTGAGCCAAAATGGAAAGTTTTGTTTTTAAACAACTGGTTTTTGTTTTGTTATTTATTATTGGATAACTTTTGGCTAGTTCTGTTGGCATTTGTTTAGTAAAGTCTATTTTAGGGGTTGGGGTATTTAGGTTTAGTACTACTTACATACGGTAAATGTCTTTGAAAGTTTAGACATTAGATATTTTTAAGAACGGCTTTAAGTTTATTTGCATTTTAGTATTCGGAAGTTAGTATTTTACTTATCGACTTTTAATGAATCAGTGTCGCCTGTCATCACTATAATCATGTCCTTAACAACTACAGTCCAACCACATTCATTTGTACGGAATTTCATTAATAATTGCGTGTTAGAACAGCATTCAGCATCGAGGGGCACCGATGCAATTAATGATGTTACCGCTCGAAGTAATCTAAGCGATATCAACACTAATTACATTAGCTACTAAGTAATCTCTGAAGGGAAAACTACCGGCGTTTGTTTATTTTCTAACGAATTTGTGTTTTGTTTTATAGCTAGCGTAGTTTATTTTGCTTTTTAACCGACGAAAAAAACGGAGAAGGTTCTCAATTCAACACGTATATTTTTTAGTTTTGAAATCGTAAATATGGATTTCTACTCTTACTTAGTGAACCTACTTTTATAAATAACTCAATATGTTTGGATGGTTTGAATCAAATTTGAGTTTTTAAATATTTTTGATACCATTTATTGCCGCATCGCAGGTATTCTTTTTAATTCACGACTGGTAAGAAATTTGTCCTTTAAGATTTTATAGAATTAATTCAAAAATAGTTAATAGAAAAAAGAAAGAAAGTAGTTAATAGAAGTAAAAAAAGTTTTAATTTCTAAAACTGTAGTTTTATCAGTCTGTACTGGCAAATTAATCTGTATTAATTGTAAATTACATAAAAAGCAGCAAGATGAAATACGTTCTCAATAATCTTAAAGCCCAAACTAGGAGAGTTCCGAAACTATGCAAGTTCCGGGTCCCAGGTCCGTCAATAAGGCTCTAATAGGGATTAGACCAGAACTCATCTCATTAGTTTGATTGCACGAATCTGCAGCAGTGTTGCGATCATGACATAGTTGTGCCCAAATTGATTTCCTTGTGAAAGCCTTAGGTAAGTCTCACAAATCAAATTAAGGTTCAAACTTGGGTTACGAACGCTTTGTCTTTACTAAATTGTAGTAATTTATTTGTGAACTGCTGTGTCTCCATACTTTTTTTTGCATAAATCTGGTAATAAAATATGCTTCGTGTGACATGTTTTATCTTGAACAATGCTATTTCCTATATCAACTTTCAGTAGAATCCCTCGATCAAAGGCATAGTTTCTGCAACAGCAATAACTTATACCCTTAATATCAAGCCGAACACCGGTTATTGCATTCTCCGCATCCAAAAATCCCAATGACGCTTATAAATAAAAACTTTTGATACAAACAGCGAACAATACACTAAAACGCGCACAATACGTTTAAAAAAGTTAAAAGTACACAATAATATCCCATTCTCAGTGCCGCTTTAAAGCAATAAGTCAGCCGGTATTTCACACCTAACATTTGCGTGCTATAGTACCTCTAAAGTGAGAATAAACAAGCTAACTTTTGCCATTCCACAATGTGGATGGGAGCCGGTTTTATTCACACCCCTACTCAAATTTAACTTGCCAGATTACATGACTGCACCAATGCTGCTTCTTAACTACGCTGCCGAAAAGTTTCGACGAGTGCCATAGACTATGCATCAAGAAGAAAAAAAAAACCAGGTGTAATTTATTACCGCCAAAAAAAACGTTTGGTGATTCGTAGTATGATAACTAAAAGTATTTAAGGAAATTAATGCATAACCGACGTAACACAAAACATTGGACATTAAAAGTTTCATCAGCGAAGAGAATGTTTAATTTATGGATTCTGCTGACAGAAATATTGCTCATTTGTATAACGTGAAAGTTTTCACCAATATGGAAACTTATTTATTACAGCAGGAGATATAATTACAAACAACTAACAACACTCGTGTTGTCACACTTCTTACGTTTTAAACAAACAACAAGATGGATTCCGTAATTATAATCCAGTAACGTTATACTTTGAACAAATTTTGTATTATATTAATGTCTACCTCAACAAGTTTCTGTAAATCGATACAATTTGTATTGTACTTTGTAACAGTCCCATTCAGATTTTAATTAATTGTCAGAAACTGCGGACCGTTTGATTGAAACAGTTCGAGGAACTTGTTTGACATTGTTTAGACAGGTTTCGGGAACAATCCGTGTCTATTCGGATTACAGGCTTCTTATAAGTATTCTGGATTAATCAGAATACGATTTGTCATAAAAGTTAGGGGTGTCTACTTGTAACTTGAACTGTGTATTAATTTTGTTTTAGATACAATTAATTTTGACACAAGTAAAGGTTTTTGTTTTAGGTGAATTATTGAATTATCAGATTCTATCCGCTTTTATTTTATTTGTGTATTATTGGATTTAACTTTATTAGGTACGTCACAAGGACTTAAAACGGACCAGTGTATTCACCAAATTTTTGTTGTTACCAATCGACTTTGAATATTTCATTTCATTCTATAATATACCTATATTTAACCTGATTTTATTTTACTTATTTGTTTCACTGTGAGTAGCAAAAATACCTCTATGTAATTATAATATGAAAACATGCGTAGGTGCTATATTTTACAATGCTTTACTTAAAAACCTTCTCTTAGAAAACCGTCTACTGACAAATATTAAATTTCATCAGACCTATTTTCATCATTTCTTCAAATTAAGTCTATAGAGCACTCCAAAATGCCAACTGAAAAAGCATATAAATCTAAACCCCTTAGGAATTTTCGGTAGTAAATTCAAAAGGGATTATAATACATGTTACACCACTTTGAAGTACCAACGCACTGAGAGGCCGATTTATATATGTCCGCAAACAATCTAATTTGCATGTACAAGGCAGACGGATGGCGTAATTTTCTCTGTCTCATATTGTATAAGGAGCTTACGGTTCTTATTAGGTGTTAGTTGATCGTCTCGAGACTGCCTCGAGGGTGTTATGCAGGATGTAAGGATTTCTGTGTTTTGTACGTTTATTTCCTTAGCGTTTGAGCTTTGTTATTTAATTTAAATATGCTTGATTTCTATTTACGATACATTTCATTTGTTATTCTCCTACAGTGTTCTTTGTTTTTAATGACTCTATAAATCTTTTTTTTTTGCACTTATCATGAACAACATAGGCATTATAAAGTACTTAACTAAACCCTACTACTAATACACAAACTAATAGCAATCCTATGATGATGTGTTAGTAACATTAGTTTGGGAAAGTAGCTTACAGACTAACAGCGCCATCTCTTAGCAGTTTTAGGAACTAAACTTTCCTTACATGTGGGTGAAGGATGAAAGGTTACGTTATTTGTAGTACATTGAATCGTAATAGGTAAGTTTGAATACTTGATAAACAAATACTTGAGGTGGGTTTCTTAGGGGATAAAGGTGAAATAGGCGGCGTGTTTAAGGAGTGATTTGTTTTAACAATAAATTAAAGGAAACAAAATATAATATTACGAGAAATAGGTACAATAAATCATGAAAATATATATCTGTCTTTTTACTAAATAGGTAACTATTTCTCCGTAAAAAATATACCGGGACGTTTTGTTATAAATACAAATGTGACAACATCCTCCAACAAATAAGGTTAGGAACTTATTTGTCCCGTAGTTCATCGGGATTTTCATATCAACATAATGTCATTTAGATACCTGATTTCGCAAGCCTTCATGAACGCGCGAGCGAGACGCAGGCACGCTGGCACGAGAGTAGAAACGGGACAGCGTGGTAACTTCACGTACAAGTTTAAAAGTTCAACTTTAGCACATTAAAAATTGACTTAATTTTTTTATTTATTGACTTAAAATTTTGTTATGCAACTTTGAATCTTATATCATTTGAAATTAGTGTTTATCTGATTGATATTATTTTGGATGTGGGTCCATGAATGCTGAAAGGTGACTGGCGTCCGGCAGATACGGCAAGCAACAGGCTGTCATAGGGGCGGAGTCTTCAGCTGGCGCGGCTGCGCATAACTCCATCCGTTGCTATGACGACGCCTCTTTCAATGTTTGTGATTGCGCGAAACTCCGGAGGTTTTTGAAGGAAACTTTTGCTTGTGATTGACGCGTAATGTTCGTAATTGTGTTCGCCTGTTGGCGGGCATTTAAAGGCTTTATTTATCGATGTGTGGCTTCGGCTATGATTTGCTCCTGTTATGAAATTTCATATTTGGGATATGATTTCGTATAATGATGAGGAAAATTCAGAGGAACCCGTATCCAAAAGAATATTTATTTATTTATTAGGTATACCAACAGCATAACATATATTGTGTGCAAAATATTTGTATCATTTGAATTAGGTTTTTTAAATTCTTTGTTGTTGCAATACTACATTGTACGCTTTACTGTTGATATACTTTATTATTATGTAATTTAAATAGTGTACAATAAAGAATATTCTATCTATCTATCTATCTACAGCTACCACCAATCATTTTTTTTCTATTTAAGTGAAAACGAATACTATCCCAGCAACAATAAAATTATCTTTCACTTCAAAAAACAATCTTCACAGTATAACAGAGTTACAAAACCTCACTTTTTAACATTAGTGGGGTCAATGTCACGTTGAAAGTGAGTGCAGCGTTACGGCTTACTGGCCACCCCACTAAGAGCACTGCGCTATAAAGTTCAGTTCTCACTTTGAGTAAGAGCCTCTATCGTATATACGTAAGTATGTTCATTTTGCAAGGGTACGGTTTAAATGATTGTTTTTCAAACGTGAGGAATTGTATACATTTAGAAAAATCTATATCTTTGGAAGACTTTATGTACACTTTTAATAAGATTCGTGTTTAAATTAAATGAGAGCTTAGAATCTTAGCTTAAATATAATAATATAATATAATATTCCGGGACAACTCACACACGGTTATCTGATCCCAAGCTAAGCAGAGCTTGTGTTATGGTAACCAGGCAACTGATAAACATACTTATATATTTCTAAATACATACATATTATAGATAAATTACACCCAGACAACCAGAACAAATGATCGTGCTCATCACACAAACATTTGTCCTGGGTGGGAATCGAACCCACGACCTCCGGTATAGCAGTCAGGGTCACTAACCACTAGACCAACAGGCCCGTCAAAAATAGGATGACATAGGTACCTATATCTCTATATTTTTATCTGGTTTAAGATCTTTATTTCTCATAAGAATACAATGATTCACTTATTGAGAAACTAAATTTACAATATTAGGTATCTTATTAATCGTACAGAAACATCGAAATTAAAAGTAAACTTATAAAAATATTTATGAAGGTCGGCGATCGCAAAATTGCTTGCCACCAACCAAATAAACACAGATCTAGAGTAAACGTAACATACTAGATGTGGCATGTTGTACTTGATTAGTTGTGCATTTTATACTTGATTAGTTGTTTGTTTGTAAAATATGACAATCGTAAGCCAAATTCGCTCAAAGATTCAAATGTGATCTTAGAAAATTGATGTTGACCAATGTGTATTATCAAAAAATAAACCACCTTATAAAGCAATCGTGCTAAATCGACATAAAATATTTTGATATATAATGAAATTTCCTCTAAATCCCAGGGCAAGATTCCCATTATAATTTATAATTTCAACATAATGTTTCCATTACAGAAATACTTAAAGTTGATCTCAGCTTTGATGGCGGATCAAAAACGTTTTTACCTTGACAAGAAAACAACGATTCATTACCGTTTATCTGAACCTGATACCGGCATGATAGCGTTTAATTAAATACGGTAATCCTTACTTGGGTTACAAAAACAATGGGAGAAGTTGTAAGCTTGTTTTTTTTTCTCTAATTAACTCGGTGTCGTGTACTCAAGGAGATCTTTATCTAATAGGATTAAAATGTATTAATGTCTATTTTTAGATTGTTTTTCAATTATATTTTTTACGACTTTTTTTTAGATACGTAATTAGCCTATTTCTGTATTGTTATTGGATTCTCTCTTCTTTAATCCCTTCATTAATTATAAATCTTTCTCTGGTACTCTTAATGGCCATTATAATGTGAAATTAATTTAACATTTATTTCCCAACACCAGTAGGAATACTCGTAAGTTTTCTTAATTTTTTTACTACTTAGTAATCAGAGTCCTAAACTTATATCCTAAACTGAGCTAAAATAGCCACATAATATTCATCAAATAAGATTCAGTTATCAAAAGCGTAAAATAAGCAGACAATTTGAGGTTAGCAAATTCACAGTAAACGTTTAACTTCAAACAATTATAAGTTGCAGTCAAACCAGACAACTTCTTAAATATTTAGACTAAACTTGTTTCCATTCCAAAGTACTAGTAAACACTAAATAAACTCATTCCACAAAGATTGCAATATAAACTTAGTACATCAAATGTTTTAGCGTTCATTAAGATGTTAATATACTTGTAAGTTGTACATTGCTCGTTTTGTACGAGATTTTATAACACAACTTCACCTGTTACTGTCAAGGTACGCGGTACAAGTAAAAAGTGTCGCCTGAAGGTGGAGTCGGGGAGAATGGCAGTGGTATGTTTGTATTACTTGGTTAATTTAAGCATATAGTACTTTAAAGTGAAAAGTAAGAGCAACTATGCTTGTTACTTCGTCGTTTAAGTAAATCTTCATTGATCTTTTAGTAAAAGCGTAACGGTTGAGCTGTTGTGTTTTTGAGCCAAGTCAGAAATTATGGCCATCTAAATAAAAAAAACATAAATAAAAATACTTCATCAAATTACCTCATATTTATGTTTGTTGCAAAAAAAACGTTAACGTTAAAGTTTCATTCGTTATCAAATTTTATAGCTACGTTAGTTTCAATAACCAAAACAAACCGGCCAGCCATCAACACTATTCCGAGCTTAGGTAATTCTAATTCACGACTTCAATTTGTACAAAACGCAGTACGTGACTTCAAGCTATCCGAACTGATCCCACAGGGACACCAATTCCCAGTAATATCCCGCAGCACGCAACACTAACAAACAGAATCCCAACAATCCTTCTAAATCAAGTCAAGTAAAAAATAACTTGTTCTAAGTTGTTTTTAAGACTGTGTCATTAAACCCGCGGTTACCCCCGGGTTGTCCAGGTAAGATTGCACTAGTCTGAACCTTAAAGGGGAACTTTCTTCATGGCCGATAAATTACTGAGTCACTTTTACAGCTCAGGAGAACATACGGCGAAACTTTCACGTGACCCGTCCAAGTTGTAGCGAGATAGCGGGGCGTGTTTTAAAATTTGGATTTGTGACAATTTTGCATTTTTTTATTGCTATTCAGTTTTATATTGACCTTTGTCGTTATAGATTTACGATTTGGGGACAGTTTTAATTTTAACAGATTGCTGATTGAACTTTTTTCTATTTCTTTGAAAATTAGAACCAATTAAATAATGTCAATTATTTTAGCAATTCAAGGAAAATTAATAAAAAATAATAGTCACTTAGGTACTACAATGCCTGATTATTAATTATTTAATTTATTCTCCATAGTATTATTTTAAGTGCTGCGTGTGTTTTACCTACCAAAAACCGGTACACCAAAAGTTCGCTACCCCTCGCTCACTCCCACCGCATGCACCACTACATAAGCCCCAGTTGCATTAAGTGGATAATCCCTGAGTTCATACTTTCATCTGTTTAATGGATGCAGTGAAACCCATATATTGCCGTTAGGCGCTTTTTATGCGCTCCATGGCGGTATTGAGTATATAACCGCTTTGTTATGGCTATCGCTTTGAGGATTAGCTTCGTCACCGATTCTGGTGAAAACCAAAGGGGGTTAGAAAGTTGCAGGTTTTAGGTATAACAATTTCGAGTATTGTGTGAAATTTATTTTGATGGTATTAGTGGGAATAAAGCTAAATTGTATCAATAGTTTGTTAAAGCCATAACAATAATATTTTCTTGCATGTTGCCGAATGAAATGGACTGCATTCCATTTAATGTGGAAAGTTCTAACAGTATCAGACAGTTTCATTACTTACCTTATGATTCTATTTTCATTATTTGTCAACCAGTAAAAAAAAATATTATACACGAATACACAAAAACCGGTTATTTATACAAAAGTGTTTTAAAGACTCGTTAAATTCATATTTCCGACTACATTGTCGAATTTGATAAACAAGGAATTATATTATTATATTAAATAGTTCTGCATCCATAGTATGCTTCATTTTCCTAGTTATAAAGTCCTTCCTAACTTCATATTAGTTGTCTGCCGGTGCACAGCATTAATTTATCAAACGTCAGAGCGAGACAAAATCGCAGCAAGGAAACGAGTGGATATATGAATTTGATGCCATTTTTGTGTTATCTTAATCATATTGGTTTCTTAGGTTTACGCGAATGTTAGACATTGAAATAAAACTACTTTTTACGGATTTTTTCGCGGTTTATATTTAGATTTTAGGTCCCGACGTTTCGACACCTTTGCAGGTATCATGGTCACGGGCAGACTGAGATGGCGTTCGTCTTGACAGTAGATGTTGCTCGTTCTACCTTCATATTTTAACTAATTATTTGAGTTCCGACCTACGCAATATGAGCTCACTGTGTCTTGATGTCTTGCAGCGCTGCTCTTGGGTTTGGCCTTGAGTTTATGTATTATTGGGTCCCAAGTAGGTGATATCTTCCAGCCATCTTCTCTATTGAAATTAGGGTGTTTTTTAATTTCAAAATCTAAATATAAACCGCGAAAAAATCCGTAAAAAGTAGTTTTATTTCAATTATCTTAATCACCCAAAAGTTTTTGTTACTGAAATTAATAGCTAAGAATTGTTGAAAACTTATTTTTTATACTGGAATGATGATTTAGTAAGCGATAAGATGTTTGCACGTCTTTGTGATATATAATAATAATAATATACTTAATAAATATGAACAACATCTAATACATTGCTCTGAACCCAAAGTAAGTAGCTAAAGCACTTGTGTTATGGAAATCAGAGACAACGAAGGTACCACATACACCCAGACCCGGTAGAAAAGAGATTTTCAACATTGCCCCGTCCGGAGATCGAACCCGGGAACTCAGAGCAAGCGACACCTTGAAAACCAGTGTTTACGCCACTCGACCACGGAGGTAATCATATATGTATACTTCATTTGCCAAAACATGATTTAAAAGACATCACTTCATAAAAGGAATATTGTAACACCATACAACATTACCATGTCTATACATAAACATGAAGATCTTGCCTCAAATACATCTGAGGGACAAGTGTATTGTGATCTATTCCCGAAGATTTGCGAACAAAGGTATTGCAACCACAATATAGATGCCGAAATGCACAGAAAACACATTTACTACAATCTATCATGCCGGATTTGTGGATTCCGTATGTCATAGCGAGCGCCCGAGTCCTTGCTAATGTCGTCTAAAGAACCTTGGGACGAAGGAACCCTAAATATTAATCAACATAGTTTTGATTAATTAAAGTTTTGAACTGATTTTTGTGAATAATGATGTTCTTTCTTTAATGTAATTTGGGTTGTTTACTCTGGGTACATGTGACACTTCAAGATTTGAATATTGTGGTTTTGTTGCAGTTCAGATGTTCAGTTAGGGAAACCTGAGCGGTGGATCTAGACTAGACTACTTACAGTCTTAAAGTATATAAAATAAAACATTTAACAATTTATCTAGACTAGTAAAGTTATTTAAACGATCATCCCAGCATCTTCTCTTACTTTTTTTTCGCGACTGTCCGAAGCACTAGCATACTTGCGATATTTTTCTTCTGAGCCTTTTATTATATTTAAAATACCCCGTGTATACTTTTACCGGCTTTTAAAAGATATTTTCCGATCCCGTGTTGATTCCTTCCAACTCAAACATCAAATTCTGCGAACTTACCTGTGAACAAAGAAAAAAAATATTAGCCTTCTTAATTGTTTTGGGGAAAATAAATATTTTCGAAGCCCTTTGTTTTCTTTCAACATTTGTGTTTTCTTTTAAAAGAAACGTTAAATTACGTTTTCTATTATTGAATTCTACGTTAAAAGTCAATAAGTATATTCGAGAAAACAGGCTTATTAAGTAGAGTTTTAAGGAAAACAACAACATTTTAGACAAAAGTAATAAACACAATCAAAGACAAATTATTTATTTTTTTGTCACATTGGGTATTGTGTAAAATGTGTAGGTGTTTATTAGCCTCCTACTACTTAATTTTCCGTAAAGTAAGGACAAGGCTTTATTTAGCTTTGTTTACTCGTTATAAAGAGAAACTAACCCCGAATATTGAATCACCGGTTAACTTTAACACATTCTAAAATGTCATTCAGTCACTAATTTATCACTTTAAAGTGACCGTTCAGTATTAGGCCAATAGCCACTAAAAACAATTATAAATAGCATTTAGAAATTACCACAAAACCAAACTTTAGAGAAATTATATGAATAATTTTAGTTTAACATTAATAAATCATTGGACATAATAATTGACGGGGAACGGCCAAATTAAAAGCATCATTTTCTCTACCACAAATAACATAGTCCGTAATTCAAAGCCCAATTCTAACTATGTAAACAGTGTACACATTTAGCTGAATGCAAATTGAACCCAACCTCAAAAACAGAAACGCTAATGAGGGAAGCAAATAATAATTATTCGTGTAGCTAGGATTGTTATAATTATAATTTTAACATTTAGTAGCACACACTGAATATTTTGCTGGCGTCGACTCATTTGTTATGAGCTTATTAGCGTACCGAGTGAGCTCAAGATGCGTTGTCTGGGAGACCGTAAGATGGTTACTAGAAGTGATCCGATACAAGAAATCCGATTGAATTATTATAAGTTTAAAAATAAAAAAGGATTTTTTCTTAAATCAATTATTTGATGATGCTTTCTGCGCAAATTAAAAAGGATTATCATAAGTTCTGTTTTTGTGTTTACCTTTCGTTAGACAAATTCATAATTAATTGTTTAGGATAGTATTTTTGATTTCAAACTTGTTTTTACTGGAAAGTATTATTTTTTATTAGTGCATTTTTTGCAAACAACAGGTAAATATACAATTAATTGTATAAGTATGTCATATTTATAAGTATAAGAATATTTGAAATCTAAAACACAATAGCCAAAGTCATTTCCAGTAGCATAGTTCTACGTGTATGTTTCAAATGACTCCCGTCGTGATTGTGAACAGTTTGCATATCATTGTAATTGTCCGGAGGGATCCCCGACGCCCTTAGATACAAATGGTCTACTAGAATTTACCGTTTTCTTTATTAACATATTAGGTTTCTTGTTAATAATTTGACGACCTCCGTGGTCGAGGGGCGTACGCACCGGTTTTCAAGGTGTCGCTAGCTCTGAGGTCCCGGGTTCGATCCCCGGACTGGTCAATGTAGAAACTCACTTTTCTACATTGTCTCGGGTCTAGGTGTTTGTGGTACCTTCGTTGTTTCTGAATTCCATAACACAAGTGCTTAATAGCTAGGTACTTACTTTGGGTTCAGAGCAATGTATGTGATGTTGTCCATGTTTATTATTATTTTTATTTATAAATGACAAGGATTTTGATGAAAAGCTTATCCGCAAATTATGCCGTATGTAACTAAGGAAAATTCTGGTAAATGTGATGAAATTATAATCAATAGGCATCTTAAGATTTATGAACATTATTATCAGTATTAATTTCTACGTAAGATAAAAACAGTTGAAGATATATAATGAAAAAATATTTACATAGCTCAATAAATTTTACTCTCACTCAGTCTTACCTCAAACATACTAAACCCAATACCTAGAATACTTAAAAAACTAAACAACACTGAAGGTTATATGCGTTAATAATTACAAAATCTAGCCTACTAATAGCATTTACTTACTACCTAACCTACCTAAAAATATATTTTATAGCATATCATTTGCTGTGAACTGTGAAGCGACCTGAATAATAATATGATAAACTGCACCAATAACTGCAACCGCATGAATATAATGACTCCATAAATATAACAATGTAATTCCATTAAAACTTGATTGCATCTCCGTAACGAATTAAGTGCATCGGCAGGTTGTGAAACCCAGGAAGGAATCAATTATTGTGGAAAATGGGTCATACTGCAGCCTATTATATTATATAGGCATAATTTAATAATGTATGCTAGCGGTGCCCTACTACTAAATGCTTTATTTTTCTCTAAAACTTCTTCATGTTGTATGATGTCTTTGGTTTTATACAATTTGACGGGCCTGTTGGTATAGTGGTTAGTGACCCTGACTGCTATACCGGAGGTCGTGGGTTCGATTCCCACCCAGGACAAATGTTTGTGTGATGAGCACGATCATTTGTTCTGTCTGGGTGTAATTTATCTATAATATGTATGCATTTAGAAATTTATAAGTAAGTTTATCAGTTGTCTGGTTACCATAACACAAGCTCTGATTAGCTTGGGATCAGATAACCGTGTGTGAGATGTCCAGGAATATTATTATTATTATTACTTATTAATTTTGTTTTTAAATATACTAAGACAGTAACAAAATGACGTTTAGTGTGTGTCATTATAAGTATACATGTAATGAATAGACTAAAAACACTCAAGTCTAAATACAATTTGTTACAAAACTTACAGTAAATCAAATTAAAAAACTGGCCAAGTGCGAGTCGGACTCGTGCACGAAGGGTTCCGTACCACCGTCGTATGAGAGCCCCCCTTAAATATTCATTTTATGTGGTTTATAAAGCGGCGTATTTGTTGTTATAGCGGCAACGGAAATACATCATTTGTAAAAATTTCAGCTTTCTAGCTATCACGGTTTATGAGATACAGCCTGGAGACAGACAGACGGACAGACAGACAGTGGAGACTTAGTAATAGGGTCCCGTTTTACCCTTTGGGTACGGAACCCTAAAAATCATCATCATCGCTTAGCTTTTTCCCAATCTATGTTCAATCAACCATTTCTTTTAAAGTTCACCTAGATACTTAAAATACACAACAGTTTTTCAGAATATAAATTTCATAAAAAATACCTAGAAAACATATTATTATTATTATTATGTATTTCGTTACAGCCACGCATATCGTTATTTCTCCGTAACTCCAATTCTATTTGGCGCACATTTTTGAAGCACACGCGAGATGTTTATGTATGTTTGTGTATACTATAGACATAGTTGTACTGAAATCAGGACATAGTGCCGCGTTTTCGTGGAATTCGGTTGAGACACACGGCGCTGAAGTCAGGAATAAAATCGATTGTAGAAGTCGATTTTAAATACGTGATTGAATTGAAATAGAAATCGTCATTACCTTATTTACATTAGCAACTTAAGCAGTTAATAACCACTGTAGTGTAAAAAAAAATGTTTTGCTTATATACTTGAAAATATTTATTTCTTGGGACTCAATGTTATATTATGAGTAGTCTGTTACTTATACCATCTATAAATATTTTTATCTATTATCAATTTTGCTTGCATTTCCTTTCATTAAATAAAATTCAAGAACGCAAAGCTCATGATTAACTAATCCTATGAGAAAGCTATCATCTCTGTAGGGAGTAGATTACTAAGACTCCATAACTCTAACATCAAAACATACAATCATCAGTATTACGTGTACCGCCATATTGGCGAGTGACGTCACAATTCTAGGAACCTCACAGCGCCGTATGTGTGATACTGAAGCAATAACTTAAGGCATCGTTAGTGCGCTTTGAGTCGTCACTTATTATGTTACCTTACATAAAGAACATTCATTAGTGTCTTTGAACCCCTGGGCAGTTAAATATATAGGTAATAGGTTGTGTTTTACCTTATTCCAATGGAGTTTGAAGGATCACAGTATGGGGGATTGTTACTTAAGTTAAGTGTTGTTAATTTGTTTTGATTTTCCATATTATGTTAATCATCTTGTTTGTCAATGTGAATTGATCCATAATTGGTTTCCATTCTATACACAACTAAGTCAATAAACGCATAAAACTTAGTACGAAATAACAACAAAACTTTAGTACCTATAACTAAACCAAAATAATCTTAAATCTCAACTTCAAAACTTCCAACTAACGCAGTCTTAACCCTAAAATCCGTCCTAAAATTAACCTAAACGATCCAGCAATAAAAATCTTAACCACCAATGTCTCAACTATTCAGAAGCAGTAAGACGTATCGCGTATACCCATTCCGTTCCCGTGTCTTTCAACTTGAAACTGTTTTATGGTACGAACGTGAGACCAAGGCACACTTAGCCAGTCGTAAATCTAGCCAGACGATATACCTAGTTTATGTACTTACACTTTGTTATTTATATATGTACCTACATATTAACAGCTTTTGTGGTTTTTATGGGACGTTAAGACGACATGGATTTAAAAAGGATAAGAGATTTAAATTTTATGTTGGCTTGCTAAATGTGGCTGGGTTAGTTACGATGGCTGTCTTTAATTTATTAAGTCTAGCCTGACAATAATACTGAAGATAAACTTCTTAATTATTTGGAAACAGACCTTTAATTGAGGTTATTTCTTTAAACTATATTTTTGTAAGTAGGAATAGAAGTATTAAGAAGATAGCAAGCTCAAAATATTTAACTCACTCAAAACACTGCACTTCATGTAAAAACTTCAATTAAAATTTATAAAGTGTTGAAATAAAACTACTTTTTACGGATTTTTTCGCGGTTTATATTTAGATTTTAGGTCCCGACGTTTCATTAAAATATGAAGGTAGAACGAGCAACATCTACTGTCAAGACGAACGCCATCTCAGTCTGCCCGTGACCATGATACCTGCAAAGGTGCGAAACGTCGGGACCTAAAATCTAAATATAAACCGCGAAAAAAGCCGTAAAAAGTAGTTTTATTTCAATGTCTTACATTCGCGTAAACCTAAGAAACCAATATTTATAAAGTGATTTCAGAAGGCACCTTGGTATCACATAGTATTAGTTCATGTGTCTATATCTAGTCATTTAATTGTCCTAATTAGGAATGAATTAGTGTCTATTATTTGCCCTGATGGTAATCGAATTACCATAGATGAGTGTCATATTAGTAATCTGATTAAAATAGGCTTGAGGTTAAGTGACTATGACTGATATAATTATAGCTTACACAATACACATGGAAATAAGTATATTTGTGTTTTATATTTGCATCTTTTGTATAAAGAAATATAAATAACTTGTTACTGGTACTACAAATAAAATTAAACTAATAATAACTTTTATAACGAAACCTCTGCAAGGTACATGTCACATCCTACGCATTAGCGTAGACTAGTATCCGTAACGTATACGTGTTATTTTCTGTATGACTTTAAACATCATCAGAGGAGTTGACGACCTCCGTGGTCGAGTGGCGTACGCACCGGTTTCAAGGTGTTGCTAGCTCTGAGGTCCCGGGTTCGATCCCCGGACGGGTCAATGTAGAAACCAACTTTTCTACATTGCCTCGGGTCTGGGTGTTTGTGGTACCTTCGTTGTTTCTGAATTCCATAACACAAGTGCTTTAGCTACTTACTTTGGGTTCAGAGCAATGTATGTGATGTTGTCCGCATTTATTAATTATTACTATTTATTATTAAACAGTCATGTATAAATCGCTAGTGTGCTACAAATGCCTATTTAGTTTTTGTGTTCATTCTAGCAACAGAACTGCCTACATTAACACCCAATAAAACTGTTCACAAAAACAAAACACAAATACCCGAAACCTACAACTTTACAGTAATGTTAACAAGAATAAATTGGCTGGCGCACTCGTGAATCGTTTTTTAAAAATTGCCAGAATCTGCCTACCTCGCCGGTTGCGGTGTGAAACGAAAAAATCGCAGGTATCGGCGGAAAGCCGACGGCTTCAATTTTATTCACCTTTTTGGAAGGCATCGAATGGACTGCCGAACAGTTATTATTGTGTTTTATAGAGGAAAAGTAATAATGCTGATGCCATGACTGAGCTCTTTCGTAGGGATATATTTTTTGTTTATTTTCAGGTGAAAGGAATATTACATTTTGATTGCTTTTGAATCATGATACTGTTATTGATTTTGTAATTTTGGCATATTAAATGCAGAACCTCTGATTGATACATAACATGAAATAAATTACTATGATTTGCACCAATTTCATTCGTTATGCTTATGACACAAACAGTGGCTACAACAAAAAAACTTATCAAGGAACATGACTTTTCATATATATTATGTATGGACGTTTAATTATTCATTTATTATTTTCCGTGATTTACACTAAAATATATACCAATTATTTCAAACTCTTCCCCAAGAAAAAGTAATACAGCTTCCGAATTCGATTCTAAAATCGGCAAGGTTCGGGCGCGTTCGGCTTTCTTGATAAAATGTTGCTGACGTTATTTCTCCACACTTCGCCTACACAGTTTACCGCAGTTAACATTTTTACCTCACATACAGGGACGCTATGTTTTTTTTCTCATATTAGGTTTTGTTCGGTGGGGAAACTTGTTTTTACATCGTCGTGAAGTACTTAGTTTTTTGCACTGGTTAACCGCTTCAATTTTTTTATAAATGTGCAAAATATTCAACTGACATATTTTGTAATGTCCATTACACCGAACACACTTTATTTTTAATTTTATTTTCAGCCATTTATTGCTATTCATTGTTAGATATCATTTGAAGATTAGCTACAAAACATTCTCTATTTATTTACTACATAATTGATGTGGCTCACATCACGTCGGGGTCACCAGTGTTGTGCGTGTTCTGTGTACGGTGAGATAAATAAAGGAAACGTGACTTTAATGAAATAAGTGTCTTTAATTATGATTCCACAATACTTCGTTATGACTAACTACGTACTAGGTATACGTCGAGGCAGGGCGGTGTAACGTAAGCGACTGGCGAGCCGATCGCCCGCGCTTCCATACATCACCAAGAATGCAACTCAGCAAACCGCGGTTACTAAGCCGCCACATAATTATTATTTATCTCTAAGTCCGTCCCACACATTGGAAGTCCGTATAAATTTTTGCGAGATGTGATGAATAGAAGGATCCTTTTAAAGATTTTTCTTTATATCCTTTTCGCAGGTTCTGTTTCGGTCAATTGCTACGTGTTTTGTGGGTAGTCGTGGGTGACCGCTCACTTAGTATGTTTCTTTCTTTCTGTATTGAGGGTTTTATGAAGCAGTCGGGTTTTCGATACATACTGAAGCCTTTTTACTGATGGGTAGAACAGGTTGATTTAAAATGGAGTATGTTTGTTTTTCTTTTCGTTCCGCTTAAGAATGTGTAAAGTATGTTACTCGTAGTACCATTACTATGACAATTGTCTGCTGCGGCAATTATTAGTACGTACGCCAACTAACTCTAGTAAAAAGTCAATTTAATTGGCACTACAAAAACTTTTCCGGTTTCACAAATCGTTTCAATTCCGTAAAAGAAACTAAACTATCCAGTTCCTGCAAAAGCTCTTAGTTAATTCACAAATTAAGAAAATGGACTGAACGACAGGCTCTAGTTAATTCAACAGTAATCGTTCGAACCCCGCGGGACCAACAAGCGGTTTTATGGATAGCTGAAGCACGCGGCTCCACTTGAACAGAGTTACATTTAGTTTCTTAGACTTAAAGTAATCTATGTCAATTGGAATAGTGGTTAAATAATGTTAAGAAAATTATTTGTACTGAAGTACGAATATTTTCCAGACGCATAACTTAAAATTTTAATTTTGGGTGTGAAAAATGTGTGTACAATACACATGGATAAAAGCTGATGATAATAAAAGACTAAGCATTATTTGATGTCGCAATTATTATGTATTTACGAAATATGTAACCTTCAAGTTTTAAACTTTATTACGAGAAAATAAACATTTATTTTGTTTGAAATCGAGTACCTAAGTATAAACATGAGGGCTAGTTGTGTTACCTGAATAAAATTCTCTTTCCTCAAGCTTTTCGAAATCTAGCATTGGAAAGCAAAACCACAGATAAAAACCTGTATGTTTTGCCTGTATGCAACATTATTTATGTCAGCTAAGATAAACAAAGCTTTAACAGAATTTTATCTTTGAGCAAGATTTAGTTATGGAATATATGACAGTCTTACATTTAATAAACAGCAACAATACTGTAAATAGTCAGAGGCCGTCTACTATTAAATTATACCTACTATTTAGTTATTGTTAGTAGGTATTAATCACGTTTGAAACTCTTTAAACAAAAAGGAGGTTGAACATATTGAAAACTGATCCAAACTTCACCACGTAGGTTCATTGTAAACTCCGCGGCATAAAAATTTTCATAATGCCCCTGGCAGCTGATGCAATATTAAATTTTAAATATCGAACGCTTGTGTCGCCCGACATTCAATTTGCCGCGAAATCTCTGTTCGAAGCCGTTGAACACACGACACTAAAATAACGGTTTTGATGGCGGTTGCAGGCGGGTGATTTAAAAGATCGTAATGTTCTTAATGGCGTTATACGGTTTTACTATTGTCTCGCGTGACGGTTATTTGAGTTTAGAAGTGTTGGCTTCGTTTATAACCGTTTATTGATAGAATATTTTATGGGGCTTATGCTTGTCGTTTCAATAATTATGTATAATCGAACACTTTCCAACACTTGCTGATTTAAAATGCCCTTCCGTTTTTACGTTTTCGACAAAAGCAACTCATATTTACGAAGTCAGACGTACGTAACAACCCCAGCGCTTACATTCATGTGACCACGTTGCCATAAAAAATAAGGATAATGTGTTACTATGACTATATAGATAATATAGCTCATTTGTAACGCTAAACTGCTTTTTTATGTGCTAGCCGGGGAAGTAGCATAGATTTATAGTTATGACAACGTTATATTATGCCTCATTGGTCTCTGGCTGCAGACGCGACTGGAAAGCATGGGCCATAATTTAAATGGACTGGTTTGCGAAAAATATTATTTGGTGTTTTCTTGTTATAGTTGTCAAAATATAAAAGGTCCGTTTTGACATTTGAGAAAGACCCTAGAATGTAACTTGGAACGAAACTACATTACTAGTTACGTCGCGATGACAAATGTCAAAACGGACCTTTTATATTTTGACAACTTTAGTAAGCGATTTTCTCTCACAATGTCTGATATAAATTCGTATTTCATAATACTATCTACTACTATACACGCATACTTTATAATTATTTTATGTTCAACATAAAGAGAAGTTTCACAAAATATGAACTACAGCAAATATGGTGTTTAAATGCACCATATTATTTTATTTGCTACCAGGCCAATAATAATTGGTCTGGAAATTATGTAAATATTATGAACCAAATAAAATAATCAAGTGGACACAATTAATTACGCGAGCAATATGATTAACGATAATTAATAGTAAACAAGGGAACTAATTAATAAAGCAAATATTTCAGGTGGAATTTGGTTGTGATGACACTTGTGATCTGGCTTAATAGCATTATTAATTATGTGGCAAAATAATATTTATTTTATTTTTAATGTACTTTGGAGTTGATTCAAATTTTGGTCTCTTACAAAACTATAACACATAACAAATACATTATATACTCTTGTATAGTTTATACCTAACTTTTATAATTGTGGGCGCACGTTTTTAAGACACATTCTGTATAAATAAGGTATAATAAAGACGATTTCGGTAAAAAAAATATAATGTTTTTTATCTTCGTCTAATTTTCCTTTAATTACCTGTTTCTTGACTGAAGTACATATTTACCTGCGATCAAACTCCCATTTTCGTACAAGGATAAAACATATTTTTCCACAACCTATTAGATCAATCGGTCGATAGAGAATCCCTAAAGTTTCTTGATACGAAAAAATCAAAGAGCATTTTTCTCTGGCCCACATAAAAGAAGCACTGATCAAAATTCAAAAGATTTTCCTCGAATGGAGAGATATTGTGGAAATACCTCATATTAAAATGTAATAAAATTTTCCATCGCTAATATAATTCTGTGGCGTGGACCCGGCCTAACGTTGGCAACACATACGCTTGTGAATTCGCGATTTATGTACAATATTTATTTTCGCTTAAATTGGATTGAAATGGAGCGTTGTTTACTTTCATTTTATTTACAACCTAAGGTTTACTTAAGGTCTATGTTTGAGCAACTAAACGTTATTATCTACGTAATCGGTTTCATAATGTACCGATCGTATCAACTAGTATTATCTCTGCAACAAACATTTCCGTCGATAAAGTAATTACATCGGAAACCGAACCAACAAAATTCTTGACCCGCACCCTCAACGTAAACCCAATATTTGTCCAGACAAGCAACAACCTCGATTAATATCTTCAAGTTATTTTTAAAACACCACTACATCGCCCAAGTGCCCTCACTATTTATGTCAACAAATTAAACAGAGTCGGCGGGCACGTACGCAATAAAGCTTCCTATGTACACACAGGACTCTCGCAATGTCCGCTGGCGGCGCCACCGTCGACCAATCGATAGCCGACCGGTTGCCTAGCAACGATCATGTTGCAAAATAAACAATCAGATTCGGGCCCCTGTCTAGAACAAATTTACTTAGTTATTTTATTACTTGTGTCAACATTTTAGATCGATATTATTTGATTATTTACTCATCGCTGGAGTAGGTAGCATGTTTTTTTGATATATTTTTTTATTGGTGCGTAAGTTAAGATGGTGTTGTTACCTGCGTGCACTCCCGAACAATGTGGGAAAAACTTTCGGAATTCTTTGAAGAAACCAAGTCCCAACTATCCTTATGGATACAAGACGAAAAAAGCCAGGGTGGTCCCTGCGTTCACCATACAAGGTAAGGTCAATATAATATCTAACGATAGTGGGTATATTGCTTGACCTGTAGAATTCCTTTGTGTATCAATGAGCTCCCATTCAGTTTCGTTGAAGGCTATCAAATATAAAAAACAACAGTACAGCAACAGCTTGCCAATCCATCAACAAGCCTGCTACAAAAACTCCCTCAATTTGTCAATAAAATCGAAATCAGGCAGAAGACATGAATTTTGAGCGCGTGTTTGGGACCAATTTGGGGCAGTAGGTTACTATGATAATCATTTAGTAGGTAGCAAACCATCGCTGTCTTTGTTCAAAGCATTTATTCTAACACGATGTAGGATTTGATCAGTCTGTGTATTTTCCTCTTCAAGACAGTATCTTGCTTTTCTTAGTGTTTTGTTACTTTATAATTTTTTCTTAAGTTATCATCAACAGGAATTTCTATAACCTTATGTTCAGGTTATACATCAAATACATTAAAATGCTCACTCAATATTTTAATGTTAGTTGTTGGAATCTAATCTACATCCCCTGAGTAATAATTATGTCCATTTAGGCCCTTCCATCCGCCCAAGCACTTTTCATGTCCTTACTATTAACATACCAAAGAAGCTTGAGTATTACAACGCATGTCCTATCTACAGCTATGCAAAAGAACACCAGAGTGGTCCCACCACCAAAATGCGGAGTCTTCGACCCTCTGCCACCTCGTCCGACAATGTTCAGGAAGTGTTACCAGCGGGGCGAGTTCCCAGTCTGCATCGAGTTCACTAACTTCGGCAAGAGACTGTCTTGGAAGGTAATTTTTTTTTTTTTTTATATTTGAGTTACTTCATTGTTTTGAGTGGGTATTTACAACACCGTTGATGGGTGACTTTCATTGTTTAACTGTACTACTTTCTGTGTGACATAGTCAGCCGAAGAGTTTGCATTATCTCAATCATAAACTATTACTACCAGAACTGCAGGCTTTAAAGTTACTTTGAGTACCTACCTTTTTTTTATTATGTGTTACTTTGACTTTTTGAAAAGGAAATATATGACTTACGTAAATACGTTTGTTCTATAAAAAACCTAACCTGGTCACTTTATCATGTACCAATTAACGGAAGTACCATAGTACTTTCCATGTGTTTTCCGGTACTTAACATAATTGTGCGTAGGTGATGCCTACTCAAAACTAGTGTTTGCGTAGGCACTCAATGACCTAAATTTACAGTATGACATGAAAAATGAGGTGTCCACCTTAGCTTTTGGACATATCAACAAGCGTTGAGTACTCGAAATAATGTATTATTTATTTTTAATATTAAGTACCGCAATGACTACTTATCTGTTTTGGTAGATGGTTACATGCCATGAAAATGAGTTTTAATGTAGTCCATTTTAAAACCTTTTTTGATCGTATGTACATTTTGCTAGGAGTAAAGGCAAACATTAATACGTAATTGATGAATGATTTTACATAATCCTAGCTGATTTAATAAGGAAACGAAAGATATAAACTCTCCTAAACTATTATTATCCCTCGCTTACATAAAGATTTTCTTAACTCAAGCAAATCTAATATCATTTTTATTTTATACCAACTTTAATAAGATCTTTGAGCCTTTAATTTCTGATTCTCGGAAATATACTAGGTTTTATCCGTATAATCGGAATATTTTCTAGTCTAGGGAATATGGAATTTAATCAATTTTACGCTCTATTTATATGAGAGGGTAGTAAAGTGAAGTAAACCTTAGATTTATTGGATGATAATATAAATCCGGTTTGAAATATTCGTTTGTATGAAGAACGGCACTTATAAATTTAGACGAGTAATTTGTAAAAAATGAGTATTAATCCATTTCTTGTCGACTATTTTAAGAGAAGACCTGGTTTATTTATTTTTGTATATTTTTTACTTGTTTCCTATATAACTTGAAATGCTTTTGTCGATTTAAAAAAAAATGTGATTGAGGTTAAACTTTCGGTACAACCTGGAATTTTTTCGTAAGTATTGATTCAATGTTATGCCGTACTTTTGGACCATATTGGTACCGATTGGATCCATGGAAAGACTTAGTAGGGAAGACCTTTCCCCAACAGTGGGACAATAGTTAAAAAATACAAGTTCAATGATGGATTAAATGTTCTATATCGTCGTAGGTGCCGATAGAAAAGTTGGACTTCCACCACTACCTGCCGATGTTCTTCGACGGCCTTTCCGAGACATCCTATCCCTTCAACTTCATCGTCGAGCGAGGGATCTGCGACCTGGTCAGCAAGGGGTCCTACAAAGTCCTGCCTGTGGTGCCGCAACTCATCATACCGATTAAAAGTAAGTGTACCTTTCATATTAATTTTATTGGAGCCTAATTTTATTGGCCTCAAATGCAGAAGGTTCTCAATTCGACGGCATTTTGTTTGTTTCATCATTTGAAATCTCCGGCAAATTAGTAACGACGTCAAAAACTATTTCGTCATATACTTGATACTTCAGACGTGGTTCCATTAATTTCATGGAAGCCAATTGTTTTTTCACATTTTATCTAGTTCTTAAACCTAATTTGGAGACGATTATTCAAGTAGCTGCCCTTTGTAATCGAAGATATTAACTCTCTAGTTTATCTAAATAAAAACAGTTAAACAAATCACCACTAACTTAGTCACTAACGCATTTCACTGTTCAACCTAGAAAATACACTACAGGCAGATAATAACTTATAAGCATTTTCATCGCCACAGAGTGCTTCCCATCTAAGAGTAATTTAAATTTCCAGTGCGCTTTTATACGATACTTCTCTCGACACGACATTACATTTTTCATACTGCATTTTGTAGTCTACATTAATTCTTAACTACTAAGGTTTGCATGATCAGACTTTCTAGATCCTTTAACGTATTAAGGTTTAATACTCGTTTTACGTCCTTTATACTTGTATTAGAATGTTTGGTTTTGTTGTATTTTGTGATTTTGTGTTTCTTACGTGAGACTTCAACGTTTTGTTAGATTTAATATTATGTCAGATAATCTTTCATGAAGTACAAACTTGTTTTTAGGTCTTATATGTTTAAGTATCTAAAAAAAATATGATGAAATTGTGACTCGTATTGATATCGCAATTTACAATTGTTTTTTTTTCAAATAAATTGTCTTTGTTATATTTGGCATTAGTGGGCCTCAAATCTAATATTATTTTAAACAGTAGCATGACTAGTTGATTTACCCAATTTTTCTTTAAAAACTTAACTATATTAGAATTAAATTTTATGTTAATTACATTGATTATAATTAACAACATTTCTTACACAGATGCACTAGCAACAAAACGTCCCGCGGTGCTGTGCCATGCGCTCAAATGCATCCAGATGCTGGTGACAGGCTGCGACAGGGTCGGCGAGGCGCTCGTACCCTACTACCGGCAGATATTACCTATACTCAACCTCTTCAAGGATAAGAACCGTGAGTGTCACTTCCGTTTATAACTTATGTACTAGAATCTCAAATGCAACGTAACCTTAAGCAGTTCTTAAATTAAGGTTCGTTTGAGCATTATAATTTGACCGATAATAAGCATACAAGATTTTTTTCCTCCTAGCAAATACCATATACAAGAAGTAGTAATTTTACTCATCGAAAATGTCTAAAACCCTTCAGTTAAGTATGTACACAACATATTTTAACATGCAAGGAACGTGTAAAATTTACATAGTTTAATAGTTTGATAAATCACAAACTTCGGTGTTCTATCAAGATTATAGTATAATAATAATAATAATAAATGCAGACAACATCACATACATTGCTCTGAACCCAAAGTAAGTAGCTGAAGCACTTGTGTTATGGAATTCAGAAACAACGAAGGTACCACAAACACCCAGACCCGGGACAATGTAGAAAAGTTGGTTTCTACATTGACCCGTCCGGGGATCGAACCCGGGACCTTAGAGCTAGCGACACCTTAAAAACCGGTGCGTACGCCACTCGACCACGGAGGTCGTCGCCAGAATGTTAATAAACAAAGTGGATTTAATGTCAAATTGTTTAGTTTATTGCAGATGAAATATAATATTCAGTCAATATAATAAACTGAGGTCCCCTCAGAGCTAGCGATACCTTGAAACCGGTGCGTACGCCACTCGACCACGGAGGTCGTCATCAAACTTCGGCCACAAAAAGTAGACCATCAACAGTAAAGCCTTTATAAAAGCTGTACATTTGTTGGAACGCCACCGACTATATTAATGACGAACAATTTACGAAACATTAGCCACAGGTAGACAAAGACACAAAAACATCGAGAAATAAATGATGAAATAACTGAGACTATACTATCGCATTGCTTTGGAGATTGTAGTAGTTTTACTCTTGCTAAAATCATACTTCTTGAAATTGTTATAGAAATAGGCTATTTAATAACAGTTTCAACAAAGAACAACCTCCTGACATCAGCACATAAAAACTATTCTTACATTTGTACCTTAATATAATTCACCTATTACACTTATCAATTACATTATTAATTGTATGGTTCCCCAAAATGAACATATATAGCCTTAGAGATAGTCGCCAACTTTGTAACTTTTCTAAATAATAAAGAACTATCAACATAATTATTAACCTACACAACAGTACCCTTTTTACATGTGAGTTAATGTAACACTCAACACCAAAAACTCGACAAGAATGTCGAAAGCATCTACAACAAAAAGCCGAGACGAACTCAGCAACAATGCGGCGCGGTGGTGTCAACAGCGGCGGCGGTACGGCCCACACGTCCCCCCGAATTTCACAACCACATGTAATTAATCTGGCCGGATGCCCCGACAAGTCTATTAGCCTGAAAACAATATCTTCTCGGCCCTCTACGTGTCAATTATGAGGTGAAAATGATTGATGACGCCGTTAGACGCAAATCGGGTGTGGAGACGTAATTAGGTTTCGAAATTGGATGCCTTTTGCTGAAAAAATGGAAGAGTTTTTTTTTGTTGTATTTGCTCCTGTTTTTTATTTCGCTGAATTTTCATGTGCAAAATATTTACATTTAATAAAACTGTAAATATGATACGTGGAAATGTATTTCAATTAACATTCTACGCGAAATAGTTTTCAATTTCAAATCGTTTACTTTAGAGTAGATATTTATTTATAAATCCGTTTATTTAACAGTCTTTTTTACATGCCAATCAAACTGTAGTATAATTAAAAAGATTAAAGTAGAAAACTAGCTGAAAAGCTTTAAAAGTAATAAAAAACTTTATCACACATTTCGTCGGCACTCAGCATATTGAAAAAAAGAAAAAAACATTTTTCAATATTCATATTCCAAACGTGATGAGATTGTGAAAACATATTTTACACTTAATCAAATAACCAGATGCAGATTTTAATAAAAAGCAAATATTTTAAAGTTAATTAATTTAACGGTTCAATTTCAATGCTGAATGGAGACAAATAAAAACTCCATGTTTTGCGGTGTGAAGTTCGCGTCGGAACTTTTTTCCGATATTTAATTATAACTAGTGCGTTGACAGTGCTTGGTTTGGTTGAATTATCACCAAAAGCTTTGCTGAATACTAAAGGTAGTTTCGGCTTTTAGCATCGACTTTTTCCTGAAGGGATTTAGTGGTAGGAAATATATACAGGTACATTTATTAGTTTTTTTCTTAGACCGTTTATTTTTTCCGTTGTAAAACCCTGTTCTTTTTTTGCCAGGTAACATTGGCTCCGCCATCGATCATACGACAACGCGAGGTGAGAATGTGGCAGACCTAATAGAGGACACGTTGCAAATAATGGAGAGATACGGAGGGCCCGATGCCTTCATCAATATTAAATACATGGTACCAACATACGAATCATGTGTACTCAACTAATTTGCTAAAAAAAGTAGAAAGCACTTAATTTTATTTTTCAATTTCAACATAATTCAAAATAAAATCAAAAATCTTTACGAATTATGTCGAATTCGAAAATGTATTTTATACTTTGGAGTTCGAATACTCAATTTTGTTATGCACTTTGTGTAGACTCAATTATATTAATCAGGTACGTACGTATTATAAACTTTTTTTTATATACCTAGTAGTATTTTGAACTTTTTTTTATATACTCTGAAATTTATGTGAAATTTGTCCTTATACAATGTATATTGTCATTATACAATGTAGTATTGTCTTATACAATGTAGTATTGTATTATTTAGTATATAAGGAGCTAGGTAGTTTATGTGTGGTTTAAAGACAAAACAGCGGTGAGCCGTAAACAAATTAAAATGCCACGCGTACTCAATTAATGTTCAAAATAATTCAATTTCAAGATGTACATTTATCAATTGGTTTAATTAAGTTAGGTATAAAGCTTGTTATTCAAAATTAAGTGTTATTTTACTCACTATTGTGATCGTAAGAATTCTATTGAATTGTTAATTTTTATATTTATGTATAGTACTGTGATCTTGGTTAGGCTTAGTTTTGTTACGTTGAAGTTTGTGTTTTGTTTTGGCATAATAAATAATTGTATTCAATAAATTCTGCGTGAAAATTCGTCTGTATTTATTTTGCGCCTTCTTAGAATAAACCCTTAATAAATGTATCTTCTACTTTTGCTTACTTTTGTTTGAATAACAATATACATAGGATTTGTCTTTGTATTTCATTGTTCTAGATTTTGAGGTTAATAAATTCTAAGCAACGTCTTTGGGCGTGTTAATATTCTAAACTGTTAATATAGATAAAAGAAAATATGACACCCATAAAATAATATATTTAAACTAGCTGTACCCGGCATGCGTTGCAATGCAATTTTTTCTACCTAGCACCTGCCTACTACCTACCTACTACCACTTAGGGGTATGAAAAATAGATAGTAGCCGATTCTCAGACCTACTGAATATGCATATAAAATTTCATAAAAATCGGTCAAGCCGTTTCGAAGGAGTATGGTAACTAACATTGTGACACGAGAATTTTATATAAAAGATTTTGATTACACAAAATACAAATTGGTTTTCAAGAGTTTCGAAATCAAATCACGCTCACACCAATATCACCTAGTAACATAAACATGAAATCCAAAACACGGATGGCTTAATGCAACATCGCTCATCGAAATATTTTACCAATAATTACGCATCGATGAAGTTGCCCTATGGGAAGTCACCGGTCAATATTTAGATCAGCCGGGCAATTTACTATCTGAACCCGAATCCAGGGTGCTATGTATGCATGCAATTTGCATACACTGCTTCTGTTTTGGATAAACCGTCCGCAACGTATGCATGTAAGTGATGTCGGATTATATGTATAGTTTGATTTGAATTTGATGAGGCTTGGATTTGACGGCCTGTGTAAGGTTGTGTTTGGTTGCTTCATGTTTAATGTGGTAACGGTAGAAGACAAAAATATAATTTTTATTTTTGATTCGCTGTGAGAATATTTTAGGTATTTTTCTTGACGCAAACCTTTTTAAAGATGATCTTTCAAGTAATTTTTTCCTTTTTTCGTATATAGAACAAAATCCTTAAAAATATTACTAGTACAAAATGTTACATAATATCAAATGTTACCCTTATAAGACGCAATAAACTTTGCCATGTATTTATTGAAATAGAAAAATTCTTAAAGCTCTTACCAAGCCATTTCCTTGTACCAGCAAAGAGGAAGCTATCTCAACATCATTTCATTAAAAACGCTACCTTCCACTTTAATATACAGGCAGAAAATAAATAGAGGGAAGTAACCGCTTCGCAACAATATCGGGTAAGGCCATATGAGATACGTGACGTCACAGCCTTGTAGGACACTATTGGTGCTCCCACCCCACTTGTAGCGATATGACAAGGACTGGGAAGTAAGGCAAAGGACTCATTAGAGATAAGCGAGGTAGCTAGTAAGGCGGTGTGCGACTCGCTTCATTTTTAGCCTAGCTGAGCGCAGTTCGGCTGGAAAAGAGTGAGCGAGCCTAGCGGTATTTACATCATTATTGTCATCTATGATCAATGCTTGTCCCTTCTCTATATGAGAAGGGGGTGTGCCCAGCAGTGGGATATTCAAAGGCTGGCATTATTAATATTTACATCTACATACAAAAAGCGAAAGATGTGCGCGAGTGACGAAAGCGAGAAATCTGTGCGAGATACCTGACCAATACAGTACACCGCTAACTCACACAGTAGAAGGGAGTCCGCTACGTAACCTCGCACCGCTCAGCTCCACACCTTTACACAGCTTCGCTACAAATCCTCGTATCGCTAATTTAACTCTCTCAGCTCTTGTAGATACGCAGCCTTACAGCGTAACTTACAAAACTCTTTGGGTTTTAAAACATTATGAAACTGTTTCAATATGTTTGGGATCTTGCGAATTTTTGCTCGAGTACGTAATAAGGCTGCCAAGGGAGTATGATATTAGCTCAGACATGATTTTCGTGTTAGTGCGAATGAAATCTAGTACCAAGGGGGAGATTATTAGATTTAGGAGTTGCATACGCAATATTACAAGCTCGAAAGTCGTGAGAAAAATAAAGTAGGTCCTGTACTTAATACTTTAAAACGTATATGGGAGATTTTTAAGCAAAAATTTATTTTTATCGTCTTATCTCGCTAGAAAAAAAGCTTTGCACGGATTAGACTTATATTTATTATTCGTTTAAGAAAAAATACTTTACTTGAGAAATAAATGTAAAAATAAATAATGAAAAATAATAATTTGGCACCTCACTTTTATACATGACTGAAGACATCTACCTAAAATTGATAGCCTCCAATAAGTCGCCGAAACTGTACGGATTATGAGTGACAAGTCCCCATCAACATTTGGACGTATAAGAATACGTATATTAATATAAATTGAGCAAGTCTTAGGAGTATATTTATCAGTTGACTGCAGACGCGGTCTGGATTCAAGACGACACCTTTTTAGCCCCTCACATTTATAACAGGCGGTCGGAGATGTGGTGTGGCTGGATATGGCTTGTTACCTGAGCGTTGCTTGAGGTTATCATATTTAGATAAAAATATATTTTTGAATTTCATATTATATTTAAACAGAGTACACAGTCGCTCCATGTAAAATACGGTGTTCAGCTGAATCCGGTAAGACTGGTAGCCGACCCCAACATAGTTTGGGAAACAGGCTAGGCAGATGATGAGAGTACACTTTGATGAGTCTAGGCACACATAATAATGAATATATATAGTTAATTATCAACTTGTGGTATATTTTATCAACGGAATTCAAATTGATAAAAATATAAAATCTGCTCTTTATTTCAATTCAAGCACCTTCTTTTTTCACTTTCAGAGTGTAGGCTTCCCTCTAATCTAAACCAATACATAAGTATTAAAAAAATATCTAATAACCTATTTATTCTATATTTAATTATTAACATTCTCTTAATTATATCTTTCTTTCTTTTAAATAAAAATCTAACTAAAAACCAAGCTCCATGTAATAATTTCCATAGTCGTAAAGCATATTCATATCCAATGTATTTTGTATTCATGGTTTAAGTACTTGTCTCATCCAGCCAGACAATATTCTACTCTCCTTCAGACACGAATAATTTATCTTGGCAGCAATCAAGAGGGTAATTTTCGTGAAGACTGCGCCAAAACTATTTCACTAGTTTTCACTGTTTCATTATTGTAAAGGAAATGAGTTTTTTATGTTATTTATATTGTTTTATTTGTTGTGTTCGTGTAATAAAAGATCCGATTTTAAAGCAAAACTATATTGTTTAATAAATGTTATGTACTTGCGACTACCTATACACTGTCATTGTTATGTAGTACCTATCGGTGCACATGCACCAACTATTATTATTATCAGAATATTACGCAGTTCCCACATAAAAATACCTTACCGTTACCTAACGAAAAATACCCATTAAATATTGGTTTCTTAGGTTTACGCGAATGTTAGACATTAAAAAAAAACTACTTTTTACGGATTTTGTCGCCGTTTATTTTGATTTTAGGTCTCGACTAAAATTAAAATAAATCGCGACAAAATCCGTAAAAAGTCGTTTTATTTACATACCCATTTAAAAAAAAAATGGCTTATTTCACAAATCTACCTTACAAACCATAACTTTTTACAAAGATTTAAAACAAATTCCATACATAATAAATCATACAAAACACAATAAACAGCAAACAGATTGAACAAGTAGACAGTAGACATCCAGACAGAATTATCTTCCTTTCGTGATCCGATTTCCGTGACGCAGTCTCGTTTAATGAGAACATAATGATGAAAAATATGATGCTGCAGCTCCCTTGATATTAATCGCTGCGATTTTTCTGAAGACGACTTATATACGTCTTAGTGCTTTTTACTTGGCTTTCTTTCTTTAGTTTTGATTGTATTGTTCTGGTTATGAATAGTGGAGGTTTTTGTGGCAAATTTTATTTGTATCTGTATTGTGTGTCTAAGTACTAATGTTCTTTTGTTTTTTTGGGGATTTGAAGAGATGATCTTTGTTACGAATGAGTGAGATTTTAGTATCAGCTTGTGTTTTTATTATTTGTATGTGGTATTAATAATACTTGCAGTTATTATACAACAAAATAACTTATGGTAGATATAGTGTATTAGGATTAAGTCAGACCGCAAAAATATAATTAATAGGTACGCTTACATTAATTATCATTTTCAATATTAGATATTTTATCAGTTCTATTCAATGCCTACATCATTTAAAACGTACCAGGTAAATCAATTTTAATCCATTTAAAATATAATGCCTGAAAACTTTATAAACTAAAAAAGTAAAACAGTATTTCTGAAATACAAATCAAACAAAAGCATAAATACCATGGATTTCATAAAAAATATAACATGAAGAGACTTTGATTGCGGGCTATCCCAGTGCAAGTAAATGCAGGCAGAAATACCAATACAAATTAGTGCCTAAAATAAAACCCCAACAGACTGCAATCAAATTATGATACTTGAATTTCAACGTTTCATATCATTCAATTTGATGTTCGCTGAATAATAAACTGCGGGAAGTGTTTTTATGTTTGTTTTTGTAGCTATTTGGCTTTCATATGATATATATACACATTGACGGGCCTGTTGGTCTAGTGGTTAGTGACCCTGACTGCTATACCGGAGGCCGTGGGTTCGATTCCCACCCAGGACAAATGTTTGTGTGATGAGCACGATCATTTGTTCTGGTCTGGGTGTAATTTATCTATAATATGTATGTATTTAGAAATATATAAGTAAGTTTATCAGTTGTCTGGTTACCATAACACAAGCTCAGCTTAGCTTGGGATCAGATAACCGTGTGTGAGATGTCCCGGAATATTATATTATATACAATGTAGGTAGGTAGATTCTTGTTTGCTTGTGCTTACCTACTACAATTATTTACATAGAGCATTTAGCTTCGACAATTAGCATGGAGTTTCTTGCCGGTTCTTCTCCATGGGAATGACACTTTGGAACTAGCTGCACTTAGAGTAATTTAAAGTTGTAAAAGAGTTTTTAAAGGCCACTTAATATAAATCATATATTTTGATTTAGATTTTCAGCTAAAAAGCTCGTCCTAAGTATTAAATCAGGATATTCTCATTAATTTTAATATTTCATTTTTATAAAATTTGCACAACAATGTTAAAAATTATACAATCATGTCTAAATTACATTTTCCAAAATTCTGAACGTTAGTAACAATTTTCATATCATTGACAACATCGATATTATATCGATACCGGATTCATTTGGTCTTAAAATACATAGGTAGTTAGTAATCCTACAGCTGCGATCCTTTACAAAGAAAAATTAAAGCTAATATCGGTAAGAAAGCGAGGGAGGGCGAATCCCCCATGATTAAAAACCTGATTTATGTTTCCACCTTTATGATTAATTACCACTTCCTTTGAAATTTCAAACAAAATATTACCTTTGTTTGTTATTTACAGTTGATTCGATCTGACTATTATTGAATTCGATTTTAATAATGATGTTATTGCAAAGGCGAAAAAAACACCTTTGGTGTTAAAGAAATAATGAAGAAATAGGGCTTTAGATGTTTACCACCAATTTGTATTTTTCTATCGACTTTCCCGAGCTACGTAAACAAATTTGCAGATTTTAATCTCGTTCCGATTTTAGGTACTTCAATTTTATTTGTCGAGTAGCTTTAGTTTCTATGAAATTGAAATGGAATTTCTGTTCTATTCGCTAGTTAAATTGTAGTAAAATTATATTTTCACTAGAAACATTTTACACAAGATATACCTACATCAAACATGTACTTTCTTAATTATTCTAAGACACTTCTGACAAACGGTGAAGGAATACATCGTGAGTAAACCTGGATTCCAAAATTTGGGATCTGAAATCGCCAACCCGCAGAGAGCAAGCGTAGTGAACAATGCTCGTGCCTTCTCTATATGGGAAGAGGCCTGTGCCCAGCAGTGGGACGTTTATAGGCTGGATTATTATTATATTATATACATCAAACAAAGCTAAACAAATATTGTGTAAGTTGATATAAATTGGAAAGCAATATCCTAACTACTAATTAAAGGTTTGCAATCCGATTGTTATACGTTGATAGGATTAAATAAATCCGTCAAAGGCTGACCGAGGCTAAAACAATTACATTAGTGAGAACAAAAAGTGTGTTTATTTGTATTGTAAGGAAAACAAAGCTCTTTGTTAATTAAAGTGCATTAGTGTTGCAAATATTGATTATGATAATTAATGTTTTACGCGCGTGATTATTGAGTGTTTGCAGCTTAGGGCGCAGTTTGAATTTATTACTTTTTAGTGAAATGGAGGTAGTAGATTTAAGTTATGTATATTATTTATAAAGTTTAAAAGAAGGATAGACGTCTCCATTGATTCGTATAATACGGATCAATAGGGTAGCATTTATTTGATAATTTCCTATTTTTATAAAGGGGTATGTTTTGCAAACATTAACAGTTACTGTTTGTGGTGCGTTTACTTATAAAGATAAATGAATAATTCAAATAATGTATGTTATCAGTCAAAACAAAGTTAATAACGTTTTTTTCGTTAAATATATCTGTTTACATCACGACTCTCATTAGTTTAAAATAAAATAAAAACAGTGAGTCGTTTTTAACAAGCGCAGCAATAAAGGCCGGTGCAGCTTGGCTGAAATAAATCGTGAGGACCCCGTAGGTAACTGCTACTTAAAGTGGCCGCCTCTTACAATGTACTGTAGTGTTGCTACTAGATCGCAAACATTAAAATATTATAGAAATATGTTCTAAAGTCAAAAATAATAAGCCTAGAGGTAATGTTGTGGGAATTTAAGAAAATTGAACGCCTTGACATATTGACATAGAATAAGAAAAAAAGAACTTAAAATTTTGTAAAGAATTCATTATAATGAAGATATTTTCTTTTAGAATAAAGTAATTGTCCTACGTTAGTTAAAATCTGTTTTTTAATATAAGTCAAAATCATTAAAGTGAATGTAGATAATTAAACATTACACTCTCAATAAAAGCTTAGAAATAAGAGTGAATCGAGAAAAAACACAGCATTAACACCAATTACATAACGGTGTAACAGGTGACTTCTAGACAATTTTACAGCATCGCCTAGACAAATTTTGCAGTGAGATAAGAAAGAAACAGGACAAAAGGGGCATTACTGCGGCTTGCGGCTCTTAATGTGGATTATGGGAGAACGAACGACGGGGTCGCGGCCCCGCTTAGTACTGAGGGATAATCGAGATTAAACGAATTTCGTGGTTACGGTGTGATTGTGATATTACAGTTTTATTGCTAGTGGGCTTTCATTATGGTTTGGTGCTTTTTAATTTTGAATATATTTTAAAGGAAGGGAATAGTATAAGATCCCGTTAAGAACGACCTTCACCGAGATGCTTATTTAATGAGCCAATAGAATAAGCAAACGTTAGGTTGCCTATTCTTTTCCGGTCACAACTATAGACTCGTAGATACTATGGCAACCCTATAGTTGTGACCGGAAAAGAATAGGCAACCTAACGTTTGCTTATTCTATGGGCTTCACACTTTCGATTGGTATAGAATTTATCTAATAATCACACCGGTGAAATGTTTAAAAAAATATTTTATTTTTTAATTATTAATTAAATATACTCTGGACTGAAATTTGCTAGGCAACCCATATGCATTATATTTATTGACATATTAAATTAAATATAAAATACGTTTCATTAAATAAGCATCTCGGTGAAGGTCGGTCTTAACGGGATCTTAGACTAGAAGATTATGAAAGGATACACTAATGTTTTAAAATCATTTTAGGAACATTTTCATAACGGCACCTAGGTATTTACTTTATCAATTGGGAAGTACAGTTGCAGTAGTATTATATAGTAATACAAAATAATCTGGTTTTCAACTAACCTAATATTAAGAAATTGTTAATGAGAAATGGTATGTTAATGTTGTTTTAAGTGTAGGATGTAGTTTTATATTCAGTGAAGTAAATTAAATAATTTGTTAGTCTACCGGTAATTCTAGAATTTGAAACAGATTAAGAGTGTAACCAAGTGGTTGGTGAACCTATATTTAATTTGTAGTTATTACAAAATTTTCAAGTGATCTTACGTTGCCAATATACTACATTGAAATAAACATTACGGTTTCTAAGTAATTATTTTTACTTAGGTATATAATCTTCAAACATAAGACAGTCCACAAAAAGAAAAACTAAACCAAACAGGTGAGGATTACGTCACAGCAATGTTTTCCACTCGATGTGAATAGTGGGGATTGGTTTTGTCGGCCTCGGCTTCGTCCCATCCTCGTCCCAGCCTCGGCCCGTCGCGCCCTCGGCCCACCGGCGCGGAAACCTAGCCGAGACATGTGTACGGATTCCCATTCAGTTGGGAATAAACAAGGTGGAAATGAGACGAGCTTTTTATTGGGAAAATTTTGTGTTTTATTTTTCAAAATGCGGTTGTTTTGTTTCACGTTTTGTAAATAGACTTGAGAAATGTTTACGCTTCTGATATTATAGCATGTAACAAGGTAGGGGTGATTTTCCTTAACACCACACTTTTTAAAACAATTTTAGAGCCTTCTTTGCCTTTATATTTTTTGTGCAATGGCCCAGTTTAGTAAAAAAAAATCTTTACATATTTTCCGAGTATTATAACTATTACTTTAGAAATACCCAACCACATTAAATAATTATAATAGTTTATGCATTAAAAATCAAACATGAAATTAATATGATATAGACAGATGGGGAATTAGTTTATTGAAAGCTCACTGTCCGCTCATGAATTAGTATTGCCCAAACAATATTGTCATTAAGCCATAATGAATTAGTTAGGCTTCGACAGTTGTGTACCCACATTATTTTATAAATTAAAATTGTGTTTTGTGTAAAATATTATGTTATGCACTTTTGTGAATCTGTAATTAGTAGTGACCGACCGAAACATGTTATTTTGCCGAAACCGAAACCGAAACCGAAGGTTCGGTTTCATTGTAGTTTCGGCCGAAACCGAAACCGAAACCGAACCTTTAATAAAAAAAAAGTCCTTAAAAAGTCGAAAAAATGTTAGTATGCTCGTTTTTTTCTAAAATTAATATCTGCCGACCTATAGGTTTCTACTTTTAAAGATTTATCACAATGAAATTTCAGCACTAAGAGGTTCTGTTTGAAAATTTAACTACCCTATAAAAAGTGAAAAAAATACATTATTTGTAACACAAAGTTAGCGATTTTTTAATGGTGGTATAAAATAAAACAAATTTATTATTAAAATATGATGCTCATATATTATGTTTATTTATTTTCAGTTACTTACATTTTAATTATACTCACAAATATCACAATCAGTTAGCCTCGAATGGCTAATTCAAATATAATTAGATAATCAAAATAATCAAATTGATCACCTTTGGTAATCATTTTAGCGAACCTTTTTTTTTATTATGTAAGGTGCATAACATAGGTTATGATAACAAATCAACAAGTATAATATAGTAACAAATCTATACTTATACTTTTTATTTTTTATAACTAATTATCTAATTATAAATAAAAACAGTATTTTTGACATACTTACTGAGATCAACATAGCCGAGCGCGACCCGAAGGTACGATGTTGTAAGTTTCGGCGTGGCCGAAGGGTTCGGCCGTTTTTGGCCGAAACCGAAACTCGGGCCGAAACTTGATTTTTTGGCCGAAACTGGCCGAAACCGAAACCGAAACCGAAATTTCGGTCGGACACTAGTAATTAGTAAAATATTTTATTATGCACTTTTGTGTATTCAATAGTGATATTGTAGGTACAGGTAATTTTTTTTGGAAATCACGCGAATATGTGCTCGGAATATAATTAGTCAGCAAGAGTATTCTTTTTTAAGTCTATATGATCGAAAAATATAAGCCAATATTTACACATACACACCATACCAGTTGTAAATATCCAAATTAAAAACAAATCTAAATCTTTTAATGCTAAATTCTAGACTAAACATCACTACCTAACTACAGACAGCAGACAAACAATACTACGTATGCAATTATTAGAGGATTACAAGGACAGCAGCACAAAGCATCGAAACAATTAATACGGCCGGCAACCGATCATGTGGGTGACAGGAAATCAATAGCCGTAACGTACCTTCGTTAATCGCGGACGGTAATGCTGTACCAGTTTAATTATCATTTTCATGTGGGAAACAAAATACTCTTGTGGATGGTAGAGGTTCTTTTGTTTTTTGTTGCTTTTGGTTTTTTGAGCGGGTTTGTTTTTTTTTTTTGTGTTGGGAGATAATTTTTGATGAAATATTCTAAGCTATATTTATAAACATGAAAATAAATATTACAATAAGGTACTATTTAATATTATTACAAGTCTGATTGCGATGAAAAAATTTATTTTTAGTGTAATTTATTAAAAACTAAACTATTAACTGCCTCGTTGGCCTAGTGGTGCTAAGCGCGACTGCTACGCTAGAGGTCTTGGGTTCGATTCCCAAGTCGACCAAGGTGTTATTGGGTTTTTCTATGAAATTCTCAGTAGCAGGTCGGAGTTTAGATTTGTGCCCGGTTAGTGGCAATAGGCTCGCCCCCTATTACATGGGACTTGATGGGACCTAAAACATACCGGCGAACTGTGGGTGTACATTGGTACACCTCTGCCTAACCCTTCGGGGAGACAGGCGTGATGGTATGTTAGTTTATTAAAAAAATTGCCCAGCCCAGTAAGTCACAAAACCAATCCAGTTAAAAGAAAGCCAGTCAAAAAAGTATCGCTATGCCTTTATTTTTAGTCTGCGTATTTACCTATGTTTAGCGTCAAAGTGACCTTTTACGCCAAAGAAAATATAAATGCACAAACGAATAAATTCCAACCATTACAAATTGCTAACAGGCAAAAGTTAAAGTTTACAATCGTTACCGTCAAGTTAGTCAGATATTTTCTACCTTCACAATATCTCAGAGCTATCGTTCACTGGGTCGCACCGAATAATGAAACGAAGAAAATATCTAACTCGCAGTTTGCAAATCATTACTATTTGTTTACGAAGTTTTTGTAAAGTCGATGAGAACTCGTCCTAATCTATCGTCCAAATACTACCCAATATATAAAATACAATAGTTACAGTAACCGGCCTTTTTATGTCATTCAATAAGAAGAAGGAAGAAAACAGTTTCTTCAAATCAAAAAATCTAGGACTTATACTGCAGTGAGCAGGTCTGTAATTTTTTGTAATCTTATCATAAAAAAATAAAAAAAAATACAGTTAATCCGTAAAAACAAATTTTGATCACCCTGTTTCTTTTTCCATTATTTTCCTTTTTTTATTTAACTCTCACATTTCTCACTCACACTCAACTCAATATTTCTCATTCTAGAGTCCACAGTAGGGTGATCAGATAACAAGCCGTCGAGTTCCAGATGAACACACACACTAACTATGTCTAAACGCTCTGCCTCCATACACATCGGCGCACCGTCGCGTCGCGTCATTATAACTTCCAAGGAACTGTTATGAGGAATATTAGATCTTTTGAAGGGCATTATACTTAATACAAGAAAATTATTTGAAAAACAGCTACTACTAACTCTACAAAAAAAAAACTTTATTTGTAAAAACCTCAAGACAATTTAAACACTAGGTGTGTTTAAATTATCTTGAGGCGTAGTACGAGAAAGTTTTATTTCGTCCATTCTGAATTAAGATGAAATTTTAGGTAAAACAACATTAACATGTTTTTTTTTAACACACTGCAAAAAATATGTTTAGGTATATTATACAGAAAACGAAACTAAACAATAAAAAAGTAACGAAATATCTTAAAATTAAGTATGTTGCTTCTTCGACGATCCTCTTTCTAAAAATTAGTACAAATATTTTAGATTAAAGATTTCATCCGCCAATTTCACCGTTGTACCGACAGACAAACAACAAGATCTTAAAACGTTAGTACCGACAATACAGTACGAAGATAATTGGTTGAGATTCCAATTAGGAGGCGATCGATACACAGACTAATTCTATACACAGATACCTGTTAGTCATACTAATGATATCCGTATTTTCGTGCTTGAATTATTCACGTCTGTGACTTTCTCAGGGTCAGGTCTTGTTTTGACAAGATTATAATTTATTTGTGTTGTATTTTGACAATTATTTACTTTCTTCTTTACGCTATTATACGAGACTAAAGTAGCTAACTTTATTCTCATATCTCATTTTTATTGGATTATTGTTTTAAGTGACCAATGACCATTTGGAATCATAAAATTATGAAGCTTAATTAGGCACTCGCTAAAAGCTATGATTCATTTGATTTATCTGTTATAATCTACTTGTATCATGCCACTGTATTTTGAAAAAATATATATCATCGTCCGAATGTGCTGCAACAGTAAAAGAGATTTTTCCGTATTACATATAAATAAATCATTATTATGAGTCTCAGAAATGGGGATACAATATTAGGTACAGCACTTTCTATCCACTTTCCTCCAGACTAACAAACATAAAAACATTCACAGAATACACGAGCAAATCTTACTATAGACGCATTGTTCTTTAGCAGCACGATTCAAAGGATCAGACCCTGTTTGTAGTTCTAGAATAATACCTAGAACGTGACACAGTCCGTTCACAGAAGGATCATAAAATACAACAATATTGAAAGCACTACGACTGAGAAGGTATCTAGGATTGTAGGTCATGTAGGAATTAGGTCAGTCGGCCATTTGTAGGACATGGATAACTGGTGGTTTTGTTGTACCGAAGGATTGGTAAAGGATTTTTAAATTGTCTCGAAATTTCAATGATGAAAGTATGGATTAGTTTCGTTATTGCGTTGAAGATTGTGAAGTTAAAAAAAATACTTTTGAAACATGGTAATAAATAATTTTTAGATTAGGCAAATGGTTAATTATTTACGCAATAAGAGATGATATTATCTTTATAATTTGAAGGTAATTTTTGGTGATATTGCAAAAAAAAAACATTTTGTGAAAAATCTACAAAAAAAAAACACATCACTAAATAATTGTTGTTGCAATTGAGTGAAGTTTTATTTATAAGGACATAATATTATGTTTTCCGTGAAGAAACTAAAATTAGGATTGTTACGGCTTTTACGGATATCAGTGTGATCGGCCGCCGCGCCGCGGCCGTCGGCATTTAAACTAGCCGAGTATTCAAATTGTGATTGCTGATTGAGTTCGTAGTTTTGAATGAAATAAATTAACACGGTGAACTAATATCTTGACTCCTTCTTTATTCTGTCAATAATTTAGATAAAATATTTATTTTGATTTGGTAATTTTTTTTATTCTTTTTTCAATGATTAACTTAGCAAATTTTAGGCGAATCATTGTGTCATTTAATTTACAATAAATTTTGAGGATTAGATAACTTAGACAGGTATTGTTATTTGACGCTTTAAAGGTATCTGTTATAGCCTATTTGGTTCACCTCTGTAACAATGATTGGATCTTGTAATACATAAATTTGGGATAGATCGGCTTAACTTTTTGGGATAGAGCGTTTCGTATACCTATCGTGTAAGTTTAACTGTCCGTATCATGACGATGTATTTTGCTCTCATTATAATAATGCCCTACGGGTAATCAAACGGTGTAAGCTGACGAGGTGTCTCAAATTCAGCTGACCCCTCGACAAATGCGTGAACATATCAGGTGCAACACAATATTAATATTATACACGGCAGTTTCCCCACTGACCCGGAGTTTCGCAAACAATTTTTCAAGCCTCCCGCCACCCAGTGACCTAATTCCGCACAGGTGACCTGCATGCATCAACCAATAGCATCCAAGTGCTTGTCAATTGGTTAACTACATTAACCAATGGTGGGTGCTAGGCGTGGCGTGGCAGGATGCCAGCCATCTCACTGCATCTTTACGCCTACGGACCGCAAGATGAGGAAATCAGAAGGCCTATTTCTTACAGCATTGCTAAGAAACAAAAGACTGCCGACGCGCGCGAGTCAACTGACCAAAAGTCTTCGAATTCTTCTATTTGAAACTCATTACTGTATCTATCGATGCTCTTTTGTTTATAAATTTATGTATTTATATATAATTGTATTTGATGTATCGTAGATCTACTGTAATATATATTTCCCCTTCACTTGTTGATATTGCGGAAAATTTCCAGTTGCCGACGGCTGGGCGGAGATACCGCCGAATGGTTGGCATTGTCTTGTATTGTTGGAGTGCTGGCAAAGTATCCAACGCCTTATTAAAACGGTTATAATATAGTTGAGAAAGGATATTGGCTGCGCTTGGAATATAATTGTGTAATTGTGCGCGCGCACGATTTGTTGAACATTTGACGTTTGATCGAAGAAAAGGTAAAAGTGTAGGCGTTAAAAACAAAGCATTGGTTTCATTGACATTCGCTCAGCTACCTAATTCTACATAAAATATAATTATTATTTAAAGTACTTAAAAAAACTTTTTCAGACTTGTAAACAAGTAGGCTCAATACGATATATTTATGTTTGGTATGAAATAAAAAAAACATTTTGTTGGGTACTTGGTTATTGGTTACACAGACTTTCTTAAATATTAATTTAGACTAACAAAAGAAAACAGAAATACTTAAGTAAAAGAATTTTATATCGGCATTTAGACATTACCAAATGCACTTACTTACAACTAGAACATTTTTAAATATATTCTTCAAAACTCCACCCTCTAAATTAATTAATTCAGTTTCTTTGAAATATTTTCCTGGCTTATAACAGCCTCTTTGCTTAAGAACCTATTATCAGATTCATATTTAATAAAATACTAAGATGCGTTCAGTTTGCTTTTTGTTTAGCTTTGAACATTGTTTTGAAGTATTATGCTATTTAATAATGCTGTAACTAAGATTTATCTTTCATGTATAATTTACTTCATTTTTTGTACTTGTATATTTATTATACGTTTTATCTTTGTAATAATTTAATAAATGATTTTATTATCTAAGGTTCAATTAAAAAATATATTACTATTTGAAGATTAAAATATTTCTGCATATGGTACAAAACACTTTATAATTGATCTAAAATAAATATAACGACAAAAACCATTATCAATCGAGACTTTTTTTAATAACCCAATTATACATAATGTTGTCAGGTACTAACCTGAGATCCGAACCCTAGAATTCAATAAAGCAACGACTAAACCCATGACACATTTTTTCACCATGTAATTTACATTCAACATGTAACATGAGTTGCACATAACATCTCAGTGACGTAAAATAACGAGGAAACCCAGTCGGGCCCGTGAGATAGTCTTGTTTGTATAATGGCTAACGAGAGGTCGCTACGTTAAATATTAACACACTCGACTTTATAATTAAACCCTTTCGAAACAAACCCCAAGTATAATAGCTTTATTAATTCTGTTTAACGTTTTATTTGTGTGTTGGTGGAAGAGCTGAGATACGATGTTTGGTTTGAGTCTCGTTTGGCTAACTGGTTTTTTTTTTTAATAATAGATTGTAGATTAACTCAAAAAATATTTATTTTAAGCTCAACTCTTCCTTATATTTTTTTCAGTAATCAGAATTCTTAAAAGTCTTATATATAAGTAAGAATGTAAGCTGTTAAATATCGCAAAATAATAAGAGTAAATAAATCCCAAAGTAGGTAACTAAACATATCTACAGCACAATAAAACCCTATTCCCTGTCAAACAATAAAAAACAAAACAAAAAGCATCGAGACAGACTACCATTACAAACTTAGCATAACTACGTTTAATTTCAGAGTAAGTCGAACCCGATGCCTCTCAAACTCTCGTTCAAGCTAAATTAAAACTCAACTTATGCGAACGTGAATTTATATGACATCCCTCGATGGAGTTACACGATACCTTATCCAAGAGAATTGCTTTAGAAATAAGCTTTAAGATCTTTTTACTTTTACAGCATTTTTTCAAAGATTTTCAGATTTCTGTAAAATGCGCTAGGAATTTCAAAGGTTCAGCAGGATTTTTTCCTGATTTTATAATATTAACGAATCGCTAAAATATTTAGAAGGGACATTTAGGTATTATTTTTTCAGATAATTACACACACAAGGTAAGGTACATACAATATAATGAAAGTTTTAAATAAAACTATTTTCCCTCTGTGAAATTTATAATGTCACAATCGGGTATAATAATTTATAGACATAATGTTATAACAGAATAATGTGTAATTCTTTGCATCAAAATTTCATTACACAGTTTTTGACCTTATCGTAGAGCGGTAAAAATACACCAAACAAAAGCTGCATTGCTGAAGTAGTTATGTTAAAATATACGACTATTACGTGTAAAAACATTATCTAAATATCCTATCATACAAAAACACGTAAACACAGTATAAAATCACGATGACATTAAACAATCTTGCTTAGATGCCAGATGAAGACACATAAGATACGTGGCTTGGCGCTCTGCCTAGTACGAGGCAAGAAGTGCAATCTACCGCGACATTCTCTTACATAAACGTTAGGTGGGTGGTGCAAGGTATAAGTGACAGCGTTTGAATATCTTTATTCGGCAAGTTTTACACAGAGCAAAGCTATGCAAGAGGCATAATGTCTAATATCAGCAGGAATAAGCGAAAGACTGATGTTATGATACTCAAAAATATTCGTAGGCTCAAGACTCAAGACTCAAAAGTATCAGAAAACATGATCAGACTGAGGTCAAAAATAGATATTACATTTTCAGTTTGGTAACTTTTCAATTTAATATGTGTTCCAATTCTGCATAATGTGTTTTAGTTGCGAATTACGTAATTATATTATGGTTTATTTAAAAACTGACTTTGTTCCAAGAAGTCAATAAAACTGGTATCATACATATTTATATTTAGATATTTAGTTCAAAAATTAATCGCTTATATCTTGTACCACACAAAGAGATCACATGCAAGCCATTTGTTGGGGAAAAGCTATGGGGTTGCAGTTTTTATTATGAAGCTTGAGTTTCGCCGGCATCGTTCTAACAGATGCTTTTTTTTTTATTTAATACCACGCCTCAGTAAATACGTAATAAGAGATGTGAGGCACTTAACAAAAATTTATACGCGCAGTTTTTATTTAGATTTAAAGACAATGGGTGCTTTATTCACGGTGAGACTCTAGAGTGAGTTTTATTCTGTTTGTATTTAATATACGGTTATGACACTAGTCTAGACACTACTTTAGATTATAGTCTTTAAATAGGCATACCTAATTATAGAACCTACGTACCTTCATGCATTATTGCAACAAAAAAATACGCATTTTACCGTGCGCGGTAATTTAACTATTGATACATTACTTTTCTATACACTTTTTACTCACAAATAAGAAAACATTCATAAAACAAATTACAACCCTCTATGCAAAAAGTATAATTGACAAATGAATAACGGTAAATCTTTTTTCAAACTTGTCAAAAATTCTTATAGATTTTTTTTTAATCTTTACATATAATATATAGCCATCTGCGTTGGTTAAACTCTTCAAGTTAAACGTTATCCAATCCTCCTTGGAATTGTTTCCATGTACCGGAGAGGAGGCCAAAGATAATACGCTTGATGGAGCCTACGATCAATACAGGTTAGATCTAGATGCTAGGTATTCCGATTGTTGCAGTCTATCGGACCGGCAAACTGCAATATTACTAGCTTCAGCTATTTGTGTACAGGTGTTATTAAATTTGTTGAATATTACGAAGGATTTTGTGTAGTGCTGCTATATTAATAATAACAAAATTTGCTGTTTAGTTTTATTTAACCATAATAAACGTTTTCTTTATTATCTTCTTTCATTATTTTCTTCTTTTTATATAAACAACCTATTCATACAATAAGTAAAATAACATCAATAAAATTGAACATTCAGGATTATATTCGTGAAACAATTATAGTATAATAGCGTAATTACAGATCATAAATAACAATGCAATAAAAGATCCTAATAACCTTACCTTCATATTTATTCGAAGTAAATATAAAATCGAAGTCCAAGACACGATTCAAATGAACGCACCAACGCTTTATATTTCTCAGTAACCAATGTTCATAAACGATAGAATATTCTGACCTATTTGTTCAGAATTACTGTACATCAAATCAACCACCAATTTGTCAATTCACTGCACACAAATTCAATCAGGCTACATACATTTTATTTCCAGATCATTTCCTTTGTAAGTTGATTTGGAAAATATTCAATCGTGTCTCAAGTGGCGTTACAGTAAAATAATTCGAACAATATTGGTATTATTGGGTACTAGACATTCTCTAGAGGTCCCGCGGGTATTAAGTATGCTCCCTATTGGAGATATATAAGCTGCTTGAGTATACTTGAGTGAACAGGAAACAAATAAACAGATACGTGCAGAGAAACAGTACGGTGTAGGTACTTGAGTGCAGTGGCTTTGTATCTTGAACCTATGTGTTTCGATGATAATTCGGAATATCCTTACTAATATCGTAAATGTCAAAATCTACTATAAATGTTACTTAAAGTATAAATATCTGTATTTAATTAATAAAAAAATATATAATTGTGAAATTAGGCTTACGTACTCTATAATCGCCATCGAAACAGTTCTGTGTATTATCCGTGCAAGCAAAATGACCGACCTACAAAGTTACTGTCATTAACATTAACAATTATTACGTTCCCTTTGCATTGAAAGTCCCTTTGTCTTAAAATTCAAACAATATTTATTACGTTTTAAGTTAAAACGTTACAAAGGTAACAAAACCTAAATTGTTTAGACACAATATTTCGCTAACAATATTCGTTTTAATTAACTATACAGACGAATGTACGGACAAAAGACAGTCGGATGTCCGCTCTGGGGTGGCGAGAGGCTCTTAGCGCTCACGACTACGGGACGACACCGATACGACGTTCAAACAAATATTGAGATTCAGCTTTAACAGCACAATCATATCACAGGACATAGATTGTAACTAAATAGATAATTATGCATTTTAAACAAAAACTATGTCACTATTATCTAATGTACGTTTTAGGTACATTATTTTGCCTAACAAGTTAAAACACCTTATAAGTAGGTCATTTTGTGCTTGTGTAAGATTGTAGAAAGTAGTACAAACCGAAAATCATAAATTCGATACCATTATACTTAACTATGCCAAATAGCTTTATATAAAATAAAATCATGACACCAGAGTGTATTAGTACTACCTAACGGATTTAGGGTGAATTCAAGTAAAACATTTCAAGCAGAATGTCGCACAGTATAAATGTCCCTAGGGTTAAATAATTCGGGATCTGGTAGCGGGGCGTCAGTGCCATTGACAAAGGTCATTCATATTGTACCTACTTCACGCTTCGCCGGCCGTACTAATTCCGATTATGTCTATTTGTGTCTATGCCCGGTCTAGTGGCTATACAGTATACGTGACTATATATATAGGTACCTATAGGTGTTTGTTTTGGACTGTAGAGTAGTTATAGTGGGTTTTATGAGTATTTATTTAGTTTAGTGTTTAAGTTTATAATGGTAAACTATTTTTGTTCTGTATGAGGTTAAGTATTTAATTTCACAATAGCTTCACTGATAGGTGGACATTTCTACTTGTGAGAAGGAATAATATGCATTTCTTATAAAAAATTCTAACGGCACTTAATAATTAATTGATATATAAAAATTATATATAAATTGTGTTGATTTGGTTGTCTTTTATATATTATCTTGCTGTGATTGATAATGATGAAATCATTTTTTTTCATAAAAGAGGTATTTAAATGTTGTGTTAACTTTCAATCTTCTTTTTTTATCTACTCTTAATTTTGACTTATCTTAATATATATAAATCTCGTGTCACAATGTTTGTCCTCAATGGACTCCTAAACCACTTAACAGATTATAATAAAATTCGCACACCATGTGCAGTTCGATCCAACTTGAGAGATAGGATAGTTTAAATCTCAAATTATAGTCGCAATTTTAAGAAATTGACGCGGACGAAGTCGCGGGAATCAGCTAGTATTACTATAAAATGTATTTCTTCTATTGTTTAACCAAATATCCAATTCACAGAATCAAACCGCTTCCCTATTCCAGCCATCAGAATTTAATTAACCTCATACCAAACGAACAATAATTCCCGCTTCAAAGCATAAACACTCAAACCACGTCAGCGGCTAATCAACAAAATATTTGACGTGAATAAATCAAAGACATATTCATGTCAAATGACGTCACTAATCGCATTACCTGTACACACGTAGGTTCGCGTGTGTGTGTGTGTGTGTGTGCGTGTGTGTGTAGCGATGACGTTGATGACACAGCATTGTGGTGGCTTAATCATATCAAGGGCTCATTAATTATTCCCGTGGGTATGCGATGCCGATTCAATGCTGATGAATGGGATGTTATTTATGCGTTTGTAGACCTCTGAGGCATTAGCGGCTATTGTTTTTGACGTCTTAGTGGCGTGGACTTTATGGCCGTCTTTTGTTTAGTTAATCGATTTCTCAAAACTTAATTTCGCTCAGCTGTATTTAAATAATAATAATATTCCGGGACAACTCACACACGGTTATCTGATCCCAAGCTAAGCAGAGCTTGTGTTATGGTAACCAGACAAACTTATACATTTCTAAATACATACATATTATAGATAAATTACACCCAGACAACCAGAACAAAATGATCGTGCTCATCACACAAACATTTGTCCTGGGTGGGAATCGAACCCACGACCTCCGGTATAGCAGTCAGGGTCACTAACCACTAGACCAACAGGCCCGTCTAAATATTTAAATATTAAAATACTTGAAGAATATACCGTGATGCAGAAGTTGACAGCAAGTACAATGCGATGACTTACCTGTAACAAACAATAATATTATAAGCAAAGAATAAGACATGTTTTAACACAGACGAAGAGTAAAAAAACGTATTGTGTATTACATAAGGTACACAGAATATCAGTAGATAAGACAAGTACTTATTATATAATTAGGTAAAAGGTCTTCGATAATCAGATTGTACAAATTTATTTATTGCAGACGCTTACAACAAAATGAACCATAAATATAAAAATAGAGTTCTATGACAACTCTTTGTGTCCTTTTCTTGTATGTAAAAATTACATACTAAATCACACGTATCGAATTGCAGGTACACAAACAATCCACCTCCCCAAACATCGTACACATCCTTAAAATCATCACATTCACTCCTAATCCTTACAACATAACACACACATGGAAACCTCACCCACACAGCGACAGCCCATCAAAGAGTAACACGAGAACATCTAATTAACGAGTTTCATATCAACGGTATCCGCCGCAATAATACTTGACTTGTAATTAGTAACGTCTTATATTTCTCATAACACACTACACTACATAATTTTGATGAGATATGTCATAATTATTACTTGAAAGTGTGTTATGATTGAGAGGTGAATATATTATGATGTCGTTTTAAAATTTTGAACTTGTAGTAAAAGGTTTTTGTAGAGCTATTTTATCGTTAATGAAAACACTAATTGAACTTAACTCTGTAATATGTAAGACTTATCTTACAACATTAAGGACGGGTGGACAGAATTTTATGATCTTTGTTTTTTTGGTCCGTTCTCCACCCCAAACAGCAAAATAACAATCAAAACATAGGAAAAACTCATGAAAAAAAAACTTTCCTACGGGAGCGACATTATATATAATTTTCTATTTTTTCACTTGTTACTACACAATATTAGCGAGTATTATTACTTAGTAACATCAATATAAAGTTAACTATGGTATGACTCGTATAAATGGAGCTCACGCGTATAATTTCATCAATAACAGTCAAATAAACAACCTTATACAACGCAAATAAAATTGTTGTTGACTTCTCATTAGAAAAAATACACGTGTATTCAATCTATTGATATTAATGATAAAAATAATGTATTGATAGACAACATTATCAGTCGTATAAAATACCATGGTATCATATTTCTCTGTATTGAAGACCTCACTAATGAGCTACTCCGATCCCCATTATAATTACGTGTGGAGATAGAAAATAAGATAGACTTTGTTTGCTATTACGGCAATTGGTTAATTATTTACTGCTTTTGTTTGGTTAACAAGATAATATTATCGTTAACTATAATTTAGCATAACAACTTTTGAGACTTGTGAAAAAGCATCTTTCCAGTACAGACCCAAGAAAACTACATCACAAAAAAATAACTGACAGTTAATTCATATGATATTAATACAAATAAATGTAAATAACAGTTTTCTGTCATAACTAAAGCAAAGAAAAGGGAGTTGTACCCTCGGCATTTTGTAAACATCGCAAGAAAAATTTGCAGTCTGTTAAACAACTTCAAAAGTCTAAAATTCCTGTAATCTGCTGAAAGTGCACAATCTGCAAACTTATAAGTTGTAGTAACCTTAATATTTTTTTCCTTTAATTCGTATTATACACAAGAGTTCCCCTCTCGTTAAGGAGCAACCTACGTGCCACCATAATCGCCTAACCTTGTTCCTACCTGTACAGTGTATTGTAAAAAAAAACATCAGAAAATTAACTCTTACAAAAGAGAGAGAGAAAAAGATGAGAAAATCATGATGAAATAAAAAATACCATTTCACAATACACCACAAATACTGTCATAACCGTTGAATGATGACTCCTATAAAAATAGCCATCATACTTATTTCAAGAATGATGTTTTTAAATGAAAAAGTTAGAATTCAAGTTGTTAGCAATCGTTGCTTTCTGACTGCACTGTCATCATTATGTTTCAGAATATTTTTGTTAATTATCTTTTTCAGTTTACAGTTTGAAACAAGCAAAAGGCGTATAGGCAGTAATTTTAAAACACGGCAACATAGGACGACGGCTAGTCATGTTAACCTTCTGCATATCAACTGTACAACCTTGTTTGTGCCTGTTCTTTGAATATCTTGTACAAACATGTCAATACACGCCTATTTATGTTCCCCTGCTACGTAAAGTAGAATATTGTGGCTAATATTTTGTTGTACATGAAGGTTTTAGCTTAGTAAGAAATTCTGGCACGTTTTATTGTGCGTATTCGTGTAACGACATACGTAAATTATGTTCTAATTAGGCTGGTTACTGGGGCTTGGAGGAGAGGAATGTATGTTTATACGAATTTGTACATTTATAAATAATAATAATATATTTAATTTGACAACATTGGTCCACTGGTTAGTAGGTACATAAGAAACTTATCAACTACGTGTTAGTAATTTATACTTATAATAAATCTGTAAAAGAGAAAATTCTGTACATTGAAAATATCAAAAAAATAAATGGCGGGGGGTGTTACTAGACCAACACCGAAACCAAAAGTGTGAAAAAAAAAATTTTTGTCTGTCTGTCTGTCTGTTTGTTCAGGTATCACGCAAAAACTACCGGTTCGATTACGATGAAACTTGGTATAATTATTCTTTATTATCCTGGGCACCACACTGGGTAGTTTTTATCCCGGAAAACAAACTTAATTTTGCGTTTAAAAAACTCATTGATAAGTTTCGTCATCCACGCGAACGAAGTCGCAGGCACAGCTAGTTCTTAACTAAATAGGGGTACACACAATTATTTTGTTTCAATAAAGTATAGTTAAAAGAAAATCAATATAACTGAGTGTTATATGGCAAAATGTCTGGGATTTTTTTTTGTTATTGACGTTAAATTTTAGTGTGTTAAGTAAACTTCAAATACTGGAGATATTATACAATACTAATATATTATTAGAAGTATAAATATTAAATAGCTAGAGCAATACAGACACAGATACAGATACAGACAATACCGTAAATATTATAAGTTCAGACATATTATCATTGTGAACAAAGACAAGGAAAACATTTCAAAACAAAATTTCCATCCCAACATCGAGAAAATCACAAAAATTGCACAAGAACTAACGAACAAGCTAAAAATCCAATGTTATTTTCATTTTCCACAATGAAATAGAACTGAGTACCGAGTGAAACGACGCATTTGACTTTAACAAATGATATTATAGCAAAAATGCAATGTCTGAAACTTACACAAATCGCCCACTGAAAATATAGTGCAGACTTGCACTGAAACCTTTTTGGTGATAAATTACGTTTCTATTTTATTTTAGTTTTATCGGCTTTGCTAATGGTTTAAAAGGTTTTTACTTTATAAGTTATTAACTAGGAATGTACATACTCTTAACGGTCAGTAATGGACGTAAAAACATGTCACTCATGTTTGTATCGTATATAAAATCAAATGGATGCATTGTTTCTATGATTGATTGATCTATTCTGATGATGATTTACGATCTATCTGCATTTCATAACTGCCTAGCTATTTCCCAAATATACATGTTAGAGTAAATTCATGGATAAGATAGTAATCGTACCTACTTTATCACTTTTATTCCTAATTATAAGGCTATTTAAAACTTTTTTTTTCATTAATGGCCGATTTCTCCAACGCCAGATAATTTTTATTCGAGAGATAAAATTCGTGTTTGACAGATTTTGTATTGAAGATCTGTCGAAAATTCTAAATTATTCCTCTGATAAAATTATCTGGCGTTGGAAAAATCAGCCCTTAGACATATTACTAGACAGGTAAAATTACATAGTCAGAAATGAAACGGTACTCTCCAACTAAAATGTCAATCGATAAACCAATATTAATGACATCAAGTCTCAGAAAACCGAAAACTAAACCTAATTTAAATCTTTGCATATCTTCAAAAAACAACATGAGGAACTCAGGTAGTGGTTGGGCAGGGGGGGCAGGGTCGAAGGGGAGGGGTTGGGTAATAGAGTGTCATCTTGACATTATAAATGATCACACTCAACCCTTGACTGTAGGTAAGCTCTACACTGTTTTTACATTTACCACATCAGATTACGGTACCCCTTTTCGGGCTACCATAATAAAAATTGAATGAGTAAGACTGATTTTGGTAGGTTTTGTTTTGTTTTATCGGTTTTAGGGCAGGTAAGAAGGTACATAGTACGTAAGAATACAAGGTATTAAAGATTATTGCCTAGTCGTAAATGATGAAAACCTTACAGTTCTAATTATAACAACCATTTTACGAAAGGTATAGAATATTTATAAAGATGCATAATTGCATATCGTATTCAACATGAATTTAATTAAAGATTCAGCAGTTTAAAATAAATAATTACAGAAGCTACACCCAGAAGCGGTTTCCAATGAAATTCAAAAACCAAATACATTTGAGCGTAAACCAAAATAATAATCCAATCCCAACCCTTACAAAACAAATGTAGGGAGACATCAAAAACATACAACGAAATGTTAAAATTTATTCGTAATATTCTGAGAGAAGGATAGAGGAAGCCCTTTACAAAGGGCAGGAAATTGCCTATCAAGACTTGGTAGTAATCAAACCTGCGCCAATCTAAGTTCACTGTGGACGGAATATTTAACTTAATGAGATATTTCCACAAACTTTTACAGCGAATTTTGGATGGTCAGTTTTGATTTGAATATGGGAAATACTTAATTTGGTTAAGAAAATGTTCGGTTTTATACTTTGCTGTTATTGTTATAGAAATAAAGTTTTCGGAAAACACTTTTCAGAACATTGAAAGCTGCAGAAAAATCTGTACTAAGACAGATCAATTATGATTTCGTCATCGCGTTCCTTATCGTCCATTTCAATTATCTAATTTGGCGGGCCTGTTGGTCAAGTGGTTAGTGACCCTGACTGCTATACCGGAGGTCGTGGGTTCGATTCCCACCCAGGACAAATGTTTGTGTGATGAGCACGATCATTTGTTCTGACTTCTGGTTGTCTGGGTGTAATTTATCTATAATATGTATGTATTTAGAAATATATAAGTATGTTTATCAGTTGCCTGGTTACCATAACACAAGCTCTGCTTAGCTTGGGATCAGATAACCGTGTGTGAGTTGTCCCGGAATATCATTATTATTAGAATATTATTATTATACTTTGCTGTTATTGTATTAGAAACAAAGTTCTCGAAAAACACTTTTCAGAACATTGAAAGCTGCAGAAAAATCTGTACTTAGACAGATCAATTATGATTTCTTCATCGTGTTCCTTATCGTCCATTTCAATTATCTAACGAGAAAAATAATGAGACCAAACATCAACAGTAACTAGGAAAGTACAATTTACTAAAAGGAGTTTAACAGATTGTTGTATCTGAAACTCTCGATAAATCATCATTTAAATCTCATCTCACCACTTGTTCTATCCCAAGTATTTATTTACTTCAATATCTATTACATAAAGTATAGCGAGATAATCACCCGATCGCTACCCTTCAAATATTGACAAACTTCGCGAGTGAAGCGGTGTGATCGTCGCTAACTTTTAAGTGTCTTAGATAAATTAAGATTTTCGTTGAATGTGTTTTATAATACTTCGGTCGATAGGCTGTTTGTTTAGGATTTTGTTTCTTCTTGGAAGATACTGGATGGATAAGAAATCTCTTTGCGAGGTACCCATACCGTTAACGCAGTTGTTTTCTGAATAAAAATTAAGGCTATGTTTTAAAAATAAAGAAAAGCTTAAGGGTTCATACGCACTATGCGGTTACCTGCGATGCGGCTACCCACAGCGGCTTGCCGCATCGCAGTGCGCATAGAAATGAATATTACGTACATAATTGTGCTTGCGGTCAGCCGGACGGCTAGCCGCATTGCGGGTAACCGCATAGTGCGTATGAACCCTAAGATTGTTAGCTTTACAATTACAACATTAGGACATGGGCAAAATTAAGAATGAAACATAAGATATGTAAGTACAGTCAGAATGGTACTCCAATGACACCAACTTTGTAAAACATCTGTACCTAAAAGTTTCTGCATTATATTACAAGGAAAAATAGTATTTTTAGTAGCAATAATTATAAAGAGCTAAAATAGCTACAAAAACAATGTATTCACAACCCCAATAACTTCATACCTACAAAATCGATACGCTATAGTTTTTGTGCGTTCAAAAATATATCGAAATAGTTTCGGCAAATATTACCGGGTCGCATAATGGCGAAGAATGCTTTTGTCCCGTGGCTCGTACCGATGACATATTGGTTAACATATAGGATCACGAACTCTATGTAGAGTTGCTGGGTGGTACTATTGTTTCGGGAAATATGTGAGATATTTTTTATTGAGTGAGGAATTATTACGTGGTTTGTAGGTTTTTGGTTGGAAAGATGAAAGTTATTTTTTGCCAAACAAATATTAAAAGGTGATGCCGTTTCAAGAAATGGTGGGATTTTAAATTGCTTGTATTTCACAAGCAATTTAAAATACATTTGTTTAAAAATCATCGTAAGGTCGGAAGTTATTATTAATATTTGTGTTCTAAAAAATGTTTTAGTCCACAATAAAAATAAATGTAAAGCATAAATCATTACGTAAGTGTAAAAAACAAAACCTTTCTGTCTCAAATACGTAGATAAAAAACGTCTTCTGATTCGATCGACTTACAATCGACAAACCATAGTAGCACCCAGTTCGGAATATTCAAATACTTTGCGATATCCGATAATACCTCTCTCATGCAAAATGCATACAATATCATTCTTTACTTCATACACGAATGCTTCCCTAGCGTAATTCATGTAAAACTGGCTTTATTTGAATTTTATGCGTCCAAATTTTTGGTTCATTTTATTTTCTGTATGATACATTGAGTTCGGTTCTCCCCTACTTAATGTTAGGTTATTAGTTCCGATTGATAAAATATTTTCCTATACGACATCTGAATCACGTTTGTGCTCAAAATTTTTATTTATTTTTTACACCGTAAAGATAATTATTAATTTCTGAATATACTCGTACGTAACATAAGATACACATTAATATTACTTTAGTATGACACTAGGACAATGAAGGACAGGTCTACGTTTGCCCTCAATAGAGAAAAATGGAAGGAAGGGAGGGAGGCCTTTGCCCAGTAGTGGGACAGCATGGGCTAAAAATAATAATAATAACACTAAAAACACTTCCAGAATCTAAATGCTCTACATAAACTTGGCATAACATCTTTACTAGAGGTAACACGAATTTAATAACACTATTTCAATAACAACATAAAATTACAATAACGGTAATCGAAATAGTATCAAAGTTATAAAGGTACAAAGATCCACAAGGTACACTCGAACCCCAAATATTAATGACCAAATAATATTTACAACTCAATTATGAAAAGTTTCGCCAGCAAAGGGGTGTTTCGTTTACAATTTTATTACGGGGCCCTAAACTATACGGGGGCACCTAAATGGCTCCGTAATGGATGTTTCTAAATGCCTTAGCCTTAGGTAGAGCACTTCAGAACTGTAGCGAGGGTGCGGGATTTGTAAGCTTTCATGATACTGTTAGGGCGTCGATAAAAGTATGTAAACTAAGCATGGGAAATGTAGAGACTTTTTGGTATAAAATAATGGTGACAGCTTTTTTAATTGTGAGATTTATTTCTGTACACACACAGGCTTTAAAAAATGCGACTTTGAAAATAAACACAAAAAACTCTTTTTGTTCTTATAAACAATTAATTGCGTAACTAATCACATATGAGATGAAAGTTTTCCTCAAAATTGGAGGCAAATCAAGGCTAACCAAGTTCAAAAGGCTTCAGAACTAATAATCGTCTACGTAACATCTAAAAATAAAAGCATCGCCAACATAATATTTCGTAACAACAAAACCCTAACCTACTAAACTCCTTAACTCATTGAAACGTCCAAACTTTTCAATTAAAACAAACTCATACGAGAGGCTTCACAGTTCAATGGTTATTCGCGAATTCACGGCATAGTTGCTTGCGCCTGTTATTAAATTTATTCGTTATAGAGCGAGGTTCATAAAGACTTGAAGTGGGGGGAGTTTCCATAGATACTGGGGTGGCGAGCTGTTGCCATTGGTGATGCCAGTTGCCTTGGTATTCGCCGAGCTCCTGGCGTGGGGTACAAGTTACGAGCATTTCGCGATATTGTTTTTGTGTTCGTTTTTGGCAAGGTTTTGTTTTTATAATTGTTGAAAAAAACTTTGAAACATATGTATAAATTTCTATACCTAAATCAAATAATTAGAGATAATATAGAATAAGTTAAATAGATAATGGCACATGTAGGTAACATAACGTTCTGTGATTGTGGGTATTACGGCAACATGGAACTCATCAACTAGTAAATGTTTATTGAAGGACACTTAATTAACTTATCATTAGCTGGCAATCAGTGTTTTGATTTGATTGATTGATTGATTGAATAAGCCTCATCCAGACTTATAATAATTAATCACCGGAAAAGGATAGTGCTTATACATAGACACTATACTCAAAACAAATTATCGCCCATACTAACGATAACAGCATGCAAAAATACTACCATAACATAATCACATAACCGATCGTGGCTTTGCAGTTTTTATATAGTAAAAATAAAATAATTTCTAAACATCTTGACTTTTACAACTTGTACCACACACCCCGATCTCAAAGTCCTCATTACGAGTTGAACAACAAATAAACATTGCTATCGCTGTTTATTGGACATTATTTATCGAGATCTCCTTTGCCGTGGGCTCCCGTTTCGTTTTATAACGGCCCTACTAAATGATAGGTAGGAACGCCTTTTTGTTTATACTGTTTTGCTTTTAAAATGTAACTATCTTGATGGTTTAAGGTTGTTATTTGTCATGTTTAGAAATGGGGTTTGGGAGCGAAGGGTTCAATCAAAACCAATTTTTGATATGAAATCTAGAACTTTAAGTTAGGTACCTAAATTTTAGCACAGTTGAATGATAGTAGTTACTTGATTTTTTTTTTAACAACAAGCGTATTTCAAATTTTATGATTATTTGTTAACATTTGAAGCGTTCTGTCGATGGATTCATAATGATATTTATTTGATTAGTGGCTCATAATTAATTTAATTTTAAATTAATTTTTGAATAAGTATCTACAAATACATTTATGAACTATTGTTTACTTTGTATATGTATGATCAAGATATAATAAAGAAAAATAACTTTTCCAAATATAATTCTGTTAGACTCAAACTTCGTAAACAATTTTTATAAGATAAACCGACTCATAAATCCGGTTTGACTGTGGCATGAGCTGACTCTTAAGTCGCGTGATCGATTCCCATACAATAAACATTTAAAATTACCAGCAATATTCTTAAATTTTTAAAAGAGTGCCTAAAATCATACGATTTACTAGTAAGCCCTAACATAAAAGAGTACTTAATAAAATAACAAGTACGAGTATTTGTAAAATAAGTTTTTCATACAATTTCAACAAAATAACCGTAAAAAAGCCTAATCGAAAAACATTTTTACTAGTAGGTATTACACAAAATACATCAACGCCATCTATGGCAGATTCGCGGTACTAAAACGTAGGGCGGTTCGTGTTGGGCGGGCGGGCGTCGTAGTTCCCGTAACGTCGGTAGGTGTCACCTCTGTCGGGGAAACTAAGCCAGCTACGTTTATTCCCGTAGACAACGTTTTCGAAGAGATGGCGCCTTATGGAGGTCGAAAAAAGGATACCTTTTAGTTAGCACTGTTATTTATTTTTAATATTGTTGTGGACAACAGAAGGAAATGTTTAAAAAGAGTAAGTAGTATACTTTTGCATAATTCAATATATTTTTTAATTACGCATATTTAAAAAGGAAATACAAAAATACAAAAACAAAAAACAGCATTTATTATTTTAAAAATGTCATATGTATATTTTTGGCTTGTGTATTACGATACCATTAATTATCTAAGGTATTTTATAATCAATGGGAGATAATTTGGAATATTGAGACTTATTGATCTGATAGTATCATGTAGTTAAGGCTTAATTTTTTATTGCTAAATGGGAATAATTTAAGCAATATTAGTTAAGAATAGGCGGGTACATATAATTTTCTTGCCCTCAATTATCTTCTTGTATATTTTTAGACCTCATTATCCAACTAAAGCTTAAAGTAGGACATAATTTTACTCTCTTTTCAGTTTCGAACGTGATTTTTCTTTGAAAATATACCAGAGTTTCCTTTTGCAGTCTGAGATAATATTACAAAGTAGAATCTGAATACATTATGATTGTTAGAATATTTTTAAAGGTTTATATTTATCTTTATAATTTTAGAATAATTGGGAAGGCTTTTACGGTGTTCTTTCTTTTTGTACTTAGATTAAAAATAATATTCACTTTACATTAAAAAGGTTTTTGGGTACTGTTTTTCTTGTTATTTAGGTTCAATGAAATTGGGTAAGAGGTTTAGGGAAATAGGGCTATGTGGCATAATAGGCATGTGATTAACTATTTTACGTATAAACTTTAAAACATAGAAACAGATGATTGTAATTTAAAATAATAATTATTTAAAAATGAATGCCATGACTGCCTTGTGGACCTAGTAGTGCTAAGCGTGACTGCTATGCTAGAGGTCTTGGGTTCGATTCCCAAGTCGACCAAGGTGTTATTGGGTTTTTCTGTGAAATTCTCAGTAGCAGGTCGGAGTTTGGATTTGTGCCCGGTTAGTGGCTATAGGCTCGCCCCCTATTACATGGGACTTAAACATACCGGCGAACTGTGGGTGTACATTCTTACACCTCTGCCTAACCCTTCGGGGATACAGGCGTGATGGTATGTTATGTTAAAAATGAATAGAGAGGAAAATGTTTAAAGTATGAAGCAGAAAATTAGTTCCAGCGCTACAAGATGCGTTGTCGACTGATGTAAAACACATTACCAAAAACAAACACAATACATAAACACGAATAAATTACACTAGGCACGTGCCGCGGGCGTGGCTGCAATTTGTGCAGGTGTCCCGTCTGCGCTGTCAGACACTATCAGTGTCGCGACACCGTTGCCGAGAGCGCTCCCACAGGCGGCTACGATTTCACAGTCCGCGAACGGTGTCCAACACTATTTTGCGACACTTTAACGTTGTTTATTTTGTTCTGTGTTATTGGGTTTCGAATTTTCGTGTCGTGTTGAATGTAAATTTGTACGAGTTTCACGTACTGCGGCTACCTTTGTAAAAATAAAAGTTTGAATTTTAAAAGGTCCGCTGTGGCGCCGTGGTTGGAAGTATCATTTTTATCTATCAATTTTAATTTGAAGAGTCTCAAATAATAATGAAATTTATGTCACAATATCTTCCTGCACTTCATGCTTCTTTTTGTGGTTCTAGTTCCATTTAAAAATATTAAGTAAATAACATTATAAACATTATACAATAATAAAAAATTAATCAAGCAACACTAAAAGTACAACCAAATAATCAAAGCTCTTTCACACGCAATACCTTCTATCGAATATCGGTACTTAGAACATTACGGGTACTGACAACCCTTTACCCAATAAAAATACAATCACAACCGACGTTGCAGACATTTTCACATTGCGCCACGACATTTTTCACCTTCAGGCATAGGTCGAAGTTCTAAAATATCGGATTTCTGATTACGGATTCAGATTGCATGAACAAACAATGGTATTCGAAAAAAAAGTTAAAGGAGGAATTCTATGAAAGAGGGTTACTAATGTTTTCTGTGAAAGACCCGCGTTTCTGAGACACTGTTTGAATAAAGGCGCCGAATTGATGTCTAGTCTAGATTACTTCGAAACTTAGGATACCTATGCCGTAATGTAAAACCGATTTACCAGAAGCATTGTCTAAGAGATCGAAGTTTAATTTTAGTTTCTGAATTGATGATGACCGTGCATGACTGGCGATAGCATTCTTGTTTTTATGTCTTTCGACTAGTTATTTTGCTGAATTGGTAAAAATTTTTTCCTTTTTTTTTACGCAAATTATAGGAATAGTTTATGCTGTCGTTTGACTTTATGATTGTATCCAACGACTTTTTCGAATGTTAGGTAATGATTAAACAGCAATGTTGATGGTTGTATAATTAAACCTTAACCGCCTTATTTTAGAGTACAATTTTGGTACATATGCAAAATAAAACATAAAGCTTCATCCCAATAGTGTTAAATCTACTAAATATCCCAAACCTGACTTATCTCCGAAAAAAATCCACGTAATTTATTTTTTCACGAGTTCCGAAAAAGGCATCGTATATAATAAAATCCAATCCCTCCTGACAGTAACCCATAAACAGTGCCAAAAAACCTTATGCAAACTAGTGGCGGGTTCCGTACTTATCGCTAGACGTTTTTCGTCCCTGTCCGTTTCGGCCGAATTCCAAGCGTGTCTCGTCGACATAAATCCGCGTCCGAATGCGGTCGCCGAGGCATTAGTGCTGTTCTTTCGGCGATTAGTTTTATCGTGTGTCCACGGCTTAATTTTACGTATTGGTCCTTGATGAGTGAGTAATTGCTATCAGTATCCTGCTAAAACGCTGAACACTAAACAATAAATACTTATGCTTTGCAGCCTAGTTTAGGCAGAACACACCCACACTAAATAAAGCTATTACCATTATGTTTTCAATGAAGTATTGTTTAATCATAAATATTATGGTGAAGAATAAAAATATCATATATTTGTAAAAATAAAATTGTTTTTTTTTTTTAATGACTGCTGAATATGGCAAGTTGAGGTTTTTGATACCAACGAAGAAGATTAGTCATACCTAACCTACTAAGTTATTAAACAAATGATTAACATTTCCCTTGAGTTAACTAACAGTATAGGTTACCGCCACCTACGGTGTGAACCGATCCAAGACAAAGGGCAGGACAATGGTAATTAACTCCTGGCATTTACGACCATTGTAGCGTTCCTATTTAAACAAAGTTCATATTGACACGACGATATAGTATGGCCAATGTTGGTAGGTAGGTTGGTTTGTCTTGTTTATTGTCTAAACTAATAGTTAAGTTATAAATTAAGGATAAATTTGTATAAAATTGGTGGTTGGTTGATTGTTTAAGAGATAATGTCTACCACTAATAAAAATAACATATAATTATTTTAATTTAATCGCCCCTTACAGTTCAAGCGTGTGGTCTATCTCAATTTTAACTAATCACAAGACACAAGCTTGTCTCTCATTGCTGATAATTTACTGATATATACCTCATTCATGCATCCAGAGATATTTTTATCGATTACACAACAAAATGTCGTGGTGGCCTAGCGGTTCAATGAACGGAATTGTATGCACAAGGTTGCAGGTTCGAACCCAGGCAAGTACCAATGTAGCTTTTTCAAAGTTATATGTACTTTCTTTATTATTCTAAGACACTTCTGACAAACGGTGAAGGAAAACATCGTGAGGAAACCTGGATTCCAAAATTTGGGATCTGAAATCGCCAATCCGCAGAGAGCAAGCGTGATGATCAATGCTCGTGCCTTCTCTATATGGGAAGAGGCCTGTACCCAGCAGTGGGACGTTTATAGGCTGGATTATTATACATAACAAAATCAATCTGAACACATAAAAATAGCTATCAATTTCAAAATAGGTATAAATCACTAAAATTACACTTCCTTTACAAAGTATGATAAAAGAAGTTCAATTAATTACAAAAGAATGTAACCTACAAACCCTCTTTAATAGGCAATATATCATACATAATTGATGTTTCACAATGAACGTTTTCATGGGAAATTCCTTAGGGTAATATCTTATAATATGGAGTTCCTTAATGCGTGACTAGACGGAACATTTGGAGATTTCTAACTTTGGGTGATGTCTACTGCCTCGTTGGTCTAGTGGCGCTAAGCGCGACTGCTACGCTAGAGGCCTTGGGTTCGATTCCCAAGTCGACCATGGTGTTATTGGGTTTTTCTATGAAATTCTCAGTAGCAGGTCGGAGTTTGGATTTGTGCCCGGTTAGTGGCAATAGGGTCGCCCCCTATTACATGGGACCTAAAACATACCGGCGAACTGTGGGTGTACATTGGTACACCTCTGCCTAACCCTTCGGGTATACAGGCGTGACGGTATGTTATATACGTAATGTTGTTATGTCTAAAGCACTGAACGGATTGTTACCTTGATCATTTATTTTAAAATATCGTAATTTATTTGTACAAGTTCAGTGTGAAAATTTGCTTTGCCTTATGTTATTATAGTTGTACCAAATACTAGTTTGGTTTACTTCATAAACAAAATTAGTATAGGGTAAGTCAATTGAACAGTAATTTGATGTCTATTTCTTTGTATTGTTTTACTAAGTACCTCCAAAATAAAGAAAAATCTCTGTCTTCATTTGCAGACAAGTTGTAATGACAGTGATTTTTACGAACAAGAAAAAATATGCCCGTAAAAGACGCCTTTACTACAAAAAATAGTTATTTCCAAGACATTTTTCTACACCAAAAGTAACCATTACCTAATAAGAAAATACCAAACTAGAGTACGTGCACGAATCGTAGGGAAATGCCAAAAGCCAGTTAGAAAATGCCAAATGCTAGACACAGGGGCAAACATTTGTCCGCGTTCCCATACCTCTTTTGTTACCTATTGTAGAAGGTGGGAGGACTGAGTCAGCAATTTTCTTTATTCAATCAGAGGTGAACACCTCTTTCATACCTCACAATGCTCGCTTAGAGTTGTTTGCGTTCGTAATTTGTGTTTTCTTAGCAATTTTATAGAGTAAACTTTTAGTTGGTGCACTTTCTTCTTTATTTACTTGAATTAAGTTATCAACGTTCGTTTGTCGTTAATTAACTTACGAACTGGTTTAGGATGGACTTCTATTCTTTTGTTTAGGCGATGGTGAAACTTTGCTTGATGAGCTAGTATCTACGAGTTGCAATGTGGATTTATAGATTAACTCTAACGTATCGCACTGCCTTTATTCATTTTTATAGCACGGTAGCACAAAAAAACACTTTTTGCGGTTTTTATTTTTCATTTAGTATGTATATTTTTAACTCTCCGGCTGACGCCACGGAAGGTATTTTAAAAATCTTTATTCAATAAATCGATTCATCAAACACTTTACAGTATGTATGTATTTCTAGTATATTATGTACAACTGTAATAAATGTGAAACATAGTTTTATAACTCTTTTACGATCGGATTTACTTACAAATCGGAATAGTTTATGGTTTATAAAACAAACACATAAAATAGTACTTTAAAAGGGAATTTGAAATCGAGTTCATATTTATATTTTTCATGACGTTATAGCCGCGATATTTTATTTAAAACTCAGGGTGTAATATCAATTAATGACTGAAAACAAAAATGGTATGACCAGCTGAAAAATATTGCACGAAAATAAAATAAAACTTTTTTTTTTACTCATGCATTGATACATTAATTATATTTATTTTTTAACGAGAGTTTTCCAATCCGTCGCAAGGATGAACAATCCACGCTTTACAAGATCAATACCTTATTTCAGATTCTCATAAATGCTAATATTTCATCTGTTTTTTGCACTAACTAAAAGAACCTTGTTATTTCTTAGTTGAGAACGATAAAGCTACAAGCACGAGTCGAGTCAAAACAAAGCACAATTTCAACTCAAAATTTACCTTATTCACTCGTTACAGCATTATTACTAAATAAGCTAACCATATTTCGTAAATAACTAGCTGTAAAAAAATTCAAAAAGAAAAAATATACTGGGCACAAAATGCCAAAGGAAAGGTGGAGAGGCAAAAGAGCTTTTATGGAGCAACTTCGGCGTACTGTGTCGTAGTGAGAGCGTTTACTAGGTATATTTGAGGTAGGGAACCACTGGGAGCGACTGCAGGGTTAAATTGGGGTTCAAACGTATTTTCAGCTTTGATTTGACAAAGATTTTTGAGGACAATTGTGGGCTTAGCAACTCAAATATATCCGGATCAGTTGGAATATGAAGCATACTGAGGTTTGAAAAATGGTTTCTTTAAATATCACCTAAGGATAATCTCTAAACGATTCGCTGATGCAGAATGGTGTGCCATTTTCTGCGTGGGTGCAACTCATCTGCTAACATCAAATCCCTCAGTTATAATCCCTCGCCCTCTGCGGGCCCCTTGGAAGTAGGGGAGATGACGACACAGAAAGCTAACACTGCTCTCAAAATCCCCTGTTACCTCATTACAGAAAATAATAACTTCAAAATCTTCCATCTTTTCTGAGGATTAGCTGAGCTGTTGTGCAGCTTAAACGGCTAAAACTGCAACTTAATTAAGGCACATAGCAACAATATTTTGTGGATACAATAGATACAAATAACACTCAAAAAATATTAAATCTCTGACTCTATATTACAGTGAGAAACATAATTTTTTTTGCAGCACGTAATTTGATGAAAATATTCTGGAACGTGTTTTTAAAATAATCGTGAGTTAGGATTACAAATCCTTAATAAACGGCTGATACAAAGCTTTAATAAACCGCGAAAACTGCAGCCATGCATAGAAGAAAAAAGCGAAAAAACCAGCATTCGTCGGGAGCAAAACATCGTACGACAAACACCGGCTCCTAGCAACGATCTCCGCAGATATGCAAAACACGGTCCTTTGTAACATGATCTTATTGTGTTCGCGAATCCCCGTCGCCACAGTGAATACGAAACGACTTATGTCGATTTAGAAATTTATTAGAATACCACGAGGTTTTGTCATGCGAAACGCGAGCTGCCGACGTGAGCACCAAAGAGTTATTGTTGCATTATGGCTTGCATTCAGAGCTATTGTAGGTAACTTTGCTGTTTCGAGTTTGATGGATATAAATTGCTGGTGAGTACAGTTTGATGTTGCTTAGATAGGTGCACGTAAAGCGATAGAGACTGGCTAGTCATTGTCTGGGTGACGTGTCTCGGAGACGTGGAGTTAGAATGTATTTTGGATGACTTAGCAAATTGTATAATACTGCATTTCACCTTCGACTTGAACATATAAAAATAAGAAATACGTGACACATTGACCATTTGCATTTTCTTCACCATGCTTCTTTATAACTCAGGTGACAATAATCATATTGCATGAAACATCTAAACACAAAAATCTCAGTCTGAAATTTAATGGCCCAGGACCACAGCAACCAGATAGTGATTCCAATGTCATGACAATGACAAGTCGAAGATTGCAACGGTGGCAAATCCCGGAGGCACCGTACAGAAATTGATCGGAGTAATTTGCCAACGTTCGGACTGCTATGGTACGACGATTCGTCTTGGGTGAAGGGTGTAATGTAAGGAGAGGGAGGCGTAGTGTTTTATTTTGAAGTCAGATTTTGGAAGATACCAAATATATATTTTTTTGCTATCATTGAACAACTTAACCGTTCCAACATTAAGAAAATCAGTCAGTAACAAAAAAAATAGATTGGACTAAAAATTATTAAATGTTCTACGAGTTACATACATTTTTTGTCCCGCCCTTTTCTCACAACTATTTATTTCAAACAGCGTACCTAAACCCTTTCCATCCCATTTAACCACTTCCATAATACAAAAAAAAAACACAACACCAACGAAAAACCCATTAACAGTTTTAACGAAACTTAAAGCGCCTACAGCGCCACCCTTTATAAAAGCAAGGGTGGATATTTTAAATTTTCTATTAAGCGAAGGATCGGAACCTAGAAGACTTGAAACGTCAATTTTACGGAAGATTTCGCATAATACAGCCGCTGCCGCGCTGTGGATACGTGCTTGAAGCGCGGTTTCACTCGTCTCTGCGATATTATTTGGTTGGCTGGTTTGTATTGATGTATTGGTCGGAATATTATTCGGAAATGAAGCCTTTAGTGAGAATAATAATATTATAGTTCTCGTATTTCGGTTAATATGAGGATCCTGTTTGTGAATTGAATAGTAATATTCTAATATTCGGTTGGTTTTGCTCCAAACTTGCCTCAGGTAATATTCGATACATAGAATACGTTTAAATAATACGAATGTTTTTTGTATAAACAAAATACATTGGGTGTATGAGAAAATAAAACGGCACATATTAAAAAGAATGGTCATAGAGAACCTCCGACGTAAAAAAAAATGTACCTAAAAATAATTTGAGACTTATTTATCTTTACTAAAAGCATTAATCAGACACTAAAAAACGGAGCAGCTTACTTGTTTGTACTACACTTTTACACAAATCCCTTCAATCAACTTTAAAAAACCATCGACTTATCCAAAGCTATTCGATTACAGATCGAAAAAAACATGAGTAAAAACTAAAAATCCTTCATTTTCATCACAGACAGACCTCTCTATCGCCCAGTTATTGGTATATTCGTAGAAGCGTTCCTGGCTGCCGTTTAAATGCTAAAAGATTTTATATCTAGCGCGAAAAATTGGAGTAAATTGCCGCCACTGGATAAGATAGGATGTTTTTTTTTATTTTTTCCCGCCGTATGGCTGTGTAAGAGTGTCTGGGGAATTTCGAATAAGGTTAGTATTTTTTTTTTGTTTTTATTATGCACATGTATGCAAATTTCTGAGCGCTGGTTTGGACTGGAGCGTCGAGTTGTGACCAAAATAGTTATAAAAAGTAAATATAAACTTATCTAGATTTTGTATAAAGGATTTACTTGCTGTCTATGTCTTTTGATTCAGTGTAGGCGTATTATACCACCTACGATCTTCGCCTACACCCGAATGTATATAAACTTTATTAATAGAACTGATTATTTTCCATACCACATTTATGGAAAATTTGTTTCATAATCTGAATTTAACGCGTCATAATCATACGGTAAAAAAATAAAAGGCTTATAACAATAATCATGCTTTCATTGATTGTATTAATGTACTATGAGCAAAATTGGGTTACGTTTATTTTAATCATTTCTCTAGTAATTAAATGTCAATGTTTTATTTTAGAATTAACAAAGCTTTTTTCTTTTCACCGACTTTATACTCATCATTATTTTATGTATTACTTACGTATAAAAGTTAAAGATTAAGATCAGTAACAGTAAAATATATTCAAAATCACACCAAATAGTTTGGCTCTGCGACTAACCTAATATTACCTCTATTCGTCTTGGAGTCTGATTGGTTGGTAAGATAGGCTTTATAGAGTGCCTCTCCAATTCACGTGGCACTTACATTCTTCAGACAGATATATGTATAGGTATATAACATTATGCTTACCTTGAAAGGGTTCTTGTTATCTAAGTGTGGACTGTTTGTGGAAACGAAGATAAGAGTACCAAACTGAACATGTTTGATTCAAGAAAACTGGTGTTTAGTCTATATGTCCTGAAAAATTAATGATTTCGTTGAAAAATAGAGCTGCTGCCGTCAGTGGATAATACTCGTATTAAGGTCGTTTGCTGTTTGAGAAAAGGTTTCCTAATATTTATCAATACTTCAAAGTCAAAAATACATTGTCTACATACGTACATAAAAATACACTGACAAAATAACCAAAAATAAAACGCCAAAAATATATCCGCAACCACAACGCGAGTAAAACACGCTCATTTATTCACACACAAAAACAACTTATCTCAAATCCCTATCAAACATATCAAAATCACAAACACAACCCACGAACGTAAACACCTAGATAAAAGAAAACATTGTGAGCAAGATTAATTAATCTCATAGGCGAGTTATTAGGGCGCGTTCCCGGCATTTTATCATAAAAGATATAATCCCGGGGTAATCCCTCTCGTCGCTCACAGATAGCGATGCTGTGCGATATGTGCTGACGATGATGTAGGCAGCATGGAACGGGTTTGATGAGTTTAGAAGTAAATAAGTTCAATGATTGATCATAGAGGAAAGTTGTTTAGTCGAGAAGGTTTTATTGACTTTGGATCATAGAAGCGTAAAGGTTTTCTAGATTTGGGATCAAACTTAAATAAGCTTAGATAAATATAAAAAAAAATAAATTAAATTTTCATATTTTAGCCGAAATAATACGCTTTATTGTAAGTAATTACTTATGAATTGATGATTTCTTTATTAAAAGGAAAAACTTTAGGGTAACAGATCTTTTTTCAGTAAATAACTAAGACAGCTAAGAAGAAGACGTAGAACGTAGTCTAAAAAAATCAAACGAAAAAAGTTATATTTGAAATACCTAAAATCTTACGAATCTTATAACATAACGTTCCAATCAATTTAAACACACCCACTAATATTTGCTGCTATATAAATACCAACTCCTTCGCCTACACTCTACCTACAAAATGGAGTAAGACAATATATCCCAGCTGCAAACACTCCATACAGCTTCCACTGCCACATCCAGCAAACACTATTTAAATCCGCGCGCGCCCCTATCAAACGCTCGTTTGCACAAAGTATACACTCGCAAGTATATCTGGAATGGTTGCGAACACCGAACTGAACGGTTTTCGGAACACTTTTTCCCTATTCCCAACGAATAAAAAGGAGTCAAAGAGAACTTCATGACTTTTGTTATACCGTATAGCTTTTTACATCGGAAAACGCGGCAAGGCAAATTTTCTAAAACCTTTTGTTGGCAATCGCCTTTATAAGTGTCGCATCGGATGTATATTGATACTACGTGTGTTTTTGGGTAGGTTTTTTAGCGTTATGTGCCATCAAATTTCCTACCTCCTATTTGCAAATTGTCCCATCATTTTCTATTGCTAAAGGTGTTTAGATTTCTGTAGGTACACATTGCAAGTTTAAAGCCATAATTCCTTTCATTTGCAACCTAAAACTCTCTGGAATTTAGGGCAGTTTAATTGCAGTGATTTCTAAGACTTCATATATAAAGGCTTGTGAATTCTGAGGCTTCTACAAAATCTCATCTCACCTACGCAGCTATGCTATAACAATATCCATCACCCACGTCCCCACAGGTATGTTAGCTTTCAGCCTACAAGATGGCCCCGACAGTTTATTGTACGCACGGCCAGTCGCCATCGCTATTTAATTACTGAGATACCAATATCTTAAAGCGAGTCTGGAAGGCAGACTTCCATTCCTTTGACTGGCCGTAACCTGTTCGTAAGACAGGCGAATCGAGCCTTTTAGTGTTCACCGAGCTACAAAATTACTAAAGCACTGTTATTTCAAACTTTGTGTATGAATTTACTGTCTTGTTGTGTTTAAATAATTCGGCATAATATTTTAGTTAGATGCCTTTGTTTTGCCATTACATGAACCCTTACTGATTTTCACAGAAAACAATTTGAAAAAAAATATATGGCTAAAAAGAATTAAGATGACAATACAACTTAAAAAACTTGTTGTTATCATAGTCAAAATTGTCCCTGAAACGAAAAATTGGCCATATCAATTTACATGATAATCTGCATGCCTCCAAAATTATTTGAAGAGTCATTTATCTGCAGTTGCAGCTTACTTAGGCTCGGGTGTTGCACACGACACTATGTAAACTTTCGGGATCTTCACGGAAATTATTCTAAATTATCCTGACCCTAAATAAAGTCGTGTACTTGAATTCTATAATATTCGGTAGAGGATTACCTTCGAGGGCGGGAGAGGTGACCTTGAGGGCGACCTCAGACGCAATGCAGGTTATATACGTGAGGCGACGATCGAGAGGTCATACTTGAAAAAATGTAATCAACTTTGTAAGATGTTTTTAGTTATTTTGTAATTGTAATCTTGATTAGTAAAAGAGGTGTTTAAGTGGTTAACTTACTAAACTTACCTCTTGTTATCCATAATTTGAAAACACAACATCTAAATCTTGCAAGCAATTTCTCTTGATTTAGAATAAGTATAGATTTAAAACAGATTTTATAATGATTATGATGTAGGTCATAATCGTACAAAACTTATCGCAATACTACAGGAAAATTAATTTTCTTGAGTTTCTCTAAGTACATTATATTCTTCAACTACCCATTCTGAACTACATAATATTTAATTTCCATAACCGTTTCTCCACAAAATCCTCTTGACCCAAATATGAAGTAGTTAAAGAAAAACTTGTTACATTATTTCAGTAGACAACTCTAGGACTAATGAAAGTCATGTCACTTGTCGTTCTTACTAAACTTCGCAGACTTCTCTTACATTTGGTTAAGTTTATTTCAACTCCAGTACTCCTTTAGAGACTAACTTTAATATTTGAGAATTAATTAAGACATTATTTTGTAAGTACTGGCATGAGCTTTTATTAATAAGTGGAAGGACTCGTATTTATTGTTCAAGATTTTGCTATACAAATGCGAGCATCAGTTTGGTTTAATAGCAAGTGATTTAAACTAAATTGGGTATCTGATGGGGCGATTTAGCTAACATCCTCCCTTGTGTAATATCAACCATTAAACTTACAAGTAATCGGTACAGGAACATCAACAATCAGTCACAAGATAAAAATCTTTGAAATAAACAAAAAATACTAAAGTTGCCTATAACAACATAACCAATATCACCTAAGTATAACAGTGTAACCTAAACTTAAATAGAAAATTCGATAGCGGCGAGTCTATTTACTTTCCAAGCTAGGCGAGTCCATTATTCTTAGCCAAACTAAAAAACTAACTATGCAAACCGGCAATTTCTCAAAAGCGATTAAGCCGTTTATCGGTTGGCCCACCTGATGAGATAATTTAGTTAATATTGATCGCCTGCAGGGGATTAGTCGACGACAAATTGTCCAATCAGTGGACAGGTAATTGATTTCGAGCACCTAATATTGGACGCTAAGCTTTTGTTAAGGCTATTCTGTTACTTAAAACTTAGCTTAGCATGTTGCATTAAAATACGGTGAGGGAAAATGTGGGGACGTCTTTTATGCAGTATTATAGGATTATTTTCTTTAAAAGTCATCATCTCTCGAGCCTTTTCCCAACTATGTTGGGGTCGGCTACCAGTCTTACCGGATTCAGCTGAATACCGTATTTTACATGGAGCGACTGCCTATCTGACCTCCACAACCCATTTTACTGGGAAACACAGTATCCCATAGTAAGACTGGTTGTCAGAATTGACTTAACGACTGCCAAAGATCTATGTGTGACAGCCGGGACCTACTGTTTAACGTGCTTTCCGAAACACGGAGGGGTCTCGGTATGTTATAAATGGTCACCCATCCACGGACCAACCGCGGCGAGCGTGGCTTAACCTGTATTATCGGTCAAACCGTACGGCTTACACTTAGCCACGAGCCCCTCAATAATTTTCTTTAAAAGTATTTACGGTATAATGTAGCTTTAAGTTCGAAAGTACTAGATTGGCAGTAAATCAGTAAATGAAAAATCACTCTATGTAATGACAAGTTTTTGTCAAATTATGGCCTGAGAATAGCAACAATCATGGTCTTGAAGTTTTTAGTAGTTTACTGGGAGATTCATATGCGAAGTATAAGATCGGTAACTGTCTACGGTGTTCTTTGATTAAATTAGGAGACGTTTTTTATTACTTTTTCCAAGCATCCTAGTTTTTAATGTATATTTAATACACATTTTCAACCAGCTTCTTTTAAAATTGTACAGATCTTTTGAATTACTAAAATATAATGACAAAAATGTTATCCTCAAACTGGCTTTATTTACTTAAACCTTAATAATAAAGTCGAAAACGTACTGTGACTAGCCAGGAGTTTGGATTAGTGTGTTTGTGGGGACAAAGCTGCATCTTGATCTAGTTTTAATTATTCAGAGCCATTTAAACTGGCTAGGATCGGCTGAGGTCACTAGACTAACTGTATAAATTTGAGGTTAGGCAATTTTAGTGTAACAAAATCCAGAAGCTTGGAGATGTAATTATTTTAGATTTTTTTTTGTGATTTTTAAGTGAATAAAGCTGGCTTAGATTATATGTGGAATTTATTATGTTCTTTTGTAGTATTTTTTTTTTGTAGAATATTATAAATCAATTTTTAATTTTCATTAATTAAACAGTAACGTACGTCTCAAAAATCACTACTTTTACTTAAAAAACATATGTCTAAGTTATTAAAACTCCCACATGTTTTTCCTTTCGAGAAATGACAAAAAGCTTTATTTTTAATACTTTCATAGATATCACATTCGCTGCATTATGAATAGGACTTATATTACGGAGAGCCCCACATTTCATTTCCTTCCAATTGAGAAGAAAATTTCAGTTGGAAATGTTGAATAAAATTCTGGTTCTTTGGTCTCCCATATATTATGATTGTGTGATAAAAAAGATTAATTTAAAATACCTCTGCGCATTTTATAGTAAAGTCTATAGATTTTATTACCCAACTAACAATTATAGTCTACGGTTAAACTGTACTTTTTTAGCCCAATGAAATAATTCTAGACTCAACATCTTAGAAAAGTAGGCAAGCCAAATCTGTTGGGCACTGTCAAACTATAAGTTCTATTATCCGTATCAAAAGGGGGAAGGGGGGATAGCAGTAAAGGCCAACTTTTCTAACCTTTTTAACCTGTCCTCCACTAAGGTGACTCTTTTGCCCAAGCCTTCTTGGAACCAACACAATTCAAAGATTTAGAGCAATTCGCATTCTTCACTTTGATTAGAAATTTAAACGGTCCAGTGATTAAATTAATTGAGGCTTTGATTTGGGTTTGCTTGAATAACCTTCCTTTACCGTTGAGGGAGGAAATATGTTTAATATTATATGCTTTAAGATATTTATGCTCGTTAAACTCTGCGGTTTAATCCGTTTCGTAAACTGTATAGATGGCAAATACTTGATTAACAATAGTTTTTAATGTCATTGAGACTAGGATCTACAATTGGATCTGTTCAACTAATTTATTTTTTGGCAGCTCTCTTTCTCATAAAAGTTCGATGTTGCATTGTTTTTCAAGATCTGCAGAATCTGTTAAATTGTGACTGTTAACATTTCAACTAGCATTTGAATATGACTGTTATCGAAGTTACATATTGACGGTAATAAACCAAATATAAATTCAAACATGATGGATATATCGGCCCTAGTTTCATATCAATCAGTTCTCTTTATGTTCGCCTATAAATGTTTAAACTTCAGAATGATACGGACTAGCTCGGCGTATGTAACTCGCTCGCCAAACGGCAATAATCCATTTTTCACTTGTACCAAGACAGTTTGGAGGACTGGATTCGATTGCAAAATTCTAAGTCTGCCTCGAGCTAGCAAACTTGTTTGGAAGTGTTAGTCAGCAAGTTTAATACGTTCTAGGATTTTAAATCGAATTAATTTTGTTTATATAGGTACCAAATATTCCAAGTTACTTTAGAAGTGTTTAATAAAATACATACCCATTATGCAAATAAAATAGCCCTGTCCAGTTTCGTATACATAAAACAGGAAACATCCTAATAAATCAATATGCAAAACGTAATAACGCAAATAAAAACATACTTAAGAAAATAAGATATAGCATATTTGGAGCCATCAATTTTATGGCACCATAAAAAAGCAAATTTGTTTTGACCGTGGAAAATCCGGAAGGTAACTGGGGACCCTTATAAAACCCAAATAATCTACTCGCAGTGGATTTTCGGCGTACTGAACTCGCCTAAGTAAACTCGGGGGATGAAACAATTTGTGCACCCTAATCAAATAAGTGTAAAAGGAAAATTTAAAATTCCCGCCCAGAATTTACATAATGACCCGCGCGTTGAAATAACGACTCAATCTGGCACGGTTATTATTGTACTTGTTTTATGACCGTACAATCACTAACAAAAGCGATAAGATACGTCGAGACAAACTAAATTCCGTCAACCGCGACAGAATTTCAAATTCGAACCTCGTGGTTCAATTAGTACCTATCCTCGTTTCCATGGGTACGTAATTTTCGAGATTAGTTAGTGTTATCACTTGTGCACGTGACTGTGAGTTGAAATGAAATTTCAGGTGAATAATAAGTAGCATTCAGTCATACGAGCGGAGTAGAGTAATAAACCTGTTAATGCCTCATTACTAGGCGAAACCGTGTCTAGATGAAGTCACTGTTTTACTCACTTCGTGTTGTAATTTTAGCATTTTCGCAGTATATGTGGAGTCGAGCGTATTAAATTATTTGCGAATATAAATTCTGCTGTGATTTATCTTAACTCAAAATTAGAAGAAATTCCAGACACGATTAACTTAGGGACATTCAAACCCAAACATTAAAAAACCCAACATGTCGTAGTTGAGACTCTGTGTAAACATTTATTTTGTCCGTTGACGACTTGATTTAGAGTGTAAAGGGCTTTGCTAGGCCTTTTGGAACGACCTGTAAATATTTGTTCCGAAAGTGGAGGCTTGTGCATGCAAGATTTGCGTTAGCTACTGGACCTGTGTACTACCTTGTAGAAGAAAAAAATCCGGTAACAGTTTTCTCAATAGTATATTTTGTTACTTATTTATCTGAATAGTTGAAACAAAAAAACACTTAAGATCCAACCGTAATAAAATCTTTAAGATCTGCGACACTCAAAGTTCTTTATTAATTTGTTTTATAAGATAAACTCGTGTGAATTAAATGTAATGACGGACACCGCCTTCCTTCCGTACAATGTACTGAATAAATATACATTTAATGAAATAAATACGAAGCCAAAATAAATTATTATCATTATAACAAAATGTCCTTCCACTCAAAAAACGTTCAGTAATTATAATAAAAATGTAAATTCAGTCTATTAACTCGCAAAGTGTCCAATGAACCGTACTTTTTATTCGGTTATGAGTTATTTACGCATGCGTAACATTAATTTGAATGGAAATCAATTCCCGTGGTGCACAGCTGACTGGGTAAATGATGAAAATTATAAATCAATTTGACGGTAATACATTGGTGGTCGCGGCCCGGCCGGACGTGAGACGTGCGGTTCGGCCGAAGTGATGTACGGCGTATTAAGGTTTGCAGTCGTTATTTTGATATTATTGGTGACCTCGGAGATTGGATGTGGGAAATATAATTACCATGGGACATAATTAGAGCCTATTTTTTTTTAAAGTATGATGTTGATTTTTAATTCCGACTGAAAAAACCATAATAATAGATCGTTAGGACGTAGTATTATTAAGCTTCTTGTTAAAATAAAATAAGTCAAAAGACGTAAAATAAACTTTAACGTTTGAGATATCCAAGACCGTATTCTAAAACGATTCGACGTTGCTGCATATTTTATTAGCTCTTACATACGTGTAAAAGCTAAGAAAATATACTGAACACTCTGTAAAGAGTCTAACTTTGTCCTATTTTAATCTACTCAGTCATACTCATCATTAAATTTTAAATACATTTCCAAAAAAAATATTTTTGTGAACCCTCTTATTTATTTAATAGCACTCTCTTTCAAAAGGCCTGTACGTAAAATAGAGGCGTCAGGTAAAATTTACAAATTTACTGTCCCCACAGAATTTTAAGTAGAAGCTGAGTAAGTCGTAAAGGAAAGTTGCACCGAACAGACTTGCTTAGATGTTGGTCTCGTAACAACATTGCCAAATTAAAAGATTTTTCGTTAAGTTTGAATTAGTAAGCGAGTTTCGACTTAAGTGTAACTATGGATAAGAAAGTCAAATTAATGTCGAAAAATTAAGTTTAAGGCGAGAAATTTGTGACTTCATCGTAGTTTTTGAAGTACCGTTTTTATGTAATAACCAAGGCATTTTAAATATGGGGTCTTAAATGTAAATTGATTTTCAGAAGATTTAAAAAATAATATCGCCCAAAAAGTTAGAAATAAAGAAAGACAAAATTAAAAAACCTAGACATTTCTCATAACTTCTAAAGTATTTGTATGTGATAACAATAATACTGACTGTTGTCCTAAGTATTTGTCGAAACACTTAATGGAAATATGTATGTAAAACATAACGGTCTTCTTAAAGTTATACGAAACCCTTCAAGCGATAAAGCAGTGACTTGTTACAATAGTAGTTGACATAACTCGCCGGAGTTATTACCGCTAGCAAAGTTTGCTTCGGTTTTAAGTTTAAATAATTTTGCAGACCACTTTAAGTAAATACACTCAGAGGTACCAGGCCCACCTATATAACTTTAGGAGTTATGAGGCACAAAATATTTTTGTATTAACACGAGTAAAAATATTACATTAGTTGAAGTCAACTTTATAAAAGTTGGTGGAAAAGTTTTTTATAGATACTTACTAAGACTTAGCGAAGTCTGGTTTAATTAACTTGAATTTATCTTAACCTTCGCCAGCAGATTCGAGTACTTACCTGAAAATAAAGAAAGATTTAATTAAAATATGTTACAAAATAACACAAGTTATAAAAGAATTCTTAACCTAGCAAATATAAAATTAAAAGTATTTCACGGAGGGAAAAAGTATAACACAAGTTAGGTTTCACAATTTTAACGCTGTTTTAGATTCACTGCTGTAACGATAATATTATAGTGCTAAATGAAAACAACGCATCTTTAAAATATGTATAAGAATCGAAGACTCGTAGTTATCTTTAAATATTTCATGTATGACTATCAATATGACGGGCCTGTTGGTCTAGTGGTTAGTGACCCTGACTGCTATACCGGAGGTCGTGGGTTCGATTCCCACCCAGGACAAATGTTTGTGTGATGAGCACGATCATTTGTTCTGGTTGTCTGGGTGTAATTTATCTATAATATGTATGTATTTAGAAATATATAAGTATGTTTATCAGTTGTCTGGTTACCATAACACAAGCTCTGCTTAGCTTGGGATCAGATAACCGTGTGTAAGTTGTCCCGGAATATTATTATTATTATCTTTGTTTTCCAATAAGCATATAAAATACATTTTTAAATATATACAAAAGACAATATACATAATATACATTTAAAAATATAAAATATAGTGTCCAACCGGCCTCGGGACAGGGTCCAAGATGCCGGTGGTGAGGACTCCAGAGAGAGGAACCTCCTCAAGATACGCGCCGTGTCGAGAATTATTATTATTACTATTATTATAATATGTGTAAACTCATTTAACACAAAAGTACAGGCTTACTTAAAAGAACAACAATAAAATACAACCCTATTTAAAAACAAAATGCACCATAGAATTAAACAGTAAGTTGAACATTGAGTTACTGAAGGAATACGTAAGTTACTAAAGAATAGGCGAAGACTGTCGTTAAGTATGTTTCACCATCATTACGATATAAATAAAAAACCTCGAGCCGGTTGTAATTGCAGCAAATTGTTTTGTAGCCAGCACTGTCACGCTAATGCTAGAAGTGCCTGAAAATAGGGTTTTTTTTCTTTTTATTTTTATTTAAAAAGATGTTTAGATATTGATATATTTTTGAAAATTTTCTTCCTAGTGTTGTTTATGTAGCCTTCAGCAAATATTAACAACTTGCAACTTTCGAAAATAATATTAATAATTTATATTCGACAAAACATCGCACTTAAGGGACATTTATCTGAAAACCTTATTGTTAAGTTTTTTTAATTAATAGAATGTAACAGAAAATAAATGCACCCCAAACTAGACCTAATACAGTTATCCTGTAAATAAAGCTAATAAAAAAAAACCTTACATGACATTGACGGGCCTGTTGGTCTAGTGGTTAGTGACCCTGATTGCTATACCGGAGGTCGTGGGTTCGATTCCCACACAGGACAAATGTTTGTGTGATGAGCACGATCATTTGTTCTGGTTGTCTGGGTGTAATTTATCTATAATATGTATGTATTTAGAAATATATAAGTATGTTTATCAGTTGTCTGGTTACCATAACACAAGCTCTGCTTAGCTTGGGATCAGATAACCGTGTGTGAGTTGTCCCGGAATATTATTATTATTATATTATTATTATTTTAAATTCCGTTACAGTCATGTCTCATCGCTGCGCTGCACGATGCCGTCAGACCGCCTATTACACAGTGAAAAACAAATGCTATTTACGTTCGACGTACCAAATTGGCGGGTACCGACGTTATTACGGCTTCAGCCACAATTACGGTGTAATTGAAAACGGAGTGCTCGTACAGTTCCGTGTGACGAGGCTATGCAACTGTGTAGAATAAAATAGAATATCATGTTTGGGTGATTATTATTATAGTAGATTATTTTTGTCAAATAGTTTTGCTATAGTTCTACTAAGTCCCAGATTATGAATAACAATTGTTAATCTTTTGAAATTTAAATGAAAATAATTTGAAGCAGTAGTCTGTATATCACAAAAATTGAAATATGCTATAAACGTGTTGACGTAACCACCTTAACTCATATTTTCACTGTCAACAAAAGTATCTTGTATAAGTTAATCAAGAAAACGTAACTAAACGAAAATGTCAAATATACAAAGGATAATCTAAAGATAAGCTTTGCAATCAAAAATCTCGTATCCACTTAGTAACATGTCGAGTTAAGCATGTAGTGACAAGTTGATTACCAGTCACTCCCGCCGACCGTAATGACCCAATTTTCCTTTGTTGCATGACATCATATTATGAAAATAAGCTGCTATTACCCCCGAGACTAGACTGCACTTTAAACACCTTTGTTAATTACGTTTCATACGTCTTTTATGCTTTGTGTAGGAAGAAAATACTAACTATGTTTGTTTTAACAAAGGAAGTCATAATGTATAATGTGTATAATTTGTTAGTTGTAAATGGCTTTGTTTAAAACTTATGAATACTAGTCAGTAAAACTGGATTTGACCAGTTGGATTTGAAAACTAGTAAGATCCTTAGGAACCACGTGAAAAGATAGGTGATTCCGCGGGGCACAGGTAGAATATTATTAATAGTGACAATCATCAAACAAGTGAAATGTTTTCATTCCTTGTCTAAAATTTCAATAAGATGTAGGTAATAAAACTTGAATTAAAAGGGATGTATTTGAGATCCAATTCGTAAATCCGTATGTAACAGTCGGGCGTCCGCTCAACTTATGAGAGCTCAACACTGACTCGAGAGGTGAGGGAAGAGCCGTATTTAGCGAATGTTCATCGCGAGCGCTTCTAGTCTGTACAGTGGCCTGATTCAGAAGCGAATTCAGATAGCCCAAAATCTGGCCCCCAAAATGGCCACCAAAATTAGAAAAAAAAAATAAAGAAACAATTCTGAATTTGACTTCAAATTGAAACAGCTTGATCGAATTTAGAATAACACAATTGTTTCACATAACCCAGTTAATTAAAGAATCTAAGAAAAAAAACAAAACACTATTCAAATTCAAACAGAATCAAAAAGCAAACGAGACAACCAATGAAAAATATGCAATTTATTTGAAGACGTAGATAGTAAAAACACTTAGGTTATCAGCAAGGTTTTATTGACCTGACTTGTCGCCTTTATGGAGACATGGTCAGGCATAATGTAGATTTATCAAGTACGAAGCACTCGCCACAAATTGGCACCGACTCAGAATTTTTGCTAGCATAGACAATTTGGCGCTTGATATTTTTTCAGGTAGACCATTATTTACATTTTCTTTTACAAAATGTTACTGAAATAATTCTTATAGTAAAAATTAGAATAAAGCATTTATTGAAGAAATAAATGTTATATAAGCAGGTATAAAGGCGGTTAATGACGAAGAAGACATGATGGAAGGAAATATAAGAAAGAAAATTTCGAAATTTCCAATAAATATATTTCCAATATATCAATACCGCTGGCTCCTATCACTCAGATCACCCACTTTAGATACAAAGGAGACGGATGCAGCAGTTCCCCCACAAACTTTCCCTGGAACAAGCGAAGGGTTTAATTGTTTTCCTGCACCACGAGAAGCTGAGAAAACGCGACTAAAACGCGTTTCAAACGTGGAGAGAGCTCGTTCCACTTTCACCAGCCCCTTTGTTTAAAGTACTCTAATTTTTAATTGAATATACAGGTAGGGTTGCTTAAAAACTAAGAGCTGTGGGAATTGTAAGTGGATAGAATTGCAGGTATGGAACTGAAGTGGAAATGTTAGTTGTTTATGTATACGTGCATTGTTCTGCTGTTGTTTTAACTTTGGATTTGGATTGTGTTATTGAAGTATTGGGTATTTAAGTAATCAAAGTTTTATAGAACAAGCTTTGGTCGCTGCATTATACCGCATTTTTTAAAGGTCTTTAAATTATCTCTATTTGACTAATTTTAAAATTACAAACAACATTTATATTTCCAAGAAAACGTTCACTTTCCCCTTATTGCTCAGTCATATATGCATATACATACGCTAGTAAAATGTGAATGAAAATTAAAATGTCGACAGAATAATGAAAAAGAAAGTCTAGATTAAAAACGTTAAGCCGTACAATCACCCTTGTAACTGCAAGAAAGCGTAATCGATACATGCATCTCATGCCCGTCACGCCAGTAATTGAGCAAGCAGTTATACCTCACGAAGCTGCACGCAAACATGCATGTTCTTGAGATTAAATTAATCTTTGAGTATGAAAAAGCTTAACTTATATGTGTGCCTATTATTTATTTATTTATTTATTAGCTTTATTTAATCCCTTACATGAGTATTGTTGTGTGTACTTATTTATTTATTTGTTAGTAATGTTAGTTTTGTACTTAAACAAGGTTAGTATTATTAGGTGTAAGGGCCGCCTATTGCGGTGAAAGCCTCCTCCAAATCATTCCAGATGTCTCTGTCTTTAGCATGTCTGGGCCATAAGTTTCCAGCTATTTGTACGATGTCGTCACTCCATCTTTTAGAAGGTCTACCCTTCCTTCTTTTTTTATTTCTTGGGTACCAAGTTGAAATTATTTGTGACCATCTTTCATCCATAGCTCTCTGAATATGGCCTGCCCATTTCCATTTTAATGTTAGAACCTGTTTAATCGCATCTCTCGCCTTTGTTCTTTTTCTTATGAGAGAACTTTTGACTCTGTCTTTCAGTTTGATATTCATGTAGCTCCGTTCTATTCCTCTTTGGCAACTTCTGATTTTATCAATGAGTGATTTTTTGAGCGACCACGTCTGGCATGCGTAGGTAAGAATCGGTGTGAGGCAGATGTTCATCGCTTTCGTTTTCAGTCTTGTCGGTATGGGACCTTTGAAAATTTCCTTCATAGCCCAGTACTTGCTCCACGTATTCTTCACTCTACGATCGATTTCTTTTTCTGTACAGGCTTTTGTTGCGATTAGATGTCCAAGGTAAACATATTCTGTGACATATTCTATGTGTTTAGACTGTATGGATATAGGTATTTCTTCACGATTGGTCATAATTTTTGTTTTTTCCCAGTTAATATGTAGCCCTACGGTCTCACTGTGACGACTAAGGGACTCTATCATATGGTTCAGTGTTTGGGAATTTTCTGCCAGCAGTACTATGTCATCCGCAAACCTGAGATGGGATAGGTATTTGCCATTGATGTTTATTCCTATATCACTCCAATCGAGATTTCGGAATATGGATTCTAGGACTGCGATGAAAAGTTTTGGAGAGAGTGGATCGCCTTGCTTTACCCCCCTCTCGACTTGAAAAGTTGGTCCTCTTGTATCCAGACGTACTCTGGTTGTACTTCTCGAGTAAATCGCTTTGATCATGTCTATGTAATCGTGATCTAGCCCTTGCTGGATTAAAGCCCGCCATATGGAGTCATGTGAAATTGAGTCGAAAGCTTTCGAGTAATCTATAAAAGCCACGTATAAGGGGAGGTCGTATTCCATATACCGTTCGATGATAATTTTCAGTGTGTGTATGTGGTCATTAGTAGAGAAATTTTTCATGAAACCTGCTTGCTCTATAGGCTGATTCTCGTCAATTTTTGTTGTTACACGTCTTAGTAGGGTTGATGCAAATAATTTATACAGGCAGGATATAAGACTGATGGGTCTGTAGTTGGATATCAGTTTGGGGTCTCCTTTTTTATACAGTAGAGCTATTTCCGAGCATGTCCATGCGTCTGGTAGTTCCTTTAATGATAGGATACGGTTAAAGAGGTTAGTGAGTGGTTTTATTAGCTTTTCTTTCTCAGCTTTTATCATTTCGTTGGATACTCCGTCAGGTCCTGGGCTCTTTCCTGTTTTTAGTTTTTCTATAGATATCTCTATCTCGCTTTCCAAGAAAGGTGGTACTGTTTCCTGGGCTGGTTTGTAATTTTTAGCCAGTGGTTTCACTAGACTTTTATCTGCACATGTGTATAAGTTTTTGTAAAACTGCGTAGCTATCGCCATTAGGTCTTTCCTGTGTGTGACGGTGTTTCCTAAGGCATTTTGTAGTTGTGTCATGACATGTTTGGTAGTGTCTAACCTTTTATAAGCCTTTTTTATTCCGCCTGTTTCTTCTATGAATTTGCTAATTGTATCGAGTCTTCTCTTTTTAATGCTTTGTTTTATTTTTTTGTGTATTGTCCTGTACAGTTTACTCAGTCTTTTCTTTTCTTGTCTCGTTTTGTTTTTCTTGTTTTTTAATATGTGTTTTTCGTTTTTTAATGTTTCTATTTCTTCTGTTATAATTTCTTTATTTCTTTTTTCAGTTGTGTCTTTTGTTTGTTTTTTGTAGCTTTTTAGTAAATATGTTTCTATTTTCTTGTTGAGTTGGTACACGGTGTCGTTTTCGCAGTCAGACAAGCATAATAGATCTTCATTTTCCATTTCTTTATCGGTATGTACTTTTCCTAGAAAACGAGCTCGAGATTTTTTATTTTCTTCTATACACAGAGTAATTCTAAGCATTCTATGGTCACTAGGGTGTTGCAATTTACTTATCACTTTTACGTTTTGTATCATTTTTGTGACATTTGTAGCTATAAAGTCGATTTCGTTTTTCGATTTTTCATCAGGTGTTCGCCAAGTCCACCGTAGCTTGTTAGACTTATTGAAAATTGTATTAGAAATTTTAAGGTTGTATTGCAAACAGAAATTTATGAACATTTCTCCTCTATCGTTCCTTTTTCCGTAGCCGTAGCTTCCCATTACTAACTCTTCATTTTCTTTTGGGCATCCTATTTTTGCGTTCATGTCTCCCAGGAAGATTATTTTGCTTGTGCATTTATTCATAGCTCTGTCAAGATCGGCGTAGAAATTTTCCATTTCTTCTTCACTGGCTCTTGTAGTAGGAGCATAGGCTTGGATTATAGAGAATTTCTTTCCATTTATGCTTACTTGTAATACAGCAGCTCTCTCGGATACTGCGATGAAATCGTGTACTTCTGTATTGCGTTGTTTTCTTACTAGGAATCCAACCCCTTTTTCTCCTTTTGTTTCCCCATAGTAGTACAAAAGATATCTTCCCCTGTCTTCAATTTTATAACTTTGTCTTCTCACTTCAGCTATACCGATAATATCCCAATTGATTTGCGATATCGCGTATTCCAATTCGACTACTCTTGCTTCACTTGCTAATGATCTGAGATTGAATGTAGATATATAGTATTTTTTTTTTAGGTTTGGAGGGTGGTCGTCTACAACCCCCGCGGTGACGAGCCGTTCTGGGGGAGGATATGTGGGTTTCGTGTTTTTCTTTAAAATATTTGGTTTGTGTTTTATTTTAGAGGGTGCAGTGTTTCTGGTTTTCTGGAGTGACGGTCTTAATCGCTATTCATCTGAATCGTTTGAGGAGTATAGGATTTCCCCGTCCACATATTTTTTAGTTGTTCCGGTTGGACTGACGTTTTGTTTGGTGAGGAAATTCTCCATAGAGCTCTGACTTTTTCCCATTCTATTCAATTGAGTTTTATTCTTTTTTATTGCTTGATGTTGTGCGGGAATTTTATCTGAACCTAATATCTGGTGGGGAGGAGTTATTTCTAGCTCTCTCTTTTTCCTAGATTTTTCTGTTTCGGTTTTGTTTGTTCTTCCTTCTTCTCTTTTGTTACTGTTTTTAATGTGTAGATCTCGAACAATAAGTTTGTCGTATCGCAGGTAGGCTATTTTTCCGGCTTCCTTCTCTTGTTTTAATTGTTCTTGTAACTCTTTCCGCACTTCCAGAATTTGGGGTGGGAAATCCTCTTTCATGTAAATAGTGCCCGATTTTATATTTTTCTTGCTTTTCAAAATTGTGACCTTCCTGCCATACGTTGTAAAAGTTACGACGATGGGTCTTACTTTATCTTTCAGGTATTTGCCCATCCTGCGGACCATCTCTAATTCATTTTTTTCACAATCCACATTTAGCTCGTCTTTCAGAGTTTGTAACACGGTTCCTTCCAACTCGTGGTAAGATTTTTCGCCTTCCTCCACCCCGAAGAATATGACATTTCTCTGCCTAATGTGTTTTTCTATGGCGATAATTCTTTTGTCATGTTTGGAGTTAGTTTCCTTAATTTGTTCGAGTTCCCCGTGTAATAAGTTAAAATTTTGATCTATTTTATCATTTATTTTGCTCGTGATACTTGTCTCTAAATTAAGCAACGATTTTTCTGTGTCTCGTTTGATGTCTAATCTCAATTCTTTTAAAAGTTTTTCTATTTCCGACATGGTAGCGCCCTCTGTTAGAACAACGTCGTACTATACACAATAGTTATCGATTCTATGGTGTGTACTGGTGCCCTCTTTGTGTAAGTATGCTTTGCAAGTAATTTCTCCCAGCGTGGACAGATGTCGCTCGTCCTAGCGACTTCTTACTGTTTAGTTGGTCCGCTAGATGTCGCTATCTTCTACGTTTTTTATCGATTTTTGTGCTATGGATGACTAAGAATAATTTGGTTTATAGGTTATGTTTGCACTTTTTCAGATTTTTCTGTGTGATTTCAAACGGAAAGTCTATTTCTTTGTTAATAGTCACTAAAAAACAATGTTCACACGATTTTTAGAACACAACCGGCTAATGTTTCTTCTATAATGTCACAGTCATTCACAACTTCACCTCACTTTATTTTTTTGTATTCCACTTTGTTTTTGGAGCTATTTTAAGTTGTTTTCACTTGTAGTCAGGGTTTTCACTGTTCGGCACTGTTTCAGCACTATGTTGTCCTTTTTCTTGCCGTATTTATATTTTTAAAGCTTTAAGATCTACTAACGTTTATACAAACAATGTTTACACCACCGCGCCCTCTGTGGGATTTTTGGGGATGTGTGCCTATACTGCTCTCAAAATTATTATTTTATTTTTCGAAAATATTTTCACGACCCCGACCACGTAAATTATCCATTATGACTCGGACACATTATGCTTATTACAACACTTTTTATATCAGCAGTTTAAAGGTTCCCTCATACAACATATAATAAAGCTAAGGAGTTATTTTCTATAAAACATCTATTCGGATATGAAGAATCTTTTGCATTTGAAAGCCCAATTGTCAAGAAAGGTAGATTAATTAACATCACCTTGGGAGAAAAGCAAGTTTAGCACAAATGGCAAGAACAAGATATAAACATGTTTTTAAACGAACATTCACTCTTTATAAAAAGCATACTAATTTAATTAATAACCGTACTGTCGGTAGCTCCGAAATTGCAACGGCATTCAAATTCAATTGGTTGGTGTTGCATAAATTATAACTGAATTATAACCGATTTTGTCTATTTAATATATATTTGTCAGTTTAAAGAGGTGGAAAAAGTAGTTATGTATACACTGTAAACAAAAGCTAACTTCAACAAATAAACAAACAAATGCATTTTAGTATAAGTTGATTTCCGTAAGCCGTTTGGACTGATTAGCGCTCTCTCGCTTATTCATACTCTAACGCTTTAAATCCATTAACAGAATATTTTGTTAGTTGAGTGCACTAAACGTAAATATTAATTATGCATGAGTTTGTTGAGAGTTTCAAATTGCTTCGTTGTTGAAAACATCTCAACCCTAGCTGGTATGCAGTTGTTGTTGGCCTAAGAGTTAAAATTTTGCTCTAAAACTTACATACTTTGAGATTATTAGGTAAAAGTATGAAGAGAATTTAATTATATAAAATTTTAGAATCGTGTACACATTGAATTGGTTTTTCTTAAAAAAAAACTTTTTTTTTTGTGACAAAATGGGAATAATCTAATGATTGATTGTCCTATTTTGGTCCTAATTAGTAAGAATTACTAACCATTTTTAAACACGATTTAGGCGTCGTGCTATAAGTAGGCACCACCAAAATTTGCTAACTAAACGGGCATCCATCTTTCATTAAAGTTTTGGCCAACTTTTGGGTCCTCCATCGAATTTATTATTAAAAATAAAGAAAAAAATCCCCAAGTTAGCCAAGCTCTTGTAAAAAGTGAGTGAGTCTTTGAGACAGCGCCATAAATTGTGGGAGGCGACGTATCTTGAAATTGTGTTGGTGAAAGTGACTTTTAACGGGCGACGAACCTTGGGCTTTGCACTGCGGCGACCGCGTTGATACCCGCTAAGCTCCTTTTTGTTCCCAGATTAATGCTGGTCACCCCACCATTTTTGGCTTGTTGCAATATAAAGCTAAATTGGAAGCCTTTATTAAAATTTTAATTAATGGCATCGGCTTTCTTGTCGTGTAATTAGATGGTTTTGTGAAAGTATGTTTTAGTTTAGTGCAGTAAATTTTTCATGAGATTGTTTTACTTTTAAAATAACTTTAAGTTTTCTCCGTAAGTGCAAGTTAAGCTATTAGGGTCATAAATAAATATAAAATTTGACAAAATTTTGGTAGACACTGACCATTAACCAATGTGCAGTAAAGTATAATAATTTTACATGAGGATGTGTTCTACATAATCTTATCATTCTATGAGATGGTGAACTAACACTACTAAAAAACTCCTTTGTTTAAAAAACGGTAAAACTATTCTAAAATTTTGTACATTTTTGTCTTGCTGTAATGATAAACATAAAAATATATCCTACTAGCGGTCGCCCGCGGCTCCGCCCGCGTGGACCATTGGATTTATTTTGGATTTTTCCAAAATAAAATTTAGCCTATGTTACTCGTGGATAATGTAGCTTTCGAATGGTGAAAGAATTTTTAAAATCGGTCCAGTAGTTTTTGAGCTTATTCATTACAAACAAACAAAGTTTTCCTCTTTATAATATTAGTGTAGATTATTATACCATACGTACACGATATAAGTTTCAGCTACGTATCAGTAGTACCACTTTAACTTCAGCTCTGTAGTATTTGAGGAGCGATATTGAAATAGCTCTTAGCTCCACTCGTTCTGTATCAATACCGCATAGAGCCCTCAAGGAAAAGATTCAGCTGTACGTGTCTCTAGGGAGAAGGAATATAAAAATAGTGTGTATTTATGTATGGGATAAATATTTATATTAAAAAGTATTTAAATTTTAGAACCTTTTTAGGCAGTTCCCTATAGGGTACTTATAATTTAATAGGGTAATTATAATTAGTGGGTATTTATTCAGCGATCAAGAATTGTTTTATTATTTTTCTATTAGATAGCTGATATGCAAAAAATACCATATTATTTAACTTTTTTTTGCAAAGTTTTTTTCCATACTAGAACTAGATTGCACATTATGTAAAAAAAAATGAGATCCTACTCTTTTTGAAGTCAGTTGTAAATATGTTTTTGGTTGCTGTAGCAATGGAAACAGAAAAACAATAATTTGAGTGTTATTAGAAAATTAATATCAACAGATAAAATCACATAAGATGTATGACGCGCACCCTAACCGAGTAATTCCATTACACATATCGCAAGACAAACTAACAAGCGGAACAGATTATAATTAATAAAGTTTAACAATAAATCATGTTCGTAAGGCCGCTGTACATGAACTGCTTCTTAGAGTAATTTACTTACTAAAGATGTTATCTATGTTTGGTTAATTCAATTTGTGAAACTCATACATTTTGGAAGTCCACATTTTTTGTTTTTGCATTTTTTTGCGCTTTATTTAATTATTTGTATCTAATTTACTTTTATTAGAGGAAAACGTGTGTTTTTTTGTCTATGTGACAAAATATAATAAAAATTTAAAATTATGACCTCTTTACTATTAAAAACTTAGTTCATGTAGGAAAATAGCTAAAGTTGTAAATAAGCACCTAAATACCTACTACAAATAATTATCTGTATTTCGTCATCAACAATCATTATACAAGCACACTAAAAAGCTTCATCATCATCATCATCTACCGAGCCTTTTCCCAACTATGTTGGGGTCGGCTACCAGTCTTACCGGATTCAGCTGAATACCGTATTTTATATGGAGCGACTGCCTGTCTGACCTCCACAACCCATTTTACTGGGAAACACAGTATCTCATAGTAAGACTGGTTGTCAGAATTGACTTAACGACTGCCAAAGATCATAGTATGACAGCCGGGACCTACTGTTTAACGTGCTTTCCGAAACACGGAAATGTGACAAAATATAATAAAGATTTAAAATTTTGACCTTTTTACTATTCAAAACTTATCACATGTAGGAAAGTAGCTAAAGTTGTAAATAAGCACCTAAATACCTACTAAAAATAATTATCTGTATTTCGTCATCAACAATCATTATACAAGCACACTAAAAAGCTTCATTAACACAAAAACCTAACAAGTCCAAAAAAAGTCCAAAAAATCCCAGTTTCAGATTTAAGTGGTGATTAAATTGAAATGTCTGGTAAGTACCATCGATCAAAGTAGATGTTCGCAATCGGGACATTCCCGGTCATCAATTTAGTTGCTGCTAATAAAACTACAAAGGATAAAAACTATTTCGTACAAATACACGTGATGAATCGTGTACGTGGATCTTATTTAGCTGGATCGGTTTGTTTTGTTGTTTCATTATGTCGGGATTTTGCTTTGAAGGTCTTTTGTAACATTTTTTTTTTGTTTTATCCTATAATAAATATATAATAATCGAATTTCAAGTATAAATCTTTATTCCCAGCTGATTCATGATTTAAGACTTTCCGTATTTACAAATTTTAATCAGCTGACAATAATTTTGTATGGCAAGGATATAATTTTTGGAAGAATACTATATAGCGCTTCCTTGGATAAATGTTTATTTTCTGAAGACAGTATTCAGTATTTCACACATGACCACGCTTTTTCGTATCATCCTCAGGTATATTAAATATTTTTTTTTGAAAATATTTTATCATGTAGGCTTCTACTGAACTTTCTTCAGTAAGGAGGTTAAATCTTCGACTTCTAGAAGCCTAGCTGCAAGTACCACATCTGTCAAATCTATATCTTCATCATACGACACACAAAGCGCTCTCCTCCAGTGTGCCCGTGCCAACAAATGAAATTTTCGATCGAGACGTATGACTGTACATTACTCTTTTTGTATGCTCCAACAACAATGCCGCTTTTGAGCGACGAGCGTTGTATTGAAAAAATGGAGGTTATACAGCGTGCATTTTATTAAGTTTTTGTTAAAACCCACAGTTATATATTGCGACCATTATTGCATTATTAACTTTCTTTCAGAATCAATTTTTCATATAAATCTCTTTTTATTTAAACCGAAGTAGGGTTATTAATATTTTCTTTCAATAAGTTGAATACTTGGTAAGGTAGTGATTTTAGAAGCGCTTCTGTATTACATTCCACAGTTCGGTGTATTATTTTGTGATGTTTTTTAAAAAATTAATTTGAATATTGCCGTTTTAAATTTCACCACATTTGGCCCACAATTATTGTACTTCTGCTGTAACCCAAATAAACAAAACTGATTGCTTATTTTTTAGGTACAGATCTCGTTATTTTGTGTGTCGTAAATAAATTCTCATAGGGTACCCAAAAGTGGATTTATAAAATTGTATGTTGCGTAATAATTACTTCTACGTCGTAGCTACAGAGTGTTCTACGAAGAAGTAAGATACATACTAAATATTTTATAAGGCAGCTTAACACAAAAACACTGACACATTTTTACTTATCAACGAAGTAATTTCATTAAAATTTCACACAAGGTCTTACACTCAACGTGAAAAAATTCAAGATAAGCTCAGTTTTTGTACGTACTTTGAAGAAATTGGTATTTATATACTTCTGAAATATAAATACGTGCTTAGCGCTTGTTTTGTTTTATAGCGAAAACATATCACGGAGGAGTCTCATAAATATAACGTCAGATTACTGATAGGTTATCATCTCATCCATAAATCTTGACGCTTAATAACTTGTATGTTCCACAAAAACCTACTTTAATCGTAAAAATATCATCTAGAAACATATTCTAATCAATCTCCACAAAAATAGAGAATCGTAGCGATATTTTTGTAAAGAAAAATATGTGTAAAAAGTAACAACGGTGTCACATTAGCATAGAGATGGAATCTCCTAGACGGATGAAATTTCACAGACATCGGATTGACTTGAGAATATTTTCCGACTGAATTGATTTAGCTTGGGCGTGGATGCGTCAATTCTGGGAAGCTGGGTATTCTCCCCACTTTATATTGCGGTAGGCAGAAATTCTTCTTTCTGTCAAGTTTAGACTAATCTATGTCATGTACAGTTGTGTTCCGTTAGCTACAATTTTTGTAGCGTTGTCCACATCTGAACTGATGCTTTTTGCCTACCAAATCCAGGCTTACATGGTATGAGGTAGTTCAGATATGTATTTAGCCTGATGAGGTACAGTATAAATGTCAAAGCATATTATAGTCATTATACACTACAACACCAACTAGGCTGAAACAGTTAATAATTTGAAACTAGATAAAAAAACATGTCGTATTAGATAGGCTTAACATCAACATGTTTTTCTAGTTAAAATATAAATCGTGTGTAATGGGTCGGATAACATCAGTCACATGGAAAATAATGTACGGTTGGTTCGTTCACAGGTGATTTACTTCTAATGACTTGTAAGGTCGAGTAGATGTCGAATGCACGACTAGTGTTGACGTTTTCTTATACTCCAACAGCTTGTTCAGTGCAAAATAGTAAAGCGGGTGCAAAAGTTGAAATAGAAGAGAATTAAATAAGTTTATTCTAATAAAACTAAGTTTTTATTTTAGGTCTCGAAGTTACTATAAAGTAGTAAATATGATGTAGATCGAGCAATATCTATTGTCAAAACGTACGCCATCTCAGTCTGCCCGTGACCATGATACCTGCAAAGGTGTCGAAACGTCGGGACCTAAAATCTAAAAACAAACCGCTACAAAATCCGTAAAACGTTGTTTTATTTCAATGTCTAACATTCGCGTAATGCTAAGAAACCAATAAGTTCATTCTAAATTAGGTTAAAATGATATACATAGTTTATTTTCGGTTTTCTTGAAAAAAATAGACGTCCTTTCTTGGGACTCGGGCATACCCTAACTAAATTTAATCAAAACAAATCGTGGTAGATAGACAGGGAGACAGACTTGATAAATATGTAGGTATGCCTTTTAATATGAGGCAGTCACAAAGAAGACTTTATATAACGTTAGGTTAGAAAAAAAAATAATGCCAATATACTTTGACATGAAATTCCTAAACCGCATTTTTGAACTTCTAAGTCTTAAGTTTTTGTAAATTATATGTTAATTTACTCAGCCAAGACTCTAAGATATTCAGAAGGGACAATGTTGTCTGAATATTCCCCGTCCATAGCGACATCTTGGACGTACAACTCGCAAACTTGATTATTAAGGGGAGATTGGGGAGGGGTTAAAGGAGTTATGAGGGAGGGGGGTGAAATGCATTGAGTTTTATTATGTACTTGATTAAGTTCCGTACATAACGCTTTGATGTTTGTAGTCTTATTAAGAAGTTTGGATTTTGGTTTGGGCCTGTTTTGATGGATTTGTATTCAATTAGTCTAACTTTTGCGTAATTGATGTCTTTGAAACATTGAAAGCTTTTTGGAATATTTGTGTTGGTATTCTAAAATAATCTTTTGTTTTAATTCTGTATGAAACAAAAATATTGTCAGCCAACATCGTAAATAAAATACTTTTTACTGATTACCATACGAGCACGGTTTGCTGTTCGTACGCTAATTAGCATCAAGTACAGAAAAAAATACTAACCAGAGACGAGTAATACATTAATACAAAAAAACAACTTTATCTAACTCTACATTTCTGCGACATGAGTTAATGTAAAACTTTTACAAAGAGAAAAACCCTGCGCATTAATATTATGAGGGTTTTTTAAAAAGAAAAAAAAAGCCCAGTTGACATTTTGTCCACGGCCGTCGCCGGGCACTTCACTAATGAATGCAAATTTCATCAAGCCGTAACACACGCTTCTCATAATAAAAAGTTTAATTTAAAAAAATATAAAGCAGCTAAAGAACAACGCGACATTATTAAATCACCAAGTCACGTTTATTAAATATGGAGATTTTATGAAAATATTATGAAATAGAATTTAGGTATAACAGTATTTAAGAGGATTAACGCTACTGTTATTATCATAGCATTTAGTGAAAAGGTCCATTTACTTAAGTACCAGTTGAAGTGTCGGTCTTTTAAATACTCTATTAAGTTAAAATATTAAAAGCAGTCATAATCATTATTATACTTATTCTCGGCTGAAAGCAACAATACAAAGCAACTTCATCAAAATTTTATCAGCCCTACATAAAGAAGTTTTTGATAAGGAACTCGTTAATGAACATCCAAACTTCAATTTACAACTAGGATGCACTTATGCAGCGAAAACGTTCCCCAAATGTGCCATAACCGCTATTACTAAACTTAACGCTAGAAAATATACATTAGCGCGACATAATTGTGAAAGCTCCAACACTACTAATTATTTTAAGGAACAATTTGATACAAAACTGGCATTAAGTGCTATACGAGGTAGCGTCAAAGTGGAATGCAGTTCGCAACTTGGAACAGATGGTGACGTGACGGCAAGTGTGTTAATTACTTCAAGTTTATCTGCTCTGAGCTGATGATGAAGTCGCGGCTTGAAGAACGACATACAGATTTTAAATATCGAAGGCATATTTATTAAAAACATAGGGCCTTTTGTCAACCTGTCATTTGCCAGTATTAAAGATTCAATAGCTATTGTGTCTCGTTTTGATCCGCTTTTTTGGATTTGAAAAAGTTAATTGATGAGAAAGATTTTTCATTATCAATATTTTTTTTCTTTGTGTGCAATTTATAAATGGCTTGTGCATTCTTATCTCATAAAGCTAGGGTTTGTTTATACACAAGCAGTTCCATAATTTTATTGTTTCACCATTATAATTACATCATGATCATTAGAACTAAACTATTTTCTGTTCCGGGCTTAATTTCAAAGTTCAGAACTTCCAAAAAATATAATACTCTTACCTACTAATAATTGTCCAATTTAGAAAAAGTACGATCACTATAGCCCCAACTTTTCAAAAATTTATATCCATCCAACAAAACATTGCCCACCCAAACGCGCAGTGTATCACGCGACTTAGCGACACCATCCAAGCTAAACCCTCGCAAGAAGAGGAAAGCTGATTCGGATTAAACTTTGAATATGTACGAGAGACTTTAGCTCAGCTACATTGTAGTGTGTCGTTGTTCAGAAACTGTTGGCCATCGAATGTGTCGACTGATTCCAATTGTTCCCGGTTTATATTCGATGAGTTGAGATAAACTCACTTGAATATTTAGTGGTGTTGCTGAGCAAATTTTGGTCTGTTTTATTTTGGTAGTCAAACGTTTTGTTAAACGAAGTCAAGTAAATAAATTCTTTATGAAGTACGTTCTCGTAGAATTGTTTAAAATATTAAAGAATATATTTTTTTTTTCTAGCTCATGATTTAATATGTCTTTAAAATATCAGGCTCAGCTTGTCTCTACTTCATTTACGTCCATATTACGCCAGTCATCATTATGTTCTACCTTCATCATTGTCATAGTTTTCTTTAAAATTGTCTTTCAATAGATCAATAAGTTGAACCCTACAGTGTCACGGTATACATCAGTTGGAGACATGGGTGTTGGCCCGCGGCTACCGGCGTGTACCGTCACCGAATAATGCCTTTTGTAAAACTTTCAACTTGTGTAATACTCCGTATATTAAATTGTCTCACTTCTACGTCTCGTTTCGCAGACAGTCCCATTTCATTGTTGTCGTGTGTTTCAAGTTTTGAGACTTTAATGTTATCTGCTTTAACATTAATAAGATCGTCGTATTTCAAAAAGGATGGCAGGTACGCCTTTCGTTTGCCTTTTTTGTCACAAGTTATTTAATAATATTACTTGTGACTAACAAAGCAAACGAAAGAAAAGCACAAGACTAAAATAGTTTTCGTAAATTTATATTGTCAGTATCATATTTTGTACCAAAAAAAAACTATTTTAAAATTATGAGACTGATTTTAAATTGAAATAACTAGTCTTATTGGACCAATGCATTTGCACTGTAAACAAAACGAAATGAAAAGTTTAATTTCTAAATCCATTTTCTCAAATCCAATGAACTCAAATTCTCAACTAGCAATACACAGCAGACGGTATCAACTAAACCAATTCAAATAAAATTCATGAAAGTATCACAAGTGAAAATCGAAAACAGAATGAAAAGTAAAAACGAAAGTTTATTGACGTTACTACCATTTAATTTTAGTCGAGGGTTGAAAGGAAAATAAAGTTCAACAGCTGCTTGTCTTACAAGTTGTGGCAGTCAATTGTGGCAATTGGGGCAAATGGGCAAATGGGTCAATGTGGCGTTTGTGCCGATGGGCGAGCAAGCCACTGTTTATGCATTATTGCAACCTTCACACGCAATAACGTTGAAACGGTTGTGTACTGTGATGATTTATTACGAAACAAGTATTTGTAACATAATTTATTTGCGTTTGTATGTAGAAATTATTTTAATGATATGATTATATTCTTAATCTACTTACATGAGCACACAACATTTTAATTACGTATGCAACACAACGGAGAAAAATATTAACAACTGACTTATATTTGGATTCCCTAATCAGTAAAAAATTACAAGACATTTATCGACTGAAAACATCGATCAAGGTTTCTGGGATAAACGTGATTACACAACATTATTACAAGCAATTATTTCCAAAACACATCCACCGAAAAAGGAACACACTAATTCAAAACTCTGACTGGACTAATTCCTGTACCTCGCAAGTACATAATACACCTACCCTCATTCGTAATACCAAACATTTTTATCGCACAAAAGTATGCAACAACAAGTTTGGTGAACCCATTTGTCACCGACGTCATGCCGCGTGACCTTCTCAACCCTGGGTTTGTTGTTTTAAAAACAAAGAGATTTACTAACTTTTATTGGTGTATTAAGAAACTGGAACGCTTGTTGGAGATTAGATTTGTCATAAAATGGCAAAAAAGCATTTTGGTTTCATTTTTTATTACATACATTTTTTATTATATATATACATTGTTCTGAACCCAAAGTAAGTTGCGAAAGCACTTGTGTTATGGAATTAAGATACAACGAAGGTACCACAAACACCCAGACCCGAGACAATGTAGAAATGTGATTTTCTACATTGACCCGTCCGGGGATCGAACCCGGGACCTCAGAGCTAGCGACACCTTGAAACCGGTGCGTACGCCACTCGACCACGGAGGCCGTCAAAAATGGCCCCTCTGAGGGATAAAATTACATTAAATAGTAGCATAACACAGAGAAATCTAGCACAGAATAATAATAATATGCGTTATTATAAATGAATACGTCTAAATGTAATCAATGGCTGTAATTTCCATCCCTTCACTTCCTCTATTTCCATATTTCCCGGCGTTCCCCACCATCTGTGGATAGCACCATTGAAAGTATATAGTAATACTGCTACAATAAATAATTCCGACGCATTTTGTACCCCTCATAATGACTGGCAACTTGGCAAATTTCCTGTGGGGACTATCAGCCATCTTCAAAATTAATTGAAACGTTTTGGCTGTAATCTGTTGTAATAATTCCATCGTAAAGGGGCCCGTCTTCAAGATTAACTCATATAAATAAATAATAACTTCTTAATAGCTTTCGCAATTGTTAAATAAGGAATTTGGTTGCAATACTGAATAGTGAATGGTCATCATTTTGAGGTACGGATCCGCTGTAATTATAATGTAGGTTTAATGGGCTGTTGTTTGCAAAGTAAATTCCATTAAGATTATTAAATTATCCGTTTGATAGCTTTAAAGCTTTATTTTAAACCGTCGTAATTCTAGTAAAGCGTACAATTTATTTAAATTTAACATTTCCATTTTCACACTACTTGCTAGTTTCATCCTCATTTTAAATTGGTTTTATATCCCACGGCTTGTTGTGATAATGCTACACTAGAAATCTAAAAGTAATTTTAACTGCACTGAAATGTGGGATAGAGCAGTAGAGCAAGATTTTTTCCACAAAAACCAATATCTGAATATATGAACGAACAACGGCTGCTGCATTCCAAATCGACACAGAAAATGTGAGATATTACATGAAAGCCATTTTCACGGCATTTAGCTCGCAATTCTATTACGTCATTACATATTCACACAGTCATGCTGCCATGGAATGTAGGGGTGGTATTACATCAAAGAGAGTATTCGATCAACGCGGGTTGTGTATTTTTTTTTTGGTTCATTTACCACGGGCCATACGCTCGCTTCGCCTTGTTATAGGGATGGCTTAAAATGTGAGGACTAGCGACTTTTAACATCCTTCAACAGATTACAATATCAGTCGTACAAAAAGAAGACTTCAACTGAGGGCAAATTGGTAAAAATGTAACATCAAAATAAGGACGAAATAATTTAACAAAGTGGGATAACCATAATTTTATTATTCTTCCCCTTCAATTTCGTAATGTATGGTGTGCTGATATTATTGAAAAATCATAAATGGATATAATACATCAAACTTTCCCCATTATCGCTCGTGATATAACCTCAAAGCTCAAGCAAGTCCGCTGCAGCCTCCGCTTCAGGCCGCCCCGCTAATGTTCGGTTTATGTAAATATTATGAGACTTTAACTATTCACTTATTCACTTAGCGTCAGCTCTCTCGGGCTGTCTTTTTGTATCGGAATACCTCCCCTTTTCCTTTCTTCGAAGTTAAAATTGTTTTTTGTCGTGCCATCCAACTTTTCTAAGTCGATTTAAAATGTACTTAAAACGATTAATTTGAATGGAGTTAGGAATTTCGTGTGACACTGACAGTTAAATTTATTCCGGAGTGGATATTTTTGTTTCTTAATTTTGTTGAAAACGTCGTTTGTCTTTCATATCTTTTTGTTTTTTTTTGTAGCTCAATAAAAGTAAGGAATGACAATAAGAGGGAAGTATAAGAGGGTTTAAGTCGAAAGTAACTTTGTAATCAAATAAACTTTTTGTATTATGTCTCTTGTAAAATGGCGGTTTTATGTATTGTTTCGTGATAATCTGATAAGGAAAGTGAAAGATATCGTTAATCTTAACAAGTTGATCATTCCCTAGATTAGTGAGTTACTTGTATAAAATAGAATTATTACTACATAATACGGTAGCTCGTAATTTAGTCTTATACATAACTAACGAAGCAAAAAGCCCATAAAACGGATGATAATAATGAAACAAAGACGTGACGGTAAAACAAGAGCGTATTCTACAATCCAGTTACCAAACAACGCGTTAAGGACGCAGCTACTAGACTAGGTAGAACTAATTAAGTTTGACTAAATCAGTGGCCCTTAAAACAACTTTAGTAAAAGTTAAAGGAGATTATAAAGAACATAAAGAAGATTTAGTTGGTAGAGTTGTTTAGTTAATTTTTCATCTGTGATATGTCTGTCGCTTTATTTTTTAACTGAAATTACTTTTATACACACATAAATAAGCAAGCTTATATTTCATCCGAGTATCCTAAACTTTTTCTTTTTTCGATCAACATAAGTTTGGATTACTGTCACATATAGAATAAGCTTACCATATCGTGGTGGGTGAAAGAAAATAGTCTTAAGAAAGTTAGCCTTAAATTATGAACCAGACGTTCTTCAACAGAACTCGAGTTGCCCCTTAACTTGCACCCCTTCTTGGAACAGGTACCTAATCTTGAAACTCAAATAGCTCTCCTATCGCGTTTCATCCGCTAACTTTCTGCCCCCATCCGGCTAAAATTCAACACACGTCCGTCCACATAGTGTGTCCACCTTGCGACGCCCGCTTTCTTACCCGGATTAACTCGAATTAAGATCGTACGTATCTTTGTGTTTGCCAGACGTTGCAACAGATCTTGTAAGGAAACGCGAAAGGAATTTCAATTGGTGTAAAATCTTGGTGCATCGAAATTAAATGGAAAGTCGAAGCTCTCATTGAAGAGGGTACTGAATAGGTAACGCGAGGAAATGAAAGTCTTAATAAACACGTTAGTTTAGTTATTTGATTACGTTCCCGTTTGTGGAAGTTTATGTTTCAATTGCTAATGTATTTTAGAGAATGTTGAAATGACTTGGGTTTGAATTAATTATACCAAATTACGAATTTACCTATGCTGTTGTTTCTTTGCTACAACATTATTACCATAAAACTTAGCACTTTTTTTGTTCCGTAACCTTGTTTAGAAAATGTTTTTCTTTGTGTTTTCTTTTCAGTCTGGCAAAACCTCAAACCCGGATCGAACAAAAACCGCGGTAGAAAACAATACTTTTTGCAAACACATATTGAGTCTAAAGATTGCAATAGTGCCTGCAGTGGCAGGTAATTTGTTAGAGAAAACCCAAGAAAAAAGTTAATTGTGGTGTTTGTTGGCTGCGGTCGTCTATGAACGCCACTATAACAGTATTCCTTTGTTAAACTTTAGATTGCTCGGGATTATAACCGTCTGATGCTAGGTTTGGATCTGAATGGAAAATATCACTGTGAGATGGAATATTTTCTTCTTGATTTAAATAGGCATATGCTATATTTGGTTTGGTAATAATTACGGTGAAAAGGTGATCTTTTAAAATTTAACAGGTTGATTAAATTCAAATACGTATTCCGAACTAAATGTTAAAAACAGCATCAATAATGAACTCGAATTTAAAATTTTATTTTCCTCTCTTTTTGTATACCCTGTGTGTGACATCATAAACGTAATACTTTCTTTGACATGATTATTGGTTGTCATATCAATATCCACAGCGTGTAACAGAAAATAAAACAATTCGTATTTAAAGCGATCATTACAGTTGCGAGTGACGCGTTTCGCTACATAATTCAGTTGGCTGTCAGCTGCAGGCCGCTTCGCACGAGTTCCATGCGTAGTGCTGCTACACAGCGCCTCCTAAATTGGAGGGAAAATATTGCTGGGGTTTAGTTTTGAATTTAGAAGTTAGAAGCGTTTTTTTTTTATTTCTTTCCGGTCTGGTTTATTTTTTCTTCTTTATTGATTATATTTCTAGCTTTATTGGTTATATTTTTTGTGTCAATTATTTTTAGGTATCGTTAATTTAAAACGTTGCTTTTGCTTCAATTTTGTATCTCGTTTCCCACTTTAAGGTCATCAGTTAATTACTGCTCAAACGGTCTTAAAGATGGTAAAACAACTCATTAAACTGATAATATTTAAACTGAATACCTATAAGACGATAAACGAAAACCGTGAAACACACAAATTTTAATGGAAAATTAAGTCCTGAAATAGAATAATTCAGGTTCCAAATAGAAGATAATCGGTATTTATAACAAAATGTATAAGGAATACATGGTCGCTTTTTAAATAATTGGAACTGGTGAACATTTACCAAAGCAAAATAATATCTATCCCATTGAATAGGATTGTCCACGCTGAACTAAGTCCAGTCTCAGTTGGCGCTAACATTATTAGATCCCTTGTCATAAAGGCGTGCTATCAATACAATCTCGTGCGAGCCAACAAATAACGCAGAAGGATGACCAGAGTAGTCTAGCGTTTGGATTTGATGTATAGATTGCTGGTTTATCTTGAGATTATTGTAGCCAATATATTATCTTATTATTTCCAGGCATTTACGGGAATCTGACGTTGAAGTATATTTTTCTAGTTCTTGCCCAAAATTTAGACTTTCTGAAAAATTACTAATGATGTGTTTGCAGTTTTAGTATTGGCAAAAATAATTGGCAGAAATAATTGTGTATAATCTTGGAATATTAACTAAATAGTTATGTGTCATTAACAGACTATTCATTCTGAAACTAAAATTGTCTCCTCCTAGATAAAACTAAACTAAAACTAAGGTTTAGTTTTAGTGATGCACGAACATCACTAGCCCCTTCAATAATTCGCCAGCAAACATTTTGCGTGATGCCCAGCACTGTTTATACTCTGATAATGTATTCCCACTGTATTCCGCTGATTATGATGATTATATTGTTGTGAACGCTTTGCCGAACTGCCTGCTTTTATGAAGTGCACGGTAATTTGATTTGGTAAGCATTATTAGGTGATTATTGAATTATAGGTTTTCCAAAGTGAATTTTGTAGGGTAGGAAATTGGTTCCTTGGTATAGCTGTGATTGATATTTTGCATACAATTCTTTCTTTAGGTAGCCATTCAAATCGAAAACATAACATAAATATTTTTCAAATGAATGAAGTAGATAAATCGATAGAGCAGAACTACGATTCCAAAAAGACTCACGATGGGAAAAAAAAACGCGAGATCCAAAATCACCAAACAACACTTGTTATAACGAGATCATTACTAAAACCGCGAGCATCCAAACGCTGAATTTCGTGGAAAAGCCTCAAAAAATTCTACTAAAAACAGGGCGTTGCTTTGAGAAATGCGGTCGGTCGGTGGTAAGAAAAAAAAGGAAATCGTTGCAAACACCTGTAGGGATGTGGTGAGATTCCCACGATATTTTCTTGCGAACTGCAGAGTGTAGCACCCTGTATAGCCGTCTATACGAGAGTGTCCTTGGTGGCTGAATGCCGAGTTTACGTAACATTCGTGTATTTACTTTGGGGTTTCGGTATTTATGTTAAGTATTTTTCGGGTGTGTACTTGAGGTGTCTGGATATTTTGATACAGAAATATTTTTTGGATAACTAGCACGACGCGCAAGTGTTTTAGTTGAAGAGTTATCTTATAGATTGTGATAACATTAGCAAATCTAAATAGTTACATAGTATATAGTAATGATTTTTAATCAACCTCTGCCTCCTGCTAATGACTGCATTCTGGATTTTAATTATTCTGTTTTCTTTCACCAAAATATAAAACACAAAAATAACACGAACAAAGTAAACATTACTTTAACAGTGCTAATCAACTCAACAGCTAAGTACTAACAACAAATTACACCTAATTTCAGTTCAAACAGACAAATTGGCCACAATTTTAATTCGTCCAATAAATGTCATCATAAATCCGCTCGTCTCAGACATGTCCACCGCATGCACGGCAGACGGCGATAAATCTGGAGCTTCGTACGCCGCATAAGTGACTGGTGGACGTCACACCGAAGTGTAACGTGTGCGTGTGTCCTTGGCAAGGTTTAGGGAAAGGACGCTGCCGCGTGAGTGGCGGTTGCTACACCAAACTGTAATATGGTCGGATGCTTTTGGGCAGGGTTTAGGTAAGGGACGCTGCCGTATAAGTGACTGGTGTCTGTCACACCGAAGTGTAAGGTGAGCGTAGGACCTTGGCAAGGTTTAGACAAAGGACGCTACGCTTTATCACACCGTTCTGTAATATGGTCGGATGCCCTTAGGCAGGGTATTTTGCAAGTTCCTTGCAACCGCTAAGGATTTTCATCTTCAGTGAAGGGTTTGCATGCCAATCTATACTTATAATAAATCTGTAGAAAGGTCAATTCTGTACATTAAATATATTTTCAAAATAACTATCAGGGGGTGATTAGTGATCGATACTGATGCCAAAAATGCAATCAGTAAAATTTTTGTCTGTCTGTCTGTCTGTCTGTCTGTATGTTCCTTATACAAACAAAAACTACTCGACGGATTTTAACGAAACTTGGTACAATTATTCTTCATACTCCTGGGCAGGTTATAGTATACTTTTCATCACGCTACAATCAATAGGAGCAGAGCAGTGAAGGGAAATGTTGGGAAAACGGGAGAAGTTACTAAATTTTTTAAGCTTCCGTCGCGTGTGCAGCCTTAATGGTTAAAGACTCATTGATAAGCTTCGTCATCCACGCGAACGAAGTTGCAGGCACAGCTAGTAATATTATATTAGTTTAGGTGTGGTATCAAATACTGCTATATTGCTTTTTGAACCATTTACCTTAGAAAAGTTACTATTTAAAAAAAACAACACCATTTTGGCAGTTTAAAAACGTATTCCTATTCTGAACTACTTATTCTAATCTATGTTCCTAAATAAAGTCACAAAAGTACAATCCAAATATAACACAATGTAAATACCCAAAACCCTCAACCATAATAAATTCAGCTAGTGGCTTTCATTCAACAATTAATACACGAACAGTTCCAAAGAAGCATTAAAACGAGATATTGCATCAGATGGTATATTAGCAACTTTCTCTTACACGATTTGAGAAACAGCCGCGGTAGACGTAATAAATCTTGCGAGCCACGTGCACTGTACGTCACATGAGCTGACTCGTGTTACACCATATAATTTAGGGTGCATCATGTAAACTTGTGTTTAATATGAGCTTTTTAGTTGGAATAATGTGGAGACTTGATTGTTCTAGGCTTTCGAGTTAGCATAATGGGAGTTTGTTTTCTTTTTTGTTTTGATACTTGAATAATGTTTATACATAATATTTGTTAGGGGATGAGGTTTTGAAACGTAGTTTGGGAAAAAGCTCTTACTGTCTTGTTTTAATGTAAGTTTTGACAGAAAATACCCACGAAGGTAAGTTTATAATTTTTCAAACATTATTTTTCTTTGCCTTATATTCTTTCTTCGTCTCTCAATTTAAAAATATAACTTACTAGCTGTGCCCCGCGGTTTCACCCGCGTGAATACTCATATCGCTATATTTTGGACAATTCACACACTATCTTCGTAAATTATAGCCTATGTGTTATTCCGATGTATAAGCTACATTACTGTAAAGTTTCATTAAAATCCATTCAGTAGTTTTTGCGTGAAAGAGTAACAAACATCTATACATCCAAACAAACTTTCGCATTTATAATATTATAGTAAGGATTGTTAATATATTTCATTTATATAAAATTAAATATAAATATGTGTCACAAATTTCAAATTCATTTCTCATCATCATCTTTCGATGCACACGTATTCTTCATTTTATATATCTTGTACGGTGTAACACCAGGCTGTCAGTAGAAACTGGTGCATCGTTGAAGGCGTCTATTGTGACATGACAAACGATTCAATGCGTGCACGGACTCAAGTAACCTCTTGCCGTGAAATATTGCCGGCGGATAGTGCCGTTGACATCTAAAGGCTTCACTGCAGATTGCTGCTATTGTGTAATGTGTATAAATATAGAATATGTAGTAGTTAATGAGCCAATGACGGAGATTTAGTTCGAGTTTTAGAAAAATCTTGGTGTTTTTCAGGAAACTTGTAAACTTTATTTTTTTATTGTAAACTTTATTTATTGAATTTACAGATCGAATATGAAAACCCAAATTGAGAAATAGAGCCAAGGACAGCTGACTTCTGATTATGTAACAAGAATCAGGAGGATGATAATTATATGACATATACCTAAATAATTAAAACAGTAATGTCGTTGTTAACATTAGCTGAATGACAACAATATGGCCGCATAATTTTGCATCTTGTGAAATATAAAACTTTAATCTCTCCACCAAAATTTTGAACTACATTAAATTTGGAAACAGCTACATAGGAACCATATTTTTATTGAACAAAACATTTTCACCGACAAAAATAAATGGGTCTACCTATTAATATTTTATCCCAACGAATCAAGTCAGCTATATCAACATCTTGCTTGGTAACCAATATTCAACCAGCTGACGTGTTACCACATTAACAAGAAAATCAATCACTCTTCTTACATAAACATATCCTTTTCCTTCCCAATTTATTTCCTTGCAGTTACCACAGGAATTACACTCAAGAAAACCTTATAAATGTTAGTGGGTACTTAACAATCCTGTCTTAGCGAGGACCAATCTATATTCAGGGGCATGCAACATTCCATTAGCATAGAGAAGTATCACATGTCATTCTGTTCTTGGTTCGTCTGCCGAAGTAATTATAATGAAGTTGTTTGCAGGTTTATCTCAGGATTACAGTTCTGTACTGTGTAGTTGGGATTCAGAACGTGTATCTTGTTATAAGATAATGACTTTCCATGTTGTTGTTGTTAGAAAATTGTTGTAAAATAAAGTAATAAAAGTTCTGAGGTTCTTAGTAGTACTGGATAGACTAGGAGAACCTTTTTTTTGTTCATTAACTTTAAAAGAAAAAAAAAACAATGAACCGAAAAAAAAAATACATCTCTAAAGAAAAAAAAAAGAGGAAGAACTTGCTTTCGACAAAACAAATAGGTACACCAATTCTACAGTTACAGCAATGGTTCCCAAACCCAAACCTTCCACTACTGCAAAATACAAGACACTAGAAACATACTATAGGTACATAATGTAACATCCCAACAAGACGTAGGTAGCTACGTGTCCCGTGTACATGTAAGTGCAGGCGACAGGCGAGCCCAATTACCTCTCCGACCAACCGTCTAATTGAAATTATATAATGCTTGATTGATAAGCTGATGAGCTATCAATTGCTTCGGATTCAGTTAAGTACGTTGCTGTGTCGCGTAGGTATGTCAAGGGATTATTGTTATTGATTTAATTGATTACTGGTAGTCCTGACTCCTGTACTTAGTTATATGAAATTTTTATTAAATTGTGTTTTTTTATTAAACTGCCTCGTTGGCCTAGTGGTGCTAAGTGCGACTGCTACGCTAGAGGTCTTGGGTTCGATTCCCAAGTCGACCAAGGTGTTATTGGGTTTTTCTATGAAATTCTCAGTAGCAGGTCGGAGTTTGGATTTGTGCCCGGTAGTGGCAACAGGCTCGCCCCCTATTACATGGGACCTAAACATACCGGCGAACTGTGGGTGTACATTGGTACACCTCTGCCTAACCCTTCGGGGATACAGGCGTGATGGTATGTTATGTTATGTTTTTTTTGAGGATGCAGATTATTGTAGATATTATTAAATGATTTCTTTCGCGATTAAGGCGTAAGTATATCAGACGTTTCATTCCTCAAGCCCGATCCTACTTAGTCTTGCATAAATATTTATTGTTATTAAAAGTAAACTCAATTCGTTTACCCCAAGTCCCATTTTAACACTTAAAATATTAGTAGTGTTCCAGAGTGGCACTTAACCCAACTAAATGAACTAAAACACCTACCGCAAAACCCAATCATTCTAAAAAAGATCTCACCAAGCTCTGAATAAAAAATCAGACAGTTGACAAAGACGGATCCAACCAAAAAACATGAACTACCAACTGCGCAAAACTTTCGCTAAAAAGACTCTGAACCCTTGAAGCCGTCATTCGAAAACAAAAACGAACGACACGCTGATAAAGCAAAAGGTGACTAATGCGAAATCGATGGCACTCGGAATGGGTACGTGACGGCTTTCCGGGGACGTGACGAGCCCGTGACGAGCCCGGGACGAGGCCGTGACGGGTATAGTTGACATCAGCTTGACGGATGCCTCGCTAGTGGCCGATCCGTGAATATTCCAGTTATCAATTACTGTAGCGAGTGTTATTGCGAATTAATGTACGCAATTGGTTTGGTGGTGAGATCAATTGGGTTTGTTTCGTAAAATTCTTGGTGTCGTTAAATTTTGTGTAAAATATTTTACGAAATTGTCTGATTACGTCAAAACTATGAAAATGAGTAGAATTATTAAAGTTCTGTTTTTCTTTTGAACGTAAAACAAACACAATAAATGCTAGTGAAATCTATGTAAAAAAAATGATTAATATCATTTAAGGTTCACTTTTTTCCATATCTAACACAAGAGATTCTTCAATTCATATTCGATTATATACAATTATACGAAGCATCATGACCTAAATATTATAAAGAACCGTAACCCAGCCAAACATTACCAACAAAAGAAATACCTAACATATCCCATTCCGTTGTTCTGTAGTATCCTACAGTGTGGCAGGTCTGGGTAAACTAATGTGGATATTTAGCTCTCCCGTCCCCCAAGCGAAAAAGCTCACACTTACACTAATAGCACCGCATTAGGATTCCCTGTGTTGAGTATCATTACACACACAAACAACTCTTCGCATAGCATACCATCACGCCTGTATCCCCGAAGGGTTAGGCAGAGGTGTACCAATGTACACCCACAGTTCGCCGGTATGTTTAGGTCCCATGTAATAGGGGGCGAGCCTATTGCCACTAACCGGGCACAAATCCAAACTCCGACCTGCTACTGAGAATTTCATAGAAAAACCCAATAACACCTTGGTCGACTTGGGAATCGAACCCAAGACCTCTAGCGTAGCAGTCGCGCTTAGCGCCACTAGGCCAACGAGGCAGTCAAACAAACAACAGCAGTCAAACAACTCTTACTGTGTATAATTGTGTATGGCCATACTTTTACGTTGATTTTGGGTACTCTCATACCTATCTCTATACCCTCTATATCTACATACCCAAAACGGCTATCTGTCTGAGTCAAACTTTAGATTTTTAACTTAATCAAGACCATTTTTATTTTCGTGTCACTTCTACTTTCCTTGACGAAGAAAATTCATGAACTTCATTCACATAAAAAAATAATCATAAATAACTAAAACAATTATTATTAGAACATGTATGATGCAGCTGTTGTCCTTTGTAGCAATCCCTAAATCTATGTAAAAAATTAAATGTTTGATCACCAACTAGATAACTCTCGATTAAATGGATGATTACGACCAGTAGACAAGCCAGATATGTACGAGTATAGGTATATGGTACAGACATCATGGTAGATGTTCAGCTACAATCCAACGGCTGTCAGCGTGTAACTGCAAATCAATAGTCACGTGACAAATGACGCGGACGCCATTCGTGACGTGACGCGCGCGGGACGATAGTATTGCGACACGAGTTTACTAAAACTGGGTTTTGTTTTTGTATGGAGAAGTAACATAATTATTTTGTTACAGCTTTTCGTCGTTTCGATTTTATTATTTTTTCCCGTCGGCCTTTTGGAATGTTGAAGTGATTTTATTTTTGCAAAAACCCGCAATCAGAAGTGACTAAAGAAAAATATAATTCATGTTTATGGACAAATTTTTTCATAGCCTTGTTCTTTAATTTCAATATTTAGGTATTCCACCTTTTTCACGTTCAGCATCATTTAATATCAAATGTGAAATACCAACTTACAGTTTCGTAAATCTATGCAATCAAAACACTGAACTGAGAATCTTCTGTTTTAAACATAATGTTAACCTCGCCTTCATTTCAATAAACACATCAACACTTCCTCAGAGATACTCGTGTTCACAGCGTCATACAACCGACACCCGCCTCATTACGGAGTCAAAAACAAAACTGCACATTAAAATAAACTGCGCTACACACGCCAGCAACTCTTAACTCCAACAAAATATTTCCACGATTTTTTTTTTCAACAACATTATGATAAAAGGGACGTCCTGCACACCGTACAAAACATCGCACTGCGTTCAGGAACACTTCTGCATAATATACGAGCGAAAAACAATACAATATGACAGTTCAAAAAGTGGACTCATAAACACGGACCCGTTTTGAATGTGTTCGCAAAATTTAGTTATAAGAACTTGTAATAAAGTGGGGAAATTATGGTAATGATCCTTGCCATTATTTTGTACACGGTGTCACAGGATGTGAAGCAATGTTCTAATATTGTAATCGCACGCTTGCTTGTTTATAAAGTTACTTTGTAAAAATTGTGTAGTTAAAAAATGTGTCTAAGGACCTATGGAATAAAGTTTGTTTTGCATTATAATTTCTCGAGATTAATACAGTGTTAACAAAATGTAATATCGCTTACAGTTTGGGTTCAAAACAATACTATTTAATATGTATTATAAATATAACTATGTATTTTAAATTTTAACAACGTCAAGACATCAAAATTTTTAAAAAGTACGCATTGTTCTATTTTACGTACTTTTCAGTTAGGTATAACTATTATACATATATATTGTTTCAGCTGCCAAGGTATGGTGTGTATTTCCTATGCATTTTTCCCAAACATAAGTGTCAGCCTAGTAGACTAAAAAAAACATGAAGGATCCTTATTTTGTAACATAGATGCTCCATACATTAGTCAAAATCTAAGACCTAACTTACATAACTAAACTCGCCTGTACACAAACTTAGTTGAAACGGTGACTCATAGCTGTATAAACATATTAGGTCAGTTTGTTAACCTATCCGTTTGAAACGCTTTAAATAGGGCAGCTGACCAAATTCCCTCGGTTTAACAGGGGCCCGGGAATAAGCGCTGTTGACAACGGGCTATTGAGAGTTGCCGCGGATGATATAAGTGAATCAAACTGCATAAATATGTAGTGTTTTCAATTGTTATTTTATAGTATACATATCATATACAATTTTTTTCAGTTGTTTAACTGTCAGTAAGTGACTTTCACTGAAATAGTCAAAGTCGTTAATGGTTACATAAAGGATTCTGTCTGACGATTTGAGTTAGCCAACTTTCAGACTTTTTATCTATACTTATAATAAATCTGTAGAGAGGTCAATTCTGTACATGAAATACATTTTCAAAATAACTATCAGGGGGTGATTAGTGATCGATACTGATGCCAAAAATGCAATCAGTAAAATTTTTGTCTGTCTGTATGTCTGTCTGTATGTTCCTTATAGAAACAAAAACTACTCGACGGATTTTAACGAAACTTGGTACAATTATTCTTCATACTCCTAGGCAGGTTATAGTATACTTTTCATCACGCTACAATCAATAGTAATAAGTTCGTCATTCATTGATAAGTTTCGTCATCCACGCGAACGAAGTCGCTGGCACAGCTAGAATTAAATATAGTATAATCTATATATTATAATCCTTAAAATAATGTATATAATCCTAAAAGTTACCATTAACGTGTTTGTGTAAAGTGATTTAAAGAAGATTCTGAACCAAAATCGAAATTATTTGAATTTCAAAGAAAATTTATATACAGTAAATGATATAAGACCACATAGGTTTTCTTATATTTCAACTTTTATCACGATAACCCTTAGCTTTTATATTACCTATGAATTTGTTTCAGTTTCTTATTATAAAATATATTAGTTGATGAAGGAAGTGATGGTAGATAACACCTTTTCTATAATCAGTGTGCATTGCGTGTCTAGTGATCACTTCAAAAGTGTTCCGTACCATAGTTAGTAATGTAGCTTATAAGCTACAAGTTTGATCGTTAAGGTTTGTTTCTAGGATGGAAACTATCACGTATTCCATAATAGGTTTATTTCGTGAAGTGCATTTCAATTTAACGGAAGTATATGAAGATAAAGTTATAACTGACAATGGAAATTAGCATGGAAGAGAAGAAAAAAAGCAGATTTTAATATATTTTTGTACGCTAATGAATTTAATTTAATTAATTCTAATAGTATCAGAAAAGGGCAAAAGAAAAGCTTTAATTGAATTCGGAATGAGTAAAACATTGAAAGTAGATCGAAATCATAGGGGCTGAGTATTTGATCTTATGAATAAAAATATGTTTAAAAAATTTATTAAGGAAGGCTCAATTAATAGAGACCTTACAATACATTGTTATTATCTTACCACTATTAACAATAACAATATTATAAGTCTTGTGGGTCATGGCCAACCACACAGTGACAATATTATTCTTGGAACCTTTTCCCACACTGTAAATGCAACTAAAAAGTAAAACAAATAAAATTAACTTTACAGCTAATGAGCATATCAAAACTTGAGTTACAACAATAGCATAATAATATACGCTTTTGATATAAAGAGCGGCTCGCCCGCTGGAAACCGTACGAGTGGGCCTCCTAAACTTGTGTTTGTGTTGCGGTACTGATAGTTGCTTTATTGTTGGATGTACTACATGTATATGTAACTAGTATGTCGACTAGTTATAATAAATATTAGGATTTCTTATGTTTATTGTGGTCTTGGGGGTAAAAAAGTAATGTATTGAATCTCATCTAATGGAATCCAAAATCTATTGAATTAAAATAGACGTTCATGATACTGAAAAGTGTAGCTATAAAAAAACAAAATTCAGAATCTATATTTCATTTTATAATATCTTCAGTTTGCTTATTTATTTTTTAATATACACCTTAAACACATCATTATAACTAGCCTAATTCAAATAGTTTCTCATCTCATTTTTCCCCTCATCTCATTCCCCTCTTTAACTCTTGCACTAAAAACCTGCATACATTTCAAACGCACTCCCCTACCTAACCGTTTGAAATGACGTCGCCGCCACAAAGTTGACTAACAAGACAATGAAGCATAACCCTGCCTCCAGGAAGTGTCCGTATTTCACAGAGAGCTGCAAACCTGTAACTTTATTGCTAAATGTTTTATGTTACTGTCACACGTTGTTTTAAAAGTTTGTTCAACTATTGCTTGGCTATTGTTATTGTTTGTTTGAATTGTAATTGTTAGTGGATCCGTGTTTGGTTTTGAAACAAGTGTTTTTGAGTTAATTTTACTTGTTTTTTTTTTAACTTACTTTCCACATTGTACAATGGCATATCAATTGTCACTTAGCATTAAAGTATGTAAAAAAAACTCCAATGAAATATGTTAACGCGTTTTTGTATATTTGATCCATTTTTAATGATTTGAACACAATTATTTTGATACACGTACTGACAGTCGATGGAGTAGAATTCTGACAGAATGGTGGCCAAGGACGTCGAAGAAGTCAGGGACGACCGAGAGCACGTTTGGTTGACGACATAGCCAAGGTAATGGGAAACACCTGGTTGAGGGACGCGCAAGACAGAGAACAATGGCAAAAAAAAGGGGAGGCCTATACCCAGCAGTGGGTGATTCCGGGCTGATATGATGATGATGATGTTGAATTTTGATACATATGAGTATTTAACGGTTTTTTAAATGTAGTCTATGTAAACAAAAAACTATTACATTCTATGTCGAAATTCAGTCTTTTCTCAATTGTAAAGATGCCAACACCCGCCTCTTCAGACAAGCCGAGACTACTCAGAGTTAAGCCGATCTTAATAATCTAATTAATACCTTGATCTCTTTGATTAATACTTACCAGTCAGTAGGGTAATTATCTAATGAAGGTGGCTTATCAGCCAGTGCCTTTGATTAGCTCGGATAAGTCTCTTAGTTGAAAATGTTACTATTTTTTTACTAGTTTGTCTTTACTGCTCTGTCTGAGACAGAGCAGTAAAGACAAACTAAGTAAGTAAGTACCTAGGGTACTTACTTTTAATAAATATACGTATCTTCTTGGAAACGGAATTCAGAAATATTTTGACATCTCGTTTTGGGGAGTTGACAAATAATATAATTATGTTAGACGTATTATTATACCTCTGACTTCCTGAAAACAGTTTTAAATTAGAGAAATGTATAAACTGTTCTTTTGACGACCTCAATGGTTGAGTGGCGTACGCACCGGTTTCAAGGTGTCGCTAGCTCTGAGGTCCCGGGTTCGATCCCCGGACGGGTCAATGCAGAAACTCACTTTTCTACATTGTCTCGGGTCTGGGTGTTTGTGGTACCTTCGTTGTTTCTGAATTCCATAACACAAGTGCTTTATACTTACTTTGGGTTCAGAGCAAAGTATGTGATGTTGTCCGCATTTATTTATTTATCATTTATTTATTTATTTGTTCTTTATAATTTATTATATTTAAAATCAAAATACTTTTTTTTTAGGTAAGCCTTTTAAACTAATTTAATACTTTAAATGACTGACTCTGGTTGTATTAGTATTATTTGTTTAGATTATATTATTACATAAAGTTTAAGCTCAAAAATAAAGTTTTTGGTTCTGTTTCAGTATCAAATAATTATTAATAAAAACTGGCCAAGTGCGAGTCGGACTCGCGCACGAAGGATTCCGTACCACCGTCGTATGAGAGTCCCCCTTAAATATTCATTTTATGTGGTTTTTAGTATTTGTTGTTATAGCGGCAACAGAAATACATCATTTGTGAAAATTTCAGCTTTCTAGCTATCACGGTTTATGAGATACAGCCTGGAGACAGACAGACGGACAGACAGCGGAGTCTTAGTAATAGGGTCCTGTTTTACCTTTTGGGTACGGAACCCTAAAAAGCTAAAACTATAGCATAAGAATAATCTTTATTCTTACCCAACAAAATAAATGTTTTAATCGAGAAAAATAATACAGTTGGCCATTCAAAAGTCCAGTTAAGTAAGTCGGCAGCTATAATACGTAATGAGACCGTGTTACTCGTTTAGTGGTGGTAGTTTCTTTTAACGGTAATATCCTTACCATTAAAGCTATAATGGTAAGCAAGTGTATGGTAAAACTTCATAAGAGCTAATACGCGAGTATTGCTGCAGATGGTTATGGTAAAACAAAGGCTTTTAACTTTTTTTTAGTATTAAGGCTTAAGTTCCTTTTAGTGCTGTGCCGTTCCGTCTGTATTGTTATTAAAGTGTATTTATAACACGCGTGTGAAGTTTTTAATTAAAAATATAGATTTAAATGACTTTTAAATACGTAAAAACCGTAAAAACATTAAGCTTATCACAGACCAGAAAATAACTTACAAAACCTATTAAAGTTGAAATATAGAGTCTTTAGAAGGCATTTCTTATAGGTTATATGCTTTCAAGAAGAAAAAATAACCTTCTCAAATACTAACCTCTAAATAGAAAATTAATCTGAAATAATTACAATACGCCATCTTTTGATATAAACTAAAAACTCTACTAACGCCATCTAGCGCCCGCAAGAATCATTAGAATAACGCGTTAAAAATCCGCCTAGACGTTCGTCGGTTAGTTCGAAGGCATTTAATTAGTCACTAATTAGTTTTGTCTTAATTTCATTTACTCTAAGTGGAAGCTGAACGTTTTTAAGCGAGAATTTGTTCGCCTATAATAAGGTTTTTCTAAGATGTCGTCGAAGAAATTGTCTAGATTCTGTCGTGTAGGTTAATTAAGTTGAAATCTTCCCGTTTCCTTACAAGGACACGCAAAGATAATATCTAGTGTATCTTTTTATGAAGTTTTGTATTTTTGCAGGTTTTAAAATACTGAGAAAGTAAAAAAAAAACTAAATTTTTACCAAAATTAATTTTGACAAAATGATTAAAGTATTGCAATTATGCACAAAAAAATGTTTAACTAAATCAAAATTTACATTCAAATAAATTGGAGCTGACTTTCAAAATAACCCCATTCCAAAACCAATTCAACCTATCTCTAAATCGAGTGTACAACCACATTCACAAAGGAGAAATATAATTCACAACGATACCTACAATGTATTGCTCATAAATTCGCCGCAAGTGCAAAATCGATGAATTTCACACAACAACTTTAGCACTCCGAGTTAATGACGTGTAAACTTTGCCAACTGACATTAATATTGGACGCTTACATTGAAATGTACCTGTATACAGGATACAGGTTTAAGCGATTAGTTCTATGTTCTGTAAGCAATTAATTTACATTAGAGAGTGCTGAAATGGAAGCTTAATGCAATTTTGGGAAGTGCAATTTTAATTATCAGACATGCAAATTAATAAGTTTTAATGCAAGTCCAATTTTGAGCTTCACGTTTGATCAAGAGTGACAAACCCGTAAAAAAAAACCTACATATTTGAATCGGTTAGGTTTATTTATTTTTTTACTACAGTAGATAAACATTTGTTTTGAAACTGACTTTACCAGCCTGAGGCAGAAGGTTGTAGTTATTTATGAACCCTACAATATTTACCTGCATGTGTTGTGACATATAGGTTAGCACGAAGCTACACTACAAGTCGTTTATCATTTGTTTCGTGCAGAAACTTTTGTACTTAAATCTACGGGAGAACACACTCAAAGTGTGGAAATCTAAGGAATATCACAAATTGGCGCTTCTACTTACAGACATAATTTCACCTCAATTTAAACCCCCGAATCTATAAATTCTATTTCATTATTATATATAACTAGCGGTCACCCGCGGCTCCGCCCGCGTGGACCATTGGATTTATTTTGGATTTTTCCAAAATAAAATTTAGCCTATGTTACTCGTGGATAATGTAGCTTTCGAATGGTGAAAGAATTTTTAAAATCGGTCCAGTAGTTTTTGAGCCTATTCATTACAAACAAACAAAGTTTTCCTCTTTATAATATTAGTGTAGATACAGGGCAGCACCCCAATAATATGATTGCCGCAATACCTTATTTAACCCTCATCACGCCAAACACCGAAACTTCGGCCGATCTTATTTGAATCCCAAAACCAAGTTGACGTGGTGAATGGGAGGTCTATTTGGCCCCATAAAAGTGAATCGATACGTCGACGTCTGCCGATCCCATTCTGATCCTAGCACAGTGGGAACACAGATTGAAACCTTATATCTCCAGTATTGACTTTCGAGGGTTTTTTGGGACATGACAAGGGTCGAACTATAATATTGGGATCACGACTGAATTAATTTTGGTACTATGATTTGAATTTTCGCGGATTTTTAAAATAGCGCTCTAGTGACAATTTTCTGTAGGACTTCAAAAAACGGAAATGTCGAGCAGAAGGAATTTGTTGTTTATGGGACGACAAAAAAGAGAAAAAAAAATTAAAGACACAAACCAATATACAACTCTGAAACATTTTCATCCCTAAAAAGCCAAGAATCCGAAAACTTCTCATCTCAAATCTCGATTATCTCAGATATTGACAAACACCGATCCGTCATAGTTTTACGACAGTTACAGTCGTCCCAACTTATCTGAGGATTAATAATAACTGGCGTTTGCCGATGCATGGCGTGCGAAGATAAGGCCTCGCCCGCCAATAAAAGTAGCCAATCGGACTCGTAAAACTTTATACATGTACGTTGTTTAATCAAACGGAATAAACGCATAGATATTGAGACGTTTTATTGGTCTGTTCGATGTATTACTTGGTACGTGATTTGATGGTGATTGGTGGTACATTGTTGGGTTGCTGATAAAGTATCGGTTGTATATACTTAGAAACTATTCTGTGTGTTGGTTGGTGTGGACTCAATTATAACTTAAATGAATGAATGGTAATTAGAAGCTTAAAATGTTTCTGAGTTAGATAAAATTATTTTTAAATTAAAAAAAGTAGGAGATTTTTGATTTTATGGAAGGTTAATGATTCCGTAAAATTAGATTTATTTATATTTATATCTTTCTCTTCAGTCACACATCGTACTGTCATGACAGCGTGGTCATGATTTCTTCAATGGCGTTGATTTCTAGTCTTCCTTCATTTATTTATCTGTTCGTATTCATGTTATTTTAAGTCAAATCCCAAACCAGCCTACCTAATACAAAAAAATCACAAGACACTACCACGACACCCAATCTCAAATACCATTAAAAATCGTCCAATCCCAAATCCCATCATAGATTAATATCTTCTATATATATAAAAGAAAGTCGTGTTAGTTACACCATTTATAACTAAAGAACGGCTGGACCGATATGGCTGAAAATTGGTGGGGAGGTAGCTTAGAGCCAGGAGACGGACATAGGATACTTTTGTACATTAAAAAAAAAAAAAAACAATTAGGTAGTAGGTAGGTGGTAGGTAGGTAGTAGGTAGGTAGGTAGTAGGTAGGTAGGTAGTAGGTAGGTAGGTAGTAGGTAGGTAGGTAGTAGGTAGGTAGGTAGTAGGTAGGTAGGTAGTAGGTAGGTAGGTAGTAGGTAGGTAGGTAGTAGGTAGGTAGGTAGTAGGTAGGTAGGTAGGTAGGTAGTAGGTAGGTAGTAGGTAGGTAGTAGGTAGGTAGGTAGTAGGTAGGTAGGTAGTAGGTAGGTAGGTAGTAGGTAGGTAGGTAGTAGGTAGGTAGGTAGTAGGTAGGTAGGTAGTAGGTAGGTAGGTAGGTAGGTAGTAGGTAGGTAGGTAGTAGGTAGTAGGTAGGTAGGTAGGTAGTAGGTAGGTAGTAGGTAGGTAGTAGGTAGGTAGTAGGTAGGTAGTAGGTAGGTAGTAGGTAGGTAGTAGGTAGGTAGTAGGTAGGTAGTAGGTAGGTAGTAGGTAGGTAGTAGGTAGGTAGTAGGTAGGTAGTAGGTAGGTAGTAGGTAGGTAGTAGGTAGGTAGGTAGTAGGTAGGTAGTAGGTAGGTAGTAGGTAGGTAGTAGGTAGGTAGTAGGTAGGTAGTAGGTAGGTAGTAGGTAGGTAGTAGGTAGGTAGTAGGTAGGTAGTAGGTAGGTAGTAGGTAGGTAGGTAGTAGGTAGGTAGTAGGTAGGTAGTAGGTAGGTAGTAGGTAGGTAGTAGGTAGGTAGTAGGTAGGTAGTAGGTAGGTAGTAGGTAGGTAGTAGGTAGGTAGTAGGTAGGTAGTAGGTAGGTAGTAGGTAGGTAGTAGGTAGGTAGTAGGTAGGTAGTAGGTAGGTAGTAGGTAGGTAGTAGGTAGAAAAAATTGCATTGCAACGCATGCCGGGTACAGCTAGTAAAGGATAAAGTTAACTGAATCGAAGTGGGCTACTCGAGTCTATTCATTACTGTCCACGGAGTCCGCAACTAAATCCGTTCGGATCTGGTTTGATTCCTCGTTTAAAGTCGAATAGGCCGGAAATCGATTGGTTTAGAAGCTTTACGTTCGAATTGTAGGCGAAAATTGTAGATGTTTGAAAACTGGATGAGGCCTGCGAATGTTTTTGGTGAGGTTTTTTGGTTAGTACTTTATGGCTGTAGATTGTTGTGTGTTTTGTTTGATTAACTTTAGTTGAAATTGATAATATAGTGTAGTATGACAAATAGGTTCAGTGCTTCAAAAGTGCCTATCTATTTTATTCAAGTAGGTATTTTTCTGGTTTTCAATCATCATCAGTGTGTCAGAAGATTTTTAGTTACTTTGCAGAAAATTAGTATATAGTATTTAAAACAATTGTGACTAACAATATTTAATGTTTTATAATTTGATTTTGCAGAATTGTGCATACACAACATTTCTCTATAAATGCTGGCACAATATAACAGAAATATCAATTTAATACGTAGGAAGGAAGTATCCTGCGCTCAGTAGGAAGCTAAGTGCTTCACCAGTAACAGCGGCTTGCTGCGCTTTTAACCCGCTATGATACCTATAGTTACAAGTACCTTTATACTGTTTGGATGAAGAGTTATTTTTATCATCAGAATTAAATGGGTAAGTTTGAAATCGACAAGTTATTGTAAAAGAGTTTTACAGGTAAAAATATTTAAAACAAAAATAATGAAATCTAAAGTTTAATACAAAATGTGTATTTCAGTAACGAAGCAATTTAATTGTTATCTGAATGAAAATTCTAAATAGAAAAATGTTACTATAACCTCAAACGTAAATTTACATAGGATACTTACCACAACCATAAATTCCACCAATTAAACAAAAACCGACAACCAAAACATAATCTAGTAAAACTCATTGCTCTTTCAAAAACAAAACCAGCGTTTTCACACAGAAAACCAATTTTCAGTTTCCATCTAGCTCCGTACATAGCAGTCTGTGCGAACGGAAATAACGCGCTTAATAGATTCGCTTCGGCTCACAAGGGCGCTGACAACTGTGTAATCTATTTATGAGGAAAACTGCCCGACGCCACTGTTTGGATGCAGTATGTTATGTTAGTGTAAAAATAATGATTTTGGTGAAGTAGCTTGATTTGAAAAAAAAAATAATTAAGTAAAAATACGGAATAAAAAAAAATTACTATCCAAATACCTTACCTATCATATATGTGACCATTGTTATTCAAAAAATATAATTCATACTATGCGTTTTGCTTGCTATGATGTAAGTAAACCTGTTGACAGTTTGTAAATTTTTTCTTAACAATTCACTTACATTTTATTTGATGATATTATGATGTATAAAAATACCCGCACAAAAAATACCTTGCATATAATTTTCTATATTGCTACTACCTCTGTTTATCCTCTAATTTTACATTAATTCTAGTCTACAAGTGCGTAATATAAACAGTATTAGATTATCCTGTTCTAAACTCCCGTTTAAACAGCCATGTTTAAAGTGACATGAGCCAGAAGTTACAAAGCTTATTATTGAATACAGCTACGATGAAACATATAAATAAAAAGTGCTATTAAGGTATGAAAAGTAGCAATATTGTAAATAAATACCTTACGTTAATTAGCAGTTATTTAAATTTCAGGCTAAGAAGACCTAATCGCTATTTAAGTATATATATACGAGTATTTTTTAATAAGTTATACTTTTCTCTTGAAATGCAAAATTTATCTTCGTTTTACAGTTATGCAAAGTTTAACTTTAACGTATTTATTCCGCTGCAACCTCTGGCTTGTGTCGTGCTACACCTCTAAATAGGCTAATGCTAGTATTGGCACGCATTAACGTTTAAAATTATCGATATTTCAAATATAATTTATGTTTAAGTAATGACGGTACGCTGATACTGAATGTATTTAGTTTGCTAATGCGTTTAGCGAGCAAATAGTAACTTTTAGCTAATGTTATAGTAATCGTTTTGAATGTTGATCATTAATTCAGTTGAGCTTTAATTTATTAGAAATTCATGTGTCACATTGTTTAGGATTTGTTGATCAGAATTTAAACTGTATTTTGGATAAAGCTATTAATTATCATGAAAACAATTGAATGTGTGGTAGGCGCTGTTACAAATATGACATGTTTAGTTTTCATTTCATTCAATACATTTATTAAGTAAATTTTGTAAGACACGACCCGATTTAATAATAGTTAATATTCTGCATTACCTAAGCAATCAAATCCCAATCAATAGACAAAACTCCCTATCATTTGAGAAATTTAGTAACAACAATCTTGATATACATTGCTCAGTTAAGTCCAAAATCAAACCAAAAAACAAAACACTACACATATAAAGGAAAAACTTACACAATACATCAGCATGATTAATTAAACACTGGCCGCTCCAAGCGTACAGGTGAAAGCACTTACCTGAAAAAAAGAGAAGCAAATTAAAAACTCACTCAATCATCAATCAGTTAATGGTGTCCCGGCATTACACTGGCTATATTATGATGATTTACATCTCCCGTAATGGGTTCATTTGGATGTTTCGGACCAACGTTTTCCAACTAGCGCCAGTGTGTGACACTGTGTCGGATTCTCGCTTTAATCTGTTAGTGTTCTGTGTCGGAACACAACTCTGTGTTAGCCACCGGGTTGTGTGTTGATCCCTTTTTTGTTGCATCTACGTAATTTATGGTAGTGACGCTATTCAAGTGGAGTTTCGTTTGTTTATTAGTGTGAAGTAAGTGTAACTGAAAAACGGGTGCTTAACTAAGTTGAGCTAAGGATTTGGTATTATGGAGGGATTAATTAATAACACTTTTTTAATCTTTATATAAAGAACCTACTATTCTTATAAAAAGTTTGTTATAAATCATGTTTAATTTGATGTCATGAACAAGATACCTAATCTATAACAACATTATATTTTGTCAGTGAACTATTAAATACACTAATACAATAAACATATCAAAATACTATTTTAACCTTTACTGGACCATATTAAAAAACGTCACCAAATAATAATAATATCCTGGGACAACTCACACAAGGTTATCTGATCCCAAGCTAAGCAGAGCTTGTGTTATGTTAACCAGACAACTGATAAACATACTTATATATTTCTAAATACATACATATTTTAGATAAATTACACCCAGACACAGAACAAATGATCATGGTCATCACACAACATTTGTCCTGGGTGGGAATCGAACCCACGACCTCCGGTATAGCAGTCAGGGTCACTAACCACTAGACCAAGAGGGCCGTCAATAATATCTAAGAACTTCACAAGTTACTATTGCATCAAAACTATTTCGTCTCTATCTACAAAACGCTTAAACAACAAACCCATCTCTTAATTTCACGAACCAAATGAACCTCTAATAAAATTACAGCGAATTCGCAATCAGTATTATTTATTTCAATAAAAGCTTAACTGTTACAATCATTTTTATGAGCGCGATACTGTATCATTGACATGTCGCAATTAAACAGTCATTTCGACCCAATTACTATCAATTTCCTGCAATTCATTACATTTATGGAGCATTTTAAATCATTTTCTCTTTTGTATTTCTCTTATTTTCTTTATTCGGTAGTACAACTTTAGTAATGGTATATAACTTGACAAATAAAACATTAATTATAAAACCTGTTAGTATATACGTTCATAGAGATAATACAAGGCTTTATAACCTCAATTGCACATCAGTCTAAAAAGGTTTTTTTCGGGATCAATCTAACAGCTCAAAAACCAAACATCACACGAATTTCAATCAAAAACAAGTAACAAAACACGAATGCCAGCGTTTTACACATGAATTTAGTGCTAAATCATAACTTCACCACCTCATACCTTACAAATGCCGACAAAACAATGCTAACAGTACAACCTCACTAAATGCAACTCGCCAAAGAATTGCGTGCGTCTCCTGATCCGGCTAAATTATGTTTTGAGGAATGCGATTGCATTAGTTAATGCACAGTGACTAGCGAGGTATGAAAAACATGGCCACAGATATAAAGAACAGTTTTACTAGAAAAACTTATTAATATGTTATATCGTGGTTTGTTTAAGTATTTGTATTTCCGGATTTACGGATTTTAACATTAATTAATAATAAATAAATTGATGATAATAATATTATAATAAAAAAAAAAGCATGTAATTAATACCACTATTTGATTGCACACCATTGACATGGTAGAATGTATGATCTAATTATTATTTTTATTACTATCTTGTGTACTACATTCTTGCAATAAATGATTCTTGATTCTTGATTCTTGATCCGACGTTTGGCCAGGTATCAGATATCATTTTATATTTTTCGAACTTGCTTCATAATTTTACTAGTTATTTTGATTCAGAATCACGCCATAATCAGCGTAGTACAAGTTTGTTAAGGTATGGTAGTGTTACTCTCGGGTTTTTTTTTATATGGCAGTAACTGAAACCTTACTGGACTGGTGTTTGTTATAGATACCTTATTTGAAATGTAATAATAATTATGTGTCATTTGCTTCTGTTAGTTCTGATAATAAAAATAAAACCTAATTCAGTCTACTATAGCTAAACCATGCATATTCATATTCATTTATATTCATTTATTCATTCATTACATTTTGGGTATTACATATATTATGATCACAAGTGTTTTATAATAATTTGTTTCACCAAAATCTGCCTGAAAAGGCGTATGAATTTAATAACATTAAAATTGCAAAAATGCACTAACATTTTTCAATGTATCTCATACGTTATTTTTTGAGTCAGTTCTAGGTAATTTATATCAGTGGCCGCCGCATTAGGCGCGCTCCGAATAATGATCAGTTTGGTCGAAAATTTTCGGATTTCGTGTAATTGTGATTTAGTAGCCTATTTGATATGCGATAAACTTATCAGACTAAACAGTGGCTTCGGAAACGTAGGCTTTGCTACATTACGCGGTCTGTGATTTAAGTTCTTTTGCCAAATGTACTGAAAATTGTAGGTATTACTTGGTTAATTTCGACTCCTATTTTTCTGTAGCTTTTATTGAAGACATACATGCATTTAATGTAAGTGAAGCCTTTTTTATTTTCAAATTTTAACACAATATAATAAACAATGATGGTCTATTTGATTTTGATTTTATCAGTTGATAGCTAAAATACAACTTATGAATCCCAAAAACTTAAAAAACTAAAACCTATATTCTTCTTTAACTATTCCTTTTTATGGCGAAAAAAATCAGAAATCAAAAGCATTATCAATAAACATCTTTTATCTATAATATGTATGTATTTAGAAATATATAAGTATGTTTATCAGTTGTCTGGTTACCATAACACAAGCTCTGCTTAGCTTGGGATCAGATAACCGTGTGTGAGTTGTCCCGGAATATTATTATTTATTATTATTATTATTATTATAATCTGAGCATCACCAAAAAGTCTCAACCATCCACTTCACTTTCCACATAACTTCCATCACCAACCAATCAGTTTTACTCAAAATAAAAACAATATCCTGCAGTAATTCGCGCTGACACTTAACGCGTGTATCTCCATACATTAGCATACCGGCGAAGCGCGAGCCGTGCCAAGTATTCACCGCAACACTCAATTACATCTCATTAACTATATTAAGTAGCACTTTAAATGGTCCGTTAGAACTTGATATTGGATTGGTAGATAAATGGGTACGAAAGCCAAAAATGTATTTATTCCGTCGGTGAGATAGTAAAAAAAAATACTCGACACATAATATTTGTTTTATCAATAAGAAAAAATAAGTAGATAAATAAATTAAATCAACGTTCAGGAATGGGGGCTTAAGTATGGCGTACTTTTCGCAAAAAACGTCGAAAATCGTGACGTCATGCGACATTTAAAATCAGTGACTTTTGAGTTTGAAGTATTTTATATATTGTTAATTTTTGTGTCATAGTACTAATGACAGTTATGGGTCGTAAAGTACATCAACAATTTTTAACACTGCTTTTAAAAATAAGCAATAAATTAGATAAGCTAGCCTCATTTTCCGTTTTCGTTTACTAGCCTAACGAAAACTGGGCGTGCAACAGCACACCCAGCCTATCCTTTCAGGGAATACAGTTACAAATAAAATATTGACGCAGTCTTATTAAGTAATATACTTAAACATTTCAATGTTAGTAAACATCGCGTGATACATATCTCATTATGGCCTATAACATACAATGAATCATACTTAATGTGAGCGACTGAACACCGTATTAAGTAACGCTTATCATTTAACTGCTAAAAGTAATTACATTAAAATTTTTACACGTTATAACGAGAACGACCTCCATAACTCTTCGTGGTAATTTGGACTGAGGAAATTGTTTCATGGAAAATGCTTTTAATGGAAATATTTTTTTATCGTTTCGCTATAGCATTTTCTTGGTCATAGCAATGGTTATAATCATATTTAATCTTATGGACAAAGACAAAAAATAATCACTAACATTTTTATTCACACAAAAGATAAAAATCAAACACATCATGTTTAATTTTATTTACCTAAATACATATTCATAAATGTAACAACACCAAATGAAATTGTTTTTTTTATTCCATTAATTAGAATATTTAATGTAGCTATCAAATATTAACAACATTCATAATACATCAAACGAACTCTGATTCGGTCATATTTCAAAACGTTGAAATTATCTGTTAAAAGCAAAACGTAACCTTTTTCATTTCAATTCCAGAATCGAAATTTAAAATTCTTTATTTGAATATACTCAAACCTGTCAGGAATGTTGCCAGTAAATATAATTATAAAACGTTTAATGTTTTGTAAAGGCATTTACAAACGAAGCGGTCATACTGGCGTGGGAAATGTATATTTAATACCAATTATATGGAGAATTAAAATAATAAAGGCCAGTAATATGATTCGCGAAAAATCTCGCATGTTATCCCCAAAAAATGTACAGTTTTTGGTATAATTACAGTCATGTAGATGAAAATTGTGACTTAATGTCGCATTGTTATTAAATAACAATTCGTTGGTAGTAAAGTAACGTGGTTTATTGTCAGTTCGCTTTATAGTAGCCATATTGGCTGATGTCTGGGTGTGGGTTTGATACCTAGGTCGGACAAAGTGTTATTGGATTTTTCAATTAGGAAATTCTCGGTTTGGAAGTTAGCCCGCTGAAATGTGGTGCTTGTTCTCTTTTATATTAGAGTTTTGTGTTTTCGTATCATAACTGTTACATAAATTTGTTTAGGGAAAGCAGAAGTGTGTCTTGTTCTTTCTTAATTCCATGTTTAAAATGAACTTAACGGGCTATGCTGATAAGTGTAAATTTACATTTAAAAATCTAACAAAATATCTAGGTACATTATAAAAAATATTAAAACTGTTATACAGTTTTAAGAAAACATGTTAATAGCTACTAAATTAAATATGTAGTTTTGAAGCAAATATAAGATTGTATCTTGGTATATCTAGTACTAAAACCGGTTTGAGTATACTACGCATCTTTATTCTCTGAAAGACATAAATACCTTCTATTTATATCGTTACATCGACACAGCGTAATGTAACTATGTAATGAAAAATGAGATCACCTCCGCATTTCGTCGGCCAGTCAAGATTCCAATTTTCATTTTTCGATGCGATACATATTATTTTACGTAGTCATTTGAATACCTAACATAAAATAAAAACAACATTTACAAATATAAAAGTCACAGTGTGAAAGTTTCTCTATATGGCTTTTGTGACTTGCAATGAATTCTTTTTCAATTCAATTTTATTCTGTTTGTGAGATATTTTTCAGTTGGATAATAAAATTTCAAACAAGATTCAACACAAAATAAAATTTTAAGTTTTATTGAATATAAATCTCTAAATATATAGGATTTATTTAACAAACTTAAAAGAAATTTACATAGGTTATCTGCATGATTCTAAAAACAGCTTTTTGCTTATAAATCTCATCAGCAAATCTTAAAAAAAAAATAGTTTGAACGCTGAAATATTTTTTGTTTAGATTTCTCTTAGCTAGACGAAGCATTGTTTCAAACCGACCATTAAAGTACCAGTGCATCATGTTTTGACGACAATATCAGCCGACACTAGTCTGTAATATCGCCGTAAAATGTTAAATATTCAGAAGTGGTCATCTCGGATGAAGTTACGACACAAACGTCAAACATAGGACTGTTTTGCAAGTAATTGCTTGATGTAATATGGAGCATTGCGGCAACATTAAGTGTCATCGTAATAGCACTTTTATAGTGCCTGAATATTTTAGTGTGGTTTTATGGTTTGAAATTTTTGAGTGGTGTCTGGGTAATTATTTATGTTGTTTGTCTCCTACACTATTATGCTTCATAACTTTTGTTAGCTATACCTATTTCTCAGATGTGCTTAATTTTGATTAGTTCTTTACTTACGCGTCATAATACCTCTTTCTCTCTCTAAAATAACGCACTCGGGAAAAAAAGTAATTTTACCTATGTGTAATTCTACCCATGTTTAAAAGTATGAAGTAATTTTACCTAATGTCTGGATTATCTCATTTTGTCTTTTGGGATAAATGCACTTCAGTGCATGTGTGTACCAAAAATATTTGGATTAATAAGTATAATTATCAATATTTTTTTAGCCCATTTTGAATATTTCTTAAACTACAAATATCGCCATGAAATCTCATAATCACTCAAAACATCAATCACACAGTTGGCACAGTTCAACATAAATAAATGTGACGTTATAGCCTACAGTGACACAACCCTATGCAGCGTAATTACGGCATGTTGACCTACACTAACGAAGGATTACTGTACACAAGTCGTCAGCCGAGACATCTGCAACATAAATGAGATAGGAAGCTCTTCTTTGAAAGCTGAGCTAAGATGAAGTTGGATCCTCTTGAGCCTCGAATAGAAATAACGTGTTAAAGAGAAGGTAGTGATGGGAGAGTGTGCTCTCTATTGGATTGACGGTGAAGTTTTTTGAATGCAACAAAATTGTAAAGTTAGGAAAAAGAAAAAAAAGAACAAATAAATGATTGATAAAAAAATGGCTTTTGCTCAAGCTATGAGGACGGTTGACAATGGTCATACGTAATTGGAACCGTTACGTATTATTTTTTAATTAATATTTTTCAAACTTTGATTATAATATTTTAAATTTTCGATCAAGATAGTCTATTGTATGACCTCATAGATAACAATATTAACTTATTTTCACATCTATTATAAACGCAATGATTTTGGTTTGCGTCAAGGTAGTGTGATGGGCCCATTATAAGCTAATCCTTTCTATCATAAATGCAACCTAAATTATCCCTGAAATCAGTCAAACAGATTAAATACATATTTGATCAATAACGATAAACACATAAATCATCAAATAACGTAAAAAGCTAGTTTTGTTTCATTTGCAGTTTCCCAATTAAATATTGAACAACTGAATAAAAATAATTTTCCGGAAATAATGTGTCTATATTTCAAACAATGTATTTCATTTTAAATCTGTAAACGTTCTCGTATTTACGGCATTCGAACCGACGCCAGATGTATGTTAAAAATGTACCAATAATTTTTATACGAACGAAAAATGATAGTACCAATGTTTGCGAATGGGATAACTATCAATATTTGTTTTATTTAAATTTGAAATTTGTGCAAAAATATCGTTTTGTGTTCGCGTTAAATCTTGTAATGGAGAGTTTGGTTTTTATGAAAGTGTGTTTGATATAATTCTTCATGTAGTTGATGATATGAAGGTAATTGTCAAAAATAAAGAGGCAATTAACTCAGTTCAAATGAACAATAAAAAATGGAATACCATACTAATCACTAAATAGTAAATATATAAAATATTATTTCGATAGTCTAAACAATAATAATTTTATTTTTGATAACCAGCTTGAATAAAAAAGTTTTTTTGTTTTTATTATTTAAGGGTTTTCACATCTCTATGTACAATCAGATGGACAACAAAAAAGACATTACTAATTAACTCAATAATCCCACCACAAACTTCTCCATCATCACTAAAGAACACGTCATAAATTATGACGTCACAATGATATACGCCAATGAAAAACGCAGTAATAATATTTTGCTTACAGAAACAATTACAGGGAGCAGGTGGCTCTCCAATAACTCATCGGATTTAAACCGCGGGCCGACTTGCATGCGTTTCTTTTTGTGTCTGGCTGTAAGTGAATATTTGCATCTAAATAATGGTGTGGTATGGTATAAATGGTATTCACGTATGTGATTTACACGATTCCCATTAAATTTTACCTGTTTCAACCTTTTTCTGATTTCGTTTTATACCTAACATTATGTTAATTTAATTTATGCGTCACTTTGTATTCTTGCTGTTTGAGTTTTAATGTGTGAATTTATTAACAGGCTACGCTAATTTCCACTTTTCGTCAGTCATGGGAGCGATTTGCTGTTTAGGCTTCAAAAAAATTTACGAACTATATCTAACGATAAATCCTGTAACGCTTATGTATATGAAACATATTTAACAGCCTCTGGCCATGTAGTGTTACATACCTTCGACGTCTAAGCAATACAGAAATACCGAAAACAAAAGAAAGACAATTCCCACTCATCCTCTTTGGTACAATTAGGTATACATCCTCGTGTATAGTTAAACGGATACTTATGTATCCTGATCCCACCCTCAAGTAGAAAGTTCTAAGGGATCGCACCCAACTTCATTATGAATTTATATTCACTCAATAGCTCTTACTTTTGGGACAGAACTGTACTTTATCAATCCCTGAAATGTTTTGGAACTGTTTTAGTCGGTGAGGGTTTTGTTCTGAACTGAACTAGAGATTCCGAATTCGGAAGAGTTTGAAGAACTTGCTGGATCAGCAGAAAACAAATTGGTAGCTGTAAAACTTTCTCATTGGAAGACCAAAATTCTCAATTTGCCGAAAAAAGTATCAGCACCTTATTAATTATTGGTCATTTGGGTGAATTTTTGAATGAACATTCATAAGTACATCGTAATAAGAAACCTTTACAAGTGACACTCGAAAAACCCAAAAAAACTGCCACCAATTATAAATGATAAAACCAAGTATTCTCAGAAAAAACTCCGTAATTCCTTTACGCCAGTGTTATGAAAAATATCGCCCCAAAACAATTTAGTAATAATAACGTATTTCGTTAAAATCTTCCTATTATTTCCTTTTCGACGGGTCCTACGTATACTGGTGTAACCCGCAAAACAGCGAAATACGTTTTTTTGCACCAAAAGCCTTAAAATTACCTTAACTTTATATTCTGTAAAAATTATATTAAATTATCAAGTAATTTCAAAGATACAAACTTGTAAACTAATATAAGTGACATTATTTTCAGCCACACGACCATCTACACTGATATAAGTCACTTGCACCAGTGTAGGTAGTCGCTTGCGCCGCGACTCGTCAGCACAAGTGTCATTTACTCTAGTATGCGCGCGGCTACGGAGTCGGGAGCACGTTAAACACTGGTATAACTGCGATGCGTTTTAGTTTACGTATTCATTTATTAAAATCTTTTCAGATTTTGTTTGTCTTGAGTAAGTAGTGGTAAGAAGTCACAACAATGAAGCGCTCACGAGGTCAATTAATGATAGATTTATTAGAAAATAAGTGTAGTAAAATAAACACTCCAGAAAATTACAAAGGTAAGTATTAATTGACATTTTAAATAGTATAATGATATTCTTTGTATTGTTTGTGTTGTGTAAGTTTCTACTATATTTACTTTATTTTTTTCAGCTTTCTTCGTAAATCGTAAAAGTGGTATCTTTCGTCTGGGGCCGCCACCAAAACTATTTAAAGCAGACTCTACAGACCATTTTACTTTGCACTCAGAGATGACTCTATTTAGTGGAGTTATAACTCAATCTTAAAATCAATTATGACATTGTACTTATGTTTAATTACTCAATATTATTTATCATGTATATAGCTGTTTCGAATTTCCAGATTTTGAAGTATTTTATTTATGTGTAGTGTATGTAATTTTTCATTTAAATACGGGTAAAAAAAAGTATACGTAATAAATAATACTCTAAAATCTAATTTACCATCTATTTTCTACTTTCATAAGAAACTATGCCAATAAGAGTTTTTTTTTTATATTTTTTAAACGTTATATATTAAGCTATTTTATTTTTAATTATTGACGGACTGACAAAGACCTCACAAATGTAATTTGGTCTGCATATTGCCAAGTCATATGAACCCTACACACTAGCAAAATGATTATACTTTTTTTTCAGTATTGTTATGTTGTGTTTACACTATATTATATTATTACGATAAATATTCGTCACAAATCGATATTTCGTTAAGTGCTGAATCTGCATAAAGTATATAATGTTACTGTAAAGGCCCGAAGTACGGTTAGTCCTAAGATTTATAAGTAAAACCTAAGATTTACCAATTCTTAATGGTAAATGTCCGAAAAAGTTTGCGATTCGTACTTTTACCACCATTCTCTTGATAAATCTTAGAATTTACATTAAAGGACGGTAAATGTTGAAAAAAAAACAAACCAACATCTACCAGCCGGTAGATGTTATCTATAAATAGCACGCAATTGTTAATAAAGATAAATTTTAAATTACATAATATTATGTTGTCGATCGCTTCGCTCGCTCTGTTGCAATATCAAACCTAACCTAACCTATTTATTGATCTCTGTCACAAAGTCGAACCTAACCAAGCAATGGATTTCTGTGCCTATGTCGATTCTATACTAAGTCGAGGGTTTGATATGCGCTCGATTTCGGTGATCACGACATGAATTTTTTACCAAGTGAATGGTGGTAAAGTCCGAATCGCAAACTTTTTCGGACATAAATACCATTAAGAATTGGTAAATCTTAGGTTTTACTGGGAAATCTTAAGATTTACTGTAGTTTGGGCTTTTACAGTAACATTATAGTATATTACATGTTATTATCTAGTATTTTATTAATTTATTATAATGTATTAGGTATATTATTAACTAGTAATTTCATGCTATTAAATTATTAAATAATTTAAATATCTGTAGCGAACCGATTATGACATTTAAAGGCCTGTCTGTATCTGAAAGTAATAAAACTTTGAGTTTGTCTTGACATTCATATCAAGATATATTAACATCAAAATAACAATACCTATTAAGCATAGGTCTGGAAAAGTCATTTATTTGAAATAAACTTTTATTTTGTATTTTTAATGTTTTTATTTCATTTCCTGCCACACCCATTCAAATATTTAAGGTTAATAACAATGCAGAAAACTGTTGCAAGTAGTTTTCCAGTACTGAGTAAACTGTTGTAAGTGTTTAAAAGTCGATAAAAGAAGATGTTATTGTTAATATTGTAACCTCATATTAATCAGTAGATTGGAAATAGCATGTTAAAAGAGTAAAATCCTTAAATTTTCCTTTATTATAAGTATAAGCAAGTACACTATATACTGGTATAAGTGGCCACTTGTATCAGTTTACAGGTTTTACCATAGTAAAGAAAACAAGCTACATCAATGCAAGTGATGCTATTATCCAAAGTATAAAAAATTAAGAAAAAACAATAATGCAATCTTTTTCCTTAGAGATTCAAATATAAGATATTAAAATTTCAAGTATTTCCATTGATTTATGACAAAATTACAAGCTTTAGAACCTTTGAACCGCTCTCCTGAACAGTTGTGTTTTTGCACTTGTACTAGTATACGTAGGACCCGTCGTTTTGATGTAATTTTTATAAGTGCTTTGTATTTTTTTGTTTCTTTTTCGCCTTTGAGATGTTCATGAACCGAAAAATTAAAGGAAAAATATCGTTTGTGTTTTGTTTTGCTTTGATTCTGTTATCTATGTGCCTGTAGGCGAAAGCTTTTAAGGTTAATACCTACTTGCGTATGATTTGTTAACATACTGTAATTGAAATCAGTATCTGGTGAATGAGCTTCTTTAGGCCTAGATATGTATATTATCTTAGTAATTAAAATAAAATAATTCCAAGTAAAATTGATGTCTTTAATAGCATGAGTGAAATTTTCCGTATTACATTCATTTTCATCAGTGTCGGCATTATCTAGATTAACAGAATCTCCATTTCCAAAATCTTGCATGTTAATATTTTCTAAGCAAATCAAAACTCTGCCTTTAAATGTCTGCCCCAAGTTCCTGAATAAATAAACGTTTGTTAAACAAGTTTTTTCTGAAACTAATGAAATTTTGATATCCCTGTCGCAGTCTGGACCAGTGACAAAGTTGTTATTGGTGACACACAAGCTTTTACGCCTGATAAATAAGGAGGCTTTACCGATATTGTTGACTCTAGCAATTATGTAAGTGTTTTCAACGATAGTTTTGTTTGTTACAATAGTACTATAGTTGGAAGGACTAATTATGATGAGATTGAAGAAAGTAATAGAATGTTACAATACTTGGGATTTTAGTGTATGAGAAATTCAGTATCGTGGCCGATCCAGCTCCATTTCGGTTATTTTAATTAACTTACCCTAAACAAAATTGGGAAGTCGAATATTATCTTATTTGATTTCTTTCTTTATTCATATAAGAAAAACGGTTTCAAGTTACCCAAAGTGTCAGCCTCACTTTAGCTAATAAATAGTAACAGATGGGAAACCGAACCCTTCATTTGGTTGTCCATATTTCGCACCCGTCTATCACGGCGGTTAGCCAAGCGCCCTATTTCTAACACTAAATTATTCATAGCCTTGAAGGCTTCGCTAAGTACCAACCGTTCCGACGGCAGGCAGGGGGTTGAATCTCACCTTGTTATAAAATGCTGTTTTCTTATTACTGTCATTAAAACTAGAAAATTATACCAAAATGTGATTTGGAAAAAAAAAAACACTTTTATAATTCAATCCTTGACAAACTCGATACAGCTGTTTAAAAATAAAAAAAAACAAGTTGATGTGTAATAAATGAACTTTGTACGGCTTTTATTTATATTTTTATTACATTTCATGCAACGTTCAGTTAAGTTCAAACTAAAAACACATAACTTAACAATGTATTTATAAAGCAACGTGTCAGGATTTAACCGAATGTGGTTAGATTCAACAGCAGCAAAGGTTGGCTGTTGGTGATATGCTCACAAATATTGCAACGACAAACATTGCGTTGCGATAAGCTTACAAACATTGGAATAAACACGTTCTTGTTATATGTGGTTTTGAGCTCGGTTGAAGATTCCTTCGTACTTTGTCACGTTGAAATGTAAAGGCACGAGCTCATACATTGTATAGAACTCGTCAAACAAAGTTTGGGGATAATGCAAGAGATAGAAAAGGATCAGGGGATTGGTATAGTTCAGGAAATGTAATTTGCAAGGATTCTGTTAAATCCGATGGAATGGAGTTGGTGTAAATTGTCGGTTAAGCCTATTTAAAAATTGAGGACGAATTAAATGTGATAAAACGTTAAATATCCCTCGATTTTTTTATTTTTCTGGACTGATCGATTCGAGAAAAGCCTGAAGTATATATAGATGGACGGTTCGTGAGAAGGAGTAAACTGAAAAAATACGCAATGCGCTGACCTTAAGTCCTCCTTGAAACGTTACTTTTTATAAACACTCGTAGTTGAACTTCTAGAATACCTCTAAACAACGCTTTTGACCGGTATTTTTGTCGTACTTGCCTTAGACAAACATCCTCAAAAATCTTAATCGTAATAAGTACTCTACAGAAATGATAAAAGTATTGAACTTACAAAGTCCATCGTACTGGGTATCGCAAACAACGTGAATCGAGCCATCAAAATTATAATTAATAGAGCGCGACCTAATTGACCTTTAGCGGGGCTTTAAATTAAATATAAACATGGAGTAAAGCCAGTCTACTTGATGCCCACACTGAAGATTTTCAAGCCTAAGCGTTCGTCTGGTCTAGGTTAGGTAAGATGACTCATTACCAAGACAAATTAATAATGAGAAATGCCCTTAAAAGAAAAAGCCTCAAAGGCTTGGCACGAAACATGAAAATGTTATATATTTAAGTCACGGTTTCCAGCGCAAAAAGCTTCATCAAATAAATGATTTAAAGAAAAAAAAAACCCGGTTTCATCCTAAGACGAACAACACTATGGTACTGGATATAAGATTCTTTTGAGAAATAGTATATTTAGTAACCATAAACTCAATTTAAAAGCAAAATCCTATAAAAGGTATGACGTAACTAAAATTATAATATTATTTTGTTAGTAAGTGAGTATTCAGTACTATTTACTTCTTAGTAAATTCGGTGGGCAACCAAAACTAGACATTGATTAACCATTCCATTGAGAACATAATTCGTGATACCTATCAATTCAGGTAAGAGAAATTGTTTCTCAATTCACCAGCCATAACAATGATCTATATTTAGCGATAGGAACGTTGATCGCGCATAGCAACATAACGTTTTCGTATCCGTTTTTATACCGTTTCGACTTCACTGCCAAAGATAATAAATAGAAGCTATTGTTGAAATGCGTACATCGATGTTTGTTTAATTTCTGACGTAGTTTTAGATTGATCAGTCGGGATAACACGATCGATGTAGTAGTTATTTATTTTCTTAAGCATTGTAGGTAATCCAATGTTGGCTTTTGGTCGTTTGAACCTAAAATAAACTAATCGGTTTTGCGAATTTAGTAAGAAAAAAACTAAAACGTACACAAATCAAGTCCCTTTCGAGGTTCGTAATTGAAGGTAATTTTAAGTGTACTGAATATTAAGGCTTATTTTGTGCTTAAATATGGTTACTATTGTCTTTACACAGAGCAAAGTGGGTAAATATTAACACCAGAAACAAGCAAAAGTTATTTTGAGTAAACAAACAAGTTCTCAACTCCAAATATAAGCTAGACAAAAAATATTAAAACGAAAGCCACAATTTTATTACAGACCACAAAAAAAAAACTTAGTACTCATAACTAGGACGCCATAAAACAATTTAGGAAACTTTTAAACCAAGAACATCACAATAAATATTTTAAACATGTTCAAACGTGTTGTTTCTTTACCCAGAATGGTTACTTTTCTCATAAAGGGTGCCAGATACCGCGTAGGTACGTACTTAAGCCTATTTAACATAAATAAATAATACCGAAGGCAGTTACGTCTGATTTATGTGTCCCGCAGTAATTTTTGTAGAACCTTAATTGAATAAAGAAGTTGTTTCTGAGAGGAGCGCAAGCCTACACTGATGTTGTGAATGTTTTTCTTCAGAACTAACGTGGAAGTTTAGAATGAGTTTGTTTTAAATTTGAGATGGAAGGAGTTTTAAAACAGATCTAGAATAAGTTGTTTGGTTAAATTACAAGCCTTACGTACAACACTACAACACTGATTACTTAAAAAAAAACTATTTTTTCTTCCGTCTTTATGTAATTCAATTTATGTAATCATTCTTTCTATTTATTATTATTTTGATTGCAGCGTCTTATACTGGTAGCCATCATCATAGCAAAAAATAGTCTCTGTCTTCTAATGAAATATAATAATTAGTAATATCTTGAATAAACAGGCTCTGTCCACTTGGCTACTCAAAACATCACAATTAGTATGCAGCAATGCTCTCTGCATCTGTGCCATGCATAGATTACACTACAATGCACAGATGAATATCAATAACTTCCATAATGCTGGAAATTAATTATGTTTACTGTTAAATACATAACTAGGTTTTCAGTTTTTGAATAGAAAACTGTCGGAAATTTGAAACATTCTAGTAACATAATTAAATCTCTCGAAATTTTATAAATGATATCCAAAACAATCATACCTAAATTCATAGGGTCTTACTTTTTACGCAATACCTTGACTAAAATATCAGACAGCAATATGTATGAGTAAGTACGACTTCAAAAATTAAAAGCTTATAAAGTACTATCACATAATTATCATCAGTATAAAAAGGCCCATCTATCAAAGTAGTCAGACTGGTCAGGGCATAGTTTGACCATATAACGTCATGCCGACAAGCCACAGAGGCGGCTAATGGACTCCGCTACTTTAAAGTTTTAACGATCTTTACTCAGAGCTAATGCTGCCTTACAAAATGTTCAGCAAATGGTTCGTACGTTAAACTTCTAGTAAAAACAGCCTTAGTTTGTAAAAAAGCAGAAAGCATTACTTAGTAACGTGATGTAGTTGTGAACGCATTAGACTGGGTTTAAGTTGAAGCTGTCGTATATTTAGTTTACTTTTATTTATACTTGCTGAGATGAGAGTGGCGGTTTTTTTTGCCCTTTGCTGTAATAACGTTAAGTAAGAAGATAATCCTGAAAACTTTCTACTTACCTAAATTTTAAACGTTCCTTTGTTTTAATACTATATGTTTTCTAATTCAGTGGGATTCTTGGTGAATTGTCAGTTTTGGACTTAAGTATAATTTAATAATTTTATCTATAAACCAATCACCAAACGCTTTCGAATTTGTCACCTAATTAATATACCCAAAACTCTAGATAAAATCCAAACAATGAACTTACGATAAGTACTTAACTTCTAAAAATATACCCGAAAATTTTAAACCTCTTCCCGAAGTTCCGAGTCACGTGTTCGCATGTAATTCAGTAGGCTCGGCAATACTTCGGAACTTTTCTGTCTCTTTAGATAGGCAAACTTCGATTAGGAACTAAGCCTGGCTTCGGTACTTCGGTGCTTCGGAGTTTGACAAGTAGAGTCCGACTTCACTTGTAAAGAGTAATTGCACGTGACTTTTTTATAGTTTGAAGTTGGAAGCGGTTGCGAAGTTGAAGGTGATACTTGTGGGAATTTGATAGATGTGGTTATCGGAAGTTGGGAAGGTAGGTTCTTACTTTATATGTGCTTTGGACGTTAGCTTTGCTTTTATAAATTCAATGTCTGACTGACAGAAAATATTTAAGCGATTCTATTCTCACAAAACATTTCAAGTTTCAAGATGCAACCAGGGTGACTGTAATAAATGTTATTTAAAAAAAATGTTCTATATAAATATTGCGTACTTTTTTTTGTAAAATATTATTTTTTGCACACTATGCTTGGTGATCAATTCTATTTTGTCAAACAATTACTAAAACAAAAAACAATCTACGCACACAACTTAAAAAAAACTATGAATTTACAAAATCCACAAGCAGTCATTACAACGCACTAACTTTTACAGTTTATATTAGAAAATACAAATCTAGTACAAAATGATAGTTGTATAATAAATTACATTAGAATATACAGTCTTGCAGACTGAAACCAAACAATCTAGCTGATTAATTACCGAGCTCGCCTCGCTAAAATAAAAAGACGTATAAACAAATTTAACGTGCAACTAATCGATCTCCATCCTTTTATTTGTTCTAGAATGTACGCTGTCTAGAATTAAAATCCTTTTGAAAAATAGTTGGCCTGGGGTTAAAATGCCCTTTATAACTAAATAGATGCTTTATCTTTTACTAGCTTTGCCCCGCGGTTTCACCCGCGTGAATGACAATTCATACACTATCTTTATAAATTATAGCCTATGTGTTATTCCGATGTATAAGCTACATTATTGTAAAGTTTCATTAAAATCCATTCAGTAGTTTTTGCGTGAAAGAGTAACAAACATCCATACATCCAAACAAACTTTCGCATTTATAATATTAGTAAGGATTGTTTCTTTCTAGTTTTTTTGTTATATAACTAGAGCTAAACAATGATGCACTATTGTACTGCTTTGATACAGTGCTACTTGTAATCAAAGTAGAGTAAAAAGCTCTGGTAGGTTATACTTTTTGAAAAACGACTTTTTTTTAATGAACTTGTGAGAGTTTTGCGCTATCGTATGTTAGTATGTATATTTGTTTATCAAGTCAAATACATCATACATATGTACTATGATGTATTTGATTACTAAATTGAACTCAAATAAAATTAAAAACAGGTGCACTTTAATGCTGAAATCTCTACGAAGAAAGTCAATTAGTTAAATATTACGTAACTGTGACCTTTACTTGCTTACGTAAAGTTTCGACCTTTTAATATGAACCTATAATGGCACATGTTAAATAACTTGCATGTAAAGATTTAAAAAGAAAAAGAAAATCAAATCTTCATTCGAGATAGAATACCTAATACCTATTCCATTGGTTTCGTCAACATAAACTATATTATCAACGACATAACAAAACGGCAATAATAATAATAATAATAATATGCCGGAACAACTCACACACGGTTATCTGATCCCAAGCTAAGCAGAGCTTGTGTTATGGTAACCAGACAACTGATAAACATACTTATATATTTCTAAATACATACATATTATAGATAAATTACACCCAGACAACCAGAACAAATGATCGTGCTCATCACACAAACATTTGTCCTGGGTGGGAATCGAACCCACGACCTTCGGTATAGCAGTCAGGGTCACTAACCACTAGACCAACAGGCCCGTCAAATGTAACGCTAAATAGATGTCAAATAAATTTTAGTACATCGTAAATCTGTGAGTCTTAGGTAGGTAGGTGTATTTTACGCCTGAATATTATTTTGAGACAGAAATGCGGTTCTAGCCTTGAACTCGTTCATAGCTATCGATTTCTTAGAATAATAGTTACAGCAGATAAGGAAATTCGATTGCTTAATTATAAAATGCTATTTAGGTGGACGGAAGTTTGGTGGGGGAGAATTGGTAGGCACAATTTAAAATTTTTGGTACAGTTTGAATTGATGAAAGCAAGCATTATGTCCAGAATCTCATGTTCTTTTAAATTAGCAGTCTCGTGTATGTATGTAATTATAGACATATTTTCGTCAATTTTTTTTTTACTTAATTAAAGACTAATTTAGGAAATCCTTTAAATTCGTTTTTCTAATTTAGATATATATCTAGCATTGAAAATGTTTTCATTCTATTTACTATGCTAAAAGACAGTTACTCTATATGTTAGTATAGTTAGTAGTTAGTTATAGTATGTTACACAAGTTTACTTTTCTATCCTTACTTAAAAGTTACAAATTCTACCTAGACTCAATAAATAAGTAAGTACTATGGATGTTGTTGATTTACTGCTTATCCTAAGTACGGATAAGAAGGGATTTCACGAAATTTGACGTCTAAAAGGTGAAAAGGGAGTTGAAAGTTTCAAGGCTCTGAGTAACGCAGGCGTAGCGTAAGTAAAATTATAAAGTATGTGCTTTTCAAACTTGAGATCTAAATTAAGGGTGATATGATTGAAAATGGCACAAACGTTTGAGTTAAGAATGTCATTGCTTAAAGTTACAACACATTCAGCCTAAACGTTGTGTCAATAAAGTTTAAACTTGTGTGTTCTGTTTGGTTGTTACTCCTTTCCTGTAGTTTAAAATGTCTAAATGGATTTCTTTTTGTTTGCATAAGTTTTGCTTAAAATTGTACGGAGTTTTATGATGATAAGTTTAAAAGGATATTAAGTGGGTATGTACTTTAAGACCTAATTATTAATTCCTGTTTTAAAAGAGCAGACTCCTCATTCATTGTTTGAAATAGTCGACTGCGGCAAAGGCCAATTATCACAAATTATTTTTATAATTTGTAAATATTAGAAATAAGAAGCCTCTGTCCACTTTTATTTCTCTGTTTAGAACATTAGTTTGTAATTAACGGTGCAACCAAAAGAAAAAAAAAATACTTGCAAATATGTTTTTCAGTACATCCAGTAACCACATCCCAAACAATTCCTTACATTTCCATCTCAGTTCATTAACACCTCCATCAAACCTAGCTTAGCAGATAAGGTCATTAAAGTAGAGCATTGAACCACTAAGATGGTCCTCAAGATAAAATTAAAAGTAGAGGTTTCAGCGTTTCATAATCGTTACATCTTGAGACCCGTTCGGGTGGAATTTATAATGACACTTGGCATAAATTGAGGGATACTCGAACCCCAGCCTGTTTATGTGAGATAAAAGTGTATGATGGGACTTGGAGAAATATTAAACATTTGGGATGCTCCCCTACGCTTCAGACGCTTTGATATCAGTAAAGGGCTGGCGAAGTTTTATTCCTGACTTTAAAGTGTGGTTTGAGTTAGATGTAGTTAAATGGAACTGCTGGGTAGTGATTTTGGTAAAAAATATTAAAATTTATTTCGTCTTCTGAAAGTGGAATTTGAAAGCCATCTCATAAAACTCCTGTTTCAACGATAGCTACTCTGTATACTTCACTTACATAGTATATAATCTATAACATTTTTACACCGCTGACATTAATTTCATAATTAAACAACATAGTATAATGTCACGCTGTGTAAACCATAGGCACGTCGCCATGTCGCGACGCAACGAGCACGCTGATATTCCACGCATTCATCATAATGACACTTAATTAAAACCCATTATTTACCCTGCAAACATTAACATGATAATACATTCGCTTCCATCCAACTTATTAACACGGAAAAAATGCCGACTGGAAAAAAAGTGGAGCCGAAAAATGCCGATTTTTTCCGATCATGTAAACACAGACGATGCCAGGAAAACACAAACAGACACGGGCCAATTTTACTTAGTAGTTAATCTGTAATTCGTGATTCAAATCCCTGGCGCGGTCGATGCGACACCGCGCCTATCCGTTTAAATGGACAGAAAAAAGACGAGGTGTGGTCGATTCGACCGGCGGGTATCGGTGATGTAGCGAGCGGTCAGCGTGACTGTTTTAGAAATATTTGTTTCTTGTAGTAAAAACAATCGCAGGGTGAAGCTATCAGATATTTTCAATTAAAGATTAAAGTTCAATTGATTCACTAGGGATAATATTTTTTTTGGGAAATTGTGTCTGTTCAGTATGAAATAACCATTTATAAACGTAAATACGAGTATTATATTGAAGGAAAGTAAAACATGAGTGATAAATAAAACAAAAGATTCTGAGAAAAAAAACAGTACAATGCAGGTAACAAAGATTTACTACCTAGAAATAACGCGACTTGAGACGATTTGCGAATACCTCATTGTCGCATTACTATGTTTTTAAGTGTTGTAATTTCAAATAGCCTCACAGCGTGTACATACATTGTCGCCATATTCATGACTACCCACACTCCCATTTGATCGACACCACACAAAGCCACAACAATTTGTCGCTCCATATCACACCAGGCCTTTACGTGTACATTCAGACTGCACTTTGCGGCGTTAGAAGGACAGAACACGCCATTGGGATCCGCAAAGCCAAATTGGACTTGGGGACCGGTCACTTGCCTCGTTCCAATCGACTTGTTTCTTTAACTTAACAGGAAAATGTTACCAATAAACAGATAACGAAGTAGAATATCACAATTTGGAAAACATTGCATTTCTGTGGCTATCAGCGTTTGTTACGGGGATTATTTTGAATGTGTTTATGGAAATAAGGGTATTTGTTTTGACAGTATTCCTGCAAGTATCGGATGTTTCTAAATTGAAATTTTGCGTATGTAATTGAAAATTCTCAACGCTTTGGTCATTGCTGTAGGAGCATGTTAATTTAATTGCGTATCGTTATATTTAAATAACAAAATAACATTACCAAATATATGGGGATAACGCCTACAGTTACTTTTTACTTTTGGATTGCATTGCTCGTTTAAAATAATAGGTGTATTTATCCGTAATTTACGGATAACCTAGTAGTAGGGATACACCTATTACGGCTGAAATATAATAAATCATTTACGGACCGTAAATGACTAGTCAGCCAAATAATTTATTCGTTATACGTACGTCTTGGTTGTTTTAAAACCAAATTTAAGTTTTTTTTTTTTTTTTTTTTCCTATTTATTCCACCTTATATTATACTGCATCTTCCAAATTTATTGAAAGTACAAACAAAAATACTGTTCCATTATTCTCAAAAACCAGTTTTAAAATTTCAACTTTTGAATTCCGGTTCATAATTGAAAACGGAACAGTCCGACAAGTTTTCAATACAATTCTTGGGAACACGTACTATAGAGTCGTACTCTGGGGGTTGCACCGTAACTCTATACCCGGAACGACTTCCAGATACAAATGTTGCGACGCCACCTCTACAATACACTTTTCCTGTTTTACTATCCAATGCTGTCCGATTCTCGATCTCAGTGCTGTTCTCGTTGAGAATCGTATTTCTATTTGCAAGCAATATATTTTTATTGAAATTTCGTTTTGAACGATTCTTTGTTCTGTATGGAATTAAATTTAGTTGTGAATTTACGTGCATATGTTGCACTAGAAAATATGATTTCATAGGGGAAATCTTTATTGTTTATGGGACGGGGCCTTTGTCGGCTTGTCTGAGTGACTTTTCTTTAGTTAATTAATACTTAATACACATTTTCAAGAAAATAATATAAAGAAAATGACAATATTTATCAAATTATGAGAGATTTATATTGCAGCCAATATAAAAAAAATATCTGCCCACCCTTCAGAGAATACAAGCGCGAAGATAATACATAAGAAAAACAAACAAACAATATGAATCCAGTTGGACCGACCTGGGAATTCAACCCAAGATCTGACGCTCAATTGCGTTTCGCGACAACAAAACCAATGACACGGTAACGAAATGTGTTACAAGAATACATGGTATATACCTTCAGTAAACATGTTTGTAAATAAGTCAAGGACGCTAATAGAAGAGAGTGCAAAGAGTTCCCTAAAATTTTGCTCTATTCAACACAGGAATGTACTACTCACAATTAATAGACTAATTTCTATAGTGTTGTAAAAAATATGTTGGCATCCAAGGCTAGGTCTGGCTAAAACACACAACACTGTTGTAACAAAACTTGTTAATGGTTATAGCAGCGTTGATTACAGAAAAGCAGCAACACGCCGTATTGATCACGAACCGCAACTGCATGAGCTTATAGAGGACAAACATAATAACATTCAACGAGAAACTTCTAAGATCCTAGAACTTGTAAGATAAGAACCCGTCCCAACAACAAACAAAAACTAAAGAATATTCAAGTACAATCCCCGATAGATAAGTTTGAACAAAAAAATGATGCCTCTTGCGACGGTCCTTCTGTAGTTCACCAACATCTGGGACCGAAGCGGTAAATTGCACCCGAGGGATGTGTCGATTCAGTTATACTACATTTGTTGCTTACCCAGTTGCGGCACTGAGATAAATAGGAAATAGCTTTTTACCCAGCTTTCAGTACATCTATTGTGATATAAAAGACGACGATATAGACTGGAGAATTTCTTTAGAATTTTGCTCGGCGGTCTTTAAATTCTTATGGCCGTATTACGCTTTTCTTAAATCTCCTAAAAGTAAATGGGATTTATTAATAGGGTTGTTATTCTGTATCTATCGAAGTGGTGCTTTCTACAGTAAACACACTTTTAGTAATGACGTCCCATGTTGTGGATGACCGTATAGAGTCATTCATGACAGCCTATAAAAGTTCTTATGGGCTCTCTTACTTAAAGACCCCCGCTATGTTTGGTCGTTGAGTAGAATTGCCGGAATCACCAAGCTTAAGAACTCCTTTGAAGATCTATATAATTTTAATGAAATAGACATTACTTACTATTATAAAATTGGAAGCAACTTGACTTAAACCATGACTTAAGACATGCAGGTATCTTTTGTGGTTTATTCGTCTCCAAATAAAATTTGTCATTTTATTACATGCCCGTGCAATTCATAACTATGTAGTACTATTTTTAAGAGTTTTATTTCCAACTAAAGTGATGTAATACAATTGTGGACCATCACAATCACTAGATCCAACAAGTATTGCTAAATGGAGTGGAAAAAATGTTCCATAACTTACTTCCGTTACAAATCGAAACCATTAAACTTCAAAAGGTTTTATTTTAAGAGGAAATTATTGTTGCATGTTTTTTAAGTATGAAATTAAGCTTCAGTATTATTAGATTAAGCCCATCGAGTTATGTACGTATTGTATATACTATTGTAGTAATATTAGTAAATAACAATAAGGTATCATTTTGATAGCAGCAAAATGAAATTACAACATAAAAAAAATATATTCGAGAAAAATACAAGGAAACGCTTTGAATTGTACCATACCTAAAACCAGTACAATTAAACACCATAAAACAACATCATGCATAAAATTCCAAGGAAAATTACTTAAATATACGTCATATTCAAGAAATAAGAAGAATTATAAACTAAATGAAACTAAGAACTAAAACTTTGTGTAGGCTTAGTTTTTTATAATATTGTAAAAATTTTAAGTTTAATTTCATCAATAAATGATAACATTTAATATTCGTCATATTCTAACACTAACATATAACTAGGAATAAGCCAATAATTCCTCTATTAAAGCAATAAAGATAGCGCCACAATATTTTATGACATTTTTACGTTCATCCCCACAGTTATAATATTTACATTTCATTTTATGGTATCGTCGAACTTCGTGGTAAAACGAATACGTGTTTTTATATTTCCCCTTTAAACACCAGTTTTATATATTTGGACATGCGAAAGTTACGACATCTGTACTGGACCAGTAATTTAGAGGTCTGGTTGGACCTAAAATATTACCCTGAGGAATAACAAGTCGAAAGAATTATAGACTTAAAATATTTAACGCTTATTCAATGGTATGAGAGAATTTTCAAATGATCGTTGAAATAAAAATGTTACTGAATTTTAGATACTAAGGATACAAATATCAAATGTGTGTTCATAAAATGAAAGTATGAAGCCTAAAGTGAAAATACAATGCAAAATAATACAGCCCTTTTCAGAGATTAGGATGTGACATCGGAAAATTTCATGCAAATGGTTACATAAATCTGTAACAACACAAAAGCCGGGTGTATCCAGCATACACTCGTACATACATAATATACCGCCATCTCTCAACTTCTAAACAACAAACAAAACTTCCAAAAATGTAAGCGACGTTTCCAACAAAAAGGCCGGGGCACACGAGACATTGTGCAAGTTTTAACACGTCCATAAAACGCCGTGGCCCACTTCACGCGATCCGAACAGACCTTGATGCGGTCGTAAACATTAGACCGAAATAAGCGAGCCAATATCAATCAGCCGAACGAACAAGGTGCGCCCTGTTTGGGATATTGAAAATGTAGGGTAGTCAGAACTAAGGGTGGGTAATTTAAGATGCCTATTATTGTTGTGCATCTTTTGTTTTGATGCATTTCTCAACCTGTCCAAAACTTCTTAAGTACAATATATTTGCAAATATCATCAGGTACACTAAAGTGAGTGTTATAAAAAAGTTAAAAAATCCAGTAAACTGTTTAAAATAATTTAATTGAAATATCAGTTGGTATGTAAACAGCGAAATTCTTTAAACTTAACTTCGTCACCTACATCAATAAACTTGTTAACCTGTCTAAAAATCTGTTGATCGCCACTTAAGAATTTTGGTTTATCCAAACACACATGTCCGACCAAGCAATCTATACTCCCACTTACTACGGTTTCTATGTAGATAACCTACTAGGTAATTTGCAAATTGATTCTAGACGGCTCTTGGCAGTGTTCCGTTGGACGTGGGTTCGGTATATTTACATAAACCCAACTACACATACGGTGCGCATGCGATCAACGTTTATCCTAGACTATTACCTATCCTGTAATTGATAACGCCTAACAGTGTAATTTGGTCGGCCAAATTGTGTGGTACTAACGAAATTAGGAGGGTAGGATTGAAAATGGAAATAAATGGTTATTGAAAGTTTGGTAACCTAAGAATTAGGTTAATGTTAGGTTTCATAGCGGGTTGTGAGCTGAAAATATTTTAGGCATCGTAAAAAAAATACAAAAAGGTGTAACTTTTCAATGAAATCGTAGATTATATTTTTTGATGATTGTCAATCTGCCTCGCCAAGGAGGAGAATCATCTAGTGATATTTTTACTCAAACTACATATAACACTAACCTAAAAGCCAAATGTTTCCCAAGCCAAGTTTAAAATCCACTGATTCATAAAGCGATAAGTTTTAAACGCCATCCGACAACGCAGTACATTTCTCCTTTCAAGGCCTCAAAAGCGAACGAATAAAAGGAAAGTCAATGCAAAAACAAAACACTACCAACAATCTTCAATCCTTAAAACTTATTCACCACTTCAACAGTCTCAGAACCCATGAAGCTTAAAAATAATATGGAATTACTCAAGTGCAGCCTTCGTTAAGATTGAGGCTCATTTTCTCGAAAACCAATACCATAGCAATATCAATAATCAATTGGTGCATTCTTGGCATCAGTTCAAGTCTATTACGGAGGCGATATAAGCGATGCACACGCAAATGTATTGGGATCCTTTTGTGAGTCTTGCATCTGGCCTCCATTCTGGTTTTATATTTTACGTTCGTATTGGATTCTGTTTGGATATAAATTGTAACGATAGCGGATGTTGCGGTGAAGTGTTCCGGATTCGGTCAGTTTGGATTAGTTCCTTCGCGTTTTAGTTTTGTTTAGTGTCAAGGTTCGTAACTTTTGGGGTTTATTCAGTTTCTATTGTTTGAAATATAGCTGTGTGAGTGTTACTTTCAGGAGCTTAGATCTTATATTCAAAACGTGCAGCTTGTATTGGTAATTCGTATTATAAAACTTAATCTTTTTGATTAATTATTGTATCCGAACCATCTACTTCTATCCTCATTTACTCGTCCAAAAGCTTTATCTTATTAATGCTCTTAGCTAAGATATAAAACTAAGGGCGTAAACTGTCAATATCAATATCAATATAATTTGTTATGACTATAAATCAAACATCTAAATAACTTCAGACATTCTCGTCTGTTGCGTCAAACGCCAAGTTTAGTCAATTTCATGTAAAATAATAGACAGTTCATGACCCGAGTGTAAGTCATGGTGACTCATACAATTTGTTCGTCACAACTCCGCCATGCAAATTCGAAGTTTGGTACCCCTTCTTGTGTTACTAATGGTGACAAACAAGTAATGTAGTGTTTAAGATGTTTGTGGAACAAATTGTTGTTTTCCTTTCAAACTTAATGAACCAGGCAAAATATAAAAATCGTTAAAAAAAGTTAAATTCTAACTAAATGTTTTCAGTAGTACCTTTTAATTTTTTTTATACTATTTCATTCTGAGTGTTATAATTTTTGTTTGAAAGTATCAAATTATAATAGAAATAAATGATTGTCCTTGACTCCCTAATGATCTGTTCTGTAGTCTACCTACTTCACTTTTCGGTAATTTTTTTTATTAATTTAATGAACTTAAAAACAAAATGAGTCAAGATGCAATTTATCGTTCTTCACTGAATCATGATTGCTATTAAAGATAAAAGAACATCACAGAAGCAATTTCTTTGTTCAGATAATTTATTACTGTGTTTTCATCGAGATCCAAATTAAAACAAGTTATTAAAAAGTTATTTTTATCATCTGTTTGTTTGTTTATGATTCAAAGGAGGTTTATTTTTGTAGTCATTTTGGGTAAGGTTACAAAGGTTAAAAGAAAATGTATCAAGTATACCGTGGCGTATATATAATTAATTAATTTAGGCATTGCAAATAAAAGTGGTAAACGAAGTAATGATATTTTAACCACCATATTCCCGTGGGCTATGACTTAATAATTTAGGTGTGTGATCGCCATTATCAAAATGGATACGTGCGTGCCTGTTCTTTAGGGAATAGCCCTATTAAGAATCGAAATAGGTTTCGTGACACACAACCACAAAAGTTGATAAACAGTTATCATTAATTCTAAACCTCCTTTCAATAATATTAGTGGAAATACCTGTTTTGTTGAAGCCTATTTCGATACTGTAATAAAGTGGCCAAATAATGTGACTATTTCAAATAAATAGAGTCCCAATAAAAGTTGTAATATGTACCAAGTATATCAGAATAATATTCTTTGTTCAGAAATAATAAAAGAAATGGGTATTGAACATGAGAAAGCCATTATGAACATACCAATAAGAAACATTGTTGGTAATTATTATAGACATTGATCTGACATAATTCTGGCTTTCAGACTACATAATAAAATCCATCGTATCGTTAATGATATAACAGAAAAAATACTTCTAGTTAGTGACTTATTAGCAAGACGGCAAAATACACAATATTTTCAAAAAACATTATCTCAAAAATACTTAAAACATTTTATTTAATTTTTCGTAACATTAATAAAGTGAGCTTATTGTTTTTCTAATCGGAACATTTTAAACAACATTAGAGGCATTTCCGTCAGCCAGTATAACGTGACTCTTGACGATCGGTGTTGACACCCAACATAATCAGCTCTAATAAGTCACGAAGCCAACAAATGTAAGCTTTTATATTATTTTCTCACTAATACAAAGTCTCAATTGGACCAAACTTATTTTAGAAATCCGTAGTTATTGCTTGTACCTACAGCACATCTGAAGCAATATTGTCTTTATACTTTCGCCAGTTGTTTTTTTTTTGGTTTATTTACCTACTCATGAACTAAGTCTGCAATTTTTGAAATATAAAAATCATTAAAAACCAAATATATAACTCCCGCTGATTTAGTGGTCACCAGAAATTTTGGTTTGGCCTAGAATTCATATCTTAAATGCTATATTTTATTTGGGATTTGTAGAAGTACCTGAAACTGAAGTAGGAATTTACCTAGTGATGAAACATTTTTCAAAAACATGAGCAATAGAAGGGCTTGTTTATTAACTCCACTTCTCTTTTATGTTATAATTTAAAATACAATTTTGTAATTGAATATTTAAATAATGTTCACTTTATTTTAATATTTAAATCTAAAACAAAACAAAGGCAGACAATATAAAACCTACAAGAACAAACACTTACAACTATACTAAAATTAAATCTTATATATAAATAAATAATACTAACGCGCGTCAAAAAACTCATCTTCATCCTTGTCAATGGCGGGAAACGTGCCCAGAAGGCTGGCAGCATTGCCACGTTGAATGGCTATGCCGATTCTCCGTGCAAGGAACAAACCAGCTCTCTGGTTTCTCTGTTCACTTATATTTGTTGGCGAATATGCGACTCGCAGTTACATTTCATTAGCTACCGACTGCTATGAAGTAATTTTTTTAAGTGCATAATTTGGGGTGGGGATATAAATTTTCATGTACGTTTGTGGTACAAACTAGAGTCATTATAGGTGGGGAAAAGAGTAATAAATGCGAGGTTAAATATATGGGAGGTATGTTATGGTTATGACTTTTGAATATTAATACGCGAATAGTTTAATGTGTTCATAAGTTTGAGACCTTGACATCCTATCCTATTATTTTGTATTATATGAATATATTAATTTACATGTATTGCTTTTCAACAAATTAAAGGGTTTGTTAAAAAAATCCGTAAATACTAACCGAGGTTTAATTACTAGGTATTGAGTTAGGATAAGATGTAATTAAGTTATATACTAAAAAGTTAGACTGAATTTTAAGAGCCCTGTTAATAATCAAACACTTACTAGATAAAAATATCAGTTCATAACTTACAGCTATACTTATCTGCCTACCCTTGTTACGAATAAAACCTTCACTAACTTTCAAAAAACACATCCTTATTTCTCAAATAATATTTACCAACACTAAACGCAAACGACTAACCCATCGAAACCGACAATACTACGGAGATCAAATCTAAACACATGATCGCCAACGGACTCAATAACACCGCACTCAGGATCCATATAATTATAATAATACAACGCGATATCTTCGTCACCAAAGTCCGGATTGTTCCCTCACTTTTGTTCGACCGGACTCCTTTGTCGATGGTTCACAATAAAATTTTATCCCGGAAACCTATTCGCAGTTACCTTTTATTATAATGTTGCAGCGGGCATCCGGGTACTTTTCAGACGAGCTATTGTTGTCGGTATAATGGGGGCCAACCTTTTTATTCCGCTACTGATTTTTGAATGTACCGCCGGTATTAACGCTTGTTTGAAATGTTATCGATTGGACCTCTGAGTGCTTCTTTATGGAGTTTCAAGAGGATACTTTGTCTTGGAGGGAATGGTCTGTTGTTTATGCTTCAGCTAAAGCTTGGAGACTTTAGTGACGCTAATGAGATAACAACTAATCTGTATACTGTCGTCGAAATGGCATTGAAAAGTAATTTGGTAGTATAAATTATGTTACAAAATTTTGTCCAAAATACAAATTTTATGTAATTGGTGAGTGACCGCAAAATTACAAAAAAGTTAAACAACTTATTAAGAGGAAAGGGGAGCGGAGAGACTTTTGAAAATTCGGTTTTTGAAGAAAGTATTGCTGTCGCTCTAATTCTCCCCGCCCTCTAATTCGTGCGATAAGGACAACTGCAGCTCAGACCGAAAAACTGACGAAAAATCGAGGTTTGGCTCTCGTCTATTTTCTCCCCCAATTCTTAACCAATTTTCAAGATATTTCATATACTGCATAAGAAAAGAATAATCAGTGCCTCTATTTTTTCTTTTTTTCAATAATCGTTGCCAAATTTGAAAAAAAACGCCTCTGAAAACTGCGGTTAAAATCGGCACTTTTTAGAAGGTTTCTAGTTTCTTTAAATATAACTTATTTAAAAAAAGGAAAAAATAGGGGCATAGATCTAGTTCATATTTATATTTCTGCAAAAAATCATAGCCCTAAGTTCAGAAACCAGCGAGAAAACAGACGAGAACGTTTGTATGGAGAAAAGACCACTCCCCTTTCCTCTTAATCATTTAAGAACAAGCTATTTCTGTCATCCAATTCGTCTTTAAAGTTTCCTATATAGAAGTCAGCTATGAATTATATAGAAACAAACGACAACCGTGGAAGTCACATGATACGATCGCGTCGTCGCCTTTAAATATTGTAGTAAGATTCAATATTGACGATGTGCATCGTCCACGAACGAACTATACCCAATGAGTATCGTTGTACTGCATGAGAACGAAAATATACGGGAATACTGGTTCATTTAGTTGGTATTTGGATTTTAAACCGAAAGCTTGTGAATTTTATGGAAATGTATAGATTTTGAGGATAGTCACTTAACCCTTAACCAGGCTATGGATTGAGCATTTCCCACCTAGATTTTTAAGAGTTTTTACCAGGTTTTGGTAAAGAATCTACCACAATCTGTCAAAAACGCCAACACAGAAATATTATTTATGGTAACACAAAAAATAAAGTGGAACGGAACGCAAATGTCACTTTTGCAGCCATTTCATCTGTGGTTGACCGCTAAACGAACATTTTTGTGACAAGTGCACCATATTTTTAATCATTATGGCGAATCGGAGAAAGGTAAGTCGTACAATTTTTTGATATGTTGTAGAATTTGAGTTTTTCTAGTGATTTGTGCATTATTTATAAGTAAAAACTTCTAAAATATCATGATATAACTAAATAAAACATGTGGGGAACCATATGACCTAAGCCTGTGAATGCCTAATTATTGCGGGAGTTATTATGTCCATTGCCCGGTAAATTAAAATCTTTATTTTATACTAGGTTTTTGCCACGGGTTTTATTTAGGATTTACTCACACGAGATTATTTTACTCATTTATCGAAATATAAAATGTGGGTAGTAGTAAACTTTTTTCGTCAATATTTGTCAGTCTACTTTTGTGTATTTTTTGTTATTCAGGTAATAAACGATCAACAGATCGAAAATATACTAAATGAAATTGTCATCAGAGAAAGAAAATGATGAAAATTAAGACCCATATTTAGATTATGTCCCAAAACCAGAAATCCAGATCCAAATCCAGAATCCAGACGAAGAATAAATACTTTTTAGTTCATACTCAATTCCTTTTTTTAATAGTTTATTGTGTATTTATGTTTTTTTTTTAAATAAAGAATAAGTACTTTGCTTACATTACATTTTACATTTGAACAACAAACAGTAAAAAATGCTATCAAAATGACAATCGTTTTTTATTTTATATATATGGATAAAAAGTCGTCGTCTAGACCGGCAATGGGATTATGTCTTCCCACATGTTTTTTTTCAGGTTTTCAGCTAATTTTCTAAATATAATTGATAAAATCTCATACCAAATTTTATCACTCATCTAAATCTACCAAAAAAACATTATTACTGCAGGATTTCAAAGGCCTGGTAAAGGGTTAAAAATTAAGTCTAGTAGAAACTAGAACTAATAGTATTAAGGAAAATATTGTTAAGTAATTTGACCTAATTATTTACGATAACATTATTTTTGTTTCGAATTTTACTTTAAGCAAGATGAATCTTCGTATGGCATCGAAGCAATACATAAATTATATCGTCAACGCGAAAATAACCCCATAAATCCATCCACAGTTTTACTTTTAAAATCGATCCGCAACCCCATACATTTGGAGCTAACAAAATAAACCCATTATCCCTTTGCCGAAGTTCGCGGCGAGCAGTCCATTCATTACGTTACCCGAACAAAAGACGAACGAAACGGTAAAGGGGACGTCACACGGCTCCCATGGGCATATATGTGTTTATATGTCTTCCTCGTACTAGCCTTTACTGACCTATTGTTGGCCTCTTTATTGCTTTAAGTTCCGCCTTTCATTAGCAAACGTAGATTATAGAAAGTTCAGTTGTAACTTTGTTACTTTGATGCATGGTTATCCATTGGGAGTTATGGTATTTTACCCTCTAAGTCTACCTTAGTTTCCTTTGCCTATGTTCTACAAATTACACTTCTAGGTTAAGGATGTTTTTTTTTTAATATTTGGATCGTAAAACGTAACTAGGTGTAATCGTTATATTATTAGTACGTGTGAAGGTAATAAAATTTTATGAAGGCCCTTATAAATGACCTGAATCGTTTTAACATAGTTTAGTTAAATACCACAGACTTTTGCGTAGGTTCGGTTGATCTGTTCGCTTATATGGTAATATTTATCAGAACTCCTAAAAGTAAACACAATTACAAAAACAGGCATCCTATATACATAATGTGCTCGTGGCCCAATTATTTCTTAATTTATCGTGTATTTTATCAATCATCCATTTGTAAAATTGGATTAAAAAAATAATAATAATGCGTTTCTTTTTCATCCTTTCGTAAGATTTAGGATTAAGAATTATCGACATAAACCATACATTTCTAGACCGTTCCAACCACACATACAATAATCTAGGTACCTAAGCTTTACTTCTAGACGTCGCGCGTCGCGGCGAACAAAATTTTAAATGCTATCGCGTCGGTGCCGCCGGCTCCGCTGTAAGCCGAAATAGAAAATATAATACAGTCAAAAGTTCCTGAACTTTTAGCACTTGCATAGGAATCGATTTTTAGTTTTACGATCTTAGATACAGTGTCTTGTGGTACCATAAAAAGTAATGTCTTGTCTAACAATAGGTTCAGTTTAGTGAAACATTTTTACTATTTTAGATCCTAAGTAGGTAAAATACGTTTTAAACAAAACTCTGCATATTTCCTTCTTTCAGATGTTTGCATCATTTTCTTTACACTCATCGTCTGCCTAAATCAAAGTCTAAATAAAACGTTGTCACCCTTACTTAAGGATATTACATTTTAAACTATCGCGCTGCATGTTTATAATAATATAATTCACGGGAATAAGCGCGTACATGCATAAATACCTTTTTTGGGGCTTGACGTTTCGACCGGGTTACACCGGCCGTGGTCGCAAGCAGACTCTTATGGATTACTTACTTAAGGATTTATTTTATTTCCGATTTACCTTTGTGAGTTTCTCTTAGAAAAACCAGAAGCAAATACTCGTTCAATTAAAACCGGGTGAAGTCTCTTACTTTATAAAAAATCCAATTTCCAGCGGTTGTTGTTAAGCAAGTGTAGATCTAAACAAAACATTGGGGGCAACCCGTTGGATGTATCAATCAATTACAAAGGCCGACGCCTCGGGCGATATACGCTGCAGATAGGCGGGTCGCACCCACACTGCGGTGCAAATTAATGGAGACAGCGAATTATTCTGCAACCTTCATCTAAGTTACTTCGGGAATGTGATTTAGGTTGGTTATCTATAGGTTTCACCCTACTTTAAATTTATCATAAGATGCATTTGATGAAATTAAAAGCTACAACAAAATCTAGATAAAAGATTCTCAACCAAAAATTGGATTAGGGTTCACATATGCATGTATTTTCTTCCTAAAAGGCTCTAAGTGAAACACTTCAGGTTTTGCCACTATTCTATATAATCAGATATTAGAAAATTAATATTAAAATATCAGTCTATAAATTACTCTTATGATTGGTGAATTATTTTACACCTGTCCACTATTACATATTAGTTTTGGACGATATAAGCTGTTAGTAGAAAAGATTTTATTACATATTTCTGAACCTGAATAAGCTGTAAACTATCGCTCACACCCATCCCTTATACCATTACAAGATCTATTGCTTACAACCCTAATCAATATCCACGCGTTATTTGCCAACATGACGTTTTTATTAAATAAACGCCGACGCGCTGTACGTACTCGAAGACGATTGGCTGTTAACACACAAGATTGTGACGTATTGACAGGTACAATACAAATACAAATAGCGGGCTTAGCACGATTCATCTTCTTTTGTGGAGTAAGTGAGCCAATTTTTGTATGTGGAGTATGCAATCATATTGGTGTCTGGATATCATTGGCTTTAGATAGATGAATGTTTGTATGTTTTTTTAAGGTAACGTCAATTTGAATAAATAATATAACAAGATGACATTAACATTAACATTCGACGGGCCTTTTTTTTTTTTTTTTTTTTTGCGGGGTGAAAATCTAATGAGTTCGACCCACGTCGAGGGCACGACGTGGGGATATGTCGGACTTGCACCGACCAAAAACACCCCGGTCCCCTTCTCGCCTTTGCTGGAGCCGCGGGATCGCTAAGCATTCTCAGCGCAGCTCCGGCAGGCGACGGTCCTTTAAGGACTCCTTCTAGAGGGGTGGGTGTAAAGTGCCCACCCCTCATTCCTTCTGAAAACGAACGCGTGGAACATCGCGTCCGTATCCTCCGGGGCCTGTCAGCTGATCGGGTGACGAGGTGCCCTCCCCATCACCCGCAGGCCTTACCTCAGGGTGGTCTGAGGTCATGAAGCGCCCTGTTGCGGCGCCCTGTGCGCCTGCGGCGCGAAGGGAGCACAGCGCTTGCCTCCCTCTGTCGCTCGGCGGCTTCCTTTGCTGCCACCACGAGTTCACTGAAAGTGACCATCGCCCGCCAGGCGCTCTCACTCCGGACCATGGCCAATATCACAGCCGGTAGTGAGGGGTCCTGCCCTCCAATCTCTGCGACCAAGTCGCGTCTTTCGCTATGCCACGCTGGGCAGGCCTGTAAGGTATGTGCAGCGCTGTCCTCTGGGGCCGTGCAGTGGTGGCACGCCTTCGACTGCTCACGTCCGATTCGACACAGGTACGTCCCGAAACAGCCGTGTCCGGTAAGCACCTGCGTCAGCCGGAAAGTGAGGTCTCCGTGACGCCGTTCCAGCCAGTCCCAAAAGACAGGTCGGATGGCGGCAATGGTGTTATGCCCAGCAGTGGGCTCGCCGAGACGTTCGAGCCAGGTCGCGTGGGCTGCTGCTCGCAGCTCCTCCCTTTTCTCGCTCAGCGAGAGTACGCTGTCCTGGGTTGCCTGCCTGCGCCAAGTATGCAGCTGTGCTAGGATTTGGGCTTCATACTTCCAGGGCAGCGACTGTGCGAGCAAGGTGGCAGCCTCACCGGAGATCGTCCGATACCCCCTGATGACTCTGACAGCCAGCGCTCGTTGTGGTTTCTGCAGCAACGCAGCTTTGCGGGCCGTCAGGTTACCTCCCCAAATTGGGGCGCCATAGAGGGCCATGGACCGGACGATACCGGTATAGAGCCTTCTGCACGAGGCGTTAGGACCTCCGACGTTTGGCAGCAGTTGGGACAATGCCCCGGCCGTCCGTATCAACTTCGGCGTCAACTGCCGAAGGTGGGGCCCGAAGTCCCACCGGCTATCAAGAACCAAACCCAGATACTTGAGTGTTGGTCTGATGCTGATTTGAACACCGCCAACAACGATGTGAGAGTTAGCAGGTGGCGCGTTCCGGGGACCATAAAAACATATGGCTTCGGACTTGTGTAGCGCCACCTCCAGCCCCAACCTCCGAATGCGCGCAACCACCTGTGCCACACCAGCAGTGGCCAGGACGGAAGCACACCTAAAGTTCTCGGCCCGTGAGGTGACAAGGGTATCATCGGCATAACAAATGCACGAGACACCTCGCAAAAACTCACCGCGTAGGACCCAGTTGTATCCGATGTTCCACAGGACCGGGCCCAGAACCGAGCCCTGCGGAACACCGCGTCCAACTTCGTGGCGTCCCAAGCCCTCCTGGTTCGGGAATACGACGACTCTGTCCGACAGATATGCCGTTAAGAGCCGTTGCAAATAGGTCGGAACCCGGTGGTGCCCGAGTGCTTCTAAAATACAGCTCGTTGGGATGCTGTTGAAGGCGTTGGCGATGTCGAGGGACACCGCCAACACCACTTCGCCGCAAGCCGTGGCCTCCCGCGTCAGTGTCCTCAGGTGAGAGATGGCATCGATCGTAGAGCGCTGTCGCCGAAAACCATATTGACTTTCTGCCAAGTCCGGCCCCACTTGTGTTAGATGGTAGACGAGGCGGTCTGCAATGATTTTTTCAAAGATCTTGCCCACCTCGTCCAGTAACACTATCGGGCGGTATGCTGATGGCGATTCGGCGGGGCGCCCTTCCTTCCTAAGCAAGACCAATTTTCCGGACTTCCAGATCGCCGGAAAACGGCCCTGCTGCACGCACACACTAAGGAGTCTCAAGAGGCGTGGTCCCATCGTCTTGAGAGCCAGGACGAGAGCCTTGCCAGGGACCCCGTCTGGCCCTGGAGCCGTATTTCTGACCTTGAGCCGGTCAGTAGCCGCCTGAAGTTCCTCTTCCGTCACCTCTGGAGCGGCGTGGACAGAAACTTGGTGGTCGCGGGATCGTCTTGACATTGATGGTGGGGCAAAGCTGGGATCGCTTTCGGGGAACAAAGCGGCTACTACGTCTCGTAGGAGCTGCGGACGGAGAATTTGAGTCAATGGAGGGGCCCAAGATCGGAGTTTGCCTCTAACTAGCCGGTAGGGCCGGCCCCACGGATCCCTGTCCAACTCAGCCAACAACTCGCGGCGAGCTTTTTCCTTAGCGGCTTTGACGGCTAGCTGCAGGGTTTGCTTCGCCGATGTGTATCGGCTGTACAGCTCAGTCTCCTGGGCATCTGCATTTTCGGGGCGACGTCGCCTCCGACGAAATCTAGCGTACTGGCGGCGCTCATTTACACACACATGTCGTAAGCGAGCGATGTCTTGCGACCACCAGTACACCTGACGCGTCCTTGGCTCGTTGTTGCGTACGCGAGGCATCGCCGCATCGCAAAGCGTGGTTAGGGCATGCCGAAACTGAACAGCCTCCCTATCTACGTTGATAGGTTCTTCCATCGTCTGTGACTCCCAAGTCAGGATAATGGCTGCCTCCTCGAGGAGCTCTCTGTTCAGCTTTTTTATGGCCCAACGGGGACCCTGAACCTCGTCCGCAATCGCGCCTCCGTCCGTTCGCCCAACAGAGGATTGTGTGGAGACGCTGAATCGGATGTAAAGGTGATCCGACAGCGTTTCCACCCCCTCAACTACCCTCCAATCCGTCGTCTGTCTTGCGACGCTTGGACTAGCGAACGAGAGATCAACAATAGAGCCGCCATTGTACCGGACACACGTGTTGACTGTGCCTCGGTTTAAAAGTACCAAGCCTAGTGATAGTGCCCACTCTTCAACCAGTCTTCCTCGAGCATTTGTCGCCGGGGAGCCCCACGAAGTGGATTTTGCGTTGAAGTCTCCGGCGACTATGATAGGGCATGACCGGTGTTGGACCACGAATAAACCGAGTCGGTTCAAAAATTCCTCGAATTCGGCTAGATGCCGATTCGGTGAAAAATACACACCAACAACAACTAGCTCTCCGATACGTGCGGCGGCAAAACCTCTCGCCCTTGAGGTATCTTCGAGGGTCGGGTACCCAGAAGCCGCAGACGATATTATGGCGACCAAACCGTCCTCGTCCCTTACCCAGTTAGACCTGGGTGGGACGTAGTACGGTTCGGACGCGATGACCACACTGATCGACCACTCCGCCATACTCTGCAAAAGCAGGTCTTGCGCTCTGGCGGAGTGGTTGATGTTAGCTTGGAGTATCCGAAGAGCCATTAATGGGCGTCGGTATCCATTGCTCCTTCCTTGTTCGGACTTGGTACCAGCGGCCGCTTTTTCGGGGGCCCTTTGTTAGCCCCACAGGACCGAGTACCAACGATGTGTTCGTCTGGTTTGCCGAGTGCCTCGCATACTAGGCAATGAGGCAAGGCCGAGCATTCCTGCATCTTGTGGCCAGGTTGGCCACAACGGAAGCACCGCTGCGAGCAATCCACTTTTGACGAACATGCTACTCCCACGTGCCCACTCAATTGACAACGGAAGCAACGCATCTGCCTCGCCTGCATAAGTTTAACCTGTGCCGAAGACCATCCAACCTTGAGTCGTCGGTCCTGCCCTTGGGCCTCCAGCAGCTTCTTGACAGCTGCAACAGGACAGGAAACAACAACTGTCCCTAGTCCGGTGCGGTCCTTTCTTATCTCTCCCGTGCGAACTTCGCCGGGAGAACAACCGCCCTTCTGAGAAACTGCGGCGATGACTTCCTCTCTGGTTGCGGAGTCATCCAGCTCAGTGATCCTTACTTCGGCACACTTGGAAGGTCTAGAGATGCGGACGTCCTCCGCCTGCAAAGTCGCTCTCAGTTTCTCAGCCAGAGCATCAGCTTTATCCCCGCTGGTAGCCCCGGGTATCTGTAGCATGCGAGCGCCCGTAACCGTAATTTTCGGTCGGAGCCCCGCAATGCCCAGCTCCTGCAGGCTGATGCCCTGCTTGGCCTTGGTCATGACCTCAGAGTAGGTCATCCCTCTCTTAACGGCGTCCGGCTGCAGAGTCAGAACTACCGCCGTCGAGTTTGGCGTTTTTAGCCGCGCCTTCTCCTTGGCCTTTTCTTTTTCGGCCTTCTTGCGGGCCTTAGCTAGAGCCTTCTTCACTTTCTTACTCGCACCCACTGTTTCCCATTTTCCCATATTAGGTTTGGGCTGGCTGGGGCCTGGAGGCGGAGTAAGTTTCTGCAACTTCCTTGGCGCACTTGCCTTTTTCACGAGAGGGGCAACTGACGGCTGCGGTTCTTCCATCGTGGAAAACCCTGCAGATTGCACCTTTCTGGACGTGGAACGGTTCTTGCGAGCCTTCGCCGCATATGTCGCGCACTGTTTAGGCACCTGAGCCGGGTGATTTTCCGCAGCCACTTGAGGCTGGTTGTCTGAAACCAGAGGGGGTCGCAGAATCTTGCCTTCTAAAAATGAGACCCGGGCTAGGATTTTAGCAACCTCGTTTCTGAAGGCCGCCATCAGCTCCGAGTCTCTGTTAGCCTGCGGTCTGACCTCATCTTCCTGGTGAGGACCGTGCTTCAAGGCAGCCAACTCCGTCTTTATTTCGTCGAGTTCCTCGCGGAGACTCGACATTTGCGTCTTGAGGCGTTCGTTATCTCGTTTTAATCGACATGCCTCTTCCGATGACGATCGCTGGAAGAGCGCCTCCATATTCTCTTCAATAACGGCGGCCGCCTGTTTCAGGGCCTTCTGGCTTGTCCCTTTCAGCCCTGGCGCTTTGGCTACCAATCTCATGGAGGTCACAGCCTCCTGGACCTTTCGACTAATGTCGTCGCCAGAAATCATGTCGATGTCCGGCTTTGATACCGAGGAGGACGAGGCCCGACACTCCTTTTCACGTCCTCTCAAGCTCCTCCTAGGACTGGGTACGGAAGCCACGACCTCGTCCTCACTCGATGCCGATAAGGAATTTGCCGCCCTAGCTGCCTCCGCAGCTCGCCGACCCACTTTCACAATCTTAACTGATCCAGTCGTCTGCGGCCGAGCTCTCAGCCTTCTGGCAGGTGACGCCTCAGTCTCGTCCGCACTGGACGCCGACACTTTCGGCTCCACCTCCGCCTTTCTCTTCTTTGTCTGCCGCCAGAATTTGGACGCCAGACCACCTCGACACTCACTTGATATGCTGCGCATATCCGCCCCGTCCGAAGAATCGGACACATCACCACAAACCTCCTCCGGGCGAGTGTCCCCCCTTGCCAGTCCCTGAGCAAACCGCTCAAGGGGCTGGGAGGTGGGACCCTCCCCCTGGTCCTGAGAAGGACCTTTTTTACCTTTCAAAGATCGCATTGTATGATAATATCACAATTTGCTCATCAACTAGTTCAAGCGCACTTTAGCCGCGCGCCCTCTGCTTCTGCGTTACCGAAGTGTCAGAGGACGGCGTTTCCGGGAATCACGACGTGGACGTAAGCGCTTGGGGGGATCCCCGACATTCGACGGGCCTGTTGGTCTAGTGGTTAGTGACCCTGACTGCTATACCGGAGGTCGTGGGGTCGATTCCCACCCAGGACAAATGTTTGTGTGATGAGCACGATCATTTGTTCTGGTTGTCTGGGTGTTATTTATCTATAATATGTATGTATTTAGAAATATATAAGTATGTTTATCAGTTGTCTGGTTACCATAACACAAGCTCTGCTTAGCTTGGGATCAGATAACCGTGTGTGAGTTGTCCCGGAATATTATTATTATTATTAACAATACAAGATAATCTTGATTTTTTAAACAGAAGCATTTTAGTTACGAATCAACATCTAAACCGAACAAACTTCATTCGTTTGTAGATGTTTAGTGTATTACCCGCTTACTACACTTCTTTTATTGTCTTATCTCATTTTCCTCAACTAACTTCCAAGATCACTCAACTATTTCGGACCAAAAATTATCATAAACATTTGACCAACACTACTAAACATTACATACATCATCTCGACGAATTAACTCTGAATAAAAAGACAATCACACAACAAAACGTACAAATTCTCGTCACCATATTATATATCTAAATATTCCATAGCGATTATGTACCATATAGTAATATTAATAAAGCCGGTATTGCCGAGAAATGCCGATGTAAAGAATGGGGGCGCATACCGTAGTCACGCCATAGTCCTCTGCCATATTAATAATTTCCTTCAATGGTAGAATTATTGTCGTAACGCAATTATGTGGGATGATATATTATATTATAGGTTCGTATATTGAATGATGTGAATCTGTAAGTCTCGTATTGAGATATTGGGTACTGAATTGTATGTGATAAGAAAACGACGAAATAATCTGAAACTCGTGTAAGTTTTCTGGTCTTGACTACGAGTAATAATAAGGTATACGTTCTGAAGTAGATTTATCACTATCACATCATCTTGAACCTAGAATAGCCCACAGCTGGGCATGGGCATATTTGGTTATGACATTCATTTCTTTTTTTGCTAGCTGCATTTATCCACCATAATTTTTAATTGTAATTATATCATAGAGAGTATAAATGATATTGTTATAAACATTTGTAATTATGTTAAAATAGGTATATTTATTTTATATCTATCGACAATTTATCAAACAAATTGTTCGGTATGATAAAGGTGCTTCAAGTTATTAATACAAAATTTGGCTTAGTTTCAGCCTCACTATTCTCCACTATTGAGAAAGCATTTTATTCTGAGAGCCCGCTCTGCCTACCGAAATTGCAATTAAAGTCAAAGGGGCTAGTCTTAGAGAGGCAATGTACCGTGATCTGGGGCATCTAACCGTATTATCAAGGTGTATGTTAGAAGCGATAGCGGGTTAATATGAATAATGATTTATGTTTGTTTGCTGTTTCTTTGAGTAAAGTATATTAAATAGTAGATATTAACAAGCAAGCATTTAAAACCATGAATTTATAGTCAAAAGATTTTTTTGAACATAGCTTGTTTTCTTAAGATATTCGATCGACGAGTATAAAAGACAAGACAAGTCGCGAATCCTAAAAAAAATGGCGTATGAATAAACCAGTGTTCAAAACAAAATACTATGCAATACAAAATTTTAATCATTTCGCAAATTCACAGTTTCTTGTTCAAACACGACAATTATATAAACAGTTTTGTATCGCATGCAGTTATCAATGCAATAAAAGGCAATTGACTTAATCGCGCCAGCACAGTAACAGTAAAATATAATTATGGCTAACCTGTACACTTCCAGTAAATTAAACGGCAACAGTTTTATACAACTTTTAACTTTTTATTGCCATTTAAAGTGAGCACCGCAAAATGAACACTCATTAGTGTTGATAGACAAACAAAAATGCTTTTTGGTTAATTTGATATAGCCATCAATTTGATATTATTGTTTTGTTTGGAATGTTTCATATTATACAATGTTATAAATGTTATTTACATTCATTATTTTACAGCTGCATAGATCATTATGGGCTGATTGTTAAATGAGCTTTCGAATATTTTAAACATTTTATGTAATCTATTAGATATTGAAGTTTAATTAAGGTTGTTTTCTATGAATATGATTGGGCCTTTGAATATACAGATTAAAAGCATTTAAATAGTAATTAACATTTATAAAACCTTCATCCGCTTTAATCTTTTACTTACACCAGAAATATGAAGGGTATAATAATACCTAAATACCTCTATATTGGTGGTATTCAAGAGGCACGCTTAGCCATCTTTCCTAGAAGTAAACTAGGCGAGGAATGAACGAGGCTAGATGAACGGACATGTTATGATATTGACGTTACGGAAATGAGAAAAGCCATGTAGACATACAAGAAATGAATGACTTTTTCTATGGCTGAGTTCAGAGATTTGTATTACTTAAGTAAGTCTTAAAGAAATTTAGATGTCCGCATGTGTGACTTAAATCATTACACTTAAAACATTAGGTTACCAAATGTCACCAAAATTATTCTTGTTTCTGTAAACTATTTACTGTCCCATTGCTGGACATTGTCTCCCCCGTTTGACTCCAGATTTCTCTGTTTTGCGCGATACCAATCACAAAAGAAGCAATCGATGTCATCCCGCCTAAATTAATCTCATAAATCAAGAAGTTACAAATCTACGTAAAATCCTTATATTTTGTCAACATCGCCCTATTTCAGCTTCCTATCCCTCCGGAAGGTTTATATGGGAATAAACAGGAACGAGTGCAGTGAGGAACATTCGAATAGTTCGTCTCGCAACCCTCGCTAGTCGCTACCCTGCAGTAACGCCTACGTAGATTGGCCACTGGGGGAATTTAGTTTCTTCACGCCACCTAACTTTGCGGCTACTAATGGATAGTGGGCCTGTTTACGTTAAATTTTCATTTTTGGAGAGAAAAAGGGTGTTTTTGTGGAACGTAGTAAGGTTTTGTTAGCTAGTTTTACTTGTTTGGTTGATCGCAGTTCTGTTGGTATTAACGTAGGGATAATGAACCTTACTGCATTAAAATAAAGGTGTTTTTAATTTCAAATTATTATAAGCAATATAATTTTGATTATTCTGGAATAGTGTCTAATTAGTTGCGTTGATATTTAAATAAGATGAAATAAATAAAACTAGATGGATTAACACATGGCTACAGCAGGAAGTATTGTAGTCACGATCCTAAACCAACAAAACAAGCAAAAGTAAAACACAAACTTGACCCCACAATAATTAACCCCCCACTACATACTTAACTTCATTTGCAGAAAAAAGTTGAAAAGTCGCATCGTAATCGTCTACGACTTTATATCTACGGGAGTTTTTCAATTGAACTTAATTAAAAGAAAACAAACGTACGTGGTCTAGCCAGGAGATAGCGAGAGCTGGATGTGTGCAATTTAATTGGCGGGCGAAAGCGATTCTGCGATTTTTTTTTTTTAAATGGCTTTTGCTTGCCAATTAAGCTGAGAACCTATGTTCAGGAGTAGACGCGGAAATTGCAGAGTATACGTTAGTTATACCGGTCGAATAGATACACTTTTTTCCTTGAATGACTGATGAGTGGAATTTATAAAAAAAAAAATCTACTAGCACTCGTTCATAATTCACTTTCACAATATACATTTTGCATAATAGCATAACTAATTAGGGTGAAACAAGGCAACATAAAGCTTTCAAAAATTACTACTCTGAATATAACCTAATCTAGCGTTAAAACCAAGATCAATATTTGTAATTTTTCGAATTTAGTAGTTTTTATTTGAATTCTTAATCCTAGTAGGTAGAGTACTCCGTAAGTAATGGACTCAAACCATTTCAATTTACAAAATGACCAATGTTACAACCTACCTCTATTCGCTCATAACTTAAGCTCTGTTTATCTGATCTTCATGTGTTTTTCCAACTTCATTATTTAGTTTTACCCAACACTGGTACCGGATTAAAATGTTTGTTTGCTCTAAGTAATAGGAACAAAATATTTATATCCACACATCCGGAAATCAGCATGTTTATGTACGACGGATTTATGATAATTGCTGAGATACAGGATTTGTAAACAAACGATTGCTTTTTCAAAGTTTCTTGTTAGTGTCAATGACCTTGTGAATTAACGTTAAAATTGTTATTACACATTTACTCGAGCAGCAAGTTCTTGATAAACAAATTCAATAGATAAGGTATCGATACACAAAACTTAACATGAAAAATGTATATAGTTGATGCGATGACAAATTTTGTAAAAATCCTGAAAAATGTGCGTAAGAACCGTCCATACAATAATGTATATTATATGTTTTCGCCCTTAAAATTCCTGTACCTGATCAAAGGCGTCTCTACCATTATAAATACCTGATAAAAAATACTTTACAATAAAATAAGCTGGTTCAGCTCCTATAAACGTTAGTAACAAGACGGCCGATGCAGAAAATAACATGTGTAACTAATAACCAGATTCTGATTCAGAATCTCAATGATCAAACATACTTCAACAGCTTACTGAACAACCTAAATCCGAACAACAACCTCCCAAATCCCGTAACAATTCGCAGCAAGAATCCTTGCACCTAACACCAACACATTAACTTATTTTTAGAGTAAACACTAACAACAGTGCACGTTCGATTCTGCCGACGGATTATTTACGACTTACTCTATGGGCCGTGATTAAAATAGAAGTAGTGGCCATCGGTAGCCAGCTTTGCGAGAATTACCGACGAACTGTATTACAGACTTGGATGACGCAACGCGTTGTTGCTGTTAGCAATTCATGCAATGAATAATGGTAGTGACGTCATCGTTCACTAAGATTTTAGAGGATAAATAATAATAAATGCGGACAACATCACATACATTGTTCTGAACCCAAAGTAAGTTGCTAAAGCACTTGTGTTATGGAATTCAGATACAACAAAGGTACCACAAACACCCAGACCCGAGACAATGTAGAAATGTGATTTTCTACATTGACCCGTCCGGGGATCGAACTCGGGACCTCAGAGCTAGCGACACCTTGAAACCGGTGCGTACGCCACTCGACCACGGAGGTCGTCTAAATAAATAAGCTGGGGAGCTGTTTTATATAAAGGTAAAGAAAATTTCTCAAAAATTGAGCCTTCAGATGGAAATACTGATGTTGCTACCAATAAAGCCTGTCACGTGAGGAAGACAGTTTCTAAAGGCAAAATCAGTGTAAAATACTACTTGATAAAAATCGAAATAAATAAAGTTTTAAACCATCACACTATCTCAAACGATAAGATTAACTTATCGGTGTAGGTATATAATATATTATAGTAAGTGAAGATTTTTGCAAGCAAATCGAAAAGCAGTAATATGTAATATATAATAATTGTATTCGTATTCTTAATAATATGTAATAATTGTTTTCTTTTATTTATGATTAAAGATGTATCGTTAGCCAAGATTCTAAGTGGAACAAATTGAATTGATTGATATTAGGTTACTCGTGTGATACAGTTAACCTACTCACGTAAGAACGTTTTGACGTCAACACTTTTGAATTGGGCACGAATGTAGTAGTTTTCATCATATTAGGCCGTTACACACCGGACTTGAACATGAGCCAATAAACAAACTCGAGAAATATTGCCATAATTACTACGTTTGGCAAACGCATTAATTTGTGGTCGCAGTTGGTATTATTAGTGTACCTTCTTGCCTACGACGTAGTATGTAAGACTTCGTTTGATTTAAATTTTTAACCTACTATAAAATGAGGAGGTTATCAATTCGATATGTACGGATGGTAATTTTTTTATGTTTGTTACACAATAACCTATTATTTTTGACATCGCGCGATGGGTAAAAAAAACTTCAGTGATGTTCCCCTATACATTTATTTCAAGTCATTTCTCTATTCTATTTATGTGTTATGGTTATAAAATTTGGACCAACCACTTAACGCCCTCATACAAAATGAAAGAGTGAATATTAAATTTTTTGATTTGTCCAAATTTTGTCTCACGATCTTCAACACGATGATGTAAGGTGATTACTCAAAAAAAAATTCGCGATTGACTCAAAACCATGTCACATATATTATTATTACCCATACATTTAAACCTTAACGGCCTTGTGACAAAGTTAAAATTAAACTCGACTTTAACGTATTTCAATTAGGCCATTTAAACCCTTGAATTGTCAAGCATCTGTATTACGGAGCTGTATTATATATTGTATCAAATTTCCTGCTACGAAGCTTACAATGTCGTTTGCCAAAATGTAAGTACCAACTTAATTAATAACGTTCTCATTTAAGTATAATTTTCACTGTTATGAGCCAATTTTTTGATGAAATATCGGTGAGACAAAAATGATGGAAAACAAGCCTTTCTTAACTTGTCACCTTACATCCGAATCGCAGAAAATACAATTAATAAGGGCAAATAACATCTATCGAAATTTTCCGAATAAGTGGGAAGCGGCTTCAGAGAGAAGAGCCTGTAGCAAATTGGGGAAGACTTTTGCTTAGCAGTGGGTCACCTAAAGTTATTTAAAAAGAAATACCAAATTTTAATCTCTTATTCTTCTTAATTTAATCTAACTCTGTTGTAACGGGTAGTACTTCAAATTATTTTACTCTTGCCGTTGTAACCCCTAAACGTAATTTTTGGTCTGATTTTTTGATGTCTTACAAAGTTACCATAAATTTGGATCCAAAACCTTTACACTATCAAAGTAGGTGCCTAGAAGGCGTTTATCAAGCATTGAAACAGTAATAAAAACATACAGTGTACTGCTTATCTTCTCGCTCGAGTCATAAAAGTCTGAAGAAAATGGCGTCTAATGGTATTCTTAGGTCGTTGCTCGTTCACTAACCCATTTCTGGTTATATTTATAAATGGTTTACGAGCCTGCAGTCTATCAGCGTATTGGACATTAATTTCTATTTCGCTTACTATTGATGTACTTGATGATCTGAGTAATGTTACTTGGTACATGTTGCAATCGAAATTGAACAGTTCATGTGCAGTGTTCAGTGCGTGAGGTTTACTGACTTAACTTTGGTGAAATGTATGCTGCAATAGAATAACATAACTCTAAACTGTTAAATAAATAAAACATATTTAGGTAACGTTAATATATTATTTTTACCTCACTTCAAAGCACGGGAAAATTATATATAAAAACGAGAGTAAATCCGAAATAAAGCATATGGGCAAAGTTACATAATATTACTTAAACATTTAATTCGTAATTTTTTGATCATGTATTCTCAAAGGTAATGTTTATAACTGCAATTTTTATTTTCACATTTTGTACAGCGTTAGCCAATACACTGCTATACGCATATCATTAGTATGGCTGCTGTATATTACATTATCACACTTATTGAGTATAACGGGGTCACGGTAAGGACTACCTATCCGTTTAATGAGTGTTTTATTAACTTAGGAATAAATCAGTATAGAAAACATATTTAAAAAAAAGTATTTTTATTCTTCAGACATTGGCCAGAGCTTTCACCATATTTTCTTATAAAATAGAACCATCTAGTTAGTTCCAAAAAGACCATGCATCAATGAATACCTAACTAATTAATTCCTGTCTATGTTTTACTAGGGTTTCAGACACTGTCCAACATCCAGAATTTAATTTTGAATTTGTTGTGTGTTTAACCCGTACCTACATGTTTCATCAACGCAATTACCAGGTTGATTGCAAAGGACCTTCAATAATAAACTCATTTTAATTTTGAACAACCACTATACAACGATAATCAGATTTGTGTGAAGATAATATCATATCAGCTGATAATTGGACAAACAACATGGTTTGTTTTTAATTAAAATTATATTATGTTAGTAGAATAGTTTTATTTATTTATTTATTTATTTAATAATTTATGTACACACACAGAAGTTAAAAGGACAATAATTACATATTTATAGATGATGTACAAAGGTGCCGCTTATTTCTTAAGAAATCTCTGCCAGCAGACCCGCGAAAGGAGAAGTCGTGAATATTGGCAGTCATTGTGTGTGACTCAATTAACTACAATTATAAAATAGTCATAAACAACATACATACACGTACATAAATAAATATACACAAATACTATATATAAATAAATATAATAAGAATATATATAATTACTCAATTACAAGGAGAGATAGTGCTCTTTTATGCGTTTCTTAAAAATAGAGAGAGATTTGGAATCACGGATGTTAGGCGGAAGCGAGTTCCAAAGTCTTACTGCGTGAACGGTAAAGGAGTAGGAATAGAAGTCAGTGGAGTGGGATGTGTGATTGTGTGTGGTGTGTGATTTTATGTTGGAGTAAGCCTTTCGTTTGTGTAGTAAAATTGAATTAGATTGTTATTTTCTAACCTGCTTAAGTTCAACATGTAATACGTCAATACAATTGAAAAAAAAAAAAAAAAAAAATATTTGCATTATTATTTAACAGATTTTTTGTCTGCAAGTCTAAAACCACATGACCTTAATTTGTAGACAGTAACATACATTATTAAACAGACACTGATATCAACAACTATCAGCCCCACAAACATCCACCAACACGCTTTCAAACAAAATCTTACACTAACCACACCTCACAATAGCGTTCTATAAATACAGAATAGAATCAAAACTATAAATCTAAGAAAAGATTAATAATAACCGCCACGTGGCACATCACTTGAATTTGTTTATGGCTATGACTGTGGCAACACTAGCGGCCCTTTCACACTGGCCTGCGATACGCAGCGGTCCGCGCCGGGACGCGATGCTAATTAAAGAATAACGAACGTTCAACTCAAAGTGTAAATGTTGCGTCAGTGTTTTTGGGTTAAATTTTTGTACTTGTTAAAATGGAATCTGTAGCAAAGATTGTTTATATGGAATTGTTTGAGGTATTTAAAAGCTTGAAATAAGTTTAAGTAATTGAGGACACAGTACGATACTTAGAATTACATGTTTCTTTGTAGAGACAAGAAATTATACAAATTGTTTAAGACACGGAACGAAAATTTGCCCGAACTTTATATGTAACCTTTCGATCAAAGATGACCATTGTAGAATATATTTTTCGATGTATATAAAAAGCGTAAAAAGAAATCCAAATTCATATCTATTCTTTTTAAAAGTAACAAGTTATACCTAGTTTAATTACAGTTTTTACCACAAACATTAGCAACATTTCTCTTCTACATTTACAAATCGCAGCGTCGATAGCGCGAATGTGTAAACATCTTAACATTGATAAGTATAGTTTATATTTAGTAATGCGGCGGTTGCTGAAAGAGTACAAGCACGAAACTAGCACATAAACATAAGTGCTTTTACTTTAAGATATATTGCAGTATATTTGGGTCTCGATATCCTGTACGTATTTATTTTAAAATCGATGTGTAACATACAAGGAAAACTGAAGAGCATGAGCTAAGTATAAACGCGAACTGAAATTTTGAGGTTTACGTGCATTTATTTGCATTATTTGATATGAAGACTTCAACATAAAACCTTGTAACATAATTTTGCAAAACGAAAATTAATTAGATTGCCAAGAAATAACTAAAATAGTCGTTAAACGTCACATAATATCCGAGACATAATGTTTTGATAGATTGGTAAGATCTCATATAATTTGTTTTCCCGAAAACTCAACAAAATAAAATATCCAATGATCATTTGACAAGACAAAATGTATTTAAAGTGACAAAATTTCAACAAAAATAACAAATCTCAGTAAGCTACAATTAGTATTACTAAAGATCACAACAGTCTTGTGACAGGTGACTGGCGAGTTGCCTACTCTCTGCCTACACCATTCATTATGCTATTTCCTTTGGCTGTCAAAATGACAGTTTCTAACTTACGCTTATTAAATGACGCTTATTGGCTGATAGCTCAATCCGTTTACAGTGTAATTTTCTTTGTAGTAGATATTGACTTTAATAACTTTTAAATAAGAACGAGAGTTTGAATAATGGATAAAAAGTGCGATTTTGTAGTAATTGGGTTAGTTATTTTGGCAACTGTTTTTTAAATGTATGTGACGTGTAATCATGTGGTTACAGATATAATAATAATCCAGCCTATAACGTCCCACTGCTGGGCACAGGCCTCTTCCCATATAGAGAAGGCACGAGCATTGATCACCACGCTTGCTCTCTGCGAAATCCAGGTTTCCTCACGATGTTTTCCTTCACCGTTTGTCAGAAGTGTCTTAGAATACTTAAGAAAGTACATATAACTTTGAAAAAGCCACATTGGTACTTGCCTGGGTTCGAACCTGCAACCTTGTGCATACAAATCCGTTCATTGAACCGCTAGGCCACCACGACATTTTTTTTTACAGATATAATGTTATCTACATTTTATATTCCTGACGTTTGTTAAATATTTTATCACTGTATGCTAATCAATATCTTTGTATAATTTTTCTCCTAAATGCGGTACTATTGAACTAATTGGTAGATTTGTTTTAATTAATATTCTTAATCAGCTCTAAGACTTATACAAAAGCAATAGACACGTACCAAATAACATACAATTATAGTACAATAGTCAGGGCCACACATTTACCCAGAAACCAGTACATTAATCATGTGTACATTTTCACAGCACATCTCCAAATACCTCCCGCGGTAGGCTTCATTGACCTAATAGATACTATAAGGTTCGCCTCACACTGTATCGTAACATGTTTAAGTTAACATTAAAGTTATACGCTATAAAATTACGACTATTAAGCGTGTTTGAAAAAAACTCTCCTTCGAATAAAAATGTTTGAAAATTAGCATTCTCAAGTTTCATGAAATTAAAAAATAATGTTACAATCATTTATCTTTCACAATTATTTATCACTTAGGCGTAAACAACCAAAACTTCAAAAATAACTGTGAAAAAATTTTTTTTTTTTTTTTATTTATCGGTTCATACTCTCATGTTAATATTAATTGAAGTACAAAGATCATTTAAAAAATAAAATACTACCTCCCAAAAGCAATTTCACCAAAACGAATACTTTCTTTTAACACATGTCCTCATTAAGAGACCAGACGGTAAAAAGTTACACAGCAGTGTTAACGTGTCCCTAGAGCCTTTCACAATGGCATAATTAGTGCACAATTAGTCTGCTGTGAGTTAGTGATTGGGTTCAATAACAATTAGAGGCTCGCCTGCGGAGGCGTCGAAACAATGACTCATGGTGAAGCTAAACAATAGAATGCTGTTGCTTAGAAAATATTGTAGATATTATTTTAGGCTGTAGGTAATACAGATTTTGAGCTTTCTTTGTTACTGTGTGCTATGGATTTTGAAGCACCGTATTGGATGTTTCTTGTATTTTATTTGTTGCTTTATACTATCTAAAATCAGTTTCCCCTGAATGGGGGGAATATTTAGATTAAGCCGTCATCATAAAGTATAGTCTTCTTTAATTCTTATACCGTTTTAAGTTTTAAATCAACCTTTAATGTATGAACTATTTTCTTATTTTAGAACATTTCTTGCGTTCTTGACACCACTGTCAATGACACTATCAAAATCAATCAAAACGTTATGTCAATAGAAACCAAACTTAAGTTTAATTAAAAAATAATTTAAAATGCATTTAAAATTTCTCTAAAACGACAAAATGCGTTACACTTTGTGTATGTGATAAGTGTACAATCAAAATCTTAAATAACTTCATTATACAAAACTATGACCATCTCGTAAGTATGTTATGTCAATAGAACAGATCATCGCTTTAGTGCAGCTCGTGTTGTGGTCATGGCGCGTCTGCGGCATGCTATACTTCACATACATAGTCTCCGAAAACATCACTCCAACAACAGCCGGCTACAGACTCAAAATATTTATCATGTTGTGCGTGCTGTTCATTCCTATGATCCTCCGTGCTTTAGCCATGAAGTACTCCCCAGTCTTCAGCCTAGTTAACACGTTACTCGGTATACCATCACAGGTGCATACCTTAATGTTCTTGCATCAATACGCCGCAAGTGCAATGGACAGCACCCGATTCACCATATTCTTGTATATACTGACAGTTTTGTCCGTTTCGTACACCCTGTACCTAATTTACGTGGACTTGGCGAGAATGGACTTCCAACAATACAAGAGTTTCATTTATTGTAAGTTCCGTGTGAATGAACGTGTTAAGTGCAAGTCGCTGACAACGGATGCCGTGGAGGGCGAGCCTATAACTGTTTGAATTGTACTATTTATCATTAAAATAAAAATCGGAATATCTTAAAATATTAATGTTTGTTTTAAATTATTTATTATTGGTTACAAAGTGTTATATGCTAACACAGATGCGAGAATTGCTACTAGCAGTCTCAAAACTAAAACTACAGCAAAAATGCCTACTTTGATTTTTGTCAAATTCGACTTCTACTTTACCTACTTGTTATGTACTTCCAATTCATCATATTATTGCTTTCTGTCTAGCTTTGTTTCTAGTTAGGATTGTCTTATTTTCCACTTTTAGGAAACTGGAAACAAATTGTTTGATATTTCCAATTTCGAAGATCTAGACACAGTAGATATGCATTGCAAACTTATAGCTACAACTATAATGCTCCAATACCATACGGTTCCGAGTACCAGCTAGTTATAAAAGTTTTACAAGGTGAGAACTATAAACGATGACTCCACTTAATGTATTGGCAGCATTTGAATTTCAAACACACGTGTAATGCTAATGTATGGGTTCAAGGTTCAATTAGTACATTATACGGTACCGCGGTAGTTTGTAGCTGCCTAGTCTAAATTAATTAATTATTTTTAATTTAATTTATTTATTTTTTAAAACATTACATAATATGTTGCACAATACAATATCCCACAAAACCAGTTCAGTGGTTTGACTGTGGAAAAAAGGAAGGGTCTTGCAGAGGGACGGGAATAGGGCTCTAGTAAGAGTCTGGAACGCCTCTCAGTTTTCCTCAGATTAGAAGTTCTTGAATGTTTCCACCGAAAGCAAAACCTATATTATCTATACTTATAATAAATCTGTAGAGAGGTCAATTCTGTACATGAAATACATTTTCAAAATAACTATCGGGGTGATTAGTGATCGATACTGATGCCAAAAATGCAATCAGTAAAATTTTTGTCTGTCTGTCTGTCTGTCTGTATGTTCCTTATAGAAACAAAAACTACTCGACGGATTTTAACGAAACTTGGTACAATTATTCTTCATACTCCTGGGCAGGTTATAGTATACTTTTCATCACGCTACAATCAATAGTAATAAGTTCGTCATTCATTGATAAGTTTCGTCATGCACGCGAACGAAGTCGCAGGCACAGCTAGTATTTTATATAACGACGTATGTTATGTTATTGAGTGACATATCGGTTTTCAATGTGAAACTAGCTTCGAATTCCCGTATTCGATCCCCGGACGGAACAAAGTAGAATTCTGAATTCTGGTCCTCATGTTTGTGGTACCTTCGGTTTCTCTGATACTATAACGCAAGTGCTTAAGCTGCTTACTTTGCACTCAGAGTAATGTATGTGAAGTTATCCACATTTATTGTAATACCTTATTATAGTACCTTCTTTATTTACAATTCAATACTTAAATCTAATACAAGAACAAACAAAGACTAAAATTAAATCTTATATAAATAAATAAAACTAACACGCGTCAAAATACTCATCGTCATCCTTGTCAATGGCAGGAAACGTGCCCAGAAGGCTGGCAGCATTGCCACGTTGAATGGCTATGCCGATTCTCTGTGCAAGGAACAAACCAGCTCTCTGATCACGAGTAGAGTCTACCAAACGTTATGACAGTTCTTTAAAAAGATTTCGTGCACTCGGACCCCATGACCCGAGCGTTTCAACCCCAAACGGCTCGAAAATATAATTACCCATTAGGTTATTATACTTTCGCCGTTTAAGGGTCTCCGCAGTACCTTCTTAATTTTCCTCAAAAATCAGCCCCATTTCACATATTCTTATTTCAGTGAAAAATTTTAAGGTCGGAAGTAGCTTTATTGAATTTTTAAAGTCGGAAAATTCTTAGTAGCAGTTAAGATAGGTATTTGGAAATGTGCCCGATAAATAGCAATAGGCCCGCCCCCTTTTACGTGGGGGCCAAAGTAGGTATGCGATAGGAAAGGTATGCATCAACAACCCTTAAGGGAATGTAGGCATGATGGATTACAGCCTTTTCTAATTCCGTTGGAGTAGAATGAATTAAATATGTATTGCCTGTAACTGGTACAGTGTTAGGCTTAAATATGTAACACACGAAATACACAGGAGTCTGAAAAAGCACATTAACAATTTCTAACTAAAAAGAGATATAAAACTGTTATATGTTAAATAATTTATAGGCGCTGGAAGAGCAGAGGAATTTACTACAATTCGCTGAAAAGACAGTGATAAACAAACTTGTGTATCAGATATAAACAGTTGTCGAGTTATCCAAAATATTATAAACACAGACACTTCTAGCCGATATCTCTAGACGAGGTATGTAGCCCAGTTCTGAGAATCTAGGCTATTATAACAACGTTTCTGAAATAACTATCGATACTTGATATTTTTGACTTCGATTTAATCGGAAATGTTAACAGTTTTCAGAAGCATTTGAACTATGGTTAGAATCTATAACACTTTATGTAACAGAAATTCGTTGGAAACAAATTAACACAAACACTTTGAGATTTATTTTTCATAAATACAACGGTACCTGAATTAAAATAAAATGGAAATACTCTTATTGTGCACGTGAGCAACCACGAACTTTATTCGTCAAAAATCTCAAGACGAAACAATTTGACCACACCATAAGTTACACGCAAGCAAAAAAGTATTTTAACAATAATGTACAGGTGATAAAATAAAGGCTCAAGTAAGAAAACTTCACCAAACATCTGGACAACCAGCTGTAACTCTTTCTCTTAGTTACAGAACTAGAAAAAAAAGATTTTACTATAAAAGTTTATGAGCAAAATGTAATAAAAGAACAATATAAGTCTACAGTTATTCGAATGTTGTTGATACATGCCATTTTGTTTCAGTTTCATGCGGCCTCGATAAAACTAATGCCCGAACACATATCTCATATCAAAAATAGTTATTATTATATTAAACAGAACGTGTTTTGACTAGAAACAACATTATTTATATAATTATTTTAATAAAATAGCTGAATAACAAAAATTTGAGACGAATTCATGAATGAGTTTGCTAGTGTGCGAAATGTCGCGAAAATATTTCTTCAATAATATCATGACACAAGAAATCTATCTATACTTATAATAAATCTGTACAAGTGAAAATTCTGTACATTGAAAATATCAAAAAAATAAATGGCGGGGTGTGTTACTAGACCGAAACCGAACCCAAAAGGGTGAAAAAAATAATTTTTGTCTGTCTGTCTGTTTGTTCAGGTATCACGCAAAAACTACCGGTTCGATTACGATGAAACTTGGTATAATTATTCTTTATTATCCTGGGCACCACACTGGGTAGTTTTTGTCCCGGAAAAGTATAAACTCATTGATAAGTTTCGTCATCCACGCGAACGAAGTCGCAGGCACAGCTAGTACTTAATACTATTATTTTGTACTTTAGTGAAGAAAAAAAGGAGAGAGGTCGTTCAAAATCAAACATGTAAGTTTTTAAGTATTTCCCGCCAAATGAAAAGTATTAAAAAGTAAGTAATTGTATTTTCCTTTCGTCTTTGAATTGTGTATTGTAACATCATGCGTCAAAACGCAGGACTCAAGATTCCTTAGGACTTGAAATAAATATATTTTAATTTAAATAACCATGTGAATTTATAGTTATCGCACTTTCTTTATCGGTATGATTAATTAAAATGATTTAACTACTGTATTTTTTCATAGTACCTTCACGAGTATCTCAACTTAGGAACGTTGTTTTTTGTAACCTGTATTCTGTGCTTAATAATATTCTAATCCTGCTTCTGTTTCGCGAACTGTTGAATATTATTCCGATAAAAGAGAAAACTCAAAAAGAATAATCCTACGTAATAGACCTTCAAAACTCACCAGCTCATCGTAGTAATTCGCAATATGCGAATATATCAGCGAATCGTAATCCATTGTCTCCTGACCACTTGCACTAACACTTTTAAGGCGTAGAAAACTCGCAATGGATCACCACAGCACACGTTATCACTTTTTTTTTTGGCTTTTTTTAATAATGGTAATAGATGGAATGGCGTTTGTTCCCCGTGCGTTCCGTCGATATAAGACGCATTGGCCGACTACACTGACGTACAAACGCCTGTAAAGCTAAATTAAGACCAAATTTTAAACACAAATCTTTGATGTTGAAGCGTATGTATAGAGTGGATGATACCGCATGTTTAGTTAGTGTTATTGTTTAGGAGCTTTGACACTTTACAGTCGTGTTTGTAATTGTTTTTTTTTTATTTTATATATTCAGAACTTATTTTGTTTTTTTTATTTATAGTCGTTCATTGATCAAAAACTTCTTAGTTAATTTATTTTTTCACAGATAAACTAACATTAACTACGTAACAACCATATTATTCACAGTCTAAACGATCACCAAACACACTAATACCATCACTGTCACACTACAAACAGCTCTCAAAGATCCCACTCAAAGAGGAAGCGAGTTATAGCGTGTGCCCGACTCATGAGTTACTCCAAACATGTTGGTCTGTTTTATAATTTCTACGGAAATTTTTATTCCGATTCACATTGTTAAGAGCTAAAAGCAAACCGCTTTACCCTCTCAGTAGCTTTATTTTTTAATTTACAGACCGGAAATGTAACTTTATTATTTTTTCAGGAAATGAGTGGAAACAGAAATTGTGTCAGTTTTCTTTTGAATTGGTTTGTTATCGGTGTTTGGCTTGAGTAAGCTGGGAATTGATGTTTGTTTATGATTTTGAGGTTGATGGGAAGTGTTAAGCAATTATGGTTGACAGCTAAGCAAGATTGAAATTCAATTCGATAAATTTTGTGGAATAAAATGTAATGTGCTTAATTAAGTTTTGTAGTTATTCTGATCCTTAATTAAAGTAAATTTTTTGATCACTGTCTTTAAAAATCAATAATTTGCCTATGCTTAGACATGCCTTTTTTTTTTTTTTTCGGGGTGAAAATCTAATGAGTTCGACCCACGTCGAGGGCACGACGTGGGGATATGTCGGACTTTCACCGACCAAAAACACCCCGGTTCCCTTCTCGTACCTGCATCAAATTGACTAATTTAATTTACCTTAAGTTCTTCACTAGTTGTAGATTTCATGTCATATGCCATATACCATAAACACCAAACTAAAAAGAAACAATGAACAACAAAATCTCAATGGAATTCCATTTCTAACCCCACAATGTATTCGCAGTTTCGTACTTTTTCTCCCTATCTATAATTACCTGTCTCGAGTTATTGCATGTTTCTGTACCATCGTTTACAAAAGAAAAAAAAAGTTAACGCAGTAACCGCGAGCAATAAAAAACGGTGTCTTGTATGTTATTTGAATAGATTATATCTAGCAAAAGAGTATTTATAAGCACTAGCTTCTGTTTTTTAGGTTTCTCTTTATATAAATTTGGGCGAGCTAATAGGTCGTGTGAAATATACTAATATGTACATTGTACTTATTTTATTCTTTGGTTTCCATATTGCACAAAATTTAACAAAAAGAATGAATAAATTAAAAATGGTGACTTCATTCTAAATAAAAAATAAATTTGTTTTGTTTAATATATTTTTATCATGTTGTAAGTGCAATGCTTGAGGATAAAATAAAAATAATTTTGGCCAAGTTTTCCTCTGCCAGAAACAAGAAAAATAATGACATTCGAAATACTGCACCGTGTACCCCACATGTGAGGACAAATTTTAATGTATTATAACGATCTCAGAGCAAATATTATGCAGAAGGTTTAGTGTTAAGGTATTATTTAAAGCCTACATAAAACTTTTCTTATAGTAATGCTAGTTCTTAGTAATATATTATTTATAATTAAAAAAAGTAAACAAGCTGATATTGTTTTGAAATGCTAATCGCGACGCAATTTATTTAATTTATTGAATCAAAAACTTTGTTGATCGAAGATCAAAAAGTAAAATTTATGTGTGATAAAGATTCGACAAACAAAAATATTTTTATCATATTTAATCCAAAACAAAAACGCTAAATTTTGTTTTTGCTCAATACACTAATGAAATCCAAAATCTCGGAAATTTATCTCATAATTTTGCTTTCCAAAATGTATTTATTCCACACAAAAAAACTATACAGCATACTATACTATAGTACTATAGCATACAATACTCTAGACAAATTCAACTAAAACTTCTGCCATTCCATCCACATGGTATCTATGCAACAAGCAAGACATTCGCAATATAAAAGCCAGCTAAGCCGCGTACACACCGCATCGTGGCAATTTATTGCGTCGCGATCGCTGTTTGCGGTCTGGCAACGCACAAGCCAACGATGTGCGATTTTATAATCGTGCTTAGTCGTGATTTTGGATGGAATTAGGGGAATAGTGATGTTTTTAATGTTATTAAAAATGGAAATGAAAAAATACGTAGTAGGTAGTGACGTTTGTTATAAATAAAATTATGTGGGAATTAATATTATTATGTATTTTTTATTAAACGGTTAAGGCGTTTAGGCTTTTGCAGATTTAGTTTTGTTTAGGGTCGTGATGAAATGTAATATTTATTTTATTCAATTAAGAAAATTTTGCAATACCAGTAACTATCAAAAAGTTAAAACTATACACAAAAATCTAAAATAATTTGCATGTTATGTATTTATGAATGCATTTAGTATTTGACATGATAAAAATTAAAAATCAACAATCAGATGACGTATCAAATTTAAAAAAAGTCGACAATCAGACACGATCCGACCACACCCATGAAACTAAACGTGTGACATCCGCTGTGAATGTGTGGTTGAGTCTCATAGAGTTATTAAGGAAACGTTATTAGCGATTTATTGGAGCTTAATCATTTAATCTCAGTAAAGTGTTATTTACATCCGTTGCGCCATTTTATTTAGTTTTAATATTAAAACAAGATCTGTTTAGTAGCCTGTATTGCCTTTTAACATTGTTTATATCTAGACCGAGGTTAAAAATGTTTTCAATGTTTACGATCTAATAGTGTAGTAGTCTAAAATGGATGGTCAATTAATATTGGACATTTTTAATTAAAGTAATATGTATCTCGTATTTATTTGCAAAAGTATTGCAAAAATAAAAGATTTTTTTTTAATTACTTGCTTTCATTAGTACTCTTTAAAGTAAAAAAACCATCTAATTAACAACGAATCTTAAATACCGCCTCTACTTATTCCTAACTCGATGTCCACACGCATGACCTGTTGCAGTTACAACTGGATCCATTCCAGTGTTTAAGTGAAATATAGTCAAATAAAAGCATTCCAGTTATCATTTACATTTTTCAATTCACAGCCATTGTGTGCCAAGTGTGCGTAGAAACTGAATTGGATTCTTAAAGCGGTTTTTAAACAAGGATGTTATTTGTTTCTGTGGTTATGTGAATTATGGAGTTTTGTGGTAATATGAGAATGGATAGTTTAATGGTGGTCCTGAAATTGTAAGATTTAAAGGGGAGTATTGTGCATCTAATCTCGCAAGCTGTTCGTGTAATGCTCGTTCGGTGCGCGTTCGTCAGATCTGGGATACACCCTAACATGAAGTAGGTTACCCAAGAAGTATACTAAACCAATGAAGGTCTCCATTTATTTTAATTTTATGAATAACAAATCTAACTAAGTATTTTCGTCAAGAGGAAAGTAGAGGTAAAATAGAATTTGGCCCTACAGTATTAGTCATGTGTAAAGGCATAAAGTCTAGTTCCATTCATGGAGCTTAAATATTCAGCGATCCAAAAACTAAAATTTTACATACATCAAGTCGTAAAACCTCTAAAAATAAAGCAACCAAATAACGTTCTCATTCCTAAGCATTCTAACCCTTACAAGTCCAACACTTAAACACGAGAATTTGTTGCCTTTTTATTTGGCGGTTTACGAGTAAAATGAGCGCAAATATTAAAGCAGTGTAAGTGAAAATTTTATTGTAAGGCAGTGTCGTTATTTCCCGGTATTTGGTGATGGTTGTTTGTTTTTTATGTCTCTTATATATGGTCGTATGTCGTGTTTCCTTGAACTTCTTGGTGTTACTTTGACTCGAAGTTTAGTGACGAATGTGCGGCTTTAATATAAAAGTGTGTGGAATAGTGGATGTTATTTTTGTTTGATCGTTTGTAAATCATTATGACAAATGTTGTGTTGCATGATTTAGGTGGTCGGTCGTCGGTTTTGGTACGAAAAAGAAAGAATGAGATTATTTCTTATTCTTTATTTATATGAATCTATCCATATAAATAAAGATCTATAGAATAAATCTTAATAAGAATAAATCTTCTGATCCGTCATATTTCGTAAAACGATGTTCACTCTTTCGAATTTTCGAAATCTGTGTAAACTAGGTACTAGGTCATTTTCAAATCCCAAATGTACAAAACTCAAGCTCAACATATACTAAAATGTAGAACGTAGAGTAAATATCTGATACCACACTTAAAGACACATCGTATTCAAAAACAATCTATAAAACAAAAGCATTACACATCCCATCCACGTATGCATGTGTGTGTGATTTAGCGCACGTCACGTACACAAAGCATATGTATGCGTTACTATTCTCCAGTCAATCCCTCAGAGATGGGTCCAAACAGAAATTTACCTATGAAAATATTACACGGCGGTCTCCATACGCGGCGAAATAGGTTTTTGTGGGAAATAGCAGTTTGTTTATCGGATGGAAGAAAAATACGCTATCGTATGGTTATCTACTTGGATGTATGAATTGAAGGGAAATAAGGGATATTGGGAATTTATGTACCGTCAGGACTCGGTGTTGGAAATGCAGATGTGTTGCTTACTTTAATGTTTATTCGCAAAATGATATTGGCGTTTGTGTATTTAATTACGGGTCCGAAACGACGAGTCTGGTGCAATGGATAATAAATAAAACAATATGAATATGATAGATTTCACGCTGAATCTTGACTTTATAATTTAAATATACGATGTACTTACTTATTAAGCAGTTATATTGCCAATAATCATTTATACCTCCGAAACAAATTCATCTTCAACCTTGGCATTATTTAAACATTAATCCAAGCATATTTATAATTCTTACCATACTTAAATCCCTTTTATTTCCAAACAACGCATTATACAAGACATTTACGTAAATTCTTAAGGATTAACACCTCGCATCGATATTTATAGGACAAATCCCTCGAATGGCTATAATGAGAACGACTAACAATAAATTGGTACTATTTTAAGAAGGAGCCGAAGATAGTATAAATAAACGATGGGTCCGATGGCCTAGTAGTAACGTACGACTTTTTGTTTGGTTATTTGAAACCGAATGTTTATGTTAACGCTGTAGTCTTAAAGGGTGGACAGAGGTGTGAAGTTGTTTAGTTTTGGTGTTTATTGCAATGTTATGTTTTACCATACAAAAAGTAACTATGATATGGGGTACTACAATTACATAGTGAGTGCCTATGTCCTATGTCCAGCATGAGGCATTAAAAATAATAAAAAAATTGTCAAAACTAGATCAATTTTGTGTTCCTATTGTAAGTGGATACTTATAAATTAATAATTGAAATATAAAACTATTTGTTTACAAGATAAAGTGTCTGTTTTAACCGACATAAAATTAAAATCTTATAATTCCATCGTCCCGAAACCGCGTGACATTATTATGAGCATACGGAAATCGTTAAAATGTGTTCAACCACAATATTTCTCCATAAATCATTGTCTGCGGTAAGAATTTATCTCTGCGATTTATTTCACCTACTTTTGTGTATAGGGAATATTTTTTCGCGACAATGGATATACGGAATATGCTTGTCTGTACAATGTATGCATAATTTAACATGCACACGTTTTTGAAGTGTGTGTATTTTTATATCTTCAGCGATCAGAACACTTTCGCAATTTTTTTTACGGGGTTGCAGTGTTAAATAGATAAAACCTAAGTAGGTATAACCTAGCACATTTCATTGACATCAATTTCCTACTTGGAAAATTGAGAATAAAATTACAAGGCACCACTTATTTACCCACTTAAAACCATGCTTATGATTGAATTAATTTTAAAGTGCTAACTTTCCAAAATAACTTTAAATTAACTTAAAAACATATTGGCAAAATAGTGCCCATTTAAGTAAGATTTCAGGATGCAGGAAGAAATATAATAATATTCAATAGTGTTGAATGTCGCGTAATTACAGCACATGTAAAAGGAGTGCCAAAAATGTACCGCAATAAGCACGCTCGCCTCGCATTCAGTTAGCGCCGCTCTTAACATTGTGTAGTGCAAGCAATTACATCGTATGGGGTAAGTCTGAGTTGCAGTCTAGATTTTCTTAAAGTTTGACTTAGGTAAAATGTGCAATAGTCGAAAAGGAAAATAAAATTAATTCGATATTTGAATTTTGTCTTTTTTGTTTAAATTTATGGCTTGATAAATTACTTGTGGCCAAATAAAAATATTAATTTATGTTCTAATTTATTTTTAGAACGATTTTAATTTAAACTTAATAGTAGGTATAATTTATAATAATATCATAAACGTTTTTTTATATTAATGATTATTTATATCTATTATATCTATTATTTAAGCCTCATGATCTAAACATATATTTGTGGTTGCCGAGAACACCAAAACAAATGATAATATAATACTTAAGATTTTTCGTTGCATTGTATCAGGGGAGATGTAGTCCCCAGCGCATACATATCCAATCTTTCCACGAAAAAATAATCATACTTCTACGAGAATATTCGCGGGCGACGTCAAGTGTCACGACATACTCACAGTACGCGGCATAATGCGAAAACGGCCGCACGCGCCCGATGTGTTAACCTCATTATTTATGAATGCTGTTATGGGCTCAAAATTTCTTACGCTTGAATTATTTAATCTGCTTTTCCATTACGGTTTCGCTAAAATGACACGATTTATATTCAGAGCGGACGTTCAGAACTCAGGAGTATGACTTTATGGAAAGATTAGGGATGAGATCAAAAATTAAAAAGCGTTGCGTTCGCGTATCGTCTGTCGAAGCGGTTGCGGTGGTGTGTGAATGGGGTGACGTAAGCTAATCGTAAAACAATGTTAAGTTCGTCAGACGTCGCCGTCGTAAAGATAATTATTATTATTTTCAGCCCAAGTCCCACTGATAGGCGAAGGCTTCCCTCACTTCCTTCCATTCTTCTCTATTAAGGGCAAGGACTGGTCCGTAATTACAACTTATCATGTAGAAACATAACAGGTATCATTTCGTTTTCACCATCAACTGAAGGAACTGATTTTCTATCGATGGGGAAACCTGTCAAAATCGTGCATGCATGATGTTTTTACGTCAAGGGTTCCATATTAACATGCTCACCGCGTCAGGGATCGGGAAGGGCACATGTGTACCAAACTTTTTTGGAAATATGTTATTATGTATGTGCACATGTATTTTTGGGATTGAGTTTTTTGTTTGAGAAGAAAAAGTGCATCATATATTACAGAATATGAGTAAAGGTCAGTAATATATAAAGCAGTACGCAATGATAATGCTTTCCTTTTATAAAGAGGTTTTTATATCAAGAACCACAAAAACCGTAATTAAACAGTAATTTTATTCCCTAAAATAAAATGAAGTAATTCGGTAAAAGGCTGAATACTAAGTAGTAGTTAATTGTCCGTCTCGGTTTTAAATTTAACACAGCACAATTGCTTCACTTGAATTTGAATATTATACCTTTGTTATGTTCGCATAATGGAACACTAGGTTAGGTATAAAACATTTTTATAGCCCTGAAAGGAGCCGTTTAAATGTCTGTCCTAACAATGTATTTTTTATTAGAACTTTTGTAAGTAGGCCAGATACGCGCGTATTTGAGGGTTAAATCTAGGCACCTTTAGAAATATTATAACAGCCAAGAAAGGTCTCGCCGTGGAACTAGAAGGTAAATATATTAAGTGAAAAAAAATTTAGAACATTAATGTTAATTTTATTATTTTTTTCATTAGTTTTTGAACCTGTCTGAAATCGCTTTGAACACAACACACATACAAATCAATTTACCTAGTATTAATTGCTAAGCTATTAAGATAGTTATAAGACTAATGCTTACCCCTGGTAGTGTCCGTTTCTCATGTAGCGCCGTTTGAGCGCTCGAAGCGCTCTCTGGATTGAAGTATGTCAGAAATGCACACCCTGAAACAAAACACATAAAATAAATAAACATGAAATTTTGTAGCTAGAACTTATATAATATTATCAATATCGAACGTGCTTTACGACATTTTACAACTTCGTTAAAACTTCGCACTTCTTATTTTCAAAAAACTACAATTAAATGCAAAACCGCTAAACAGAAATTTTAAAATCTAGTTGCTTGTCTAAATATTACTATCTGCACTAACAACTATGAAATTAATTATAAATTTGATTTATGTTATATCAACAAAATGAGCAATTCTTTAACAAGTCAGTTAGTAGTAGGCACATATATATCAAAATCACAATATTAACATTAACAAGGCACTTAAAGGCTGTAATTAAGTCTACGTCATCGCAGAGTAAGCTATAACTCAGTATTGTGACAGTTAATTATAATTGCCTGTTCGTTCGATTGTTTACATTGTACACATTCAGGTGTGGGTTATATAAATACAGTGGTAATTACATAGACCTAGTGTCTTGTGAGCTGAACTACATTATAGACCGTTATTATATGGTAGGCGAAATACGAGACCAAGAACGATCATATAACACAGTTGGAAAATATAATAATCATCTATATATAAAAAAATTAATTGCTGTTCGTTAGTCTCGCTAAAACTCGAGAACGGCTGGACCGATTTGGCAAATTTTGATATGGCATTATTTGTGGAAGCCCAGGAAAGGTTTAAAAGGTGAAAAAATATGAAAATGTTCGGAATTAAAAAGAAAACAATTTGTTTTATATCTATTTTATTCAAAAGTTTAGGCTTTATTTAGATTTATCGATTGAGGCAGTACGAAGTCTGCCGGGTCAGCTAATTTTAAATAAAAAATTACAGGAATCTGCGGCAAATTTTAGACACTTGCTTTTTGCTTGCTAACTTTAAAAATTATAAATAGATTTTCATAAATTATAGCTGAGAACCATCTCGATCAGTTCAGGTTTCAATAAAAGACCGATGCTACGATGCCACACACAGACACACACATTAAACTTATTATAGAAACCAGTCGTTTTTGCGTTGGGGGTTAAATCAAGCATGCAGTCGTGGTATGGATGTGCATGGTAAGAGACAAGAGAGCGATTTAACCAATGTAACATCAATCGAGTTCAATTTTACAAAGCGTAAAACAAGTCTGTGTAAATGAAGATGAAAAAAAAAGTGAAATATTTAAACACAAATAAATGAGGTTATATCTGTGGGTACTTCTGTCAGTACCATGCTCAAAAGTTTACTATTTTACAGATTGGTTTTTTACTCTTATACGTTACAAAACAAACAAAGCCCTCTCATACTTCAATACCCATAAACACAATCACATTTAATCTGGGTATCAGCATCAAAAAATCACAATAAAAACTTAAAATTCCGCTGCAGTTTGCTTCGAAAATGCCTGCTGATATGTGTTTGGATTACATCGAACGTAGGTTTATTTGTCGGTGGGATGTCGCTCGAATAGGAATGAAGCGATCACATTATTGCCGGCCCGTTAGTTGTAAGCACCTGCTGGACAGTCTTCAAAATGTTCGTGTAATTGTGTTAGGAATATAGTGTTTAGGATTATGCCTAACGATAAAAACAGGTCCCTAATAAGCACATTATAGTACATCATTGGTAGCATTGAAGTATCAACGCAAAATTGACCTATCTACTTTGTCATACGAGCGTTAAGATTGAGTTAGATTGATATGTTTAGTGATTGAAAGTATAGACAATAAAGCTAGCGCCACTTTAAAATTAGTGTGTATCCGACTCGTACACGGAGATAGCCGAAGGCGTAAAGTAACTATAACTAAGTAATCTTTATCGTCATTATTTTCTGAAACTGCTGTTCCTTTTTTATCTGTGTACACATCAATGATCATTCTATCTTTAAATTTAAGTTAAGTAATTAAATATCAACAAATCTGTAGTACCTCTTTGTTAGCTACAAAACATTCTCAAAGCTCCCCACTAACCAATTTTAAAGCTTAAAAAGTAATTGAAGTAACAAAAGACTTTGATAACACAAGCATCACTTAATAATTTGAGAGCGGACCCTGTCTGGGGACAGAAGATCGCACTGTCATGCAGCGTGTCCCCACCATTTGTCTGTGTCACATTTTAAAAGGGCAGCGACTCAACATGCATTTATATAGTAATAGCATTTTATATTGCTTTGTACATGGATAGGATTTTTTAAAGATTTTGAACGATATAAGTGTAAATTTAACGCATTTGGTTTTAAATAGTTAGATGTTTTTTTGGATTTAAAATAAAACTTATAATTTGACGGGCCTGTTGGTCTGGTGGTTAGTGACCCTGACTGCTATACCGGAGGTCGTGGGTTCGATTTCCACCCAGAACAAATGTTGTGTGATGAGCATGATCATTTGTTCTGGTGTCTGGGTGTAATTTATCTATAATATGTATGTATTTAAAAATATATAAGTAAGTTTATCAGTTGTCTGGTTACCATAACACAAGCTCTGCTTAGCTTGGGATCAGATAACCGTGTGTGAGTTGTCCCAGGATATTATTATTATTATATTATAATTGTATGTTTTCATGTTTTTGTAAAATAATAATTTACGTAAAAAGAAAATAATCTACACATGAAGCTAGTTACAGTTATAATGCATGTAGATTAAAAATATAAGTAAGTGTAAGAAAAAGTAACTATACCACCAAAAAATAATAATGAACATGGTTCTAACGTATATTTAACAACCGCGTTGTATTTTTAGAAGAATATACTATTTAATTTAACTCCATTTGCAAACGTTTACATTGAATACAGTCTGTCGACTGTAGACATAACAGCTGAAGGCGACAGACACTGAGTTCTGAAAGCTATTGAGAGATCGTTAATTTAAACCCTACTACAAACCCTATTATAGAGCAACTATGCATTACGCGAATAAAACATGATAGTTATGTTTAAAGTTTTAATCTTTGTTAAAAATCACACATTAATTTATTCTGATATTTTCAGAATTCAGGATTAAGTAATAAAGTATTAATTTTGTTCTTTTCTACCATATTGTGATTAATAATCACTCACTACACTCACTTTGTATACAGTCTGATTACAGCTCAGGTTGCATCAAAATAAATGAAAATATATTATTTTGTGTCCCATAGCCACAGATTACCCCTAAAATATGCATTAAAAAGGGACTACATAAAAGGATTAATTTTAAAATATTAATACACAATTAGCGCCATAAACGCCAGACCTTTTAATCCAATAAGTCTCAGTTAAAATTAACGAGCTTAGACCTAAAATTAACATGTAATAAGGAACCCCGAATGGCTCCATTACACAAATAATCTTGACTTCACGGTTTCTTTACTAAATAACCCGACCCAACAAATTAACAACAAAACATAATTCAACCAACAATTCAATTAATTACTTTATTTTTCAAAAAAACAAAAACATGTTACTTAAATACTACAACATATATCATGACATATAAAATATTAAAATGGAAAGTGAAGTAGAACCCAGTTCCATGCTAGGTATTAATCTATGTTACGGACACTAGGGGCCGCTCCATCACCTCACTAGAAACATTTCATCAGACGTCTGTAGAAAAAAGTTATTGAGTTACTGGATTCCCAATTTAGGCATCTCTGTATATAAGGTGCTATAAAAATATCTGCCACGGCTTTAATGGCAGGTAGTATTGTGTTTATAGATTACAATAGTGAAGAACTTTCGTACCCCGGAACAGTTAATTAAATTTGAGAAAATAAAATAGTTAAATTAACATTGACTCTATTCGGCGTAACGTGGTTCACAAATTACGCGCAATGCGGAGAGCGGCAACAGCTTATGACACGGGATGGTTTTATACTAATAAATCAATTCAAATTTATACGTTATTTTTTTTGTATGAAAAAAAATATGATAAATAATCAATAATTTATCTTTACTATTGTAATCTATAAACACAATACTACCTCCCATTAAAGCCGTGGCAGATGTTTTTATAGCACCTTATATAGGGAATACTTCTACGGACATTTCTTTACTACACAAAAGTAAAGTAGTAAAGGCTTGCAGCTTTAAAAATTATGACTTGGCAACATCGAATGCTCCGGAAATGTATAGGCGTAGGAAATGAACCCGTTAGCACAATCCAAGATGGCTGCTCGGAAGCTGGGCAGCCGATTTATTCGTGTTGCTGGACCATCGCAGATGAAACGCTCTCTATTATGACGTACGGTAATGCGTTGCAGCTTTTAAAGGGTTAACTCTGATTTATAATATGTTGTGATACGGATTTGCGGGGTTGTGGTCATGTTGGTGTTTTAGAGCTTTTATTTTGAACGTGCTTGTAACATTTTTGGACGAATAGAAAAAGCTGAAGATGTTAAATAATCACATGAATCAATTAACACTAAGTTTTAACGTTACAATTTTAATTAGCCATGGTGTTTTTGTTAGTAGTTAGAAATGGTAACGATACTCAAAATAAGCTATAAACAAAGGTAAATTAACTTAAGAAAAACTAAGATTGTGTATAGTTGAGCTTTTGTGCCTAACTTAAATACTAAGTATAAAGTAACTATTGATGTGAGTCAATTTAGTTTTACAACATTATTTATTTTGTTCGATGTTATACGATCGGGTCGGCAAATCTCGGAACTAGCGATGAAATGTGACGGACAGACATACAGACAGGTGTCTGAAATTTGATTGGAATCTAACGTGCTACAACATCAGACAACGTTGATGGAAATCAGATATACGGTGTTTATAGTGACTGAAATTTGAGTAAATAAAAAAGGTACAATATTATTCAATAAAATGGGTGTTGTAAGGCGCTGTAAGTAAGTAAAGAATAAGAGACTCCTTATACAGTACATTTTAATGGTCTCGCCAGTTATTATAATATGTCAAAAGCCAATAATTAAACTATCTATTCACTATATATTAGAGAAATGAGGTTTTATTAAAAAAATAATGCATAGACTAATGACAATTAAAAACAATTTTTCTTTAGGCGAAATTCGCACTATGTGCATCGAATGACACTACGACAATCTTCCTTTATTATTTATCCATCAAAACATGCCTATTAATAATTAGCACTCCATACTACCAAAAATACCAAATCCAGCTTCTATAGAAACCTGACACGATTTTGAATATGATTTCATTAGCTGAGTGGGAACAAACGAGTCTGTTTTGTTTGATCAAGCACAAAGCTTTGCAAGCCAGTGTTATAATTGTCTAGGTTTATTATTAAACTTGCACGTGCTTAATATTGTAGGATTGTATTCAAATTAGATCGTCTATATGGCCTGTTTTTGTCAATTTTATCAGTCTGACATTTTTTTAATGTTGTTCCTTCCATTTTAATATCACCCGTTGTTTAATCCTAAGTGCATGTGGTACATATTTTGTTAATCTTGTGAATTCATTTTAATAGCATACCTTCTTGAGCATGCAAAATGCATTATTACGACTTTAAGTGATATTTTTGAAATAATATTATTTATGAGCACACGTAAATTCGGTTTCAATACAAGATAGTGTGAATATTTTGGGGCATGCAAAATAATCTTTTTGCAGCAAACTTTTTTGGTAGCTTTAAAATTCCTGTTCATTTTTAACCACCAAAAATAACAACAATCCAAACCTGCACATCGACGATAACACGATTTTGTATAAACCGATTGCAGCGTATCAAATAGGCGAAATAGCACGCGATTAGCACACCACGCTAATTTACGCTGGCCGGTCGAATTTGCATCGACGCCGACCGCTGCGTACCACAAGCCGCTAATTAGTAGTTAGCCGGCTTTTATTTCCGAGCAGCGTTATCTAAGCCGCTGTAATCTGCTACTGTTACGCCCAGCCAAGCCTATGCGGTTTTACATACGGTTTTTGGTATTTTTTTAAAGTTGTATAGATTAATTTAATGTTGTTGGGTGTTGTTAACTGGGTTTCGTGTCATTATTTCTGTGAAGAAGAGATGTGTTGAAGCTTATATACTAATATCGGGATCGACAAAACACTTGAAAACTTGAGAAAAATAAATTGAATGAAAAATTTAGTTATCTAGTTTGGCACATTATAATGTTAGATATTTTATACCTTTGTAGTAGATATTTATAAGGTGGCAAATGGGCTGAAAGATTTGCTCAAATAAGACTACAGTAAATTATTTTCATACTCAGTTTTTATGTTATTTTATTTCATAAACTAAAAAGAAGTAAGCAAAACAAAAGGAACTACGAAAACCACAAAAACATGAGAAAAAGTGAAGGGTAAGTTAGTCAAAGCTCCTTTAGTAACTAAAATCAGATTCCCAACAAACAATAGCGACCAAATACAAAGTCGCCATTCATCATCAGACCCCGTCTAAGACATTTCAATTTCCAATTATAGGTTGGAAGTGGTTCTTACGACTAGTTCGACTAGTTTCTGCTCCATATATCATTGCTATGTAACTCTTAATACGTATAGCTTCCGTCTCATAGGTTTTGTTTACAATGAATTGAGTGGAGTTTATGAACCTATTGGTAAAGTTAAGAAAGGTTTTGAAAGAAATCAGATTTAAAAAATATATATTTTGCAGTTTTAAATTCAGACGATTCATACTGTGTGTATCTGAAAACTAACATATTGAACTAAAATAAAGCTTATTGTTAGTTATTTAAATGAAATCTAAATAATTATAATCAGTGTGTGCTTTTCAGTGTCATTTAGGTACATTAAGAAAAACATAGAATGCAATAAAGTTTTAAGCAGCAAGTTTTTGTACTTGCATTGAAAATGACAAGATGGTAAATATACAGTGCGCAAAAGAAACAAACCTTCCGTTTTAAATAAACCTCTTGAAACAGGTGAACTACTGTTCTAATTAGTTTTCTTTGTGCACTCAATGTCCACAACATGAAATACAACAGTTACACAAAACAGCCAACAGAGGCATCTTACATTAAAACTTACAACCACTATGAATAAAAACTCACAGTATACTATTCAAACAAATGAAGATTAAATTTTATTACCTCATAAAATTACACTTAAAGATATACAAAGAGTATTCTACAGTAATTAAAGCTTCGAAAAGAAGGCTAACAAACTTTATTTTAATGAGAATATTGCTAACTTATGAATTTCGAATCGTTAATGAAAAAAAATATAAAAACCCGAAGTCTATACTCGGAAAAAGTTTCCTTCCTTCAGAGAGTGAAAAGATGCAACGCTGCAGGTTCTGTTCAAATATATTCAATATAAAATACGATCTAACTCTCATTGACTGACATTGAAAATTCTGACTTAAGAATTAGAAATTAAGAGTTATTTTACTTTGAGCGGCGGTTGTGAGGTTTTTATGGGTGCAAAAGTTCGTTTTCAAGTTTACATTGTTGGTTGAAATTAGTTCCAGTTGGATGTCAGAGGAGTATTGTATCTAGTTGGTCGGTTGCGTGCTGGCTACTGCCGGTCTATTTGCATTGAAATGATCGGTCAGGAAGCCGATAAGATTGTCTATAGCACGTCATCATTTGTGTACTTTGGAAATATTGGCTTTTTTATAGTGTTTGCTCACGCTTTCAAGGGAGCGCTGGGGTTGGAATGTCAATACGAATATATTTTGTACAACGAAATTGCTATGTTTAGTCATCGTTTTTCATTTTTCTTGGTAAAGTAGATAATGCAAAAACGTTTTATACGGTTTTTACACGTATACCGCAAAAAAAATAGTTTGTTTTTTTCTTATTTTAAAAGGCTACATAGAAAAGGTAAATAGCCAAAAAATATAGTATATTAAAGTTAGCTTTCTGACAATTACTAGAACAGCCTTTAACGCTATATTTCTATTTACTAGAGATAGTAGTCGTACTTGTAATGATGACAGAATAATTAATTAACATTCCACATACATCTAACGCTAATTGAATTTAATTACTCAATAGTTCGCAATATGTTGATATTATCTAATACAATTTGATAATTACGTTCATGTAATTTATGGCACAGTACCTACGTGTACTAGTTATATCAAAAGGCATATTATAATTTTCAAATAAAATCTAGAAATCAATTAAAAAGATTAAAAAATTATTTAAGTCGTAATATTTTAAAAAGTAGTTAATCTTATTTTTGAATTTACCCAGTTGGAAGTATAAGCATACATTTTATATCTCAAAACGTTTTACGTAACTCTCTTATTTCTCCTTTACAATATTATCAGAAGCCAACAATCGAAACCTAAATTCGTAGCACGTAAAGTTGTATAATGTTCACTTGTTCACGAAACAACAAAATCAAAATAATCGTTTCTCATACGAACAGTACATACTCGTACATTCATCTCTTTACACTAGGGAGCTCAGTGAAAGCATAGACAAACCTTGTCTAACCATAACTGTTGGTACAGAAAATGAAATATAAACTCCAAAATATTTTACTTTACTGAACAGATAAAAGAACAGTTAAACTAGCTTTATGTTAAAGCAAAAAATTGCAAAATTAAAAGCTCATAATACAGTTTTCTTTTAAAAGTAATTCGATCTATTTCGAGGCGGGCCCGTCTTGAGGCACGCCTTAACTAAAGGCCCGATGCCTTGAGCGGAATTGCATTATCACCGCGTTTTAATTAGCCTCTCGCAAAGAATCTAATACATAGTCGCAAGGAAGTGGAGTCGCATAGTTGTATGAGCTTTGTAGATTGTATGAGTGCTTGTTGAGATTTCTTGGGAGCTGGTTTTGTTTTGTGAAGTTATAAGTCAATTAATGTATTGCTTATTTTATGACCAAGAAACGCAAATATTTAATAAATATTCGCTTTTTTACCTTGGTTTTGTGATATGAAAATCATGCAAAATTCAGAGAAACGTTTGTAACACGAATAAAAAAATTGCTTTACATAAAAGCCAATAATTTTGATTTTATTCTAAGCGACGTTGCTGGGAAATCGCCAAAAATGTCAGCACGTGCAAAATCCTATAGAAATCTAATAAAGACACTGCACTAAAACATTTAAGAGAGATTAAAACAAAAGTTGCGCATAATAATTCCAAAGACACTGAGTTAAAACACTTTGCCATAAGCACGCTAATTAATAGAAAATTCGTCGCTAAATTTATTGCAGTCTACGTTGCACAGACAAATAACGAACAAAAACTCTTTCAGGATAATCCTGTTCAAGTTTATATTGTGAATGAACTTGGTTTATTATGGCAAAATGTTAGCCGTATGAAAATAAGCGAGGAAATTTATAACAGAACTTAGCCACCAGTGTAAAAATATTAAATAAATAAATAAATAATAAATAAATGCGGACAATATCAAATACATTGCTCTGAACCCAAAGTAAGTAGATAAAGCACTTGTGTTATGGAATTCAGAAACAACGAAAGTACCACAAACACCCAGACCCGAGGCAATGTAGACAAGTTGGTTTCTACATTGACCCGTCCGGGGATCGAACCCGGGACCTCAGAGCTAGCAACACCTTGAAACCGGTGCGTACGCCACTCGACCACGGAGGTCGTCATTGGAAAGTAAATATACAAAAAAGGTTTTTATAGTATTTAACTCATATGAAGGGCTCGTGGTTAAGTGTAAGCCATACGTTTTGTCCTATAATACAGGTTAAGCCGCGCTCGCCGCAGTCGGTCCGTAGATGGGTGACCATTTATAACATACCGAGACCCCTCCGTGTTTCGGAAAGCACGTTAAACAGTAGGTCCCGGCTGTCATACATAGATCTTTGGCGGTCGTTAAGTTAATTCTGACAACCAGTCTTACTATCATATGGGATACAGCGTTCCCCACCGACCCCAACATAGTTTGGGAAAAAGGCTAGGCAGATGATGATAGTATGGAACTCATATATTTTTGCTGTTCGGGAGTTGTTTTTAAGCTATTGCATAGCTTTTATCTTGGGCTTTGAGCGCGGCGACCGAATGAAGAAATTCCGTAACGAAAATAAACCTAACACCCCCCACTCCGACCGGCACAGCAGTGCAGCGTTGAAAGACGTGCATAGTCTAACGTCGTATCAGTTCGGCAGACTTCGGCACGTTCTTTGGGTGTGTGCGACTAGACGTATGCGTGTAGACTGTACGAAGCTCGCACGGATCGAGACGAGCTGCTCCGAAATCGAACGAATACGTAAGCAGCTGTTTGTGAGAAAGTATATAAGTGTATAGGTATCTATCATCTATGACATGTACAACAGTGAATATCTGTACGCGTAAAATTTGTGTATAAAAAGTGTATTAAAGTGTAACTTGAATTAATATCAAAGAAAAAAAAATATTGCATAAATATTATAATTGCATAAGTTGATAAAAATGCTATGCAATAGCTTTACCGCGGCAGTCCCCAAGTGCCACACGTATTTTTTTTGTGCTAGAGTAAATTTTATTTTAAAGTTGTCTAAATAAGACCCATTATGATCTCATCGACATGAATAAATTTACCAGCAATACAATCAAATGCATTACAAAACTCCGGCTTAAAACACAAAAGCGCTTCAATAAACCAAAAGAATTTATATCCCCGAAACTACACACGTTCGTGACACAACATTGTAAGGCTGTATTCTCATTTTTAATGTAAAAACAAAATTCGTGGCCAGTAAAATATAATCCACAATCTAGTTGATCGGCCGCGAGTCGTACGTCTATTTGTTTATTACCCTGCAACGTCCAACCGCCTAAACTTTTTGCTGGTCTTGGTTTTAAATTCTTTCTTGGCAATTTGCACATAGCTACCTTGCTGTTTGCGTTTCCTTTCGGCGGCAGATTTGTTGGCTTTTTTACAACAGTGGCCGGCGTTTTTCTTGTTTAATTACGTAATAATACAGTGGATTCCAGCTCCGTCTTTTTGCAGGACTTTGTTTTGGCTTTTTTGTCGACGTTTTTACGGATTGAAGTTTTGGACATCAAAGTTGGTTTTTGTTTTTGTTTCGACATTGTTTCGGGTAGGTAATTTTATGTTTTTTAATCTTGATGGAATCACGACGATTCAGACTGGAGATTACTTAGACATAGTTTTGTAAATGATGATGATCAATTTAGTTTCTTTAGTGCTCACATTATTTGTACGAGTACTCGAGTACTTAATGCAGTAAAAATATGGATTTTACTGTGTTCAACTTGTACCAATTCCTAATTAAATTTAGTAGATATTAATTAGTGACCTCTCTATTTACTATACACAGAAAGCTTATACCGCTATAATTTTCAACTCAAATCTCCGTCCACCGCACATAGAAACGCCAAAAAATCCGGTACCCTCCCCAAAAATACGAAAACGAAAACAAAAAGCGGGCGGGGGGCGCAAAACAGTAGGTCTCGTTCACACAGTCACACTCGACCGTGCAAACCGTACAGTTTCGTACAGACTGTACAGTTCCGTATAGACCGTACAGTTTCGGGTTAATCCGCCGCTGGCCGCCTCGGGAATTAGTATTCTTCTAGCGTCCCCACGCGGAAAAAGTTGGACTTAAAAATTTGAAGTTGCATATTTTCCCGGAGGCCGAATGCTGGCTGGATAGATATCGCGGATATGGAAAATCTTAATGCAAATAAAAAGTTGCTGTTATTAGTGCGGTTTTATCGCTGGCTGTTAATGTTGGGATTTTAAATAAGTTAAATTTAAATAGATGGTAATTATATAGCAAATTATACTTGGGCTTAACAGTAAATTTAATCAATATTTCATGATATAATACCTAATTTGATTACTTGTTTGTTTAGTAAGTTTACTTCATCTCGAACTTAAGTTATAAAGCTTCATATTTATTTAAAATACTTGTATTCTGTACCTCATCAGGAAGACACTAACGTATTAGTTATAACTCATTCAATTTGAAATCAAGTTAATTCGAGACACACGTAACAAAATTATTTCAAAACAGTTATCAGAACCTGGCAACAACCGGTGAAACAACACTCTAATTCCCATCAACAAAGTATCAAATAGTTTATAATTAATCCGAATATAATTCCAAATAACATGTAGTTACATTGTTTATTATTTAATAAAGTGGAAATCCCACAAGTTTACGGCTACAACGCAGTTCGGAACTTACTTAGCCAAATGGCTAGAGTTTGTTCGTTCAACAATTTACATTCGTTTCATGATACGAAACTACTTTCCAGTTGTATAGTTCGTTAAAATGATGCCTTTGATATTTACGGTGTAACAATGTTGATGGTGTAATGATGGGAAGGGAATAAATTATGCATTATTATGCAATGATAACTCAGTAATAAGTATTTGACGGGCTTGTTGGTCTAGTGGTTAGTGACCCTGACTGCTATACCGGAGGTCGTGGGTTCGATTCCCGCCCAGGACAAATGTTGTGTGATGAGCATGATCATTTGTTCTGGTGTCTGGGTGTAATTTATCTATAATATGTATGTATTTAGAAATATATAAGTATGTTTATCAGTTGTCTGGTTACCATAACACAAGCTCTGCTTAGCTTGGGATCAGATAACCGTGTGTGAGTTGTCCCAGGATATTATTATTATAGTTAAGGACTTAAAATTAAAGAAAGACAAATAATACTAAACAATTCTTATTTTTTATAAGGAAGAATCATTCAACAGAAGTAACAAAAGCAATACATATAATTACAAATATATTATTTACCGTTTTTATATTATGAGAAATATAAAATATCTAATAAAACAATCAAATTTTTTCTTTATATGAGACTCTTCTCATAGGCCTCTGCATGTACCCACTAGTGGGAAATTTATGGTGGCCTGGTATTATCTATTTTATAGTTAACGTAAGCTTGGCCAGTTCAAAAGATACCTATTTCCTTTAAGACGTCAGGTCTTGTACTAGCACAGATTTAATGTATTCTGTTAACAGCATAACACGAATACCTGATTTCTGTTACCAAAGAAGGAACCGTCTTCAGAACGGTCCATCTAAAATGCCATATCATGGTTTGAGGAACCGGGCGTTCTCTGGCAGAGAGCCAGGAACACGTTACATTGAATATGAAATCTTACACAAAATATATACTACAATGTTACCCGGAAAAGCAGCGCTAAGATGGCTATTTGAAGTAATAGTGATGACAGTTTCACTCTATAACAATAATCATAGCAATTATCATGATTCAGTTGTCCATAGTGGCCTAATAACGGAGCTCTGAGTCTACTAATTCAATAGAGTGTCGATAGGATGTCGACGGACGACTTTTTGACGTTTGCCGACTGTCAAAGGTTCGACCATTCGGTCCAATCGACATTATTGAATTGGCAGATTCGGGGTACAGGATTTGTGCTGACATAGTTACAAGCTAGTGACTTGTAGCACTTTAATTATTATCATAAAGAATCCAAACCTTTTTACCTCAAAATTAAAATTATCGAGAAGACCGAATTAAGTGATGATACGTCAGCAATCAGTTTCTGGTATTTTCAACTTCACTACTTAGTTACTGAGCAAATAATAATATAACATACAAAATAATAATAGAAAAAAAGAATAAAAACTGATTAAGAGCCATTAACTAAAACGACGAAAAAATCATTCAATAAAAAAAATCAAAAGGTCAATATTACTAAGGGCCGATTTCTCCAACGCCAGATAATTTTTATTCGAGAGATAAAATTCGTGTTTGACAGATTTTGTATTGAAGACCTGTCAAAAATTCTAATTTATTTCTCTGATAAAATTATCTGGCGTTGGAAAAATCAGCCCTTAATCAAATATTTTACATTCCGTTTTCGAAATGTCGTATTTACTTTTAATTGTAGCAACGATTAAAAATTCCCTCAAAGTAGGTGCCTGGTGCATACAAACTTTATGCAGCGGCAATCAATAACAGTGATTATACTAGCAACTGGCAACTTGCATTTGCATCGCGATGCAAGAAAAAAGAGAAGAGAAATGCTATGCGTGAGCCTTATCGTGTGCGTGATACTTTTATACGGTCACTGTTACTGCTACTTACAATTAGTATAAACAGACGATTTTTTAAGCATAACGTTAAATGGACAGCAACTTGGAGGTTTTTGTGCTTCATTATTTGGACTTTCAAATAAAACGTAAAAATTGTATTACGTTTAAGTAAGTAAGAGTATCATTAACTTACTACCTTGTACTTGAAGTTTTTTTTGTACTCTAATATATTAACCTACCGAAAAATTCTTATAAGAAAAAAAATAGGTTTATACCTGAAAAAATATTTATTGACTGTAATATCCATCGAAAAATCGATTCAAAGAAAAGAAAGAAACCATGCTTAAACGAAGTAACGTACGTAAAATCGGTCAAAAAGAACTCATGATATATCTCACAAATAATACGATCAACCTTGAAGCTATAGATTTATTGTCAACCGTACTGTATTGGCGCTCAAAACATTATTGGTAATATAAATAAAAATAACAAATGATATGCCGTGACTGTACCAATTTGTTCTGATAATATTCGGCGTTCAGCCGGGCTATGATACAATCAGCGTTTGGGTAACAAAAGGTAAGGTGCTACTGTTAGCGGGAACATTTTATATAAAAATATTTTTAAGAGTTTCTTGGACATATTTGAAGAAACCTTAATTAATAATAGATAGATAAACTTTATCGATATTAAATAAGAATATTTTAAGCATAGTTTCGCCATATTTGGTAATCTTGGTAGGAAGTGAGGGAAAAAATGATCTAAGTCACCATAATTTTCTGACTTTTAAACACGCTTATGTAAATATTATTCTAAGGTTCATAGTTATTTTGGAATTTAAAACTAATGACCCATAAAGTCTAATAATCAGATAGTCCTTACAATAAAAACTTTAAGTCACATTATCCTTGTATTGACAACAACGCAGAGAAACAGTTTGCATATTAATACAAGTAACGAAAACTAAACCGAACAGAATAAAGATAAGAGCCTGAACGGAAAAGAGCTTTACACAACACACAGAAATAATACGAAGCAAGCCAACTGCCATTACACTATTGTCAGAAGCGATTCCTGCAATAATCGCTATCAGTGGGACTGCGCTCATTGTCAAAATTTTGCCAACTCTAATCGCTAATCGTATGGCTTATCGTTCCAACTTCTTACTGTTTATGTGTTGCATTTTCTAATATTAAATTGGAATTCTGTACGTTTACAGACAAAAGGATTCTGAAACCTGTATGGTATTGTACGGAAAGTGGACCTTGTGTTTGGATACTGTTGTCGGTTTTTACGTTCAACGTCAGAAGTATAATTCCTAAATGAAAGCTATATTGTTTGGATGTCAATAACAGTATTTGGATTTGTGTGTTTCATCATCATCATCATCCGCAGCCCTTGTCCTCCCACTGCTGGGCATAGGCCTTCTCTTTTTCGTGCCATTTTCTACGCTCCTGTGCCAGATTGTGTGTTTAGTCAAGGTAAATCTGTTTCATATTGAAAATATTTTAAATCACATCAAGTTAACTTTATCCTTCCGAATCCATCCCATCAAGTCCCGAAAAGAAAAGTGATTTTTATATGAGATTGTTAATATCTTCAGTCAAATTAAGGTTTATTTCAATACGACTCACAAGTCAACTAATCATATTATTTTCTATTGATACAGAATTTTTGATTCTAATATTTGCTATCAAATAGTCTCAAAGGTTACTACGTCTGAGACAACCTGACCTTTAAATATCGCTATTGTATGAATAAATAATATTTTAATATGTATGGATTATCGTGGCTTTTGGTTCCCAATTATCTATTTTATAAAGAGGTGTTTAAATGGCCTAGTAAGGCCCTTAACCTATATATTTAATTTATGTCTGTCTTGTGGAAAGTTTCCAAATGTACTAAAAGATTCTATTGTTGTACCAGTGCATAAATCAGGAGAAAAAGATAATATAACCAACTACCGTCCGATCTCCCTCTTGCCTACTATAGCCAAGATACTGGAAAAGATTATAAACGATAGGCTTACAAATTACTTGGAAAAATACGACATTATTTCTAAAAACCAATACGGATTTCGTAAAAATAAATCAACTATGGACGCAATTGAGAACTTAGTGTCGAACGTGGCTGCAAGTTTAGACTCCAAGAAGAAATGTATTGGTATATTTCTAGACTTAGCAAAAGCGTTCGATACTGTCTCAATTCCTTTATTGTTACGCAAAATGGAGTTGATAGGAATACGGGGAGTACCACTTGAGCTTTTTAAGGATTACTTAAGTCACAGGACACAAATAGTAAAAATTGGAGATATCTTTAGTTCTAAATTAAATGTTAATTTTGGAGTACCACAAGGCTCGGTATTAGGACCTACATTGTTTCTGATTTATGTGAATAGTCTGTGTAATATTGAACTGTCTGAAGCTACAGTAATTACGTTTGCTGACGACACGGCTATATTATTTCAGCACACATCGTGGAACGATGTCAGGTTGTCCGCTGAGAAAGGGCTTCAAAATATAACCAAGTGGCTTGACTACAATCTCCTTACACTCAATCTAGCTAAAACAAAATACATAGCATTTAGTATAAAACATAATCAACAACCAAACTCCGACTTACTTCTGAAAGCGCATTGTTCAAATTGCTCGAATATGTGTAACTGCGACTGCTTTACTTTAGCTGTAGCAAATAGTGTTAAATATCTTGGTCTAGAAATTGATAAAAACCTAAATTGGAAGCAACAAATTAGTAACTTGAAAATTCGTATGAGAAAGCTTATACCAATATTTAAAAGAATTAGAAACTTAAAAGACAAAAAAATTAGTAAAACTGTCTATTTAACTTTGTGTCAGTCTATAGCAACGTACGGTATCTCTGCTTGGGGTGGGGCAAAGAAAACCACTCTCATAAAACTGGAAAGGACTCAGCGATGTATCCTAAAAGTAATAAACTCTAAGCACTATAGATACCCTACTACCGAGCTATATAAAGATTTTGAAGTGCTCAGCATTCGACAACTTTTTATTAAAACTATTATATTAAGACAACATGCCTGCGAAAAGCGTACTAATATATCAAATCGAAGGCCACACGAGGTATATAAGGTCCCTGCCTGTAAAACTAGCTTCGCTCAGTGTTTTTCTTACTTCTTGGGTCCATTACTGTATAATCGTATAAACAAGATGAAGTCTCTAAATAATATGTCAAGATTTACTTGTGGTAGGGCATTGGATAAGTTTCTGTGTGGTTTGGGTTATAATCGGACTGAAAAATTATTTTATATATGTATTTAAAAAGTATTATTATTTAAATGCTATTTTAATAAAAAAACATTGAAACATAAACATATATGCATAATTATATATATACAAAATTATCATATCTAATATTTATTTAATTTTTAATAAAATAATATACACGTTTCATAAATATTAATAAGTATCATACATATATATATATGCCCATAAATCTTACACACATCCACTAAATTATCATTTTACAAATAAAAATTAAAAAAAGAAAAAAAAAAAAAAAAAAACAACAAAACACAAAAAAAAAAACTAGGTATAATTAGATTATAATATTAATAAGAGAAAAAATACTACTTTCATAAATCATTATCTGAACGCCTTGCGTATACTACGTGTTTACGCAAAACTAGTCAACTCGAGTCGTTCATTGTACTTGGTCATAGATTTACAATCACTACAAAAAGTGTCTTTGCATTGAACGAACTAAGGTTGGTATTTACTCGGAGCGAGAATCTTACCTTGCCGTAACACAGTTGCGACTAGCACGGGAGGTAAAGAACGTTTTTCTTTGTATACCGCCAATTACAAAATAAAAAGTATAACATGATTTATATTAATTTAAGGATGTTTAAGTTTCTATTAACTTTGTTTATTCATTTATAACTCTGTTTTTAAATTTTGTACATGTTTACATGTTGTACATGTATTGATTTATAATAAGTTTGTCATACAACACAAACACATATGCTGTGTTATGATTAATTATTCTACCCTGTGTTGTATGTTTTGTTTAAGTTATTTTTTATTACTTTTGTCAAAATTGGTATACTGTATTATTTTCCTGAGAAATAAATTCTATTCTATTCTATTCTATTCTATTCTATCTATCAGAAATAGGTTATTTATAGGGCCTATAATTTTCAAAAGAAATAATTTTTGGGTAAGGTTTTTTCTCGACGTAAATTACGACTTTTATATAATTGGGTGAAAAGGTGTCATCTGAAAGCAAATTATGTATATTTAAACATTTTTTACGAAATAATTCTATTTTCCTGATATTTTTGGGCCATGTGATTGTGTGCCTTGATATAAAAAATGATGTTAATATAAGGATATTTACAATGTAGGTAAATCACAAAATGTTACTTTTCCAAAGCAAACCACTAAGTAACTCTTATACAAAAACAAACAAAATTTATTCCCTCCACTATACACCTTTAAATTAGTCTCCAACCCCAACTTTTAGATGACTAGACATTTCCAAAGCCTTTCTTTGAATACTCAAGTCGCTCGATGGCTCTGATAGGTGAATGGAACGTCCAAATGAAAGTTTCCTGAATCCCCCCCCCTTCCCTTACCTCTTTCCGCTTTCCTCCCATTCCTATGACAGCCAGGAGTTTCGGCTTAGCAGTTTAAAATGAAGTTTGTAGCAGTAATTTAATCTGTTTAATTTCTTTGTTTTTTAATATTGAGTATCAGAATTATAGCTTGTGTATGTTCCTAGACTTAATACATGTACATTCTGACTGTAATGAAATTAATATTTTTTGTTTGTCTGTTTGTAAAAGGTAATCTTCAATTACTCAAAGCTTCTAATGATACCACAAACATTGAAATCGGTCAAGCCTTTTAGAAGTTATGGTGGAATAAAGAAACTCACATACATACATGAACCCTGAAAACATAACACTCCTTTTTGGGCAGTCGTGTAAAAACTATGACGCGGTTTCATTTTTCGTCACTTTATGTTTGAGTGTCATAGGGTAGGTTTTAAATTGAAAATAAATACAACTAAAGACTTGGGCTAAGCGAGAAGTAATGTAAAAAAAATGTGTAGCTTTTAGTCTAGAATATTCAGGATACTTAGATCTGGATCATTACACAAGAAGTATAAAAAGTAACGAAATATTTCTTTATCCTTTTGTCGAGCCGAATATTGTTACAGACTACTGTTACCAACTTAATGGTGTTTCCTATTACGCTTACAACGAACCTTCTTTGAATCTGAAACTCATTTTTAAATACCACTTAGTAACACATTTTGGGCATAATACCTACTTTTTTAATGATCGTACTGAAGTTTCTACCTAATTTTAGAATGTTCCCTAATCACTGTTGGTAAAGTGATTAATATCAGCAAGCTAATCTATAATTTAATTCGAATTATCGAAACCCCAAAATCCGGAGTTCAAAAGTGTGAATCCCGCATATTTATAACCTCAATTACGACCGCCAACTCCGAAGGCATTCCTCGGACAACAATTATACCGGGATTACGTCCGGGACTCATAACAGTCCCGGGGTAGCCCCGGCATCCCGTTAAATAGGTATAATGTGCACTGCCCGGATTAAGTATGGCGGATCATATTATCCTTAATTGTACTTTTAAGTACAAGTTTATGCGGGGATTATACCTTTATATGGTGTTTGGTGTCGCTAATTTGATTTTCTTTATAAGTAGACAGTTAGTAATTAAACTCGTAAAGTCTCTATTTAATTACTTTGGGGATGTTGTACCTATTTCTGTTGGAGATAAGCTTGGTATACTTACTAAGCGGGGCTTTGTTGGCTAGACATACATACATTGTTAAATTGAGCAGGGGCTTGTAAACAAGGACTAATACACATGTCTCATAGTACAGTCTATATTTTTTATCCTGAGATACTTCTCAAAGTTATATCACTCAGAACTTTTTCGTTTGTCCCAACAAACAAAAACACGTTGTCCCCAAAACATTTAACCCCGACAATCCAATTTAGGTCCATACGAAACTGTAGAAGTCACTACGTAACGACAAAAAGCATAGGTAGCAACATCAGCAGAAAGAGGCAGTTAAAACAAAAAGTGGGCAGACAATAAACCCACCCCCCGTTGAGTAACATATATGATCACTATCTACTAAGTTGCCAGTCGCGCTGAATTCGCACTGTGTGTAACCGGCCTAATGGTGCCACGTGAATCAATAACTGCTGACCGGCTCATTACTGACCCTGCTTTCAATCAACACCAAGCACTGGATCCCAGACCTTAACTTCTCAAACTTAAGGCTTAATTTTGATATTCTCGCTTTCAGCACTAAGGCTTTTAATATCGATAGCTCTAATAAAAGTGTCAAACTGCTATGTCCGCGCGAAGGAATACAGTGAACGTTTTTATTGACTATTACTAATAAAATAAAGGAGAAATGGAAGTTTCCGTCTGATGATATCGCAATGATACTTAGGGGTTGCCGTTGGGACGGACATTAAGAACGAACAAATGATTTAAGTTGTGTTCTTAAGGGGAAAGGATGACAATTTGAACGTTACTTGTGTTTTTGTCCTAACTTGAGAATATTTTAATCAAATTAACATAGCTAGAATAATTTTCTTCGTTGTGAGAACCAAAATGTTACGTGACAACAATATCCCTTGTAAGTAAAACTTAGTCGAATATCGGTAACAAAAAAATGTTATGACTAAAGCACATTAACATGTCGAAAAACATAATACGTGCATTAACATATATTTTTATTGCGCTCGTAATAAATAGTTCAAGAACGGACTTAATTGCTTTATTAACTCGTGTTAAACGATGTTAGTGTATCGCAAAAGTAACTAATAATAATCCGGCTTATAAACTGCTGGGCACAGGCCTCTTCCCATTTAGAGAAGGCACGAGCATTGATCACCACGCTTGCTCTCTGCGGGTTGGCGATTTCAGATACCAAATTTTTGAATCCAGGCTTCCTCACGATGTTTTCCTTCACCGTATGTCAGTGTTTTAGAATAATTAAGAAAGTACATATAACTTTGAAAAAGCCATATTGGTACTTGCCTGGGTTCGAACCTGCAACCTTATCAAAATCTGTAATTCTATACACAGTTATTAGTTCTTGATTTTAATCGAATTTCCTAGTTGCCAAAAATAGCGTTTTATTGGATAGTAATTACAGTAACTTATAGAAACCGATCACGATATCTATACATTAAGATCTAATGTAATTACAAAATTTATATTTGGCGTATCTGGTTTAATGGCGGCTTTGTGTGCCAAATTTATATAATTTATCATTTTGTAAAACTAGATTAGATTTTGATGTTCCTTCTTCATTTTTGTTTTGATGTTTGGGTTCGTTTAAATCAGTCTTAATTTTTTTTTACAAAAGTTTTTGTGTTTTTGCCTGTCTTTTTTTTTTTTTTTTTTTTTTTTTTTTTTTTTTTTTTCCATTTATTTGCTAAATAGCGATAGGTTTTATTTTATTTACAATTCAATACTTAAATCTAATACAAGAACAAACAAAGACTAAAATTAAATCTTATATAGATAAATAAAACTAACACGCGTCAAAATACTCATCGTCATCCTTGTCAATGGCGGGAAAGGTGCCCAGAAGGCTGGCAGCATTGCCACGTTGAATGGCTATGCCGATTCTCTGTGCAAGGAACAAACCAGCTCTCTGATCACGAGTAGAGTCTACCAAACGTTTTGACAGTTCTTTAAAAAGATTTCGTGCACTCGGACCCCATGACCCGAGCGTTTCAACCCCAAACGGCTCGAAAATATAATTACCCATTAGGTTATTATACTTTCGCCGTTTAAGGGTCTCCGCTGCTCCAGCAGCAGCGCCAGGAGAGGCCGCCGAACTTAGAACGTGGGATGGCGCAAGGGTGTCGACGCACGTTGCGTCCCACACCAAAGGCCGACCCAATTTCCAAGGCAACAATGACATACCGTCAGGTCTCTTACCATCACTGCGCACCAAACCATTGGGTTCCAAAACAGCTGGTACACCGGCAATGACAAGAGCACGACGGATAATGTCATTAATATTTGCGTGACGGGATATACGTCCTGCGCTCCTGCTGCAGGACAAGCCATGGTGACCGAGGCAATCGACTGTTTCACCGCATTGACACCGATGACATGCGACACAAGGTATACCTAAACGTAAACTGATGGCGAGCCGGAAAGTATTGTCATCCAAAATCGTACCAAGAGTGGTTGACGGAAGTGCCTGTAACCAGAGGCCCGATTCCCATTCTCCCACAGCCAGGAGACGCGCGCGCTCTGCAGTGTTGATTGACGTATTAATTAATTCTTTCCGTATCAAACTGCAAAGCGGCTCGTCCCACTGCCTCTGAGAAGAACGTTGCTCGGGTAGACCTGTGCCCGGGCAGGACAATTCCCAACTATTTACTGCCTCAGTCATGCACAGAATCTGAAAATCAACCAGAGAAGACCCTAAGATTTGCCTGGTTAATTTTTCAGTGCTGTGGACCGAAGACAAAAATGCTGGTAAGCCTAGACTGGAAACTTTACGTACACCAAGCCCACCAAATCGGATCGGCAGCGTGGCTTGGGTCCAAGCTCGGTCATCCAACGTTACGTTAAAAATGGACGTTAACGTGGACCGAATAATTTTATCGACTTTTTCCAAAAGCGGCAAATGTTTCCACAATCGTGAAGAACGAAGAAAATATGTAAATTTTGGACCAAAACAACAAAAACGAATTAAAGTAATAGCAGAATGTAAAGAGATTTTGAAAAGTCTGTTCGAAATTGATTGAAAATTTTCAATTTTATCATCTATAAAATTTTCATATGATTCTTCTAAAATTGGGGACCCTAGAAGGCGAAGAGAGGAGTTATTGACTATGTTAATTTCAGGGGCTATTGTTTGGATTTTTTGTAAAGCTAATTTTTTATCTAAATGTGTATCTGGAATATATATTTCACACTTACTTGTGTTTAAATCAAGACCAATTTTTTGTAAATTTGTTTTAAGGGATATATAATCATCTGCTACAGTGTTGACATCGCCTCCTAGAGTTCCGTCATCCAGATACCAAATATTAAATTTTGATTTCAATTCCTTAATAATGGGATGGATGGCTAAACTGAATATGACCGGCCCGAGAGGATCTCCTTGTTGGCAACCTACAGCCGAATTTAAAACATTGTCTTTATAGACTAATTTTGAAGGGTTTCGGTAGCATTGCCAAAGGAAACTGTAAATTTTGGGGGTTTCACTTTTGACTTCTGCCAACAAGGTGTCTCTGTTCACTGAGTTGAACGCATTTTTTATGTCTTTTACTATTTTGGAATTAATATTGAATCTCCCCTATACCAGTAAATTTTACGTATTGTTCTTGTCGACAAAATACATTATGTTTCTGCGTGATCAATTTTACATTGAAGAAAGGCTAATCCATTGAGAGTAATTAAAACAGAAAAATAACCGGGTCCGTGTAAATTTAAAATTTCTCCTTTCATTAATCATCTTGAGGCCGAAAGCCGACAAAGCCGAGGCCGGTGCCGACATCGTATAACAAACGATACGGTTTTAGTGCCGTCCCTTTCTAACCTGAGAAGAAAGAAAGAGCCTCCTCATAATTCAACGTCGATGCTCATGTTTAGGACACGAACCATATTTTCTAAACAAAAGTTTTGGGTGTTGGTTATTTCCTCATTTTTTACATCACATTATTTGGTGAACTTTATAAGCAATATTGATAAAAAAATTGTTGTTAAAAAATCGAGCATATTATGAGAACCTGGCCTTTTTAATAAAAACTACAATAAGAAGTTACAACCAGAACAAAATAATATGTGCAATGAAACACGGACCTAAAGTATCACAGGCGTCATCAAAATTACGAGCATCATAATTATAAAGCTTAATACTTTCCTTCATTCTCTCTTGTCTTTATTTCATACGATACCGTAAAGATTTACCACTTTTAAATAACGTCCATAAACTAACAATGGATTAAAACAGAAGCAAAGATAAGAACAAAAAAAGGCTACTTAGTTCAAGTAAATTATAAAGCACTTAAATCCACACTTTGCTCGTGAGCAGAAATGAGCAAGTATTGTACACTCATTAAAAAATTTTCAAAGGAAAAGCGGCAATGAAATAAAAACAATATTATTAAAAGGTCCGTAAGTTATACTTTATAAATGGCCGTTTCCGTTACAGAGTCGCAAATTTTTTTGTGTGAAATTTTAATGGGAAGTACAGTCATGGATAGTGTGTGAATTTATTTCCCTGTCGATCTCGGCTTAAAAGGGAAATTGTATTGGTGCAATTTATACTATCAAGATCCATTGATGAAATACTCCCTGGTTAAAAAACCTTATTTAAAAAAAAAATCCTACCAAATTTTACAACATAAATTATAATTAAATAACATTACATAATTATGTATTTTAATCACAATTAAATTCGTACACTGCCAAAAATAAAAACAATCAGTTGTTTTATTCATCGAAGTCTGGCTAAATTCAATGTATACAGTAGGTGTGCCTATTCACGTAATACTTCATCGAAACAGAAAAATATAGTTTTAAATAGGAGTCAGCAGATTTCCCATGCGGGAAGACGCGAGACAAAATCTGGCGTAAGTTTTATTCTCCTTGACAGAAACTTGCCAGTAGAGCCTTTTTAGTTGAACGACGAAACAGAATTCGGTACGCGAAGCGGAATTTCTAGTAATATCTTCAAAAGTTAACGCTTCGCTCGCGGCTCGAGGTACCAGCCTGAAGACTGTCGAATAGCTGTTCACAAATAAAATGTACTGAAAACGTACTGAAAAAACAAAGTTAAATGAAGTTTTAAAGTGGTTTTCCTATGAAAATATAAGCAGACTTAACCGTCTATATTATACGTTGCCAGTCCATTGTCATAAATTATCAAGTCCAATTAAAGGACATTGTAGGCTGTAATTGTAGTGTTCATAACTGATGTCCCAGTAAATCACACGTATGGACTGTCGCGCGGAATTAACGCCAGTAAAAGTTGAATTATCTATGCCGATCTAGCACTTACATATGTATGAGTAATTTGAGTACAATATCGGTGTAAATGTTATTTTAGTTTATGTTTATTATAGCCACGTTTTTGAGTAAAATACTCTAATCTTTTGCACTTGTTTACCATACTTAATATACACTTTTTCTGTTAGGGAGTTAATAAAATTGATGCCTGTCTACTCAGTGTGCACAAATCCTTGAAAGAAAAGTAAAATCTATAAATCTGCTATCAAGGAACATGCTTAGGTATTCTTGGGAACCCAAGTGGTTTATTTAATGGTGCACTCAAGCGATGGACTACTAAGTAGCCTGCTTACTGCCCCACTTAAGCTCAACGCGCTTATGCTTAAGTATTTCAAGTCTACAAACGTTTGCAAAAAATCTTGAGTACATACTATCCTAATGTTAGGTCCTAAATATATAGCATGATATAAAAAAATTGATGCCGTAGAGTATGTTCTGAATGAAGCTTAAGTAATTTTAGTACCTGAATATAATTATTTACCTTAAACTATTGTGCGTCAATTATACTATTTATTTAAAACAATCTCTTGTGATTTGATCATCATCATCATATCAGCCTGTTGCAGTACACTGCTGGACATAGGCCTCCCCCAAGGAGCGCCACAACGCACGATCTCCCGCTCTTTGCATCCAGTCATTGCCAGCTGCCTTCTTCAGGTCATCGGTCCATCTAGCCGGGGGGCGTCCTACACTACGTTTGCCTAAGCGTGGTCTCCGTTCGATTCCATGCGAATTGATACCGGTAGTAAATGGTTATGTATATTCCATAGAACATCATCCAAAAAGTTGACAAGACCTACAAATATATTCACCAAAAATCAAGCTTATATTTAAAACAGCTACTTCACGAACGGAAACAATCTGAGCCGAGCGCCCGTTTCCTATACACGGCAGCAAAAGTCCACTATTAAAAGAACACTAGACAGTTTTAATTATGCAAAATCATCGATGTACGCTCACCTATTCGGGTCAGGCGGTGCGGACGCTGGCAGTTTTAAAAATGAAACAATGGACGGGAAATGAAGACCAGCCATGGTACGTATGTTGGAATGAAATAGTATTGTTAAGGGCGCTACAGACGGAAGTGTACCGCGTGTTGCACTTTTGTATTGGTTTAGAATAGCGTTTGAATCGATGAGCGTGGAAATGGGTTTTATATTTCGAAGTGGATTAAGTGAAATGTATTCAGTTGTGCTGTAATGAACAGTCGATTTCAATGGCCGGAACATGACGTGTGGCGTGCTCTGTTTGGTAAAGCGAAACTGATTCAAACGTCAGCTAGTTGGTTCGTCCTAACAATGTTTTGGGAATTATTTGAATTGATACAGCTAGTATATAAATAGTATATAATTATGTAAATATGTAACAAAGTGTAACTATTTATAGCAAAAGGACGTTTTACCTTGGATATTTGTTTTTTTGGCTGACAAAAAAAGAACGTTATTAATCTAGGATAGATTGACTTAGGTAAAACCGTGGTACTAATAAAAAGAAATCAAGTAAAAAAAAACTTATAGAAAGTAATCAATCTTTACTTTATCAAACCACTGACCAACAAAAGACCGATGGTGATGTCAAATCCGTCTCTTTTATCTAGGATCAACGGCGCGGATATCGCCAAATCTCTATCAGCTCATGTGTAAGCCCTCTTATTACGATCTACCTTTATTACACGTCATGTTTTAGCTGACCTAATCGGCTCGATTAACGACTAGCATTACTTCATACGATACTTACTTACCTTACTTACTTTATACAGTACTGTTATAATACTGAAGTACAGAGTAATGGAAATATCTAGATTTATTTATATTCCAACTGTTTTCTTTAGTAATATAAAACTGGGAAAATAATACCTTATCCCTTATTCTAGGCATTAAACTATATGTGCACCAAATTTCATAAAAATCGCATGAGTAGTTTTGGTGTGACGAGGTTGCAAACACACAAATTTGAAAACGATTGAATTTATTCTTACAAAAATAATAAACTGTCATTAACTCTGTGTGTTTAGAATAGTATATAAGGTGCTATAAAAACATCTGCCACGGCTTTAATGGGAGGTAGTATTGTGTTTATAGATTACAATAGTATAGATAAATTATTGATTATTTATCATATTTTTTTTCATACAAAAAAAATAACGTATAAATTTGAATTGATTTATTAGTATAAAACCATCCCGTGTCCTAAGCTGTTGTCGCTCCGCACCGAATTCACGTAACTTGTGAACCACGTTACGCAGAATAGAGTCAATGTTAATTTAACAATTTTATTTTCTAAAATTTAATTAACTGCTCCGGGGTACGAAAGTTCTTCACTATTGTAATCTATAAACACAATACTACCTCCCATTAAAGCCGTGGCAGATATTTTTATAGCACCTTATATACCTACATATGTATTAATAACTGATGACTGTCATACCACGATATTGCATTTGAATCACGTATCAGATAATTAATAGTGCTTGCATGTAATCTACTAGGCCTGTCAATTGTCATTACTTATGCAGTTGCAATTGATACCAACACGACACGTATACACGGCTCTATTAAAATACGGATTTAATGTCTGGTAGGTAGTTTGTAGATACAAATTGTTGGTTAATCATTTATGTAGCAATTTTATTATATGTAAGTTTTTGTGGATTTTTATGCAGTTCATCACATACGAGTAGCAGATCTGACATAATTTGGAAAATATTTTTTCATGGCATAGATATTTAAGATACTAGCTGACCCGGCAGACTTTGTACTGCCTTAATCGATAAAATAAAAGCCTAAACCTTTGCATTTTTTTTTTTTTATTTAATTCCGAGCATTTTCATATTTATTCACCTTTTAAACCTGTTCTGGACTTCCACAAATAATTCAATACCAAAATTAGCCAAATCGGTCCAGCCGTTCTCGAGTTTTAGCGAGACTAACGAACAGCAATTCATTTTTTATTATAAGATGTAAGATAAGATGTATTTTATGTTTGAGTACTGCTGATAAATGATTTAATTCTGTGTATAAGGATGTAATAATCATAATTTATTTGATACATTTGGGCAATGCGTCACCAAGAAAAAGCTAATATATATTAGGAAGGTAAAGAAATACAATTACACTTGAATTTCCGACTCCATCCAGGCAAAGTCAAAGGTAAAAGCTAGTGTATTAATTGTACCACCTCTGTCTGTGTATCTTGCGTATCCGTAGATTGGAAATTCTTTCCGCGGCCTCCGTTTGATGCGTGCCTTTGAAAACCAATTCAACTCGATTCTGTTTCTTGTTTTCTGTAAAAGTATTTTTGGGTGGCTGGCGGTTACAGGAGTGTAATAAAGTTATGCTGTGATTTGATGGGAACGTACAGGATAAAGTTAAAGCTTCTTGTTTATTTTATGTAAGAGCTACTAGGTTAACAATAGGATAGAAATCGGTCCGAATTATGCTAGGATTAACTTTAATTATTTTGAGTAACATTTTCCTACATTAATTACAATTTAAATAAAAATTGAAGACAACATAAATTCCATTATCATTAAAACGAAACACTTTACATAATTCCAAAAAGATACTTTTAACAGTACTACGAAAATAATAAAACTCTTAATGGAATGCAAATTAGATAAGCGCTGAATCCTTACTAATTCAAACACAAATACAAAAATGGATGTTATACATTGCGTTGTATATTCGTTCGCCCATTTCTCGGTTCGTGTCAGACGCGACATGTAACATGATTTACTTTAATAAGAAATATGATCGCTACAGCTATGGAGTGTGAGTATATCACGTTCGTGAGTACGTTTTTATGAACACATCTGTCGTCGTATGTCTAGTTATAGTGTGACTAGCACTGTTTGTTATTATGTTACGTTTATATATATTGCGCCTAGCTTTCACTTAAAGAGTAAATAGTATATAGGCCATATATCTATCTACATTTTATTAAAAGTGTAAGAGGCAAGATATAGCCCTATGAACCAGCCTATATCCAAATCTTTCACTGGTTTGTAGTTTTTAACCGGCTTCAAAAAAGGAGCAGGTACTCAATTCGACTGTATATTTTTTTTATGTTTGTTACCACAGAACTTTCGACTACATGAACCGATTTTGGTGATTCTATTTTTATTTAAAAGCTGGTGCTTCCCATTGCAACCATATAAGACTTATTTTAAAGTCTTTTTTTTTTATTATTTGATGAAATATACATACAAATGTTTAGTTGGTATTCTTCACTGAGTAAATAAGAGAGAGAGAGAACATAAGCTGCAAGTTAAGTTTGTGTGTACCAAATAGCATTAGCGCTGTAACGTCAATCTTCACTAGTTGGGAAGGCAGTGTAAGAAAAAGAAGAAGTAATGGAATGAAAGCGTAGTAAATACAGGAACTTTTGAGCATATAGTAAAAAAAAACTTTTACCCTTTCAAGATTATATCCTAGTTCTGTTTTCCTTTTAGTTTAGAGATGTTAAAACATAAATTAAAATTTAAAAAGACATGGCTATGTTAACTCTCTTTCATTTATCATAATTTTATTTTTTCTTTTAAGTAGTGAATTAATTCATATCACCGCTTCCTGTTACATATTAATGTAATGTGCTCAAACACGGCCATTTTAGGATTTGTTGGCAAGAGCCTCTTTCATTATGAAGTCTATAAAACCTTTTTTGTTTTAGTATCAAGTTATTTTATATGTCAACTGTTCAAGTACGTGTGTTAACTAAATAAACTTAAGTTTTGTAAAAGGAAATAAAACTGTTTTAAACAACAAATAGTAATTTGAAATACGAAATCCCAAAAATATACATATTTAAAACTATGTACAATTTTTTTTCTTGGGAATACGTGTAGCTAACTAAAAACAAGTGTTTATTTTTCAAGAGATAGAATCAAACGAAACAGCATCTTATTAAAATTCCGCATAGAAAAAAATACAAAAAATTAAAATTCACAAATCCAAAACCCAAAAAAGTAGCACCGTACAGCGTGGAACTAAGAGGCGTGTATTAAAACGGTACGAACGTCCCCCAGATAAGATCCCCTACGTACTCCGAAGTTAATCATGAACCTCGGTGCCTATTTACATAATGTTTCCTTTATCCGCCAACTTGTTCTCGAGATCGAAAAGTTTCAGACGCACCGAGCGACGCTTAGGCTCGCACTCCAGCAAATCGGAGATGAGCGGAGCGGAGATGAGAAGAAGTGTTTATAGCAAGAGCTTATCCACAGAAGCTGTGCGAAAGAGTACCGACTGGCTAGACTCGAGCAGATATGTCTGCTACTTGCTGTGATTAGATTCGAATGACAGTTTTGTGCAATCTGACACACAGGGTACCAGGCTCACAGCACACCGCACACATGTCTGCTTCAACGCGCCAGAAAAATATGATACATCTCCGCTCAGTGGTCTCCACCAAAGCTGAGCGGAGAGGAAATAAGTGAATAAAGAAATTCAATAAATAAATGCGGCGAACTATTATCTTAGTTATTTAAAACACGTCTCTGCGTCGCACGTCTCACCTCCTGGTGTCATCTCATCTCATCCGCAAGTGGAGTCCGCCCTTAATATGAAAATCTGCGATACTGTACCGAGACGAATTAAAATATTGTACGCTGTTAATGAGGTTAGATGTTTCTGAATTTCTATGAGGTATTAGAATATTTGAGAGTTTACGGTTTGTTTTGTTTTTGTAATGGAAGATTTTGCTTAGATTATGTATTGTTTCTTAAATGCTAAAGTTAAGGGATATACGTATTATATACTAGGTGTGCCCCGCGGTTTCACTCGCGTGTATGACAATCCATACACTATCTTTATAAATTATAGCCCATGTGTTATTCCGATGTATAAGCTACATTAGTGTAAAGTTTCATTAAAATCCATTCAGTAGTTTTTGCGTGAAAGAGTAACAAACATCCATACATCCAAACAAACTTTCTCATTTATAATATTAGTAAGGATAGTAAGGATGGTGGTGAATTCTACAGATCCCAATGTTGATGGGTTAAAGGTATCAGTTGAGTGTGTTGTGCGAGTAGGCTATGAGCTTAACTGCTAAACCTATTGTATTTTTGGAAGATACATTACTTATTTTCTTAAAATATTAAGTCAAGTAAGACTTAACAAACGCAACATTATTATTTAGAATTAAGAAAACAAAGATTTGTTATAAACAGAGATTGTTATGAATCCTTACAAGGAAATGCTTTTAACTTGAAATGGTCAGCTTAAGATCCCCAAGTATTTTTCATTGTTAATTTTAGAGTAGGATAAAAGTTTAATTAATTTTCATAATTATTACACCATACTTATATTATGCAATAAAAAACAAATGACACTCGAAAATCATTTTGGACTTCATTTTGTGCTGTAAATGACAGGTGCTATCGCGAGGGTACAACTAAAATAAAAATGTACGGTAGAAATAAAATGCGGCTGTCAATACCGTGACAATCCTTTATGACATGTGTCGGTGCATATTCTGAACAAAATAGGAAACACTGTAGACTGTGGGTGAAATAATGCATATTATTTAAACCAGATTATAGTTTTAGAAAAGGTTTCGCTCAACCTTACCTCGTTTGTATTTCGTCATAATAAATCAATTGTTAGTAACAATTGATTTGTTTCTCTTTGTTCTAGATAAATTTCCCAAATTAAATATAAAAGCCAGAACTTAAAGATACCTTAGATACTTGTGTAAAAAACGGACAAAAATTTTAAAACAACGTCTCGCAGTTTCCACAGCAATAAGAAAAATAACCCAATACAAGAATTTCCAAGGCCAATCCCTTAGCAATTCCCTATCCAAAACGTTCCATAAAAATAGTATGAGCATACGAAATCGTTTAGTAAACAAGAGGACTCCCATAGGGCACAATGAAAAGAACACGTGAAATGAGATGTCTCATAATACAGGGGACGTGTGGCTAGCGTTCTGCTATGTGACGTCATCGCATTAGATGCTCTCTGCTCTGCATTTTCTATTGTTTTAAACTTGTACTATGAAATGTTAGACGTGACGCATGGGGATGACATTTGTAGTTTGTGTTGTTATTAAAATTGTTGCACAATGATGTCATCGTGTTAAATACTACAACGAGAGATCTTCGTTTTCTTTTGTTTTGAGTTTATACTAAAATGTAAAAAACAGGTACCTACCTACTACATACTAAAGGATGTGTTTTTGTTAAAATTTATTTTTAGTTATTGCATTTACTTAATACGCACTAAGTACCAAATACGAAAAATAAAAGAATAAATAAGTTAGCAGTTAATGACCCAATTTTTCTGAGGACAAGAAAAACATCCCATTTCGATTTTTAATGATTTAGTTCTGAAATTAATTTTTGCTACAAATTTCTGTGCTACATGAACAATATAACAGCAAAATAACATAACTATCAGAAGCACAACTAGATTATAAATTGATCAAAACAAAACAAGGACTACTTGAAACGCGATTCACTGACCACTCTACACCCATCATTAAAACAAACAAAACACACATCACGATTCTAATTTTATTCGCACGCCTGGTTCGAATCCGCTCGCAGTAACGGGCACCCTTGGGCCACTCTGCGCTTGACAGATATTAAATTCGCATCCCGCGAAGCCAACCGGCCACAATATATTGCTATATGTATTGTGACGTTCATTCCTTATACATTATGTTTGTATGTAAGATCATGACAACTGATGTTGGCAATTGTTTTGTGCGTATTGTTCCTATGTTTTGAAGGTCAAAGGAGATTGACACGGAACAGGTCCCTTTTGTGGTATCATGAGCCTGATTGGAATAATAACTTAAAAATATTATTTATTTTTTTGTGTACAGGGTAGTTTTTATACAATTTCTTTCACCCTGGGAATAAAGTTAAAGTTAATTAATAATTAAACATTACGTCGACATCCGTTTGATTCAATGTAGTCTGTGGTTTGATTGTTATACAAAAAAAAAGTTGCCAGGTATCAAAGAATTAAATCTTACTTTTCTCTATGAATTAAATAACTAATGATTGAGTAATCGATATCAATTTAAAACGATAAATGAAACAATAAAAAGAAACATTATTTTTATTTAATTTATAGTTTTGATTTGTTTTATTTATTTTGGTACTTATACATAGACTGCTGTTAACTAATTATAAATTTTTTATCATATTTAAACGTCAATTCTACACCATCTATGAGTCTTTTTACTGTGCTGCTATTTTAATTACATAAAGTATACATATTCTCATCTCCATAATGATGTACAGGATAGGTTAGGTAGGTAGTATGCTTACTTAACCATAGAGTAAGGAGGAAATGTCAATGTCAATTTCTTATTATAACCTAGATTTTTACAACAGAAAACGATGATATCTCTTGAACCAGGAAGAATAAATGAAAAATGGTTTCTGATTATGAAAATACTATGTTTTTACTATTATGTAAAATAAAAATCTTCAGGGCACAACGATTTTCCACTGGGACCCAGCTTGCCTTACAAATCGGGCAATCTCCTTTAAGGAACTATTCGATTAATGAAGTCACGTAGTCCCGTAGTAGTGATAATTGGGAAATTTTATTTTGTAATGAATAAAGTTGTAATTATTGGAAGCGTTTATTTCTTAAACAGGTTTTGTAGCTTGTGGAAAAATGAGAATAAAAGATTATAAGTAGTTTTGGGTTGCTTTGTAAAACTGACGTATGTTATATATGTATAATAAATATATAAAATAGAAACAGAGTTTCTAAAAGATTTAGTCAGCTTAAAACCTGTGACTTAAGTATCTACACTAACACTAATTAAAAACTAAAAGTTGTTTAGACTAAACCTTACTTCTAAACCTTTCAAAACTTCAATTGTTTAGGTAGATCAAATAATGGTAAATTCTATTCGTGTGCCCATAAAAATGTTAGTAATATTTTATTAATTGTCAAAAAATACACAAAAACCCGGCAACAATACAGTTTGTACCGTGACAGCGTTCATTGCGAATACATGATGTTTTCGATCACGATAACTGTTATTCTAACGTTTTTGTTACGGATGTATTTGATATTGGTTTATTAATACGCAAAAAGTTTCAGTTAAAAACATGTAAAATTCAGTTGATGGAATAGGGAATGATGTTATAGCTTCCTAGCTTTGCGGAAATAGATTGATGGCAAAAAATATTTTGGTAAGCCTAATACTATAATATTATGTATAATTATATAATGTATTATATGAGGCTAAGAAAAAAATTCAAAATAAGAAATACATATATAGACTTTTATAGTTACAACCCTCTTAGAATCTCTCTAAAAACCAGTTAGTTAATTATCATAATATACAGGGTGTTAAAAAAGCTCTGTCCGACCCGAAAGGGTGATAATAAGGTTCACAATCACATGCCCAAATAAAATATCAAACTTAGAAATTTCTTGATAGAAACCATAATAATAAATTTTGAAATAACCATTTTTTGCTACGAAATTCCCTTAATTTGAGATTTAAACAAAAACTACTACACCAATTTCGTCAGTATTTTTGGGGGCCTTTTGTTTGGTAATTAGGTAGCATCTGTGACGACGCCGACTCTCTCTATCTCTCGACTTTTGAGATTTTTTTTTCTTTTTATTCACATTTTTGTAATCAGATATTGATACCTAACAACACCTTCGCGGATCGGACAGGGTTTTCTTAACACCCTGTATAAGACTAATTTTGACATAATACTTATACTCAGGTTCTTTACGTCTGACAAAAATATCCAAACATTCTCATTTAACAATGACGCATCAAGTAACTGTACTGCGACCGTCCTTTGAAACAAAAGCACAACGTTCTCATCGAATAAATAAAAAGACGTTATTGAACTATCGCAATGAAAGAAGAAATGTAACGATACCCAATCCACATAGCTGGCGACAAAAATCAGAAATTATACGTTTCATCAGATACAATAAATACTGGTCCGTGCCGGTCGGAGTTAAACGTTATCCAGACGCTTACACAGAATATAATAAAAGCGAGACAGAATAGTTGCAAAGATATTTTAGCCCTCTTTTTTATACAATTTAACCTTATAGAGTCTGGAAGAAGAGTCAGTTTTGGCGCAATAAAGAAGACCAAATTAATGATGTTGGACTAAAACATCACTTTTTTATAAGTAATTTTGTGTACACTAAATAGTATGTTGTCAAATGCATGACAAAGCACTTCAAATTGAAATTCGTTATACTTGTACCCAATCCAATTTTTTTGAAACACTGCAGCACTTTTCGTCAATATCACACACAGACGAAAAACCAGTCAAACAAAATCGCCACAACTCCTGGCTCGGTCCACTCAACTCACCCTAAGTAATCCCCCCCCCCGTGGAGGGGCGATTACCCCTTTATTACTCCCTGGTGCGCGCCCTAATGCATGACACTATTACGCAGCGCCAACTAATGCCCATGTAATTTTATAAACATATTATTGTTGTTTACTTCAATTAATGTGGACTTCGATTGGGAAGTATCGGAAGTCATTCAATATAATGTCTCAACATAAAAATTTTGGCCAGCAGTAAGCTAGAGCGCAGTGCCCTCTATTTCTCAACATCTGTCGAGGAATTAAATACTGATCATTAATAATTTTTTTTAGTCAACCAATGTGACTCTAATACCCAATGCCTTGTTTACGTTTAATTCTTTTTTAAGAGCTAATGCATTTAGACTACTCAAGTTCTTAATTGCAATAAATTTTACAATTGAAAAGTCTGACACCTAAATCTGCAGCTAATATCTTCCTATAGGAATAACCGCCTTGAAACATCCACTCTCTTACAAGACAAGTAATCTCATTCATTACCTATATTCTTCAAGCAATTCATTCACGAACATATTGTAACAAATTAAATTCTCAATTTTGAAGTAATCGTTATTCTCAATTTACTGCGTACTCTCGTCGCCTTCAGCGCGGCGTCAATTTGACGGGTGAACTACGTAAATGGCTCGCAAGTAGATTGCGTGTCGATGTGAGCCGTAAGTGGGAGGACGATAGGGCAATGTGTACCATGTGAGATGCGAAGCCTATATTTGAACACCATTTTTGTATGAGAAGGAGAAGTAGTTGACTTTATGAAATTCCTTTATTTGATTAAGTCGGAAGGTTGGAGGGGGAAAGAAACTTGTATGGTAATGTCAAATTAATTTAATATAATTTTGTACAATGTATTTTTTTAAATATCTTCTTTTTTTTAAATAAATACATTCTAAAAATAGAAGCTTATATTTGTTTCCCAAATTTTTATTTCTCAAAACTAATATCACTTCTAGTACTCAAAGTCACCGACTAACGCAAAATATAAAAAGTATTTAGCATCCAACAAAATTAAACTTTTCCACTCAAAAATAATTAAAATATCTCAGCGACACAACAAAATTTAATAAATCCGTCGCCGTAACGAAGTAGAGCAGTTATCATAGCGGAATATCCACTGGAATTCAAGATGGCGGTCTTGTCTGAGTTCAGGTGTCATCCTACAATGAACCCGGTTCAAGTGGGTCGCCAGAATTTAAGGCATCTTGGAATTTCACGAGCACGCCGATGTACGATGGAATGGAAGCGTGAACATAATTAAATATTTATGAAAATTTACGAACTCTTGTTTTTTTTGTTGTTGCTCTCTTTTAGTTTTTTGCGCTTAATGAAATTATGAGGATTCTAGTAATGTGAAGTTGGGTAGAGTATTTTCCTTTACTGTTGTGAGTTTTTAATGACATGCTTTTTTGCTTCATTTCTGGGCTACAGAATTTTATCTTGTATTGGAAGCATATTAACTGCACTTTTATTAAAAAAGAGTGAACCACCAGTTTGTTACATACTAAAGTGCCAACTAAAACGATCAACTACACCTAACTTCCCAAACCTCCTCTTTTATAACAAGACAAAAGTGCTCAAAGCAAATTCAATTTACAATTTACTTTGGACAGTAAAACTTGAGGCCGTCTCCAGTACAGCTTCGTATCCTGTGCCAGAGCAAATACTATCTGGTATGATGATAAGTGGATTGGACTTCCATATTGTAGCAGTTTCAAATTTAAACAGTGTGACTTGAATCCGAACTACCTTTTATTGTTTACTTTAATTCACTGATAGTCGCTCTACAATTTGTGGTGTTTGCATGTGGTTTATTGAGTTCAATTGATGTATGTTAGTTTTTGTGTGTAAGTAGATATGATTTTAATGTGAATTTTAATGTACAAATATTTTTTAAAATAACTAGCAAGTAGTAAATAGAAATCAATAGAAACCTGCAGTGGAACAATTCTGGCTCTTAATAAAATAAAATAACACTAAAACCCATAAAAGAATATAATAATGTAACACTTAAGCGGACGTTGACCTTTAAAGTATTTAATAATGCACAGCTAACCTACGTTTGAAATAAATTCAGGGATTTTATTAAAATTTTCATCGGTACGTTTTCAGGTCGAGATTAAAATTAAATGAGAAAATCTTAAATGAAAAGGAGGATTTATTTATTTATTTATTTATAAGGAGGATTAATGAAATTAAACATGTTTTCAATAACGAGGAGGTTTGTGAAGAACCACGAATTTACATTCATAAATATTGTAGAGTTGGCGGTTTTTAGGATTGACTCGTTTTATTTAGAAGTTGATAAATTTTTATACCTTATTTTTAGGTCATGTATCTCCGGAAATGATTAATTTCGAAGAATGTTTTTACCCTCGATAGGGTATAGAAGTGGTCCCATATAAAAATGTAAGTCGGTTTTTTCACATATATGTGTCTGTGTCATCAATCATTTAAAGTTTATAATTTCCTGTCATTTTATATCTAAAACCTAACTCCCTTGTTATTATCCAATCCAAACAAGATGCCGATGCGCTCACGTGGAATATTTGAATTAGCTGTTCAGTACACGCGGCGAATGTGATGCGAAACTTTTAATAGTGTAGTCAAACTTAATAATATATTACAAACAAAGTGCCGTGCACATTAGTATTCAACGAACGAAGTCGCTTCTGTAAGTGTATCATGACTACACGAGTTTTTCTTTTGGTTATTTATTTATACTTTTGGGTATTTTTTGTGGAAATGTGTTGAGATAGGTTTGTGATAAAAATATGAAGTAATTTTTGTATTTCTTTGCGAAGGTGTAGATTGAAGGCTGTGTACAGTAAATGTGGTTTGACAGTGTAATATTGCTATTTATTTTCCGCCATAATCGTCCCGGTCTAAAGCAATGTCCCCTTTCTTCTTCCATTGGTCACGGTCTTGGTACATGTTTTATAATATAATGGAAAACAAAATTAAATGTTGTAGTAATGTGATTCTGTATATATTGTTACACAATTACTTAAAAATTAATTACATACGATTAGGTACTAAACATCTATATTTTTTAAGTCAAACTTCAACAAGCACATATTTTTACATTACGACAATTTAAAAGCCCAAAAATACAACAGTATACAACACAACACACCATTGTTCCTCACTACCCCATCCTCCAAGACCGCTCAGATCGCTCTCGAGCCAAGGGCCATCATCCTCCCTAATTGTGGCCGTCAGGAATACCTGGGCCACTCGACCGTCGATAAGTGACGTCATTAATAGACGACAATTATAGCCCAATTATAACGTGGGGTTTTAATGAGCTATTATTTTATAAGTGGTTCTGGTGGTGGTATTTTTTGAAAGTTTTGTGATTTGGGATTTGTGACTGGTTAGTGTGTAATATTCAGTTTTATCAGTATCGTGATGTTAATAAGATTTTCGAGTTATGAAACTGAATGAAAATAAAATATTGTTTGAAATTTTGTTTTATGTGTTTTTTTAATGTTAGTTTTCTTGGACATTAGTTGTATTGAAGGAAAACCCTTTGAGAAAAGTAAGATGTAAAATTGGAACAAGAAATTGCCCAACCGCATGTGAGAAAGCGTGGTGAGAAAATAATAATAAAATTTTACGTTAACATGTATTGTGTCAAATAAAAGCGATAGTTTTCTCCGTAAACTTTTATTGATCATTTCAAACTTCAGAATTGCAGCATACAATGAAGGAATATATCACAACTCTAATACATGTTATTTCCAAGAACAAACTACTTGCAGACCAGATCCATCATAGAAAATCCATCGATAGAAAACTTTATACGGCACAACTTACATTGAAGAGTTTTATGTTTCTTTAGATTTTTGTTTCTTTATAACCGAGCCTTGTATCTTAAAGTGTTGTAAAAAACTAAAAGTACTTACAAGTTGGAAGTTTTTACGCGACAAAGTTTACATTGTATTGTCAGACCTTTTGAATGTGATATCATTTCTGAGTTTTAAGGGCGCCCTTTGTTAAATGATTCCGGATTTATTTATGGTCCCGTTTTACTGTAAAATACGTTTGTAGCTTTCACTCTTTGACATTACAAATGTATCATAAAAAGTCTGAGCTTATTAACTTTTCAGCATGATAAAAAAGAGTGACTAGTTATAATATATATTATTATTTTGCAATTTTGACTGGAATAAGCAGTACAATAAGCAAGCGTTTTCACTCCCACGTTTTGACATTTAACATAAATTCACACATACACAAGATATGGAAAGGTCATAATTTGTAGCATGTATTTTTGGATGTAATTTTTTTTGTGCAGTTAATTAATAATTATAACTTGAGCGTAAATATACTGGCTATTTATTTTAGAAATTTCTTTTCGCAGCCTTGTGAAATTAGACTGCAAGACATTTTTTTTATTTAATGCAATTTTTTACGTACCCAAATTTTTATTTAGACTTTTACTAAATACAGATCCTATCTACCCAGTAACTCAAGGTCATCCATCTTACCCAACCCTTTGTTTCCTTGAAACTAATTGCTCGGCCATTTGTTTGCGATCTAGTGTCGGTAATTACCGAAGTAATTACGTCCTTTGTAACAGGCTGTGTACTGCACTTTAATTATTGAATGACGCTGTTGAATGCCCCCTCTTTGTAGGACATGCTCTCAAATTCTCGCTGTGTTAAAGGAGATGGAATATATTATACGGAGAATCGGGCTTTTGTGTCTCGTGTTCCCTAGTAACTGTCTCATTGTTCAGTTAGGACTTGTTCTCATAAAGAGCAATTACATATACAATACTATACATACATTGATTTCATCATTTCTTAAGACAAAAAAAAAAATCTTTTTTTTTCTTTATTAGAGGAAAGCACAGACTTAGATTTTGTGTTAATGACTCAAAGAATGGTTCTATACCAACTTTTAAGCTGGTGATACAGCATTTGTTTATTTAAAACAGGCACATTTTGAAGGATATATCAACTGATTTTGCCCCTTCACTGTTTTCTTAGTGCTTTGGCCGCATCGAATAAAATATGATGTGAACACGCAAATTTTACCTACCACATAACCATAACCTAAGTATAACCTTATTCCCTTTGTTAACGTACATTCATAACAAACGTTAATAAAAATCACGTTATTATAAATAAAAAAATCCATCAATTCAACCTTCCACAAATCTATCAAATTGATTGTATTGACTTGACGCTGATTGAAATGAAAGGAAAACAAAGCGTCCAACGATACTCGTCTGTTGTAATAGTCAAATGAGTTGCCAATATATACATATGTATGTATGTATGTGCCTAACATACATAGTGTATCTAACATACACAAGTGAAATGTATGCCGCCTGTGTTTCGGTTACGACATGCTAATGAAGTAGCGATCTGTCATTACAAGCAATGTTTGTAAAGGTTCAGAATTCACTTGTCAATTTGAGACTGGCTGATGATGGATATTTAGGTTATGTGCAGAGGCTGTGATAATTAGAATATGGCTTATTCAGACGTTAATGCAAACAATCCTAGTAATATAAGCTAGTAACGGTATCACTTATAGCCTTTATTTTCTCTTTACAGTAGCCATTTCAGGCTATTCCAAGTATGATTCACAATGAAAAAAAGTAAATTAAATGGTATAAATTTCTAAATAAATGTAAAAGGCAATTGATTTAGATAAAACCCCAATAAAGTAGCAACAAAATTAAATGTTAAAACTGTTTCTCAATTTTGTCTTCAGTGTTATGGTGACAAATAAAAGACATGAGTACAAGGACAGAGTAGGAAGATAAGACAAACCAATAATGCATCTATCCTTGTTCATACCTCAAAATGTAGCCAAAGACTGATTTACGATAACACAGATTCCATAACGTGTATTCCAATAAATCTTGATACGAGCGCCGACGACAGCCAATAAATATGGGACGCGAATTGCCCTCAGTTGGAAAATAAATAAGACACAGCGTGTCTGTGGTTACCGATCCGATGTAGAGTTATTTTAATGACTGGCCGTTAAGGAAGGCCACCGAGATTGCTGTTCAAAATTTGAGGGTTAAATTTTGAATTTTGGAACATTCCAATTTAGAAATCTATTTTTTGTTGTGTGCCGAATGTTGATTACCCCTACCAATTTCATCTTTTATACTATTGCATGTGTGAGACAGGAGTCAAAAACCTTTTAGTAAAATTTTGAAAGACATCTTAAAAAATGTGGGATAAATAAACAAAAAGTAAATTGTGAATTACTCGTTTAAAAGTAAGTCAGCAAATATCCTACCATACAACGCATGTTTATGCCGCTGGGGTATTGTAAACTTTTTATTGTAATGTCATTGTAGTAAACGTTAGCGATGGGTCGTTGAAGGTTTTTCCGTCAACGAAACGTTAACGTTGATTTGCGTTTGTCAACTAGTTGATCAACTAGTTAATTTCGTCAACGAGTTAACGTGTTACGATTGTCAACTTGCATGAACGATAAACGCCTAAACGCTCTTATTAACTTATGCTGTTGTAATGTTAATTAAGCGAACAATTTGATGCCCTTTTTTTAAAAAATTTTTTGTTTTTTTTTACTATTAATCTTGATTTACATAAGTAATTTTATGTACATTCGTAATTTTTTTTATTTTATTCATAACCCTTGAACCTGTCTTCAGGCAAATTTACGTTCAGGAAGTTTTAGAGTTCAAATTATTGTGACTATCGTGTCGTAGCGGGACTTTTTTTGTCAAAGAAATACAATTTACGTACGTTGAAAATAACAAAATGTTGGGTTAAGTTTCTCGTTTCGTCAAACGAGTTGAAGTCGTAAACGTCGTTGTCTAGTAACTCGTTGACGAATTCAACGAGTTGATTTGTTCACGGTCAACGTTAACCCCGTTGAAGAGACATCAACGTTGATTCAACTAGTTCGTTGATTCAACGCCCATCGCTAGTAAACGTTCTAGATCTGCTCTATCTCGTTCATGTTAAAAAATTTAGCCCATGTTGCTATTGCAGTACATTTACTTCATATTTGACGAAGGTTGAAATAGCAAGCAAACTAAAAACATTTTTTGTATAAAAGCATCTTGTGGCAGATGTTTCTAATCTTAAATCTTGAATGAAAATTACTTATATACAATTATTTCATGTAACAAATGAAAAAACGAACCTAAATCAGGAATCCACATTAATTTAAAACCAGGTACGCAAATCAGACTACAATAGCTTCACAAAAAGTTCCATATAAATCTCGCAATTCGCAATCGAGAACATTCCGTTGGCTTCCCAAAAATCCTACTAATTTGCAATAACAACCACAGAAAAACATTAATCTCCATCCATCTCGTAACTTTTTGCGAACCACTGGGGGTTGAAGAAAATTTTCAATTATCGCCATTCTCCAAACCCCCGACCAGGTCGGCAAGTCACACAGGATTTTATTCCCATCTGAATTAAAGCACAAATGGAATCCCATTTTATAATTTTCTCCGATTTGCAGATAGCAGGTCCCTTCGTTTTATTGCTTCTGTTATATTATAAGAGTTATGCGAGCTGAGTGGGATTAGGTTTTTGATTGTCTCGTATTTAAGGTATTGGGGAGTCTATTAAGTCTGTTTTTATGGCCCGAACCTGGATATTTATCTTTTTATGACATTGCTAATCAGCTGTCGAGATATAACTTTTGTAATAAGATGAGTCTTTAATTATTACACTGCAGACCTCTTTCCACACATGTTTAAATTTTCATTTTGTCTATGTAGTTACAATATTAATGTGTACTGTTAAGATTGTCCACTAACATAAAAGTTAAAGTTAAAAGCAACATCAAATAGCATTATCTTAAACGACTCTTAAAACTTCTGAAATGATATTACTACAATCCACTTTAGTTTCTTTCGCTAAGAGATCAGCATCAAAACAATCCACTCTTACAATTCCATTTTATTCTCTTCGGAAAAAGTTTCTCCGAGAATTATTCCCAAAATTTATGTTTCGGCCATTTTAACTCTTTGCTTAAAATCTTCATTTGGAGCGGCTGCAAGGCGCTATCTCAGTCCGATCAAACCTTCTGCTGCCAGTGTATATAGAACCTCTTTTTATTTAAAAAAAGTCGTTATTACCGTCTGCGCAAATATTTTGGGTCTCGTTTCGTGATGGACCTCTGTTGCCCTTTGTTTATACTTTATGAATTAGGTTGTTACTCTTTTTGTTCCCTAATTACTTCTAAAGACGTAAAGTTTATAATTTACGAGTTATGGTTTATAACTTCAGTGTTTATAGCGCTCATTCAGTACAAGAAAATGATGAGGTAGAAAGTATGACAGAAAAAAATGTCTTCTTCAAAAATATTTTAGCTTGATATTGTTTTGCTTGTCCTTAATCGAATTATGGCAATAGTCAGACATATCCAAAAAAAAAACTTTTATTAAACAGCCTAAGTCTTCAATGACACAATACAAACAACATACGGACCAGAATACTGTTATGACGATAAAATATAAAATCAAAGTTTTTTATCTATACAGACGAACAAAACCACCAGCACTTAATATATCATAACTTTACCGATCGTATTAATACATTTAAAACCATTCGACAGTTGTGATGTATTAGTTGGAACTGCAGAACGTTTGTCATTGCACCGAAGTTCATAGTAAGCTGCAGTTAATGGTTGAACTTTTGTGTATCTACGATGTTCAAATTTGCCGATTTTCGCTCTGGATAACCTTTATTATTTATGGCTCTATCTTTGAGTGCTAATATTTAATGTATCTTGAATGCAGTTTACTTTTCGTTTTAACCTTCTCGTTGCTTGCTTATTTATGTTTGGAAGTAATATGGATTTAAGCTTCTGGTTTTAGTTAAACTGTTGTGAAATACTTTATTTTTGTCTTCTTGCAATTTGTATAGCGAATTTATGAACAAGTTTTTTTTTAATAACACTGTTTTGACACATAGCATGATATGTAGTTTGATATGCAAAAAGAACCAAGTTCCATAAATCAATATTCAGTCGTTTTTTTTTTATTTAATTCATTTATTTGATATTTTTGGCAATGTAAGTCTTGCGTTTGAAAATAACCCTGTAACTCAATAGCGTGAGTGATCTCTTTGTTCATTTTCTGAATAATCTTCGCCCTTCGGCGTTGATTCGAACCTTTCTTTTTCGGAATGATGTCTGTAATCAGCTGTCACCGAAGGGGTGGCCCAATAACGTGGGTCAGGAATAACCTCACGTCATGATCGAACTCTCAATTGACTTGGACTAATATACAAGATTGGATATTTTTATGGAGCTCTTATTACCTCACAGTAAATGTAAATAACATTCACTCAACATTACTTCAACTTATTAGCTGATGAACAGTCCAAAATCAATTTTTAGGGTTCCGTACCTCAAAAGGAAAAAACGGAACCCTTATTTATAGGATCACTTCGTTGTCCGTCCGTCCGTCTGTCAAGACCGTTTTTCCCAGGAACGCGAGGAGGTATCAAACTGAAATTTATATCTAATACTCAGGTCTACTGTCTCTTAGAGCTGTGAAAAAATCAAACTTCTAAGCCAAAGCAATCAAAAGATAAAGCCGTATATGCTGCAAATTTTCGAAAATCGCACGGGAATCAAAACCTACAGGGTACTTCCCGTGAACTTAGAATCTTGAAATTTGGTACGAAGTAACGTCTTATAGTACAGATAAAGGAAAAATTGCGAAAACCGTAAATTTTTAGTTTCTATAATATAAAATATTTTTTTAAATTTTAAAGTTACTACTTCTTTTCTCATGAACGCGTAGAGGTATTAAATTGAAATTCATATTAAATACTCAAGTCTATAATACCTTTAAGCTGTAACAAAATCAAACTTTTATGTCAACGCAATCACAAGAAATAGATACCTACAGGTTTGTACGGAACCCTCTCGGTGCGCGAGTCCGACTCGCACTTGGCCGGATTTTTTTTATAAATACTTTATCTTAAGGTTCTGAAGTTGATTATGGTTGACAAAATAACAGCATCTTAGTTGACCAAAATTACACATATTTTTGTTAATCTCAAAAGTCATTTTTAAAGACCAAAATTTAACTGATCCAACTCAAAAGTAACTATTATTTGAACACGTTGCATACATCTTTAAAATATACATCCATATCAAAATAGTCAGATATTCCTTAGATTCAGTAAACAAACATCATGAATATCATAAGTGTGAGGCTCAACTGACTCATTTCAACATGACAGATATCGCTGATTATAATTATATAGCAATTCTGAGCTGATTGTCGACGTGTGGATTTAGTGACGCCATTTTCCTGTTTGAGAGGGAGGTATATATACATATATTATGAATGTCGGTACGTTGGGTAATGGAAATGTATGTGCGTGTTATTTTATTCGACTCATGTTAGGTTTGTTTCAGTTGGTACTGGTATTGAAAAAATATATATTTGGTGTTTCTTTTAATATTATTAAACCACAGACCGTCTTTCGGAAAGTACCTACTGGTAAATGAAATGTATGAATGTTAAATAATTGGGAAACTCTTACATGAAATTTTTTTTTATTTTTCAAAAAGAAGTTAATTGTAAAGAAATATTTTCTGCTTTTCTGAATCAATATTATTTATTAAATGTCTCATAATAGCTAATAATAACTCTATATCGAAATACCAACCACAAAATAAAGCGAACGCATTAAACACTTTGTCGAATATCGTCACCACAGAGCAATAAATACATCCATGGATGTGTCATCAAATTTGCAGAAGTTCATGAATGGAGTCAATTTGTGGTGGTTGGTCATCGACCACAACCATTCACCGCTCCTGCCGCTGTCATCACTATTAATATTGATGATCGTACTCTATAAATATTGATTCCTAGATTCACGTTTAATTGTTTCGGTTTTGGGTATTTTGTGAGCGATAAAATGTTTGTCATGTTATAGGTAGACTTTTTTAGCAGAGACTAAAGAGGTAACAAACATTGAGACTGTTACTGAACTCGAATCAAAAATAACATATCGCTAAAGGTTTATTTAAATGTATAGGAAACAGACATAATTATATTAATGTAAGAAATGTGCGATGTAATGTTATACAGCTTATTTAATTTATGTTATTTACCCGTAAATACCTTGTCACGTTGCAAAAAAGCAAACCTTTGAAAATATTACAACCTTCAATATTTCATACGGAATGGTCAATGATAAAGTTCTAACAAAATCCAATTTTTGCAGAGTAGAATTTTTCAATCCATTCCTTTTCAAAGGTAATTCTACAATACCATAAACAAACACCAAAACCAAACAACATACGACAAAAAAACAAAAAACTATCGCGCATCAAAAAAAAACGCAAAATAAAAAGATGGCGACTACGAAATTTAAAAATTTCACGTCGAACGAGTTTAGGCATTTTTGTAATAAATTGAAAGGCCTGTGATTGATGACACGGCCCGGCGGACGCCGTGTTTACTGTATACAAAATAAAGGCAATAAAATGATATACATTGCACATTGTGTGATTGACATGTACATATTGATGCGACGAAGATATTTTAAGCAATATTTTACGGTAAATATTAGTTGGATAGTGATGATTTATTGCCGCGCCTTACGTTTTAAGCTTGGCTTCGAAAATGTGACGTCATCTATTGTGTTGGGTTTAACTTGAGATATAGTATAATCACATTATTTATGATTTAGTATCTATGTATTTAAAACAGGTTGTCTTCCGATGTAAAGAAATAAAGATCTAAAATTTTAAGAATTATGTTTAGAGATATTCAAGAAAAAACAAGATTTTTAAATAATGCAATTAGCTCATTATTACAGTACAACAAGTTTTACCATCAAAATCTGTAACTTCAGTAAACGGATCGACTCGGTCATCGAACCCGATACACTTAGCGTAATTCAAGCACTTAGCCAATGCGCCAATTAGGCCGCTATATTGCCGCCGTGACCGTCTCAATGATGACGACACATACATATAGGAATGGAATAACACATAGTTGTGTAGAGTTATATACAATGTCCTTTCAATACGGTATTAAGGATAAATAGTAAAAAGATAGGATAAGTATTTGACGGGCCTGTTGGTCTAGTGGTTAGTGACCCTGACTGCTATACCGGAGGTTGTGGATCTTTGTGTGATGAGCACGATCATTTGTTCTGTGTCTGGGTGTATTTTATCTATAATATGTATGTATTTAGAAATATATAAGTATGTTTATCAGTTATCTGGTTCCCATAACACAAGCTCTGCTTAGCTTGGCATCAGATAACCGTGTGTGAGTTGTCCCGAAATATTATTATATTACATTATTATTATCCTAAATTATTGCTAGTCTTTCCATAGAAAACTTTAACAAGATTTTTTATTCACCTTTTACATTAATATCTTTATTGTAATAAATATTTGATGAATACACAGACGGAATACACCGATTTTTGAAAACAGTATGATTTCAAACATGTATCTATTAAAAAAAAAGGAAGACAAAAAAGTAGTTTTCACTCAGTAAAATTTACATTATGTTTAAATAAAAAATTACTAATATTTAAAGCTTAAAAATCATATAATATTTTACTAACCGAAAATCCTTTGACGTTGCTAAAATCTTAAATTAATTTAATTTAGAGCAAGTTTAGTAATAGTCAGATCTCTTCTTAGCTAAATGAAATCTGCGTCTGTGTGTCTCACGGAAGCATCCCATTCATACTAGACTTTTTAATTATAAGGATAAACTGCTGTAATAGTTTCTTTTCCGAGCAGTGAAGCTGTTTTTAAAGGCTAAGACTAATGTATTTAGATACTTGATTATACAGACGTTTTTTCGAATCTCTACTTTTGTAGGGTAGAGTTAATAGTTACATAGTAATATAATTCACGGGAATAAGCGCGTACATGCATAAATACCTTTTTTGGGGCTTGACGTTAATATTGCAAACCGCTACGGGTCGCAAAACAAGTTCGTCAACTTGAATTTCTACGTAAAAAACGAGCGAGAATTGAAACATCGTTGATATTTTTAACTAAGTGTCGCGATTGGGACTTACTACCTAAGTGTGTTCGTATTAAACCGCGTAGTGATATCGCATTTTCACGTAGAATTCTACAAAACGCAGTTAATAGTTACAGTTTATACAAATTTTATAATGATGAAAAAAATTGAGACATTATGTTCTAGGGCTTAATCAAAGCAGTTCTATAAGAAAAATGTTCTTTTTTTGGTATAAAAAAATTATTGTAGAAAAAATTACGTCCATTAAATATTGTCTAGGATTTTTGACGGAACAACATATTTCAATCATAAATAATGTAAACATATGAATTACGTTTAAATGAAAAGACAACGTTACCGATAAAAAAAAAAAAAAAAAATTCACTTCACTGTCACGAAAAGAATATTAAACAAAGTAACAACGTTTAAAGTAATGCACAATACAAATACTTTGTAGCCATCGATAACTTTCCTTCAACAATATAATTAATATCGTAATTGCTATTAATTAAACCGCTCGCGATGTTTACAATGCTATCGTTAAAAGTACTCGTTATTTTAACGAATAATAAAAACGGTTGCACAATAACTGTTTTAAAAAAAATGTTTATTCAACGTTTTTTGCTGTTCCGATTGAGAGTGTACTTTTTAAGTAAAAAACAGAAATTGAGTGTCTCTTTTGAAAATAAGTGACGTTTATAATACATGATAAGTAGTTTTTATATATTTCGTAAATATGTTAAATTATAGATTTTTGACATACCATTAAACACAAGTCAAATAATGTGTTTTGAGTATGTTTGATTAGTTCAAGAGTTACTGTGATGTTTCTAAGCCACTACAGTCTAACGAAAGAATACTTATTGTAATGTCCAATAAAACACATGATTAGAATAGATTATTTAAACATTAAGGTACACAAATTAATATAAAAAAATCAATAAACATGTAAGCATAAATACGCAATTACTATCAACAAAGTAGCACTTATTGTATCGAACCTTAATATATTTAGGTGGATAATATACGACGCACTATCATACCTGATAAGGGGGATTTGTATAGGCTCAATATCGGCTCTGACATCAGTGGGCCACTGGGTTCTGAAAGTAAATGTATGTCTGTGTATCTCATATTGAAAACACTTTATTAAACCGACTACGGCAAAAACCCAAAAAAAGTCACCCAAAAAAAACCCAAGAAAATTAAAATTTTCAGTAAGTTAAGAAACAATTAACTTGAACATTACAAAAACTAAAGACTAATAAAGCTGAACTTGAAAGTAAGCTTCTGTCCTTGAAGTCTTAAAGGCGTTATACCTCTACAAATGTATCGGATTAAATGAGCGTAGACGCTCGTGGTCTACGTTGCTACGTCGTAGCAGGGTTGGGATAGTCTACAGCTTTATGTGCTACACAGATTCTGAGTTAAATTATAACTTATTTAAGTCATTGGAAATGGAGTTATAGAATATCTCTTTTTAGTCAGATATTCTTTTAGTTTTCTATTCTTAACTATTTTACTTAATGTTTTGATTCTAAATGAGATTTATTTAACTGTGATATATTAGGAAAAATGTTTCGAAAACTTATCAAATACTCATATTTACTTTATAAAAAATGCCCTTCTTTATTTAAAATTCTAGATATGCATTTAAATAAATGATTAAACATTATAATTTTGCCGTAGTCGGTTAAAAAACATATAGTATGAAACGAATTTCCATGAATTTTTTACACGTTACCCACTTATCGTGTTATCGTTGTACAAAATGTTCGATGCTTATCTCACGAGCCATGTATGGATATAACATGATATTATCATATCTGTATTTATTACCTTCTACTTATAACCACAGTTTTATATACAAATAGGTATTTTATTTTTTTTGCATAGTTATTAGTTTTGCGACATTGTCAGCTTTGTGATTTAGAACAAAAGATTTTTTTTTTAATATTGCTACCTATCTGAATAGGTCATTATTATTATTTAGTAATGAATCATTAGGAATTATCACTTATCACTTCTGTTTAAATATTCATATTTATTTTTAAATGAAAATATTTCCACAGCCTTTTATAACAAGTATATTATAAGACCGTTCGCGGTATAGTTAGTAACACAATTCACTAAAGGTTTATCAACACTCACAATTCATATTCACTGCCACTTGAATTACATTTCACTGTCATTTCCACTCACAGTAAACACCATTATTTTTATTAAAAATCCGACCTTATAAAACTTTATTCCGTAATCTATTTGACCCTTTTAACAAGTTTTCGTAAAGATGGGCCCCAGCTAAAACGCTTTGTCGAACCAAACACGGTGGATATCTTCGATTTTCTCAAACTCCCTGGAGTCCTTTTTTAGAGGAAAAATGGACGTATAAGGAATAATAGATTACAGACGACTCATTTATTTATCGAACACTGAAGAAACTTTATCGAATTTAAAAAAGGTTTTACGTCCATCTCAATTTTGATCACAATCCAATTATTTTTTATTTTTAATCCACTTTTAATAAATTTCATTCACTCATTTTGTACCACTGTGCACCAACAAAATAAAAGTTCAACTATATTTTTCCATCATTTGGCTGCAATCATAACACTTATTCTAGCAAGACTTGGTCCAGTCGCATCTGCCAAGAAACTCGGCACGAATTATTGGTTGATGCATCCGTTACATTTAAATAACTTTATCTTAATTGAAATCTTAGTATGAAGGTGTAGTCGGAAAACATTCACTTTGAAGATAGCGTTGTTTTGTTATTAGATTTCATGATTGCATTGGTTATGTAAAATGTTATCGGAATATCGTTTAATATTTTCTTGACATTTATTTTTGTTCGTTTAGTATTTTCTCGATAACAATTTTCTATTTTCAAAGTAAACACAATTCAGTCTTGTTTATTTTGAAGCACATGTTTTCTATTTGTTCGCACTTATGAGTCATCACATTCACTTATAAATTACACTTTAAGGAGAACCATACAGTTCTAATTTTATATAATCAACACGCACTTTATATTATAAATAAAATCAAACTACACTGAATTATTATAACTCTACAATATGACTTTGTTTTTGTTATCCACAACACACCGTTAATTACCAAAAGTTTATTTATAAACAGTTTCCTGGCAAAATTTAGAGGAGTCCCTAATTAATTTTGAGGTCAAATATAGTTAGTAGAGCCATAAATTTTAGGCGAACTTTAGAGTTGGTAGGCTTAACTGAGATAGGAGGTACATCACTGACTACATTTAACATCAAATTATTTTTTTGAGTTCTAGCTGAAAACTTGTCTCAATAATGTCAAAAATCGTAGAATGCAAAACTTTCAAGGATACAATTTTTTTTCTCTTAACAAGTTTTTTTTAATTAATTTCTTGAGCTTATCATTATAAAATTTAGGTAAGCCCAATACCTCAATTTTAAAATTTTTGTAGCTTGCCGATTTTATATAAAATGTTTTTTGAATAATAATCTTTAGCATTAAAACATAATTTTGCATATGCTACAAGAATTACAACTACTTAAAGTTTAAGATTTCTCGACGCGCTGCTCTTAATTTCAAATATATTTCTTAACATTTCCCTTACGTGTCTGCTAACTCAAGAAAGCTTTTAAGCCTTTTAAACACATTTCCATACCGTCACTTCAACTTTACATGGCATATTTTTACTTCAAACGTAAGTTTTCAAACACCACATTTCAGATATTTACTATAGTAATTTCGATATTTTTTATTTTCTTATTAAAAAATTATTATTATGAATTTAATGTAATGCGAGTTTGAATTTGTTTATTTTTCTTATTATGAGTCACAAGTCAGACAATGTCGTCATTTATTATGGTTTAGTAAGTTATGTTCATGATAACAGATTTTGGGTAACGTGTAATAACTTCATGGACTTTTCGCCAAACTTCACAACTTACCTCCGCATATGAGAGACATCGAGGTAATAATTTTTAAAATCTTTATTTATAAAATCGACTAGTAACCTTTTACTATACTTATTTTATTTATCTTTACTAACTAGCGTATCTAACTCGAAGCTTGGCTATTATAAGAGATTTTTAAATTCTATATTTAGAGGCGTGAAGGCATGAAATATTAAACTTTGTACTGGCGATAAGTATCGTTAGCGCTACTACTAGTATATCACTTTTTAGAATAAAAAATGGCACTAAAAAGACACGATTTATAATCGATTTTGTTACACAGCAATAACCGCCGCCGAACGTCAACTCACAAAACACAATTAATTTTATTTAATATATTAATTTATTTAATTATATCGACGTCGAAATGAATACATCAAAATGTGAACTAAATACACCGATCTGGTTTAGCGCGTGGGTATCATAAGTGTGCGATCATATTGGCTTGTTATTATTGTTGTTTACGCGCGTGGTTCGCGTTCGGCCGGTGCGGCGGGCGTGTGGCGCGGCCGTCGGTGCCTCTGGACTGGTGGCGGTGGCGACGTGACGTCACGCTCAGCCTCGCGACCCCAGCGCGCATGCGCACGCACGCACACATGCGCCACGCGCCTAAGACACGCACGTGTCTACGATTGACAGATAATGCCTTACCAAAACTTAGTTATATGCAACTTTGGAGGAAGGAGAGAAACGTTAAAACCAGTTTGACTAAAAAAGTCTGTGCAAAACAAACTTTAAATAAGTAAATTTACTATCCTATTGTGTTAACTTAACTTAATTATTGGAACTTTAATGTTGCACCAATACTAAATATTTTGAACTGGTACTTTAAATGCCAATTAACTAAAAAGTTAACATACTACCTTTAATAAAAAGTGTATCATTTTGCATATCCCAACTCGAAAAACAACAATTTATGAACATCAACTTTATTTTAGTATCACATTTTTTAAACAAAAGTGTAAAAATTAAAACTAGCATTGATAAAACAAATTGAAACATTAGCCTCAATCACGCGACCGAACCCTAAAACTATATTTATTACTAATTAAAACGTTGTTTAGTCATTTTTAGCGTCAAAAGCTCAAATAAAGTAGAGAAACGAATTTGTTAAGAAGCAAGGCACATCCTTTCTTAGACCTTGACCGTTCGAATAGAGCCACGCACGTAGAGTCGTTACAAAGGGCATTATTAACTACCCAAGCTAGTCCGACACAACTCTACATAGTAGAGTCCGATAGAGTAATGCGTCTTTTTTTCTATTACTTTACTTTGTTCGATAGATATAGCTACTCTTTTATTTTATATTTTATTTGTACGATTGACGTTATCCTTTTGGTACGTTTCATTACAATTGAATAGTTTCTAGTGATTTGCGTCGTACATAGGTATCTTAAACAGAGATATTCTAAAAATGTGATTAAAAAAAATTAAAAGAGCAAAATTTAATGGCACAGAGGACTATGTATTTTTATTGCGTCTTAACTAGTTGTTAAGTGGCAACAGTCTTGATACCAAAGAATGGCATGTAAAAAGAAAGTCCCATCAATGAGATGACGAAAGATGTTAACAAGGCTTATTTTTCTTAATTAATTGTAATAATAAATAAAAATGGAAAAATACATAATTATCTACCCACCTACCGATAATAGACGTGACCAATCATAAATAATGTAAATATAAAAATTAACTTCGATATAATATTAAAAAGTCGCATTACTATTCTCGTCGTCTTTGTCAGGTTAAGGTCAGAATATAAATAAATCGAATTCGCGATAGCCTCGCACGTATTAAATCGGACTTCAAGACCTCTGGGACCCTTGGGATTGTGCTCAATAAACGGTAATAGGTCCCTTTTAAATGGAACTTATAACTGCGTTTTTGGCGAATACTGTTATAGGTACACGAAACATAATAGGGATTTTGATTGAAGAAAATTACGAATCAATTATATTTATGTTAGTTATAATTCCAATATTCTATATAATATTAAGAATCCGATACTAAACTCATAAAAGAAGTATTTTAAGTATTTAATGAATATCGCAAGTAATAGAAAAGTATAATATCAGTAACACATCAAAGTTCTTCGATCCTTTAAACGCGTTTTCAAAGAAGTTAAATAAAAATATTTGTATTCACTTTGCCTTCACAAAGCCAATAAAACAATTCCTTAACAATAACGACACTAATAACAATTCCCGTCCCTTAAAGACGCGAAAATAAAATAAAAATATCAAACACGTAGTTGTCTGTCCAACAAAACGGTTAATAAAATGTCTACAGCTGCTACGGCGCTACGAACGCGTAGCACATTGCTACGATACAGTTGAATGAACTTTTTCTCCGCTCTAAATTATTATTGATGGCTTTAAGCCGTTCTATTGTTTTGTCTTTAACTATTTGTCACATTTGAGCCATTAATTTATATTATCGTCAGCTGCTACATACGTGCACGTATTGTACATTTTATATTTAATGTTTACAGTTTTATAGCTATAGTAACTTAATTTTTTATTCGTTATTGAATTGTTATTTTTCATTATTTACTACAATACTTTTGCATATAAATATACTTTAATATGATAATATAATTCACGGGAATAAGCGCGCACATGCATAAATGTCTTTTTTGGGCTTGACGTTTCAAAGTTAGTACTTTAATTTGAATTTGGTTGTCAAACACAAATTTAAATAAAACTATTTCTATCGGAATATTACTTTTGAATAATTCGATTTTTTTATTTTTATAATTGTATACTCAGTAATGACAATATAAATCTTCCATTACATGTATGAGATAGGTATTATTTCCGCACAGGTGCTGCCACCTACCCCAGTTTTGCGTTCCCTTCCATTAAGCTAACTACATTACACTTATATCACGTCGTTTGTCCGTATGTCACGCACGCAATCCCAGGAGTTAGCGAAGATCAATAAGGCTTTTAATGAAATTTTCTTATTACCATTCTACGTTTATGATACCTATTGAGAAATAAATTATGGTCAAAATGTGACAAGAATCTTAAATACTTTAAATTAGCAAATGTACTGCTAAACAGTTGAGCTACTATCATTAAATGTTTTTGAGCTAGAACAGTAAATATACAACCTTATTGTTTTGAAGAAGCCTGTGTTTGAATGTACAATAAAATAAATGTCTGCATTTTTGTCTATAGAATTATTGAAAAAAAATAAAAAACACTGCACACAAAGCGTTCATTTGTGATTTAATGCTAAGAAAAATATATTTTAGGAACTTTGATTTAGATAACAGCTAATTTTGTCTTTCTTCTAACAAATCTTCATAAACTTAATCCTGTGTCTATTTCTTTACCTTATCAGCACTTAACATTCCCCAACATACAGCCAACGTACTCAAGAGGGGTGAGCAAAGATCATAGCGGGTCGCAGACCGGGTCGGGCGCAATCAAGCGCCCGTCAATCAGCTACCAGCCTTACGTAATTACCTACAGTCACGTGTGGCCAGTTATACTTATATTTGCATATGTGTGGGTGCAATACTGAACTGATATTGACATGTGTGGGTGCAATACAGAACAGATCTTTACATGTGTGCGTGACTCTCCTTTATACATATATCATGATGTCTTCTTAGTGTGCGTGGAACGTTTCTCTTGTATGTATTTATCTGTAGATAGTTTGGTAGTGTGCGTTTGTCGAATTAAGTGTTTGTGTATGTGTGTGTCAGATACGGAAAGTCAAGGAGAGTTGTGTGTTTTTCATTTGTTTATGTTGATAGTGTGTCAGTTAAATTTTGGAATTAATTTCCCTTGAGGTTTTTCCTATAATTCATTTCTTCCTTTTGTTAATGTTTATGTTGGGAGCGTTGATCGTTGGTTAATTAAAAGATACGACCGACAACATTACTCTCTCACTTTTATGATAGTACGGAAAAATAAATGAAAAATGGCTTTGGATTAGTCAATGCATTTCTAAGACATAATTTCCTACTGCAATAACTAAATGACTCAAAATTCAATCACAAAATAATTTCCTTTTTCCGACATTGTTTAACATTACAATTTGCAGAGAACGAACATGATGTGCTAACTTAGATCTAATAACTTCTACAAATATATACAGGAAGCACTAAGCCCATATATATAAAATTTGTAAGTAGGTATTGACAAATTCGGTAGTACACACACGTACGCTCCTCTTGATTCTGATTACGTTGTTTGAGGGCACATGACAATGACGTCATAACACTTTCGAGGGTCGATCGTATTTGTAGAGGTAAAGGCTTTGTTTAATAGGGACGGATTAACGAAGAAATTCTCAGCTTTGTTTCAATATTTGGTTATTACGTGTGGATGTTATTTTTAATGAAAGAGTGGCTTAGGATCAGTGTATAAAATTGTATTATACAACGATTTTGTTCATTATTTTAGTCGGCTTAAATAGCATACAAAAATATAACTTTAATTAAAAAAAAATAAGCAAATATAGCTTACAATTATGTACAAAATAAATATTTGTGAGTATATTTGTGAACATAATATATACAATATTTTAAGTTTTCCACAAGTAACTAATGAAGGTCACATTATACAACTCATCGTTTGACTCGGCTATTCTCTCCATGACTAATACGCTTGAACCCTATTCCGAGAAATACCAACCAAAACAAAGATGACGCATTCAGTTGTAGTCAGATATTATCTGTCTCTCTTGGCTATGTCGATCTCCTACCTATGTACCATATTATTCACTAAGGACTTAACTTTTTCTTTATCACTATCATACCGACGATTCTGTTAAAAAAATAGTCCTAAATAATAACAGTCATCTTATGTTTCAAAAAGGATTTTATCATAATAATCCATTGAAAAGTAAGAAATCAAATTAACAAAAACCTTCCACGTGTTTTATTGTTAAACATTTACCAAGTACATTGAGTTCTGAGGTTTACGCGAATGTTAGACATTGAAATAAAACTACTTTTACGGATTTTATCGCGGTTTGTATGCCCGTGACCATGATACCTGCAAAGGTGTCGAAACGTCGGGACTTAAAATCTAAATACAAACCGCGATAAAATCCGTAAAAGTAGTTTTATTTCAATTTACCAAGTATTCAAATATCTTAAACATACTCCAACTAAACCTATAAGACGTGAGTTATGATCAAATGTTGTTATTATCAGGCTTAATTATGCAGCTAGCGTGAAAGTAGGTTAGTCGTATCGAGATCTAAGCTCTGAGCTACGCAATAATGCCTCTGAAATATTGCAACGCATAATTAGTGACAGGACCAGCAATCACGATGGGAAGTGATTGCTGGGGTTGTGTTGTCCTCCTACTATGCTATGCTATGCTATGATTATGTGGTAATTGGAACTGTATTGTTAGATATGTCTCAGTGGCCTGTTGTTTGTTTTAATTATTTTTGAGTAATAAGTTGAGTAATGAGTAAGCGTGGTGATTAATACTTGTTCCTTCTCTTTATAGGAAGTGGCTTGTGCCCAGCAGTGGGACGTTTAAAAGCAGGTATAGTTATTATTTTTATTTGTTGCAATGGTCTTTAAGTGGATTGGGTAAGGATAATAAAATGAATGACAACCTACATAAACGATATGAACTTATCTACAATAACAACCTAACTAAAACTTCAAGCGAAATAGAATACGCATGTAATTCTCATGATATGAAATATGTTGCAATTCTAATACATACCAACATTATTTTATCCACCGATGGAGTGATAATAAATACAAAAAACATTAAAGTCAAAAAATGTAGTATGACATTATTAAAAACATGAAAAATAGGGCTGGCAAGAATTTTACCTACACGCCTACTGCTAAGAACATGTCGACTTAAATGAGGGGAAATAAATAAGAAACCAATATCAAGGTACAATGACACATGAAATAGCCAATTAGGCAAGAACAAAATAGTTGTCGTCACTCCTCAATATTCCAATTCTAATACAAAATCCTTGAAGCTCTCCTTAATACCATTGTTTAGTCTCGCGTAAACATCTTAATAGTTACTTTTTGCCAAAAAATAATACGAAACGAGGTCGATCAGGTCGGACGCATAAAAATTAACGTCACGACCAAATCTGGCTAATATCCAAAATACTATAATGTCTTTGAATATATTTTAAGAGACTCTTGAATTGTTAAAAGTTTTTTTTATGTTTTTAGTACAGGTTAGGATCATTTTCGGCTTAGTAACAACCTGGCTTCTCTAATTTAAGCCAGATTAAAAATATATTTATAACAATAAAGATATATGATTATAATGTGATAACAAAAATTTCCAGAAAGCAAATTTAATTAAAATTTAACTAAGAAGTGATTACATTTCACATAATAAGCCAGTTAAAACACATTTGAAGTAAAGAAATAGGACTTTTTATAGAAAATTAATTAAACGACTGTCAAGAAAGTAAAAGAAAAACTCGGCTTACATGTTCAAGAGGTGCTAGAAAAAATATGCTCTGTACAGTTTACTCTACATGTCGTAGCCACCACCGTAGCGCCCATCCGTAGCGCTACGGTACTACGACGCTACGGTATCGCAGGTATAAAATGGGTCAATTGCTTACGTATTTTTAAGGTCATATTATTTTAAATTTTACGTATTCTCTTTAGGAAATTTGAGTGCTTAGTCCCATTTCCTTATATTTTAATCGAAAAAATGGAACGTCATAATGTTATGTGTTACAGAAATTCAGTTTGCAATTTTGTAAAGTGCCTATGGATGTCTCAATTTTACATCCCATTTGCGAAGCTGATCTTTTAGTACCTATATCTGTGTATTGGCAGGTATACTAAAGTTAAATAACCTTCTGCGTATATATTTAATATCTAGACTATTTTTATATGACTAACACAGATCTTAATCAAGATTCTAACTAAAAAAGATTTATGCGATTGTTAAAACACAACTTATTACTTAATGTGTCAGGAAATCTAAATATTTTAAGTGATTAATTACACGACTCTACAAAATAAACGATCACGTGGTATAGTTTATGACGGTATCCGAAAAAATAGACTTTCTTGCACTGCATTTAAGTTCATTTTTCAATACTATCATCGTTTGCAAGGTGTTTCTCGAGCCTTTAGGGGACTTACGTGGGGACAAGGGTCTGTAACGCAGAGGCCGTAAGAGGATATTAATCTTACGTGTAGGACACTAAATAATGTATAATGCTAACTTTGTAATTGTTGTATTTAATGAATATGTGAACGGGAATAGTGTGGTGTTTCTGAAGGGCAAGTGATCCGGGAGATATACCACCACTGGTCTTGGTAGGTAACAGAGTATCGCTTTGCATTATAGCCAAGTTAAATATAATTTTACTAACAACTGAAAAGTAAACTTTCATAAAATTAATAAAATTCTAATGCATATTGGCAAATGATATATTGGCTTATAAAATAAATAGTTCAATATCCTAAAAATAACATTTCATTAAAATAATAATAGACAGTTGACTCAAAAAAAAAAGGAAATTACATTTATATTTTATCTTTGAGATATTATAATAATAAAGAAGAATCGAGATTTTAATTAGATCCCATCCTACACGTATTCTAAATTTATCCTTAAAATAATTAAGATACGAAATAATATGGCAAAAAAATCTTAATTAATTTAAGATAAAAATTTACAGCCTGTTAATACGAAATTTTAGAGGCTCAAAAATTGTAAGGAGGAAAATAATTACATGGTCTGTTACAAAAGCGGTTACATACACTCGGTGAGCACCAGTTTTCGTCCAATCGAGCAGAAAACGTGGGTTCATTTTTTTTATCTTTCCTTCTCTTTAGCCCACTCCCGTTGTTCTTTGAACCGGCCTATTCGTTCGTTAACGTACCCGTCAATTTTGCATTTTTATATTTAACAAGCTAAAAATCTGGGTTTTGGGAACTTCGACTTTATGTCAAAGAGGTAAGGTTTTCTAAAAATAAGGAAGTAAGTTGCTGTACCTTTTTACTTTTATGTAAGATTTTTAGATTTTAAAACTCGTTATAAAGAAAGAGGTTCTTTTATAATTTAATATTTAAATATTCACTACCAAAACAAAAAACAATTTTGCACGTCTATTAAAAAAAAATATGTATACTGAAGTCAAAGAAAACATCTGGGATTTTAAATAATATAATCGAGTATAAACAAAACAGCAATAATGTACATGTTACCAAAAAAAACCCCCAATTCTTGTTTTAATATAACGTGCTGCAGGCTAAAAATTTACAGACAAATGTCATGTGCACAAACGAAGCTTAACTCGGTTATATTTTGTGGAAAAGAAAATTCTTCAACAACTGCTGTGTTTCACAAACACGTGGAGGTGTTATAACTCACATGGCCAGGCTTAAAATACCTGGAGAGTACTATATTATTTATCCTGTGTATAAAATACAGAGTCAAACGTAATAATTGTGTTGTACCTATTATAGGTGATATAACGACCAATTAAAAAAAGGGTGCTAATTTAAAGTTATTGGGAACTGAAAAACAGATTTTTTTTTATCAAAAAAAATGTCGTCCCATTCTTATAAAGTGAACAAAATAAAAATAATTATATCGATCTGATTATATTTTAAAAACATGACTTTAATTAAGAAGCAAATCTACTGAATCGATTTTAATTACAAAATGTTAGTATACATATATTCACATTTTTGTAATCTATCCCCAGTCATTCGATATCGATTAAAAGACACAAAAAGTACACACAGTTTAATTAAGAACCTCCTCTTTTTTAAAGTCGGTAAAAAAAGAACAGACACATTTTACTACAAATTTCATCTTTTAGCCATTGTCGTTGACAGTTTATAAAACATAATTCTAACCCCAGCTTCAGGTTATTTGCACCTGCGACTAAAATAATAGTATCAAGTTATAACTATAGGCGAAGTTCTGACTCTTATGTCATTTATGGTTAGGAACTCTGAACTAGCTCTTGTAAGTTGCGCGTTGTTGTGAAATCCAATGCACTTTGAGTACAAGACAAAGCTGAGGTGATTGTTATTTTGTTATGTAGGTATATTATAAGGTAGAGTTATTTAAGAAAATTACTAATTATTTTTAGATTTACCAAATAAACTTGTTAATGTTTTAACTAGACAAAAAAAAGCGAGCGCCATCTGGTTAAATTAATGTCAAATGACTATATTTCGTGATTTACAAGAAAAATAACATTGTTTACTTATTTGTTTATCGAAATCGAAAAGCATTAAGATGTCTAGCAAACCAAAATTAAATGTTTGCTACCAAACTCAAACAATTAATTCGAATTGCTATAATTACATAAAAAGACATAATTTGAACTCGAACAAACCAATAAATTCAAACAAACCTTAACACCGACCCTTCAATACCCGAACCTTAATAAACCGACATACATAAAACAAAAGCTATTTAAAAACACATTAAATCAAAACACCATGGGGTACGGCACGAGACGCCATTTTAATATCTCCATAACAAAAGGGGTGAGAATTTATAGTACAAAATTCTATACTTAAGGAAGCCGCCTTTTTCCTGTCACCCTTGATAAATATAAGTGTCCTTTTCGTGCGGAACCATTATTAAATTTTATGTCCCAGCCCTTCACAATACACCCACTTATTGTAATTGCAATGTTCAAATATTAATGGCTAAGGTGTACCCTGTTATGTGTCAGTTGTAATTATAATTTGGGCTCGTTAATTGTCTGAATACCTTTAATTGTATTTAAAGGTCAAAGGCGCTTCGCATAAATCTTGAGTCGCTGTGAATGGGTTTTAATAAATTTTGCATGCAGCAGGTAGGGGTTAGGTAAGAGTAATTTAAAAAGCAATTATGATTTTGATACCTACTATGACAACCATAGGTCGAACATAGTAGGTACACTAATACATTCATTCTCGTACATCCATAATTTAGAGGCTGATATTTCATTATTTTTATTAACTCTTCTATGTATAGTGTAGGAAAACGCCAATGTAATTTCATTTCACCAGACACCACTATTTGTACTGTATCTCAAAAATCTTCAAAGAAGTTTCCATCTGAATATTTCAACACAACCGACCTTACGCAAGTCCTCGTGCCAACCACGTTTTTTAAAAGTTCGTCTAAAAAGGCTTCAACTCAACAACTTCAAAAGGAACTTAATGAAACCATAACATTTCCTTTCAATTTTCAGTAGGCTTGAAAAACTTGCTAACACCACACTAAAAATCATTACATAAATACCTAGCGTAATGATGGTAGTCAAAACTGTACCCGAGTACAGTCACAAACAACAGGAAAACACGAAACTACAAAAACGTACAAAAGTGTGTCCGCGACAAATTTTTCACTTGGCGTCATAACACCGTTTGCGTGTGACTGTACAAATAAAAATGTATGGAGCCGAAACTTGAAAAGCGTTGCAACCGGCACGCGAGGAAAAAACGATGAAGCTATTTTTCTGGATTGTGTTACATTGATGTATGTGTGTGTTTTGTTGTTACGACCATTTTATTACAAGGCGCGTTGCACTCTGCTTTGGACGTGTACGGAAATTAAGTGTGCTCACGTTTTTATAATGTAATTCGAACATGGTTTTCTTTAGGAATATAGAGTCAGTATTTTTTGTATTATTTATAACAGAAATACTTCTTGACGTTTTAGCACAAGACTAATAGAATATTGAATATATGTTTAAAACAATTTCAAACGTTAAAGTTTGTAACATTTTTATGATTTAGTACATCAATAGAGTTTAACTCTGGACATTTACAACCGACCAAAACGGAACAGGTACACAAAAACAGAAAAATCAAACCAAACAATAAATAAAGTACACAAGTCACGTCACCCAAAGATTATGGCGGGACGAAGAGTAATAAAAAAAATACGAATCACGCTGCGCCGTGACATGACGTCACACGTGACATACGTCACAAGCGTGACAACCAACACGTTACCTGGGACGATTGTTAAAAAGGTGTTGGATTTGGCACGTTTTTACGACACTAGAAATAGATGGTCGATCTTATGATGGTACTAAAACCGTCTATCTGTTGGTATAGATTAAATCGGACAGTAAACAATTCATGTTATTATGGCACTGCATTTTATGATTATTAGAAGCTATAAATGAGGAATTGTGTGAAGAATTGACGAACACGCTCATCCTGAACAATCTGCCAAAAGGCTTTAGAACAAATGACAAAACGTGAAAGGTGTCTTCTGATAACCTTTTTTTTTTTAATAAGAACTTGTGTTTATATTACTTTGATTCAAAATATTTAAAATTATGCTTGTAACAAGTTTTTCTAATCCGACTTGTGATAATAATTCTCAGAAATTCTGTTAAATTTTGAGCTGTTAGCTCATAATTTTGTCAATTCAGATTGTTAGGACATCATTTTGTTTTCCATAGATTTAAAAAAATATTTGTTTCGTATATTATTATAGTAGCTTTTATTATATAACGTAAATTATGTTTTCTCGAAGTAAACTTTGGTGTAGGTATTATTTTTCTCTCCGATCTTAAACTTACAAGCGACAGCACTCAACCATAATATTTCTCAGTCCAGTTAAACAATAGCAAGTAGTTCAGGCTCCATTTAGCAACAGTTGTGTAAAGAGAACCGTAGCAAAATACCGATATATCATGTTGAAACACTCGTATTCTTCGAACTAACGATAAGTAACTGTTCTCGGCTGACTTTTACAACTTACTGAGACAAACAGCCGATGCAACTGCTTTCACCTTCAGATCTATAGCTAGGGAATTTATTTCACTTTTTTCAATTTTCTAACAAATGTTTATTTTTTCAGGTATAGGGAGAGATCCGGTAGAGAGCTCTTTATCCAGGGGCACACACACGGACAATTATTATTATTTCAAAAATAACAAAAAAGTTATTTGATGTTCACTTAAAGTATTGACTTCTGGTGTTACTAAGCTTCCGTTACAGGTGAAGGAATTTAATTTATAAAAACTTGTAGGCAGGTACTGAAGTAAATTAACTCCCTTTAAGTATAAGATTACTTAAAGAGTAGCATTATAAAACTGATATTTATAGAATTGTTGTCCCGGAATATTATTATTATTATTGTTAATTAGTACATCGACTGATATTTAGTACATCGAAATATAATAATTATAATGATGAAACTGGGTATTAAAATTTTATTATGAAATTGTTTGTATGAATCTCAATGTTGTTTTTCATCGAGAACAGTATTGCGAAAGTGCTTTAAATAAAAATAACGCACCTTATAACAGCAGGTTTATATTTTCAGTACTCCTTAACTCGGAGCCCTATAAAGTTTACTAATTAAACAAACTGCTTTCACGTCATAATTAAATTTTCAACGCTTCATGCTTACACGTACAAACCAACTTATCATTTTAACAAAACATTTTATGGTGACATTGAACAGTAAAAATCTGTCGGTGTCAGGTTTATTTACGTCCAAAAAAGTATGCTACGACCTTGGTAGAGCCCGGGCCAATTTCAGTAGTTGTCAAACCCACTCCACTTATAAGACATAAAAACGTCTATAATATGCTCCGACAGCAAACCGTAATCGTCCTTGAAGTATTTTCTCATATATGTAAAAGGGTGCTCGTAAAAATGTATGAAGTCGATCATCGGTATAAAACATATCTGTAATGTATGATGGGTGATACAGACCTTTGTGCATGCCGGTGTGTTTGTCCTTGAGCACGGTGAGCTCGTATATCTTGCCGAACTCCTCGAACATGGGGCGGAGGTCGTCCTCCTCCAGGTGGCGCGGGATTTGGCCGATAAAGAGCTTGACGGCGTCCTTGCCGGCCCCGGGCGGCGCACCGGTGCGCTCGGCCGGCGTGAGCGGCGAGCCGCGCCGGCCCTCGCCGCTCAGGCTGTGCACCGGCGTCGACGGCGCCGTGCCCACGCTCGACTCCCGGCTCTGCGGCACGCTCACCATGCTCACACTCGGCATGCTGTACCCCAGCAACATCGGGTTTACACTCCGCATATTCGGTCCCAGAATCATGTTTATCACAGTTAATTAATGAACACAAATTTTTAATCACAGTATTTTGTACTAGGTTGCCTTAATCTATAAATTCGGTTTGCAAGTTTTTTTAAAGCTCACTGGTGTTTACTTTCGTTTTTCGCGGAGGGCGACTGTTTAGGGAGGTGGGGGCGAGGTGCGTGAGTGTGCGTGGGAGCTGCGTCTGTGTGCGTTCCGTCTCTTCTCACAGTCACCCTGTAATGCGTAATATTATCGATCGGTATAGTAACAGTAGTAGGCAGAGCAATCGTCCCCCCGTTTTTCTCACTGACGCGGATTTATTTCAATGTTTTTTAGAGTGATATTTTTATTCGATTTATGATCTTAATTTTTATGATATTATTATTTTACAGTTTTTTACTCTATATTGCACATCAATTTCTATATTAATTTAAATTTATTTAACACTTATTATTAAACATTCACTTAGCTATTAAATTATTTTAATTATAATTAACAATAAAAAAATTGGCACGACGCTAATTTTGCACACAGAATTTTGAGCGGTAATTTTCCTACGCTATTTTTCTACAAACGAAAATGTTTACACGTATTTTGGAATGTTGTTTCCGAGTTTTTTCACACGTGAATAAAGTGTATAATGTAACTCAGTGTTTACGTAGCGAAAGCGCGTCACACGGGGCACTGTTTACAAACAAACCGCGGACCGACACACGGTATTTTTTTATATTATTTATTCCACCGTTTAGCTTTGATTGTTCACACGCAATTTGTCACTGTACACACGAAAATGTAAACATCGAAAAAATGTAAAATATTTATTTTTCTTAACACTTATCACTAAATTACTAATCTAACTTAAATTAGCACTTGACGACGATTAACCATGACTTGACGCACAAACGAAAAGCACAAAACACGAACTAAATGAGACAACAAATTTGCCGTGTTCCCGTCTATATGCCTACATGTCCACTAACCTAAAATTCCCTCCGAGGTCCCCTCATAGCACACGCCATGGGGGAGTCTCCAGTCTTGATACAATCCTCCCTTTCACTCACCCTCAGATACGCGAGTAAATTCGCTTTGTGTGAATAGGTTGATTATTTGAAATTTCTTGTTTCGCTATTCCGTTGACGGTGTTGGGATGTGTACAGGTTATTCGTGGTATTGCGTGGAAAATTCCAAGCGTTTTAGTAGCTTATTTACATTAATTTGTATATTTTATAGGGAATCATTGGGTCAACTTCACTTAATAAAATGTTTTCGTTTATTATAAATACGTAGTATTGTTTAATGCTTTTATTTAAAATGTTTGCTGATTTTTATTCATAAATTATGCGTTAAAAATGGTATTTCTTTATGTTTTAAATTTGTTTATTTAATTATTTTTTTTTTCTAAACATATTTTAAATATTTATTTCCTATAAATTTGTATTAGTTTTTAAACTGATAATATTTTGTTTTATTTTTATACCGAATTAAAAATATACAATAAAAAATAATTATTTTTTCCACGCAACCGTAGGCCCGTATTTATTTTTAAGCAACGCATTATTTTCATTAAATATAAATCCTTACGCACAGAAAAAGCCTACGTCATTATTAATAAACACAGCTTTAACCCACATCAAGTGTTAGGACCAAAAAAACTTTGGCGTTGAATAATTTAGCCAACCAACGCTTAGCAGTAGGTCGTAAAACGCAATGCCAAATTCGGTAAAAGGTCTTCAATGTTTGGTCGAGCTATATTTCAAGCCCCAAAAATAGCGAAGGGGATGAAACGTCCCCCGCGGCCCTGCTCCCCCCTCCCCCCTCGCCCCTCTCTTCCCCAGCCTCCGATGATCTTTGCACGCAACTCCTAATGGCTGTTTAGAAAAATACATAAAAAGGAAACCCTCCTTGAGTTTTTCGGTTTTTTAATAAACTGTCGAGTGAAATTTATATGCTTGTGTTAGACTTAATTATGGAGATTTAATTTTCCTTAACGTATTGCTTGTTTAAATTGAAAATAATTGATAAATTCTTGTGTATTAATTGCTGTTTGATATTAATATCCGCGCTTCAAGCGTTTTTGGGTGTTTTCTTTCTATATTAATTTTAATGCTTTTCATTTTTTATTTTGATTTATTGGGGCTAAAGTTGCACAGCATTCAAAATACTATCTTTAATATTTTACCCATTTTTTTTTTGTATTTTTTCTTCGATTAACAAGTTATAAAATATAAAAATGAAATATACTAATTTTAACCATTTATCCTTCAAAATACATAATAATATGTTTTAAAGTAAATATGTTGTGACGCTTTTTTACTCTTTTTTAATATATATGTAGTCCAGAAATAGTTACCAGTTAACTTAATAATTTGGTCCTCAAAACATATTTAACTGTAATTCATCCAAAATATTTTTTTAATACTTTGAAAACATAAATTACAAAATACATTAAATGACACAAAAATAAATCTTTTTTAACCCTTGTCCGTCCTTTTAACCCACATTATAATTTATTTAACACAGCCATTTTTCCATCTAAACATATACCTACAGATAGGTTGGTTGCAGCTCCATCAATTAGGGACCGTTTGGTGCGGTCTCGTGCTCAAAACGTCAGTCGCATGCGATCCCGACCAAATTCTACTGACCACAAACATTCGGACGTTAGATATTTTGATTTTACTAATGTTACGTTTTTGTTAGCGTTTAATTGGTATTTGTTTCATTAATTAGTGTTTTTTGGGCTATTTTATTTATATTTATAATTATATTTGTAAAGATAATGGTAGGTTAATATTTTGTACATTAAACTGTGAAGGTTTTGAAAGGAATTTTGTACACACATTTAGTAACTATATAAGATTTTGTTTGCTGTAAAAATAATTTGGCCTTTTTTCTTATATGAGGGCCTAAATAGCTACTAAAAATGCTTTATTTTTTCTAGTTAATATCAAATATATTTGGAAAAAGGCAGGAGGGAAAGAAGAAAATGATTAAAAATGTGCTCTAAACTGTTTCAATCTAACAACATTTTATTTTTCTTGCAATCTTAGCATCTAACTCCAACCCTAAAACTTCTAAAATTTTCCACACACCCGCAAAATTTTTGATTCCACCCAGTCCTGAAGTTCAGTAACTAAACAAAGGCTACGACCTACTTATTGAACGTTCTGTATTATTCTGTATTGAATATTTCAGAGGTCTATGCGCTAACTGCGGTTCGAACTGTCTTCGGGATCTTGTACAACTTTGACGGGAGGCTTTTGTGAAGCATGTGTGAGTGACATGTTACATGAAACATCCAATTAGGGTTCAAATTGTAAAGGAGCTATTCCAAACAGTGATAAAGAAAAAATAGGTTAAGGTTGCAATCATAACTATGTTTGTACCTTACATTTGTTTCATTTTTAGGGTTCCGTACCCAAAGGGTAAAAGGGGACCCTATTACTAAGACTCCGCTGTCTGTCTGTCCGTCTGTCTGTCTAGCTAGCTAGAAAGCTGAAATTTTCACAAATAATGTATTTCCGTTGCCGCTATAACAACAAATACTAAAAACCACATAAAATTAATATTTAAGGGGCGCTCTCATACGACAGTGGTACGGAACCCTTCGTGCGCGAGTCCGACTCGCACTTGGCCAGTTTTTTTAGTATAGATAATTAGACGATTTATTTAACTGACTTTAAAAGGAAGAGTTTCTGAATTCGAGTGGTTTTTCTTGTAAGCTTTTTACATAAATTCACCGAAAATATGGGATCAATAAAAAATGCCTTCTTTAGTGTTCCATAAATTCATTTAAGACGTTCTTTTTTACGTATATAATGTAACCAATTATTAGGATTGTCATTAGGACTAGTTAGATGTAGTTTTGATGACGTCACGCTTAATAACAGGGCGGCTAGGAAGACTAATGTGAGTAGCAGATGTCCGTGGTAATAGACAAAAAGAACAACGTCCATTGTTTGTGATTAATTAGGTTTTGCGTGGGTGACACTGTACTGAGTTTGTGTGTGTAATTAGGTGGGTGGGTGCTGCGTTATAACATACCTACGTACAAATAATTTACTCTTTCAAAATGACTTATTAATTATAAAATTAGTTATATATAAAATTATTTAATATTGAAAAGGGAAATTTCGATGTTATTAATAAATATATACATTTTAATTTCGATACTTAAATCTAATACAAGAACAAACACTTACAACTATACTAAAATTAAAACTTATATAAATAAATAAAACTAACGTGCGTCAAAAAATTCATCGTCATCCTTGTCAATGGCGGGAAACGTGCCCTGAAGGCTGGCAGCATTGCCACGTTGAATGGCTATGCCGATTATCTGTGCAAGGAACAAACCAGCTCTCTGATCAAGAGTAGAGTCTACCAAACGTTTATATGAAAAGGGTATTTTTAGTTGTAGAATTTAGTATTCAATTAATATTTTTTTCTTGTTAAATGAATATATTGAGACTAAAATTCTATTTCTAAAAATGTGTAAAATTTAAATATTATTGAATTGAGTTATTATTATGTAGGTATATTTTGATGAGAGATACGTGTAGGTATAAAATACTTTGTATTGTTTTTTAAATACTTTTGATATAATTTAACTTGTCTCTCCTTTAATTTCTCATTACTCATAGTATAATAATTAAATGTAAGCTCTTACATCATTGTAAACTACCATTAATGTCCTCTGGAGTAGTCATCGTGTCTACAATAATCGACGCGTCGGTCTTTTATAGTTCCTCGACACGACACAATGACGGAAGGGGTGACAAAACTAAATAGAGTCGTAAAAATACCACAATTACTTTGTTTAAAGGAGTGCTGTTGTTAACATAATATTTTAAATTATATGTTTGTACCATATATGTATGTAATAAATAATTCTCTTTCGTTTGATGAGTTTTTCTTGCACGATATAACTTTATTATAATCTGACTACATGCAACAAATATTTTAATTTACATTTTCTAGATAATCGGAAATATAACTGAACAAACAAGTAATATATCACGTTGTCTTTTTTTAAATAGCCCGTATATTTTTTAAATTTACTTAAGTAACAACATATCATAACATAAACAAACATACCATCACGCCTGTATCCCCGAAGGGTTAGGCAGAGGTGTACCAATGTACACCCACAGTTCGCCGGTATGTTTAGGTCCCATGTAATAGGGGGCGAGCCTATTGCCACTAACCGGGCACAAATCCAAACTCCGACCTGCTACTGAGAATTTCATAGAAAAACCCAATAACACCTTGGTCGACTTGGGAATCGAACCCAAGACCTCTAGCGTAGCAGTCGCGCTTAGCACCACTAGGCCAACGAGGCAGTCCTCGTTGCTTAAGTAAAAACTTATATATTTTCGCTCTATAACAATATGAGGTTAACATAATTATGATTTTAACATATAAGATTAAATACTTACCTACCAATTTTTTTTAATAATTACAAACTTTATCTCTTCATTAAGTTACTGACATCATAATTAAGACACTAAACCTGCCAAACCCTTTACAAATACAGCGTGATGTCTCTATCAATGTTAATTCGTCCGACCCCATACGAGAACCCATAACAAGTAATAACAACAGATTTAATGAGATTTATCGCCGACATTAATGCTATCATAATCTTTATATTCAATACTCGTGTACTAAATAAATAACATTTAATTATCCTATATTCCCTTGTCCGTCTGTTCGTAAACGTGTCCGTCCATGATAATTAATATAATTATAATGTAAATGGTGATTTTATTTGATGTTTATTTTAATTGTTCAGAAGCGATCCGGGGATTTTTAATTAGTTTAATTAATTTTATGTGGCCTATGCGAGTACACGTTCGTTTTTTATTTAACCATGATATTTATTATTTTTGGTTGTGAAATATTATTGTTAATAATTTATAATTTAAAATACTCAGTTATTATATTTCATTGCATTACTCAAAAATTCAATATCAAATTAATAAAAAATCACACTTCATTCCATGTTGTACCACACAAATAAAATTTTGTAAAACATAAACTTTCAAAGTTACATAACAACGTGCTCATAAAATAAACGAGAAAACAATAATTAATTTCAAAAGGTTTGCGTTTCAAAAGGTTGTCAACGAAGGCTTCAGGAGGGTGCGACTGGACCGACACGCGGCCCCGACACGTGACGGAACCTGTGCGTACCTTTACCCCTTTTTAAAAGAAACCTTACAGACTCTTTTACTGGGAAAAAGTTGGGAAATAAATAAACAAAAATATTAATTGTTTTTTTTTACTCTGACTTTGCTTGTAATGGTACCTGTTAGGGCACTGTATTTACTTTTAGAATAGGTATAAGTTGTCAAATTATTCAAAGCATTTCTTTTCTTATTTATTTAAACAGATCAATAATTGGTTTTTGGTCAAACCATATTGGCCAAATAAATTCAAAATTTAGGTTACTTATAGCAACTTATTTTTTTTCAGATCAGGCCATTACTTACACTCCTTACTAGTAGTCATAAGAGACATAAAACATTCTCAGACATCAAGTACCAACTAAATGTTTAAAGCAACAAGCCCGCGTCAAAGGGCCAACCCTTTGCTCAGAAAGTCAAACCATCAGTCACTGGCAACTGGCAAGCAAGTCTCCAACCAACCCTAACAAACAAACAAAACTTTATACTACAACTTAAACAAAGCTAAACCAAAAATAATTAAATCAGCCTTGTATAATTTACAAGGCGACTTTAGAATAATTTAGCAGTGAGACTAACCCACTGGCTAACCGTCCGGCAAAGCTTTGCCCAAGACTCGAATGGAGATATCGGCAGAAGTTGGTACAAACTGTCTGAATACTCCCCAACCAACGTTACGTGCTTACTGCTCGGAACAAAGGGGGCCTGTGGACCCCTAAAACTTAGGGTTGCAAAGAGACCTTATTAAATCTGACTTTTCTTGCGTAAGGGGTTTAAATTTGGGTATGTTGTTGAGAAAAAAAAAACAGGAAAGGGTAATATAAAAAAAAAAAATGGCAAAATTAAATAAAATTATGTCATCAAGTCATTTATTATTCATTTATTATTCACCTATAATGATTTTGCAGGAGTGTGAACAAACTTAAAACGACTAGCTTTGCAAGTCAAGTGTATATTTTATTGTTTTTACACGACTGCCCAAAAAGGAGCGTTATGTTTTCAGGGTTCATGTATGTATGTATGTATGTATGTTTGTGAGTTTCTTTATTCCACCATAACTTCTAAAAGGCTTGACCGATTTCAATGTTTGTGGTATCATTAGAAGCTTTGAGTTATCCCGAGTGACATAGGCTATGTGAACATTAAAAAATGGTCAAGTGTGAGTCGAAATCGCCTGCAAAGGATCGCCGAACGATTTTTTTTTTGTGTTGTGTCATGTTTTTGTGTTGTAGCGCTCTATAAAATATTATTTATCACTAAAAGATATTATATAAAAAAAAATATAATTAAAAAAAATAAAAAAAAACACGCCTGCCATGTCAAAAAGTGAACAAAAAAATTAAAAACAAGTCAAATATTTGCAGTTGGGGGACCTGTAATGAATGATGTTCCAAGTAACTGTGCCCCGACTGCAAATATTTGACTTGTTTTTAATTTTTTAGTTCACTTTTTAACATGGCAGGCGTGTTTTTTTTTTAATTTTTTTAATTATAATTTTTAAGGCTTAAGTAATTTATTTTTTATAAGTTCGTAAGCTAAGTTCCATTTAGCTTTGTGTATGTCCGTGTTCCAACAGAGAACTGGCACCGTGTATATAATATAAGATAAAAAATCTAGAAAATAAAATCCTACATACCCCTATCTAATAGGAACTATTCTTTACGAAACACTGTTTGCTGTTATCTCACAAACACAAAACTAGTATTATGACCCTCGTATGCCCGGGGCTTATCTTTTTACTGCAGTAAGTTGTAAGGCAGGGCAGCTCGATGTCTTGGGGCCTATAAGTTCAGCATACCCACTCAAAGTGTATGACGGACCGCTTTGGGAGCACGCAATGTTCGGTAATGTTCGGAGATACTGTTGAGTACGAGTTTAAGCAAATAGCTATTTAGATTATGGTCTTTTCCTTACACTATTTCGGTATACTTAAATCATTAATTGTATTTTTTTTAATTTCAATTTCGACATTTTCGTCATACAGCAAAAAATCAAAGTCAAAACACAGCATATATCTTGAAGATTTTAAATGTTGAAATCGGTTTTATTTTTACAATCAATCGCTCATAAATCCACTGACGTAAAACATCGTAAAACTCAAACATAACTCCGTATCAATAAAAACTCAATAATTTCCACCTGCCACATGAACAACCAGCAATTCTATTAAGAAATAACTAAAAATAAATGGCCTACTTAAAAACCGCGACGAATTCACCAGTTCGACACAAGATATTAGTTACGTCATACACAAAGACCTAAGCGCCCCTTACTTAGGGGCGCACATGACCAGATGCTTGCTTGAATGAATTTTTGCAACGTCACTTCTATTTTGCGTCTAACTGTCCGGTGACTAGTCATTCTCATTGGGTATTCAATGTTGAACGGTATGAAATTGGTTCACAATATAATAGGTGTTTTGATCAATGGTGCTACTGAACGATGTATTATCATATCAATGGTATCGTGATGCCGTGAAATATGTATTGTAGGTTATTGGTCAGTTTTGACCCCTTTTGTTTCGTGCATTGTTAAATATTATATAATGCTAATATTAAAATTAAAGTTATTCTGTACGTATTAATAGCAATAAAGCACAATATGTTTAAAGTAAAAATAATATAAATTTAAAAGAAAATTAAAATAATAATGAATTTAAAAGAAAATAATTTATGCCTTATCTCAGCTAATAAAGCAGTTTACCATCACCGGAGCGTAACAATAAAACGATTGCGTGTCATTCTACACCCATTTTAAAACATCATCTCAAAATCAGAACCCTCTTTTTAATCCGGTTGAAACCGGTTCAGTTCGGTACGGACCAGTTTGAGCAGAATCTTGGCGCGTGGACAACGCACCCCTGATTCGCTACGGTTTGAAGGTCGTTGAACCGCGGGGCCCATTGCACATTACTTGGGGTGACTCTACTAAAGAAATAATCGATAGTTTTAGTTTTTTTTTTCTGACATAGGTGCGTCTCTAGGGTGCGGAGTGATCGACAAATTGATGTCGCGTGCTAAATAATTTAAAGACCATAGAATTTAAAAATTTTTCTTTTCATCTATTTTACAAAATAAGCATTAGGGCAACAAATTGTTTTATAAGCTTTTATAATCACAACTTGCGCCTGCGCAAGTTACGACTTTCATACAAATTATGAATACAAAAAATATTAAGAGATGACAGTTCCCAGCTCCCTATAATTTTACATACTTGCTTTGCGCCGAAATTTCTCCCAAAGCAAGTAACATAACATTACATAGCCCACAATCTTCATCGAATATTGAGCTACAAAATTCAAAACAAAACCTGTTTCAAATCTGACTACTTAATTCAGGGATTAGCGTGTTCACACAAAAAAGTCTATAGTTCAAACATATTATTTAGAAATGAATCCCAGTCTCACGAAGAACCAATAAGTTTTAAACAATAACCTTTAATAAGCAAGCCGGGATAAGCCACGCTTTGTTTCAACCGAAAGTATTCCATAACTGTCACCGTCCCCCGAATGGTGTTCAACCATGTTATTTATACAAACATTATGTTGTTAATGTTTCGATAAGAATCTTACGGACAAATAGTTTTTTTTTTACGTTTCCGCTGTTTTGATATTTATTTTTCACTTTATTTGTAGTTGACCTGATTTGAAAACAATAAATAAAGTTTTTTTTTTTTTGTAGCATACAGATATTTATTTTTTAAAATAAGTTAATATAAAAATAAGTTGAGATTGATGAGAAGCTTAATTATGTAATTGGGATTTTGTAACCTAATTATTTATTTTTTTTAAATCACTGTACGCTTATTAAATATGGTGGTATATTTTTTTGTAAACAGTTTTTGTAAACCCATGTTACGCAAATAAATGATTTGATTTTATTTGATTTTATTTTGTTTTACCATTCAGTGACCTAGACTCCACCAATTACCTGAATAGCGAGAAAAAAGTCAAAACAGTTTCCAGGACAATAATAACCGATTTTGGTTTTATACTTCTACGTCTATAAGTTGACCTGAGATTCGAATCCAACCACAAACTTTTATTATATTCCTTCACTAGTCGATGTGTATCAATGACCAAATACTTAGTTCGGTATTATTCGTTCGTACTCGCTAAGGGTCTGAACACGTGAGGGTGTGTCGAGCTATCGAATCGTCCCCGTTGTATTTAAAGGCAAAGGAGACGGATGTGTGATGTAAAGATAAATAAAACTATGGAGTCGACTGAGAACATATAATAACTTTTATATTTACATTAACCTTGCTGAATAAAAAATATATTTTAGTGATGACATAAGAAGAAGGAAAGTAACGAATAAAAAGCTTGCTCAGTAATTATATATGATATAAATAGTAAAATTGATCATTGCCTTTGGTGCTCAATACGATCTCAAATAATTCTCTCCATTCTGCTAAGGTACTTACAATTTGTTGTTCAAACTAGTGTTTCAAAAAACTAAGAACTAACATGTTTCCTTCATATATTTTTTTTTTTTTTTCTAAAATCAGTACCAAAAACTTCAATATTTTCACCAATCATCTCCATAGTTTTCCCTATCCCCCAAAACTGTGCGCTAAGAGAAGGGCTCGGACTCGGAACGTTATTGATTTCCATTACACCCGCACCGCCGCTCGTCATCTTAAAGACGTGTCGCCTTTCACACACTTTTATGTGCCTCACGCTGTATAACATATAATAAGGGGACATGTTAATGGTAGATACTGTTTTAATATTCGGATCTTTTAGCTTAAGTACTCAACTAAAGTAAATTTTGCCCAATGCAAGGTATACGAGTAACTATACAGGAATAAACCAAACAATATAGGAATATTCACTTCTAGTTTTTCATGCCAACTACAATAACAGCAAAAAGCAATAAACTTTCATATATAATACAGGTTATCTTAATGTCACTCATTTTCACTGTAGAAATAATATTACCTGACTAAAAAAAGGAACTAGTTTTAGACATAGATATCCATTTCGATCAATTTTAAAGCAACTCAGACTCTTTTAAATCTTGCAGTGACTTATGCGCTTCTTCGTCACAGTAACACCGAGTATTATTTATTCAGTACAGTATTCACAGTGACAATAAAAATACATCCCAAAAGTAAAATCAATTCGATCTCAAAAAGAACTAAAACAATTATCTACCGCATGGCAATATTGGTTCATTACATAGCTATATTTTATAAGGTGAGGAAGGGGACCGATAAAATAGAATAAAATATAAATGAATGAACGCGACGCGCGATGGTATCTGATGAACGACGGAATCGAATGAATTTCTGTGGAGGTGAATGATTAGTTTTTCTCGATCGAACAGAACAATGAAATGAGGTTGATAAGATTGAAATAAAATGTTGGAGTTAGAAAGTTATTAATGTTGAATTTTAAATAAGAACTCTTTCTGGAAAAATAAATAGAAGTTTCAAAGACATCTTTAGGTAAGGAAAATGACAGAACTACTGCAATAAATTAAGCATCACAATAACTTTATAAAAAATATAGCGACGAAGGACGGTGTTTTTAAAAAAATGACGTATTGTTTTATTTTGAAAATACAAAAAAATATTTTAAAGCAGGGGCAGGCGTGAAGTTAAAAAATAAATCCACTCTCAAGACAATCCCACATACCTCAAAAGCAACCCAAACTGATAAGACGAAGGTCTTAAAAATAAACAAACCCTCCATACATTACTGTCGATCCTCTGCGGGCAATAAGGGCTGGTCGGTTATCGCCGTATCGGGCTCATCGCACTATGAATGTGGGTAGAACTCACACTGAACTGTGCCACTCGTAATTTTAAGTAATAACAATATGGGGTATTGTTTGGGTCGATTCAAATACTATGTGTGATAGTATAGATATGTTTGAAGGTTATTTCTGATACTCATCCCCATACACTTTACTTTAAGACGTGCTTAAAAGCCTATTTTTCATATAATTCTCAGTAACACTTTAAAGTGACGAAGACAACAAAAGATTAAACGGCTATTCCCGATGGACCACGGATAGATATCTTGAATATTTTTCTTCCTATGCATTTCTGATTTGAATCCTGTTCTAGTTTCGTACTTTATGGACCCCTTATTCATTTCGGGTTAAAGTGTTTTTGACCTATTCTTTTTGTTTATATTATATTATTTAGTCAAAAGTTTAATGGGCCGTTACCAGTGTAATACATCCAGCAGTTAAAATATTATGATACAAATTAATCGTGAAGTATTCAAAACCATATTTAGATAACAGCTTCTCTACATAACCGAGGCAGTCGAGCACAACTCTGCCGACCTCCCTAGAGGCTTGAAGTTCCATAACTAGTTAAGATTTAATTAAACGCTTCCACAACTGAAGCTAATATGCTGACCCAATAAACTGAAACGGTATATATTCTGTTATATTATTATACAGTATTCATTTCCCAGAATGAAGCCAAAAGCTCATCCTTTCCCAGAGATCTCGTAATAAATGCAAAATGCTATCCTCACTAAACCTTAACGCAACTAACCAAGAAGGATTTATGTAAAACGTAATTCCTTCTATCCATTTAGTAATTCTCCAGTTTTTGATGGGATAACAATTCAATGCAATCAGAGAAATGTCTGAAGGAAGACCTGACTAGATCAAATACCAAGACGCAAATTTTTTTTTATTTAATTTCCCTTTTTCACTCTATTTAACTTACCTAATTATAACGGTTTTCATATTCACACTTTCCTTTTCCGTTACAGATCCGTGTGTTTGCAGAATTTTACACAAATGCTAGCAGTACCGTGATATAACTTAAGTAGCCCGAGGCAAATGGGATGGACTGGAGTATCCCCACTGAACTCAACCCAGGGAATAGTTCAGAGATATCTAGACAGATAAAAATAAATGTATTTGATGTAATTGTCTTTTCAAAGAACATTTTAGTTTGCCTGAGGAACAATTGTCGTGAATTTGCTGACAGTCTTGATATTTTTGCTCTTCAAAAGCTTGTGATAATAATTTTTGTGTTACTCATTGTGATATATAAGGAGATAAAAACAGATCGAGGCGAAATCATTAAAAAAACTGTCATTATGTAAGAATTTAAATTTACTCCCCATTGGAAATACCCCGGGAAAAGAAGAACGTGTTCGTATCCAGTCGAGACATAAATTGAACAAACAAAAAATAAATGAAAGAATCACAGACCCAACTGAAATATTGACATAATCAGCATCCATGCAATTTCCGAACTTAAAATCCGAAAACACAAAACCAAGTTAAACAATTCGCGTGGATCTAAATATTGACATGAAACAAACCACGACCGAACAGTCTGTTAACATAGGCAAAGCACCCAGTAGTTAACGTCAAACAGTTATTGATAGCAGCTTCGTATCAACACCAGTTTCATCATGATTTATTGATTGATATACCAACTGTACAGTCAATACCATCAGGAGGAAATCTATTGAAAACTAGCTTTCGTTTAGACATTACTTGTCTACCTAAGGGCAAAAAAGCTTAAAAGAATATATGTTTTTTAAAACTTCCATACTTAAAAATGTAATGCCTCTATAGACATTTCAGTCAAATACAAACACGACAGATTTTCAGATCTAAGTTTCGGTTTAACCCTACACAAATATGTAGTTTACTGACCTGGAAATCAAACCGATACATTATATTTTACCTTTTAATTCGAAATTATCGAACCAAAAATTTACGTAAAACCATAATTCAAGGTTAATTTCAACCCATGCACAGTAACTATTATAGCAGAACAATTCATAAATTCTAGATATCGTGGACTGGGCGTCGAGTACTGAAACCCGCGCAGTCATCGCGCTCACATAAACACTTTTGTGAGGACTCATCGTGATCAAACGCTGGTAATAAAGATAGATTAATGGCGTCCCTCCGACCCGAACATTGCCGAACTTTGCCGAACTAACATGTGAGGAGTACGAATTGCAGAATAAATTTTATTAATGGTTTTGGGGTTTTTGTAATTTGATTTATATTTTTTTTACAACGCTATACATATTGCTTTAAAGTACCTAAATATAAATAGAGAAAAAGGTTAGACAAATACAACAAATATCTAAAGTCTCAAAATTATTATAAAGTGCAGGTTTTTTTTAAATTAAAATACATTGACATTCGTCACTTAAACGCAACATTTATCAATCATTAATCTGGCAAAGCAATCACAAATCAAAACGATTTACCAACTTTCTGAGAGCGAAAGAAGTACGAATTTATGAAACTAAGAGCCATTCATCAAAATATTTTTTTTTGCGACCATTACAATTGATGCAATCTATCTGAAGAAGAGTCTTGATTTATTCTGTTACTGCTAAGTGTACTTGCTTGACAGCTGAAAGATTTATTGCTACATTTTTTCCGCTCCAAAGGTAGACCTATGGTACGTTTATCTTAACCAACTATCTGCCATTCGTATACTAAATAAGTTGTTTCTGGCTGGTTTATTCCGATCGTAAAAATATTTTATTTGGAAAAGTTCGTACAGTCGAATTGTCGTATTTTCAAATACACATTCCTTTTACGACGTTTTAAACCTAAAAACAACCTTTTTTATAAATGTTTTGTTTAAATAAATGATTTCATATCATTAAAATTTTGATATGGTTTTGTTTTTAAGTACATGTAATGTGACATTATAACGAATCAAAAAATTTGTCAAATTCGCAAACCAAGAAGTCTATAGGCTATAAGACGGAAAATACAAAACAGTAATAAAAGTGGTCTGAGCATCCAAATATGCAGTAAAATGAGAAAAAAAGACAAAACCAGCTAAATAAGTAGTCTCCTTACACGAGACAACACATAACGATCTCTATGACCTCTCTTTTGAAATTCTGAGCAGTATATTAACAAAATTGTCTTCACTAAAACAAACGAGCCCTCGGAGAAACTTCAAAAACAAAAGAAACGACAATTTCATACCCAAGTTTTATACAACAAAAGAAAATATCCTTTTCCCAATAATACTAACGACGAAAATTGACGCTTCACAAAAAGGGATCCAAATTATTATTCCAGCTTTGTTTGTCGTCATCAAAAGGAGGAAACCTTAAAGGTATCTTTAAAAATCCATTTCTGAGTTATCCGGTGAAAATGCCTCGGGTGATTTTTTATATCCATATTCACCATTTCAGACTAGCGGGGTGAAGGTAGCTTAGCAGGTGACACACAGGAACTAAGATTAATGATAAGGATTAAAGAATGCTTTTAGAATATAGAATGACGTTAATCTATGTTACAAAGTATAAATTTTTCTTTTTGGTCTACAAAACCTGGGTGTATCTACAAACTGTCTAAGGTCGTTGAAAAGACTTTCAATACAATAAATCTGTAGAAATAATATTTATGAATTTACAAAAAAGTTTTAAGTTTAAATTGTATGAGAATATTATGTGCATATCAAGCCCTTGTACCCTGTTCGTGGGGTAAAGGCAGTATTTCGTTTCTAAAAACTAACATAATAACATAATTTATTTTGCAGTCAGAACAACAATTAGCCGAAACGCTTAAATCAGCACGGGCCCAACAATAGCTCCCTGAAGAACCTCACAGTGTGTCTCCCATAAAACTCAATAGGACGGTGGGTGTGACCGTTTTATTCTGCCGTCTCCTCGGCTTTGCAATTCGCTCGCCGTTCAGAGGGCTACAACGAAGGGGAAGTGCCCAGATGTCGCCTGAACAAATTATTTACTACACTTCCTTTTGTCGGAGACCTGCATCTCCATATTTGTTATTGCGAAAACGGTGTCAACCGAATTTCGGAGCATACCTGGAATTGGATGGCGCAATTTGTCTTGATTCTTTTTATGGAACAAATTGGGTTTGATAGAGTGTGTAGGCCTTGTAGCCATTTGTTAACGTCCAGGAGACTTGGCGGAGGTAATAGACGTTGAAGTTTCTTAGTTTTGATTAACTTTTTCTGTACCGTTTTTATGGACTTATATAAAAAAAGCTGTCAGCAAAACGGTGCAAATTTTGATGAAAGAAAATTTTATAAAACAATAGTAAAACACGTATTAAAAAATATTGTACAACAAAACATACCATTTTATTCTATGCAAAAAAAGCTTAAATTGTATTCACAAAAATATACACCGAATAAATTTTAAATTATACCGTAAATGAAAAATAATTGACCACTCAGCACAGGAAATTAAACACACATTCCCACCCGAAACGCATAAAAGCAGTAATAAAACTTAAAAAGCAAACACATTTCAATTAAGAACATAACTCTTCTAAACCCCAGTACGCAAAAAAGGCAACAGAGCGAACGATATAAAAACACGTGCAATGGAATTAAACCCCGGATGAATTCGACCAATAACACGAGCTGCATAGATGTAGCAATAAAAGAGTCGTCTGCATATGTTGCATGAAGTACGCTGCAGCTTTGTTTGTACTTATCTACGATTTTAGCTTGTTATGTATGGGATTTGTCGGTGTCTGGAGATAGAAAATGTTATCTGCTTATTAAAACCGGTTTATTCTGTGTTTTGAACTGGCTGAAGCTTACGTAAGGTTGGTTTGGACAGAATTTTGATGTCATGACATAGTCGCAGGTCAGCAGTTATTGGAAAAAAGCTGTCACAGAAAATATTTTCAGAGCACCTATGTCTGTAAGATCCAAAATTATGGACAACATGTTTCACTTTTCTATTTTTTGGCTGCGTTTGGTCGGTGAAGTCACTGGATGGCAAAGATATAATAGGGTAGATGACTAGGTATGAAAAGTCAAAATTTATTTAGTCCACCATTTAGATAATCTAAATATAATAGACAATTTTTTTTTCTTTTATCAATCAATCAAATCAATAAAAAAATACGAAGATAAACCACTTTAAAGTTCAGGAGTGGGGGCTTGTGACGTCACGGGAAGGTAAAATTTGTGCTAAGACGTGACGTCACGCTAGATTTGTACTCGCTGTATCTTCATAATTCTTTATTTACGGGACAAAAGAAAAAATACGTGTCTAATATTTTTTTATCATCTAAAAGATGGACTTATAAATAAAAAATAGTCACCATCCCTATTGCGAAGGATATATTTTTTAAATTTACTACGTATCAATATATCCGTGTATTTTTTTATAAAAACCACGTACTTCAATAAATAACTGTAACATATATTAATCCAGTTCGCAATACCGTAGCACGAGTTCTTGCGGTCAGTGCACTCCGCAGTAACAAGTGCTAGGGACTTTTTTATAAACTGCGTATGTTTCCGGTCGACCCCTATGTGACTGTATATTACATTTTCTAACGGGGAAGAAAAAACATCCTGAAGTTTATTTACTCAGTTACTTTTACTTCTTGAAGGTGGAAAAGGAAAGTAAAATGTATGCTCTTATGAAAGACTTTTTCAGATTTTTCCTTTTTTTTTTTAAACGTGGTAATCGTAAATTTCGAAACACAGTCAAAATTAATCACAGTGATTTTACAATTTATAATTTTTTTAATTTTAATACCATCATTGCAACGTTATAATTGCCTATTACTGTTCCCAGAAGCAAACAAAACAGTTAAGAAATAAGAAACATTGAACTCGCATCCCGCGCCCACATGCAAAATATCGTGTAACCTCCACATATTTGTTTTCCATTAATCCACTAGTTTGCCAGAACAAAGTAAACATGTTCAGCTAACTGTTGTAACGAAACTTCTCTGGAAAGCTTTCCATCCCGCTCTTATTCAAGGTGTTAGAAAGAGATGGATGTATGATGTTGTTTTGTGATAGTGCAGTGTGTATCGCTGTTTCGAAGGATAATATGAAGTAATCATCTTTGAATGGAGTTGGAAATAACATTGGTTTTAAGTTTGGCGGTGTCTATCCGGTACTCCTACTGGCCTTAGAATGTTATTAATTATTCAGCATGTGTTAGTGTGAAGATATGGACCAAGCCTGGACCCTTGTGTGTCTTTAGAGGAAACCCTAGCTGGACTTTAGATCTATCAAGAGATGAAAATTTATTAAAGAAAAAGTAAGGTATTTTGGAATGGACAACTTACAGTGAATATAATTACTATGGTTTTCGCAGGATTGAGTTCTCCCAAATATGCTACGGAAATATTTTTAAGTACATTTTTAAATGGACGAAAAATTGCGTCACGGTTGTTTCTATGTTAGGGTTTAAATCTTTGCTAGGCAACTTAAAAGGGTTGTCGTAACTATAGAGATGTTTGAGGGAGTTGCCGAGTGATTGGTCTCCACAGCAACCCGTTGGACATCCCGGCAACCCCCAGCGACCTTTTATGGTTGTCGAAATTGATTTCACTTTAGAGGGAATATAAGTACAAAACAACTTAAGTATAAAAAATTATACATCGTAAGTAAGAATAATATAAAATTAACTGAAGAGAAATGTTATATGGTTCTGCGTTATTTAATAATAAATGCGGACAACATCACATACTCGTACATTGTTCTGAACCCAAAGTAAGTAGCTAAAGCACTTGTGTTATGGAATTCAGAAACAACGAAGGTACTACAAACACCCAGACCCGAGACAATGTAGAAATGTGATTTTCTACATTGACCCGTCCGGGGATCGAACCCGGGACCTCAGAGCTAGCGACACCTTGAAACCGGTGCGTACGCCACTCGACCACGGAGGTCGTCATTTAATAAAAATCATTAATGTTAGCATTAGTTTTTTGTACAGCTTGTCATAAGAGCACGATTTATGAGGTCAATTCAGTACCGAAATAATTAGTAGCTTAAGACAACACTTTTTTCTCCTAGTTTGAATTGAATTTAACTTCCAAGTTGATAAATGTTCTGCCAGCTAAAACTCGTTTATAATAGAAAATAATACGTTAGAAACTATTGATTTCTGAGGTTCACGCGAATTCTGTCATTGAAATAAAAATACTATTACTTATTTTATCTTTATTATTTCAACTTTAGAAACTATAATAAGATTCTTAATAGGCGCAACAAAAAAAAATACTAAACAAATACTAAACTCAATTTCGTTTTTACTACTCATATAAATAAGAACTTTCCAAAATAATTGCAGTGTCTATATAGAGATGTAAGTAAACAAATAATAAAAGAAGGCAACGTACTTACTACACCGGTTGATCATCCCTTCGCAAATTGTCACAAGCTGCGAGCGAGTGTGTTTTATTGTCGGACTGAATAAGGGACAATAAGGGTACATGCAAAATCTTAGGTATAGTCGGGGTTATTAATGGAAAGATATATTATATTGTCCTTCTGTGAAATAAAATTTGTGTGGAATGTAAGAGTCATGTCTAAATAAACCCGGTGTAATGAAAACCACGAGAATAGTGATAAAAAATATTGGGCTCAGTAACTTGTAGTCAAAATTGTCAAGAACCTGCAATTATCATATTTTGTGTAAAGTTTCTGCATCACAGGAAAATATTAATTACGAAAGAGTACATAATTTGTCTATGTGTATTTATTTATTTTTCCGATACTTGAACTTAAAGTCTTTAAAATCTACAGCTCAAATCTTACTCAACATAATCTTACAACGAAAACTCAACTAATTTGATTTCAATGTTCTGTTGAGTTCTGATGCGAAAACAGGGGATATGAATAGTTAACGCCTCCAATAATGTTGGTCGGAAATGTACTCATAGCACAAATTACTGGAGTGCCGAGCGATCCGATGATACCTGACATCTTAAGTATCTGTATGCAAGTAATAATATATATTAATAGTATATGGGCTGATGGATAATTGTTATGTTGATGTTTGATTGATATTGTTAGCTAATTGGAGGCTGGATAGGGAAAATGTATGTTAACAGTGTGACCTACTGGAAAAGATAACATTAACATTCGATCTGTCAAATGTCTAAATTTATTTATTCAAATTCAAAATCATTAATTTAATTAAGGCTTCAATTTTTTTTTAGTTTTTATTTGGACGAACTAAACGAAACTACAGACCCTAGTCTGTAGTTTTCTAGCCTGTGACCTGTAGAAGGCGCTACATTCCAACGGGGTGTCTAGTTTTAAGTTATCTTAGTCTTAGGATTAGATTATTTTTACTTTTGTTAATTTATTGTGGTACCTTACGAGGCTGTCTTGGCGCACCAGCGCAAAAAGCCTCATCAAATAAATGATTTAAAAAAAAAGTAGCTCTTATTAAACGTCAATATTAAAATACAAAATGGAAAGCACCCTATTCATATTGCTTGACTTAAGTAGGTGATAAGTTGTACACAAAATTAAATACGATGAAAAAAAGGCTTGTTAATCAAAGTACACAGCATCACGTACTTAACTTTCATAAAAATTTTCTTATAAAACTTACGCAGCAAAACCTCATTACAAAAACACATTTTCTAATCCTTGTTGCGAAGCATTATGTATGCGCCTTACCCTCTTTTACAGGCTGTTACTTTATCCGGAGTAAAAAAAAGTAATTCCGCTATGATGCCTTTATTACCAGCCCTAGACGTATAGAGTTATGGCCCTTCTCATTTCGTTAGATAGCTCTTTGTTTAGAGGACATATACTTTTATATCGGTGCCTGTCATTTAGTTTTTTTTTTTCTGAAAGTTGGCAGTTTATAGCCATTCTGTTTTCCGCCGAATCTGCTACCTTGGTTTATTAGCCTCTTTTTCTTTGTTGAGTTGAGGCAGCTGTTTCCTTTTTACGAACACATGGGAGCAATTATTTATTGAGCTTTTGTATTAAGAAGTCGTAACTTTATGAACTTTATTAATCTTAAACGTTTGAGGTTAAATTGTTGCTAGGCGAATTAAGGCTTAGTTGCTGCGACAACACGATTTTAGATAGATATACTTGATTATCGTTTTTCCAACCAAAACGAAACTATCTAAAAGTTTTATCTATCTATCTATCTATCTAACAAAAACTCAGACACCAACATTTCATCAATTGCAATTTCTGGTATTTGAACATTTTAAAAACTCTTCCATAAATTTTTATTACACTTTTATCCGTCCACCGCAAGCATATCTAAAATCTAAACAACCGATAACACTGCATCTGGATAAATTAACTGGAGCGTGGTCTATAAGAATAGATAGGTGACCTTATCGCGCGACCTTCTTCGTAACCATGAGACCTAATAACTACCTAACCAACTACCTATTTTTACGTACAGTTTACAATAGCCACACTAAAACCCACATCATCGCAAAAATAATCATGATTAAATCCCATAAACATAATATTGAAATGCGGAGAGAACCGCTTTACAGCCAAATCTAATACATATAGACCGAAACACAAATAAAACCTCGTTTCGCCTTTATTGTTATAAGAATAAAGTTGAATATTGTTTGATAAAAGGATAGTTTGAAGCAGAAAGTTGACAATGGCAGTGTGCGCAGTACCAAAATGTTTTGAACAAATATTCATTGAATGTAAATCCACTGAGGCCGTTTGGATTAGAAGTGGTATATAGTCGCTATACGGTAGCCATTTTAAAACGTAAAGCGAATTGTTATTGATTTGTTTCGAATTCGTTGTACTTTTAGATGCGACTTTGTCAAGGCTTTAAATACAGACAACTGGGTTTTTTGGTCTGTATTTTAGTAAAAGAGTTATTTTGCTTCACAATTTCTGTCATTTTTGGACTTAATTTCAATGTTATACAACGTTAATTTTTTTTATTTACATTTGAAAGTTAATTATCTACCTCGAACTTAGTATGTATTCTTTAGCCAGAACTTACCTACAGGATAATGTACGCCAGTTATAGAGTAACCATGTAATATACTCATAACCTCGTATAAATATGATAACAGCAAACATTAATTTCAATTTAGCAGTAAATTTTAAATTCTAAACATTAACCCCATAGGCTGATCAGTGCCTTTACTAAGATCTCTTAAGCCGGAATATTACAATTGCGAAAGCGAGACAGCGCTACAATACGAATAGCGGCGTCCCGCTTTCACAACAGCAACAGTGATGGTTTAAAAGCTCATGGTAGAGGCAGAGAGATCCCGCTCAGATAATGCCATAATTACGGCCACGCCCGTCAGGTGGATTAGAGACCGCAATATCACGTTACACATAACAAAATGGTTGATGCCTCCCTCCCGCCAAAATCCCTTTGCGTACGGGAAATAAATAAACCTTATCTTCGCTTTATTTGGTATCGCTAAATTGGTTCTGAAGGTCTTTTACTAAGCCATTAGTTTTCATATTGGTTGGTGCTTTTTGCAGTAGTGGCTTTTGGTCTGTTTGGACGCATTTTAGTAATAATTCTAACAAAAAAAACCTCTTTTAAATAAGGCTTATATGGTTTGCTTATGGATCTTAGGGCCAAAAGAGGACCCACTTTCAAATAAAAAAAGATTGATGAAAATCGGTTCACCCAGTCGTAAATTCTGAAGTAACAAACATAAAAAAACTGTCGAATTGAGTACCTCCTCCTTTTTTGAAGTCGGTTAAAAAGCGTAATAATAGTAATATATGTCTACCTTTATAGCACAAAGTTATGTTCTACATTCATCTAGGTAATTCCCATAACATACCTGTTAGTAACATTTTCGTTCTAATTGCATAGCATTAAATATGCAAGGAATATGTTTGCAGCATTACGCACGCAGTGCAGTTTTTGCTTCCCCAATGGGGGAAAAGGCATTATGGGTTAATACTTTCTGTCCACACATTTTAAAATCCCTCAGAAAAAAATACAAAAGCTTACACAAAGCCCTGAGTTGTTCCAGTTTATAATTGTAGGCGTTGGTCGGTCATATCACTCGCTCGCATATGCAAGCGGCGCTTAAGGGCCGAGTAATTAACATTTTTATATGGCTCATTTGCATACCGCCTTGATAACTCTATGATTTAAATTTATTAAAGGTTGCGCTACTTGTTGTAGTCTACCGTAATCAAAGGGGTCAGTGCTACCCCTGTTGGGAAATTTCTAGAAACTGTTCCTCCAAAGGTTAATTTCATACAAGGGAATACCCAATTCATTATAAATGAATGCACACAGTAGATAAAGTAGGTAAATTTCAAAATTATACAAAACATCAATTTCCTTAAAATAAAATTACCCGCAAAGGGCTTCTTCAATAGCCTCTCAATACTGCAAGAAGTAGCAACAAGAATAAAACGAGATTTAACTAAACTATATGTGATTATATATACAACGTACAAACATTTAATTTAGCTTCTTAATTAATTTAAAATGGTCACCAAAATTTTACGGTACTTCTACGAGTATCATCAAAACATCAAAACATTTCATCAGTCGGTGTCATCGAATTTCTGACTGTCGAGACATCCGTGATTCGGGCCATTCATCATGTGACAGTTACCAAACTAATTTAGTGGCTACTATAAATCTTGACGAACAACCGCAGCGTACAATCAGCCCACTCAGGAGTTCGATGACAGTACTATAACTTGAAGGATTTGAATTGAAACTAGCAAGTCCTATAAATTTATGCTGTGAAGGTTGAAAATGAATTTTACGTAAATTTTTAACTCTGAGAACGGAACATTCATGCATTTATCTATTTTAAACAATACATACAACAATGGTAAAACGGTATGACTTTTATTAACCAGTATTTTAAAATGAGCGACACAAAACTAAATATATCAATCAGGTTATAAAATAGACGAATAATATGCGCTCCCACATTTCCAACAAACAATTAAGAATTTATTAATCAAGCCAATTTGAACTAACACAAATTCGCGCCCACAATCGGAGTTTTGAATGAAGTTACGAACCAACTGGACTGTACCTTTGACAGAAAGGCACGCCAGCCTCATCTCCCGCGGTTGAATACTCAAAGCTTTGATGTTATGTTAATTGTAAAGTTTCCAGCCCCCAAGGAGGAAATGCTAGTGAGTGTTTTAAAGATTCACGAGAGGTTAGTGTAAAAGTTGGGTAATGGGAAAGGCGAGCGTACGAGTGACCCTTTTGAAACTTACTGCATGATAGTTACAGGAATGACAACGAGTATAGATACTTAGAATTACAGCTATTTCAAACAGTATTCAAACTAAAACATGAAGTTTTGAAAATTCTCTTTATGTATGGTAATAAGTTGGGATCTTACGATGATTCTTCTCTTATATTGAAACAACCAATAACAGCATCAACAAAAACCACTCTATCAACATACACCTAAGCACCTGCCAAACATACAAACGGAATTCAAATCAATAAAATCGAATAGAAACCAGTCGACGCGTCGCACTTCCAAACCCGATGCAACACAAACAAGGTTTACTAGTCGTATGACGTAACAATGGTTCTACACGGGGACCGATCATTTGCAAATGTCAGCCGCTTCCGATTTTTGTTCTACGACTTTTTGAAAATGTAGTTTCGGTCTATCCTATTGGGGAGATGCAAAATGGAGATAGCATTTTGTTGGTCAAAGATTGTCGGTTTTGCGTTGTGGATTTTGTGAATCTGAAACACGAACAGTTTGTTATTGAACGAAATGTTATTTATATCTACAATCAAGATTAATAAAACAGGTTCATACAACAAACTTAAAAACAATTCAATTAATAATCTGCACCGAATCCTAAAATTTGGAAAAAGATAGTCAAAGGAAATTAAAATAATCCCAAACAATTTGCAACGAAATAGTGTTGTTGTAATGTAGAAATGCAAGTACTCTGAAAATATGTGAAGTTAATTAAGGATGAGGAATGCAAGAGTGTGTGCGAGCTTGAAACTGGGGTCGGTGTGAAAATGAGACACGGATGATGTTTTGGCTACAGAAATAATTTAAGAGAAAGAAAAATACAAATCAGAAGAATATTAAAGGATGTAAAATAGGTAAATCAATTAATAAAATTTATGTCAGTCTAGAATAGTCTAGATGAAGAAGTTATTTTCTAAAGTCACGCAGAAAGATAAAAACTGATTTTAAGGATGTCAAAAGTGCACCATGCTTGTTCATTCTCCATTTTACTAATACGTATAAACAGGCAAGTTTCATGAAATTGTGATGCCCAACAGTACAAGAGGACTTAAATATTTTGTTGCCGGAATTAAAATCAGTGTCGAAATTTCTCATGGACCGTTTGCAATTTGTAATGTTGGGTAATGGTGAATTAGTAGGGTCCACAACGACGGTCACGATTTGTGAACGCCTCGTTTCAGATGTTTGACCTTTTGTTATAGCGTTCATTACGCGGTTTATTAATTGACTGTTCAATACAAATCAGGTTATAAATTATTTAAGGAGAAAGTTTGAGAATTTTCGAAGTTTAATTAGAATTTCTTATTTGTTTAAGTTTAATTAGTTAATATCGGGTTTGACTGTGGAATATGTCTATTTTATGTATATAGCACTATTATTGTAACAATTTCTTGCTAAGTAAACTTAGTAAATACTAGTAATCAAAACCAAGGAGTGTCTATATACATATATAATCCAGCCTATAAACGTCTCACTGCTGGGCACAGGCCTCTTCCCATATAGAGTAGTCACGAGCATTGATCACCACGCTTGCTCTCTGCGGATTGGCGATATCAGATCCCAAATTTTGGAATCCAGGTTTCTTCTCGATGTTTTCCTTCACCGTTTGTCAATAGTGTCTTAGAGTAATTGAGAAAGTACATAATATAACTTGGAATAAGCCACATTGGTACTTGCCTGGGTTCGAACCTGCAACCTTGTTCATACAAATCCGTTCAATGAACCGCTAGGCAACCACAACATTTGGGAGTGCAGGATGCCACTAGAGACAATCAAACAAAACCATTAAACAGAAAAACTGCATGTAATCAATTCGCCGAAATCCAATACCAATTTACACCATTACTGAAATTAATTCGAAATAATTTAATTGTTTCAACTGGAAACCACAAAATCAATGTCAACAAATTATTTGCACACCAGTGAGAGATAGCATGTTGGGTGTTTACCACTCTCCATTGTTAAATGTAATGGTCAGTAAACATGGCCCAAGGGGTCGGTCGCAATTGTATAAACACTGTTACACATTTTTGACCCTTTTTTTAATTGGACTTGTTAAATAAAGGACGTAAATCTCAGCCGTGGGTGACGTCAATTGACGCGTTTGCTTTGCGGTAACCACCGGTATTTTGAATTGACAAAAACCAGAAAAATTCCTGTTTGGTAATTACTTAATGATGCCTTTATAATTTTGAAACTTCTTTATATAAAAAAATGTATTGGTACTTATTACTTATTGCTTATGAAAATTGTTTACAGTGCATATTTGTATTTATTATAGTTATATTTTTTCGTTTTTACTTATTTTAATTTTATTTTCCAACATTTAAATATTTTTTAATGTTATTTGTATGAAAACCAATTTTCATGTTACTGGTTGTGGTTCTGATTTTTGTGTGTCCCGCAAAATGGACCAGCAGATAAATGAACGGCTCGCCGAATGTCTCGTAAACCTCACGCATTCAATTACACCCGGATTTTTTTAAATTTTAGAGTTTTTCGGGAACGAAATGAAGATTAATATGCGGTGGACTGTTATCCATTTTGGTTTAATAAAAAAATATTATGATAGTGAGTAGTGCGATGTTTTTTGGTTAAAATAAAAATGCTGCAGTTTTCTGTAGTTTGTTGTGCCTTTTTTAAGGACAACTTCGTTATAGCTTCTCCATATTACGGGCAAGATACTTCAATTATATAGATAAGTAATCACACGTTTCCTGTTGTCATTACAGAATTTTAGTTTACAGCTAAGAAACAATCTCATTGCTCTCAATCCAAAGACGATTAAAAAATGGAGAAAGCGTAACTTGTCAACAAAAGCACAAATACTGAAAATTTACGATTGATTAATTAATTGAAAGTTCACATACACGTTATTATAATAAATATATAATAATCCAGCCTATAAACGTCCCACTGCTGGGCACAGGCCTCTTCCCATATAGAGAAGGCACGAGCATTGATCACCACGCTTGCTCTCTGCGGATTGGCAATTTCAGATCCCAAATTTTTGGAATCCAGGTTTCCTCACGATGTTTCCCTTCACCGTTTGTCAGAAGTGTCTTAGAGTAATTAACACATTCACTGCGTTACGGGAAGTATTTGGTTGTAATTGAATTTCGCTCTGTGCGGCAGCTAGTTGTCCTTGTTTTGCGCTCCGTGCGGAGGTGATTTTTTTAGGTTTTCGTACTAGTAAAAAAGAGACACCTATATTGCCGGTTTCCTTGCTTGAAGTGTATTGAAATTTACGAATAAAAATGTACGGGAATTATTTTATCGTAACGCACAGGAAGGTAATTATTTTACAATAGTGCGATACGGGAACTATTTGGCCGTATCCTAAACCCCGTACCGCACAGAACGTGAGCGCGCGCGGAGCTACAGTTAGCCGTAGTGCTGTGCCCAGTTAATACGATTATACAGAACGCGATATAAATAGCGCGGTTACTTTACTGTTACTTTCTTAAGTAGGTATTTTTTTTCTGTTGATTAAATTATCAAATAAAATAAATAATTTTAAAACGTAAATCAGGGTTCTTTTTTGTAATTTAGCTTTTATAAGTACCTAAAAATGTTAATAATACAAAATAAGAATTTACTGTTTTTGTTAAAAAGTTGACATTAGCGTAGTTAATTACTTATTATTTTTGTTAAAAATAGTTTCCGTTAATTTTGTACGACATGAATAAACAATAATAAATTTAAAACAGAAAAATATTTTACTTATTACATCCCATCCCTAGCAATATGACTGTTGTATGCGCCACGACAACTATTTTCCCGTAAAATCAACCATTTCCAAAAATACCTGTAACTTTTAAGATATTACTTAGATCCCCGTGCGACGGCAGCTGTGTATACACAAGGATGTAAGCTATTGATTGGTACAACAAAAAAACCATGCTGTGAACTTTCCATGTTTCTGTGGAGGTTTGAAGTAAGGACTACGTACGGGAAAATAGACGTCGTAACGCATATCAGGCAATCTTGATACGGGAAGTATGTGACTTGTACAGCACTGGTAGCAAGTCTTAATCTAGAGCAGCCGCAGCGAACGTGTTAAGGAAGTACATATTATATTATAACTCTGAAAAAGCCACATTGGTACTTGCCTAGGTTCGAACCTGCAACCTTGTGCATACAAATACTTTCATTGAACCGCTAGGCCACCACGACATCATAATAATATATGAATAATGGTAATTATACCATTATTTGCAATAATAAAAAATACCGTAATTAAACACTTAAATGCTCTATATTTGTATTTACTACAGAACTTAGCAGTCATAAGCAAGTGCGTGTGTGTAAAATCTTCAGCGCAATGAATTCAGCATAACTAGGCCCTTATCGCCTTACATCGATAATTAAATGTTATTGCGTTGGCGATAAATTCTCGGCTTATGGCGTGACGTACAAAAGTGCGAATGGAATAGAAAATGCGAAGCGAAATGCCTTTGTGGTGAGGTCATTTGAGCTTTTAATATTAATTTTCTTAAATCGCTAAGTGTGGATTATATTAGTTTTTTCGAGGTGATTTAAAAATTAAAAGTCTAGTAACGATTTACTGGGTGCTTAAAAAAATAATGTCTGTATTTAAGTAGTGGTTTTAACATTGATTTGCGTAAAGTTTCTTGACTTTAAATTTTTGTCTTTAAACTTTATAAAAATTGGAATGCTAGGGTCCCATATATTGAAGGAAAACCATAAAAATGTTTCAAATGTTTCTGATCTCGAAAAAATACAATAACCTTAATATTTTCAATCTTATCGAACCAATCTAGAAGTATTCATATTTTTTTTCAATAAATAGGATACAAACAACCCTTAACTAGAAACAAATAAATGCATGTAAATACAACGTCGTATTCTACATTTTTTCTCCCCTACGTATAGCTTAAAACTTCAGTGTCAAGTGAGCGTTCGAGTTCATTCTGAAACTAGTGACCACAGTTGAAGCGTTGCGATACAACTTACACTTACATACTTACATCTGCAATGCGGTTACTAAGATCAACTTATGTAGTCTTGACCTTCGTAAACTCTTGTTAAAACTATCTTATTTCGTGCTAAAATGAATAAGACAACTCCTGTTTAGTTTTAAACGTAAAAAGTGAAGTGACTGATCTGTAAATAAAAAAAAACAGTATTCCTCTTGACACGTAACAGTCTAGTCCCAAATTTTCTAGTTAAATATAATACCCTAGTTACATTTTTTTCGATTTTTTTATGTTTTATTTTTATAATATTGAAATTGTTACGTATACGAAAAACAGGATACACTGGCAGAAATTTCTTAAGAAATAAGCATCTTCTTTGTACCTACATACAAAAATATTAAATTAAAAAAATATAAAATACGAATAACAAGTACTTCACAGTACGTATATTTTTTAGTCTTTAGTACAAATAGCACTTCCAATATAATGAAGCGTACAATTTTAACTACATCTAAGTGAATCCAATTCATACCAAAAATCTGAAATATTTTGGCTTTCAAATAATTAAGCAGAATTTAATCTAGACCCAAAATATTCAAATAATTTGTTGCTATAGTTTAATTTGTATGGTAATCTGAGGAAACTGTTTCGGAATAATGGTTTTACCAAATTATTTAGTTCCGTTTGCTATTGCATTCATTCTCATGAAACACCGACCGCAACAATTATAAAAGCGTAGCACGTTAGAACATCGGAATATTTTCTTAAATAATATTTTAACTAAGAATAATTTATAAATACTACAAATAATTTATCTTTTCATAAAGATGAGGAGATTTTGTTTGTTGTTTTTTGTCATTGGCAATATAAATCAATAATGTCTGTTTTTTAAATGTTAAAATTATATTAAAAATCTTATTCTAATAAAGTTAATAAAAGAACTCGATTACATTAACTAATAAAATATTTATTTGTAGATAATATCATAAATTAAGTTTATAAAATTCACAGCAATTATTTGAGGAATATAACATAGTCAATATTCGTAGGTAAAAAACCAGATTCATTTGTTTTTCTGGTTTCCAGTTTATCACGTCGTAAAGGTAGGAGCAGGGCTCTGAACGTTCGCTTTTTATCATCGGCTCTCAGTGATCTCATAAAGACACCTTTTTTATTGACAACAAAGATATAGATGGATATATATATAGTATGTAGGTTATAGAGATAGGTCAGAGTTTATGGAGTGTTACTGTAGTCATACGCACAAGTTTGCAGGAAAATTTTCGTTGTATAAACTTGTTACCTATATGCCTATAATCTACTACATGCTCAAAGTCGGCATACCAATTTTTTAAATTCAAATAAAAGATTTGAAAATGTTATCGTGAAAGCTCGAGAGAACGAGGTTTTGAGAACTATTGTTAAATAATGCGGTCAAAAAAAGAAGACTTGGCCTCCATCATCCAAATCTGATCATTTTCAAAAAAAAGTTTGTTTCGGTATATATAACGAAAAGCTATCAGAATCAAATGTAGTCAGCAGTCCTCGATAAGATCATTAATAAATTTTAAGCCAACAATACAATCATATACGGAAAAAAGCAAATTATTGAAACTGGTTGAAACTGGTTACGGGGAAAAAGCGATAAAAATCCAAACGCAATAGCGCAGTGGTGGCTGGCGGGCGCGCCGCGAACGAATGAGCGTATCTCCTCAAATGGAAACAACATTGCAAAAAATACGGCGAAGCTGGATACCTGGTGACTGGCGGGTTCTGTATTATTCTTGTTTATTTAATTTGAACTGTATTTTTCCATAATTAATTCATATAACAGTAGAAGTTTACGGTCAGAATTGTCCCAAAATCAACCTATCACTCATGAAAAGCATACACAATATTCTATTGCGGCTATTGCTATATTATATTGTGTATGTAAAGGCCTGTCCTTAAAATAGAAAACCTTCAGACGAGTACAGGACATTAAAAAAATAAAAACTTAAAGCATATTATCTCCAAAAACATAAGAAGGAAAAAGTCGTCCGAAGTTTTGAAGGCCAGTCAAGACTACTCTGAAAGGCACGAGACATTGACTGTTGCTACTAGTACCGCTGTAATACTAATAATGATATACAGGTATGAACCATTCTTCAACAGTCCAGTATTAATGAAAATCCAAAGTAGGCTGACGGGTGAGGCACAAAGCACAAAGGGTTTAACGCCAGTAAGCTGGCAGCATTGTTGGAATATTATTGACACTTCTCCTATGGACACGTCTGCTACTGACAGTGACACGCAGGTACCGTAAACACACGTGTGTGAAATGAAAAGTATCGATACTATGTTAAATACCTATTTTTTTACTACATGTTTGCGTACACTGAAAATGTTATATCAATAATCATGGAAAAAATGTTCTTCTACCTCTTGCAAGGATCACAAACCTAAGGCTAAGATTATCCAGGTTTTTTTTCAGGGGTCAGAAATTCTAACTGAAACGTCAGTTGATATATTTTGCACGTGAATTTAAAAGTTGATCCAATTTTGTTTTAAATTCAATTCGAATACAGACGTTACGGAGGGATCTCTAAACTCGCGGCGTTCGGTCGGTTGGGTGGAATTTTTACGCGCCCAGTTATAGGCTTCCCTGCTAATCTCTTAACTTTTAACTGGGAAACAATAAAACGTCGCAGGCAGTGGGCAGCGGAAAAAATGTATATTTTGGTTAAAAAACGCGGATTACTGAGAGTGTTTTTATTTGCATAGACGGTGTTGAAGTATGGACGAACGAATCCGCTGTTTGAGGGCTGAGAGCTTCGGCTAATGGATTATGTGGCTCGCCTCTTCTTTCACTAACAATGATTGTGAGGGCAAAACTTCATTCCGTGAATTGTCTTTTGGAACAAGGTTTCTGAGGTCCACGGTTTCTATCTGTTTTAAACAGAATTTCATATTGCACAGGATTAGCGAAGGTATAATTAACGTCATGTAGGTCTTTGTATCACATGAATAAATTGAATTGTTGTTATGTAATAATTTTTAGTATTTTTTTTTCAATACCAACTACTCCATAACAGTAAACAACAATACGGCTAAATACAAATTACAGCAACACTTTTATTTTCAAAATTATATCTAGTCTATATATGTGAAGATATATTTTAAATTAATATAAAACTAAAGCCAAATATTTTACAAACCAAATAGGTAGATATACCATAGATTCAGTATGACACAGGGCCATCATCGAGACAGCCCACTAAACGCACACCGTCCGCGGGGACAAGTTTTACTACCGAGCGTATAAATTCCGCGTCATTTATTTACTTTTTACAACGTCTAGGCTGAACCGAATGGCCTTGCACTCATCTACATACACATGTTTAATGTATTCAATGGTTTTAGTGCAGACTGGTAGCTGTGGGTGAGGTCCCTTGACAGTTTAAATGGATCACTTTTTTGAGTCATCTTTAAGTGGAATTAAAAAGTTCTTAGGTACAAAAATAGTTGCAACGTTTTAAACAGTAGTTGTGTAGATTTTTATCTGAACCATTAAAGAACAAATAATACACTTGTGTTGCATAACGACGAAATTGAGTTTTTTTTAAAGTTGCGAATATTTTTTCAACATTCAAATAATAATATAATAATATTTCTATAATAATATTTCGGGACAACTCACACACGGTTATCTGATCCCAAGCTAAGCAGAGCTTGTGTTATGGTAACCAGGCAACTGATACGCATACTTATATATTTCTAAATACATACATAATATTATAGATAAATTACACCCAGACAACCAGAACAAATGATCGTGCTCATCACACAAACATTTGTCCTGGGTGGGAATCGAACCCACGACCTCCGGTATAGCAGTCAGGGTCACTAACCACTAGACCAACAGGCCCGTCAAAAATAGACTACTAATGTAATAAAAACCTTATTCTTTCTCAATTATAGAGATCAAAGCTAAATAGTACCTACACAAGATCAAAACCAGTATGTCTATTCTGTAAATAATTTCGGTATCGAGTTTCACCTGAGTGACAATAAAGCTCACTTCAAAAGTGAACCCAATTATCCTTGATTTAGAATTCAAATTCGAGAATACGTATTTGACATCTCACCGCGGATTCCGCTGTCGAGACATGAAAATAATGTTACAGAATAGCACTACTGTACCATAAAGTTACGGCCACAAAAGTATAGGAAGTTCAATGGTGACGCGACCGCACTTACAATTTCCCATGTTTCCGTTATAGGTTAGGGGAAGCCAAGCTTAAAATTTAAACGAGATATTTTATCTGAAGCACTGAAATAATCACGTTTTGTGATACAGGTTTATTACGGCCCTTTTAATTAGGGTGGGCCCTTGTAAAAGTAATGCCCTTAATGTAGAGGTGTAGGGCAATGTTATTTGCATATTAAAATTTTATAGTGCTTTTTGATGGTGGGGGAAGAATGTGGAAGATTAACATTCCGTGTTTGTCTTATTGTTGTTGTGACAGTAATGGTAAATCTGCAGAGTATTGCAAGTGCAAAAGAAACTTGTAAAATGGATGCTTTGAAGTCTTTTTTTTTTCAGTTTGATTTTGGAATAATTTTTGGGATTGGGATTGTTCGGGAATCAAGAAAATAACTTTGGATATAAATCAGAAAAATGCACCAATTTTAGTACCTTTCAAAGAAATACATGACCTTTGTTAAAAATGTATGCACCCACAGTCATAACAAACACGGCAAAACAACTGGCCAATGTATGTGTGTGTTATCGGTAAATCGCACTAGCAATAACACAACTTTTCAATCCCATTACAATACAAAGTTCCAACCGACTTTGTAATCCTTATAACCGCTTTATGCACCTTTATGACTTCTTATGCAATAATTGTACCCATCAAAGGGTAATTTACAATGCGCATTGCATCGTACGAAGATGCACCATCTTCGATAACTTGGTAACAGTCGGCTAGCATGCGGCGTTGCATGTACCTCTAATAGACGTTACATTGCTTGGTTTGTTACACACGGCGTCATGTTGCACCTAACAATGCGAGGAATGTGTAATGCTTTGCGTGTTTGAGAAAAATGTGTGTATCATGCGCTTTGTCTAACTTTTCAAGAGGTTGAGTTATTATTCATGTGTGTAAATTGTTGTTAGAAGTACAGGTGTAATTATTTTGATTTATGTTGAAACCTGGTTATAATTTCAGCATAGCAGTAAGTTAATAACAACAGTAAATTCAGCATATCTAATAGTAATCAGTAGGTACGTATTTTTTTATTTACAACATAAGTGTTGCTGCGGTATCTGCACATAACAATACGATAATTCATGTTCTCGACTTTACAGGTACGTATGCAATAAAGTGTATTTTTCCGTTTATAGTTATAAATTATTAATCCAATAATTTAATTAATCCAATAATTATCGAATTAAATAGTTTTTGTCTTATTTTTATTCACCGCGTCGCGTTGTGATACCTGGCGTAGTATCTACCTACCTACACACTACCCTATCTCGCTATCAGTGCAAAAAATATATTTCTCATTTATAGTTTTCTTAGTTGGATCAACTGTACTACCGTATATTCCGCTATGGGTCGATGATGAGGCTTCCTGCCGCTGGTGTTCAATCGCCTTATTATCAAACATTGATAGCATCGCATGGAAATTTCACATGTTAAATAACCCAGAAAATAACTTCTCAAGTGTCGATTACAAAGTTCTGTGAATTGTAGGTTAATAGCTGTGAGTCATATGGTTACATTGCATTGAAATGTTTCTGTAAATTTGATAGTGTAACGATAGTACATAATATTATGCTCGGTATAGTGTGTTTTGAAGCTAACCTAACACCAGAAGCCATCAAAGACTTTTAGGCCACCACTGACGTAGGCTGTTATCTTGATGACAACTATTTATTTACTTAGGTACACCCACAAGACATTCATACACTTCTATATGGTAAATCGTACGGCAATGTTCTAATATATATGTCAATTAATTAACAATTATCGTTAAATAAATAAGCTTTTTTTGTATATCTCCCGCCATTTAAAAGTTAATCAAATTGATTTAATTCCACAACAGGCCTATTAAGATACATTTACAAAAACGAATTCGAAGTCAAATGCACTTTACGATTGTACTTTCCAAATCTAAGACTAAAACAGACAACAACATAACTCTAACAATAGAAAATCACAAAATACAAAGCAACGCTCGTAAAATAGCAAAACAATTACATATCTATAAAGTGGTCAATCTGAATGAGTCGGGATCAAGGTACGTGTGAATGAAGTTGCCGACGTTACGATGAGCCGTGCCTCGTAAATCTGGGGAACTATCTGCAATACACTAGTTGTCTGGAGAGCACTTAGTACTGTCCTCGACTTGGGGGGGAGGAAGGTAGAGGAGGTAGCGGCAAGTATAGGTAAGGTATTGGGTATTTGTGTTCCAACTTGTTGTTTTTTTTATTAAAAAATAGTAAAGTTTTCGACACATCATAATTTTGTCGAAAATTATGCACCAAGAGTGTAGATAATTTTTGTTAATAAGTGTAAAATAGTACTGTTTTTTTTTAATAAACCTTCATAGTTTGTTTAAATGCATGCATTGTTCTTCGACTGTTTAAATGCATGCGAAACGTATCGCGTAAGTTGCTCTCCGAAAGTTGATTATTTGAAAAAACCATTTAAAAATTAAATAAAAAAAATGTACGTTAAATTCCTAAAAAATTAAAATAATCTACTCTATTAACACCAATATTCTGTACTTTCCTAATCCCCGCTACCTACCACAACTTGTCCCACATCTTCACAATCGGCTATACCGGTTTATGCTCTTTTTAGCGCCGCGCTCCGAGCAAAGAGCTCACGACGTCTCGGGGCAGCAGCTGCGCCGGGACAGCCCTAGCGGGCTGTTGTTATGTGAGCCAGACGGGTATGTAAGTCACTAGCCGATAGTTACACGAAAAAAATGGGTGGAGTACCTACACAGTACAGTACAGTACAGTACTCTACGGTATAGTACTCTAACTATCGTCTTGTTAGGCTTTGCACAGATAAAGTAAAAATTATAAAGTTTTCTGTATACCAACTATCAAGGGTCATAGAACATCCATATATAGATTTTCATTGTGGTAGATTATTTTATAGGGTTCATTCAACACGATTATTTGAATAAAAAATCCATTTTTTTAATGTCGTTACAACAGCGATATAGAAAGCCGTCAACAATCCAACCTCACAAAAACAAAATATATTTTATTAATCAAAATACTTGTCAAAAAACATCACCTATACACAGATCTATCCTACCAAGTTTGTACGCACTTAATACAGCTACATTATATATATATTATCAACTACCTACACACTAGCAGTAATGTCGTAATAGTGTCAAGCATGTGCAGCGCGCATAACCGATCACTGGTGTGAACGCAGCGCCGTAACGCCGCGGGCACGTAACACGTGTTACAGGATGATTGGTGCTGGGACCTGTTTCTATCGAAATTTGGTTTAGTAGTATTTAAGTTTGGCTATATTGTCAATGAGGGAAGGCATTCATTATGACTGAGGGTATTTTATGGACCTAATAGTTTGCTAAATTTCTTTAACAAAATTGTTTTTTCTATAATATTTTAATAACTATTTAATAAATGCCTAGCCAGTCAATATATTAAAAAATATTATTATTAATTTTTCGGCGTTTAACCTTAGCCATCGAGATGTGTCCTCAGTTTCAAAAATCTAAGTATAAAAATACCTAATACAAATCATCTTTTTACTTCTACTTTACGCGCACTCTTTCAATATTTTTATTCAACCGCAAGGATCTATATGCTTATAGGAAATGTAAGTGACTTACGTGAGTAGCCCTCGCCGAGCGCAATCAGGGCCGGAGCGACGCCGTACATGCTGAGCGGCTCCAACTCCAGCAGATCCATGATCTGTAATACAAGAGAAAACAGTATTGTATTGTAATGTAATGTTATAAGTTAGAAAGAAGGTAAGACCAAGTTTTATCATTTATTTCTAAAAAAGGGCGTATTTTTTTAATTTTCAAAAATAGAATATCGAGTGACATTGTAAAGAAAATCATCAACAACTCAATTCTGGAGATCACCACAACGACATAGATTTTTCAAATAAATAATACGAATATTAAATAAACAACTCATTCATTTAATTCTTAAGGTGAACCCAATAATCAGAGTTTTATCAAACCATCTATAATGTTCAATTAAAATGTAAATGTCACTGACTACCATCAACTTTATCCCACGCCTTTCAAACTTATCGGACTCCCAACTAAAACCGATATGAATAAAACATGTGCTGCCATCTGTTATTTTAAACAGGCGACGTCTTCGCAGTTTTAATATTACATTACTGTTTTAATATAGAATAATTATGGTAATGCCAGACATAGCAAGCAATGGGTACGAAACTGATTGCATGTTTGAATTGTACGCTAAATAGTTTATGTAGTTTGTGCAATAAATATAGATTTTAATTTGATTTTCTACACTTTTACTTAAACACAACATAATTCGTATTTAAGTTAGTTTTAAACCATTAGCAACAACTATTAGCATAAGCTTATTGTTTAGTTTAAAATTTAATTGTTTTAGAGCTACTAATAAAATATGTTAGTACACGTTAAAGTATATTGAAGACCTAAACCATGAAATCTATTTTAGACTACCATGTACAACAAATCCATCCACAACACTGCAATGAAAACAATCGACAGTCAAAAAACCCTCGCCAACAAATCTCCCATCCAAAACGCTCAAATCCTCTTATCTCCATATTAACACAAAAGAAGTAAAGCTAAAAAGCATCCAACGTTCAGTATCCGATGCAATTTGCGAGTAGGCGGAGCGTCCCACAGATTCCGTGCGCGTACCAAACAAATCCGATAACACGTCACGCTGAAACTTGCAGACTCAATTTCAGGAACACGATTACTTCGCGATGGGAACAAGAGTTGAATCTCAAACCTGACTGGGATCGTTGAGTTGCTTTTTAAGTGTAGAATGGTGTTTTTGTTATGTATTTAGGGGTATTTAACTACACCATAGCAGAGACAGTAACGTCGACATTTTTATGTCCCTGTCGACTGAAATCAACTGAAAGCCGTAATACAAAAAGAGGACCTTCGAAATTTCCACTGCCCTAAAAAAAATGTGTGTCCCTGACCAGCTGACTAAGGAAATGAGAATAAAATATCGTACAAACACTATATTTAATAACAAAATTGGGTAGTCATTTCTTTTATCATGTTATATTAATTAGAATCACGGCGTATTAAATTTTTTCCATTTAACCTTTATGAAAAAATATCCTGAAATAAGCAAATTTGTAACCCCTTTTAGTTAAATATCAAATCACGGAACTTAAATCGGCAAACGATTGCTATAAACTTGAACAGAAGGGGCGAGAAAATCACAATTAAAAACTTGCAGACTTAATTCCAGGAACAAAATTACTTTCCGATGGAAAATAGAATTAATCTTAGAGTACCTGACTGAAATCCTAAAGTGAGACTCTAATGTGGAACTCTGTTAGATTAAAATTTATTTCAGAATCGTGGGGATACTCTTGTTTAAAAGCGCCTGGAAGTTTGTTGACGCACTTTGGGCAGTTAGTCACTACTATCCTAGTGTTCTGGTCAATTTGCACACTACTATATAAGACACTATTTCTTGTAAGAAAAATAGTCCCATGTCAATACAAAGAAGATGAAGAAGATTATAAGTGAACAGCAGGTTCACAGGCTGTTCCAAGATTACATGATACTGGAAGGTCCAGAAGTCGATCAGGAAATATGCACAAAAAGCAATAACGCGATCAAGGATAAACAATATCCTGCTACCGTCCATATTTTAAAAGAAATAAACTAAAAGCAGGTAATAGGTGTAAATTAGAAATTGGTAAATTTACCTAGAAAGTTAAAAAAAAACTGAAGAGTGATAATAAACTAACAGACTTAATTCTGGAACTTGATTAGATACCATGAATGCGTTGGAAACGAGAGCAGAATCTAAACGAATGTTCTAATTTAAACGACTCTGGGCTATGTTCGTTTAGTACCGTTAAAGGTGCAAAAAGTAAAGATACTCTTCCAAATGGCACAAATTAACGGTTTACAAAAATTAAACTGAATCTTCATTCTGAAAGTTCTTTAGAAACGATCATAACTAAGGAAGAACTATCTTAAATAATAACCACGCTTCAAAAGTCTGTTTTAGCCCTGGCATGGTTTTGAAGACTTTTGATACCAAATATTTATTTAAAATGCAAATAAAATAACAATAAATAATTACAAGAACGAAAGTGTTTGCACCACGAAACACAATATTTTATCTGTAAGCTGTAAATATTCACGCATTGTAAAAATCAACTGAGCAAAACAGCGTCCGTAACTCGCTGGTGTCACAGCAAAAAGCGGAACGTTTACGCACCATTGCAAAATGTTTTAAATCGTTCATTCTGTTACTTGTTCACCTGGTTGAAAAAAACATGTACTACTCCAACTGTATCCTAAGGGATACGGTAGCTTAGTGATGAGAGGTAGGCAGAATTCTACAGCTTGTTCCTTGCAAGATCTAGTGAATGGATAATCCCCTTATTACACTACCCTGGATTTAGGAAATAAAATCGTTTTTGGATTTATGAAGGTGTAATTCCTTTTAGTGTACCTAAATGCAAATAAATCAAATGCTCTTACATTCAGGATTCCTAATTCAGTCAGTTTGTAATAAGCGGGTATTGATAGACACATGACATGAAACAGCATATTTTATGACGTTGCTTGTCAAATATTTTTATACCAAACTAGGTATAATGTTTACACTATGCGTCCAAAAAACTACTGCCACATTTTTAACATGCGAACACACACATGCATATTAATATGTTATTAATACCTTCGATCCACAAAGGTTTAAAGCACCCAATATACGCACGGGCTTATACCGGACCCTTTTAAAATGAAATAACAAGAAAAAACATCCCAGTTATTTGCAGCGGTTGACAATAACGGTTTAGTGAGCCAAATACCGTTTTTTCGGCAGTCCCCCCCCCTCTCCCTTTTACGAGCATCGGTATTATTGAATTTCGCGAATGTAACGCAAAAAGCCGATATCATGTAATCGCCAAAGGGCTGAGTTGTGATTTTGAGGGCACTTGCCGCAGATCCTTTTGGGAATTTTTATCTCTTTGTTTATTTTAGTGTTTTCGGTCTCCTTTTACATGCTGTTAAGTCTTGTTATGGATTTTGGGTACGAGATATTGGATAAGATGTTTTGTTTTGGCCCATTATCGAATCTTTTGTTCTTTCTAAAGAATAATAATATTGAAAAATAATTAAATTGAAAAATATAATTTAAAATGTGTTTTTTATGAATTTACTTTTATTGCACTGGGTAGAAGTTTGTTGCGATCTTACATTCTATTGAAGTTCTGCACAAGGGAAGGGATATGTGATATTATAAAACTATTTACTTAATTACAAATATATAATATGCCAATCACGATCACTCCAAAATGGAATTAAATTTCCACCACGTCGAAGCACAAACCGCGCGTCTTTTGATAAAACCCAGAGAGCGTTGATAGCCAGCATTCGCCACAAATTGTTCGTATAGCTTATTTACTGTGGGGCTTGCACCTGTCCTGCTTCCTATTGGGGTGATTCCCGTTATTGTGGCAACGTTTGTTTGTTAAAATGTTTCTTGCTAAACTTAGTGAAAAGCGAGATTTTTGTGTGGAAGCGAATTTTGTTATGTAAGTAATTGGGTTATGCCGTGTGGTTGCTGCGAATATAACCTTGACGTATTCGATTTGTAGAGCAAAAAATAACATAGCTTAGTATTTTTAGAAGTTAGCTGGTCAAACTAACAAAAATAATATAAATTCAACTTCTGATCTCAACAAAAAAAATGTCCTTATTATGGTCCGTACATAGGTCCATACATGCATAGAATAGAACCACCAAAAAAACTTGTAAAATTGTACAAAAGGCCCAATATTGGTTGTCACTTCAAAACTAAACATTGATTGATGAGTGAACGGTTCAGAGCCATCATTCACCTCCCTCTCGAAAACCTATTACCATGCGAATAGAGGTGCGATGGAAATTGTAGGCCTCCTCTAGTATTTGTCATAGTGGTTCTCAAATGATTGCACTTGCGCTGTGAGCAGTATTTCACGCAGTTATTTAAAGGGAACTTAGAATAACATAAACCTAAAATAACGAAAAAAAAAATTGTTTCGGGTCTTTTTCAACACCAGATAATTTTATTTGAGAAATAATTTTGAATGCCTGACAGTTCTTTAATACAAAATATGTCAAAAGTGAATTATATCTCTCGAATTAAAATTATCTGTTGTTGAAAAAACTGGCCCTTAGGGTCTTAATTTTCAAAATATCGTTTTAAATGCTATTAGTAAATAGCTTACTTAAATGACCTATTATAAACAGAAAACATTTCATTTTGTTTTCAAAATAGCAGTATTTGTGTTGAAATACTGTTTCAATAAAACCTTAATCAGTAACAACACCAACTCCATACCAAATTTAATACTCCTGATACCCTTTGTAAACATTGTAAACGATACAATAAAATGAAATTAAACAAGCGAGCTAATTCCATTAGTCAAGTTCCCCTAAGTTAAGGCTGCTTGTAACTTAATTCGTTAGCATCAATCACATTGCAACTGTACAGAATGCTATTACTTGGGACTGGTTCCTTGAGCGCAGATATTTGTTCACTTGTCTCTCTAGCGAGGCTTTACCATGAAATAGGTTTTGTGTTAGTTTGAATAGACTAAAGTAGTGCAGTTTCTTGGAAATTTTGAGAAGTAAGGCGGTGAGTAATTTTTAGAATTTTTTAAAGAATTTAAACTTAGGTAAAACTTAATTAAAGTTTCATTTGATACATAGATTCGAAGTGCCTTTGGTACATTATTATTTTTAGACTGCGCCAATTCACACTTTCATAAATAATAAAAAATAAAGTAAAATCATTTATTTCTCATTAATTGTACACTAACACTTACATGTAATACAATGATTGTTCCTATTTTTATATAAACAATATAGATGGTAAGTATTTTTTTGTTGAACTCTGGTACCCATTTTAAGATTTAACTTGTGTTATGGATACCAGCGCTCATAGTCGTCGTTGAAACGGAAAAGTATATATTTAAATTGGATGGGATACTGTAAGAATACTGCTAACGTAATAACGATATAAACAAAAAACATAATTAGTTTAACTCAGAAAGAGTACCGATCATTACTCAGATTGGTCAGATTATTTTAATTTTTACGACTTACATATGCATTAGATGAATTAACATAGTGCTAGGTATAGGTAGAAACTGGGTAATTTCGGTCTGTAAACATCCCAAAACAATTCGGCGCAGATCGATGGCTACATAGTGTATTAAACAGTTCCATGCCAGTGGTCGAGTGAGCATAGCGATTTGTAATCTCGCCATTAGTGGAATGTATCGTGTGTGGCGGCAGGCCTGCGGACAGATGCACATTGCACATGCGCCATACACTGCTGGTAGACCGAGCTTGATTTGCGAATAATAGTAGTGTTTTAGTTTGGTAATATTGGATATAAGGTCCTTACTATTAGTAGAAAGAACCTACAAGAGAAGAGTGACCTCTGTCGAGAGGCAAAACTATTTTATCTGCTTAAGGTATTACGAAAATGCGTAAGAGACATAAGAAGAAGAAGGTTAGCTAATCTTGTGGCAAATGTAATAATAAGTAATTGTGCGCACATAACCATACGCACCCAGAATACTGTATAACAAATTAGGTCCTTAGATTAAACCGCTTAGATGATTATTATAATTTCACTTTGGGTAAATATCTTCTATCTATATCTTTAATTGCGTAAGACATAAGCAAAGCAATGCCAATTAATCAGCAAACATTTTAACTAACAATCAACGTGCAAGGCTATTGCATCATCTTGTATAGTGCTCAGACACAAACACAACCGAAACCCGAGAGCAACCGCATGACAATACATACATCGGAGCGTTGCTTGACTGTAATCAAGGCATCAAATTCTGCACCCCCAGGCACACACAATACAAAACATTAGGAAACACGAGCGGTCAGCTCCTCGGCACAGCAACATGTAACGAGGAGGCCAGAATAAAGAAGGGTGGGGGACAACCGGGACAATTAGGATCGCAATTAGAGGACAGTATGTTCCAGATTACGACCGCACACTCCACAGAGATTCACATTCCGGTGTCGGGAATAACAAAGCTTGCCAACTAACTATTAAGACGTTCAGAACTCGGGCCTCGCTTTATGGCCGCTCAAATTGCACTTGTATTTTTGTGTTGAAATTGCCCCGTCGTAATCTAGCATTCGTTGAGATTTTGCACAGCTAAATTTCGAGAGCGCTTTGTCAGTGGCTTTTTCGAGCGGTTAGATGAACGAATGATTTTAATATAGGGAAGTAGTTGGTTCCATACGTAGAAGCTAAAGCAGACTGATGCGGCTGCAATATTTTTAAATTTGTTTCAACTGAGACGGACATAGCATGAATATGCGAATTGAATTGTCGTGCGGGTATGCAAATCACAAGATTTGTATTTCGTTTTAAACAAAATGTATGTTTTTGATTTAGGTTTGCGGAGGTTTTATTTTTGTTCTCTCTGTGTGGATTGTAGTTGTGTACGTAATTGCAATTGTTCTGGTGGAAAACTATCTTTGTTTTTGGGTTTATAGTTTGGTACGCAAATTCAGAATTGTAAAGAATCATCATTCATCATTTAGCCAATCATAGTCCACTGCTGGACATAGGCCTCTCCCAATTTGCGCCACAACACCCGGTCCTCCGCCCTCCGCATCCAGTCCCCTCCAGCGACCTTTTTCAGGTCGTCAGTCCACCTGGCGGGGGGGGCGTCCTACCTTACGCTTGCCGAGTCGCGGTCTCCATTCTAGGACTCGTCTGCTCCAACGGCTATCGGTCCTTCGACAGACATGGCCAGCCCATTGCCACTTCAGCGAGCTAATTTTACGAGCTATGTCGGTTACCTTGGTTCTTTGTCGGATGACCTCATTACGAATTTTATCCTTCAAAGAGACTCCGAGCATAGCTCGCTCCATAGCCCGCTGCGCGACTTTAAATTTGTGGACTAGTCCAACCGTTAATGTCCACGTTTCGGCACCGTAAGTCATAACATATAGGACGCACTGGTTGTAAACTTTCGTCTTCAGGCATTGCGGTATAGGCGAAGAGAAGACTCGACGTAGTTTGCTAAACGCTGCCCAGCCTAACTGAATTCTCCGATCGACTTCCCGCTCGAAGTTGTTTCTACCAAGCTTGATGACCTGCCCTAGGTAGATATACTCTTGAACAACTTCGAGCATCGATCCTTCGACATATATCGGTCTCGGCATGACATGTTCATTGAACATGATCTTGGTTTTATCCAAGTTCATGCCAAGACCGACCCGTCGTGAAGCTCCATTCAGGCCATGCAGCATCTCGCTTAGTTGGTCCAGCGACTCTGCCACTATGACGATGTCATCGGCAAATCTAAGGTGCGAGATGTGCTCACCGTTCACATTTATACCCCGTCCAGTCCAGTCCAGAGTCTTGAAGACATCCTCGAGCGCATTGGTGAACAGCTTTGGGGATATAACATCCCCCTGTCTCACCCCCCGACGCAGCTCGATCGGATTGGTCTTATGGTCATGGAGCTGGACAGTCATTGTGGCGGTGTCATATAAGCATCTCAGCGCCTCGATGTATCGCCAGTCAATACGACATCGTTGCAGAGCATCCAGAACCGCCCAAGTTTCGATGGAGTCGAAGGCTTTCTCGTAGTCCACAAAGGCCAAACACAGCGGCTGATTGTACTCTTCGGTTTTCTGCACAATCTGCCGAACAGTATGGATGTGGTCTACGGTGCTAAAGCCTTTTCGAAACCCGGCTTGTTCTGGTGGCTGGAACTCGTCGAGTCTTCTAGCGAGGCGGTTAGTGACTACTCTCGAGAACAACTTGTAAATGTGGCTCAGGAGTGAGATAGGTCTGTAATTCTTCAGCAAGGTTTTGTCGCCTTTCTTGAAGAACAGAACCACCGCACTCCCGCTCCACGCTTGTGGTGTTAAGCCTTGATGAATGACGGAATTAAAGAGACTCGCTAGCTCTTTCAGGACTGTGGTCCCACCGGCCTTAAGGAGCTCGGTTGTAATTCCGTCATCACCCGGCGCCTTGTTGTTCTTTAGTTGTCTGAGAGCTGCCTCAACCTCGCCCGGGTCGACATCCGGGATGTCCTCGGTGTAATGGCGCGTGAGTGGGGCTCTGTGGTCATCTTCGCCTTGTCTCGATGGTTTAGTCACCCGTGATGCATATAGGTGTCTATAAAAACTCTCAATTTCCTCGAGAATCTCGAACCTAGAGGTGACGGTCCTGCCATCCCCGGTCCTCAGTTTCGCCAGATGGGGTCTACCTAATTGCTGAGCGAAGACTTTGGTGCCTCTATTTCGCTCAATCGCAGCCTCGATATTACGAGTGCTGCAGCGTCGGAGGTCACGTCGCGTCAGTTTCCTGATTTTCAGGTTTAAGGACCGCCTATCTGACGAAGACATCTGGGCGTCCGGCGTTTCTCGTCTTTCCTTCATAAGTTCGAGAGTCTCGGGTGAGAGCTTGGACTCCCTATTACCGCGTTTTCCGGGGAACAACCTTCGAGACACATTCTGTAGCGTTTTGACCACTGTGTCGGTTTTTTCGTCAACATTGTCCGTGGTTTCCAGCAGTGCGAAACGATTTTGGAGTTCCAACTGGAACTTATCGGAACCTAAAGCTATTTGGGGCAGCGTGGGTCGGAGAGTAGGTCTCATCATCTTAACTCTTTCAGCCTTAAGGTTGATATTTAGAGAGCCTCGGACGAGTCTATGATCGCTACCGGTATTAAACCTATTGATCACCGAGACGTCTCTAAATATATGCCGTTTGTCCGTGATGATGAAATCTATCTCGTTTCTCGTCACATTATCGGGGCTTCGCCATGTCCACTTTCTGTGGGGCTTCTTCTTAAAGAAGGAATTCATTAAGAAGAGCCCCTGGGACTCTAAAAAGTTGACCAACATTTGGCCTCTGTGATTTCGGCGCCCCACGCCGTTAGGACCGATTTTCGTTTCGCCGCATTCTTGTACTCCCACCTTGGCATTAAAGTCTCCCATAACAACGTTGTAGTGAGCCTTCCTGGTACCATGTAGTGCCTTCGCTATGTCTTCGTACATGGTTTCGGCTATCTCATCAGAGTATGTCGAGGTCGGCGCATATACCTGCACCACCTTCAGGAACTTCCTGTCGGTGATTTTCAATAAGAGGTACGCTACCCTTGTCGACACACTACTGATTTCCACAACGCTGCTTGTGAGACACTTGTTGACCAAGAAACCGACACCGCCCTGGGAGGGCCTATCACCTTCTCGGTAGTAGAACAGGTCACCTGACTCAAGGGTTATCGTGTCCTCCCCCTGTCTTCGGACTTCAGATAACCCCAAAATGTGCCAGTTTATGCGACCCAATTCTACCTCGAGTTCGGTGAGGTGTTGGTCCAGCCGTAGACTTCGTCCGTTATACGTCGCCAGGGTCAGTTTTTTGAGGTAGTGGTAGCCTCCCGTAGCCCGGAGATTCCTAGCACCCCCTGTCCCGCCGTTACCGCGACCGCTACCTTGGCCGGGAATAGCGGGACTACCGGGAACTGGGGGCCGTTTTGTGTGGTGTGGGCTCATACAGAGGTTTTGGCCTACTAATGCCACGCTGGCCAGACGGGTTGGCATAGGGTTTGGTCTCGAGTTTTCCTTCTCTAAGCAGTGGTTTTCGGCTCTGCTCAATTTTCCCTTAGTCGCCTTCTACGACACCCACGGGATGAGATGGGGTGGTGACCTTTGTATTCTTTAGGTCCGTCACCACACGGAAGTAAAGAAATAAAGTAAAATAAAATTGTAAAGAATGCATTATATTAATTCCTATTGTTTTCTTTCTTTTTCATTACATAAGTACCTAAAACCTTTAACATCATAAGCATTCAAGTCGCTGTAACTTTACTCTTAGGTAAGAAGCGCTCGGCCCAAATGTGACTCGTTCGTGAGGCTTATAACGTCAGCACCGCTTCTTCTACTATAATAGCTAGGCATAATATGACCTTTCGCCACTAGCTCTTAACAATTCAGTGAATAAATAAATTCTAAAATTTGTGTGGTATCATAACATATCAATTTTTTTTTTTTTTCAGCTCTCCGTAAGTACCTAATAGTTAGTTCTTAAGAGTCTTCAACTTCAACTTTAGTCTATTCAACATTAGGATACTATTATTCAATTATGTAAAAAATAGGCAAAATAAGAAAAGTTAGGTTTGCATGCAGTGGGACAGTTACAAACTGTTATTTATCTATATTAAGATCCAAATTGAAGTCTCCTTTTTGAAGTCGGTTTAAAACCAGTAAACAAAATACTATACTCTCTTACATAACTGTAACTATCAACTCAACGTTCCCAAGTCCATCAAGTCATGAAAAATTAATGTAAATAAGCTCTCTACGTAGTATAGTATTCGTTTATACCCCTTTTGTACGGCGCTCTGTCCAGCTGCATCTACTTTTTATGTAAAACCGAATGGGTATTTGTCAAGGTAATTTGAATTTACTCGCACGCGGCGGCCCTTTGAAATGCATGCTTTAAAATATACTACTTTTTGTACGGAATGTTTCAAACAAATGGAAATGTATACGGCATTTGATTAAATGTGGAGAATGTATTTTTTGGATTTTACGTCTATTTTTATTTAGTTTGGTAGCAGTAGAATTGATGACATTTTCAGTTCATGAATATGACAATTTTGACTAGCAAAAAATCATTGCGTACAGTTGCGTTATTAAGTTTTGTCTATATATAAAATACATCTTGATCATTAGGTTACCAAATAATCGTAATAATTTACGCATTATTTATCATCTGACTAAAGTCATATTCAATTTACCGAACTTAAATTATAACAGAGGGTGGCTGTATTCAAACCTAATAAACATTTACAATTTTCAAGTTAATCAACAACTTTAATATTCACGTCCCGAAGAAAATATTCCACATATACGAGAAAGGCGCTATTAAATCTTAATAAGACTCATTAATTAGCACACGATGCTCGCAGCCATATTACTTACACGTTACATAGCAGTTAGCACACAACTAGGGGTTTGCTTTGAACCCAAGACAAACAGTTACGTCATCGCTCTTCGTCAATGACATTATATTTTGGTAGTACAATAGATAGATTCATCGATATAGTCATAGAATCGATTGATGACATCTATGGGCAGTTATACACATAAAAAGTAATAATAATTATTATTAACTATTATTTATGTATAAATAAACCACTCCTCAGTCCTAAATGGCAAAAAAATATTCACTCGAAAAAACTTATGCTAGAAATAAAATAACAAAATATGGAAGCCGCTGTTTATAAATATTTTAGTCACAAAAATGTCAATACGGAATTGAAAGATTTCTACTAGTACACCCAATAACACCTGAAAATTTAATCACGCGTCTGTCCGTCAGCGGATGTGGAACTCAGAATCCGCGCGTTTTTCAACATACGGATTTCCGCGTGAGTTAAAATCCGCGCCATTTAAAACGTTGCAAGAATTCTTGTTGTGGTTTTTGGTTTACTGCACATTTTGGGAGGTGATGAAATAGTTTGATTGGTATTTTTGTGTGAAATTATATTTTCAACAATGTAGAGTACCTAAATGTCGCGATAGTAATTTCTGATAAAATTTTACTCAAAAAGTAGCGAGAAGTTTTTTTTACTAGCCGGAAGGTGGGTGCAAATAATAACGTTCTGAAGACTAAATTTTATACCACTAAAAATCTGGCATTGGAAACACGGGATTGGTAGTAGGGATATTCTACTTCTACGCTACCCTTCTTCAATAAGTTATTAAATCATATTTTCTTTCCACATGAAGCTTCATATTTAAAGAATCTTATTTTTTCAGACAGAAGCAGAATATCGACTGCGAGAGCTACCGAGCGATATTGAGTTTTTAATCCGAATAGTAAACAGCTTTGGAAGCGTGAATGCATGAAGTATAACCTATGTTACTACCGATAGGAAGGATCCCCTTCAAGGGGGAAAGGGTAGTTTTATACACTCAGTTCTTTCATTTTAATACCTTGATTATTTTTACAATGATAGCTATGAGATGCTATAGCTATGAGAAACTTTGCTTACCTAAATAATACCTAAATAATTTTGAATTAATTTTCGAGGAAAATTGATTCGCTACAATAAATGGAAATTACTAATTCACTAGGCTAGGATATCGCACGTAGATTATTAATAAATACAAGTTCAATGTAGTACCTACAATTAATAAAAAAATATAATTAAAAATTAAAAAACACGCCTGCCATGTAAAAAAAATTAAAAACAAGTCAAATATTTGCAGTCGGGGGACCTGTAATGAATTGTTTCAAGTAACCGACCCCGACTGCAAATATTTGACTTGTTTTTAATTTTATTTACATGGCAGGCGTGTTTTTTAATTTTTAATTATATTTTTTTATTTAATACCTTTTAGTGAACAACAAAAAAGCATGACACAACACAAAAATAAATTTCGTTCGGAACCCTTTGCAGGTGATTTCGACTCACACTTGACCATTTTTTAATGTCCACATAGCCTATGTCACTCGGGATAATTCAAAGCTTCTAATGATACCACAAACATTAAAATCGGTCAAGCCTTTTAGAAGTTATGGTGGAATAAAGAAACTCACAAACATACATACATACATACCTACATACATACATACATGAACCCTGAAAACATAACACTCCTTTTTGGGCAGTCGTGTAAAAAGGGTTTTTTTTTTTAGTTTTTCAGGAACGATACAAAGTCCAAATAATATAAATTTTACTATGGACAGATAGCCTAGTGACATTAGATTTTTATTTACATTTTTATTTTATAAAAACGGTTTTCTGTGATAAAACAAAATGATCAAGGTCGAAACGGGCCGTGACAGCAATCTTTTGTACCAAATTACGTTGTCCTTTTTGACAAAATCTACACGTGCCTACCAAGTAAAACAATAAGTAGATATATCAAAATTATTTGCTGACAAAATCACTGACCAGAACAACCACAATATCCGTTATTTCTCATTTTCACAAATAACTAACAGCCGTTGAAAGAACTTTTAAACTTTGATTAAAACTCACGATTTATGGTTGTAAACTAAAATTCTAGCAATAAGTAACATGAAAACTATCTGACGAAACAAAAGTCATAAATTTTTGCCGCCAATAGTACGAGTTTCGAGCTAGTGTCAATTGTTTTGTTCAGTAGGTAAGGAGGTAGGGTTGATACAGATTAAAAAAGCTTATTGAAGTAATAACGGCATTACGTACGTACGTAAACACAGTTTTAAAAAAAATATTTAACACCCTTTTATATTTCGGCGCTTATTTTGATCCGCGAAGGAACTACAAAAATACATAATATATAGGTAGCTCTCGTCATAAGAAAAATTTGATAGCAGCCCGTCTCTTACTCACATAATTTTTTTTATATATTGACCTAAATAAGTAACTTTTTTTTTGCATTAGGACATTTAGTTACCAGTTCACTGTAATCATAAAAAGTACAATAAATAAATTTATTTTACACTGATTACCAAATAAGAGTAGGTCAACAAAATCACTAGCATTTTTATATAATTAATGCAGTCACTTAATTAAACCACACCAGTGAGACAGGTAGCCCACGCCCTACGTCAACAGCTTTAAAAACTAGTCAGAAGTTCACCAAAATCTTACATGTTAAGACAATACCTACAATATTTCTAGGTAACTAGTATTTTTTTAGGACAGCCCTATTCCACCGATTATTACCGAGGCGAAGCGACGGAAACTTGTGAGGTGTTCTCGGTATTCCGCGCAGCTCCCACTGTTTGTGCATTATGACATCCACACACTTTTATTTTCTTATTCCGCTGATTTATTTATTGAATTATTGGGAACCATTATTATTTTTGCTAAACTATGCGTTTAAAAAGCTTTGCAGTTAAAATATTTTTATTACAAACTTACCTATTCCACTTAATTTTCCACCCAAAGATATTATTACTTTAAATTAAATTCGATACATAATGCTAGTTAATTTGTACCTTCACGTTTCGTCCCGTGGAAGGTTTCATTGCAATTCATCATTTGCGTTAGACTAGGTTTTATTAATTGTGTCTGTGTAAATTCATGCCCAGGCACCAGAGACCAACTCAATTCTATTTAATAACACTCCAAACAGTTCTACTAATAAATAAATCAGCACTAAATCCCCGAACAATTCCAGTCCCTACAGTGGCAAGAAATCGATCGATTAAGAGCCACGTGAGCAGCACTTAATACGCGAGTACGTACTCAGGTTGAGCCCGTCAACACACCGCAACACGTAGCTATGGTATGCAGTTCTAAATAGGCACCTATAGTGCTATAAATTGATTTAATAAAATACTACAAATTTTAACGTCATTGAAAAGTTATAGAATTATAAAATATCCTATTTAATATTAGTAAATGTATCATTTAAACAATCAACTTTTGATTATTTAAGATAGGATTAAAGGTCATGACATGCTTTTAGAGATCGGAGACAATACAGTCATGTAAAAACCAATATACTTATATTCTGAAAAGCATTAGTGCTGATTAGTATAAATATGTACAAAACAACATAATTATTTCGAAAGTAAAACAGAGCTGGTTCCCATTTCCACAAGTGGTTAATATGGCTACTGATATTGATGTACTATTAATATACTCGTATACATATAACAGCTGGATAGATATTCAACAGCATCACACAATCCGACCAGACTTAACAATTCATCTGCCGGCCATATCTCGTGCATTCGTAACAAACTTCACCGCTAAGACATTGAATCTCATGCAGACGTCCCTACAGCTCGATAAAATTAACAATTCCCATCACTAAGCGCTCGTAAAACTCGTATGACGCTGTCATGGCCGCCTCACTTGAGGTCTGATTAAATCTTAATACATTAGAATGCATACGCCGGGTACGTGGCCGCTAATATAAGAAAGAAGAAGTATGTATCAGAATATATAAAGAAGAAGTCATAAACTAAATAAAATGCTCAAATTACATCATGATTTCATTGCAATTTGAGGTATCATAATTCGCAGTACGTATTTTATGAATCTTTATAAAATATTATAGACTAGCGGTCGCCCGCGGCTCCGCCCGCGTGGATGTCGGTTACCGCTGCAAAAAGCCTACCCAGGAAAGACACGGTCAGCAAAATGATTCCCAGGTCAATTCACAGACACCGACACTAACATCGACGAAACTTTTCTGGTTGATTTTTACACCTTGTGTCCGAAAAACCCAAATATCTTACAGAACCCTATTTTTTCAGAAATAAAATTTAGCCTATGTTACTCGTGGACAATGTAGCTTTCGAATGGTGAAAGAATTTTTAAAATCGGTCCAGTAGTTTTTGAGCCTATTCATTACAAACAAACAAAGTTTTCCTCTTTATAATATTAGTGTAGATTTGTACATTGTATTAAAATAACGTTTCCTTTATGTAGTACATTAAATAAACGAGCAGAATTCTGTTATTTCATGAGCTTACAATTTAGAGCAACACTTGATATCTATTCAGATACTGAAAAAGGAAAAAAAATGTTGTATGTTTTGTAAAATACCACCGTAGCACATAATTTACGGGACTTTAATGAGGCCTACAAAATGGTAGCAAGTCAAAACTCATGAGGTCTCTAGCAAAAAGAACATTAAGTTTGTCAGACGCTAAGTGTAAATAAAAGAGGCTGGCACGCTGCGACCACGTAAACTGTGAATAAAGCCCGTTAGCGTCTTGTTTGATGGCCTGGACATGTGTATTGTTACTACTGTAATGTTGGATGTTTGTAAGTTTTTGAGAGGGAAACAAAATATGGATCTTGGAGCAAAATCACCTGCTTTCTCCCGTTCTCTATAGAAAATAAATGACATGGCCGGAATTAGTATGGAGCTATGCCCTGAAAAAAATACTCATGTACAGTGATGTAACGTATCTCATATTAAAGCTTATGGTTTTGTCCATACAATAGTATAGGTTTCATGGTCAGGGAACTTGCGAGAGATCCGGTAAATAGGTTCTTTTCTTGTTAAGCGCCTAGATTTTTTTAAATAGCAATGAGTATCAGTTCCGAGTTTTATAGCCAAATTAATAGGAGAAATACAATAACAATAATAAATAAAATCAGTGAATTCTATTCAATAAATGGAACACTCTAAAATAGGTAAATCTTTATTCTTTATTTTAAGATCTAATTGGCCAGCGTTTAAATAAAACTATTTTGTACACTAAACAATGTATTATTATTGGATTACATACAGCATTACATTTACAATACATTTAAACGACACTATAATGGTTGTTCATGTAGAATATTATACAATGCAAGACAACCATAAGCGTTCATACATAATTGTGCTTGCGGTCAGCCGGACGGCTAGCCGCATTGCGGGTAACCGCATAGTGCGTGTGAATCCTAAGAAGTTTAGCCCCGAAAAGTGTTTATTTCGGTTAGCAGTCGGTAGGATTACATTTGGTTGTATACAAATAATTGTATCTACTTATTTTACAGATATTTAAAGAAAATCATCATTATAATTACTCAGACAAGATACTTTCAATGTCATCAAGTATTATATACATTTATGCACTGTTTTCTTCAAGAGTTTGGTGTACCACCGAGTCCATAATAGAGCCTCCCACAACAAATTCTCACGATGGGTATCCCAGTACTCCGCTATGTGAACCTTCTTCATCGCTTTGGTTGAGCAATACATAACATGCATTTCAAATCAATCCATTTAGCGGAGCAAAAAACTATGTCTTTTTATTATGTTGTACTCACTAAAGAAATACTTATCGAATTTGTTTCGTAAGTGAACTTGGTAAAATGTGAAAATAATTACTACTTCTTGAACAGAAACCAATCATTCAATATGTTTTTTAAGTTATTATGACTGCGGTTGTCACTTTCATTGACAGACGGAAAGGAGTACGGGTGCGCGCGCAGTTCAAACATACAAACACAAGATCAGTTAAACATATTTTTGGGTATATTTTTTTGTCGCAAATTCTAGATAAATGTAATTGTTGCTATTAATTATAGTATATTTAATAAGTTATTTTCATATGTTAATAGTTGATGTACAATTATTTTTCTATTTCATTCTGAGGGCAGAATCCTACACAACATCAACGAGCACACTATTTTTTTTTGGCATTTTTATTCGCAAGTTCTAGAGAAATATAATTGTGGCTATTAATTTTAGTATATTTAATAAGGAATTTTCATATATTGATAGTTGCTGTACATTAGTTTTTCTAAAATTCATTCTCAGGGCAAAATCCGGCCATGTCCTTTATTTATTTATTCCTTGCACAAAGAACTTTCTTTAATTTGTAGATGGACAATTTGGTTTTCAATTTTATAATTTGGTTAGACCTCTACTTGATTATTACCAAGGTAATAAGCAAGTATGATTTCAAAAATTTAGGAAAGAGAGCCTTTGCCCTTTGCGTTGAGATACTGAAACATTTACGTTACGAAACGTTAGCATTAAGTCTTTTCTATGCAAAATGACGACTACATATTTAATTATACATGTAAAGTTTTATATGTAGTTGCAATTCCATATAGTGGCTTGTGTTTACAGCCTGTGCTTACCTCAAAATATGTATGTACGGTCGTTAAGTACGCAAGTTGCACTTAACGCAAAGGTTCACGTTTACTGCTGGGCGCGCCATAAAGATGCATTTTACGAGTGTCGTCGCGGTACACAAAATGTTTCACTAAGTTCACCGGGTTTTACTGCACGTTATATGATGCGTCCACTACACTTTTAAGAGTTATTATATAAGGTCTTAAGGCCTTAAAAATAAAGGCTATAATATACGTGCATACAACAGCGATCGGTTTTTGTTTTTGTCTGAATTTTCTCGCTTCTGTGTAAAGGCCTCCCCTTACTTTTTCCGAATCTGTCTTTTGTTTTTGCAAATTTTAGTCACGTGTGCTCCGTATATTTTTATCATCATTCTACCTTAGTTACGGGGAAAATCAATGGTGATGTGCTACCTCAGAAGCAGAAAGGTTAGCAGCAAGAAAAAATCTACAAAAAATATTATAAGATTTTCAACTTAGCTAAAAATCTGTAATGATTCGTAAAAAATCTTATCGGATTGTATTTATTTACATAATATATAATAGCACGCAAGTTTACACGACCCAGTGTAGCCAAACCAGTCAAGTCTATAACTCGACTGGGATTTTGTCCTGCCTTCAAGAGCTATTACAAAAACATTTTAAAATTCACTTCAATCCTCGCAGATCATAAAGCCTTTATCCATTAAACAGCCATTATAACAACGTGCCGTTAATAATTCATTTATAAAACAATATAAAACGAAAGCCACTTAGCAATAATAACAAGAATCGGTGCGAAACAAAAGGTTTTAGTGAAAAAGTTTGTAATTTCTGGGGAATCAGTAATCGGGCCACGTAACTGTGCGTATGAATAATTTAGAGGCTCGCCTTATATTTGGCCTATACTTGTGGTCTGTGAGGGGAACAACTTTTGCGTAACCGTTACAACTGACATTCTTCCCCTACTAATTGTTTTAGTGTCAATTGAAGTGAAATGCTCTCGAGGTTCGCGTGAATAAAATATTTTGTACACAGATGTTTCAAAAAGAATGGGGACAAAAATCTTAAGAAACGAAAGACAGCAATAACTGGCTAGTACATCACACGGTAAAATAATTGTCATGTTTAAAATATTACATATTATTATGTAGCATACAAAGATCTTTAGTCAAATTAATATAATCCACTTGGGTACATTCTGGGCTAGGCAGATCTTATTTGATATTTTTCATTATAAGTTTGTTATGTGTAAAAATCAAACTAACTCGAGACTATCACATTTTAACTAAACTAGACTCTTACATCACGATAATTAATGTAAAACTCGCTCAATTATCACCTCAAAAATTAGTCACCTACAAACCAAAGGTACCATTCTAAACTAAACTAACCCGAAGTTACGAACTGAAACCTTCGCTCATTCGACTAATGAGTTGCTCGACTTTGGGGGGTTTAAAAAAACTTCAAAAAAATATATTTCGCAAAGTATGTACTGCGGCTTTGGAAGTTTATTTTTCCCTTTTTTGTTTAGACTCGACCGCTTTAGAGCGACGCCGTAATGTTTGGCAGGTTTTCAAAGGTGTGCGGCTTATTGTTCTTGACTTTTGCATGATATATGAGTGTAGATAGGTAGAAATAGGACAAGATAAATCCAGGTAATATTTTTTGTAGATAAGATTGGCCGTTTATAACTTTGATTAACCACCTCATCGGTGAAGAGTAAATAAGGAGCAAAAAGGTTAACGTTAAAAATAACAACTGTACGCTCTAAGTAAAAGTTTTTTTATATGGTAGCTCCTAAGCTGTTATTTATCTGTGGTTACGATATTACAAGTAAATAACTAACCTAAAAAGTGATGGACAGTAAACGTCTTACAGCTTAATGGCTTGGTCTGAATGAATCTATTCGCAGATATTATTTCTTAGCTAATTTCTGATTGACCTAGTTTTCCTAGTTTCATATAATCAGTAAACTCAGCGCGAGTTTTAATAAAATTCCAGTATTTGAGATTGTGAAAATAATGCAGAAAGCAAACAGGACTAGTTCCGCATCTCATCTGAACAGGTATAAAGTAACTTGTCGCGATTTACATCACAATAGAACTCAAGCAAGGAGTTCCTAAGACTGTGCTAATTGTGTTCTATATTTTGTCTTCTTGTATACTTAAAAGTGGCAAAATGTTTGATGCAATTTAGTCGCAGCGTACTTTCTCAGTAATCAACGTTAGTGACTCATACTAAAGTGAACATTCAAAACAAAAGAATGATGCCAATATTATATAACTATGTAAAAAAATACAAAGAATACTGACAACTGTCGGACGGACTGACAACCACATTTTAATGGTAGTTGTTGGAAAATACTGATAACCAGTCTCATCATGGGATACTGTACCAGTACCCAGTAAAATGGGTTGTGGAGGTCAGATAGGCAGTCGCTCCATGTAAAATACGGTATTCAGCTTAATCCGGTAAGACTGGAAGCCGACCCCAACATAGTTGAGAAAAGGCTCGGGAGATGATGATGATGATGTTGGAAAATATATGGAACATTCTAATTTTTAACGGAATTTTTCAAAAACATAAAGGAAGTGGATGAAAAATGAATGGGCTACGCGTTAGCCATCGAATAAATTTAGCTGGATTGAATCCGCTTCAATAATAGTTGCGGAAGCATTGGCAGATTTGACCAACTTTGCGCCGGCCGAATGAATCCGGAGCAGCTACGAGAAGCCAGCAGATACGGTATCTGTTTCCCTTATAGTTTAATTGTAATTTGATTGAGTTGTGTAAAGCTAAGATTTGTGTTTCTATGTGTACGTCATAGTATTTTATTTATTTGTACTTTTCTACTTCTACTTCTACTAAAAATCAGATAGGCAATTGTTTCATGTTAAATTATCGTACTCAGCTGAATGAAAATGATGACTGGAAGCTGCCCCGAAATAGTTTAGACTATAAAACGTAGGTAGGCAGACAAATACCCAAGATCTTTTAAGATGCGTAATTTTTCTTTTTTTGCTACAAAGTATGCATATATATTATATGAAATATGATACAACGTGTACTACCATCCTAGAATCAAGAAATTGAGAACATTTAAACATTTTTTTTTAAACATTACATAGTTTGTTGTCCCACAAAACCAGTTCAGTGGTTTGACTGTGGTATCAAAATCAACCATTTCTTCGACCGCGCTATAGTCTTTATTATTACAAGGCTAGTTTACACTCCGTATCCAATAATACTTTCCAACAATCAACTTCAAACCCACTCCACAGTCTTCCTACATCCACGTGACCGGCGAGACAAATCTGCTTCTAGCTAGCTGGCGACTTTAATTACTTTTTATTGGAGCCGTACACTACGATATTAGATCGGTAAACGTTTCATGCGGTTCGCTACAAGACATATTTTATTCTGTTACTTTAAGTGGTGTTTCGTTATCAATTTGTATTGGTGTTTAGTGTATTGGTGATAAATTTGATCAGAGTATGTAAGGGTAGTTTAGGTGTAGCCTACAGTGTTTTTTTAACTTGTACTTGTATCATTAGGAACCATTTTAAAAACCGTTTGTAAGGTTTTGGTTTTGCTAAATCATAAGTATGGATTGTATGATTAGCGTATTAATGATTAATAATCGAGCTCGTTTGTGTAAGTACGTACAGAACTGAATTTTACTAGTTTAGACAAACATTTAAAGTAATGCTACATTTATCCAATGCTCAATACTAATTAATGCACAAAAATAAATAGTTGTATACTAATCATAAGAAAAAGGAAAAACTAACATCATCAAACAAGCTTTTAGCTCACATTAACAGAATTAACTAAAGAATATAAGAGTATCAATCGGACAAGTAATTACAATCGTCTGGATCAGGCAGAGTTACCGACTTATGAGCGTCCAATGTCCACATTATTAAACGAGGCTTAGCTGCGCGGCGCCCGCGGCGGTACCAGTCTTGTGGAGTGACACACGGTTGGTCTGATTAGCTGACAATATGTGTCATGTTTTAATTAATAAGTTGTACTTACTGATTGATTATCTATGTAATAAATAGTCGCATTGCAAGTGACTGTCTATGAAGATTGAAGATAGGTGTTTTATATTATATATTCAAATTAGCAAGTGACCAAGGTTTTATGCACAGTTGACAGTTGTGTTTGTTTTCACAAATGAAATCGTAGTATATTTTATTTATATCTATTATAAGTGCTACGTCTATCAATAATCAATGGAACCTAAAATGCAAATTGTATAAAATTATGCGGTTTGTAAAACTTACTTATATTTCGAATGTACCTTATGTACCTATATATATATTCCGAATAAACAATTTAAAACTGGTAACTATGAGTACCTATTTAGAAGATTGCAGGTAAACATCTTTTTGACGACCTCCGTGGTCGAGTGGCGTACGCACCGGTTCCAAGGTGTCGCTAGCTCTGAGGTCCCGGGTTCGATCCCCGGACGGGTCAATGTAGAAAATCACTTTTCTACATCGTCTCGGGTCTGGGTGTTTGTGGTACCTTCGTTGTATCTGAATTCCATAACACAAGTGCTTTAGCTACTTACTTTGGGTTCAGAACAATGTATGTGATGTTGTCCGCATTTATTTTTTATTTTTATTTTCACAAAAGATTTTATTCAACCGCTTATTTCACAATCTTCAACCTCTGCTTATCCAATATTATTATTTTTCTATTGTCTATCCTATCTACCTGTATGTACCACGATGTAGCTCGGAACTCGCTGACGGGCAACATGCCCCTTTGTGAACATACTATACGACATATACAGCGCGCACTCTATTAAACTTTGCCGTGCCCCGGATATACTTGATCAAAATATTATACTGATCATTCGTTAAGGAAAGCGGATAAAAAAACTAAAATTTGAGTTTATGTCGAAAAACGTTTATGTTTAAATATTGAAATATTAAATTATTATTTTTTTATTTTTATTTAAATGAGTAATTTTTTTTCTGACAGCACGATCACCAGAAATTTTTACTTTGTTAAAATCAATATTTATTTTGAATTTCAGATAATTATAAATTTTGGTTTCATATGTTATCATTCTTTTTTAGTAAACAAACCCGTTTCTTTTGAAAACCATATTCAAAATTCTTAAAAGTGTTAGAAACTGCTATATTATATTTTTATCTAATAGTGTAAGTACGTCTAAGCATCTACATCGTTACGCTGAACGCAAGGCTCCGTCTGGCAATGCGTTGAGAAACACTTGACGACACAGGAATAGTGTAAAAGTCACGTACTAAAACTGTAACCTCTTTCAATCGCCTCCTTTAATATTTGTGGAAATATAAATAATTCATATTCGATTATCTTTGGTTCGAGACATCAATGTGGAGGCAAATCTTGATATTTTTGTATAATACTTTTGGCCTAATTTTTGGCATATAAATGGGTTTTTTCTTTTGGAATAATATATTTGGAGTGTAAGTTGTATTTTGTTCAAAATAGATTTAGCCAAGATAGGTATTTTTTTTCCCTTAGACACTAACGTTTTTTTTTTACCACAATAGTCAATTTCTATTTACACTGAAAACTGCTAATTGAGAAAATAAATTACTACTTAGGAAACAGGTTTGATCTACCAGGTAAGTTTCTTCAATCTACCAGACATTTAGGGGTAAAATCATTTAAGTTTTGCATTACTTTGGTAAGTGTGTAATATAAGGAACAGAATGTTGTCAAAATTATTTTACCTGGCACCGGCTATTACCAATACAAACAAAGCTTGTAAACTATTCGCGAGGAATCTACTTTACTTCCGCAGATTACGATGTAGACTGCAATTTTTTTACATCTTACAAGAATAAACAAAATCTACACGCCTCGTCCAATCCGTCGCATTTTCTTTAACATAGCGTTGTGGCCACTAAAACAGCGAGTCATTAGATCGATACTAAATTGTCAATAGTTTTGTCTTTTTTTGAACAATCCCTCGTTGTTTTCGACCGTAAGTATTTAGATCAGACCAATAAGCATCTGCAAACATATTGACTGCCAAATAACAGAAAGGTTATTATATTCCGCTTCCCAAAAGGTAATACTAATTATAGTTTATTTATTCATTGCAATTAACCTCAAACTACAACAAAAACTTTTGTAATAGAAAGTCTTGATCTACAATAAATCACCAAATCCCAGAAAGTTCACAAAAAATAATAAATTAACATGACCAAAACTAATATCCTGCACAAAAAAAAAACAACCCGCTTTTACTATAATAATATTAAAATTTAATACGCTTATCTCATAGCCTAAGTTTAAAGCGATCTTTTCTCAGATGCCAGTCACTATCTCCGCTTTTGTACAGAGGCTATTCAGCGTCGCCGGGTGAAGCGCGGAATTGGACAGCCAAACCCAATTACTGTGGAACGTCCGCACTCTAGTTTTTATTTATGCACTAGTCCTTTGAAAACATGCCCCGTGCTAATACAATTGCTCCCAGTTTGCTGTATTTCTTTCAGTTTATGGTAGGTGTTTTGAGATTATAATGGGTATTTAAGTTGTCTTACATCGTGTTAGTGCGATAAAAGCGTGATGGATGTCTCACTATCTTTTTAACATAACATAACATACCATCAAGCCTGTATCCCCGAAGGGTAAGTTCGCCGGTATGTTTAGGTCCCATGTAATAGGGGGCGAGCGTATTGCCACCAACCGGGCACAAATCCAAACTCCGACCTGCTACTCAGAATTTCATAGAAAAACCCAATAACACCTTGGTCGACTTGGGAATCGAACCCAAGACCTCTAGCGTAGCAGTCGCGCTTAGAACCACTAGGCCAACGAGGCAGGTATCTTTTTGCCTATTAATCTAGGCCCTTAAAGTAAAGGCTGACGGAACCGATTATTTAATAAATCCGTAAAATCAATGTAAAGAATAAGAGCCTTTTTACAAGTTACAAATACCATAACTGCTATTCCATTGTACCATATCTGTCCCTATAATTTCCGACCTACGTCATTTCAATCGCCACTTCACAACCATTGAAATGCTGTTATCAAAAGAGTTCAATCTGATTACCGTACTCAAAAATAAATTCTCAATAAATTCTCCAATTTGTATCTTTTATCCTCCAACTACTTAATAGGAGCATAGCTAAAGTGCCTAGATTCAATGCATTGAATATGAGTGAACGAGACCCGATTCATTCGCGAACGAGTGAAGTAAGAACTACACACGGTCACGTACCTTGTCGAGCAGCGATGATCTTGTAAAAGCACTCGTGCGTCACAGATCATACAGATTTCTGGCAGCGTTCCATTTTCAAATATGATTCGTTTTTAAATTATCTGTGAACGTTTTGTCGTGACTTAAGAATTTTCTTGTTCAGTGATTCAGGAGAATGGGGTGCGGAATATCCCAGGCTGATAACATCTAACCACGATGAAAAGTTGCTCACCACGATAAAGGATTTATAAGAAAACCTATTTTATGGCCATCTTTAAAAGTTAGCTAATCAACCCATAAAAGTAAGTTTTCATAATCAGCGTGCTCAATGTATCATGTATTTGCAATACTTTGTTTTACATCATTTAGTTGTTCAGTAGACTTCGTAAAATCTCTCACAGAAAATAAGACGAAAAAACAGACAAGTTGCCGACTCAAAATAATAGTGAACAGTCGTGTTCTTTTCTGCCAAAAACAAGACTTTTGCAAAACATTCAAATTTGTTGTCAGGTTAATGGCAATATTATGCCGTCGACATACATTTCCACATTTATTTACCTCAAAAACTACACGAATACTTGCTATATTATCATAAAGTCCAGGTACAGAGCAGAGCCAAAAAGAACCAGTCAATAAAACACTCGATTTAAAACACAACATTTTTACACAAACTTTTGCTGTGAAACTTTGTTTTTGGCAAGCAGACTTGGCTTCAAAGTTGTTCAGTCCAACCGACCATGGATCACAGCTGGGCCAACTTGAAACCAACGGGTGCTTGATCCAGCCTCTCTTTTTTAATTAATACCACTTCGAACAGAGAACCGAAAGAATGCTTCAAGTCATTAAAAGTTTTAATAGCATTTGACTTCGAGTTGCAAGGATGGTAACAAATTTTAGTCGAAAACTTTTTTGGTTTTTGAAACTGTAAGAAATAGTTTGTGTGGCTTGAGTTTTTTGAATGGGTAAAGTGTTAATGGTAAAAGGGTTGAGGTAAGAGTTTTAAGAAATATGATGCTTGCTATGTCTTTATGTAAGCAGAAACCAAGTCTAGATTTATGTTATCCAGCGCACCTGAAAATCGTTTTTCTGTATTTGAATAAAAATCAATGAATAAATATTCAACACCATCCACCTGTTCATGACTTCCCATATATAGTATCACCTTATGGCTTTTACAAATATTGGCCATATACAAACAAGTAATGAATTCGTATCCAGTTGTACATTACAAAGCAGGCGAAAATTCTAAATGCCTTTTGAGTAGTCCGATCCCTTACCACCCGCATTCAAAACACCAAACCGCACAAAACCAGTATATTTACAGCGCAATCATTACCAAATCCCCCAATTAAAACCACAGTACAGCGGTGGACACCTGTAAAAACATAATTCCGTGAGTAAGGCCTTACATAGGCAACCCTCTGCCTTTAAATCGAAAACCAATTACGGAAAAACTGTACATAAATACAGCCGAGCATTGTCCGGACGTGTGTAAACGTATACGCATATAGAAACGGTAAATGCGATAACAAGGATATAGCGCAGATCTGGAAGTGGTACTTGGATATTTTGCCCCTGGACTTGGAGTTAATTCATCTTACGAATGTCAAATTAATTTAAGAATGAAAAAGGTTACATTTACATATAAGGAAAGTTTTATCAGTGCTAGTTTATACTATTAATAGAGCAATAAATAATAGTTAGGGTGCATAATTTAAAAAAATACAAGAAAAATTAGAATAGGGTAGATGACTAGGTATGAAAAGTCAAAATTTATTTAGTCCGCAATTTAGATAATCAAAATATAATAGACACATATTTTTTCTTTTCTCAAATAAATTACAAAATACGAAGATAAACCGCTGTAAAGTTCAGGAGTGGGGGCTTGTGACGTCACGGCTAGGTACAATTTGTACTCAAACGTGACGTCACGCAAGAATTGTACTCGCTGTATCTTCGTAATTCTTTGTTTACGGGACTAAACAAAAAATACGTGTCTAATATTTTTTTCTTATCTAAAAGATGGACATAAAAATAAAATTTAGTCATCATCCCTATTATAAGAATTACATTTAATGGCCTAGCAATAGTTTACTTTACTTTTCAGCTAAACAGTGTACACAGTAAATTAGCTAATGACCAACAGATGAAAACAATATTTGAAGAAAACTTGCTTATAAATTTTATCAACCCAGTTCCTGGTAAATGTTTTCTCCATAACACTACTATTATACTACAAGACCAGTAATTATCCAACACAAGCTTATTTAATTAAACATAACCTCACATCTATACATATAATAAATCTGTAGAAAAGTCATTTTTGTACATTGAAGAAATTGAAAAAAAAAATAGCCAGCGTGTTAAAGAATAACTAACAGAACCCATTTCCATCATTTTTGAAATTTTTGTCTGTTTGTCTGTTTGTCTGTTTATATGTTTGTTTGTGCACACATCACGTAAAATCTACGAATTCAATGCAGACAATGTTTATATACAAAAATTATACACAACTTGAGGTATAACTTAGTTTTTGTTTCATCGAAATCGGTTCACTCTATCAAAAGATATGATTAATTTAGTGAGTTCAAGAAGTAAAATATTACAACACGCAATTCAGTACAGTAATTGCATTACAACTCTCTTTTGCCGGGGGTCAGATTTTATGTTACAGTATCAAACATAAACTACTTAATCAAATGGTGTAAAAAATTGAGAGGTTGTTTTCAAGAAATCGTAGATGGTTGTTAGCTATGTTGAAACATGCTATTAAATCTAGCTGATAAGGGGTGGAGCTTTAAATTTCCAAAATTATTTTCTCAACTGCACACATAAATTGGCATTATTGACAGATAAACAAGAGGGTAACCATGGCAGACTGAGGTAGCCATAGCAATCTTCAATTTGATTAGTACCTATATTTTAGTGATCTAGCTATCGAAGTAAACAGCTTGGCGGTTGAACGATTGGATATAAGTGATCTTGCTGCAAGTTCAAATCCGGTTGTTAATGTTTGTATTTTTTTTCATGCGTCCTTTTTCTTATATAAGTTTGAATTTTTTGATACCCAAGTTCAAATCTCAGTAGAGATAACTCTTTTTGTGTTTTACTAACGTATCGTTTTTAAGTAAAAAAATATTTGTAACATTTTGTTGTATTTTTAGTCGCAATAAACGACATCTTTAAGTCGTGAATTTTTTCTCAACCGATATATAAACTTACAATTATTTAGTGTTTGTATTTACTAATCTCCGTAGGTAAGTTTATTCCTCATTGCTGATCATGGAACAAACGTGCATGGCATATATACTTTAAAGTGATTCAGGCGTAAATGTCCTGGCCATTTGCTTGGAAATTTACGCATTCGCTTCTGACTTGAAAACGTAAGGTTCCCCATAGATCACTTTATAGTTGGTTAAAAACTTTAATCCACTTTTAAACTATTTTTCCAACATAATGTGTAATGTTTTCTATTGGTCATCTATATTATATTCTATGGACAAGATCAATGGATGTTATTTATTTTCTTTTACCCAAAACCCAATGACCTTTTTATCACACAATCCTTAGTATGTACCTCTTTAATATTCTTTAAAAGGTAGCTTGCTTCTCATGTAGGTTTTTATGCGTACATGACGTTTTATTTATGTGTTTAAATTTCATAAAGTTTTTGTACCTACCCTATTACCGGAAGTTTGGGCCAAAACCCTAAATAAAATAAACTTTCTATCGCATTCTCTACATTTTAAAATATATGTACGGTATTTAAGCCCATCACCTTATGCTGCACCTTACACTTAATTAAGCGAATTGTACAGGATACAGCCTCTGACTTTAATCAGGGTAGCATGAGATTGTCCTTGGACAGCTATTCCTTAATCTTTCCAAACAAATAATTTTAAACACAGTTTTGGTAATTCTGCCACTCCGCCTCTCAAACCGTACGTCAACTTTTTGTAACTACCTCCTCTTTCAGTTTCATGGGTCTCATTTCAGTCACTGCCTATCTGATATCCACTCTCAATTTAACGGCGTAGTTCAATTTTGAGGTTTCGCACCAAAACCTCGCGCCCAGTAGTCTCACTAGGGACTACGGTACCAACGAGAACTATAGCATAAAAAATGGACTAATTTGTTTTTATGGATTCGGTTTTTGGGTGCCCTTTGCCATTTACTGCCTAGAGCGACAGCTGCTTTCAGTAGACTCAATACAAAAACATTGACCTTTAATTATTGTAACCAACTGGGCAACTAAAGCACAAAAGAGAAAACATACTACATATATAAAAAAGAAGATAAAAGAGTCAGTTCAAAACTGCCCAAGGTAGACATATTTTGGACATTGACATCGAAAGCCACCATGAAAATTATATTTTTTTCTCACGGTTCTTGACTTGGAAGATAAATCTAAAATTTTTAAACAAAGTAGCATTAAAACCAATCCTTAAAATTTTTAGCGGTAAGCTAATTATAATATATAATTATGACGATGGTACTTTTTTATTTTGAGAATTTATACAAACAGCAACATTTGTGACAAAATTTACTCGGCAGTAGGCAGTTCGTGTTAGTGGCCCTCTATATCACAGTCAAATATTTATTCATAAAGATGAATGATAGGTATATAAGCGAACAACGTCGCGGGTACAGCTAGTACAGCATAAGAAACAAATAATTAAATAGTAAAACTGCTCCAATATTAATAAACAATTTGCAAGCCACATCCATAGAAGTTAATTCCATCAGATAGAACGTTTAATTAACACGAGTGACAGGGCGATGCGAGTCGACGTACCGACTGGCACACATAGCGAAATAACAATACACCGGTATGTAGTGCGGATTATAAATGGGCTTGATTTAAACATGGGTGTAATGAAGACGATCGTCGCTTGTTTAGTGATTTGAGAATGGTATATGAAGTGGAGATACAGAAGAGTGGTAATCAAAGCCGATGAGATTGATAAATTTGGGTTTTCAAACCGATTCATTAACTCTTCTCAAAGGCTCATTTGAAATTAAAATAAACAGTTAACTTATATGGTACAGTTCTATTACATAAACACTACTAGCTTTTGTAGAAAATTATGAGCATAAAAAACCTACTCTGTCTGCACTTGTCTCGTACAGGAGAAACGATAAAACATAATAAAGAAAAAGCCTTTAAATTACTAACTTACTCATCAAAACCAAGATAGAATCTTCTGACTTGGCACCTTGCCTTTAATAATATTTTTAAACGACAATATTTCGCATTTTGTTAGTACTTAATTAGCCAGCCTGAAAACTTGGCAAGCAAGTGTTTCCAAAATTATCAGGTTTTCTTTTGCAGTTAAGTAACAACTAGTGACCTAATTAGATCTCTATGTATATTAGCTATACACGCTTCAAATTTTTATAACTTTTTCCTTCTACTAATAAGCTTTAATCACTCATATTTGGTACAACAAAATTGAACAGAAAAGGAATCATAATATTTTATTACAAAACAAATTAACATAAAATAACTAGAACATAAAAAATACATAAAATATAGAATAATATGAAGCAGCCCTCCATCCATATTCACTAACAAGCCAGCTTCTATTACCATAATATTCAACCTACCTATATTCCTATATTCAGATACAAATCCATTTAACCTGTTTTATATTCCGCAAAAGTGCCCAGAAAAGGCCAAAGGACTTAACGAGTGAATTAGAATTTTACATTGTAATGGTTGTTGGGGAAGGGTGAAATAGGGGTAAAGAGGGGGGATGAAAAACGCGCCGTCGAGTGCCATCTCAGCTAGGCGCGACGCACACTTCACAGCTTTGAACTAATTATCCGGTTGTGTACTCGCAAGCGGCAATTCCACTAATTATTACATCCATTGAGAAACTGGAAATTAAACCGTATTTTTTGGTAACGAGTTGTGATTTAAATGTTTTGTTGTGATGGTGAAATAAACTGGGATTGGTTTTGTGCTTATTGCGAGTGTGTTTGTGTGCGTCATTCCTGTTGGCTCTCGTACCTGTGCTGGCTTACCGACACAATTACAAATTGACTCTCTTGATTTTCTGTACTAAATACCTGTATGGCTTTATTTTGTTTAAGTTAAAGCCTGTTCTGTTAACTCTTAAATTAAATGATAACAGAGTTATGTATTTAGAGACGTTATTGTATAAATTAAAGAAAGAATGGAGTGAATGAAATGACGAGGTGTAGTGATGTATGGAAGCAGAATACGCATTGTAATAATGAGTTAACTGTATTTATGTATGAAGACATTTTTATTAATAATAATATTTTTTAATCTAACTACCTACCTTAATTTTTTTATGTTCGTAAGTATATTTACTCATTATGTATTTTTCACAAATATCCACATTTCATTTCTATCTTTCAGTTAAATCGATACAAATCCAGCTTTTATCTAAAGCACACGTATTTAAAATAATGACGGCAATGTTAACGCAACGTTGAATCGTGACGATTTACAATGAAACTTTATTTAAATAGTTGGAAGTCGTCAGGCGGAGATAAATGCGTGAATCCAAGTCGGCACCGACTGACGTTTGAAAAGAAGCCAAGAAACTTAATACGTTTAAATTCTTAGTATTATTTATATTTACTGTTTATGTTCTGTATTCAATGAATAAGGGTATAAATGATTATTAAGGTAAGCAATTATCACACAAACAAAATATATTTATTTGTGAGTTGGTGTTAACTTTAAAAGTTAATTTAGACCATGATTTCGAAAAAAAATACTACATGGTCTTAAATATCACACAGCTCTTATACTAAACTGACTAAATCTCTGTAGGAGAAGATTGCCCATACAGCGTTTTATAACCATGAGGATTAATTCACACTCCATCATCAAACAATCTAATGAAATCAAGGAAAACATCATCAAAAGCGAAGCAATCTCGGTAGGCAGTTTCTTGCACAATCCTATGTACATAAGTGAGATGGGAATTTGCACTGTAAATACTTTTATTTTAATTGCAATTTTCCACAAATAAAACCTTACCTATTAACTTAAAAAACAAAACGATTCTCAAAAAATAACATCCAATTTAAATCCCGAATTTCGTTATAAATGAAAAATATTAATCCAAATTAAAACGCGGAATCGGAACACATCAGCCGTAACCGAGTTTACCGGCTCTCGATGAGTAATATACCACGCTCGATGGCTCGCAGATTACGGACTATAAATTATTATGAAGCAATCAGTGTATGGCAAAAGTTTTGCTCTTGTTTCGTTTATACGATACGACGGCGATACGATATTGTGAAAGATCGTAATATAAAATGGACTTGCATTTATTTGGTTTTAACAGGAAAGAGATCAAAGTTCAAGTGTTCAAAGTTGCTCCGTGGTTCAAAGTGCCGTTTTCCGAACAAATAAATCAATTTTTAACAAATATTACGTCAATAAGTTTTGTGCTGCGGTACCTCGCTCAGGTAGGTTTATTTTTAAATATCTTATAAAAGTCACTAGCCTTGGGCTCACATAGTGAAAAGTGAAACAAAATGACAAAAAATATTTATTTTAGCACCAGCCTTTCATTATTAATTGTGTGTTTCTTTTTTATTTCCTTTGTCTCTATTCACAGTTCTACTAAATGTTCTCCGACTCCGACACGAAGCCGACCTCACCCCGCCAAGTGTAAACGGCCCAGTTCACCGAGCGTGAGCCACGGTAGATTTATTGGTAATATAATTTTGATTGATCGAAGCGATTCCAGCCACCAACTTGAGGTTTAAAGCGACGCACCGAGAGCTCAACCGTAATCAATCTTAAACGAGTGAACTAATAGGTTTAGCAGGTGACATAATACATGGGTAAGAGTTTAGTGCAGCGTGCTACGCTCAAGGAATGTTTGGTACTGGAATTTTTAATTTAAAAATTTTGTTTAAGATTTTATTGTATGCAAGTTTAAAGAAGAACGTTGAGACAGAACAATAAATACGAAAAACAAACGGTAAACAAATCAAGAAAAACAATTTTGTGGAAACACGAAAAAATCTCTTGATATAGCTCTAAAATTGGCAGTGGGCAGTAAAGAACGAAATCCCCAGTTTCAATATAAAATTCAATCAAACGAAGCTTCAAAATAAAAAACTAAAAATTTTTCAACTTGGCACGTTCCACTTACGCTATAACAGTTAGCCAAATAGTCTAGCTGGTCTAAAAAACATAATTTGTCACACGTTCAAATTCTCGTTGTATAAAACAGCACGTCAGCGGCAGAACGCCAGTTTTTAATTGCCAAACAGCGTGCCTAGTGCCATTTCATTCAATTACTGGCATGCCAACGCTCTGGCATAACACCGTCGAGTTTTGTAGATAATTCCATGATGTATGTTTAAACTTTGTTTTGCTTGGACGAGGAAGGTAAAGGTGTGCCGCAGTTCCGTCAGTAGTGCTGGTTTTATATAATAACTCTTGAAAAAATACAGACGCTAAGTTTTACCATGGTAAGATAAGTAACTGTTAATTATGTACCAAGTATATGAAAAGACCGAAATAATTATGCGTCCGTCTAACTTTAAAAAAAGTTATTCTGATATCTAAATATCTTAAAGCAGTCCGTGGTCGAACCTGTACTCTTTAATGAAATATTTAAACTGTTATTTACAAAACTAGTCAATAATTTCTTAATAAGGCTTTACATAATCTTCCACTGAGTTCTTTAAAATAAAGAAGCAAGTATAACTTATTCAACGTCCTTTCTCATATATCTTTTTGATACCACTATACTTTTTGATACTTACACAGATACGTGCAAGCGTACCCCTCTCGTCTGCTCTCGCCAACTTGCGGCGGCTGACTAGGCGTTTACATAACTTGCATTTTCGGACATAATTAAAATTTCCACGCTCGGGAATTCTATTATGGAATTTAACACATCCCGCAGCGAGCGGTTTTCAGCTGCAATCATTGTATTTCCCGTAGAATCGTATGAATTTCTGAGAGCGAAAATTTCGAAATATGTTGAGTTATATTATTTAAAATTTAAATTATTGTTAGGCATTTCAGATATGAGTATCAGTTTATTCGCGTATTTACCAATGTTTCGGACATTCATTATTTGCTATTAAATATGTTAATGGTAGTCAAAAAGTGAATTAAAAAAGTAAATACTTACTCATTCACTCAGACTCATCTGTTACGTCTTCTGATGAAGTAATGTGTTTGCTATGCAGAACTATGTACCTAACTAACTAGGTAGGTAGTTATAATCGAAGATGTCATAATATAATTGGTTCTTTATGCTATCAGTACACAATTATATAACAAACTTCTCATTACGAAAATAAAACAAAACCTTTTGCGGCGACACGTGTGTCTTCAAAATGAGACTAACTACAAGGTATGAGAGATATAATATACGTATAATGTGTATGAACCTCGAAACACCTTAAGTGTGCGTAATAAGATACCATAGACTAATCAGAAATTGTGCACAACAGTCGATAGGGTTGCCCCTCTACTGTATGGAACATTGTTGTCTGGCGGCGAAAGGGAAATCTCGTAAAGATTAGCTAAAAGATTTTTCGCTAGACATGCAGCATTTTTCTTACACAAAGGCATTAAAAAGCTGTAAAGTTTAGAATCGACGTAGTATTAAGCAAATACACAAAGGTGTACTATAGAGTACACCTTTGTGTATTAAGAAAACACATAGGTGTTTTCTTAATGTTGGAAATTTTAAATGATCTTTCTATTTTAATCATTAGTTTTAAAATCAATAAATCTTATAATTTAATAAACATAGCTCAAAACAAGTTCGGAACTAAAGAACCCATCCAACTAATAGCGTTAAAACTGGTAGTTAGCACAGAACACTGAATGAGTACTAGAGGGCAAACAAAAGAAAACTTCCTATTGATCCGCTAAGCAAGTGGTTCCGCAAACCAATTATGTATGAAAGTGTTGTTAGCCAAGTTCCTTTTTTGGGAAATTAAAGAAATGCGCGATCAATGTTTATGAAGGCTTCAGAAACAGCGAAATAAAATTAGACTTTGCTGAGGTTTATGGAATGTTTACCGAATACGAAATTAATATTGGTAGAGAAGTGGTTTATAAAGAGAGGCAAGAAGTATAAAAGAGCAGAGCAATAACAAAGCGACAAGTGATTAATACAAGCATAACATTATATAAAAGGAATTAGTCCTTAGCACTGATCCGATACGATTGGGAACAGAACAGTACGGCAGTTCGTTAGAAATGGATTACGAACAAAGCCACGAAAATGCTGCAAACAAAGAGAAAATAATCTACGATTATACCATACGACGGCCATCAACCGCAATCACCATAGTAATCTATTACTTTCGCTTTCTTCCTCTAATTCATCTTTGGCATAAGTAAAAACGCTGGTTCCATTTCAATTAATCATTCTTTCCCTAAGGGACACTTCCCAAACGTCCGCCACTTCCAAACTTATTAGAGAGAACATAAAAGAACGACTAGAAACAATAAGTAGCGTCCAACGAATGAATATATGAATAAAATCTTTGTCAACTTTTGTAATCAATCTGGAGCGAGTTTCAACAGACGCTAACGACCTCATTCATAACAAACTTGGAATAGAAAGCAGGCCTTAATTAAATCGCCGATTCATATTCCCCTGTCCCGATACCCAATCAAAGGCAGATGGGAATCGGAAAAAAGCTGAAAACGTTGAAGACTTTTGTAATTAGCTGACTGTGGAAGAGCGCAAAAAATATATTTCTCGTCCTATGAATATGCAAGGGCGGTATTTGTCGCGAGCCGCGACCACCGCTGAATTATTAATGTTTACGTAAAGCAAACGAGTTCCACTCCAGACATTATGTAGGTAAGCACGGATTACGTTGCCGAGGACGGAACTCCTTTATGACGATGAATTGTCGACGTCAAAGCTTAACAACTAAGTCTGTTCGGAGCACAATACGATTGTATAAGTTTCATATTATGATGAATTAGCTTAAATTTCATTTACATTTGTTGATCCGAAAGGATAGCCGACTTAGCAAGTTATAATTTGAATATGAGAATTATCATAATAGATCAACACCTAAATCTTACTTAAGTTTTAAACCTAATATTTGTAGCTAGGTACTTTTGTCTACTGTACAAGCGACTTATAGAGGTGAAGCAGAAATCTTGCATATTTGTCTGCCATTCAATAGGAAACCGAGAGCTATGCGATAACTATGACCTGGTTTAGGTATTTAAAGCCAGATATTATATTATGATAGTCGCGTAATACAATGTCATACTATGATCTTTGGCAGTCGTAAAGTCAATTCTTCTCAAACCAATCTTACCATGGGATACTGTGTTTCCCAGTAAAATGGGTTGTAGAGGTCAGATAGGCAGTCGCTCCATGTAAAATACGGTATTCAGCTGAATCCGGTAAGACTGGAAGCCGACCCCAAAATAGTTGGGAAAAGGCTCGGCAGATGAGTCGCGTAAAACAATCATAACTAATAATAAGACAAGGATTGCCCTTGTCTTATTATGTTTGTTATGAGTACAATTAATTGAGAGGTAAAATCAAGGAATATGCAAAGGTCGTTCCGAAGACTTGTAAAATAATCTGTCCTACACCTGAAAAAGGCCTTTGAATAATATAAAATTCGCTACAGTATCAAACGGCCCTATAGTTGTTAACAAAAACAACGGTACAATTAACATCGCACGCTCAGTTAGCGAGGGCTTGGCTGCTACGAGTATGTCTTACAACTGGTCCTAAGTTCGGTACTTAGTTGTTTCTCTAACTTGCGTCTGATGGCCGGTACTACTATGGAAGTACAGGCCAGTTTGCGGTTCATTGCGGCGTGTTTATTGTGACTTTTCGATCACGACTGGTAGTAATTTTAGGATTATACGATACCATAAGTATTCAAAAGAGATCTGTATTTCATATTCTGTTCTTTTCTTTCTTTCTAGTTATAACTAATTATGTTAAGTTAGCGGTATTTAATAATAATTTCGAAAATTAGATAATAATAATTTCAAAACAAAAAAATGCGATAAACTAAAGTTGCGTCACACAAAATCTGTGTTAGTGAACTACAGACTTACTCTCTTCAATAGATTTATATTATGGTTTATAAATTCATATTAAAAAGAACTCTTAATCTAGTTATAAAACACTGCAATACACTACCAATTTACCTAATCTACATCCACAAACAGGGTATAGAAATACAAGCCAATAGTAAGGGCCTGCGGTTTTTGGAAGGCAGCACGCTCCGAATTTAACAGTATTAAATTATTTTCGATAGCACACAACAGACGAGTTATGCGCCCGAGGCTGCAACTTCAAACTGAATGTGTATACTATGGTTTAGATGCAATGTTTATTGGTACTTAAATTGGGGAACGTAGGATTGTTTTGTAACATTTTTTAGTAAATAAACAGGCTTAGTTTTTAGTAGTTAGTATTTATTTGAAGTGGGGTGTGTGGGGTGTGCTTTTTGTTCGATTTTGTTATCTGATGGCGTTATGGAGTAATAAACCAGGTTACACGCCAGTGTCAAAAGGTGTTTAAGAAAATAAACCTTTCTCTGTTAAAGACAAAATACCTACTGTAGGTACATACCTGCAAACAACTGATATTACTTAGATATTTCCTCGACTGATATATTTTATGCCAACAAAGAAATATAATTTTAAATACCTTACACAATCCGACCTTAAAGATACAAGGTGTAGCTGGTGGCCACTATCAACAACTATATAGCTAAACTTTATTTTTTCTTGTACCTACCTTGTTATGGTAATGTTTACATATACAAATTAAATGATAAAATGTAAAAAAAAAACAATATATTTTCAACAATCCTAATATACTACATTTATCTAATATTAATAACATTTGTAAGGTTACAACAAATAGAGAAAATTAAATACAAATTATATTCTCTCTAAAATAATATTACAAATGAAAAATAATTTCAAGTCACCTTGTGGCATTTATAGACATTTAAAGGTTGAATGGCGGATGCCAATTTCCGTTCGGTCTGATTTCCAGCCCACACAGCCTTATAGTTTAAGCCTTCATTTCATACTAAAGTCCTATAGCCAGTGAACTGAATTCAATTTTAAATGTCATTCAGTGCTTCCGTTTATTAGTGATTCATTTTGCTTGGTATTATCAGTTAAAACAAAATGTTTCTTCTTGAATTTGAATTGAAATTGGTTTATTGTCCATTTACAAGTGTTTACTTAACTTTTTTTTTACTTAATTCATGTATGTTCGTCAGGTAAGTTATCTGGCACACTAAATAAGACTCAATTCGAAACCTCGCATTGTGTTGACGGAAATTTGTATATTAATAATATAATAATAATATAATATAATATTCCGGGACAACTCACACACGGTTATCTGATCCCAAGCTAAGCAGAGCTTGTGTTATGGTAACCAGGCAACTGATAAACATACTTATATATTTCTAAATACATACATATTATAGATAAATTACACCCAGACAACCAGAACAAATGATCGTGCTCATCACACAAACATTTGTCGTGGGTGGGAATCGAACCCACGACCTCCGGTATAGCAGTCAGGATCACTAACCACTAGACCAACAGGCCCGTATTAGAAATACAAAATATCCTAGCTACCTAGCATAACCTACTCGTAAGTTTGGTGGCAATTAATCATTCAAGCTCTTGCGAGCTGGTCTGATAATGGAGCCAGAAGGTCGTCATAGAAAATCTGTGACGAAACGAAACTTTAGCACGGTGTCGGTCTTCTTTGTTTATTATATTGAAGCCCAGCTGATTTAAGTCCTTGTGTTTAAAATATGTTATGTGAATTGAAATATGATATATTATTATGAAACGTATTTTAATATCAAATTGATTCAAAATCCTTTAAGAAGATAGTGCCGACATTTGAATTGAATTAAACATATTTCTCTGTAGCAGACTCTCGAAAGGGGTCGACTCTCGTAAAATAGCCTTTTGGGATCATTCGCGGAATAAAAGTTTGTATTCAAAGTTGGATAGAAAGTTAGTTCAGTTAGTCGGAATTTATACGGAATACCTAGGTCTTTCGAGAAATTCCTTTTTATTTTAGTGGTACTGTGAATATTCGGAGGATGGCACTTTAATATTGATTACCATATTTACGGTTCTGTTTTATTTTAAGAGCAGGTTTATGGTTGAAATATTTTTCTAGTTTTTATGATTCTTTCGTTAGTTTATTAACATACATTTTTTTTAACTTTATAAAAATTATTCTTGGTAAAATGTAAGATGTTCAATGACATTTAAATTACATAAGGCGTCAAATAACGAGGAGTTGTGTTTTGGACATTTGTTTGTCCACACAGAGCCTAAATGGAATTTAAAACCATACTAATTCCATCGATAAATAGTAATAAAGTTACATAAATAGACAGAAACATGTTCTACACAATAGTACTATTATAGCCATAAAGCATAATAATATAAGTCTTCAATACTAAACAAACTTTCAAATAATTAAAAAAAAATAAAAAGCACACCTGTAATGAATTGTTCCAAGTGCAAACCCCGACTGCAAATATTTGACTTGTTTTTAATTTTTTTGACATGGCAGGCGTGTTTTTTAATTTTTTTATTTAATACCTTTTAGTGAACAACAAAAAAACATGACACAACACAAAAAAAAATATCGTTCGGAACCCTTTGCAGGCGATTTCGACTCACACTTGACCATTTTTTTATGTCCACATAGCCTATGTCACTCGGGATAACTCAAAGCTTCTAATGATACCACAAAAATTGAAATCGGTCAAGCCTTTTAGAAGTTATGGTGGAATAAAGAAACTCACAAACATACATATATACATACATACATACATGAACCCTGAAAACATAACACTCCTTTTTGGGCAGTCGTGTAATAAACTAAATATGGTGTAAAAGCCTTATAAATAAAATTTCTAATTTTAAAAAACTTTAAATTTTAAATATGACATTTTAGACCAACAAGTTTCGCTTACCTGCTTTAAACAATATAAACAGTGGAGGACTCGCAGGTCGACCCTCATCACTCAGATAACGTCAAAGCATTCGGTGAAGGATGTTAGTAGGGTACGTCAGTACGTCACTATGTCACAAATTAGTCATTATGTAGATCTAGAATAAATAGAATTTTATTTTATTACGGAGTTGGCGATGGAAAAAGGCGAACGGTGAAAGGATCTAGATGCTTTTGTCGCTATTTAGTCTTTTAGTTGATTTTCGAAAAAAAACTATTTCTTTGCAGATTTTGTTTTGAAGCTATTTACTATAGACTTTTAAACAAGTATTTATTAGAAATAACGCTTTTAATGGGTCCTTTGACCCCGGATTAAATATTAGAGCTACAAGTTGTGTTTAGTGTAATTTACTTCAACAAAATTCAAGTAAGCATAATTATATCAATTCATAGCATTCAGTCTATCGGTCCTGGGGGCCGATAAAACTTTGTTTTAAATTAACAGGTGTAGATAGGCGCCTATTTCTTCATTAAAATATATGAAACACAATTAAAATAAATATATGTATAATGATTACGCTACCTACGCTTAACCTTGATATAATATAATATTATTATGATACCTTAATAGCCAGCTATTATCTTCGCTCAACAATTAGCCTCAATAGCTGTTCATTGGCTCCAAACAAAATGTTCACTGGATTACGTTGTATAGCTAAAACATTATCAAAGTAGGTCAGGGCTGAATATAATGAGTTTTATAACATATCGCGATGGTTTGAAGGAAATTGTGGAATAATCTTCTTGTGCTTGTCTTGATTTACTTAAAAGTTGACTTCTTCACCTCACTTTTTATACAAAAAAAAATAAGCACTTTCAATTGTTTATTTCGTAAATAAGATTTACACGTAACCATAATAATTGATTAAAGTGGTTTGTAATTAAAATTGTGAGGATTTAGTTAAATTACAATCCACAAATTTATAAAATTAAACATGAATTTAACAGTTCAGTTCTTAAGATACAAAGCATGACCAATATACTTGAGATTGTCTCTTTGTAAATATTTCAGTACTTCAGAGATTTATAATAGAACATTTTACATTAAATAATCCGTGTTCACAATAAATACAGATTAAATAAAATTCATAACTTTAGCAATACATCCAGCGCTTAAGATAATCTCTAACATTTGTTAAAGTTGCCAAAATATTTTATTTATATTTTTTATTTAAAGCTACAAACTGTTTACTTGCAACAGCAACTATCATTTTATATAGAAGCTTAGTTAAATCCTGAATCGAATTCCATTTGTAGTAACTTGTGTTAGGGTTACATTCGTTAGATTAAGCCGCGCCCGGTGCTCACCGATAGAAGTCCATAGGGAGTAGGGAACGCTTGCGTCTGTGAATACCGTAAGTTATGAGCGGAAGCGATATTGGAAGTACGTAGAAAAAAGTATTATCTGAATACGAAATTTTGCTGAGGTTTTGTATTTTTGAGCTTAGGAAATGTGGCTTTTTCGAGGTTGCGTCGTTTTTTTTGTTCGAATTTTGTTTTAGATACAAGAATTTAAGGTAAAGAAAAATATTCCACGAAAATGTTGTAATCACAAACTGAGTTGTAACTGTTCGTTGTTTTTCTGTATTTAAAAAGCATAATTTTTGTTAAAACAAATGTGAAGAAACGAATGACAGTAATTCCATCTTCTCGCAAGCACAAAATGTAATAAACATTTTAAAATCGTTAAAACCCCTATTTCAAGCACTGGACCAAAATTTTAAGCAGATAAAGAGAATCAGATAAAATTGCTTAAAATTAATTGTGATAATAATCGTCTTAATTATTAAAAACATGTCCATCTTTTAAGACTCACATCTTTTAACTTGCGTCTTAAGCGAAGACGAAATTGGACTCGAAATGATTGAATGCAGTTGTAAAAGCGAGTAGTTTGAAATATACGGAACCCTTTGTTCAAGATGTATTTATTACTGGTAATAATGTGTAACTTTCATTCATAGTTATCATGCAATTTGTACTGAAACTGTATTTTGTGTACAAAGGCGTACTAAAGTTTCTGTAAAACCTTTAGGTATGAGAAATTGTGTTGTATTGCTATGTAAATACAATCCAGCACTTTGAATGTTATTGTTAATATTTTTTTAACATTTTTTTTGACAAATCAACAGTTAACAATTAATAACAGGATTATTGGCACCATTGTTCTTGATTCCCAAACGGGACAAGATGAGTCTGCTGTGTAGAATACTGTACCAAATATTTGTGAGAAAAAACTACAATACAACAGAATGATTTCTACTCATAGACCACAAATAGGCTAACAGTTTACCTAAGCTAAGCAAAAAACATTGCCCGTAACTGATTTCGTTCAACGAGAGTCATGATTATGCGTTATTAGTTTTTAAATAATTTTGGCTAACACACGAAGCACTTAGTATTACGATAGAATAAATGAAAGTCACACCGATACATTACTGTTTTTTCGTTTGTTATATAGTCAAGGTAGCAGTATTAATGTGTCCACTAAATTGTCAAAGGACATAATCAGTGATAATCTCTAATTAATCCGTCGGTAAGCTTCTTAACGATCGCCCTAATTAAGCTTTAACATGAACAGTAGGTATTAAGTCTATCTAATTATGTACAATTGTAGTGGATTAGGCTTTAGAAGTGACATTAATTGTAGTTTTAAGATTGAATTAAGTAATAGCTGCTGATAAAAAAGTCGAAAATTATCATTGTTTTAAAACAGAAACTGGCTTAATGAAAAGTTAGGTTTTGGGGACCTTAGTACTAAGATTATGTGTGTTTATTCCAAATGTGGATTAGCATTTGTGCTTATAATATGTACTTATCAATACAATAGCTCTTTAAATACATATCGTATAAAACAATCTAGTCATTACAATCCCTCAATTCCTATATATACACCTGCACCTGGAATAAACAACCTCCTATGTTAAAATACTAAAACAAGACTGATAAAATTTTTATATTAATTCCATACTCCTTTCCAAACCTCAAGGTATACCACCTGGTATTTAAAGCCAGCCTGCACAAGGGACCTCATTGATTATTTCCATGTTTTAAATAAACTCTTTGTGCCTTTGTCTCAGACGTCTAAACCGACGCGGATTACTCTTGCCGGTTTATTAAAAGCTCGTATTTTTCCGTGTCTCTGACTCTTTAGATTTTGTAGCGGGAATTGTGGGATGTTGAGATTTATATTATGTTTTTCTTAGTACTTAGGTGGGTAAGTTCTTAAGAGTAAAATCTTAGTAATAAGTCAAGTTAAATTAGTGAATTAGCTTCACATTGTTATCCATATGATCCTCAAAATACTTTTGCAACATTTTAAATAGAACTCTAACTATAAAGATTAAATAAGTTCTCATAGGATAATATAATTTCCATTGACCAACTTCTCACCCAATATATGTACTAACTCAGGCCTAGAGGCATAATAAGAAAAACTTTTTAATTTTTCATCAAAAAATTTATAAAGAACTGTTCCCGTTCAAATTAATTTCGAGATATTATTCAACAATTTCCATTAAAAACCAATTGAACATTTCAGTTCCTCCAATTAATATTCTATCACAACACATCGTACCTACATTAATTGGCGAGCGGCGCTAATGAAAAATACGCACGCTTCGGCATTCAGCATCGATCTGTCGACGCGTTTTATGTTACGTGACTGAATGGATGCAGCTTACATCGAAGTGTAATGTGTAGCAATTGATATTTGGATCTATCAGACTTTAGTAATTAAGTACGAAAATCAAAACGACAACTTTTTTTTTAAATAAAATAATATTGAATTTTCATGTGAAAATTTAAATAGAATTTATATTTAAAGCAGTTTAATTTTTATTCTACTCAATAAATTACGTTTTATAAAAGAAACTTTTCTAGTTTTCGAGTCATAGTACCTACTATCAAAGACATTTTGAAATAATTGTAAGTTATATCAGTGTCTTGTATTTTAATGTATATAAAAAAACTTATGTTAAACCATAACCAAACTTTACGAATTCATTACGAAATACGCTACGGTGTGACAGCCCTCCTACTTAAGCTTAACATGCAGTTGGCGTAGAAGAATATTGGAACAATTTATGAGAGACCTTTGTAATTTAGAAGAGCTCTCAAATTGAAGGTATGAAGGTTGACACCTAGGCCTCTCCGCGGAATTTAGATGACTCATTTTGAAAGGAACGAAACCTTTAAGTCTCGGTCGTCACTTATAATGTAATCACCTTTTGTGACGCTGCAATTTTTGTGGGGACTGAAGTTTAAAAGTTTTGAACAAGGTAAAAGTATAGCGTTTGAGGGTTTTTCGCATATCAAAGTTTATTTCAGTCTGTGTGTATAATTTTAAACATATCTTATGTAATATGTACATAATTAAAATAAATGTTTATAATTGTATGCAAACTTTAATTAAATTATGTTTTTGGTACTTATTTTAACGAACAGTTTTATTACTCAATTTCAAAATTGTTCGAGGACGCATATTCTGAATGATAGAAACTCTATCAAAGACAGCTTTGTGTAACAAATATCTAAGCTAGTGTTAATCCAAGCATCCTGAAACTGTGATCACAGCACGCGTGCCACAGACAGACAATGCCCTGAATTATCTATACAAATCCAACAGGCCAAACACAGGCCTACCGTAGCTAACTGTAGGCCAACCATAGGCCAACTACTCGGTTTGCCTCGATACAATACGCTATTTAGTTGTAACGTTTATTCAGACACATGTCGGGCGAATGTGAGTGAAATGGATTGTTATACTGGGTGACTCATGTGTGAAACGTTAAGGTTTTATTTTAGCTATGATTTTTACAAAAAATTCTAAACGTACTGTATTTTTGGATGTTGGTTTATTTCAACTTTTACTTGCTTAGTTGTGTGTAGCAATGTATCATAACAAAAAAATCTGACATTAAACAAGAAAATAAATCAAATAAAAACTTTTACTTAATTTTACTTAAAATCACAGCCTCACAAAGAAAGAGATAACGCTACACAATATTATACTTATCCCTTTCTCTCTATTACTTTGTCCTCAGAAATGTTAATAAACCCGCATTGTGGCGGACAAACAAACTCGATAAAATCATATAATAGTACAACCTCTCTCCTTTCTCTTGCAAATCACCAGCCAGTCATTTAAACTGAATAATTCATAGCCCTTTCACTGGGTATTACTTTTAAGTCTTTCATTATTAAACATTCACGATTTTTTGGGTAATCGTGTTGTAACGTTTATTGGTCTTTAAGTCAAGGAAGTGGATGTCACAATACGTTTTTTTATTTAATAATAATAATTTATGTACACACACAACTTTATAAAAAAATAATATTACATATTTATAAATGATGGACAAGGTTGCTGCTTATTTCTTAAGAAATTTCTGCCAGTAAACCCGCGAAAGCAGAAATCGTATTTTTTCCTTTCTATTTATAGGGAAGGCTTTCTAGGATATTCATTGTATCTCTTATGTCCATTCTTTTTCTCCACGCAACTTAAGATTTTCAGGCCTTTTTTTAATACATTTGTAGAGCTGCGTTACAAAATTAAATACATAATAGAAATTTTACGGGTTTGCTTTGCTACGATTCCAACACCGTCAACGATTTACCATATATTACAAAACAAATTCCGCTCTAACAAAACAAATCACACAAAAAGCGTAAAGAAATACAACACCTGAATACGGCTCATATCTCACCCCAAACCGATACTCTATCAAGATATATGGCCTATCTTCAGATGGAGAACCCATAAAAAATACGACATTTTTTCAATGTTTTCACATGTGACCACATTTCGCACCCATTCAATACAGCTACATAACCATATGTATGGTGTACGTATCATAAAACACCATGGCAACCTCTCAACGAAATTGAAACTATAAACAAGGGCAGGTGAAGCGAAAAATCAATCCTCTTAATGGGACTTCGGTAGAAGATATACATTATTTGGTTCGCACCTTTTCATGCTATTAATCTGCTCGGCCAGTTGTGAAGAGATATGGTCTGGAGATATTATAAAGATCCATGGAGTTTAAATAGTAAAATGTCGAAGGTAAAGTCGATGTCTGCTGAGTTAGCAGTCTATAAGTTTTACAAATCGTAAAATATTAAAATTAAAATTATTTATTATTTATTAAAGGTCATTTTTAACTTTTAAACTATCGCGCTGCATGTTTATAGCAATATAATTCACGGGAATAAGCGCGTACATGCATAAATACCTTTTTTTGGGCTTGATGTTTCGACCGGGTTACACCGGCCGTGGTCGCAAGCAGGCAAGCACACTAAGGTCATTTTTACTAAACATACATTACTAAGGTCATTTTTGAAAAAAAAATATAAAATATAGCCAAACTACAGAACATGAATGTGTTAATACTCGTATTTGTTATTATCTACCCGACATTTATAAACCAGACGCAATTTAACTCAAGCAAATGAAACCCGTACAAAATACATAACAATACATGGTAATGGTAAAAACTAATTGAAAAGCAATCAAAAAACAATTTTCCATTGAACGATACACTTCAATCAGCAATTATCATTGTGATCGACAATCATAATTAATATTTGATTGGGTGACAATGATTGGAATGAAGAGACGTTTTTAATTTCAAGTACTGACATTTTTAATCTGTATTATGATGAGATTTATTATGATAAATACAACTTTCTAATTACATTTTTGTAATTTAATAACATAACATACCATCACGCCTCTATCCCCGCAGGGTTAGGCAGAGGTGTACTAATGTACACCCACAGTTCGCCGATATGTTTAGGTCCCATGTAATAGGGGGCGAGCCTATTGCCACTAACCGGGCACAAATCCAAACCCCGACCTGCTACTGAGAATTTCATAGAAAACCCAATAACACCTTGGTCGACTTGGGAATCGAACCCAAGACCTCTAGCGTAGCAGTCGCGCTTAGATCCACTAGGCCAACAAGGCAGTGTAATTTAATCGACTTAAGAAAATTATGTTTAAATATTTACTAAGTACAACTTATACTAGCAATTAGTAATTCAGAACTGCACTTCTCTAGTAGACCTCCTAAAGGTACTTAACAACAAACTATCGCCCAAGTTATTAATCCACAGATAGTTTTCCTTACTAGAGTTAGACTATTGACTAAAGCGCCATACAAATTATTAAATAATTTAAATTCCAATCTCTTATCGGAAAAACTATCCGCACATATGTTATTTAAATTAGTAGTATTTCTACTGTTCAAACAAAACACTACACAGTTGGAAGTCACTAGGCTCACCACTCAATAACCAATCAGAGCCCTAATCAGTAAATCTCCTTACCGTTATTCAAACACGTTACAAGCGCGCAATCTGTAACATCAAAGTCAGCTAATAGAGCCTGCAGATAGGGCACGGTGCAAAATTGAATACGTCCCAGGACAATCTCCGAGATAGATACTAGTGTGTGGTCTAAGTTTAGGGCTTACAACCATACTCAGAGAGGTTAATGGTTACTTCAGGGATACTAGGTATCGATTTGACGGGCCTGTTGGTCTAGTGGTTAGTGACCCTGACTGCTATACCGGAGGTCGTGGGTTCGATTCCCACCCAGGACAAATGTTTGTGTGATGAGCACGATCATTTGTTCTGGTTGTCTGGGTGTAATTTATCTATAATATGTATGTATTTAGAAATATATAAGTATGTTTATCAGTTGCCTGGTTACCATAACACAAGCTCTGCTTAGCTTGGGATCAGATAACCGTGTGTGAGTTGTTCCGGAATATTATTATTTATTAATATTATTTAAGTAAGCATCTATTGAGACTTCTGTAGTAACTATGAATTAATATGGTAGTTAGTGAGAAGTGATCATATCTTTGCAGAAGGCGTACTATAGTGGGGATACTGGTAAGATAGTCGAAATGGATAACAAGTACACGCTGAAGGGACTTTAATGACCCATTGGATCCATACGTGTTAATAATACTTATCATATTTAATACAAAATTAAATACTTAACAAATAAACCCTATCATTCAAAAGCTCGCCTCTTGTTACATGGGACGTTATATCGGGTTAGAAATGCCGTATACTCAGCCTATGCCACACCTCTGCCTATACCTCTACCTTATTCAAGATTAACTTCATTTCAACACTTATTTAGTATCGACAGGATCGGCCCAATAAACAACAAAAAACATACACCAACTTTTTTTTTTGTTTAAGATACTACACTCGAGAGCAATGAATCCGGGTCACTTAAAGAATCCTAAAAATCTCGGAAACTAAAAATGCTAGGTTAATGCAATAAATTGTATTTAATAGACAATGTAATACTCCTTAAATGAAGGTATTAAAACTTCTTAGTTATTGTAAAGTTATATCATAAAAAAAAAACAAATTTGAAAAAGGGCCACTTTCGAAGATGGAACTACGAAATTACAGCATTTGGTTTTGCTTTTGTTTGTAATCTGTCATTTATGTGGGTACATAAACCATGTTGATAGTGCTCTATATTCATTATTCAAGCTGAAATTATGTCGCTTACGCCTGAAGAATGCACCAGAATACTTACAATGCTGGAAACCGGCCGGAGTCAGCGCGATACAGCCAGGACTGTCGGTGTGTCGCTGTCAACAGTACAAAGAGTTCTCCGACGTTACGAAGAAACTGGTTCTAACCTACGCAGACCAGGAACGGGCAGAACCAGGTGTACCACAGCACGAGAAGACCGATACTTGGTGAACACCATGCTTCGAAATCGCTTTCTCACAGGAACTGAACTCACAAATCAGTTTCGACGCCTCGGAGGAAGTAACCCAAGTGCATGGACAGTAAGACGTCGGCTTGCTGAATCTAACTTAAAACCCCTTAGACCTGCAAACGGCCCTAAACTGGAGCGTGGGCATCGTATTTCAAGACTAAGATATGCCCAGAGCCACGTAAATTGGAGTATTGAAGATTGGTCAAAAGTTATGTTCTCCGACGAATCAAAATTTATGCTCTACAAGCACGATGGAAGACACAGAGTGTATCGAAGACCAGGGGAAAGATTCAAGCAAGCATGCATCGAAGAAAAAGTAGCCTACGGTGGTGGGTCTGTACTTGTGTGGGCCGGAATTTCTTCTGAAAGTCGCACAGAGCTGGTGATCATAGAAAACGGCTCTTTAACTAGCGAAAGATATGTGGAAGAAATCCTCAATGATCACGTTGGTCCATTTATGGTCAATTTAGGTGAGGATGCTATATTTATGCATGACAATGCCCGACCTCATACAGGTAGGATTGTGAATGACTACCTTCAAGAGATGAACATTACTCGTATGGAGTGGCCAGCGCGCAGCCCGGATATCAACCCGATCGAGCATGCTTGGGACGAGCTAGGCAGATGCGTAAAACAACGAAACCCTCCCCCAATCACGCTTCGTGAGCTCAAAATTGCTCTCACAGAGGAATGGGAGAATATTCCCCAAAATCGTATAAGGAACTTGGTGTACAGCATGCCAAACCGCGTAAACGCAGTAATGGAAGCACGAGGAGGCAATACGAAGTATTAAAATTCAAGAAAATCGTAATAAAGTTCAAAAATTTCATGTTTCCTATTTTTGTTTTAAGGAGAGATCAGCAGTTTTTTTCTTTATGTAATTTTGTGTTAATAAAATGTATGGTGACTCATATTTTTTTACTTTCATTTAAGGAGTATTACATTGTCTATTAAATACAATTTATTGCATTAACCTATCATTTTTAGTTTCCGAGATTTTTAACATTCTTTAAGTGACCCGGATTCATTGCTCTCGAGTGTATATTTTCATAAAGAATTACATTCACTTACATGAGAGAACACAATATAGGCACATTACAATATTTACCGAGTGGCGTTAAGTAGAAAAAAACCGAAAGATTACAATACTAATTACTACTAAGCGAAAACAGAAATAAAACATATAACTTATAAGTACATAAGTGTGCATTATTTTCAATGACTCCTGGCCACTTGACATAAAGATTATTATTATAAATGCACAGCAAAACATTTATAAACTATATAACAGTACATTCAATATTCGAACACACACAGAGAGACACATGCATACCACGTATACCACGCAACGATCCCTAATTCGCAATCGTCATACATTTCCACCTAACTATACGAGACCTACTTGACGTGAAGCATCATTGTATTCAAGTGCTGAGGGAATGCGCTCGCAGGCGTAAACATTTTTACTCGACCACTGTATGTTGACCTCCCACACCTTTCTGGACCAAACCGAAAATAAGTCGTTATAGGGATGATGACTAAAATTGTTTGGAATGTACGTCAGGTAGATTAATGAAAAATAATAGACATGTTTTTTGTACTTTAACCTAAAAATTGTAAAGATACAGGGTAGCAAATTCTCGCCTGACGTCACTCGTTTCCACGTTTTTTGGCAGTGACGTCACAAACCATTCTTGAATTTTAAAGCGGTTTAACTTAGATTTTTTTTATCAAATTGACAACGAGTATAGTTTTTTTTAGTGTTCATACTTTTTTTGTATATATTCACACCATGTTCTGCCTATTGAAAGGAGGTAAAGAGCTCAAGTTAAATGGTCACCGTTAATAGTATTGGAGGCGCCAAGGTTCTTTATGGTTGAGACGACCGTGCGTGCGGCGCCTGGATGACGTCACTTGATGCGTGACGTCATGATGGAGCGCCGTTAATTGTTTAACCCTCTAATGTTTGTATGCAAATCTTATGGTTATAGGTTAAGCGGATATTAAAGGCATGAGAAAACTGGTGGATAGGCGAATTATCTTTTATTAATTTAGTTTGTTTTCCACTGAGTCATAAAAACAAGAAATTATGACTGCGATGTTAATGTTTTTTTTTTTTTAGTTTTTATTTAGACGTAGGGTCTGTAGTTTTCTAGCCTGTGACCTGTAGAAGGCGCTACATTCTAACGGGGTGTCTAGTTTTAAGTTATCTTTAAGTCTTAGGATTAGATTATTTTTACTGTTGTTAATTTATTATTTAATTTATTGTGGTACCTTACGAGGCTGTCTTGGCGCACCAGCGCAAAAAGCCTCATCAAATAAATGATAAAAAAAAGATCTTTTGAGCTTGAAAAATCTTATAAATACTTCAGATGGAATCGAACCGGCGCCGGCGACCCGTTAAAATTTTTAAACTGTCTCAAAACTTTTATTTAACTTGCACCTTCTTTAATAATACACAGCTCATTAACCTTAATTTAAAAGTTATTATTCTTATCTAAAAACATAAATGAAAAAGAGCGCTCAGATTAGATCTTTAAAAGTATTTTAATTAAGTCAGTCAGGTTATTTAACTTTGCAGGTGTTTTCAAGCTGTTTTATACCATTATACATTTAGCTATGTCTGCGGTTGGGACTCGTGTAATATTTGCTGATTTACGTATGTATGTATTATTATTGTATAAACGATGGATTTTGAAGGAGATAGAGTATTCAAACCTCAAAGTATTCACAAATTTAGCTGGCTTTTTCTATACTAGAGCTATGTAGTACCATCATTTATGGTTTATTCTAAGTACAAATAGCAAGTTCGATATGAGTTAAAATAGTAAAAAACATGTTGATGAACTTCAATCGGAACAACACGCTTTCAATCAATAAATAACTTTTACCGGTAACGAAACTTTACAAACGTGCAAAGAACGTGCATAAAATAAAAACAATATAAAAGTATTTGCTAGTTTTTCTCATAGATTACTACACAATACCTTCGGTGTGCCACGAGGCGGCCTCTTGGCATGAACACGTAAAAATTCTGCCAAAAGCATATTGCTTTGAATTTGTGTGACATGCGCCTAGTCACTAAGTTAGATACAAGTTTCGTCAGTATTTGATCTTATGCTAGGCTTCTAAAGCTATTGTACAATAAATCTTGAATTTAGTTATTTAAGTAACTAACACTAAGGCTAAAACCATATTATTATAATGTAATGAGAGAAAAAAGTTGATCTCCTAATATTACTTTTATAAATGACTTTGTTTGTCATATAAATAGACTCACGCCTTTCTCAAGGGATATATCTTAAGTGATAGTCCTATTTTCTCTAGTGATAGGGTCAATAAAAAAAAATGGAATCCTGAAAATACCTGAAAAAACTGCCAGATATATTTCCAATCACGTCAACTCAATACATGTCTAACCATTTGGGTCAAAGAGACCTCGATTAAACCTTCTAGGTAGAAAACCTTTTATTTGTAGAACCTACGAGCAATATAACATTCTGACTATAAATGATCCTAAATTGAACGCGTATCTTAATATATTGCCTGCCTACCGTTATTATGGGTTATCGTTTACAAATGTATCTATTCACATAACCAAGAAATGGTTACGGATTTATTAAAGGGGTTGGGTGAAGGTGAAGTTATTATTTAAAACCATAGTTATATTATCATATTATGGTAGATGGCTGAAGGTAAAGTAATTACATATTGAAAAAAACATTATAAATCATATGAAATTAAATGAAAAGGTTTTAACACAAATAGCTATTTATCACAAAAAGAGTTTGCTGTATGCAGAAAAATAAATTATTTCCAAGGATAAATCATAACTTTTGGAGACCACATATTAACTCACAAAACCACTGCAAACCACTAAATCTCAATAACTCTACACACTTAAAACATACATAACTCTATACCAAAAAAAAAAACAAAAATTTAAAAATTTCTTACCAAAATCCGTGCCAGAAAACCAAGTTTGAACACTTTTATACGGCTTTACGCTGTACAGTGGGCTAATACGCTCAGGTTGTCTCCCATGCCAGCAAGTTTCCGTATAAATCGTTGGAAGGAGTGTGGTGGAGAAGATAGCCTGAAATTTTGGCAACAGCCTTCGGCCCAATAAGGGAGTCCGTTTACAAGACAAAGTCTCAGCTTGTTGCAGCGTTTAAGTGTTATGCCAAGTTAGAGGGAATTGAATTTTTGTTTTTATGCTAATTTTGGCAGCGGTTTGCTTGTAGGACATATGCCAACATTTCTTGCCTGTATCGTTAATGGTTAGACCTAGGAGATTGGGTAAATTGTTCTGATTATATGACAACAATTAAGGTTTTAACAGAAAGATTGTTTCTTAAATGGTCATAGTCCCTACATATTTGTTTGCTTAAAATAATATTACAATAACATTCGTCTTTTCTTTTGCAAAAAGTTTGAAGATGGGTGTTCAAATCACACCTACATATTCATGTAAACACAGGCGAATAAATTAATCATCGTGCAAAACTAAAAACATATTATTAAATTTAAATTGATATGTTTAACAATCCATATTTACATAACATAATGAACAAATGCATTAACCTGTTGAATAAATAATTATGAGTATTTTATATTCATAAAATATTTACATAGTAACTACGTTTTCACAATTGTCGAAAATTTTCAGAATACGTTGTTACATACATTTAAGTTTTTAGGCTGATAAATTTCTACCGTATCGTGCCAAGATGCTATATTACCTCAAGTTAAGAAAGCGATTTGATAACATGTGGAAATATTACGAAAAATTATGACGCCGTAGTACAAGAATTTTTGTAAAAAAGATCTAAAGAAGAAAATCAAACCTATAAGTCTCACCAATTCTCAGACGATAAAGTAAGAATAATATCCTTTTTGCTAAAAGCTCAACATTTACATTATTTCCAAGGCCAAGAATAGAAATATCATCCAATTTATTTCAGATATTATAATTTTACCGCTCGTCATCGTAGCACATCTGCTACGCGGACGCTACGAGAGCGCTACGCTTGAGCTACGCAGAATATGCTTTGTCATTCACGCCTCGTTTTCATTACAATCGACGTAGTTCAATTTAAACGCAAATAAGGTTTTAAATGGATAATCTCTTTTATGCATTATATTATCGTTTTAATCTTTTGTTTGATACTTATCGTTATCGAATTTCTTTTACTGATTAGTTTATAAATACTGGATCTTAGATCAGATTTTAAGGTCTGAAAATTAATTTAAAAATTATGTAGAAAGGAGATTTTATCTCATAAATAAAAAATATTAAAGTTCCTTTGATTAAGAATATTTATTTAAGTATTCTAATTGTTCTATGTTTTTGTATTTATTTCATGTAACAGCAGCAGTAATTAAATTACGTGATCTTTATTCTAAAAATGCATTTTTCATGCATTTTAAGTAACTACGTATACACAACTCAATTTAATCAAAAAAGACCTCCTTCCCTCACTACCAAAAACCACCAAAATTGAACATAAAATCACCATAACACAACAAAAGACGTACAAGTAAAGCCTTTAAGAACCTCGTGATTACGGGAAAGTGGCTCGTCTCGCCATAACGCCAGATGAAGATATGATCCAAGATGCTGGTCATGAATAATTCTAAGCCATTACGATGCTGCCTGAGCTGCTACCATTCATTTGAAGAGCTTTTATTGAACTATGAGGTAGCTAGTAGCTATTCATGGTGAAGTAACTGGTATTTAATGGTAAATATCTTATATATACCTATCACATAAATGATTGATAATGAACACAAAGTAAAAAAATAATAAACTACTAATTAAACTATTTTTAAGGCATTCTGTCTCTATTATATTCTTCTGGATGGGAATATTATTTCATTTTAAAATAACTAGAAGATTGAAAAAAAGGCGAATCGAAGTTTTATTTTAGTATAAAAATAAAACTCCGATTCAACATAAACAAAAAAGATCCGAAATTTTAAAAACATAAAATAAAATTTTCTTTTATAATATTTTTACAATCCCATGCTGTTTACTTTCAATTCCATCTCAAAAATAAACAGAACATATAACCAGTGCATTTCAATCGCACTGCATTTACCATTTATGATCAATGTTTATATTTTACTTGAGACATTGTAAATACTTCGTACTCCATAAAAATATGATTCGTATTAAATATCATTTTATTTTATCTGTAAAATTTAAAACATTCCGGCTTTCCTTTTAAAGGTGCTATTTACAATAAAAATCTACCCAAATATTTAAGTTGTATTTTTTCAACAAGCATTTTATGTCCACACTTTTAAATTCAATTTTATTTACCAAAACCAAGTTCTAAACCGCTCCTATTTAAAACCTAAGAATAATAATTCAATCAATATAAAATTTTCATACACAATTCCGTAATGTAATCCAGTTTGAATAATTCTGGAGGCCGAGGCTGAGGTGATACGGAGTGTCGGCTCTAGATAGCGCTTAGGCCTTAGAGGACCTATGTAAGTAAATTATAGAGTGCACCTAACGGAGTATGAACGGTGTGTAAGTATAAACAAGTTTTATCGAAAAAGTAGAGTCGAGATAGACCGCACCGTTTTAATAAACTAATATACCAAACAAACCACCGATACTTTCGTAATAACTATCGTTGCACGGAAAATAACTTAAATCAGAAAGCGAATGCACTACATCTTATCATTTTATTTAGAGCCAGAACTGTCCCACTGCAGGGCAAAGGCCTGCAGCGGGACGGTAAGGTGTCTATTGATTGCGATGTGTTGCCACTCCTTTTACTAATATACTACACTAGCTGATCCCCGCGACTTCGTCCGCGTCAATTTCTGTTATTATGACCGCGATTAAGAAGTTAAAAAAAAAAGTATTTCTGCGTAAATGATAATTTTAGTTAATATTATGTTGATAAAACTCTGTAGCAAATAATTGGCAATAATGAATTAATTTCGACCAAATGATTACCTTAAAAAAGGTTATAGTGAGTCAATTTTAAAAGATAGACATATACTGTCGCAGACATTTTTTTAGATCATTTAAAGAGGAACAATTCTTTCATACATACATTTTGGGTAACTCGAACCGTTTACGCAGCGCACGCAACGGAAGCTTTCAAGTATGAATATTTTCCCCCGTTTTTGTGACATTTTTCACTGCTGCTTCGCTCCTATTGTTCGCAGCGTAATGTTATATATCCTATAGCCTTCCTCGATAAATGGACTATCTAACACAAAAAGATTTTTTCAATTCTAATCCGTAGTTCCTGAGATTAGCGCGTTCAACCAAACAAACAAACAAACAAACAAACTCTTCAGCTTTATAATATTAGTATAGATATAGACAAAAATTTGCTTACGCTCGGCCCAATGGGCTATAAGTGAGACATGCACTCTATAGTTTTAACTTCTTTACTCTGAGGTGTAGGCCGATTTCTTGGCACTTCGCCCTCAATAACCGCCTGGACTTGGCCTGCCGTAGGCTGTAGCTTGAAGCGCGTTTACTGAGTGATTGGTTTTACGAATTTGTGGTTGAGAGTTGTTTAACTGTTTGTACTAAAAGTAAGTAGTTATTAGTTTTGGTGCAAGGTTAATGCCATTAATTTGGTAAAGGAAAAATATACAATTTTACTATCTTAAATTCAATGTAACGATATCAATTTGAAGGAAAGATATTACAATTAAATTATAAAGTACAAATTATATACCCTCTACCCCTTGAAAGTGCAAGAAAAATATAAAAAGAAAACTATTTTTCATTCGGATTAAACAATATTTTCTTAAAGGTAGCATTTCACATTTTGGAAACACCAACGTCTCTTTAAAAAAGGTTAAAGCGCTAAAAAAGTCTGTATGTAACCGCACACCATTTTCAGTTTAAACAAAAACTACAAATAAAATATTTCCTATTCCAATATATGCCAGTCAATATCCAAGTATAAAACAAAACGAACAGTATACAAAACCCAGTTGAAAATATCGAATTTTATAGGCTTACAAAGTTTTTTTGGTTACTTTCTCTTACAAACGATTTGTTCCCACCAAATCGTTTACCCGAATAGGTATACACAGTGTGGTACCAAAATTGCGTTCGAGCTGTGAGCAAAAAATGTATATTATGAAATTTAGCGGCCGACCATAGCATAAAGTTCGGTAAAGTTTGGCTACAACAAAAAAGAGGTCAAGTTATACTAGTTTATGAGTTTTCGAAGGTAGTACGTGAGGTGTCGATAGGAGATACATGTCGAAAATAATGTATGTATAAAATGTTGCGATTCTGAACGTTTTAAAAAATGGAAATTGTTGTAGCACCTTCGGGTTATTGTTAAAAAAACATTAATACATCAACGTTAGTGAGATTTTTTTGTACTTTCTCATTTTATTTTGTTTTCCATTTATAATACACAATTAAGGCTTAGAATTTCTGCATTTATAATAATAAATAGCACCTTTTAATTATTTATCGATCACATGTTATTACTAATGAATTTTATCAGCCCAAGTCCTGATAACGGAAACACAACACAAATAATTACAAAGTAAATCATCCCACCTTCCACCTACACACACATTTTCCAATTAACAACTCTGTACATAACGTTCTTGAACTTTAACTCATTTGGCAAGTTAAAGAACTCTTCTCTGTTGATAGGCGTATCATATTATCAATGTGTAGGGGTAATTAATTAAAGTCGTGGAGCGTCTTAGCGAGGTCTTGAGATTCCCAAACTATCGGCTTACTCGACTTCCTGCGACCTGGAATGTTCAGGATATTAACCTCTGATAGTTTGGTACAAGTTAAAAGCTGGGAGCGATTTATATATTATGTTTTTGATTTCATTAATGTTAAATAGGTTAAGTTGGCAAAATTGCTTCTGATTTCTAGTAATTTAATACTCATTGATTATTATTTCTCGCGATAATTAAGGTTAACAATGTATATATACTTATTCGTGCATTAAAAATGTTCTTACTACTAAAGAACTCTTAGGTAGATTAAAGGTGCTGCAGAGATTTGACAGTTAACAAAAATAACAGCGAGACCGATAGCTTGTACGTGCTAGAAATACATTTGTAAGTCACTGAATGCATGTTTTTGTATTAATCTTAATGATTAGGTTACATTTACAATTCAATAGTTTAGGACAATGATCGAATTCGCCCCTCGCTTGTGCTTTAATCCGCGACTAAATAATTCTATAACTAACGCTAGATGACTATGGTACTCTATTAAAACACGATAAATTGTTGATCGCATCGCCAAATTTTATAACTATGCAATCAAATTGCAGGATACGGTTATGTTTGAGTTACGTATTTTATACGAGAATACAAATGATTGATGGATGTTAGGTTTTCATCGTTTTTAGGCATTTTAAATAGACTTTTGTAGAAAGAGACTGGATTTCTTCTTTATAATAGTCAAATGTATGATATGTATCTAAGGTAGTAAATTTTGGATTGTGGTACATTTTTATCTATAAAACAATTTTATTAATTTGATCACATAGAGCAGCTGAATTTCAGCGTTAAGTTTCTTAAATTAGAATATTTTTAGTACTCCATCACAATATACCATTAATACAAATATTTAATTGAATATAAAAAAAAATAATGTACTTGAGAAATTATTAAACTGTATTACTAAATACCTTTACAGTTAACACCGTCCATTGCCCTTGCATATCACACCTCAATGCACCATAAAAACAAAATCCATAAAACAAAAACACGTAAAACGATAAGTTATCGCGAAAAACAAGAAAAATTTAATAACACAGAATTGAAGGTAAATACTGTACTTACTGGGGTTTATAATTACTTTAAATACACAATATAAAATAAAAGGCGAATCAAATACGAGTTTATCACGACATGTACTGGTGCATTTTATAACTATGACGTAGCTACTTTTTTTCTTAATTTCAATGAACCTTTATCAAGGAACAATAGGTTAAATATACATATAACAAATAAACCAGCTTGTCTTATGTCCCACTGCTGGGTACAGGCCTCTTCCCATATAGACAACGCACGAGAATTTATCACCACGCTTGCTCATTGCGAATTAAATATAAAAAAGAGATATTTTACACAAGCATTTCAATATAAATAAATATTAAAATTCTTGCGTAAAACATTTATAGGCTGTCAATATCAAGTCTTTTGATATGTAAAGCACCATTGATCAATATCCAATGAATACAACTTATATTTTTAAAATATGAATCACACATTTACTTTGCGAATGTTTTTAATTCGTTGAATCAAAACCACCTTTACATGAATGTTTCAGGCTGCGCTGCAAATGAAAGGCATCATACACACATGCTCTTTATTAATGCTGCAATTAAGTCAAAGAGATATTTAATTATGCTCGTTTGCGACGCAAACAACTCGACATTCAATATTTATCCGTTGGTTATTTTATTTCCTTGACCATTAACATGAAGTCTCTTTTTATATTAAGTATTTTTTTTCGCTTACTAGCTAGTTGTAATGAGAAGAGGAAAATAAACTATTCGCCCTGCGGTGAAATTGGTATAAAATTATACATAAGTTTTTATGTAACTATGTAATTGACTCTGTTTGATGTGATACCTGTAAATGGGAAAATATGCAAAAACAAGACATGCTGTGATTTAGTATTTTTGTAAACGCCTGGTACAAAATATACTTTGCATATACTGAAAATTCAAAAATAAAGAAATTTACATATTCCTACAAAATTTAAAAATATTTTTCCCTTTTTTATTATCAGCTAGTTCATTTTTCTTTGTCTTTATAAGTTAATTGTGTTCCAACAACAATATTACTCCCGACCTCAAACAACTTTACATACAAACAGTACAGGAAAACGAAAAAATAACCGTTTGGCTTTCTGACGGTCCTATCTCAATATTGTGTTAACTGCTACACTCTGCTAACGTCAACCTGACCTCACTTATCCTAATCCTAAGTTAAATAGAACTAACCTATGGTTAACGTAAACACTAAGTTACATTTTACTTAATAGAATAGAAGATGAAGTAACGTTTAACTGTTGTTAATGTTGCAACATTTTTTCTTACGGTCATCTACTTACTCATTAACAATCAAATTTTCATATTTCCTAACAATTTTATATAAAAGCGCCACTTTTGTTCACTATTTATTACAGCTAACATACGCTGTACTAGCAAAAAAGTTACATTTCATTACGTAGGCATCATAGGTACCATAGGTACACAAGTTTAATTATAGAGTCACAATTCCAAATACATTTTACACGAACCTAAAACATAATCCACAAAATTCCCAGACAATTCAATAGCACGAGCGCTACATTGAAGCGCATGTTGTAACAAAACTTAACTACACACAGAAAGAGCATGGCGGCCGCTCCATCACCGAGGAAGCGACGCGACACCACATTTGCATTTTATTAAAATCACAATTTTATTTTTGAACGTCAGCCTTCAAACCCCGACTTTTATGGAGGATTTCGGATGTCTCCCTTAATTAATTCTTGGCTGTTTTGGATTTTAATCATGCGCCTTTCTGATTAGGTCTCGCAATAAAGTGACGGCAGAACTGATTAGAGGTACCAGGGGTTCATAAAACGTGAAGCGATTGTGAAATATTGTGGTGGTTTCATTTCAAGGGATTACTGCGGATCGGATTCTTGTCTTGTTATTTAATTAAAATTAATTAAGTTACTTTGTTATTTGATTTATGAGGTCTTTTTTGTTTTCTATTTCCTTTAATATTATTATACGTGTTATATCCAAGAATATCATCGGATACCTACATTAAGACATTGTACCATCGTTCGATCGCAATTGCGCAACACCGCTTCGGCAAACATTAAAAACTGTTCGCGGCCCACACGGGGCGCCTTTTGTCACCTAACATCGGGACGTTAGGACGACCAATTAGTTATAAGTTCAAATATTGTAATACATATTAATAAACTTTATTATTAGAATTTGGTTTTTTTAATCTCCGCCGCTGCACATCTCATAACTGGCGCAGTCGGTAGGATTGTCGAGTCAGTGCGCGTAATCGAATCGATCGATCGTTCCTGTGGGACACTCGCGCGCGCTGTCCACGTCTCAACGTGCATCGTCGGCAGTCCACATAGAACCGAGAGCAGCCATCGGAGATCCTGAGTATCCAGAAATCGATACTGCGAAGAGCCATCGACATGTATATGTGAGTTGCACAAATTCCGAACAGTTGGTCGCTACTTCCTTCACCATTTTTCACCCACGATCATCACGATCTACCCGGGGTATCGAACCCCCGAGTCTAAGGCTGTCCTCCCGCATCGCGCAGAGGGACTCTTTTCGCAACTTAGATAGCTTAAGTAATTTAGAGGTATATTTAATCCTTTGGGTACCTTAATAAAATCTATTAGTGGTAATCTCGACCAAGATGATGCTCTGAGGTTTGAAAGTGTTATGAAAGCTTTAAAGAAAAACGATCAAATGATTTCCAGTAAATTGAATGAACATATTTCATTATTTAAAGAGTTTACGTCACAGCAGACTCAGATATTAAATAATTTAACTATGAATCAGAATAAATTACACAAAGCCATTACCCAGGTAACTAACTTGACTAACGCCGAAAATGAGAAGGCGTTTAGATATGCCCACTTGGCACAACTCCTTGTTATCCTTAGTGATAACATACAAGAGTTAGCAAGTGAAATTAATAGGTTAGAGAATATATTAGCTTTTAGTCGTAATAGATCTTTGCACCATTCTATATTATCGGTTAGGGAGTTAAGAACTATGATAAGCAAATTGCAGAACTTATATAGCATAGATCAGATAATAGACCTAGACATTAGATACTATTATGACATAATTAGCTTAGGTTCTTATTACATAGATAAGAAGATCGTGGTTGTCCTGAAATTTCCTATTACTCTTCCAAATACCTTTCAATTATATAGACTCTGTCCGGTACCTAACAAGGACAGTAAAGTTATCCTTCCTGCCTATCCTTATGTAGCAACCAACTCTAAGGAGTATGTGTACATAGAGGCAGAATGCCCGAAGGTTCACGAATGGCACTTGTGTGAACAGAAAATAAGCCACGGGATTCGTTCGGGAACTGATTGCATCATTAAACTTATTCAATCTCAGGAGATAGATGAAACGTGCCCCGTCACGCCTATCTCTCTGACCAAGGAGGCTCTATTAGAGCTGGATAGCAGACATTATATCGTTTCGTTTCCGAAACCTACGAGAGTTCAACTATTCTGTGGACATGAAAATCATAAAGTTCTACAAGGCAGTTTTCTAGCAACTATTCCTAAATCATGCAAGATGAAATCGTCAGAATTCACATTGGCCAACATTGATGACAAGGTCAACGGAGTCAGCATTGAAATCACAGCGTTCCCACGGAGGACTAATTATTCTCAGAAAGGTGATCAAAATGACCACCTGGCTTCAATCGACCTAAGTACATTGAACAATATACAGAAGCATATTACAATGGAGAGCTCTGTCGAAACCGATTCTGGGGATTCATCGAGTATATATCACACTACAATCCCTTTGTACTTGCTGATAATTGGATTGTTAAGTGCAGGTGCACTGATTAGCAGGCATTTTATACGACGAATGCAGTTACTGACAGTTATTAAAAGTAAGAACGAAGTTATTGAATTATCAGAGCCAGATAAGAGAGCCGCAACTTTTGCATTAGACATTAGCAAATAGTTGCTCATCTAACAGGGGAGGTGTTATATCCAAGAATATCATCGGATACCTACATTAAGACATTGTACCATCGTTCGATCGCAATTGCGCAACACCGCTTCGGCAAACATTAAAAACTGTTCGCGGCCCACACGGGGCGCCTTTTGTCACCTAACATCGGGACGTTAGGACGACCAATTAGTTATAAGTTCAAATATTGTAATACATATTAATAAACTTTATTATTAGAATTTGGTTTTTTTAATCTCCGCCGCTGCACATCTCATAACTTACGTTACTACTGCACTATTTAACTGAAATTCCTGGACAGTTTACTTAGTTAAAAAATACTTAAATGTAATGAAAATATTCTGAAGAAGTTTTAAATTAATAATTTACCTCGTAGTTGTTTTAATAACAGCTTGTAAAAACATAAAGTATAAAAATTCTTTTAACAGATCTTCTATATCAACAGATTTTATTGATAATAACAGATACATCAACCAGGGCTATCAATTCAACAAATATGAACACAAACATCAAACTAAAAATTTGTCAAACATAAAAATTCAACACTATAAAAATCCACCGCAAATTTTACGATTCGCTACGAGAAATTTTTAATGTGAAAACAGAGTCCATTAGTCAGTAAAGTTCTTTGAAGCGACGACGTAGTTTCATAGCCAAAACAAACCATGAATCATTGCCAAAATTCTCGTGGCATGGGGGCCGCATTAGCTACGGCTACCTACCCTCGTGTTACATTTTGTAGGCACTTGTATTTGGTAACTGAATTTAATATGATCTCGCTGGTATGTCTTATGAAGTGCGGCTATGTTTACTTAGAATACTGGGTATGTTACTATACCTAATATTTTTTTGAGTCTTTTCATATTAAGTACTATGAAGATAACTGCTTTATAAATTTCGGTACGCCTTGCTGTTTTTTTAAACTGTAACCTTTCAGCAGCCCAAATTACTGCGATTTCAATGCCCAAAGTTAACCATGACCTGTAAATCTTGTATTGCAAGTCACGATTAAAGCAAACTTCAACATACCAACGCTCTTTATTAGGTAAGGCTACTCTCCCTTTTCTCTTACCACAGTTTAATATATCCTTATCGTATTAATAAACCAAGTTTTGATGACATACACAATTAAACCTTCCTAACTATAGGTTAATAATATCAATGACAAAGACAATGTTACATCACATGGTTCTACACAGATGTGGCCTTCCCGAAGCCAATAATAAGATGGCATCAATGATGAATGACACATTCATCTTTCTCTCCGTGACAACATAACTCAAGCCTTGAGAGCATCATAGGCCCAGCCCACGACCTGTCAACCACGCTTCGGTCCACAATAAATTAAAATAAATGATAAAAAATGTTACCGCGTCCCAAGCAATTTGTATTTGAAATATTGTCCCGTCCTATCTTATTTTAATGTTCCTTACTTTCTATGTAAATAGGTTTTTTCTTGCCTTCAGAGAAAGAATATTTAGAACACGGTATTAAAAAGTGGAAGAAAAAGTATGTGATTGTTGTATACATTATTTATAGTGTAATTTTACTTACTGGCACTTAACTAATTTGAAATTTTGTTGAATAGCTTTTCAGAAAAAAAAAAAAAACAAAACACATTTAATTCGAAATTCAAATCCTCATTTCTATAAATGTGCTCCCTCACAAGAGTTCTAATAATCTATACTTATAATAAATCTGTAGAAATGTCAATTCTGGACATTAAATATATTTTCAAAATAACTTTCAGGGGGTGATTAGTGATCGATACTGATGCCAAAAATGCAATCAGCAAAATTTTTGTCTGTCTGTCTGTATGTTCCTTATAGAAACAAAAACTACTTCACGGATTTTAACGAAACTTGGTACAATTATTCTTCATACTCCTGGGCAAGTTATAATATACTTTTCATCACGCTACAATCAATAGGAGCAGAGCAGTGAAGGGAAATGTTGGGAAAACGGAAGAAGTTACTCAATTTTTTAAGCTTCTGTCGCTCGTACAGACTTAATGGTTAAAGACTCATTGATAAGCTTCGTCATCCACGCGAACGAAGTTGCAGGCACAGCTAGTTAAAAGTAAAACAATTTCAATTCAAAATTCAAATCCCTATTTCTATAAACGTGCACTATTACAGGCGCTCGCGTATCTCATTCTCGTGATCAGATCGTTGCGTCTGATTGGTCACATATTACACTATTGCAAGCTAGTCTGTATTGACTCGCGTCACGCAGCTTACGACATTGAACCACCTTATAACCTATATGACTCACGTAAACGGTGTATTTATATGAGTTTCTGCAACCTAGAAATAGAAACAAAGAACTTTACAGTACTAACTTACGTCTGAAAATTATAAATATACTTACCTTTCCTAAATAGGTAAGGAATCAATCTTATACCTTATTGCTTTCTATTCTAACTTTAGTCGGTTTTTAGTCCGAGAAAATTGAGTCAGTTAACTCTTTAGTCTAAACTAAAAGGTATAGATTCTTTATCCAAAGCTACTGAGTTGAAACATCGAGAGCAAGCATATCAGTAAAAAGACGTGCCTACTAATCAAACTATGCACGTGTTTTTACGCATATTAACAGGTGCTCTGGTATTAATATAGTACAATATTCTTTATTGAAGCAATGCTGGTTTACATGCAATTTAAAAGGAAATAAGCCAGACCACAAAGGTCTCTTTACAATCAAGTACTACATTTGCTTAGTAACGACGGTTTTATTTCACAATCGACCGCAATTTAAACAGAAGGAATGTAAAATTTAAAATATTACAGTTAAGTTCGTTGCACTATTATCATAGTTCTATATCTGTCTTTGTAATATCAAACTCGTTAAATGTTCATGATATTTTAAGGTTCTTTATAGAGTTCATTAGGTAGCTATAGTTTTAGCTTTAGTTAATAAATGTAAAGTACTTAATGAAAGGAAAAACTTTTATAGAATTTAACTTAGTCTAAAATATACGAATCCTAAATGCAGAGGCATTTTCTATGCTCAATACCAAGATAAAGTACCTTCATACAACTGTTTTGATACAATAGGGTAATAGGATGAAAATGTATGAAAAATCAAAATTTATTTAGTCCACTACTTAGATAATCAAAATATAATAGACATGTATTTTTTCTTTTATCAAATCAATAAAAAAATACGAAGATAAACCGCTTTAAAGTTCAGGAGTGGGGGCTTGTGACGTCACGGGTAGGTACAATTTTTGCTTAGACGCTGACGCTGTATCTTCATCATTCTTAGTTAACGGGACAAAAAAAAGTACGTGTCCCATATTTTTTTAATTACTTATCTAAAAGATGGACATAAAAATAAAAATTAGTCATCATCCCTATTTTGGTTAATCATTACACTGATACTAAGATCTCAACGTGTTCAAGTGATATATTCATGTTCGAGTTATTCAACCCTGCATAACGACACACCGGAATAAACGCAATCCTTAACAAAAAAGTCTTGATACATTTACGTTTCCATTTTAATGGCACCAATAATGTATCCACCCATATTTATGTGACAGTGAGCAAAAATGTGAGATAATGTAACTCCGATACTCCGATGTGAGTGTAGCATGGATTTGTAAGGTATGGTAACGTGCAAATAAATTGTATGGTTTATGATGTACGGGTAGTGTGGTGGGGAATGGTTCGGTTGACATTGGTTTTGTATATGTATTGTAGTTTAAGGTTTTTGTATTTGGGTTTTTTCATCGTACTAGTGTAATTTTTTTTGGTAGATATAATTTTATGGTCACATCACAGGTCATGTGATGGTACAGTGATTGTCTTGATTATATGTTAAACATGAAAATTAAAAACGGTCCTTTTAACAGTAAGTGAACTTCTCTTGGCCTTTCCAGGTATAATATCAAATAATAAATCAATACAAAAAAACTCGCCAAAAAGTAAATAAAACAAATTAAAAAAATAACACGTTAGAAAAACGATTGCAATCAACAAAAATACAGAGCACTTCAACGGCAGAGGCACACCGGGCGCAAATATGACTACCTAATCCAATTGTTTCAAACTACCAATCGGCCAATACGAGACACGGAAAAAATGTAAATTCGTTAGAACTTGCAATCAGTCGGTCGCTAGTTTGTGGGCAACAGATTTGCATACTGCATTATGCATCGGTGCATCGCGACGTCGTAGATTGATGCTCGCACTTCCATTCTACTGTTTGGCGCCAAACGCTGGCATTTGTTTAGTCTTTGAAATGACTTTAGGTGGCGTGCAATTTTAGCTACATGGACTATTTGATTGCGAAAGTATGCGACAAAAAAAAACACTAAAAAGTGTATATATAAGTTAGTAATTAGTTAAAGCTATCATGCAAATTCATGCAATTAAAACCTACATTCATATTTCGCTTTAAAACATAATTTTATAAAAAAAATCACCGAACATTTTAGTAATGTACTACCACTAACATAATATAACAAAGGTATGTTTTAACAACATTCCCTCAACATGTGAAATAATTAAATGAGTCATATAGCTCCATCTAGGGGCACCATACTGTAAGTTTAAGTAGTATACATTCACTAATCAACAGCACGTACTCTCGGAATACAAACAAAGCGCTGATCACCTCGCTCGCCATACCAATAGCATTGTCACTGTGGCAAATAATGACGCATAGTCACTGTAATCAACGTGTATTTTGAACAATTGTAGATAAGAAAATAACTTTTAAAGCCGGCAAAAATACTCCATTGTTATTATTATTTACTTAAAACATTTATACATATGACGTCTTTGTTACTAATATTTTATAGAAAAAATATTTAAAAGAACTGAAAATTGGCCATAAGCGCCATCTATCGTTACATAAAAAAATGCTTCATATTTTTTTTTTTAAATATTTATATCAGAATATTTGTTCTACTACCGATTCACCTAATTTCCCATTCTCTATATTAGTTCTATACGTCAGTGTAAGCTACATGACACAACATAATCACCAAAACCCGTGCTCTCCCCATCCAATTAGCCAGCCCCCTAATCCTGACAGAACGCCAGCATACAACGCCATCTAGCGGAGCAATTATACATTATATTTACGCCATATTTGTGCAGCTGCGTACGTTGATTTACTGTAAACAATGCAATTTGCATATCACTCTGTGTGCCACTGTCTTTAGATGGTATTATTTTAGTTAATTAGTAGTTTTGCAAGGTGGTTGTGGTTGACGAACTCTGGGATGTATGAAATGTAAAAGCTAAAAATACGTAACATTCGTTATGTTTTGTATCTTGTTTCTGGTATTATTATGAGTGGCTAACCTAGCATCAATAAGTTGAGCAATGACAGTACCTACTGGAATTTGAATTCTTTAACCTCATCTGCATCCAATTTTATTCTCCAACTCCAATATACAACGACAACACACATACAAAAAGGTCTGAATTTATTTCTCTTGTTCCATTATTGCCACAAAAAAGACAAAAAAATGACTAATTTATAGACATAGACACTATAGGCTTGGCTTTAGTATCTTAAAATAACTAAGAACTAGAACTAATTACCAATAACAAACTTAGTTTAAAATAAATCACCAAAATAGTAACTCATATCCTCATTATAATGGTAGTCAGTGCCAACACAATACACGATTCTCCATTATTTACCCATACATCGTGAAAGCATTTCAGAAACAATCTACTAAAACATTTTCACCTAAAAACAGTCTTGTTAGGTTTGTAACAAGGAAACAACATAATTAGCGTACCTGTAGTTGTTTCTTGCTGTATAATTTATGTTTTATTGGTAAAATGGTTTACGTTTTTCGTTGTAGAGACGTAACTGATTTAAAAAGGAAAAAACTCTTTACACGCGGTAGGTTAATGTTCTCGTGGCTAAGTAAACGCAGCATGGATTGACGGATAGTCAGAGTTAAACAGCTTTCGTCGCGGTCAGTCCCTAGATGGGTGGAGCGAGACCCCTCCATCATAAAGTGCGTTAAGCTGTCGGTCCCAGTTATCATGTCATTGTTGATATTCAGCAGTCAATTCTTGTAACAAAATAACCAATATATGAATAGATTAAAATACCAGTCTAATCTGAGTAAAGTCTAAAAAAGCATAAAAGTGTGTGATTTGATACAAAGTAGTAGACAATATGCACTATCGGTGTAAATCAACTCTTTGTCCGTCTCCTCATTCGAAATAAAAAAATAATAATTCAAAATTGTATGACAAATAATCAAGTAAATTATAACTATGTACAGACATCACTTCAATTTCAAATGACAATCTACATTTCCAAGTTCGTACATATTAACCGTGTCTCGACAGACAGAGCCGAGACGGCGCGATTCGTACGCCTAGCGCCTACAGCGTACAGCCTACCTCAATGATCGTGCGGCATTGCGCTCCGGCATGGCGGCAGTCCGGCTGTGACCATGTGGTACTTGCTAGGCAATACTAGAATATTATTCAAGAAAGAATGAAATGGTAGCTAGTAGAAGTAGAAAAATAAGTGTTTGGAGCTTTTGGTGTAGATGGATTAAAAAAACGATGGCTTGATAAATAATAATAATAATATTCCGGGACAACTCACACACGGTTATCTGATCCCAAGCTAAGCAGAGCTTGTGTTATGGTAACCAGACAACTGATAAACATACTTATATATTTCTAAATACATACATGTTATAGATAAATGGTGATATTTTATACATAGATATATATGTACTAATCAATTACTAGTTGTTATCAATCCCTTCATGTATTAAGTGAAGTGAATTATTTTGAGAATTAAATGATGTGAATAAGCTTGGTAATAAATTGGCTTTTGTTAGCTGTATTGAAGGAGAAAGGTTTTTTTCTCATAAGCTTTGCAGTGAGATATTCAGGCATGTCGAAAAGTGGATTTTATTCTTGCACAAAATTTTTTTTAAACTGTGTAGCATGTATTTGCAGGTTTTTATTGATAAAATTTGACTTTACTTAAATGTAAGAAAACAGAATAGTCTACAGTGTCAGAACTTCATGCATATGAAAACTATAAGTTTATGAAAAAAGTACAGTGCCTAAAAGTCAAAACTTACATAATATTTCCTCTCTAAAACTAAGGGCATACAAACGAGAGACTGAAAAAAATACATAGCTATGTTTATACTTACCACAGACATCCAAAACAAACCCACGTAACTAAAAGTAAAAACACGGGTGTCTCGCTCGCTACATGTGCCGTCACCGCCACGCGTGGCGCGTGCGTGGCGTCCGTGCTCCCACGCGGTACTGAGATGGAAGCCCGCCCACTATCGAACTACAATCTAGTGTTAGGTATTAGGGTTACGTACTAAGGTACTTGTGTCAAGGTTAGCTTTTTAGTACTTTTGCGTGGGTTAGGTTTTTGTGAGTAGAGTTCATTGTCACGGATTTTGGAGATTACTTTTATTGTGAATTTGAAAGCAGTTAAGTAATTACCTACTTCTGTGTACAAAACATGAATAACTTTGAAGGAGTAAATTTGATACATAAGTAAAACAGTTTTAAAATGTTGTCTACTGTAACTTAATGATTAAGGAAATAAAGTTAATGGTCGATGGTTTATGCAACATATCGGTATGTAAAAACAACACTCTCAAATAGGTAAAAAAAATATTAGACATGTAAAGAAAATAAAATTACATAGATGGAGCGAAAATAGTTCTCGAAAATTTATATTTTTACCGATGATCAGCGCACATAAAGACAGTTTAGTTTTAATGATTTAAGATAATAATAAACATTGTTTAAGTATATTACTGTGTTTCTCAACATGTTAAGCACAATTTATTAACAAGGCAGACTTCATTTAAAAACCTTTTAGAGGGCGTTCAACATCGCTGAAACTGAAATCGCAACTTAGGTAGGTAAGTAATTTTTAATTAGATTAAGGCTGGGCTTACTATATTTCACAGTGACTTAAGTAACTTTGTAAGTTAACTTTGAAGGGATTTCTTCTTCTTTAAGTTTATAAGTAGTGCCTATATTTAATGTGTTTATATTAAATTTCGATGTAGAATTTACGTGTGATTATAAACTTACTTAGGCTTGAAATTATCGTCTCCTATTTAAAACGGAGATAAGTAGCAACAGACAGACATTTAGCGTTGATATTACTTCCGTTTCATACTAATATTGTCAATGCGAAAGTAACCGTCTGCCTGTTAACCTTTCACGTCTGATCCGCGATAATCAAGCGAGAAAGGGCATAAGCTAGTTCAACCATAAGTGTGTAAAGTTCAACCAAACCGGATTTATTTCCCGAATAAAAACCAGAATTTCATAAAAAAAGCAGTTTCATGTCTATAGACAAAACATAAACCCTCTCGTTTCCACAATGATTAGAAAAACTATCTCCATTACAAACTACCACTAAATGTCATAAAACGCTCCCACAAAGTGTCCACATGAAATTTTGAAGTACAATTATAATTCTGTCCTCTCCCCGACTATTATGGAGGCTAACTAAAGTGCCTAGTCACGTGGACTCGATAAATTACTATAAAAATTACCAGCAGAACGTGAAGATAGTCGGAACCGAAGCGGGACTGAATGGTGGAGTGAGCAGGATTTTATGAGCAGGTTCCGTATCTATGCAGTTTCACAGTCTTTACTTGTACTTTTCAGAAAAACATTAACTAGGGTACGGCCGCTGAAAGAATGCGTTCCTAACAGTTTGAGGTCAGTAGAAAACTATAAGTATAATGTTGCAAAAAAATTATGGAACACAATTTACTATCACTTACTTGTCCTAAAAACTAATAATATTATTCAAAACTATTCATTACGCCTGGTTACATTGAACAATATAATACGGTTTTTTATTTCCACATACAAATCAGCACCAACTGACATGTGTCAGGAACGCATTCTCTGAGCGGCCAGACCAGGACCAGAAAAACTAAACAATTCCTTTATTGCGTTATTTCGCAGCTGTTTAGAATATCATAATTTGTAGGACTCGTTTTTTGAAAAGCACTTCTTAATGCAAATTACTGTACAAAAATGTCTCCAAAACTATAATATACTATTCTTCACTATACCGTAGTGATCTAGTACTAACCGATTCGCCAAAACAGAAAATATGCACCTGGTTAATAAATAATGATGTTGATTCCTTATTTACTACATTAAGATTCGATCCAATTCATCTAATAGTTTATATTATTATCATATTAACGTTTATTGCAATGTCATACGGAACCCAAAAAATTAACAGGTGAACGCGTGTAATGAGGAAACTTGGGGAATACCGAAGGATTGCCAATTTAGATATTCAAATCGTGTTCGGTTCATTTTGTGGATATTTTGTATACACGTAAAGATGTTTGTAAATAAAGCTAGATTGAAAGTGGGGTGTGTAGAGAAATCTCTTTTCTTAGAAGTTCGTATGGAGTGAATTATCGGGGAGATTAATGGCCGCCGGGTAAAGTGAGGCGGTTATCGTAATTGGAGGGAAAGAAATGTTATTTTATGTGTATTCTACATTAGGTTTATACATGTGTATATTCGCAGACTTTTTTCAGGGATTTAACTCTTCAGGGACGAATGAGTTATTACATTATATAAACTCTATTATATATATATTTAAGTGTACCTACCTCTACCTACTATGTTACATTAAGATTTCGAAACATTACGTCTGCAATCAACCAATAGTTTTAATATAAAGCCTACAAAATATTATGAAGAATCACTGTATCAAATTTGATACTTTCAAATTATGTGACCAAAAATTGAGTATAAGTAAAATATCTTAACAACACCGGCAACACATTAAAAAGCCTTTATTCACATTGGCACATCTCCAATCTCCTATACCTCTATAATAACTCCATAAATCATTTTGGAACTTCACCAAAAGCTTATCACTTCATAAAATAGAGGCAAAACAAGTGAAGAAATGACTAATTTGATTCGCATCGTCTAGAAACTCAATTTAACTAGTAATGTGACGTCAGTAGCGAACTGCGGAATGGCTGGACAAACATTTCGGAGTTAGGTTGTCACAAAAACTTAGCTGCACTTGAGAGTTGAGTGGACAAGGCAGGACACCCTTATTCTTGTACAAGAAGTGTGGGATGTATTGGTTAAGTATCTATTTATTTATTGCACAATGTACACACAGTTACAGGTTTGGCTTATAACTAATGAATACATGAAACTTAAAACTAAATATTGCAATTTCTTATACCTACTAACATATTATTAACTTAATTATTATTATTCTTTATTTTGATAGACTAAAAACATTCTACAGCCCAGAATGTTTCTTCCATTTCAAAAGCCTTTGCTGAAAGCACGGTTGAGTCAATGATTTACTAAGAATAAAGTCAGTCAGTATAAAAAAAAACGAAAGAATTAAAACTAGTTCCTATATAAATCGAAAATGATTAGATAAGAACGTTTTGCTGTTTCAACACTTCTATAATTTAAAATCAAAACTAGTACAAGCTACAAAATATTTGTAAGCACGTAATTTAACATACCTACTTGCTTAATTTTTTTGTTCCAAAAAAGTACCAACTTAAGTTCACTAAATTCGTTTTATCGTATAGCACCAGAATAAGTGCATCTCATACAAATCTAACACAACAACTAGTCGCTTCGCACTGACTATTAGTTGAAAAGCTCTGACATAAATGTTTACAAGCACAACATTTTTGTGTGCAGAATTTTATCTGAGTATGATCACGTTTTTGAAAAGGAACGCTAGATGCGTTGGTGTTTTGTTTTTAAATTTAATATATGAAAATACTTTTTAATAGCGCTGGGAAATGAAAGGAAGAACGTTCTTAACACACAAAATGGTTAAGTGTAAACATCAACGATTTGTATAGATTACGTGTAAGTTGTACAAATTTAGAGGGATTTTGCCTTTGATTTTAAATATCAAGACAGAATTCATTCAAAACTATAATGCTTGTATATCTAAATACAGTAAGAATTCTTTATTTACAATGCTTGTATATATAATGGTATATTAAAAATCTATATAATAGAAAATAATAAAGGTATTTCTTTGTGTAAATTTTTTGATTCATCTCTAAAAATCGAGTCCAAAATATTATCTAAGCATGAAATATTTTACCATTCAAAATATTTCAAACAAAATCCTACACTTTCAACTCCAGCAAATAAACTACATCTTGTGCTACTATTAATAAAAATGTAGTAACATTAGCTACAGACACCGGTTAGACATGATGTATTGCCGGAAAGGCTCTTTGGCAAGGCCTACCCATTATGCATGTTGCTGGCAATCTCGGCAAAATTGTGTCATTATGCCGAATACACCAGTTTGGGAATTTTAAATTTTGGTGTACTTTAAGATGGGATGGGAAGATGTTAGGAAGAGATATTAATAATAATAATCTTTATTTACTAAAGATATTGGTTTTAGTTTAAGGTTTTGTTATTTGTCTGGCTTCTTGATAATAATGGCCAACTTATTCTGTAGAATTTAAGTGTTATTTTTAAGAGGCAAAGATTTTTTTTAAATTTGTACTTAATGTTGATTTTAAATATCATATAGGTACTATTCTTTTATAAATTAATAATGTTAAATGTAAATAATAATTTTACCGGTTTTTAACGGGATTGCAAAAGCATGTGTTTTATTTTCCTTATTTAATTTTATAGTAAGTATTACTTAAAAAAGAACCTTAGCTTAACATAGACAATACCCATTGTTCACAATTAAACATCAAATAAACTCCGAAAACAAACCAACCATCCTACTTAAAATGGCTTTAATAAATAAAAACAGTGTTCATTAAGTATATTTTAAGAGAGCAGCATAAGACAGTGGTATTATAATAATGATGATAAAGATGTTTTAATTAAGCCATATTTTTTGTTCATTAAGTTAACGAAGCCATGGTGAGCGAAACATGACACCTATTAAAATGAACGCGTCTTTAAGACAACTTTATTATGCGCTGGGTGATTAGAAAATGTATTTTGAAGTAAATTTGGTTTTAAATGAATTTTTGGTCGAAAAGGATACAAAGGTCATTGACCCGAGAAGAAGAATGAATGGTTAAGATAATACAAGGTTTTTTTTCTAATCCTTTTTTTTTACTGTATTGTTCTATGTATATTTTTCTTTGGTGATTCGCAATTAAGATTAAACCACAAGGCATGAAACGGCCCTGAGATTTTCTCAAATTTATACGACAAAATAATAGAGTTATATAATAGGTACTTATTATTCTCAAACTATAAAAAAGTAGGACTATAAAAATGACATGCAAGTCACAAATCTACAATATTCAACAAAATCTCAGAAATAACCCTCAACTCCAACAAAACCACGATAACCTTAAAATCATCAAGCACTAAAAACAAGACTAACGAAGTGCTCTTATATCACGGTTAGTATAAAGCTCTTCTATAACACGATCACAACAGAGACGGCGCTATAAACAACGATACCTTGCCGTGCGTAAATTCTCATTTGTTGCCACCACCTCACTATATCATAATTCCACCATTGAACTCTAAAATATTTCCAAAGCTCACGTGAATTACTGGGCAGTCTGTAAAAGTGCCGTAAATCGTGGCGTAACGTTATTTATCGATGAAGTTTCGGTTGGCTTTTGTTTTGTGGTGATCGCTCGGCTTGAAGAGTTGTTTAAATTATTTTAAAGGTATTTTGCAATTATTGCAGAAAAGCTGTTTAAATGATTGTAAAAGCTGAAAAATATCGCAATAATATAAATTAAAGAAATTCAATTATTTTATTTTTATAGATAAAAGTAAAATATATCTTATTGTGTTTCCTAAAATTATTTTTTGATATATTTTATTCACCTTATGTTTGTTTAATGTGATGTATATAAATAACTGTACTTAACTGTGACCATTTGTAAAGTAAATAATAATAAAATATTAATTAAATAATAATAATTAGATAAAATATGTAAATATAGTTTCATGGTTCCTAAGATGTACCTTGTACCTTATTAAATAAATAATAATAATAGTAATGTCTTAAATAAGTATGCAGCCATTGGCTCTACACCGTAGATTTGATACAGCATTTTTTATTTACTTGCTTTTGCAATCACAGTTACATACAAGAACAGTCATAAAGCAACACAATTACTTTCCCTACACATATTACAAAACTCTAAACATTCAATGACAAAGGAATAACATAATTCTATACCACAAGACAAAAGAGTCACAATAGGTCACATCAAAACCCATCTAATCCTTCTAGACATAGAAAGCCATAAATTCTTATCAACCAACATATACCACATTGCAAGTAATTTAACGATTAAAAGCACTTTTATCGTCGCCGGGCCGTAAAAACGACGTCCTCTGTAAAGCTTAACCAAATGTATTTATCGTCATGAGAGAAATAAAACAGTTTCTGTAGATAATGTTTGAGTACATAGTTTAGTCTAGCTAGAAAAGATGTCTGGAGGATTATTAAGGATAATATTATTGAAAAATAATTTATTATTCGGCATTCAGCATGTTTGAAAAACAATTTAAATATTTACCATTTTTTTTTACTGAAACTCAAGGTCCGACTGCGGATAAGAAACACATGTTCGAATTATTTAAATTTTAATGTAGACCAATCTGTTTACACTATTTCAAATAATAATTTTATTATCTGTTACGTGTACGACATATTATTATGAATGTTAAATATAGCACCTATTAACATCTCCCGTATGGTCTAGTGGCTAGGATACCTGGCTTTCACCCAGGAGGCTCGGGTTCGATTCCCGGTACGGGAATTATCTTTTTGCATTTATAACTACTATTTTAGGTGCGTTAAAATATACAAAATGCTTTTTGTAAAATATTTCGTCTGGCAGTTTAATACTCAACAAAGAGAAGAAAAATATCGTCACAAAAAAACAAATCTATACGAACACAAGAGACAATAATTGGATTCCATATTACAAAGGAAGTCACGGGTACAACCAGTATGTTACTTTATTACCTAATTTCCTTTATTTTTGTGAAAGGTAACAGATAATCTTTATTGCGTTTTATTTGCGCAGTAGTACACTCCGTAACAAATTAATTGAACCGTTACTCTTTGACATAAATTCGGTAATTCGCAAACTGTATACCGGGGAACAAACAATTTTATTAGCTTAGGTAGGTAGGTATATGTAAGGAGGAAATACAGAAGATCAATGAAATAATTCTAAACTAAATACAAAATCTCTTATTTTTAACCGACTGCCAAAAAAGAGGAAGTTTTAAATTCGACTGTATTTTTTTTCTCACATCATTGATTATAGTACCTATCCAATGAGTTCCAGAAAAGACATAAAACATGATGACACGTTAAACTTTATTCTAAAAATAAAAATATTATATAATAATATATAAAAACAAATGCAATTTGAAGATTTTTAATTTACAGTACAATCAGTGTATATTTTTTGTTCACATACATATAGTTCAGTTAATTTGATTGAACATTAGCTACCTTATTAAAAAAACTAAACAGAAGTATCATCGTAGGACAGTTATTTACAATCACTCAAATTAAATGTCCACTTATTTAGTAAAAGTTACATTAGTTTGTTAAAACTCCTCAGGACAATAACTGACTGAACCTACTGAGTTACACGCAATATACATGTAAGTTAGGCGTAGTAAAATGAGGGCCGTTGTCGGCTCACAAGTAGCTTTTTACAACCAATAACTGTGCTAATAACATTGTCAGTAAAATGCCTTTTATTTCCATCGAACGATCTAAGGCTCAATCACTTGGACGTACCTTTATGTTTATTTCTTGTTTAATAGAAGTAGGTACCTACTGTTATGTAAAGTAGTAGTTTAGTGTTTAAGGATGTTTTTATGTAGTGACGGCGCCGTAGGGTATTGTTGAAATGGCGACGTAACTGGACAGACGGTTCTTCGAAAGAAAATCTTTTTATTTGTATTAAAATGTAGGTACTTTGAAGATGCGACTGCATAATATGAATCATGATTGTAGATATGACGACGACCTCCGTGGTCGAGTGGCGTACGCACCAGTTTCAAGGTGTCGCTAGCTCTGAGGTCCCGGGTTCGATCCCCGGACGGGTCAATGTAGAAACCAACTTTTCTACATTGCCTCGGGTCTGGGTGTATGTGGTACCTTCGTTGTTTCTTCCTTTATATTTATTAATACACCTATCTTTTTTAAACAGTGTGTAATAAGTTAGATACGTAAAAGTATAGACATATATCCATTTACTTCGTAGAAAGGTGTGCAGCATCACACACAAAATCATTAAAAAATGTTTAGTCTAACAAACTTTTACTACGGACGAAATCGCCAGCTCTAAGAATTGCCCATACATTACTGAAGAGCATAAAATACCCTTACAATTTAACACAAAAGTAGCTGAATCGATGCATTTAAGGCCACAAAACGTTTAAAGGAAATAGCGTTCAAAACTTTGATCAGCGGCCAAATGTAATCCGTACCTGAAAGGTCCCGAATTCACGGATCTTGGCACGAATTCTTAAACTGTCCCAAGCTATGTTAAAATGAATACCTAGCCGGCGGTGGTTACTAGTGGAACTCGATCGGTTTTCGCGCTTACGGTTGTGTTTTTGTCATTTGAGAAAAGTTTTTATTGTTATAGTAGATGCGAAAATTCAGACAACTTATATGATTTCTTATGGTCTCACAAGTGTCTTGACTAATATTTAGATTTATAAAGTTTAATGAGTGATATAGATTTAGGTACGGAAGTTAGGTTTTTATATAAAATCAAAAGCATAAATAAATAAATAGATAAATAAAGATTTATTTATAACAATATGGTACAGTTACGATGTTGCATACAAACAGTTTGCTCCATAATATTCTGCCGTTTCCGGCGCACAAATATTTGCGTAGGTACAAATAATAATATTTTCCATTATCTATACTAATATTATAAAGCTGAAGAGTTTGTTTGTTTGTTTGGTTGAACGCGCTAATCTCAGGAACTACTGGTTAGAATTGAAAAAATCTTTTTGTGTTAGATAGTCCATTTATCGAGGAAGGCTTTAGGATATATAACATTACGCTGCGACCAATAGGAGCTAAGCAGCAGTGAAAAATGTCACAAAAACGGGGAAAAATATTCATACTTGAAAGCTTCCGTTGCGTGCGCTGCGTAAACGGTTCGAGTTACCCAAAATATATGTATGAAAGAATTGTTCCTCTTTAAATGATCTAAAAAAATGTCTGCGACAGTATATGTCTATCTTTTAAGATTGACTCACTATAACCTTTTTTAAGGTAATCATTTGGTCGAAATTAATGCATTATTGCCAATTATTTGCTACAGAGTTTTATCAACATAATATTAACTAAAATTATCATTTACGCAGAAATACTTTTTTTTTAACTTCTTAATCGCGGTCATAATAACAGAAATTGACGCGGACGAAGTCGCGGGGATCAGCTAGTCATAATTATTTTTATATAGGTACTTTTAGTTCTAATTTCCCTCCAATGGGACAACCACCGGCTCCAAATAATAAAAGTTGTTAAATATCAATTAGCATTTAATTTTAGTTTTTTTTAACTCTCAAACCGAGTAGCCGAGTCAAATCATGATACGACACAGACTCGTTCTACAAAAATGATTTTGTGAGTTACAATAGTAATGGCAAGTTTCCTCTGTATAATGTAGTGTAGAAATTTTGCCTACACGCCGGGACAGGTAGGCGCTGAGGAATTACTTAACGACAGTTCTGAAGTAGCTCGGAGAATAATTACACTGTCACTAGTTGCCACAGTTTATCTGTAACTTCTAACTGTATGGAAATTACAATTTTGAACCCTTTATGGGATAACGTGGATTTACCCGTAGTTTAGAGGATTACCTATAGTAATTTAAGGTGTTAGGTTAGGGTTAGTTAGATATGTACTTAAGTAGTGATGCTCGAATATGGTAGGTAGTGAAATGTAGTAGGCAAGTGCATATATTTGCCTACTTGACGTGCCTAACTATAGAATGAAATCTCTCGTCGATGTATCAAAAGGACAATGCTCTATAAACAAATATTTTCTGGAATTCTGTCAAAAGGAACTCGGGTATTTTTATACGCTTTAAAACAACAGGCGATTGAATATTTTTTGAACGCCAAATAAAACTAAATAAGTTTTTCGGCTTTTATAGCGGTTTTTATTTTGATTTTAAAAAGCTAGCATTCAACAAAAAAATATTGCGGAAAAAAAAGAATTGTTATTTTATTATATTTTGTATATTATGTTGTACGCACGTGTTGGTTGCCCTTTAATATTTAAATCTATTCGACTTAATACGACTACTAATTTGTAATGTGTCATTAGTTCATTATTATTAGTCTTAAAGGTTCATATAACTTAGAAAGGCTGTATGTAAACCAAAGATAAAGTACACAAACTTACTGAATCCTTACTAATATTATAAATGTGAAAGTTTGTTTGGATGTTTGTTACTCTTTCACGCAAAAACTACTGAATGGATTTTAATGAAACTTTACAATAATGTAGCTTATACATCGGAATAACACATAGGCTACAATTTATAAACATAGTGTATGAATTGTCATTCACGCGGGTGAAACCGCGGGGCACAGCTAGTACAAAATAATTTCATGAGCAGAGCATCTCCGTTGCAAATTAACGGAGTTTTCTTTAAAATATTCTCATTAGCTATTGGTATCACGCAACGATATCACGGGCAACTTTAATTAAATATAGTCGTTAAAAATATTTATAACACCCGACGGCAAGACCCGCATTTTTATAAGCTTTAAAGAGAAAACATAAGATGAAACTCGATAAATATTGCTGGTTTTTGTAAATATGACTTTGTTGTTGAATTTTCATGTACAATATGTTGCGGATATGTTTAACTGCAGTTAATTACCGTGTTAGATCTTGTTTAGTTGATTATAAAGTTAAAAGTTAAACAAGGTGTAATCTGAAAGTTTATTCCAATGACAAGACAATACAAATTGAAAACGGTATCGTGTATAGTATGAAGTAGGTGTAAAATTAATCACAGGAAATAAAGGTAAAACATAACATATTTATGCGCTTTCACAACAAAAGATACTAATTTTATAGTTGTACCAGCTTTTATCAATATCAAAATTTGTGAGTACATAATTATTTTTCATCAGCTCTTACTAAACCATAAAATGACTTTTTCAAAAGACTAAGTATAAAACATTACACTAATCTATATAATATGCTAAGAGCCACATAGACCACACATCAACTCGCACCACAAACAGTACCAGCACATGTAACAGATAATCCATCGTGTATCTAACAACAGTATTTATCCTACAATTCCGGCAGCCATCAATCGTATAGGTCGCACTAGTCGGACGCGCGATTAATCCGACGAGCCATGTACAACGGTGACTGAATTGCAACCGATTGTGTGTGAAACCAACTATTTATCGTGCACCAAGTTTAATGAGACCTTTGGGCCGACATCGCCGATTAATATCTGTTTAGAAACTCGATTCGAGATGGTTTAGTTTGTGTTCAGCTTTTTTGGGTGGTTCCAGCATGTGGTAGGAGTTTACGTAGATTTAGAGCCTGATTGCAGGACATAGACACCAAAAAAGTTGAAACAGACAATATGTTTTGCCTCGATCGGATAGATGGAACACAACATTAGTACTTAGTTGGAAATTTAAGCGTCAGTGTAGACTAGTTTTGGACTCAAACGGGGCCCTTAATCATGACATTCAACCGACCAACCAAGCGATCGCAGTTCAGTGTTCATAACTTTGACGAACACAAAAACTATGAACTGTTATGTTTAAGGATTTAAAATCAATTAACTTTTCGAATCACCAAGAACCACCGCCTATTTTTTCTATAGATTTATCCATACACAGATTTATACATACTTTCAAAATACAAATTATATCCAAAATCAAACCAACAAATCAGTCAAACACCCAACGACAACCGCTTAATCCATTTAGCGATTTAAATGGAATCGGAACTCATAAAACGTTGGCCATAAAACAATAGAGAACAACGGTTACACGGCCAGTTGTACAAATAGAGACAATAGTTGTATAAATTACACTGCATGAAAACATTCGCTACAGATATTTGGTAGTGCCGGGAAAGTTGACGGAGATACGGATGTGTATTGTGGACGGAGACGCGTTTAACGGGTAACTGGTAACAACTAGTTTACTATCGTTTTAAGGCCACCTGCACACGCGCGGACCTGTATGAGGCGACGGACAATGCCGTGTGCGTGGCTGAATACTGGTCGGGAAAAATTTAACTGCCATTGATCAACTCGATAAGAAGAAGAAGGCCATGTTATTTAAGTTTGGATCTATGATGAGGTTATAACAATTAAACAAGTTATTGATTGTGTACAAGTTCGTAATTATCTATGACAACGAATGGCCTAACAACATTTGCAAAAAAATATAGGTACTTTATTTGAGTACAAAATTGCTATTTATCTATTGTTTTTATGTTATATATTATGGTAAATTAACTTTTATATCTTAAAATGTAAAATCATAAAGGTAATCAAGTATGACCATGGACTTTTGTCTATTACGATTGTTACATAAAAACGAACTCTGTTAAAACGTATCTATCGAATAAGGCCATGAAGACATTATCTATTACGATTGTAAAATAAAAATGAACTGTTAAAACATATATATTTATTGTTTTGCGGCGTTTCCGCTCACATTTATTACCCGAATGTATTCACAATAGTTTGGCGCTGTGCTGAAACCGCGGCAGTCTGTAAAAAGCGGGCCGTAATTAAATCGGAGCGAGCCAAGAAACTGTCAATATCTGTGTATTGTAGGCTCATAATAAAAGACAGGTGCTTACAAAGCATTGTCTCTTCTTTAATAGAATACACATTTGTGTGTTCATTTTATTTTATTTTTAAATATGGATATTCAGGATTCGTGCTTTTCTTAGGAAAGAAATGATATTTAAAAGCCAAAGTCAAAGGTTTATTGCATACTAAGTGTACATTTGGTGTTACCAAAATGGTGCGGTGCGAATAACTAAGTTGCCTTTTGCAAGCATAACCATACAATGAATAATTATTATTCACATATTTATTCATTACATTCTAAACAATAATTCTAATATATTAAGCATCTAATAAATTATTCTTAATTATCACACTTACTGGTTTTATCTAATTTATATCATACGTCTCCATATAATATAAACTTATTATCTAGCACTAAACAAAAGGTAATAAATAATATTCTAGGTACAGCAAGTATAGAAAAAAAAGGAGTATGTAAAATATGTATGTACCTCTATTAACAACTTTGCATAATATACAAATAATTCGACCCCCTAACTTATGTACAAACTTTTGAGCTTTACTTCCTTTCCTATCACCTTATCTTAGCGACAATGCCTTAATAAACATAATGTTATTTAATCTTAAAATGTATAACAAGCTATATATTACAGCAGTGGTTTATGATTCTCCTAGGTTTCGCGTTTATCGCATCGCTTTGTCCAAAGTTGGGAGCGATACGGTTTTATGACGCGGTACATTTTGTATTCTCGAGTTTGGTGACATAGACTGTTTGGAAATTAAATTGTTGATGTATTTAATACGAAAAATAAATATATGTTTGAGTATGAGTGGTAATATTGTGTAGTAAGTTCAGTTGGTTACATTGTGTCAGTCGACCCCACCACCCGCAAGTAATGTAAATATGGTAATCAATGCTCGTTATTTTTGTATATGAAAGAGGTATTTTCATATCACCTAGCCAGCCGGTTTTATTATTATAACTCTCCAAAACTGGCGAGCAGTCACCGATGTTCGAATTTTACAATCTTAATATATATAAATCTCGTGTCACAATGTTTGTCCTCAATGGACTCCTAAACCACTTAACCGATTATAATAAAATTCGCACACCATGTGCAGTTCGATCCAACTTGAGAGATAGGATAGTTTAAATCTCAAATTATAGTCGCAATTTTAAGAAATTGACGCGGACGAAGTCGCGGGAATCAGCTAGTCATCTTATAGGTATGCCTTTTAAAAGGACATTTACAAATCTTCTACAAAGAATAATAAATTGTCACTCTACTTTTATAAGTCAAACCCTCTAAAATCACGTTTCCAAAACTTGCCAGCGGTATGTCACCTCTCACCTTTATCGCTTCTCAAGCCAGACTTTGTGATGTATAGCTTACAATGTCATTTTATCTACCAACGTATACATTAACGTACCACTTAGACGTACTACAGTCGGCCGCCATCGTAAACCGACAATGTAACGCGCGTCATTCGAATGGATTTTAACTGTAGCGGTGATGGATTATCTGTGGCGAAACTGCGCAATAAAATAAAAACATAGGTGTGTTGATGTTTCAAATATTGTTACTGAGATGTTTATGTTTACGATTTTGTAGTGGTTTATTGTAGTGAATATATTTTTAGAAATTCTGTTGGGGTCTGAATTTTCAGCTCTCAGTTCAAGTGGGTAGGTCGCAACATCGCACAAAGACCTTATTTTTTGAAGAAATATTTTCTGCAGTGGTCGAAAAGAATATTCTAGGATCTAAGGATTTAGATTCGAAGTGTTTGGGAGTTCTGTATTTTACAATAGGGGGTACAACTGGATAATCATGATTCTAAAATGGCATACGGCCTTTAGCCGTGAAATCTACATCGAACCCTTACAAATAATTTCTACGAAAAATATGGAGATATGCGCTCATATAACGATAAGTTACGTTCCTTAAGCCACTTTCGGTCCCTGCTTTACCCTTACAACATTACTTACCATCCACATACTTACAAAAGTAAATATATTCACATAGCCATATATCAAGCGACGGAAAATTTACAAGTCGTAAGTTCCATAATGTTTCAATTTACTTGTAAATCAGTTTAACTTACACAAACACAAGGCGGTGCAGAAAAATCCAGAGTAGTGTTGCGTCTGTAGCGAACGATCCCTAATATGTTAAGGATGCTAGGGATGGGATGGAAAAGGAAAGAGAATTGACTTATAGCGAAGGATAATACCTTTGATGTTCAAAAGATGACGATAAAGATTTTTCGTTTATTAGAGGTCTTTATGATGAAATTTTGAGCATTGTCAGTTCGCTATAAGTATCTCTATTTTTATGCTAGCTAACTTATGAGGCAAAACCTTTTCTATAAAACAGACTAACTAGGTCATTTCCTAAAAAATACCTACAGTAAAAAAAATCCAATCGTTTTACATGTTTACATATTTTTTAAGATTCATAAAAACATTATTTAGTTAAAGTAAACAAAAAGTATCGATATAATCCTAAATAACCCTCATCCCATCCCTAGCGTTGCCTTGAGAAGGCGACGCGTACTTTGCATGTTGAGTGTGCCCGCTGATACTGGCAACGCCTTTTGTGCTTCACCAAGAATGCATTTTAGTTATCCAATTCAATTCTAAGTTTATGATGCGGGTGGTTACATACTTCAAATATTTTCGAGTGGCATCCAAAAATGAATTTAAGGTGTGACATGTAATGTTAAAAAAATCTGATAATAGACCATTTTAAATCGATTTCAGTTCATTAATGGTCTGATTACTACACTTATAGATATATACAGAACTATGTCATGAAAAGATAGAAAAGTGTTTTTTTTTATTAGAAGAGCCACAGCTTGTGGTAAGGAATTTAATTTAGCAGGGACTAATATTCTTGCTGGAGTGAATCTCATGGGCAATTGATATAGTTTATTCTAACAGTGGTAGAGCTACTATAGTAAGTGTTTTGTTCTTAAACTTTTCAATTGCAATTGTAAGCAAATTGATTATCTAATGCATTTTCATAACCATACCAAAAGTACAATATAACATCAGAAATTTACTTCAGGAAAAAGAACCCAGTATCTGCCAATATAATCATAAACCAACCCAAAAAACGGGGAAAATCTGAAAATCCATAAAACATCGGTGTGAAAACTTGGTAAAAAACACGAGACATGTGCGACCGACATGTTGTTGGCCGACAGTTTCTTGGCAAGGAGAAGGTTTAATTACAATCTGGCCGACCACTCGGGACCACAAACATCCTGGACACATACGACACTTGGCAACCGCTTGCCGAAAAAAAAAAGGAAAATCGTCACGATAATTGCGATGTGAATTTGTGAATGGAACGTTTGGTAGCCTTTTGTTTTTAGAAGGATTGGAGGTGGGTTGTGTGAGGTTGGAAATTTTTGTTATGTTCGTTTTGTTTTGGATTGATGGTTACGAATATGTTAAGTAATGTTATGGATTAAGATCAGTGACCACGAAAGGGTCTAGAAACTTTAACTCTGTATGCAACTGTGTCAGTATAATATTTTTTTACTACTACTCAATACTAAGTTACTTAGTATTGAGTAGTAGTAAAAAGTAGTACTTAGTCTGCCCGTGTCCATGATACCTGCAAAGGTGTCGAAACGTCTCGGGACGTAAAATCTAAATATAAACCGCGAAAAAATCCGTAAAAAGTAGTTTTATTTCAATTTCTAACATTCGCGTAAATCTAACATTCGCGTAAACCTAAGAAACCAATAGTAGTACTTAGTCTAAGTATGTATAGTATTGTGTAATAGAAAAGGATAGAGTAGAGTAGTAGATTATAGATCATAATTCGACATGCTAGCGTAGCGTATAGTCGTAATGGGAGCTACGGCGTAGTAAACGTACTACGCGAAGCTAACCTGCGTTTGACAAATAAATCGTTTGTTTTAACATCAGGACGAAATGTTAATTGATGTATTTTTTATTCTTGAACACATCTGATGATAGTAAAAAGTTAGGATTCTAGAAGTTGAATCTTGGTTCATTTAAATCCAGTTCGTACACTTATAGAACACAATGCCTTATCATAAAGTAATCCAATGCATAATGCAACAAAAATAAAAACGAATATAAGTACATTAATTTAAAATTATAAGAATCAACACCGAACTGATGCGAGGCGCAGGCATTTCAAAACTGAATTATCCACCGAATATAACTCATTTATTACAAACTCTACTTTACTCCATTCATTTAAAGTTGTTATTCGTTTAACAAGTAACAGTTTGAAATAGGATTTTCTCGTGTTTAAATCATTGTTTAGTAGATAACTGAGGACAGACAGCTCACGTATTTTACCTCACATGTAGTCTACAAAATTGTAGAGTACAAGCGCCGTTTTATTTGTTTCGCAACTGGCTTTTGGATTATATTTCAAATGATAGAAGCTGGAATTTGAGTTGGTTTTGAGTGGGTGCAGACTGTGGGGACTAAAACCTACTATATGAATATTATAACAATGACTATCTTTATGATTCCACTACAAAACAGGATGTGACAAGTAGCAATCTTATTGGATCAAAGCTGTTTAAAGATGTTCTAATTTACAATTGTCAATGGTCTAGTATTACATAAGGAGATAAACTTAAATTTTAAAAAATCCTTACACAATTAGTTGAAAAACCAGAACATGTGATTCTGGTTTTTCAACTAATTGTGTGACTGCAATCGCAGCCGTTGATGCTTGCCTGTTCGTAAATATGAATTGAAGAATACAGAAAGACATTATATAAATCGAAAATTTCAGGGGAAAAAAAAGAAACCCCACATGTACGATATATCTTAAGTTTAAAGATAATGACGAGTATCGGATTTGGATCGCCGCCACACGCGCAGACAGTGAGCCGATTTAGGCGCGCGCCGTGACGGGAAACTCAACGGCCGACGTGTCACTCAGGGTAACTTGTTAAGGATAATTGTGGGAATGGCTAGGAAAAAGTTTACGTAACATACTTTTGTTTTTGGTGGGCAAAGAGGCTGTTTTAAACCAATATTATAACGTAGTTAGGCCGATTTAGGAGCGCGCCGTGACGATTAAGTGAAGTTGAATACAGTCATCTTAAAACTTTCGACATATGTACCATGTTACATGTACGACGAATACAAGACAAGTTGTTCCCACTATTCACCTTTAGCCCTTTTTTCCGACCTATGACAGTCGTGACCAACGGCTTAAGGCGTTAATGTACTTGCCGATGCACGGGTTTTGCTATGTTTATAAATGGTCACCCATGCACGGACCAATCGCGGTAACCTTTATTAATAGTCAAACCGTAAGACTTTAGCACGAGCTGCTCAGCTTTTTAAAATTGAATATAATTTATAAGCCTAACAAAAGTTTAATTTTAATTAGAGAAACTTGAGCACGCACTAGACGGGAAGCGCCGTGGAGTATGTTGTCGTATTTGTATTGCTACTAACTGTGACACACGACTTTGCTTGGGAATATTAAAAAATATACCTTGAATAGGTCTTATTTATGAACGCATCTGTACTCGTATCTGAGTAAACTCGAATAATTTGGTATTCTAATTAATGTAATTTTATTGTAAAACACCTGTCTGACAAATACTATGACAAGTAGCTATGTTTCTATTTTAAAGTTTATATTTATTAAATATTTTTAAGATCGCCTTAATGTAATCGGAAAAACGTAACGTACCTACCAGAAAACGGTATTTCTACGTGTCCCATTTCCTAGGTTGAACATTAAATGTAATTTGCAATCAGGGAAATATTTAATTATTTACCAAACGTACAGACAATTTCATCGCGTTATCATACAAGAGTCTTCAGATGTGTAAATTTTGAGACGGTGCTAATGTGAGACGGGAAGGAGACTCGCCTGAGTTATTAAAGGTTATTCCATATTTATTCTTCATTTACTTAACATAAACGGCATTAATACTTAACTGTACACATTTAGGTGAGTATATGTATATTGAGGTATGCATTCGTTTTCGAACAGGATATTAACTATGAAATGTCTTATCGGCGAAAGTTGCTCACCAACTAGACACCTAGTCATGTCATAGTGGTCACTGATATTAGCAGATAGCAATTTGACCGTTATCTTGAAAATCACTTGACTTTTCAATTGAAGATATTCAATGCAGGTATAATACACCTACTCAGCAAATATTCAAAATGTGCAAATATTCGTTGATTAAGAAATATATTATATACTATTTGGTTAGGTAGTAAACAAGTAATCACTTTGTGTTCCTAGGTAATAACAAGGTGGATTCCACGCCGGAGCAACGGAGTCGCGAGTGGACTTACAATCATAATGGGTTCGAAAGTAAACATAAATGAATAGATTTATAATCACTTCAAGGCGATTCGAACCGAATTTTTTTCCTACATTTGGATTTTTCCACTCACCTATCTAAAAATAAATGACAAGCAACAAAACCTTTACCTACCCACACTAAATTAACAAATGTGTACGCATTCATCGACTGTTATTGCTTTGATGTCCTAATTTATGTCTATTTCAATAATATTATAACTAAAAATAATTTCAGCAGTTGGCTATTGGTATTGTCTTGAAAGTGCGTAAAACACGGCTTAGAGTAAAGTTTTGTATTAAATATTTCAGATTTTTCGATTAAAAACTAACTTTTTCCTCCCATTGCAAGGGGACCAAGACCAATTCTCAAATAGCGAAAGGATATTGATATTTGAAGCCTAGTTGCCTGCTTTTACGATCGCACTTACTAGACGGACCAATCGACTGAATATTTCTGTATGTTGTAAGATATATCTTGAAACCCACTTTCAGTAATTTGTTTCGAACTGAAAACTTGAAAGTACCTAGGTATATTTTTGTAGGTGAGCTAATGCCGAACATCTAAATTGCATTATAAAAATGACAATCAGTCACTGAAATATCTTTAATATCTTTTTTCTTTACCTACGGAACAACTTAAATTTTGGTGCAGGTACATAATAATTGATGCTATATATATATAAGATATAAAATAGATTTTTCCAATTAGATTTTTGTGAGAGAGACCCTATTTGAGAGAGTAAACATCACAGTTGTTGTTTCAGTCACAGTAGTTGGTTTCAAAACATTTTTGTACTCTAAATAGTTGTAGTGTTTAGTGTTGTCAAAAGTAAAGTATACAAACATTTCATTAGAGAGCAGAGTACTTTGTGCAACGTCTCGAGCGAGCGATACTGCTCATCCATCATCCCTCTTTGTAGGTGACATTCATGTAGGAAGACCATGATTACGGGAAAGTCAAGAATATTACTTTAGTCAAAGTTTTATATAACTTAAAGATAGTAAAAATTTGCGACGAATGTAAAAAAAGTCATATTACTTTTTATGTCTATCAGCCCTGATCGAGGTAAAATATTCATTTTCTTACAATTATCTAATGCCTTACTGAGCTCGGTTACGCATACAAGATTTTAACGTCTTTCGTTGTCTCCTGTATATTGTATTTCATTTTCACAATAATACTCATTGTTTTAATGTAATCAGAATTCCTTCTCAGACTCCAATGTAAGAAGATGCCGACGAACAAATCACCGTTGTCTTAAAAACTACACTATTTTTGTCCTATTAAATCCGTTTCTGATAAATACAGGTGTACCTACGTCAATTCTCAAAAAGTCCCTAAACCAGTATATCATGGGCGTACCTAAAACATCAAGCATTTTGCGGGCGTCGCGATCATATCGATTGTCTTCCAACTCTTTTGTCCGCAGAACATGTACTAATGGACTCGGTGACTTGATTAATACACCGCCGGCTACTTACGCCATTGTACTTTAATTAGTACCTACCAACTTCCTTCGTTTGAATTTGTGAAAGTTATTTGCGAGTTCCTTTTGTACAATAGCTGATTTGAATGGTGATTTGTTACTAAGGTAATTTATCTGGGAATTTTATGAAAAAACCTTCGGTTTTTGACCAACTTTATAATTTTCTTTTTGTTTGGTTTTGTAAGATTTATGCTGAAATACCTTGTATGTTTAACTTGTGTTTGTAAGCTTCAATACATGCAAACAAAGTTGTTCCATTATTTCTCACAATTTTAACAAGTATTCGTACCTATTGGTTTTCTATTTTTCTTATGAAAACATGAAAACTCATGTACGACATCACAACAACTTAACAGAAAATTCACCTCTTGATGTAAGTAGATGTTAAAACCACTACCTTATATCAATACCTTTAACTCAAAAAGTCAAAACAACGTTCCCATTGTGCCAATCTATTTCGATTTCTGACCTATTTAGCCTATCTACGTAAAAGGATGGAAGGATCTGCGGAAATGTTTTATTCTGTTTCCCCTGGGTTGTTGAGTTTCCGTTCAGTACAAAAAATAGCATTTTCCGCAACAAATGCTATAGGGAGAGCATTATCATTATTTGGTCTGTTGAGACCTGATTGAGGAACGAACAAATGGATTCTTTTGAATAACAAATAACATGAAACTGTCTTGGGAAAAGGTATTGCTGGCTGAGTTTGTATCCGAAAAGAGTTATTGTCGGTATCACGTAAAAAATGCAAATTAGTTACCAATAGGTAGGTATCTACTGCTGATTTAGGTATTTCGATAATCAAAATGTAGCGCTAAGCGTCAGGATTTCCAACATGTTAAAATTAGACAAGTGCTATTCAGATTTACACACGAACTACTATGTAGGTACCTATAACTGTTATTATTTATTTTTTCTATGCTATAGCGGTAGGTAGTAGTAAAATTCTCAGTAAAATTCGAAGCTTGTCTTGGTCATAAGTTCCCGTTGGCACCCTACGGATACAGGACTCTACTATTGGTTGCACGCCATCTCTTAACAATATGACGAATTTTTTTAAAATCTAATCTCTGTTTTACCTTTTGTGGTGTACAGCTCGCTCAAATGCAAAGATGGCGCTTATTCCAATTTAATTATCCAATTTACATGTAATAAGTATTTTATTAAATCAATAAAATTCAAATAAAAAAAATAAAAGCCAGTATATCAGGTTAACGAAACTTCTTAGCGCGTCGATGGTAATGGATCTAACAAGTGTATTAATTATACAGATACAGACTATACAATGTGTAAAAGATTTTATTCTTACCCTCAGGCACCCAAATTAGTTTATTAAATTATAATATCAAAATGTCTATAATTTAATTTAGTCAAACCAAACCTAGTAAATTCTCATTTAATAGATGCCCTGACATTTGGTCGTATTACCTACGCACACAGGTGCGACCTGCGACGTAAAAAAAAAAAAAAAAAATGAAAACATCGTTTTGTCAGTTTTTTAACTAGTAAAATAGGTAAATAAGATTACGTCTTTCCAGGCTGATCGGACTGGCTGGATTTTTGTTATTTTACAGTAATTGTGTTAATTCGAATTTAATAAATTGGACATAATAACGGTGTGTTACTTTAATCGATGTGCAAATTTCAACCGTCTGCGATGTAGGTACCTGGCGGCAATAATGTAACGTGGAGGGGTTGGCGCCCGAGTCGTCGTTTTACTCGTAGGTAATTAAAGGCGGCATAGAAGGAATTAAAACAAAGTTGTACTTACAAAACTGCACATTATATAGAAACATTATTTCCTCTGTTTCTTTGTCACCTTTACAACAATGGCTAAACATGTCCGCCGCCTTTTTCGATACACTTTAGCTACTACCCACTTTATTGAGGTATTTTTTTAGTTGTTTAGTATTTGACTATCACTGTACACTGTCACAAACACGAGGTCTATTTTACTTTTGAGGTCATCGACACTTGTTGCATAGTATTCGACCCACAAATAAAAATCCTTTGGCGTAAAGTCGCCCGATCAGGAAGACCAATCCATCGGGTGCAATACTTCATGCCCAGGTCACAACAAAAATAACAAAACAATCACAGCACGCTGTCGGCGGATGACTAATCGTCTTTTATGTTTGGTGGCGCGTGCGGCGATCATAGCTGAGAGGGTGGGTCGGGAAATGTTTGCGTCTCACTCTTTTGCACTATGTTTACATTTTCAAATAACGAACAATATTTTTATCGGAATTTGCGTCTGACGACACAACAATGTAAAATGACGATTGCAAACTCGGAAGTACACTTAGATAAGCTTTATGTCCTTGCAGTAAGGTCTGAATCTGCTTAAATATTTATTTTCGTGTTCTACTAAAATAATGCAAAAGGTCCGAACAAGCTTACATAAATTCTTTACATATGGAAATAAATAAAAATATATATTAGTGTTCATAAACTTTATTTCATAACAAATACATAACAGGAATGTTTTTAAACATAATTATAATTTATTTCCGTGCAATTTTAGACTATAAGAAAATTGATCTCTTGTGTATTTCATTCATATTATAATTAGTTCAGTTATCTATAATTAATACTGATTATAAACGTTTACCAAAATATATTCTATCAAAAGGTTTTAATTTTCATTTGTAACTCGATTAAAGAGCTTGTGAGAAAAGAGAACCATTTTAACATACAAGTCAGCTTATGTAAAAAGCAAAATAAATGGAAAGTATACGAAAGTAATTGCAGACCTGCGGTAGGTAACCAAGAACGATGGAGAAGCTATAATTTTCTTGATTTATTTAGTGTTAGATTTTTCATCAAGCGAAAACTAGCTTCAGATAAAAAAAAACTTGAGTTAATATAAGTTTTTCTTTTAAAATAAAGACCAATATGGAAAAATCTCTCTCTATCTCTCTTTGGCTAACTATGGTTCTCTTTCCTTATGGTTCTCTTTCCTCATAGACTAGTAAATATGAGTATACAATATACATAATTTATTTTATACCTATCAGCTACTCATATGTTTTGTATTTTGTGATTATCAATATGAATTTTCTTTACATGTTTTACCCCAACAGTGGGCATCGACCGATATGATGACGATTATTAAATGTAGATAATAAACTTACCATCGGTATCTGAAAGGTAATATAGTTTTATAAATCCAATAGAAATTATTGTGATTGGTTAAGTAATAAAATACGGTATTCAGCTAAATCCGGTAAGACTGGAAGCCGACCCCAACATAGTTAGGAAAAGGCTCGGGAGATGATGATGATAATGGTTAAGTAGAACAAATGACCACCAACCACAGCACCTAACTGAAGGTTCTACAGATGTATTTATTATTTTAGCCTTTTTTGTCCCACTAAGGCAAAAGCAAAGTTAAACACAGAATCTTCTTATCTAAGAGTGTTGTTTAGCGCATGTTTTTGATGTGATTTTATGCATATGTGCATATGCTTGTATTAATATACTTATGGCTCATGGCTCTTATTAGCAAGTACGCGTCAAGCTTGAGTTTTTCAGTATTCTTCAGCCACATTAAAAGTAATTGAGCGAAGTCGGTTAATATGTTATTTTTTTATAATTTGTAGTATTTGAGTCTTTATGGAAGCATTTATGATGGTTATCAGATAATTGGCAGCTAAGGATCGTGAAGATATATATTGGTACAATTATCTATAATATCCTGTTCTCACTGTCCTTGTCTTTATAATATCTAAGTTTGTCTCTAGTACAAATACGAAATAAAGTAACAATAAAAGCATAGGTAAGATATTTAGAGGGTATCTATAGTCTTACTAACCAAATCTTACAAAATCAACAACTAAGATGTTCCCAAAAAAAATGCTTTTAAAAATTGCATCAAAATGAATAAATTCTCAATTTTTCTTAATCCACTTTCGTTTTCACCGATAATTTCCGAACCGATACAACAAAATTGTTATAAAATAAAATGATTACCACAATTCTATTCCCCATACATTCTCCATACACTTCACAGGTTAGTAAGAACCAAGTTCTTCTCGTTAGTAGTGAAGTGCAAGACCGCCGCAATAGCGTTGAGCATGTGTTTCCTGCCGGCGTAGTCGGTCGACATGAGGTAGGCCATCACTACGTTTTTGAGGTATTCTAGGTTCGCGCCCTCGCGGGATTGGATGCGGCGTAATCTGTAAAGATAGTTGGTTTGTATAATAAATCACGTAACTAGACGAGTTGTGAGTATGAACGTGAATGGGTATACATGCAGAGGAAGACCAAAAAAGAGATGGATTGTGTGAAAGATGATATGAGAAGAAAAGAGTGAATGCTGAGATGACGAGTTGTAGAGATGAACGGAAGCTGAATACGCAATGCGCCGACCACAAATACTTAATTGGCAACAGGGCAGGGAGATGATGATGAATAAGAATAATATAATAGTATATCTCGGTATATTTCTTTCTAAACTATGCTAGTTTGTGAAAAAGATGTGGATTAGGTTGTGATTGTGACATAAATAAGTTCATATTTTAATATTCTAGATTATTTATTTATTTTATTTAATAATTTATGTACACACACAGAAGTTAAAAGGACAATAATTACATATTTATAGATGATGTACAAAGGTGCCGCTTATTTCTTAAGAAATCTCTGCCAGCAGACCCGCGAAAGGAGAAGTCGTGAATATTGGCAGTCATTGTGTGTGACTCAATTAACTACAATTATAAAATAGTCATAAACAACATACATACACGTACATAAATAAATATACACAAATACTATATATAATTAATATATATATAAATAAATATAATAAGAATATATATAATTACTCAATTACAAGGAGAGATAGTGCTCTTTTATGCGTTTCTTAAAAATAGAGAGAGATTTGGAATCACGGATGTTAGGCGGAAGCGAGTTCCAAAGTCTTACTGCGTGAACGGTAAAGGAGTAGGAATAGAAGTCAGTGGAGTGGGATTGGAAGTGTAACAAGGATTTAATTTGCGTTCTGCAAGGGACATTAGGAGGACGGGTAAAAGTAAAGCGTTCGCGCAGATAAGAGGGATATGTCGGGTTGTGTAGGACATTGTAGAGGAGGCATAAAATGCGAGTGTTCCGGTGAAGACGGATTGGGAGCCACTTGAGCTGCTTGCGAAGGTGAGACACGTGGTCATATTTACGTAGACCGAATACAAAACGAATGCACAAATTTTGCAAGCGCTCAAGTTTATTGAGGAGCTCCTCATTAGCATCCAGATAGCAAGCATCAGCGTAGTCGATATTAGGTTGAATGACAGATAGGGCTAATGAGATCTTAGTTTGGAGAGGTAGGAAGTGTTGAAGTGATTTAAGGGAATGAAAAGAAAAGTGAACTTTACGGCTAACTTCGGCAACTTGAGGACGCCACGAAAGATTCGCATCGATCATAATTCCCAGGTCCTTTACAGTATCCGAGAAATCGATCAGGATTCCATCAAAGTACAGACGCGCCATCGATGATACGTTGATCCTACTCCGCATATTCTTGCTTCCTATGATAATGGCCTGAGACTTTGATGGATTCACTTTAAGACCATAGGAATGAGCCCAGGAACATATGGAGGCCAGATCTTGGTTAATGGCTGCAATAGCAGAGTCTGCTTCAGCCACTCCAAAGTGGCGATAAAGCTGCAAGTCGTCTGCGTAAAGATGGAAGTTAGAAGAAATTACTCTAGTAACAGAGTTGATGAAAATAGAGAAGAGAAGAGGAGAAAGGACGCCACCCTGGGGAACACCCGCCGTGAGGTCACACCAATCGGAGTAAGAGTCTTCAAGGCGAACACACTGCGAGCGACCTCGAAGATAGGAATCTAACCAGGCTAGGGAAGTAGAAGAGAAATTTAGGGATTTGAGGATGCCAAGTAGCACATCAAAGTCTACCGAGTTGAAGGCGCTGCTGAAGTCTAGCAAGACAAGGACCGTCATCATCTTATTCTCCATTGCCCAGCGTATATCATCAGTCACCTTCAACAGGGCAGTGACAGTGCTATGTCCAGAACGGAAACCAGACTGGTAAGGAGAAATGAGAGAATTTGACGTTAAAAAACCAGTGATCTGCCTGTGAACGATATGCTCGAGTACCTTGGAGAGGTAAGGAAGGATTGAAATGGGTCTGAAGTGAGATGATAGAGAAGGTTTGGAGATCTTGGGTAAGGGTATAATATGTGCCTGTTTCCAGGCGGATGGGAAATTACAAGTATATAAGGAGTGATTAAAAATGTGGGTCAGGATCGGGAGCAGACAGGGAAGTATGAGACGAATCATTCTCGAGCACACATCATCACTACCAACTGCATTGGAGGATATTGCAAGCAATGATTTTTCAACGTCAACCTCAGAAACGGAGCTAAAAGAGAAAAGGGCGCAGTTTGGTAACGGCAAGCTCATAAGTTGTGAGAGAGTACAGGTTTTGACATTAAAAGCTAAATGGATAGGTGGTAAAGAGAGAGAGTGGTTTAAATCATTTAGATTAATGTCTTTACAGGAGCTAATTAATGATTTGCCGATACCAACAGATTTTAAAAATTTCCAAACATCGGAAGAATTACGATTAATGAGTGATTCGTGAAAGTAGCGTCTTTTGGCATCTCTACACAGACGACTGCAACGATTGCGCAGAACCTTGTAATATTCAAGGAACACATCAGACGGCCTGCCCTTGAATTTAGATTTAGTTTTATCTCTGCGGGCCATGAGAGTTCGTATTTCAGCTGTTATCCATGGTGCTGGCTTATGCTTGATTTTAATTCGTCGAATCGGTGCATGTTTGTCGAATAAACCAAGAACCATGGAATTCAGGTAATACACTTTTTGGTCCGTACCGGGGCTATCAGTGACAGGTGACCAGTCAAGTGCGGTAGCGTCGGCTTGTAGAGCTTCGATGTCTATGGCATTGTAGTTTCGCAGGTTACAATACTGTGGCTTAAGCTTAGGAGTGCGAACACGATACGATAAGAAGATAAGATCGTGGTAAGAGAAAGTTGCCGTAAGTTGGCCGTGTTTAGTTACCTTGTCTGGGGAAGAGACAATCGCAAGGTCTAATAGAGAAGGAGTACAGTTAGGAGAAAAGTGAGTAGCAGAGAGGGGCAAGACATGTAAATCATAAGAGGAAAGGAGAGAAGTAAGTCTGGAAGAACGAGAATCGTTCTTAAGCAGACATGTGTTAAAATCGCCCATAATGATAACCTGTTTATAAACAGGACACAATTCACTTAGAGTGGAATCAAACGAGCTAAAATAGTCGATTCGTAAGTTAGGGGAATAGAAGACAGCAAGGAGAATCTTAGAAGATTTTAAGGAAATTTCAAGAAAAAGGTATTCAGCTGACTCGGAATATAAAGAGGGTGAGGCCAGAACAATTTTATACGATAAATCGGCTCGCAAATAAATTGCAACACCTCCGCCTCCTTTCCCGGTTCTGTCATTACGAATAAGAACAAAGCCGGGAAGAGGAAATTGAGTAGAGAGGAGTGAAGGTTTAAGGAAAGTTTCAGATATCAAAATTGCGTCTACATTTGCATTGCTAAAAGATGCCAGAAGGTCGGAATAGTGACTCGGAACACTCTGGGCATTAATATGCACAATGTTAAAGTTATTACGACGGTCAGAGAAAATGGACGAAATTTGATCGTGTAAAGTGGGAGAAGGAGAAGAATTCAAATCATCCGCACTAACATAACCGCAGGATTCAGAAGAGCAGGAAAAAAAACTATCATTAAGCTCATCAAGAGCATCCATGAGCTAAATAAATAAATAAATAATTATAAATAAATATAAATAAATATAAGTATACTAATATTTAACAGGGAATTAGTATAAACAAGTAGCAATACCAACGACCACCCTTTCTCGCTGGTAAATTGATAAAATAAAACATAAAAATAAACACAAAGAACAAAAACAATTACAAAAATAAAATATAAAATTACGTTTAGAAATTAAAAGTCATGAAGCTAAACAGTTGAGAAATATAACGCTCACTCGCAACCACACACACGGCATAACGAAACGCAGCATGATCCGCATGACATGTCAACTTGACATGTTATGACATCTGTCACTAGAAAATAACCACAGAGCAAAGCAGTTAAAATAACAAAATAATGTACATTGTACGGGAGTTTAGCTAAGTAGTTAAGTTTAAAAATAGCGATGCAACAGTCTAAAATTAAATATTATCTATGTGAACAACAGAATTTAGAAGTACCTACAAAAAGAAATGTATAAAATTTAAAAGTAACGAGATAAAAGTTTACGAGAAGTTAAATCATAGTACCGACATGCAGAAAGTGATTGAGAATGCGCTAAAGATAGAAATAAAGTGCAGGAAGTTGTGAACCAGAGTGTATAACGCCTTCAGTACCGGCGCCTGGCTTTTCGCTGAGCCTTGGAGGTTTCCTGGGCGACTTTAGGAGAACCAGGATCGGAGTCGGCGGACTCGACGGCGCCAGATGGGAAACGGGTCGTCAACTCGTTGAGCTCACCTACCGTCTCAATCTTCCGCCGAGTTTTGTCAGGGCAAAGGATCACTATCTTGCCCTCAGTGGTCCAACAATTCTTGACGCCAAAATGTTTTCTAGCAGCAAGAAAGGCTTGATGTCGAGTCTGGGTCAGGAACTCAGAAACAGTGATTCCCGTGCCCTTTAGCTGTTTCTTTCCATCCCAAACAAGTTGCCGATGCTCGACTTTGAAGAATCTCACCAGGATGGGTCGAGTCTTTTGTCTGGATGAGCCCAGGCGGTGACAAATATGCAAGGTATTGCAATCCTTTAAATCTGCTAGCATTAACTTGCCCGTAACAATGTCACTCACCAGTTCATTCAGATTTTCTTGTGGTTTCTCAGGCACCCCATGAAGCAGCAGCACTTTTCTTCGCATGAAAGTCTCATGCCTGTCGAAACCATGACCGAGCAACTCAACCTGGGCTTTCAGCTTTGAGAGTGCTTGCCAGACAAAGGTCTTGAAATCCCTGAATTCACTGCCGATGGAGGTGATGCTGACCGCTGATGAGCCCGTTCCTGCAGAAGCCTTAACAAGCTTGTCCTCATACTCAGCCATGCGGGAACAGAAGAGTTTCTCCAGATCAGCCAAACTGCTTGAGAATTTGCTGTCCATATTTTGTAATTTTTGTGTTTAATAAAAATTTGAAATAGCAAGAGGGTGGTGCAGGGAACTTGCTAATTGTTTTTCATTTAATTATGTACTTAATTAAGTTGTAAATGAATTAATATTGAGGAGCACACTAAAACACGTCAGTTCGCTGTGACTACCCACAAAGGAAAAAAAATAACATAGATAATAATAACATAGATTTTTTTTCAGAGATAGTGAGTAAGGTAAGTGTATTACAAAAAGTATATTATAATCCATCTGTAGTTATCTATCTACACAATCTAAAATAAAAGATAATTCAACAGGAAAAGATATTATGTTGGACTTATAAAGTATTATGGAAAAATATGGTGAAAAATTATTTAAATATTTGCAGTGGTATTGTGTAAAGGAAGAAGCTAGTTTTGTAGTCCTTACAAAGCAAATTGCTTAAAAGAGATAAAATTAGCAGACTCTGAAAAGGACGTTATGAAGAACAAATCTGTTCTCTGTTCTGTCTTTGTTAGTTTACAAAGAATAAATATAGCAACGGACGGAGGCACAGTCCTGACAATCACATAGTTAGATATGACTTATAGCGATTTATGAAAAACGTTATAAAAAATATATATAAGGTGCTATAAAAATATCTGCCACGGCTTTAATGGGAGGTAGTATTGTGTTTATAGATTACAATAGTGAAGAACTTTCGTACCCCGGAACAGTTAATTAAATTTTAGAAAATAAAATTGTTAAATTAACATTGACTCTATTCTGCGTGGTTCACAAATTACGTGAATTCGGTGCGGAGCGGCAACAGCTTAGGACACGGGATGGTTTTATACTAATAAATCAATTCAAATTTATACGTTATTTTTTTTGTATGAAAAAAAATATGATAAATAATCAATAATTTATCTATACTATTGTAATCTATTAACACAATACTACCTCCCATTAAAGCCGTGGCAGATGTTTTTATAGCACCTTATATAATCCATATACAAAATTACCTGTCTATCTCCTCTTTCAATGTTCTTATGACTTCTTTGAAGCGTTCCTTATCTATCGTCGCATCTCGCTGACAATCTCTGAAATAATATAGAAATATGAAAGTCAATGTGTTTTATTTGATTGATAATGTGTTGTCGCTAAAGTATTGGTCACAATGTTGTTGGATTTAATTAATGTGCTACATTGTTAGTAAACTGTCATTAAAGTACATATTGTACATGTAATCTTTCCCTTAGACAACTGGAGACATTTAAAAATAAAGTTATACGTGTCTAATAAACATTTTTGAAATTTGCAAGTAGACACTATATTACAGAATATAATTTGATCATAAAATGTCACACGATACATGATATACCGAGACCCTTCCGTGCCTCGGATAGCACGTTAAGCCGTAGGTCCCGACCGTCATACGTTGATCATTGACAGTTGTTAAGTGAATTCTGACAACTTTATTACTACACATACTGGATTACCCAGTAAAATGGGTTGTGGAGGTCAGATAGGCAGTCGCACCATGTAAAATATGGTATTCAGCTGAATCCGGTAAGACTGATAGCCGACCCCAAGATAGTTGAAAAAGGCTCGGCAGATGATGATGATTAAATGTCACACGATGGAAAGTTAAAACCACTGTCACATAAAATTTACCCAAATCATCATAATAATAAAACTTTGTTACCATAATATGATCCTATGTTCACAAACACAGATGTCACATGTATTAGCATAAACAATATAGGTACATATTTACCTGAACTGTCCTTCCATGATATGTTTCTCCTTTCTGAGTTGTGATATGTCCAGATCCTTTCTAGCTAACTCGTGCGCATAGTGCAACATATGCGGCGGTGCTGATACATCCTGCAAATTGATCATAATAATATTTTTTCTTTAATAATTACGTCAAAAAACTACTACGCAAGTTTGGTTGTCTTAAAGTGCCCTAAGCTAAACACTTTAATGCTTGTCAAATGTTTTATGTGCTAGTATTTATTTAGAACTATAGATGGATGACATGGATAGGTCATTTATTTACAGAAATAAAAAAAAAACATTTATGCAATTATCTATGCATACCTAAACCATGTAAATTGGCAAGATGGCCTTAATTCCACTTACCGTATGGTGTAAGTTCCAAGGTACCTTACAATAGGTAGTGACACCCTTGCAAAGCAAGACCACATAAACTTAGTAAGGAATAATAATTATAACATTAGCTTTTATGTGTCGTACAATGCTGATTGTAAAAGGTAAATGATCATTGATTGGCTACCACGCACCAGAAGATGTAGTGTGGGCAAGCCCTCCATTCGGTGGAGCGATGACCTGGTAAAGGTTATGGAAAGCGCTGGACCAGGCATTGTGGAAATGAGCGAGAGGCCTACGTCTACCAGTGGACATCTAGAGGCTGAAATTATGATAATAATAAAGTAAATAAATATTTCTACTAACCGTAAGCATGCCATCCTTGAAGGGTGCGTCTTCAGCACTAACTCTTCTTGACCTCTCGTTCCTCGCGCGGATGTAATTATCAGTTTCATCTAACAACGCCGCGTATCGGTCGCGTTGCGTCTGTACTTGCTTCTCTAGGCTCTGGATACGGGTTTTTAGGTCTGACGCGATCTCCTTGTGGTAGTCTTGCTCGTTTTTCATTTTCTGTAACGTGTGTATAGAAGATTTAATTTAGAAATGAGCGTTGGAGTTTTATTCCACTTAAAAGATTAATAAGTTTTGAAAAATTTCGATCAACCGAATAGTATACAGTTTCAAGAAATTTTGCTATTAGAATTCGCATGATAGGCACATATTAACTGTAGTAGCAGGTAATTGGGCAAAGATGTGTCTTGGAATTTACATAAAATCTTCGGTCAGTGGAAGAGGGTTATTTCTTCAATAAAATTGCAAACATGACTACAACTGGACTTCAACTGATGACAAAACACTTTACATATCATTTGACTACACACAAATATTTTATGTTAATGGTCTTTGTACTATAAATAAATAAACATACAACACATACCTCTTCATAAAGCTTCAGCGTATCCAACTTATCCTGTCTCTCTTCCTCCAACATCATCTTATACGTCTCCACTTTCTCAATTAACACTGCTATCTCACTCTTCAAGTCTCCCACATCACTCTCCATTTTATCACCCACATCTCTCACTTTCATCTGCTGCTTATACATCTCATACTCGAGTTTCAAACTCTCATACTCTTCTCGACACTTTAAGTGTATGTTCTCATAGCCTTGGACCTTGAAAACTGATGATATGTCTATAGGACTGCCGAGTTTGTCGTTTTCTGCTATTAGTTCTTTCTTTAGGATGTGTATTTTGTCTATTAGTGTTTGTAGGTATTCGCTGTCGGCTAGTTTTTCGTTGTCTGTCTCGCTTTTTTGTTGAGCTTCGGCTGCGTCTTCTGTAAATTAAAAAAGTATTTTATTAGTTACATGAGAAGACTAAATTGATTAAGTATGACTTGCAGAAATGTACATAGAGTGAATTGGTGACGACAGAAGGCTTAGCGATATATATGTACAATTGTATCACTGTACGACTAAAACACATGGCCAAAGTGCGGTATGGTATACATATTAGTATCTAACATATTGTGACTTGGATACTTTTACCACTTTTGGCACCATTCAGGATACAGGCTTAAAAGGACAAAAGGAACCCTTATCACATGGTCTGCCTTTCTGTCTATCGGTGCATCCTCGAACTTGTCCGGTTTTTTCTGAATAATAATAATAATGAAAGTGCATTATTATTGCTTACCATAGTCATTGTTAGCGGCGATCTTATCCATGAGCCTTCCGTTCACCGAGTCCTTCAGCTGTTGTATGAGCTGCTGGTCGTGTCGTCTCCTCAGGTCGTACTGTCCCACAGTCTCCGACAGCTCTGCGATCTTACTCTCCAGTAGAGCCACCCTCTCTTCTTGACGAGCACATATCTTGCGGGCGGATTCTTCAGCGCGTTTCGCTTTTATTTGTTCCTGTGGGTAAATAGTCGTATTAGAAGTATTACAAATCGTTGGCTACATTATTATTGATATTAAGTGGACAAAAGAGCAAAACGTTGAAATTCTCACCTACTTAAACGCAAAATGATTTTTTGTGTCAAATATTTGATACCAAAAATTTGGTTTCAATTATTTAACCAACCCATTTTGATCTGAAATTCTGTAAACTTGCTCTATACCAAGAGAACTTTTCACCCCTTTTGGATTGTTATATCCTTTCGGTAACAACCTGCATATTTATCATATCCTCATAACAGCGCATCTGTGTCCCTGTAGCGTCAATACGCTACAAGCGGCCTCTAGAAATCTACTTAGATCACGACACTACCGTTTGGCCGTTGAGAGAATGCGTTCCTGGCACATGTCATTTAGCATTGATTTGTATGGGGATATACAAAACCGCTTTATATTATTCTTTGTAACCTAGCATAATGATATGGTTTTAAATGATATTATTCGTTTATATGACAAATAAATGATAGTAAATATTTGTATTATATTATTCGCCACGACCTGTCACTAACGGGGCCGTACTGTACTACTGTACTGTACTAGAGTACTAGAGCTACCTCTCTGATGGCCACGGAGTGCGACTGCTCGAGCAAGGCCAGCTTCTGCTGCAGCCGCACCAGCAGCACGGGCGTCTCCACCGTCCTCGCCTCCGCACGCTGCAGCCGGCGCTGAGCCGCTTCTAGAGAACTGCTTAGGTCTCGGACACGTTTCTCTAGCTCGGCTTGTGATGCTGAAAGGATAACAAAGCAATATGTTCTAACATACTCTCCTCTGTGAAATGTGTGCCATAACTTAGGAGGGTTTTCTCAATTGAAACTGATCTGCTAGGTTTGCTAGTCTGGCATGTGTTATATCTGTCAATTTTATCTCTACCTATCATGAGCCAGTACCTTGACTTACTTATTGCAAGACTACTACCACTAGCGAACCTAGCGGAATATTTACATTGCGAAAACCCTCATCTAATCGTGTCTTCGAAACAGAATAACTAATTCATAATGTAAACCTTTGTTCTGTAACTAAATGGAAAAGTGTTATCGTACATAAGGGTAAATACATAAAACTTCAAAAGAAATTATTTGAACATTTTTTGAAGATGGAGGTTTGATACTTTTGAAGAATATTGAATAGAGTATTTATGAAGTTTTATCTGTGTATTTTTAACTGACCTTGAGCTTCAGAAGTGTGAACCACTTTATCTTCCAACCTTTCCTTTGTCTTCCTTTCGCTGTTCAACTTCAGGTGCAATTCTCTGAAAATTTATGAAGTAAAGTTGATTAAATGTATGTGGTGTGGTAAACATTCATTATTTTCAAGGTTAACTTTGACGATAAAAAAACAGCATAAAAATGTATTTGTTATCAACATTTGTACCTAGTGTGATATATATATTTTAATTAATACACATACATTCATAACATAGCGTTCATATAAATAATAAGAAAAACTAAAAATTGCAATCTCACCATGCATCTGATGTAACAACTGTAAGGTAAGGGCTATCAATCTGTTAAATATCAGAGTATAATAGTATGATATTACAACTAATATCCAGATGATTACAAAATGGCATGGTTTATGCTTGCCCAATACTAGGAAACTTCAATCTCATCTGGACTTATCCTGTATTCCTTAAAACCTGTCATCAAATTAATACTCACTTCATCATAGCCTGATGGTCGGCCCTCTCTTTCTCCCTCTCTTGTATCTCATACGCGACCTTAGCCTTCAAATTGTTTATCTCAGCGAAATGCTGCTGTACTAACGTTTTTGTTTCCTCTCTCATGGCCGCTAACTGGTTCTCATACTGTTGGTAAACAAAAATTGAACCTTAAGATATGAAAATTAAGTTTAACTCAAACAATGCATTACAATTTATGGTCAAAGTTTTTGGTATGTACCGAAAACAAAATTATAATTAAAAGCACCATTATTTAGTTATTGAAGCAAGATTCAATTTTAATAGAGTGATAGCGTTCTTTTTCATTCAAAACGAAAGTAACACAAAAACATTTCCAAATCTGATGATACATACTTTTTGACCATTTTATTGGAGTGACATCATGCTAGAGATAAAATTAGTCAGCATCTATTAACTACATCCATTCGGACTTATTTTCAGGCAGATTACTCTAGTATCATAATCATGAAAAATTATATATCATAATCATAAAAAACCGAGAATAAATAGTCAACTAAAATTATTTTAAAACAAAATCTGATAAACTTGATGTATTTCCTCTATTATTGGTTTTCCAATTAGCAATTTAATTAAACAACAATCAAGATTGTTATCAAACCTCAATACTGGTAAGTTAATGGATATTAGATTATTTTGTAGCATTTCAAAATTGGGTATAAAACTAACATATTAATAAACAACATGTTTTTAAAGTGTGGGCCTCATGCCTAATTAAAGCCACGCGGCGGTTGGCCGGTGGATGGGTGATCATTCGTAGAAAGTAAATTACGCTCCATGAAAATACAATATTCAGCTAAATGCAGTAAGGGCTCGTACACATTACTGCGAATGCAACGCATCGCAAAATTCTGCGAGCTCGCGTTCCATTTTGGACTGTATTTACTAGATGTTCCTGCGATGTGGCGTCACATCGAATCGCATCGCAGTTTTGTGTATGAGCCCTAACCTAGACTGAACCCAGTATAGTAGTAGTATAATATATATATTTTTACATTCCTTATATTATTATTATGTTGTTTCTATACCATTTTGTGTGTTTACATAACATAACATCACGCCTGTATCCCCGAAGGGTTAGGCAGAGGTGTACCAATGTACACCCACAGTTCGCCGGTATGTTTAGGTCCCATGTAATAGGGGGCGAGCCTATTGCCACTAACCCGGCACAAATCCAACCTGCTACTGAGAATTTCATAGAAAAACTCAATAACACCTAGGTCGACTTGGGAATCGAACCCAAGACCTCTAGTGTAGCAGTCGCGCTTAGCGCCACTAGGCCAACGAGGCAGTATGTGTGTGTTTACGTAATTATTAAATGAATTAATAAACTTATTATCAAATCACACTACTCATTCCCTATTCTTCCACTATCATTTTGGTTGTATACCCTAGCTTTTCTCTAGCAAATAAATAAAACTGTCAACAATCCATAAATACCTTATCTCTTGTTAATTTCTTATCTGCCTGGAAAGCTTCCTCCATCCGAGACTTCTCCGCTGTCAAGGTGGAAAGAGACAGCATGAGAGCTGCCACTGAATCATCTCTGGGTTCTTCTGAAAAGAGCAAACATTCCACTTATAGAAACCAAACTTGTACATACTTAACATAAACTTTAAAGTAAGTTTGTAAGTTGTGTACCAAATCGATACATACTTACTGGTATCAGTAGTTAGTATAGGCTAGATTTTGGTAGAATTTACAATGGGTGTTGTGATGCAACTTACATATTAGTCCCCCCAAGATACAAGCTTTGGCTTAGTTTGGGGACCACTGTTATCTCATATGTTAAAACTTTATAAATTATTTAGTATTTTGTCTTAGTCCTAAGAAATAATGTAATAATGAACAATAAAAATTTATTCTTATTCTTAGTTAGGAGAAGCTTATGTATTAAAAACCCTTTATTAAATAGCAAAAAGGTATTTTTTTCTTACCTCCTTCCACAGGGGTCTCAGTTTTGTTTAAGGCTTTCAAACTAATTTCCAATGCCTCTTTTTCCTTGATAAGGCCTTTATATGCAGCAACCACATCTGAAAAACAAAAAGTAAATATTGGTAACAAATTGCATATTTAAATCAAAATGGCATACATCAACAAACAGTAATATAGCAATAAGTAAATAAAATAATAATAAATAAATGCGGACAACTCATCACATACATTGCTCTGAACCCAAAGTAAGTTGCTAAAGCACTTGTGTTATGGAATTCAGATACAACGAAGGTACCACAAACACCCAGACCCGGGACAATGTAGAAAAGTGGTTTTCTACATTGACCTGCCCGGGGATTGAACCCGGGACCTCAGAGCTGGCGACACTTTGAAAACCGGTGCGTACGCCACTCGACCACGGAGGTCGTCTGTGTGTTGATTGCTATTCTATTGACTGATCAAGAGAACTGTAATTACATGATAAATATTTATTAAGAAATGTTTCAATATTAAAGAGACTGATTTATTCTGAAAACAATTATTTGCTTGTAGGTGCATTTCACTTTTGTTTTATTTTATACCTCAGTAAACATACTTTTAGTTCAAGGATATACAGTTAATTATTACATCATATAAATGTAATATTGCCAGTTTTTTCGGTTGTTTACCAATCAACATAAATGGCAATCATCTACTGTCTATTTAATACCTGCAAGTATGATACAATATTGCTTTTGAATATATAAAAGAGTATTACCTAGTTGGAAAGCATTAGCTAGTCAGTCGTAATTTTAGTACTCTTATTATAGTTAGCCTGACAAGTCCCATTACTGGACAAATGTCTGCCGAAATCTTAAAACCATCAGTATATTTCTCTCCGTTAAAAATAATTACTATTGGTCTGTTGGTCTAGTGGTTAGTGACCCTGACTGCTATACCGGAGGTCATGGGTTCGATTCCCACCCAGGACAAATGTTTGTGTGATGAGCACGATCATTTGTTCTGTGTCTGGGTGTAATTTATCTATAATATGTATGTATTTAGATGTATATAAGTATGTTTATCAGTTGTCTGGTTACCATAACACAAGCTCTGCTTAGCTTGGGATCAGATAACCGTGTGTAAGTTGTCCCAGAATATTATATTATATTACTATTTACATCATAAAAGAGCAGCTATAAATCGACAGCAGCTGTTAAACTTTCATGTACAAGTTTTCATGTTATTGAAATTTCCTCTTTAATAGGACAATATGTTTTATTTCCTACGTTTATGTACATCAGACTTACCTCTGAGCCGTCCTTCGTATCGCTTGATTTGATCAGCTTGTTTAGTAATTGTTGATATCAACTCTTGTTTTGATAAAGATTCCATTTCGTATTAACTTTTAACACGCTTTATACTCAGTATTCAGTAAGCACGTGTCTTATTTCAGATTTTACACAATTGTTAAACACTTTTGTACATAAACGTAATTAGATTACACAGATTTCGTTATAATTAGGCTTCATAGTACGTAAATTTACTTATAGTTTCGTGTTATTTCCCAAGTTTTCTCAGATTTACTGACAGTTTGACAGTTTCACACAATTCACACTCTCTGTCAGCGATGAAATCAGTCAGAATGACATATCCTCTCAACTGTCACTTCATTTCGTTGTCAAACTTAGTTTCACATTTACACAATTTTTAATCTGTCGACCACATTCCAAAATAATATCGATTTTGTTTGCATTTGCACCCTTTTTGCGAAAAACGCTCTTTTTTATTTAATTAAATTCAAAATGCACAGCTATCTTTCTGCTGAATTAATCCTAACAATGTACAATTGGGGTTGTTTTATATGGTAGGTAAATATAGTTGTGTCATGTTTATAAACCACTGAATCAAATTCTTAGCTTAGATAATGAAAAAGATGTATTTAAAATATAAGAATCAAAAGAACTGATTTATATCACGTATCTATTCTGTATGTTAGAAAATTATTTACATAATATTCACATTTACATGAATCTTATATAGATATTTAGACCTTTATGAAGATCTGATTGATAAATTAAGTATAAATTAAATTAATAACTACTGAATTTCAACCCTATGTGAATATTTTAGTCGTACACCTAAAACAAGTAACATCCAAAAATCGAAATCCAGTACGCATGATCACGGCAACCATTTTGCGTCCCACCCAATATACACATTGTTGCTATAAATGTAGCAGCAGGCGCTACCGACGAATGTATTCGTCGTATCCTCCCGTGGGGGTCATTGACCTGCGATTTAAAAATGGGGTAGCATTCACCCTCTGTTCTAATTATTAATTTCTATGTTGTTATAAACGAAATGGTCAAACTTGGCACGTAATTTTTATTCTGGTTTTTATCCGACCATGTATGAATCTGTTACTTAAATATCTACTGGTCATCGAATTTTACGCTTAAGTAGGTACCTACTTACGTTTCTAGTAAATTTAGGTTCACTACATGATATATTATACTCTAAGCCCATTCAATTTTCTATATTGCCAGCCGAGTTAGTAAATAGCTGCTTCTATTTTATTTAGGTATATATATACTTGAATTGCTGCTTGTTGCCGTACGTAGGGACCTCAAGATACTTTCCATTATTTGAGATTAAGTCAGTTCATAGATCTCTAGGATTTAATGCAAGCAAACTAATAAACTAGCTTTGCTATAAATGAAGGTGCGAAGGTCTTCTGTTTTACTAACATGAATTGTCGTAGTAGGTACACGTACAACTCAAAATTGTTATAAAATAAATTTACGGTTAAGTCTGAGACCCCACACAGGAGACTACTTAACATCGATCGCAACTATACAAAGTTAACAAAATGTCGGCTGCTTAACGTGAACTATTTCTATAGATTTCTGCGAATCGCAGACTTATACAAAACAAATTATCCTAGTATATGTTAGTAGGAAGCAATGCCCTCAACTAACCACGGCTCCTGTTAGCGTTGGTCGATATCCTATTATATAGAATTCGAGGCGTCTCGCTGTCTGTAGGGTGCGGATCGATGCGTGCGTAAGCAATTTACATCTTTTAATCATGGCGCCCAAAATGCTTCTAGCTCTCGGGGTTTCAGTTTTAGCATATTAAGAGATATAACTGTGTTTTCGTACGGTAACATAATGAATTCAGAGAATACAACCAAGCATGGTACTTTATTCAGTTATCACGATTAAGCCATTATCATTTTTCGCATCTCTCGCAAATGGTGTAAGCCGACAGATGGTACGATGAGCTCAAAATGGAAAAATGCTTTTTCTTTAAGTAATAAGTTATTTTGTAAGGGATGGGGAAGTCTGAAATGAAACATTATTTATATGTATTATTGCTAAGGTCAATATTTAATTTCTATCAATATCCCCTACGTCAGATTACATTCGTTGACATTATTTCAAAAATTAAATGTAAGTAAGCCAAACACTTTTTCATACATTATCGGCGATTTGTACTCTGTCTTATAATTCTAGCTACATTCTAGGCCAAACCCTACAATACCCAAACCTGCCCAAAGTAAAAACAAACGAAAAAAAAACTAAACCAAATCATTAAACATGGGATAAATAAACACTAAATAGAAAGATGTTAGTTTTTATATAAATTAAACAGAAACTATTCTAAATAAATAAAATACCACAACTTAGAACACAAAATACTAAAGTTGAACAAAACGAATAAGTGGACAGGTGTGTACTGGCATTATTTTCGGTGGAGAAAGCAAGCGTATTTGTTTGAACCATTCAGGGACGACACAACATAGACTATTAGTAAATGTAAAATGGATTTTTGCTTATTCTATGCGCGAATGTTTGCAGGTTAGCAGTGGAAGCCAAAAGCGGCTCTAAAATTCAAGTTATAAGTGGGTTTGATAAACTTTGGCCATTTCCTTCCAGTCGAATTCCGACTCCATATCAACCCTTTCTAATTTATCTTCAATTAAAAGTTAGACGCTTCGTTATACCACGAGTAGTGTTGGCGTGTACACTCGCGCACTAGTACTTACAGCACATCCACAACATATAACTCAGAGGTACATCTACCCTTGACTAGTTTTGATACACACCATTTAGTATTTTTATGTATTGTGTGCTTTATATGGGTATATTACTTATATTAAACCAAACACCACACCAACATAATTTTAAACCAAAATCCTAATCTACGTTTTAAATTAGAGAACACAGTTTTCTTTAAAACTTAAGTATAGATACTTAAAGATTTAAATGTTGCGCAAAATTATAACTGACTAGTTTCGCGTATTTTAAGTACTTTAAATAAATAATTAATATTAATGAAACATTTATCCTTACCATAGAAATTAAAGAAAATACTTAATCAAAATGCATTATACAAGCCCCTCAATGTATCTGTGAATATCTCGCCACTGTTTTTCTCCCACTTTAATTATGATATGCATTTGTCTATAAATAATTTAACTATTACAGAAGTTACTATAATGAATATCTGAAACGATACAAACAGTTGGATAAAGGTATAGTATTGAGTAGATTACCCAACTAATTTTGAACTTACACTACATTCAATATATTAATATAAACATCGAAATGAAATCTATAATTTCTATTACGATTATGACAATAAATTATGTTTACAATGAATTTTAAAGTTACTTAAATTTAATAATAAATAGTGATGATTATACAATCAAATTAGAGAGACAATATCAAGATGTGAAAGTCAAACATCATGGATTTTGCTTTGTGCAAGTGCATGCAAATTTTCATGAGAAAACTGCAAGGATGTCAAAATTTTGTATTAATAATGCACAGAAATGTGATCCAATTCATAATTATCAATTTGACTTTCACCATATACAATCACTATAATAGTTATGTGCCCAATGTGATACATGAAGGTATCCAAGTCATAATAAAATGTTGATCAATAACTAATTTAGTTGTAATGTCATGGTCTTATACATACATAATTATTCTAAAGAGATTATCATATCAGATTTCAATGGAGAATTTATTAATGGAGTCAATTATACATAATAAAAATTATATTTATGATCCTAATTATAATTGTTCTATAAAATGTATCCACCTTACTTATGACTTTGTGCACAATTCAAGCTCCAGAATTATATTATCGATAATTATTATAATAATGGGGCCACCCTTATTTTATCAACATGAATGGAAGTATAGTTTTAGTCATATTTTCACTTAGAAGCATCATTTTCTATATCAGTCAATGCATTTCTGACATCTTTGGTAATAATTACACAATGAACATTTTGTTTACATAATAATATAAGTATACTATGTTTTATTATTGCAACTATTTTTCAAAAGAAAAAATAATAACAGTTGTTGGTACAATAAAAATTGCACTGCATTTTAATATACATATAATAAAATATTTTTTTATTTATTTTTACTTACAGTAAAAAGTTTAATATTGCACTGTCAATTGTTAAACATATATTATTGCCTGAATTATGGTTATATTAGAATCTTGTTGGCATCATTATCCTATTACAATACCAGAATGCTACAGGTAAGTCTTATATAAAGACATTCACACTGATGGACATAATTTTATGTATAACAGTTTGAGTTAGGAAAAAGCATGCAGCCAACTATTTATAAATGTATGTATGTCATTGTTCACAAACTTTTAAATATTATATCTGACTAAGCGTCTGACTTGTAACTGATTTATAATTCAGTTTGTCAGGTATGCTAAGCCACTTAACTATTAGAAAAAGTTTATTACTTAAATTACCGCATTACTTGTTACTAACTCTTATCTTAGGAGATTTAGGTATTTCACTAGACAGGTATTTCATGGAATTTGTAAATTAAATTAGGTCAATTTTGTAGAATACTTGGTGTATATGTCAGTCATTTAAAATTTCGTCTAGGTATTATTGTGATGATTTTATTTTGTACTTATAATGTATGAATGTCGGTCCAAACTGACATCATGTCATGATTTGAATAACATTTCTTCCGTATTTCACACAGTACTATTAGTCAAACTTCAAACCATGACAAAGTAATGATCAACATTTTTGCATTAGCTACAATTTATTGACTAGATTCTGGGTAGTTTAAGATTTACTCTTGTTCGTTTTGAAGCTGACCTGGAGTACCTGGCCATTCAGCGAATATCCATTCAAGGATTGGATGGCAACAACAGCCTCATCGTAATTAGTCATTGTGACAAAACCATAGCCCTTGCATTTGTTGGTTGTGGGATCTCTAATTATTTTAACACTCTGGACGGCACCAAATGGGCCAAAGAGCTGCCACAGTACACTCTCTTCTGTGTCAGCTCCGATGTTATAGACGAAGATGCACCAACCTGAGCCTCCAATAGCATTTCCTTGTATGAGAGGGTCGGCCAAAGGAGAAAATCTCTGTAGACCTTTGTTGATGGCGAGTAGAGCCTTACCAGCTGGACCAACAAAACGACGAGCTGCAGCCGGAGCAAGGTATGCTGCCAACGGGGCGAGTGCCTTGTTCTGGTTGCTTGGGTTGTTGGCACACTTGACTGTGATGGGCCCTGTGCCACCTGGAGGTATAGTGCCATTCAACTCACGTATCGCGTTCTCGGCCTCGTGTCGCTGGTCGTAGCGGATGAACGCCACGCCTCTGGAGGGTCCCACGATGGTCGGCTCGTCGCCGCCCACTTGCAGTAAATGGCCGACATTCACGTTCTCATGGAGTATGCGCGAGCTGATGATGGTCCCGTACGGACTGAAGAGCTTTTCCAACTCTTGCTGCGTCATGTGCTTCGGAAGACCAGACACGTAGAGGTTGGCGCCTTTAATCGCGTCGGAACTAGGGCGTGCGTACGATACCTTAATGATCTTGTTCTGCAATCTCAGCCCATTGAGCGTGTTCACTGCCTTCTCAGCATCCTCAGCCTTGTGGTAGTTCACGAACGCGTACCCTAAACTCTGCCCGTTGAGAATGTGGTCGGGGAATACTGTCACTTTGTCTCTTATAAGCTTGCAACTTTCTACTTCGCCGACACTCGAGAATAATGATCTAATCTCTTCCTGTGTCATCGTTTGAGGCAAATAGTTGATAATAAGGTTGGTCTTAGACTCATTATTGCAAGGTTGGACCTTGCTACCATTTTGCGTGGGCTGGTTCACGTTTACGCCGTCGAGCGTATTTGCCATCATTTTTACTATTTCTATGTTTACACCAAATTAGGTGAAATGTCACAGGATCTGTGATATATTACAAAAAATGTACAACGGGTGAGTTATAACATAGATCCACGTTCTTCGCTAGTTATAACAACACCACTTCGCGTTGGTTGAAAGCATATGCAAGGGAAGAAAATCAATAAGATGCTGTTCACTTTTGTACTTATCCTGTTTTGGTGGTACGGCGCAGAGTCCGTTGAATCAAAATATAACGAGAAACACAAATAAACGTTAGTTTATTAGATCTTATGGAGAATACGAAAGAAAAGTGAAAAGGAAATCAACCAAAAATCTATGCGACTTGCGACCTATTCTCGTAAATTCATTTCTTTCACTTCACTTTCTTTTTAAAATGTTGCCAGACTGCGAATTGGACTACCTCGACTACATCCTATGCTATTGGTAAAGACCAATTTCCCCAGTGTTTCTATAAAAGTAAAAGAAGGGGAAAATAAACCATTAAAATAATTTCGTTCGTAAACGATGTGAATATTGTACTGGATTGATTCTGGTATGACTTCATTTAAATCAAGTTATTGGAAACACTCCTCACACACATAAATGTGTGTCTTGACTATCTGTTAAGAAAATTACTGTCCTGAAATTCTGTAGCACAAAACTACTTAAACTACGATCAAGTCAAAATTATTGCAAATAATATTGTAATACTGAAAAAAAAATGAAAATAACATTGGTGATAAGATGTAGGATAAAAAAAAAACATTTTCATTCTTTTAAAGGCCAGTAAACATTTTGATTAAGTCCTTATCTTAATTATTTTTAATAAATCTATTATTTATTAGTTAAAATCATCATTTTTAGCCTATAATCCACAGTTGTGAACGTTGTGTCCTCCCTTCGTTCATACTATTCGTCTCTCAATTCTACACTTTTAAAGTTTTAGATAAATGTTCTGCTTTGATCATAAAATTTTTATTTTACTATTTATGTTTTTTTTTCAAGTAAAGTACTTTCTATCATTACCCATAAATCATATTTAGCCGATATGTTGGTAATTTTTTAAAGCTTGGTACACCAGATCAGTGGTGCCAACCGACGTACAATATCGTTTGGCCAATATAAAAACCAATAAGAAAACGCATTTATGAGTATAGCTATGGGTTAAAGGAGTATAATTAAATGCGTGTAGAGGAAAATAATAACTATTTAAATAACTGTCAATACTTTTTGATTTTATATAGTATCAGCATAATAACATGACAATGTGATTTATTTAAATAATTTCAGATGTTCCATCGTGGCGCCATCTTTTGTTTCAATGGTGAAACTAGACAGCGATTCGAAAAAAAACATGGTGCCAATGACCACGAAGGGCACGGTCTTGCACTACATACATAATAAATTATTAGCTATGCATTGTTTCAATAGTTGGTTCATAGCATAAACTCTTATCGGATTTATTTTGTCGGAGCATCTATTTCAATAGATATTAGTAGAGAAATAAATACCTAGGTACTTACTAAAAATATTTTTGATAATTATATATTTTACTACCTATCTATTATATTTTTCAAATTATACAATATTATTTGATAAATATTTTAAATGCAGGTTGACTAGGTTTAAATAATATTTTATAATGTTAATTAACATCAACATGATGTGTCAATAGGCTTGTTTCCATTAGAAGCAAGTTGGATGGTTAAGAGTTTCCATGGATAACTTTTGACGTGAACATTATAAACAACACAATTTTTATTAATAAAACCAAAAGATTATTCTTATTTTCGGATAATTAATTCAGCAAAATTAGGTATTCAGTCACGTGACAAAGAACACCAATTAGATGCGTGACGTCACCATGTGCGAGACATGTACGAAACGTCATTTATGTTGTTAACATTTTAGTTATATAATAGGATTGTTTTGCACTGCGTAACGTCATCTAAGACACCTTGATAGTTTTGAGCATTTTTGAGCTAAATTTAAATCCACGTTTTGAAAACGAAAATACATAATGTAAATGATGGTTTTTCTTGCATTTGTATTTTTTTTTGTTCAGATCAGGCACCATTTTAAGGAATGGATAGGATATTGTATGAAAAGTTACCTATTTAACAAATAGGCACTAATCGAGATATAGAAGAGAACAAAAAACTCTTACAGATAGGAGAGTAGTAAATTATTATACCTACCTTTATTTAATTTTAATAATTATTGATTGTGGCGTTGATGACATTAAAAAAACATTGTAGATCTCAAAATTTAAAAAGTCTAAATAATAAATATGGGTGTTTTTTGGAACAGCCCCGGTCGTAAAAGGAAAGCAGCTCTGACTCTTGACACGGATCAAACTTACATCAGCAGAAAATTGAATGAACAACCATCGAATCAGGTGTTGATAGTAATTAGAAAAGTGATCAATAAAACAATTTGTCCTGACGTGCATTGGTCATAACAGCTGTAAAACAAAGGCGGGCACCACGAGCGGATGTGTGGTACACAATGGAACCAATCTGACTCACCGTTGCCGAGTGACGGGTTTCTACCATTTCGAATGGTTTAAGCGAAGAGATTTAAGCGGGAAAACGATGAATATTGGATTTTAGGACATAATAATTTGACTACAGACAAATTAAAATTCAAACAATAAAGAATTCCGTATAGCTATTACGTATAGACTGTTGTACTGGAGCACGCTCTTTTTTTGTGTGCTTACAGAAATAATATTTTTCTACTTAGGTAAATCTTCATGAAGTTACTCCAATCTATCCTTGGGAAGACGGAGGATTTGCACGCCTTTTACCATGAAAAACCACTCTGATATTAACCGTCCCTTTACCGAGGACCAAGCGGCGAAGTAATGGGAAACAGAATTAAAAAAGCTGCTAGGGTCGTTTAGTGAACTCTCGGCTCTGACAAGGGCAAGGACGGGACCGAGGTGTTTTTAGTAGGTGTGTGCTGGCGCAGAAGGTCTCAGGATCCTTTTTAAATCCCATGCAACAACTGTTGGAACTAATTGGATAAAAAACCTTACAAACTTAGTAATGTAACAGAAAAATTATAAAAATGAACATGTACCTAAAGATGGTTTCTACTCTCCATAAACCATAGCGTGTATCAAAGAAACACTTATATATTATGCCCTTAAAATCAAATTTATATTAAAAACTCACTACACTTTGAAAGAAGAAATGGCGCAACAAACTCCATCAGCGCGCTGTCTCGCAGTTCAAAAAGTCTTATCGATTTATTTACCGATACCGGAATTGTAGTAACATGGTAATAAATGATAATTAAAAAGTAATTGACACGCAACATTGTAAGAAGATTAGATATAATGTTATCTGTAATAAATGTAAGTAAGTAGATTAAAATGATTGACACACATTGTATGGTTTTTTCGCTACTGATTGCGTTGCGGCATTATTAAATCTGCATAGTTTTCTCATTTTATCAGTAGTTTAGATAAATTCTTATTTAGGCACTTAATTCAATAAGTTAGTACCTACCTAAGCCTGACATAGATAATAATAATAAAATGATTATCTTTCTTTTTTTCGAGATAGTATATTTATATATTATTTTTTCTTAGTGTATTTTACTTAATTGAAAACAATTTTTTGGCGTTATATCAGAAAAAGTGACCACATGGCGAACTAGATGGGGTAGCGCGTCGGGTCAATGAACTCAAACAAAGTAGGGTCGAAAAATAGGGTGATCTGTGATATTCTGAATCACGCTTGCCATGTGTTTTGACAGTTGCATTCAAAACAAATGCATGTTATAGAGAGCGTCTGTCTGTTTGTTACGTTTTTGAAATAAATCATTTTACATTTTGTCTTATTTACATTCGTCATACTTACATTACTAAAAGTAAGCTTCCACAGTTTAAAAAGCCAGCTTTGATTACATCCTCTTATAAGATAAAGAGAAACCTAATAGATGCAGGATCTTATGGGAGTTTTTTAGACATTCCCATTTCAGTTGTTTTAAACCACACACGGTGACACAAGAGTGAAATTCGTTGGAGACCTTTTAGGCTAAAACAGAAGTTTTACTATTCCAACTTCATTTTTATTAACCGACGAACACGGAGGAGGTTCTCAATTCGACGTGTATATTATTATTTTTTTTTTTTTTATGTTTGATCACGCATAACTTTTTACAGAGTAGTCCGATTTTTTACTATTTACTTCCACTACTCGTGTCTATTTTTATTATCCCAGTAAGAAAACTTATGATAATAATATTATTAGAAAAATATTTCCAATTATTAATTAAACAAAGTCTCTTATCACTCACGCCAAATTTAGACATTGTACTGGCGTTTGGGTGCGTTCGGTACACGAGCACTCGAAACGGACGCTTGCAAAACATACGGGCGGTTTTCAACAACTTTGCGCGTAGCGATTACATGAACGCAGACTATTATAGCAAGTTGATACTCGGATGATTTTAGATAGTATTTTAAAAATCGAATCATGACTTTTCTCTTTTATATGTAATAGATATATTTTTCCATCTCATTATACCTACTATAATTTATTACATCGATTCAAAATAATACGTAGGGTAAATACGCCATATGTCGGCCCCCCCCCAATCGTCGGCCGTCTGCACATTTTTATCTTGCGTTCGTTCCAAGGGTAATGAAGTGGTAATTTTACTACTCGAATTGCAACCTAAGTTCATATTCTATACGCACAAACTGTCACTATCCTATTACGTCTCCCGGTCTTCACACACTGAGCGTCAGCAGCGATCGCGCCGTTGAAGAGTCAAGTTCTTAGTTAAAGTAGCTTACTTGATGAGAATACCCACGCTTCGGGGATTGATATTACAACGGTAAGACGTTTCTTTATTTTTGTTTTAAGCTTTGTTATCACTAAAAAGTTATTTTTACTATATTTTGACATTGTTTTTTTAACGTTTTTCGTATTATTTTAAATGAAAAATAGGAGGCCGCCATTAGAATACCAGTTTCGGCTTAAAACCGAATTCTCGGCCGGGGCCGACTTAAAGTAAATGCAGTCTGTTTTACAAATTCCAATTCTACCAATTCCATTTGCTTAATAGGAGTATTTGCAAAGCTTAATAGGTTAATAAATATATTTTACGTTTAGTCGCTAAATACCGGCCGGGGTGATCTTAGTTGAATGTCGAGAAATGAGGCACACACAACAGGGGCCGACTTTAAATATATTAAATATCGTAATGTCGGCCAGCCTCGAATTTGAACGCTAATATACAGGCTGGTTACTTTTGTATTTTTTCATTGATTGTGTAGGTAGTCATTTTTAATTTATTTATCAAACTTATTTTCTCGAAATTGAATATATGTTATGTACCCAATACAAAAATTTAAAACATTTTAAATAGGTTAAGTTTGGATGTAGAAGTTGACAGTATCGAAGACATAATTATGTACCTATATTATTCATGATAGCTAAATATGGTTTGGGATACAATTGAAAAATGTTTTTTGGAATTTGCTGGTTATATTTATTCCGATATTTAACTTAGTTATAATTATAGTAACTTTTAAACAAATTACCCTAAGACAAATACAAATGTATACTTCTGCCAAAATAAATCATGTTGATTATATTTTTCATTGTCTTAATTTTAAACACCCTATATCCGGCCGACATTTGGGAAAAACACCGCCGACAATAGGCCGCGAACGGCCGACTTAAGGGTTTTTTCGTCTTCAACGCATCTAAACCTTAATCCTTTTTTATTTTAGTAGAAAAGTCAAATTTATGCCTAAAAACATAAAATAGATTTATCAACCTGTCTAAAACCGCAACACAAGCTATCTTTTGTTGCAAACTGGTGCAGCCAGAGCATTCCAAAGTTAGAAAATCCGTAAGGGGGCCGACATTTAGCGTATTTACCCTACTTACTTATATGCTTATTATAATGTAGAACAAATGCCTCCCTTTCCTTTTGATCGCGTTTCTATTGACGGCTAATTAGCAATATTATATTTGACGTGGGTTATTTATTAATTAAATTTAAAAAAATGTAGGAAAATAAGTTTAACAAACAAAGCGATTCTAACAACACAACCATGTACTCAATAATAAATATTTACTTTGTTGAGGAAAAATACAGTCAGCAATCTCTACAATTAGCTTATGATAAGAAAGAACAAAAATATCCGCGTGCACAAAAGGACACGTTATTCTGTTATCATTAATATTTATCTTGGTTTAAGAAATTAGAATTAGGTTTAAAAATGTCGTGGTGGTTCAATGAACGGATTTGTATGCACAAGGTTGCAGGTTCGAACCCAGGCAAGTACCAATTGGGCTTTTTCAAAGTTATATTGTACTTTCTTAATTATTCTAAGACACTTCTGACAAACGGTGAAGGAAAACATCGTGAGGAAACCTGGATTCCAAAATTGGGATCTGAAATCGCCAATCCGCAGAGAGCAAGCGTGGTGATCAATGCTCGTGCCTTCTCTATATGGGAAGAGGCCTGTGCCCAGCAGTGGGACGTTTATAGGCTGGACTATTTTATTATTATTAAGAAATTAGAAGACCTGAGAAATTAAAAGGAGAAAGAAATTGAAAAATATTAGCAGAGCAAAGAAAAGTGACGGTAGTTACCTATAGTTTACCTTTAAACTTTGTGAAATTATCCTTGCTACTTAAAGATTTTGATAAAACATACATTATTTACTGTATTTATTATGATAACGTTGTTTTAAACTCAACTTATGATCACAACGGCGCGGGCGCTGGGGCCCGAGTCTGCTATTTACACTCCGTGTTACTATGATCATAGTGGGATGATAGTGTCAACCCAATATGTGCCTAATTTTCGTATTCAGTTAAGCCAACAACAATCAGTGGCATACTGGCATGAGTGGGATGCGGTGTTGTCAATTTAAATTAAAAATAAAAGTATCAAACATTTTGTAATTATTAATAGGCAACACCGATTGGCACTAATTATTAATAATCGTTTCTTATGTTGCAAAAAATTGTATTAATTGTTTTTTGAATACTAATTAATTGTAAAAGCCCATACAATATGTAATTTCTATTAAAAACTTGTAAATAAGGATAATTATGTTTTAAAAAAGGAAAGTTTTCGTTGAATTTGACACATTGTCTATGAAAAATAAAAAATGTTTAGCCATAGATATGATGCAACTGCTGTCAAAAAATAGCGGAATACGAAATTGTACCGGCCATCGGTCATATTCACTCAACTCGCGGCTCAATCGTTCCAATGGCCAATTGTGACGTTTTGACAGTTAGTAGAATGCCAATTATCGTAAAATGGTCCCACTAACCCCACCCACTCAGACGATTCAAGCAAATGTAAATAGCAGACTCGGGCCCCTGACTAGTCACCTAAAGCGAAATATGAACATTATAATACTTAGGGATACACGTGTAGGACACATGTTATAAAATAAATTTTTGCTTCTTTAATTGGGTAAATAAACACAGATGTAAAACCGTACTAAATAAAATAATTAATTTAATTTGCAGATCAAAGGAACTTGAAACCTTATGAATAATTACTTCACAGGACCAACACCGCAACTGGCGTTTATTTGAACTTTCATTTACATTTAAAAATACAGGTTTCTTCGAATCCAGGCAGTCTACAACTCCGATAAGAAAATTAAAATTCTATGACGCCCACAACCGTTCAAACGGGATTTTTCCAATAATCACGAAGTCGCGATTCTGCTAGTGTCAAGGTTAAAATATCCTTGCAGATTGTTAAATATTAACATAACTGTTAATAATTCATTTTGCAAGTGGACAAGTCAAAAAGTGAATTTTTTTCTTCACTTTTCTATCTTCTGATAAAAAGAGGATTTTGTTACTATGCTGGCTGGAAATTTGAATAGCTTTAGCAAAGTAGGTACCTACTAATGTTTTTGTTTCTTTCCCAGAAACAAAAACATTTGTCAATTAAAAACAACTGGTCAATTTAGTTCATAATTGACCAGAGTTGACACCTAAGAATGTAGATCTTACTTTGCATTTAAATAAAATTGCGTGGATTAGTCTTTGTAGAGTTTGAACGTTGAGTCCAAAATTCAGTTAGAGTCTTATTAGACTTATTCTTATAGTCCTTATTCCGTATTTGAGTTCTATCAGTATGTTCTTAGCATCTTCAGTTTGTTTTAGAAAATTTGCATAAAAAACACTTGCACAAATGTAGTAAATAACTATTTGAACTGTCTGTACAATGTTCTGGTTAAGTATTTATTTGTTGCAACAGTCGCCTAGTTACTGCGACCTAGCTGGCAATTTGTGGTTAAACAACCGTTGCATGGAAAGGGAAAGTGCAACTTTTATGAACCGTGATTAGGAATCGTAAAGACCAGTCTATCGGAAAGATCAGAACTATAAGGAAAATAATTGGAACCCAAATAACTAATTATTTACCTTATAGTATAACAAACATAGCATGAAATAAATAAATCCCTCTTATTATTGGTTTTCTAATTGGTATCGTAATTTCGAGATTTTAAAAATATTTCATTTTTGTGTGACTGGGTGCCTTAGTCCATTATTATGGCTTTACGATTCAAAAAGATGAAAACAAAATCTTTATTAACAAAGAATTTTAACCCTCTTATTAAAAGGCACCAGTGTAACATATTTCGCGGTAATTCTTATTGATGATAATTCCAATGTGTTTACAATTCAAACTACTCAGGCATAGATGGCATAGTTCTAGCTCATTAGTTACTACACCTAGATATCCATTTCCTTATAAAAACTGAGTAACAATGTTAATCAAGGTTTTCCAGTTTTTATTGTCTGTTGCTTGCACAATGATTGCTATTGTGAAATACATACTTAACAAGCTGGTACACCAGTTTTTTCTTCTTAAGCAAGCGGACCTATTTATTAAAAGATAAAGTGTTAACTATGTACCAATGTTGTTCCTCATGTATAATAATTTAAAACGTGCTTTTTTACTTAATCAATTTGTGTTATTTTTTCAGGGCTTCTTTCTTGCTGGTCTGTATGCTCAAAAGCGACAACACATGACACGAATCAAAGGATTTCAAGATGTTCATCGACTGTGATAGGTATAACACTTATCATCAGGTGCAACGTTTGTTAGCCACATCTCCGCATGGTATAAAAACTTTCATTCAATACTGGCTCCCACCTTCTCCGACAAAACAGTAACAGTTATGTTATGCCTATCCTCCAGCCGCTGTATCCACAAGCTTGGAACAAAGGTAGTGCAAGTATAAGTGCATTCAGTGCGACTGCACTAACACATGTATTAACTGTGAGTCAGAGGGCCGATCACCTTTGTACCATTAGGCCTGCTTTTCCACAGTATGTTTAACTGTGTGAGGGTCAGGTATTGGCATCCAGTTTGGCTAGATGTAGCTTGTAAATAAACTAGATAAATAGATGAGTTACTTTACTCAGTAGAGTAGGTAATTAATTATTTGACAAAAGATGACCTGGTTTTCACATCAATATGGAACAAAGGAAAACCAGGTCAAAAGACTTTTCTAATGTATTTATACATCTTGCATTTCTTAAGGTAGAGCGGTCTCTATCGTGCGCTCTACCAGCAGGATTTTTCTATAGGTCTTGAGGAAATAGATGGGCCTTATACTAAACGACGAATAAGGTTGTTTGTCTACCCCTTCAGCGATAGCTCTACTCCATAAGGGTATAGATCTCTTCTTATCATTACCTACATACGTGTACATTCCATAAAATATGATTGTGTATATGACTCTACTTCTTCTGGCTAAGCTTTTTCCAAGCTTTGTAGAGGTCTTCCCCCAGACTTACCGGATTTAAGTAAATAACGTAATTTTCATAAAGCGACTTCCTATCTGACCTCCTCAACTACCCATGTTACTGGGTAACAAAGTATCCCATAGTGAGACTAGTTGTCAGAAATTCACTAACTATACCTAATATAAACCGGACTTCGTTGTTTCAATCTCGGATAGAGGATTGTTTGTTGAAAGTAACTGTTATAAAGTGATGATTAAGCCGCAGTTATCCAAACAATGTCATTAAACCGTAATCCAGTAGTCATAAACAATGTGGTTGCGTACACGCATCGAGGCATACAGTCACGCAGTGTATTAGGCGATGATGTTAATAATTAATTATGTAACACCGAAGACCGATGTGTCTTATATTTGATAAACTATGAATTAATTAAAAAAAAAACATAGCTATTTTTTCTGAGCTACTTCCTCTTGTGTCAATTTATTTTATGGTACATTGGAATTTTGTTTATTAAAAAAAAATGATGTTGAAGTTGTAGTCGGATGCCAGTCTTACCGCTGCCGCTGATTACCAGTAGTTTACCAGACCCTTCTAACCAATTTTGTGCATTGACTAGCATAGCATATAAGAAAGAAAACCCAAAATAAGATCAGGAGCTAGGTCACATTATTCAGATAGAACTATGTCTAATCCTTCTAGAATATGTTCGTCGACTCAATATCCAACAGTTAATATAAAATGAAAGTACAGAACACGTAAGCAAAGTAGAAACAAAGTTAATATCGTAGTTTCTCCGAGTGTCGGTTCCTCCACGCCGCGAGCCGAAGTTATTAAACAAAAGTGCGTCGGCCGAGTGCGTTGAGTGCGCGCGCACTGACAGTCAAACACCTTTGTACCGAGTTAAGCTGCGGTTACAATAAGACGTGGCTGAATATTTAAACGTGACTCAATTACAACTCGCCCTTAAGTCTCATGCCTTCTCTGTTATTTTATATTTAGTAAAATTGCAAAAAGGAGAGCATTTTAAGGTTTTGTTGCGTTAGGCTGTTTGGGGGATTTTACAACTTAAATGTGGGACACTCTTGACACTCTTTGTATGTGAAATGTGTCTGTCCGTGGCGCAATAAATTCCCGGACCCGTGTTTTTACACATACATTTGGTGACTTACACTGGGTTTATGGTATATACTGTTACAGTGTATACTTAACATTACTTGTAAGACAGCAGAACATACCTCATGGTGCCTCTATAAGACCCGCCCACGATGGTCAACGTAATCACCATGATTGTAAGTGGCATGAGCTGTGATGAGCTGTTATAACTGGCTTATGACACGAAGATGTCGTCTGTAAATACGTAAAAGTTTTTATAGAGATCGAGGTTCGATCGAGGAGTTTGGTTGTTACCCGGATAAGTGGTAAGGGAGATGCAGCCCAATAGTATTATCTAGAGTCTAGACAATACCTAGCAAAAACCTCTGCCTTTTCCCAGTTAGTGGCTTCAGCTTATTTTTTTATGAATTATATAACCTTATTCATGTAACAAAGGATTTTGTACAAACACCAGAAAAAGTTCCATTACATAAGGTTTAATTACCAGAGAACATAATTATGGGCGTGTGTTTTCCCTTCAGGGAATAAAATGTTTATGCAATATACGTAATAGGTATTAATTAATTGTCACCGCAATTTATACCGTTTCGCACGGGTAACGTTACTGCCCTTCGGTGCTAGATTTAATTGCTACCTAGAATCTAGATACACAAGAATGAGTATGTTCTAATAATGAGGTCTTCTACTTGATGATAGGTAGATTTGTTTTTATTTAAGAATATTTATGTTATCGTGATGCAGAGTGATTTTGAGAGGTTTATCCTTTTAACACTACGGTCATTAACAGTAACTACTATGCATTAAAGAGTTTGAAATATTGAAAAATAATCTTAATTTTTAATGCTTCATGTTTGTCTCGCGAGTTGCATAAAATGTACAAGACTATTAACAAGTTTCGAACTCTGTAAACATGTAATAAAACCGCAAAATAAAAAGCAAGGAAAAAAACTAAAGGTCACTTGTAAATACTCGCTCATAAATACTAAGTTATATAATATGTGATTGTCACACTCCCGCTAAAACTAGAAAAATTAAATATTATAATACATGAATGTTGCCATGTCGAGTTAAGTACGTTTTGAGTGCAAACGCACTGACGAGTTGACTGTTGCGTGATAATTGAATCATACTTGGAAATGTATGTTATCTTTTAAAATGACTAACGATATCCTGATAGATAGAAAAAACCCTGACATAGTTTATTATTATGCGATTATTATGTTAGATGTAAATTAATGCACTAGGTACCTACAACAGAAGATCTCTCATGAAGAGAAGAAAACCAAATTATTATTGAATATTGTAGCTAACTAAGTACTGACAAAGTTCAACGTTTATGGGGGTATATTATGGCGTACAGCTGTTCTAAAGGATTAATTTCATTGTAATATTAAAAAGTAAAGAGAAATAGTTTATAGCAAGCTGTGAAAGCTAGAATCTATCCATAATTAAAATTAAATATAATCTACGTGTTATTGTATTTAATATCGCAAATGAGAAGGCAAGATTAGGATTTTGTGCACGTAGGTACCTACCTAGCTTACAAAACAAATTCTCAATACCTACTGGCCATTAGCAAAAACCTTAAAACAAGCAAATACTGGCTTTATAATTGCAAACTGGAAAACCGACTGGTAATAAAAAACGAGTAAAATACTGGCTGGAAATAAAGAGACACAAATACAATTAAATGCTGGCATAAATGGTAGCCCGGATAAAAAACAGATAACAAAGGAGCGACGCGTCATATTTAGCGCATGCGCACTGAATCTGCGTACGGTAAGTACACTACACCATTCGGCCATTCATTGCTCAATAGTATCGGTTCGCTGAATCTCACTGACACAGATTCTTTTATTGTAATCGTTAAATAATTATTATAAGTTCTGTCATAAAATAGAGATTGCATATTATTTAAATCCGTACGTAAATAGGTACTTAGATTAAATGTAATCTCTAATTAATGACGTGGATTCAAAAAAAGAACATTGCGGCGTAAATAATTGGAATGATTATAATTTATTTTAAAATGAAATAAATTATTTTATGTACCTATACCTAATATTGTCCTTCGATTCACTGCTGTTTTATTCAAATATAAAATATAATGGGTACTCAAAATTAAACCACAAATTATGTCTCATCGCTGCATTAGTTCCTGTTCTGACAAATGAAACTGGTTTTAGTTTGACAAAGTTCGTCTCAACTAATAAAAGTTGTCTGATTAAACCGAGTGCGTTTTAAGTGCATAAGCACTGGGTCGGCCGATTACCTTGCACTCAATTATAGTAACGGTTGATATTTTAGAGAGGCAAAGAATATTTGTTAAACATTCGACATTCGGCCTTATTTTGTATCTGCTACGCAGCTATCCCGCCAATATTGTTGTCGTATAGGTATGTAACATTAGAAACAATTTGCGGTTAGTCACCGGCTCAAAGAACAGTAGGAAAATTTTGATTCTACCAACTTGTGTTTACTAAGAGTCATACCACATAATAATTAATAGTGCTACGTATTCATGCTACACATATAATTTTTAGTAAATAATACATGTTGGTGTAACGTTGCTTCTACAATTTTTTTTCCTTGTAAATTTTGTTATTTAAGTCGTTCTGCCGAATATTTGCTTTTCAGTGTATTAAAAGCCGGATAGTGTAAAGCGTGTCTCAACCCTAGGTCAAGCCTGGATTAAATGTACGCAACAGTTAATCGTATGTTAGCTTAATTAACCCTTATTAAAATGTTCTGCGTATGGCCATATATTATGTGACCAATCTGTTGTTGCTGAAATGATGAGTTTAACGATGTTTATGCGTACTTGTTAATGAGTCTATTTAATCTTTTGAAATTGCGCGATTTATATAAATCATGTACCTACTTTAATATATTTCCTTAGACTAGAGTTGAGAGGCTTTACCCAGTTTTACAGTGACGTGCAAGTTAAGTGAAGAGTACCTCTTCCACAAGTTTATTTTCCAAATTATTGTAAAACGAACTCAAAACTGCCAACTCGGCACCAAATATACAGCCAACCGCAAATACAGTTAACACAATGACATTTATTACAGCCTTTATTACATAGTGTTAGCGTCTGTATTTTATATTACACCTTTTTATTTATTATCTGGCAACACTTTACTTCGCAAGCTTCAGTTTTTATGAACTGGCAACGCCGAATCGCTCTTATTGGTCCGCGCATATCTAACCAATCAGAGCGAGGCACGCGTTATGGCGGGAGTTTGGAGTTGTGGGGGTAATCATGCCGGTTATTCGGGGCATTCTATCGTCGAGCGGGCTCTAGTGAACATCAAAGGAAATAGTGTACGCGTTTACTTGGTGTTAATTTTAAGGTAATAATGTATTTAACCTTACGCTGTTTTTACTGTGAAATATTTAATATTATGAAATAAATAACATGTTTTCTGAACCCATTATGGAGTCTTTTCTTTACATTTCAGAAGTGGGATCAGCGGATTTTAACTCGTAGAAAAAAAAAATGTTTTGAAATACGACAGTTTAAACCCATCCGTTAATCCCGTCCACGCTTATTAGATTTTTTCTTTTTATCCTTTTGCTCACACTCGTGACAAACATTGTAAAGGAAAAGCTCCATAAAGTGTTTTAATGTGATAAACAACGATAGTCACGTAAGTACCATTTTAATTTATTGGAAATTCAAAAGACTATAATTGTCACAAGACACGCCATCATGTTTAAGATACCTAATTCACGAAACTGCTATGCCGTGTTTTACTTACAAAGTTTATAAATACCCTCTATAAAGCATGCCATTTTTGCCAAAACGACACTGGAAATACGATGCATTCGTTTTTCATTGTTAGGTTATGTTTAAAATCGTCATGTGGTGGTTTGTTGCATCTTGCCGAGGCACTCCTACGGAGATGTAACGGACTATTTTAAGCATGTGTCCCATTTTGCCGGGGCGACACTCTGGAGATGGGATGCATACTTTTTTAATTGTTAGGTTATGTTTAAAATCGTCATGTGGTGGTTTGTTGCATCTTGCCGAGGCACTCCTACGGAGATGTAACGGACTATTTTAAGCATGCACCCCATTTTGCCGGGGCGACGCTCTGGAAATGGGATGCATACTTTTTTAATTGTTAGGTTATGTTTAAAATCGTCATGTGGTGGTTTGTTGCATCTTGCCGAGGCACTCCTACGGAGATGTAACGGACTATTTTAAGCATGTATCCCATATTGCCAGGGCAACTCTCTGGATATGTGGTACATACTTTCCTTATACACATAATACAACTATTGACTTGATTAATTACGTTGAGCATATTATATATTGCCAGGGTACTCTCGTGGATATATAATGTGTTTTAAAGCAGGTATTTCATTTCGCCAGGGCTACACTCTGGAAATGCTATGCTTGCTTGGGCGATGAATATTTTACTTTGATCATGAATTAATCTTCTTACCACCATAATAATATCATTAAACTGAAGTTAAATACATTAATCTTAATCATAATTACAGATAATGGATTCATCGCCTACGGGCAGTGGTAATGGACGTCGCTGCAATAACGAGGATGAGCCGATAAGTTTGGATCGTAACGAGGGTCCACGGCGGACTCCGCAGCGACGCCAAATTCGTAAAAGCGAGGGAGCGGAAGGGAGTCTGGATACCAGGCAAGTCCGTAAACGCTTAATAAGTAATTCTGATAATGAGAGCGAGGGAGCGGAAGGGAGTCTGAATATCAGGCAAGTCCGTAAACGCTTAATAAGTAATTCTGATAACGAGAGTGAGGGAGCGGAAGGGAGTCTGGTAGGAGACAGGCAAAGCCGCAAGCACTCTCTTTTAAAGCCAAACTATAATAAAAATGTTAACAACCGGCGATCAAGAAGAGACGGTAGCGAACGAAATCGTAGCAGGGACCGACCTTATAACCGTCGTAGAAGGGACCGATATCGCGACGATCCTGTCGATAAAGGTCGTGATAGAACTCGACTTCGTGATGATTCTAGTGATTATTATCGTAGTAGGAAACGGTTTCGTGACAATTCGTCTGATGATAAAATCCAAGTCACGAGGGTAGGACGACGTCGTCATCGCAGCAGTAGCAGTGATAGCTATGATACTCCTATTAGACGCTTATTGAAGCGAGGACGAACTCGTTCTCCCTCATGTCGTACAAAATGTGAATTAGCGGAAGTTGAGATGCCTGATGCCACTCATAGCATCTTAAATAAATTCCTGAATGTCCTCAACAATGTGAAGGGACAATCGACCTCTAAGCTTTCTTTAACAAACGTGATTCCGGAATTCGATCCTTTATCTACCGAACAAACTATAGTAACGTGGTTAACTAAAGTCGAGGAAGCCGCGGAGATTTATAATTGGGATGAACGCGAAACAATTCATTTTGCTCTACCAAAACTCGTTGGACTTGCTCAGACATGGTATAAAGGCCTGAGCACGATGCTTTACTCGTGGACAGAATGGAAAAGGAAGCTTATTGAGTCTTTTCCCTGTAGGTACGACTATGCGGAACTACTAACTCAGATGTTGGCCAAGCGTGTGCGTTACGGCGAATCCCTTGAACAATATTACTACGCAAAGATAAATCTCCTGAACCGATGTGGTATCGTAGGTCGAAAAGCAGTCGATTGCTTATTACACGGCGTAGACGATAGGGCGGTGCGGATAGGAGCACAAGCGGCTAGGTTTCGTGGACCCGAAGATGTGCTTGGATATTTTAAAACTGTTAAGCCAGCCACTAGTAGGGAAACCGCGGATAGGTCCGGGCAAGATAAAAGGAACTCTTTGTCAAATAACAATCGGAACAAATCTGACGCGAATAAGAGGTCTACTTTTGTCATTAAGTGTCACAATTGTAATGATGAAGGACACAAGAGTTTTAAATGCAATAAACCCCTAACAAAATGCACTCTTTGTAACCGCGAAGGTCATTTAGATTTGTATTGTAGATCTAAGCGGCACGCTATCCAAAACACTGAACGTCCTAGTAGTGAAGTTAAGGATGAAAAGCAGGTTGCTCTAGTAGACTATTCAGATAATACTAATCAGAAGTACGTCCTCGAAATATTTGTAAATGACCAGCCGATCAATTGTCAAATAGACTTAGGGAGCCAGTGTACCTTGGTTAGGGAATCAGAAGCAAAGCGTTTGAAGCTGAATACAAGCCTGGACGAATTACCAGTCTTGCGAGGTATAGGTGGCTTTCACATAGAACCACTGGGAAAATGTAATGCCGACGTAACTGTCCAAGGGATAAAAGAGAATATAGAGATTCTCATTGTTGAAGACGCCGCTTTGAAACACCCAGCCCTCTTGGGTCATACGTTTACAGAAAAACCCGGTATTACTATCATAAAGACCCCTAACGAAGTAGTGTTCGAACAGGATTTCCATCAGAAGATATTCCTCATGACTCAAGGTGACGTAGTAATTGCTCCAAAACAATTAACTATGATACCTGTGAAGTCACGAACTAATCTTACCGGTTTCGTGTATGTGAACGGCTCCGTTAGAGGCACCACAGGTAAAGAACACTATTTACTCCCGGGCGAGTATAAATTACACGGTGGTTTTGGTAACTTGCTGCTACAAAACGTCTCTGGTAGTTCGGTCAGTCTAAAACAGGGGTCTTTACTGACACGTGCTATCCCTACCATGAACGAACAAAATGTATACTCAGTAACTTTCGATGATAAATCCCTGGATGAGTCCGTACAGTGCGGTAACACCATCACTTCAGAGCAGAAACTCGAGCTCCAAAGGTTATTATCGAAATTCAAAGACTGTTTTTCCTCTGGTCTTAAAGATCTCGGTTTCACAATTGCAACAGAAATGGTCATAGAGCTTAACGATGCAGAGCCAGTGGTATACAGGCCATATCGCATGTCCTACGGCGAAAGAGCGCTGGTCAGAGATATGGTTCAGGAGATGATGGATGCGGGCATTGTAACCGAATCCACTTCGCCATATGCGAGTCCAATCGTGCTGGTGAAGAAAAAAACCGGAGAGAAACGCTTGTGCGTAGATTATAGAGCTTTAAATAAACGCACAAAAAAGGATCACTATCCCTTACCTCTAATAGACGACCAGCTCGATAGGCTCGCAGGTAATAAACTGTTCATATCATTGGATCTAGCGTCCGGCTATTACCAAATTCCTATCGAAAAGAATTCGCAAGATAAAACCGCATTTGTGACGCCCGATGGCCAGTTTCAGTATACACGAATGCCTTTTGGATTGGTAAATGCACCATCTGTTTTCCAACGAACGATCAATAAGATCCTCTCTGAAGCGAAAATAAAGTACGCTCTCGTCTATATGGATGATATTTTGATCCCAGCACGGTCTTTTGACGAAGGTCTTTGTAGGCTTGAAGAAGTACTTTCCCTTTTAAAACAGGGTGGTCTTACTCTTAAATTATCCAAATGCAACTTTTTCATGGATAGCATCGAATTTTTGGGTTTCCAAATTAATGCTGATGGTATTAAACCCGGCGAAAGGAAAACCGAAGCCGTTTCGAAGTTTCGTACACCCAGAAGCCAACGTGAACTACAGCAATTCATCGGCTTGGCAAGCTTCTTTAGAAGGTTTGTTAAAGGATCTGCTACAATCGCAAAGCCTCTAACGGACCTTCTTCAAAAGAATACCACCTGGAAGTGGGGGTCTGAACAAGTGAATGCGTTCGAAACAATTAAGGCAACGCTGGTACAGAGGCCCTTGCTCGCTCTTTATGACCCAACACGCGAAACGGAGGTACATACAGACGCTAGTAAGCACGGGATAGGAGGAATTCTATTGCAGAAAGATGATGCTGGTCATTTGAGGCCAGTCTCATATTTTAGTAGGAAAACTACTCCCGATGAACAAAAGCTCCACTCATTTGAGTTGGAGACGCTGGCCGTTGTATCCTCCCTCAACAGATTCCGTGTATATCTGATAGGTGTTCCATTTAAAATACTGACAGATTGTAACGCGCTGCGAACGACTCTATCAAAAAGAGATCTTATACCTCGCATAGCGCGTTGGTGGGTTCAATTTCAGGAATTTAACTGCGAGATCGAATATCGCCCTGGGTGTCGTATGTCCCATGCGGATGCACTGAGTAGGAATCCGGTAGGGGAAGCTAAGGACGAGTCGCACGTATTAGACGTTCTAACAGTAGGTACGGATGATTGGATAGCTACGGTACAGAGTAGTGATGACGAAATAGCACGTATTAGAGAGATTTTGAAAGACCCTAAATCGGACCAGGTGCTAGATGTTATAAAAAATTATAAATTGAAAAACGGTAAAGTTTATCGAATTGTAGGTAAGGAAGTAAATGATTTAAGGTGGGTGGTACCTAAGGGGGTAAGGTGGCAGATAGCCAAAATAAACCACGATGACCTAGGCCACTTCGGTTTTGACAAGACCTTTGCGCGAATTCAGCAAATCTATTGGTTCCCCAAAATGCGCCGGTTTATAAAAAAATATATCAAGTCTTGTTTAGAATGTGCACGGAGTAAGGACCATACAGGGAAAGTTCAAGGCGAACTACATCCGATCCCTAAAGTTGAAACTCCATTTCATACAATTCACGCGGACCATCTAGGACCATTTGTGAAGAGCAAAAAGGGCAACTGCTACCTATTAGTAATTGTGGATGGGTTCACGAAATTCATAAATATAAAGCCAGTCAGAAACACTAAAAGTTCTACCTCAATAAAAGCCCTTAAAGAGCATATTACTTACTTTGGGGCACCGTCTAGACTGATAACCGATAGAGGGACTTCTTTTACCAGTAACAGCTTTCGCGCATTTGTCCAAACCATGGGTATCAAGCACATACTTAATGCTGTGGCCACACCCCGAGCAAACGGACAATGCGAACGTTACAATCGGACAATCTTAAGTGCACTCACCTCTAAAACGGACAATAAAGATGATAAGAACTGGGATGAGTATATTCCGGAAATACAGATCGGTTTGAACACTACTGTCCACAAGACGACTGGCAAAAGCCCTTCGGAACTACTTCTTGGTTTTAACATACGTAGTGGCTCCGAAAATGCTCTAAGCGATATTATAGACGATGTTAGAGAATTTTCCACAGATGATTTGGGCCAGGTACGATCCAAAGCAGGTACACGCATTGCCGAACAACAGGTTAAAGACAAAATCCGATATGATACTAGACATAAGCGCGCTTACAAATATAACTTGGGCGATTTAGTTAGCATAAAGCGAGATGTGCCAAGCGATGGCAAATCGAGAAAACTAGCGGCAAAATTTCAGGGTCCATACCGAATTTTGAAAGTACTGCCTAACGATAGGTTTTTAATAGAAGATACGCCGTTAACCCACAATCATGGCCAACGTCGATACGAAAATGTAATAGCGATAGATAGAATTAAGCCGTGGCTCGCTTTCGATCGGAATTATGACTCTACAGAATCTGAGTCCGAAGATAATGCTAATCAGGACTGTAATGAACGTACCAATTAGTACCTACCACATACTAACGATAGTACATCTAGGTTGGAATAAATTGATTTAGGAAATGTAATAAATAATCCAATATTTAATAAAGTAAAGTATGTACTTACAACGCATTAATGTAATATTTAAGACAATATTATTGGAATTAATAACATCATGTTGTTTATAGCTATATTATTATTATGCTTACTATGAAAATAAGTGTTAGTTAATGTCATATTTTGATTTAAGATGAATCCCCGGTGGTTAAATATAAAGCTGTCAACTAGGTTATCAAAATAAAATTGCTTTTAGATTATGTAGTTAAATCTGATGGACCTTATATATTAAGATTATAATATTAGTACTAATTATTATTATAAGATGGCGATGTTACCATGATTTATGATTGTATAACTTTAACTAGATTCCAAGGTTAATAGTGTACTAGAGTTATGTATGTACTAGAGTTTGTCGTACTTACATTATGTATGGAATCTACCCCTGTAAGACTTTATTTAATTTAACTTGTAACTTAAAATAGAATTTTACATGTAAATGTTACTTTTTTTTGTGTCGCGAAGGGACTCGCTTTTCGCAGGATGGCCGAGCTGTTAGCGTCTGTATTTTATATTACACCTTTTTATTTATTATCTGGCAACACTTTACTTCGCAAGCTTCAGTTTTTATGAACTGGCAACGCCGAATCGCTCTTATTGGTCCGCGCATATCTAACCAATCAGAGCGAGGCACGCGTTATGGCGGGAGTTTGGAGTTGTGGGGGTAATCATGCCGGTTATTCGGGGCATTCTATCGTCGAGCGGGCTCTAGTGAACATCAAAGGAAATAGTGTACGCGTTTACTTGGTGTTAATTTTAAGGTAATAATGTATTTAACCTTACGCTGTTTTTACTGTGAAATATTTAATATTATGAAATAAATAACATGTTTTCTGAACCCATTATGGAGTCTTTTCTTTACAATAGTAATAAGATTAATTTTAGCAATTTATCATTGCTTCTTATGATTTTTCTTTTTTAAACCGAATAAAAAATATACTTGTCAAAAGGAAATCTAGCAACAAGTTGGCGAGTGCATCGAGTGCTTGCGCACTGAACCGGCCGGTTACCTTTGTACTCAATATTCTACGTCACGACACGGTGGCCACGATTATACAATTAAACAAGACGACCGGATAGTTACTGATATTTTATTGCTGTCGTTATAGGTGAAATATTGGTCTATTGTGTCATTTGTTGCTCTAAGTTGATTTAGTATTCGACCGCTGGGAGAATGCGTTCCTGACCCACGTCAGTTGGTCTTGATTATATAAACTAGCTGTACCCGGCATGCGTTGCAATGCAATTTTTTCTACCTAGCACCTGCCTACTACCTACCTACTACCACTTAGGGGTATGAAAAATAGATAGTAGCCGATTCTCAGACCTACTAAATATGCATATAAAATTTCATAAAAATCGGTCAAGCCGTTTCGGAGGCGTATGGTAGCTAACATTGTGACACGAGAATTTTATATATAAGAAGATTAAACCGTGTGTTAGCATTATGTGTGTTAAAATGACAATAAACTATGGTACCGTGAAAGCCTAAGTGATGCCGTTAGAGACAGATAAAAGAGTGACATTAGTTTACCTTTTAAATGTGCAAGATAAAATAAACTTGTGCTACGGAACTCTTTTCTTTACTAACTTGCCTAGGTCCTGTTAATATTTAATCGCAATATTAGTCGTATTTTATTATGATAATAATAATATTAATAATAATATTCCGGGACAACTCACACACGGTTATCTGATCCCAAGCTAAGCAGAGCTTGTGTTATGGTAACCAGACAACTGATAAACATACTTATATATTTCTAAATACATACATATTATAGATAAATTACACCCAGACAACCAGAACTCTCTCTCATCACACAAAAAATTGTCCTGGGTGGGAATCGAACCCACGACCTCCGGTATAGCAGTCAGGGTCACTAACCACTAGACCAACAGGCCTGTCAAATGCAATGATAGCAGTAGTATGCTTCTATCTAACTTGCCGTTAACTCATATCTGGTTCTTAGGCTAAACAAAACGGCTAATGCCGTAGATAATACTCAGTAGTAATGCCTTCAAAAAGGTCCCTTACAATTCTATACCTACATAGGTAGAGGTAGTGAGATTTGAGCGTGGTACGGTTTAACTGCCGCCTGACTTCCGGTATCCTTACCGCTTAGGCTTTTCCTGTTTTCTTATCAGTGAGTAACCGGAAAGAAAATGTTTTAGTGTTAGCATATAAAATAGGAATTATTGTATACATACATAATAATCAAAAACTGTATACCTAATGTTAATGCTCTCGAAGCTTTGGTTTAAGGTTTCAGTTTTGGTTTGGTAAATGCTAAGGTTTTTTTTACTAGCAGAGCACAAGGAATGAATGATTTGACAAGTTTAGTAGGAATTAAAAAAATATTATACTTTTTATATTTCACTAGCTGACCCGGCAGACTTCGTACTGCCTCAATCGATAAATAAAAGCTTAAACTTTTGTATAAAATAAACTTAAAACACCTTGTTTTATTTATTTAATTCCGAAAATTTTCATATTTATTCACCTTTTAAACCTTCCCTGGGCTTCCACAAATAATTCCATATCAAAATTAGAAAAATCGGTCCAACCGTTCTCGAGTTTTAGCGAGACTAACGAACAGCATTTCATTTTTATACAGGGTGTTAAGAAAACCCTGTCCGATCCGTTAAGTTGTTGTTAGGTATCGAGATCTGATTACATTAGTGTAGAAAAATATTGAAAAAAAAGAAAAAAATAATTATAACCTAAAAAAAATATTTTTCTCAAAAGTCGAGAGAGAGAGTCGGTGTCGTCACAGGTGCTACCAAATGATCAAAACAAAAGGCCGCCAATACTACCGACGAAAATGGTGTTGTAATTTTTGTTTAAATCTCAAATTAAGGGAAATTTTGCAGCAAAAAATGGTGGTTCAAAATCCTTTATTATTGTTACTATCATACATATCCCAAATTTAATATTTTATTTGGGCATGTGATTGTGAGCCCCATACCACCCTTTCGGGTCGGGCAGGGTTTTCTTAACACCCTGTATATATATTCAAGTAGTGTCACATACTTATGTCCCACCATAAGCAGGTACCATGGAGTTTCTACTACAGTCATTATTTATAGATTACTGGCATATACTAAGAACTTGGTAATTTCTTTCCTACTGACAGAATAATACGCAAAAAACTTAACGTTGATGTATATACCTAACCTATAGCTATATTATTAGCTTAAAATATTGATAAGGTTGTAAGTTCAATTCTTAATAATGTTACTTTTTTCTTGTACTTACTAGTAATGAATAACAGAATATATAAAATTAGTTTTAGCCCGTGGTTCTGCCTGCGTGAATATCGTTTATCGCGGAAATAGTAATAATCCAAGCTAAGTATTTAACTAGTTTTATGAACACAAGATTTTTTTTTTTATAAAAGTAATTATTTACTTTTGCTTATTATTTTTGCATACGGTAATTTCCCTACCAATGATAGAATTTCCATCTTTTTCTTAATATATTTATAAGTAATGTATACTGAGGAGGTTCTCGTGGCTAAGTGTAAGCCGTACGGTTTGACCGATAATACAGGTTAAGCCGCGCTCACCGCGGTTGGTCCGTGGATAGGTGACCATTTATAACATACCGAGAACCCTCCGTGTTTCAGAAAGCACGTTAAACAGTAGGTCCCGGCTGTCATACAACTTACTATGGTATACTGTGTTCCCCAGTAAAATGGGTTGTGGAGGTCAGATAGGCAGTCGCTCCATGTAAAATACGGTGTTCAGCTGAATCCGGTAAGACTGGTAGCCGACCCCAACATAGTTTGGGAAACAGGCTAGGCAGATGATTTATAAGTAATCTATACTGTCCGTAAGTCCATCCTGTAGAGTACTACACGAGCATCATTACACAAATGTAAAATATAATATCTCAATAGGTAATGATAAGTGGAATATAATAATATCATGATGACTTTCAAAGACACCACGGGCGGTTTTTGATTGAGATCTTACTAAAATACCGATTGCTACATAATATAATGACAAAATTATAACTTATAACTATCCTATATTTGTATAGCTGTAAGTCCTCCATGCTGTATTAAATAAATAAATAAATAAAATTGATCTGAAGATTGGACACGTGTATAAAATGTATTGGATCCTTACATTGAATTCTTATTGGTTTAATTTAATATTAATTTCTTGGCGATTCGCGCCGGTTGTTTGCGAGATGGCCGACACCGGACACGTGCTATCAATTTCTTATACAAAAACTTTGTATAAAGCTTAGAATATTGAAGGACATTATCTAAGTGAGGCCTTGGTCAAGTATAAACGGGGTAAATAGTAGAGAATTTATAATGATGGTACATTGTAAAAAAAATATGTATTCGCCTCTCGATTACGTGTCTTTAACTTATACAAAAACGACATACAGTTACTAAACTAACACACTAAAATAATAATAGTCCAGCCTATAAACGTCCCACTGCTGGGCACAGGCCTCTTACCCATAAAGAGAAGGCACGAGCATTGATCACCACGCTTCTCTGCAGATTGGCGATTTCAGTAGTGCTATTCTGTAACATTATTTTCATGTCTCGACAGCGGAATCCGCGGTGAGATGTCAAATACGTATTCTCGAATTTGAATTCTAAATCAAGGCCAATTGAATTCACTTTTGAAGTGAGTTTTAGTGTCACTCAGGTGAAGCTCGATACCGAAATTATTTACAGAATAGACATACTGATCCCAAATTTTGGAATCTAGGTTTCCTCACGATGTTTTCCTTCACCGTTTGTCAGAAGTGTCTAATAGCATAATAAAGTGTCGAAACTCGAATGCTTCTATTAGCATAATTTTCTACTTTCATTTTACATTTTAAGTATATTTATTTTATTAACGATTACGGAAATTACATTTTCACATAAAAAAAAACAAAGAAAAATCTATGTTACAGATTAAAACTGTTAATTTCAGTTGTAATAGAGCCTACTTCATTAGCAGCACTAAATTATCTCAAGTAAATAGAATCTTTAATTAACTGCACAAAACAGAACAACCATTATACGAGATTAATGAACATGGCTTTTACGTAATGGTTTAAAGTTCATTCCTTTGTTGTGACAGGGTTTTTCATTGTCTTCCCTCTCTTTCTCACCTGTGAGTAAGAGAGAGATAAAAGACGACATTATCAAGTCTACGTTCGATTAGTGTCTGTAATTTAAAAGGCTTTGAATTTGAATGGTTGAGAATATAGAAATATTGAGTATGGTGACTATTATGTTCTATACCAAAACAGTTTTGGTTCGTAGCAGAAATCAACAACACATTTCCCATAGGGATTTTGAAAAATCTTTTCTTTTGCTCGCTGCTTCCATCATACATCTATTTTAACACGAAATTTAAATAGGGATACATCATAATGGTATAGTGAGAAAGAGGAAAAATTTCACATCCATTTAATTTCAGCACATATTCACAATGACTGCACTCGGTCGTTCACCTCTTCAAATATTGACCTGTATAACTGCTAATTGAAATACTCATGATTCATTTTTATTGTCCAACGGTGCAGGTCAACTGAAAACCGTTGCAGTAAAGTACTGTTACTCTTTATAAAAAGCAGTCAAAACGCTACTCTACAATAGGTACACTTCATAGTTAACGTTCGCATTACAGATTGCCTTTTGTTCCAGTTCCCAAGATCATCTGTTATCTTCCAGTTTAAAAATGGCGGAACTGAACTTTGTACAAAGTGAAGTGGGGCTATTTGGAAACATCATGGCGTTGTTAGGAAAGTAGGTAGTTTTTTTTATGTTGGTAATTATATTGGACTGCCTCGATGGCCTAGTGGTTCTAAGCGCGACTGCTACGCTAGAGGTCTTGGGTTCGATTCCCAAGTCGACCAAGGTGTTATAGGGTTTTTCTATGAAATTCTCAGTAGCAGGTCGGAGTTTGGATTTGTGCCCGGTTAGTGGCAATAGCCTTCCCCCCTATTACATGGGACCTAAACATACCGGCGAACTGTGGGTGTACATTGGTACACCTCTGCCTAACCTTTCGGGGATACAGGCGTGATGGTATGTTATTTTATGTATGTAATTATATTTTTATCCTTATATTCCAATATTACTGTATCTATTAACCGTAGTCCACTGTATTATTTTGTTTTTTATATGTGAGTCTGTATTAATAGTATTTAAGTCCAAATAAAAAACAGCAGGTAACATGCCTTGACCGGAGAAATGTTTGAAACGACAGTTTCAGTTATTCGTAACTTACCGCTTTTGCATACAAAGGTTGGGCTAATAATGAACTCTGGGTCAATTCTTCACATCTTGAGCTCCCTCAAAGACTCGTAACAAACCTACATACCAAATGATCAAAGTTTAATTAATCGCTAAGGACAAAGAACAATAAGCAGACATCTTATACTTATAATTGCAATCAAATTGCATAGACCAGAGAACAATTAGAAGGGGCATATGCAAATAAAACTACCCAAAGAGAGCAAGTTTATACAACCTTTTTTTATTTATTTAAAATAAAATTCAATCAGGATTTTTCAAGATGAAGAACGCAAATTCTCTTCTATTTTTATTTTGCCGCATGATTTTCATCTCTATTTTCTAAGTGTAGGTACGTGTCTTAACCGACATTTCTTCTGTGGTCTGTTTTAGTCTGTATCCATGTGAGTGTATCTGATCCGCAGCTGCACACGCACAGTCTAATAGATCTGATTGCCGCTAAACGATACTAAATTTGTGTTAACTACTAACAATTGAAGAGCAATTGGTATTCGTCTTGCAACTTATTTGTTTGGTCAATACATAATAAACATGATTGATTGAGATGTTCTTGTCAATTTATTGAAGTGTTATAGTTCAATGTTTGAGAGGTTTCTATTGATGGATAGTAAGTATGTAGACCAAACAATCTACGTTCTGTTATTGCTCGTTAAAATTTGTATTGAAACTCGTGATAAATAAAATTCTTCGAAGTCGTCTGCACCACGCCTAAGTTATAATATAATATTATAAGAAGTATCTAGTGCCTGTTATGTAACTATGTAATAAGCTGTTATTATAGTTACTTCTGTCTACATGACAGTAAACTAGTATAAGTGACGTCTATTAAGTAGATAATTCACGTCATATTTTTAACTCACACTTAGAGCTCTGTCGTCAGAATTATCCACTTATTTTATGATTTTATTATGTAGCAACAATTATTATGAATCTCACAAACAGAAGCTAGAACAATAGGTAATGAAATAATTCACATGTTAAGACTTCCGAAAACATATGATTAACTTGGGCGTTAATTTGAACAACAGAAACACACCGATAAATTATGAAAAGAAATGTAACCCTACAACAAGACTAAATAGGGGCTATAATTTCTCAAAGCCGGAACACGGAGTCAGCGAAATTAAGTTGTCATTCCTTTTGATTGGTAAATACACAACAGACCGAACTAATATTATGCCAGTGTCATTCTTGAATACACGAAGGAATGTTTTCAAAACACTGGCAACACACAGGATAAACTAACAAGAGTCCAGTAGCTACATTAAATTATAACTTTGTGTTTTAAGCAGTAAGGTTCAAATTCGTAATTAACTAGATATAATTTGATTCTAATGTAGAAATTACACAACATCTAGACTTTCGTTTTAAATCTTTACTTTCACTTTGTGTAGTATAAATGCACTCAAGTGTAGCGGTCTGTGCAGAATTAATGTAACAAAGATTTTACTTGTTATGTAAAAAATATTGTTATTTGTCTGAATTAATAATAAATAATGAAGTCAATAAATAAATACTGACCTTTATTTTGTCTGCATTCGAGACTGGATTTTCTACTTTACTTTTATTATTTTAATCAAATGAAGACTATTTTTTTTGATTAGCTATTTGTTTTTTGATAAAATTGTAAATGTTGAAAAATAAAAACCTAGTACGTGATAGTGCTAGTAATGTTATAAATGTAGGAACATAAGAACACTGTTCATGTGACTACCTGTGCGCCACAAACTATGTATTTTTTTTTTATTATTTAAGTAGTACAGAAATCACACTCAGCACAAAACTACGAACTATGCTTTTATTAAACGTCTTAATTCTATATAAAATCATAACAATCTTGCACACGATCATTTTAATAACTGCCGTTACATAAATCAATGAGACGGTCAATTAAATTATAAATAATCTCAATAAATTGAACCCCAGGTAAATACATCCACTGTTATCTACAAAAGGTCAAAGATACACGTGTTCACAATCTATAAGTAAATCTTAATAATTTACAACATCTTATGTCAAAGGTTGAAATTGAATTGGAATTGAATAACGAGAAATGAGACAAGGTTTTACTGTATAAAATTACCTCTGTTAACATAATTAAGTTATAATAAATTATGGCTGTATATTTTGATTTACTGAATCCGTGTCTCGGAAAGTACGTTAAGTAAGTGGATTCCATTATCATACCTCGATATTTGGCAGTCGTTAATTCATTACAATTATATAAACCAGTCACATCAAGGGATCGTTATATTACCTTGTAAAATGGCTTGCAGAATGGTGGTCAGATAGGCAGTCGCTCCATGTGAAATACGGCCCTCAATCCGGTAAGACTGAACGCCAATGGCTCGAGAAAAGGCTAGGCAGATCATGTTTGTGAATACAAGCCTATCTTCCATTTTGTAAATTAATAAGTAATAGATGGTTTTACTAAGTTTTAATATAATTAGTGTTGCGCTTAGTCAAAATTCTACCCGTAGTTAAATATTATATGACATAACCTTCTATAGTTTAATTTTCATGGAAGGCTTGAGTTGTGTTTGTGGCATCTAGAAATTCCCAGGCTTCCATGAAGGAGGCACTCGACGCATGCGCGGTAGGTTTGTGGCTCCACAATGTTAGGCGGTCCCTGTAGTCATAAAATGTTTCGTCTGATTGGAATAATGTTTGAGTATTTAGATCTCTGCGTTTTGTCACAGAGTTTTTTCCTGACCAACGTTTTTCAAAGCATAGTTTTCGAAGTTTTCAGTCTGACTGCATTTATTAATATACCTTTATGTGTGAAAAAAAACGAGACTAAAAACGTTTCCCAGAACTGCCATTTAATGAGATTTATAGCAAGTTTTTGTCTGAAATCCCTTTCTTAAATTCTTGACAAACCTTGAACTATTACTAAATTAGATTGGTTTAGTTATACTCACAACATTAAACACTTACTATAAATATTCTTAAACAGTGCTATTGTTTACAGTTTCGTGCTTCTGCACTGTCTGCACTAACGACAATAAGCGTTTTCTCCTTGATTTTCAAAACATCACTCGACTTATTTACATTTGCTATCCGAAAATAAATTGCTATTCAAATTTCAACTTTAACAGAACGTCATTAAGCCTTACTCTTAGAAAGGTGAGCTGTACTAAAACTTTGTCAAAACTGTTATGTAGGGTAAAGCCGTGTCCAGATACGGGTTGGTTCTGGTTAGAATTAAGCTTATTCAAGCAAATAAGGGTCAGAATCAAATACGAAAACGAAGTAAATAACACCTACAACTAAAATAAGCTTAATTTAAGTAACATACAAAATAACTAATCAAGTTGAATTAGGAAATGGCTAGAAGATTTTATTCTATAGTTTTTCTGAATCACTCCTGGGCCTCGATTCAGCTATTTAAGAGTTACTTGAATTGACCGAATACCCTGCTTCATTTGGTAATTTTTACGATAATTGGCATTCTGCTAACTGTCATTACGATCATTAATTGGTCATGACGATCATTCTCTTCGAGAGTTCAATAAGACTTTATTGTAGGCTTATCTGAATACGAAAATTAGGCACAATGACAAGTACACTGACCGACCACTGACATGCATTTAAAATAGCTGAATCCAGAAGGCCCAGAAGTATTTTACTACCTAATCTGTTTAACACACAAACGCCATGTATTATTTAGTCATCAAACAATGTCATTTTGCAAACAACTCTTTGTTTCACGAAATGATAATGACTCACGGAAACTAACATGACAAAACGCACATCCAATATGTAGATAGTAATTAAAAAAAATGTTGTTAAACATAATTAATAGTATTACGATGTTAATAGGTCGCACGTGCACGGATTGTGTTCTATGCAAATAAACATAGATAAGTCGGCGGTACTTACTCATTTGTCTCTTGTTTTGATACTTTGTCTGAATAGCTTTGCCCAATTATAGTGAACAGATCATTGTTAGAAGGAATTATCACGTCTGTAATAAGAGAGGTCTGTTTAATTACTTTTTATTAGTGGTAAAGAGACTAGAGGGTAAATGGAAGTCAAAACATCCTTACTAATATCATAAATGCGAAAGTTTGTTTGGATGTATGGATGTTTGTTACTCTTTCACGCAAAAACTACTGAATGGATTTAAATGAAACTTTACAATAATGTAGCTTATACATCGGAATAAAACATAGGCTATAATTTATAAAGATAGTGTATGAATTGTCATTCTCGCGGGTGAAACCGCGGGGCACAGCTAGTATCATATATATATAATATTTGTGACTAATTCAAGCATGCAAGAAATCTTAATAGGTGTTTCGACGTAGGTACGTCGAACACCTATTAAGATTTCCATGACACTTTTTAGCAGCTTTCAAAAAGATTTGGGCCACATTATTTTATTATTATACTGTACGACAGATTTTGTTTGACGACTTGCGGGAGCCATCTTGTATGAAAGTAAAATAATCAAGTATCCTCTTGGGCCTATTTTACTTTTAAGTGCAGACGAATCTTTACGGCTATAAACCTTTTTTACCTGGGGAAATGATACGCTCGGGAAAGGCAAAAGGTTTTTGGTCATAAATTATATACTTATACTAGTAGTCTTCGTTTTTTACAGGCTGAAACTAATAGGGAGCTTTTCCCGAGGACCTGACGGAAACAAAACACGGTATTTTCAAAATACCGCGATCTCCAGCTTTCTGAACAAGACATTAGACTAACGTAAACAGTTTCATAAAAATAATAAATAAGTTCTCGCGCACTTTTATATGTATACATAAGTATTTCGTTAAAAATATTTACATTAGATTAGCGAGTTTATTACTATCGTGACTTCGTGAGTGAAATAGATATTCAGTTTTATTTTCGTAGTAAAACAGGTAAAACAGATTGTGTTTTAACCATAAAATAGAGCAAAATGTCATGAAATTGATATATATTTTTTTAATTACTTTTCATATTTTTAAGGTATTATATTATCTTATATATAAAATTCTCGTGTCACAATGTTAGTTACCATACTCCTCCGAAGCGACTTTACCGATTTTTATGAAATTTTATATGCATATTCAGTAGGTCTGAGAATCGGCTACTATCTATTTTTCATACCCCTAAGTGGTAGTAGGTAGGTAGTAGGCAGGTGCTAGGTAGAAAAAATTGCATTGCAACGCATGCCGGGTACAGCTAGTGTTTTATAAGAATCAATATTTTCAATAGATTCTTATTACCATCAATCAGTCATAGCTTAGTAAAAAGAGGTTTGTCGAGTCTTACGAATATTCTTAAATCAACATCTGAGTGCATAGATACTATTTAGTTCTTTAAGAAATATAAGTATATTAAATTGATAAACTACGTACCCATCTATGCTGGACTATGTTGCTAGCTTTCCATAAAAACTCTTTACTTTTCTCAAAGAAGCGAAATAGCTTGACCTCTTTAAAGGTACCTAGAGCTAAGGCTTTTACTTTACATTGGTTTCAGTCTGATTAGAAAACCTGAGTCTTAGGTTTATGGATGATAAAACTGTTTTCATGGGTTTTGAACGAATAGTCGTGGTACCGAAAGGATTTTATAAGTACAAGTTTGGTCACAGTAAGTTTATAAGAATGGTAGTAGTGCCTCGCGGTTACACTCACCTTGTTTTTTCCCAAGTCAGGTATCGTGATGTTAAATAGTAATTGCATCCTCAATTATTGGGCTAGCAAATTCAAAAATAGTTTTTCATTTACGACTAGTAGTTTAATAGATTAGCGCGATCAAAGAAGAAAGCTCTTAAGTTTATTAAACGTATTCGTATAGATTAATAGAACCTAGGTCTTCCAACCTGTGTAAATGTGTATTGACTAAAGGAAACTTTTACATTATTAAGAACTAATCAATGTAAAAGTATACTCCTGCGTCATCAGTTAGTGCGTAAAATAACAAACAAAAAAATAAATAAACATTAAATCTCGACAATTCTTTGCATATAAAATTATTGTTGATGTGTTTGCCCTTGGTTCTCTTATCAATTGGACTCTGAAACAATGATAAAATAATTTGGCCATAATATTGCTCTATGTGTATTTATTTATAGCGAGCTAATAAATGATTTGACCTCTAATAAAGTATGAATATAAATATTAAAATATAGTTTTTTTTTTATAAGTACGTCGCAATTTATTTCCTGTCCCGTAAACTTATACATATATTTTCTTATCTAGAGTCGTAAAGTGAACAGTCTAAATGTTTTATTTCTCTAAAACATAGTGAAAGGGCCTTAGGTAGTTTGTTTATTTGTATACTGGGCAATTTCTTTAGACACTTTTTATTTGAGATAATGTTTCTAATCAGATACATTTTTTTCAGAGAGATTTATTGGAAATAGAGTAAGTTATTTAGACGTTACGGGAAGATTACATAAGCAGTCAAAACATGGCCAAGTTTGGAATAATAATCAATGAATACTCAAAAAATAACCTTAATTGAAGAACAGACGACAAGAAAGTAATTCAAAATATTTTGAAGAGTTTTTCTCTATCACTTCCTTGACGTAACGTCTGCGTACATAATTGTTTATATAAACGTTGTTTGTACGTTATTGTTGCTAAACATTGTTTACTATATTATAATTGATTCTATCATATCATTGACGTCATGGACGTAATCATCATACGCTCATTCTAGATGTTGTTAAACATACTATCTGATTCGTAAGCGTATACGTACTTTTTATTCTAATAATAACTGTACCTATTAATTTGTTTGCTTTGGAGTTTGTATATAGAAATGCTGTTTTGAGAAGATGTCCTAACTTCCTTTTCTTGGAATAAGAGTCGTAAGGAATTTTCATTATAATTGCCGACTAATGTTTTTACTAGTGCAGAGGTTAGAAAATTCTATATTGTAATAGTTTGCTTATGTACCCATGTCAATGAAGAATATTATTATTATATAATTATTTTTATTATTAATGTAATTTATAAACAGCTTATTAATAAAAAAGATTGCTTTATTATGTTACAGCTTCTTCTCGATATCAAAGTTGTATACCATTTAAAAAATTTTCCTTAGATACAAATGCGAATATGTAGATAAAACTTAGTAGTTCGTACATCCCAACATTTGCTGTTTACATTTAAGCAGACATTATGTCGCAGATATTTTGAACAAGAAGTCTTAATTGAAACGTTTTCATAAAGACAAAACTACGAATGGGTGCATAATTAGCCTAAGCCCTTATTTTAACCCCTAGTACTTACCAAAGTCAACATTTCTGTTAAATTAATAATTATGCTAACATTTGTGTACGAAAAATAAACCTTCTATCAAATGCAGTAAGACAATTTTAGTATGCAACTGACACTTATCATACACCAACTACTACTACATACATTTATCATTACCCGAAGTTGATGAAATTTTAAAATGGAGATACGAATTTGCAGCAACGTTTTAAATTGAAACATATTATTTAATGCTGAAACTGTTGCTCTGGAATAAACATATTTCATTCATGGAAAACCAATAAACCTTTTACACACACACAGTATAATTGCCCAACAATTTGCGACAGACGATGAAATAAAATTCTCACAACGAGATTTTCAGGAAAATGCATCTATAATTCTATAAATTCGAGTCTAGACTGCATCCAAGGAAGTTTCAGTTCAATGTCATTCATTCACGCGTAGACACTGGCGGGTACAGGGGGTACACTGGTGGCAGGTAGATCGATACACGCTGCGTTTCCGCCCCTCTAACGATGTAAATTCAACTTGTAAGGGTCGTTGCTCTGGGGTGAAAGGAGGGTCGTTTATTGGGTGCGGGACGGGGACGTTACGATTACTGTACGTAGGTTAATATTTTTGATTTTCTTATTTTTATTATTGTTTTTTTTTAGCTTGATCTCGTTTATTTGCTTGTTAAATATAAAGCCCCGCATGTATTGTTTAACCAATTTACTGTCTCACCGGTAGACACTATACAAGACAGTAAAAATGTTTGTATGTGAGTCCCGTGTGTGAGTTACAGTCTCAGAGAAGTGGATAAAATATGAAAATAACTTTTTAAAATGTTTCGTACCCTTGAAATGCGTTAGGCTTGACATGACATTACCTAAGAATTACATAAAATCTTTTCCTAAGGGCATATAATATTGGAAACGTTCGACATTTCTTTAGAAACCTATTAGGCTTGTTTTAGGGTGATTCAGAACTATAATCATACATAGAAAAAAAGAGGTATTGAAAATCTAAAGCCGACGCGCGACGTTAATATATTCTTAGAGCAAATAAATAAGTTTAAATCAATGATTCAATGATAAAAGTAATACTAATAAATACATAAAGAGTTTCTATGCGGTTGACGAAGACTATAATAGCATAAGGTATGCCTATTTCGCATGCACACATTTAATATTACGTCAATGGAAAACTTTATTATGAAGTCAAAGTCAGCGTGTCTAAAACCGACCAAGCTTTAATATGCTAATGCTGGCTTTAGTGCCTTCGAGATGCTCCAGGTATTCAGGACTTGTTCATCAAACAGTGTTTAGCTTCAGTTTCAGTGTTTAGCTTTGAGAATAGTCTAGTACCTACTAGTACCATGTCACAGTCCTTGGAGACCTCGGAGAGGATACAAATTCAAGTATGAATTTTCAATTGTATGTGTAACAGCAGATTACTTACATAATTGTGTCTATAAATCGCGTTTATGTTCGTCGAGCTTTATTATTTTCATGCTTTATATTATTTTTTGTTCTGCCTAACCTTTGTCTATACTAGGTTGGAGTCGGCTTCCAGTGTTACCGGAGACCAGATACCGGAGGACAGATACGCAGTTCTTTATGTAACATTTTTATCTTAAAATTTAAACCAGGTTTTCACAACCCATCTATATTTTTTGATAAACATGTTTTTAAGTATACCTTTCAGGTTGTTTTTTATGTGCCTTTTAGAATTCGTAACTAGTTACTGTGTTAAACGAAGTACATATACCGTGAGGTCACGTGTCGGAGTCGTCGTGTCAAATATATTCAATATCGTGGTCGTCACGTTCCCGTTGCGTATAAAAGCTAGCGACCCTCAATAGGGTTGGTGCGTCGACTAGAAACCCATGGAAATAAAACCATATTTGTCAGCTGTTGTATTGACAACGTTGAAAATAATATTTGAATTTATTGCGAAGTAATGTACAGTGAATATGCTTTCCATACATTGTGTGTGAAAATAAGCTTTATTTGGTTAATAGCAACGATTTATGGGTATTCAGACTGAGTTGTTTGTGTATAGCAGGTTAATGAACTTAATGATTTGCTGAATAAAAGATGTTTTCGTCGTCTTTTTGTTACCACTTATTACGGTGTTGGTTACCTTCATAATGACATCACTTTGTCAGTATTAGTAAAACTGAAGGGTGACTGACCTTTACCTAAAGTTTCAAGATAAAAAGTATCTATGGTTTGAATAGCAAACTTTAGGCTTTGCTGAAAAAAATAACAGTTTGTTATCCTCTAGTTTCTTAAATAAACTTTCTTAATTAGTGAGTAAAAACATTCGCTGAAACAGATTGATTAAAAACTTTAACTAGCCTTTTTGGACTATCTAAAAGAACTCTACAATTTCGCTCTTACGTTTCCATTGAAGCTAATTCGACAGGCAAAATTATAGGGATCAAAATAAATTGATGTCTTTTGTAGTCTAAACTGCTAGTCTTGCGTCTGAAATCCCACGCGAAAGTATAACACCCACTATAAGAGATTAGCATTAATCACAGACAGACATAGTAAATACTAAACTATTTTTGGTTCAATTGGCGTTACAGTCATAATCTTCTGCAGGCGGAAAAATGAGCTTAATCTTGAAAGATAAGCAGGTACTTTGTTTTTGGTATCGCACAAGAATAGATAGATGTTTTGCATAAATACAAAATAAGGAGATTAGCTTGATGGGTGTAAGAGGTTTAAGAGTCTTGGAATAAGTAGAGATTGTCGTGAATAAGTAAGCAAAAGTAAATAATTTATTAAAACAGGGACTTTAATAAATACTGAGATCATCATTAGAAACTAGGAGGAATCGTTGAAGAACAAACACCTGACAAAAAATATCAATTACACAAATACTATGAGACATGTTGTAGCAACGCATTCGTGAAGTATTCAAGATTTAGCATTTTTTTATTTCATCAAAACAAAACGTTCTTAGAATCTAATGATGGTGCGCGTGCGTTGATTTTTTACATATAAGTGTGAGAGAGACAAAACATTTCGATATCGCCCATCTCTTTCACTCGAGGTGAGGAAAGGCAAAACACGTTTGAAACTTCACTACTGCATTGACCTGTGACTCTACCGACTCTACAATTCCACAAAAGTTATCTAAGTATTAGTTAGACAATATTATATTTTTAGAATTTGACACTAAATTTAACAAGACAAACTAACTACTTTCGGTGCAACAAAATCTTTTTCTCTTTTTAACAGCAAAAAAAAATACATAGCTTCGTCATTGAAAGATTGATAAACTTAAAGAGTATCTCTTTACAATATTACTGTATATATTAAATGTACTGTAGACATAACAAAGCTTAATTTTGTGTTAGTGTTTACCCACTTTGTTTTACTTGGGCTGCCTACTCACATTGTTTATCATTTCTGTCCCACTCCAGGACAAAGGCCTCTCTACCCATTCGTTCCATCTCTCTCTGGTTCGAACTGTGGTAAACCAACTTTTAAAGAAGGCTCGTTCTCCGTCTGAGCCTATGGTTTTATTTACTACATACCATTATTTTTAAAGGCAATATTTTTGTTTAGGTGTAGGACGGCTTATGAAGTGTCATCGGTTTTAAAAAAGAAAAAAAAAATGGTGGAAGTTCTTTTTTACGTTTAAGTTTTTTTTTGTTTCGGTATTGCAAAGTTTTATATCGATTAAATGTTATTTCAAACGACGTTTACTTTAATTATTTTACTGTTCTTTTAATTAGCAGTTGCTGGTATTAATTAAAGGTGAACCAGTGAACCATGAAATCAATTACCGTTAGACTAGAACTACCGATAATGCTTAGCTCAGAAATAAACAATCATAAAGTTGTTTCATTTAATACAGACAGAAGAACAATCTATTGTTAAATAAACTCTCTCTTTATCTATTTTATTTCGCAAGAAGTAAAAATCTTTTCTTGTTGTTTTTGAGACTTGTCAGACTCTACATTCTTGCTTTAATTTAAACTTATGCAGCATTTTTACCGACTTAAATAATAAACTAAATAAGCCTGCCCGATTATATGGGCGGTTAAGTTATAATGTAGAGTCGAAAAAAGCCAGTGTAATTTAACTTGTTTAAGGTAATTAACATTATGAAACAACAATACAGGACTTTCGCGGAAATTTCCAACTTAACTCTTAGGTTCTGCTTATGTTTACAATTGCTCCCGTACTGCTCTACACTTGTCAGGTATTGAAATACCAAGGAAGTCGATCTATAAACATCCGGGGCTTATTTACTTTGTAATATTGTACTAACTATAATATTTATATCTTATAAAGTTCGCTACGTTCCAACAGATTTCTAAAAGAGATTAATTGTCAAGCGAGTATCATTTTAAACTGAGTACTATGTTATTTACCATTGGTTTCAATCTAAATTAGTTTAACTGCTTTGATTACACATCAGTGTAAAAGTTAACTGACACCTCGGTCGGTCCATAATTTCCGAAGATTTAATGTCACAAACATACAAAAAAAGAGAGTTGCAGAGAAATTCGGTGTCCAAAATTTCAAGAACCAGGACAAAAGAGTAAAATTACAAGAATAGTTTTATTATAAAAGTACTTCTAGAGAGCATTACATTAAAGCCAGCCCATTTAAGTGAAGTGCACTGATACAAAGTTAAACTCTACCAGAGATAGCTCTACTGTAGAGCTAAGTGTACTAAATCACTGTCCGAACCATGCACTAAGGGTTGCTGCCATTTACTATATATAGTTTGTAACTTATCTTATTGAAGCCAAAAACCTCTTCTGTGAGATTGCAAATGAGTGATTTGGTGAGAAATAAACTAATAAACATTCTTTTAGCTTCTTAGTAGCAAAGATAGGAATAAGAAGAATATACATAGCTTTAAATACTTAAACTCAAAACTATGTCTTTTGTAAGCACGCTACAGATGGAGATGATATCTATGAATATCAGCAGTATTTAACTGGTTTTCGTTTATTTCGAGCTAAAAAGCACCTAGTCTATAAAAAAAGACTTCTTAGAATTCAAGCTTACCCTATTTTAATTTTCGAATTCGGTTGATGGTGAAAGCGGTCTGTTACAGAGTTTTTTCACATTTATAATATTAAAAAGAATGTATATCGATTGATTTTGGTAGTTTGCTCAGTTTAAAAACAATGAATCCAGTATGCAGTCATCAACACATATATTATTTCGTCACTCCAAGAGCTAGGTAATCATTTTGTATATTGAAACTACGATTCCGCCAAGAGTTATTTGGAACATTGTCAAATTCCAGTGTTTAAAAACATTGGCTAATTCACTTTGTATGCTATTCTAGATACACATACTTTGACGTAAAAAGAATCTGATATTAAAGGTACGAGTAAATAAATGTACAAGAAATTGGATCTTAGATACTAAGCTTACTGGTTCTAGGTCCAGCTGTCTATTGACGTTCCAAAGCTCCTCTGTGTTTGAGTAAGCATATAAGTCATTGGTCCCGACTGTAACACTGTGTCTTTGACAGTGGTTGAGTCATGATTACTGACAGCCAGTGTTACTAAGGGATTCTGTACATTACTGTACTATTCTGTCTTACATAGTAAATGGATTGTGTTGAGGTCAGATAGGCAATCGCTGTATGTAATAATAATAATAATATAATAATATTCCGGGACAAGTCACACACGGTTATCTGATCCCAAGCTAAGCAGAGCTTGTGTTATGGTAACCAGGCAACTGATAAACATACTTATAATATATATTTCTAAATACATACATATTATAGATAAATTACACCCAGACAACCAGAACAAATGATCGTGCTCATCACACAAACATTTGTCCTGGGTGGGAATCGGACCCACGACCTCCGGTTTAGCAGTCAGGGTCACTAACCACTAGACCAACAGGCCCGTCAACAGGCCGTGTACAATAATATTGCGCTAAATTTTGTGAGAATGGAAGATTCTAACTAAGTGTGGTAAAAGGCTGAGCAAAAGTTAATAAATCTCTTTAGTTACGTCAGAATAGCAGAGTGTTATGTAAATTATAGTTGTGTCTTCGTGTATTGTTCGTTTTCGTTTTAAGCCTTGACACGTGTATCATTTGTCACAGCAAGACGAACCGTCGTTAAAATACTTAACGACTTTTGACCAAACTTCCTTTTAAAATTACGGTTCTACTGAAAATATTTCAGTACATTCCTTTATGTTGTAAAATTATGTTTTTTAAGTTATTGTTATTTGTTAAAGGCATAAAAGGTGTTCCAGTTTAGGAGTCCGACCTGGTTTACTTTTATAATCGGTAAGTTAACTATATTTGGGTATTATGTTATGAGTAAGAAGAAAATTAACATAAATAATTATTTATGGTAATGAAGTGCGGAAATGAATATAACGAGCTGGATATTTAAATAAATTTATATTTAAAAACGTGGGATGAATACTTTCTAAGTCAAAATTAGAATAATTATGTGAGTTTATGTGAACTGAATTGAATAGAACGACGCTAGTCGTATAAAAAACACATTTACAAAATAAAATGACGATTACCTATTGATTTATTCGAGCATAGAGTTCCATTCAAAGTCAACCTGTCTACATAACCGTGTGTACGCTATTATTATTTTTAACCGAACAGACGTGGTTACACTGGAAACAGAATGCATTCAAAACTTTATCCTAAAATAGGGCAGTTATTTCCCGAGCCGCTACATCCGCAGTGCGCGCCCGCTCCGCCAGAAAGAGGGCACATTGCGCCAGAAAAGGACAGGCACAATGACCGAAATCGATGTTAGAAAGAGCAAGTGTTACGTAAACCTGTCTCGCTCGCCGCCGGTACGCCCGCACTGAGTTTGCACCGGCGGCGGCCCGATCGACAGTGCGTGGTGTACCCGGTTCGCACTCATTCTGATGTAACCGCAACGTATTGGAAATAATAAATTGAATCGTAACTGATGTGGCGGATTGTTTCGATATTTTTACTTCTTTCACACTGAAATTAAAGCGACTACTGTAGCTTTCACGTCAATTCCAGACTGAATCGATAAAGAAGAGAAATTATGTTCGTAGTTTGATTAAAACTAGAGATTTACTTTGTTTTTGGATAAAATATTTACATGTGTTAGATAAATAACAGTATCTAAGCAATAATTAGAATAACATAAACGTTAAGTTACGTCACGAGATGTTAGAATTGATAATCGATTGGCAATGAGTTCACAAACATTAAACAGCTGTAGAGCTTCGGGCAGCATCGTCTTTGTTCGGAGCCAGGGACACAACTATAGCGAGTACGTATAGCCTGAGCGCCGTGTTGAGTTCGTTGTCGTGTCGTGATGAATCAGTAGCACATGAGCCTTGCCGGTGAGAGAGCGCGTTGCCGCGAGCTGCACACAACAATCAAATATTAACTAAACCCTTTGTAGTGCGTACGCATTTCGTTTCATAAAACTTGATTTAAATGTGTGTGACAGGCGTGTGCATATTGTGACAGAAGATTGTTTATGATCCCTGGATTTGGATAGCCATATTTAGTATCAGGTAAGAAAATGTTTATTTTGTTTTTTCTCACATATTTCCTTCAATAAGAGAATGTTGAATGGTAAAATGTCGGCAGTTGTGTTATAACACGTCGTACGAATTTTAATTGTTTCATGGTTTGTTGTGTGAATATAACTGAGACCATTTGGTGTTTAAATTCGTCGCTACTCGGGTAAAATTTATGGTAATGTTTTTGTTTTGTTATGTCCAGCTTTTAATTGCAATAAAAGTTTTGCGAAGTAACAGAAAAAAATACTTGTAAATTTTATATTTCAGTGCCATGAAAATAGCCTGCCTTGGGGTAATTAATCAAGTTCTAATGAGCCAAGTTAGTTAGGGATATTTTTATTTATGTTATGTTTCAATTGATGCTTTTAAAATAATTGTGTATTATAAAGAAAAATATTCCATAAACATACATAAACTTTTTTTCTGATTTCTTGACCTACATGATGAACAATTATAATGATCTTTGAATACGAGGAAAATTCTGAACGTAATGTTTATTCTGTCTGTATCAACACGAGGTAGCTGTAACATGAAGGTTGTGTAATTGTGACTTTAAACGTTACCCTAGGTTTGCATTGTCCAGGAGATGATGATAGACGACCTCCGTGGTCGAGTGGCGTACGCACCGGTTTCAAGGTGTCGCTAGCTCTGAGGTCCCGGGTTTGATCCCTGGACGAGTCAGTGTAGAAACAAACTTTTCGACATTGCCTCGGGTCTGGGTGTTTGTGGTACCTTCGTTGTTTCTGAATTCCATAACACAAGTGCTTTAGCTACTTACTTTGGGTTCAGAGCAATGTATGTGATGTTGTCCGCATTTATTATTTATTATGTATAACTTTTAAGAAATGAAACAGACTAGGTGTCTATGAATAAGAGGAGGTCATGTAAAATTGTGTATCTAACCGAAAAAATGTATTTGTGAATAGTAACATACCTGTCATGAGAAAGTCAATCAATCATCCTTTATAATTCCAGCTATAAAAACAGTTTGGCAATTCCACTATAAAATAAGTAATTTTTTATCGTATGAAGTAACTTATTAGTCAGTATTCGACGCGGTTTTTTAGCTAACAAAAAACCTTTAGATTTTTTGCCTTTAGCTCAAACACTTCTGTCTTCTATCAAGCGTAACCAAGAGCTATTTTTTATTCAGACGACGACAGTTTTGTGCATGTTTTATTTGAGTGTATGTCTAGCCGACATCCCGAGTAATTTAATGCTATATTAAACCTGTTAATATTATAGCAATTTAATACATAAAACACTGGAGTTGCACTGCAATTATTTAAAGTAATTTCTTTTTGTAAAAGAAGATCAATCTTTTTGGAAGTGAAGCTCAAGTAGCTAAAGAAGATGTGAAAAAAAGTTGTCAAAATAGACTTCAAAAAATAAGACATACTAGCAGAACATTGCAAACATGTTTTAATCAAAATCTTTAAATCAAGAGACATGTTAAGTATAAGTTAAGTCATGAAATTCTAAATGGATGAAAATGTATGAATATATAAAATGCTAGGCGCGACTTGTGAATGTAGTGCGTCGAGAAAGCGGCTAGACAAAGCCAGTGTCTGGGCCTCTGGGAAATTTTTCAGCCTACAATTTATGCATTACTAACATTTTGTCTTCAACATTTTGTCTTCAACAATGTTTCAGTGTTCTTCATCCATATAGAAAGAAGACTACCGCCTTATGGTTTAAAAAAAATCATGTAGAAGAATTTGTAAAAACCTATTCAAAGTAATACTTAAATCATTTATTCAAACAAAATAATAGACCACGGCCGGGCCGGTGTAACCCGGTCGAAACGTCAAGCCCTAAAGGCATTTATGCATGTACGCGCTAATCCCCGTTTTATAATACTACTATAAACATGCAGCGCGATAGTTTAAAAGTTATTATTAAAATAATAGATGTCCACCAAAATTTTACAAATTCATCGAAAAATAACAGCGTCAAAAAGTCTCCAACAAAGCTGCCCTACTTATTTTTTTGGTAAGGCAGTTAGTAATTAAGTTATGAGCCTACTTTATTTCTCTACCAGTAATTTATATTTTTCGATATTAGTGTAGAACAGAATTATTTTATGAAGGATGTTCATATTGGCAATAGCTAGACGGACCTGTTATTGTACGAAATTTAAGGTTTAAAATGATGGGTAATGAAGCCTGAAACGTTAGTTTTTTTTCATCTTGAGCAAAACTATAAAAAAAAGCATTTTCACTTCAGAATATGAAAGCAGTTACACCTTGACGTAAGATCTGCGAAGTATATATTTACTTAATGACAACAAGATCATTTTTAATATTACGATTAATTATTTATGTAGGTTTAAAATGTGCGGTCGTTTTTAATTAAATATTTATCTCTTAAAGTTATTTTTTGTTAGCATATTTGTTTTTTTTTCCTTTATTTTTTCGTCACACAATCTCAGTAAAAAATGCAAAAGTTAAAATATATTAGTTTTATTTTTTAAGAATATATCCGTCAAGATATTACAAATATGAAATCTTAATTCAATAAAAAAAATAATTTATTCCCATTATTCAAATACCAGCACATTAAATTAAAATCTAAGCTCACTCAACAATCCTGACATACCAACTTATCTAATTAAAAAATGTTTTAAATTCCTGCCTGTATAAAATCGCGGCATTATAAGCAAGAACAAAAGAGTTTAAGGTCATTTGGAAAGCATCCAATCGCCTGCCGTTAATTAATTGCCAGCAAAAAGCATCTCATGAAAAGCTTTGAGGGTTTAGCCACTTATCTTTAATATGACTTGAGAAAAAGTTATTTAAAGTTTTGATTGATTTTTACACATGACTTATAGACATTTCCCTTTTTTTAACTATTTTCCATTCTACCTAGGTTAAAGTGGAAAATAGTAACTAATGACAAAATATTATCTTTTTCATCCTATCATATAATATCTTCCACACAATACCTTAACCTTATAATAAGCCGTTTTTGCCCTCTCCACCTCAATATTTAAATATAATCATTAGTAAACTTTTTTCAAAAGATTTGTCTTTAAACTTCTAAACACTCAATTTATGTTTTTAAACAGGACAATGTTTTCCGCCTAGATTTGTTGAATTCTCTTTTATTTTGTCTTTTGTTGTGCTTGCTTTGCAGACTTGGTTTCTTTATATCGTTAAATAAGTTATTTTTAACATTAGTTTTTGTGAGAGTCTTTGTCGACATGACTGACAATCTAATTTGTGAGTCATGATCACCAAAGTACAAATAAAGTAAAATTAATTTTGGTCTTTTATTTACGGTTCTGTCCCATGTTATATTGTAAAACATGTTCTGTTCAATTAATCTGAGATTTAAACTTAAAATACGGGTCCTGATCACGTAAGTCAATTATTTTTATGTTGCGATAATGAGTACGTATTGGTTAGTTCAGTAGAATATAACACAATATTATATGTTAAAGGATACATCTTTTATATTGTATTCGCAAATGTTGCTGTTTTCATTCAAAATTCAAATTCATGACACAGTTTAGGCTTTCAACAAAATCTCTAGCGGCTCAACTTAAAAAAAAAAAACCTTTGCCTTGTCCAACCCTTTCGGCATACCAGACGTGACTCTCATACAACACGATTACGGGTAAGTACACTTAGTGTTATCATTGTAATACTCAAGCTCAAGGGATGAAGGATAAGTACACGCCCTTTGCTGCCCTTGACCTCAAAAAGTGATCTTAGATAAAGGACGTTTTCCAATAATGTTGTGTAGGAGCTTCAGATTTTGATATTACCTAAAATTTACGGCCCAGACTGTGTAGTGGCGCAAGGTACGCGTCTGTGTTTTCTGCGTAAAATATAATAAGAAAAATACCTTAAAAATACTACTCTGTGTAAAAAGTATCGCGCGCTAAATCAGTACAGTGCTACCAACATGCAGTAAAAAAAATAGAACGACCTCTTTTACGCGGGTCTTTTTATTGACATATTCCCGATACTTTTTACACAGAGTAGTATATAATATAGTTACAATACTTTAACGTTACCTTGAAAACAATTCAAGGTAACTAAAAAACAAGTCTTACAAAGAAATACACGGATCGCCAAATACATGACATGTATCTCCAAATATTTTTTGGAAATTATCCATTTTGTTCACTTTTTTTTTAAAGTGGCTTGGAAACCAACTGCAAGTAGGTAGTCATTGCGAAAGTAATAAATTAAAACAACTTTAAATTGTAAGCAATAGTGAAAACTAATTATTAGTTTGTTAGGAAATTATTCTGATTACGCGGTACTTATTGAAAAAGTCTCATTTGCCAAACACAGTTCTTCAGTTACCATCAACGCCCTTGAAACAAGTATACCAGTTTCAGAACTACAAGCAACAACCATAGAAACTACACATTTAACTGAAACAGCCTTACCTCGTTCGATAAGATATTTTATCGTAGATCGGAAACACGTTACTGCAGAATGTAATTGTTGAACATAAACAGTTACGCATGCGCATTTCACTGGCGTAGTATTACGTCAGTAATCTTAAAATACATGCCTGTAAAATCAGGAAGGTAGATCTGAACTTACCATCTTCTTCATTCATTCATCTTCCATATATATGTTTATCATAAATGTAGCTGGAAAGTAAACCAACGAATTTTTACTGCGACTAGTGATATAAAACAGATGAACTGATGTACGATAATGTAAAACTTTTTTTGGTTCGATGGAATGTTAAAGTACCGGAGAAAATTCCATTTGAGAAGGGAAGCTAACCACTACTACACAACTAATCCAGCACCAGGCAGACAAAAGTAGGAACAAAAGCAATGATGATGCTGAAGATAGGCAAGGCAAAAGATCTTCGATTTTGGAGCAATAGATGACCAACGGCTGGAACTGAAGAGATTTCCTTTTCAATTCTTAGGAGACCTTTATAAGAACTCGTGTTACCATGGAAAAGTATCACATCACAAATGCAACAATAGAATGAGGCAATAAAATTGTTTTATTTGGATGAAACTAGTTTTCAGTTTCAATAAATAAGTATGAACACATAACGTATCAGTAACGCTTGCGTCTTTAAACGATGATTCAGAATCGAAAGTGAGACAAATAGAATGTCAAGCCTCCCGCAATGTTAGCTTAAGACTTAAAACTACATTTTCTACTTTCCGTCTTTATGTTAAAGTCTAATTTACAATAACGTTAGAACTTAGTATTTCTAAATGCAGTGATCTCGTGTCTTTGAGTTCGCTAAGTCAACAAAGAGATTTATTGTTGGTGTGTAGTAAAACGCAATAAAACATAGCGTTGAGCAAAGAGGCTTTGCCTTTCAGGATAGTGATTCAGGTTTATTTTTCTTTCTTTTTTTTTTTTATCACCCGTGCTATATGAATCTAAGTAGATATTAATGGATTCATGATTTTTTTTAAGTTGAATTACTTAAAGATTAAAAAAGCGCAAATTTTCAAATAACTTAAAACTGATAACGTACCCAATAGAAATAGACAGTAGATAAAAATTGTCTGACGACAACTCCATTGGCCAAGTGCAGCTATTATAACCAGAAAGAACGCAAGACATTTAGTGCATGCTTATTTTAGGAGTGAATGAGATTATTTATAATTGTCGGGTATCGTCGGGTGTCCAAGCAAGACTAGCAAAACTTGTGACGAAGAAAACAAGCAGTGTAGTACAATGCACCTAAACCACCTTGAGAAGTTGGCAACGTTCCATAATTACACACAATATCTCATGTCTGAAGATGAAAATAATAGTATTATGGTTACATAACAAGGGCCGGTATTACCGAAAAGGAATTAAGCCCTTAAACTGGGTAAAGGGAGCCGTCAAAATGCGTTATACAACGTGGTAGTTTTGGATAGCGCATCGAGGGTAGAAACTGACTTTGAGCAAGATAAGTAGGGTACTGAAAGTTTGTTAGTGAAGCAATCAATCACTGCTCGGAGTGCTCGGCAGCTTTCGATTCAGAAACTCACGCCAAACTAGATGGATCATCACGATTTAAGGGGCTAATGGTTTAATGGCTACTACAATTAATCGATCCACGATATTACGCTAAGCTTACTCAAGCAATTTTTTGGGTTGATCCGCTCGACCTTGCTCCCGATTAGGATAAGAATACATAATGTGAGTCTAGTACAAAACGTTGGAGATCCACAAACCGGTCTTAAGTTTATTATCCTTTTAGTGTCTTTACGTTACATTGCCGACGATGGACATAAGAAAAGTTATTGAAGAGTTAAACATTCGACTTATGTACTGTACACATCGGCGGATATTTACCAAAAAAATAAAGGTCCAAATGTTTTTTTGTTTCTGTGTGAGCAAAAATGTCGCACCTACTTATAATTCAGACATCGTTCCATAAGACCAGAAATTACCATTTTCTACCTAATCTTTCATCTTGTATTACATGTCTTCCGTTCAGAAACAGTATTAGACATCTTTTTTATAATCTTTATTATTCATATCACTATCTCCACGGTCTTCAGTATTGGGAACAATTGCTACTGTATCTACATACATTAGTAGTATCTATGATGACGCATTATCAGCAAGTACATACCGAGTTTGATTTCCTGCTTCTATCAGCATGTCCACATAGCAAACGGCACAATACGCGATCGGTTGTCCTTTTGAGTCAAAGTGCAATAATGACGTCATATAAACATGTGTTAATAATGTTTGAGGAAAATATTAATAGCTTACTTCTTAGGAATAGAAGTCAAAGAACTCCAAAATTATAGATAGTCTGAAGTTACTCGTAGGAGTTGGTCTACAAAATGTTTAATGAGAATAACTCTATTACGATTCTCTTAATAAAATTCAAATAGACTATGAATATTTTACAGTTTAAATTATAAACAACGTCGAACTGATAATGGAACTCTGACACGAATTTGCTTTTACGAAACCACAATTTATCATTGCAAAATAAACCAATGTGTATTATGTGTCATATTGTTTTGCTTCATACAATTGAGTCAAGCATTTAAATCAAGCGGTATGAAGTCCCAAATCAGAGTAATTTAGACCCGTATTTTAAAGTGGTATTGATCGTCACGCGGCCTGTCGGGTGATACTTGACTAGCACAATTATTTGGTCTGTTTAAGATAGTAGAGCTGATAATAATGTGAGTATCGAGTGAAAAATCCGGGACAACGCAAGGCGAGAGTAAAATGTTACTTAGAACTTGAAAATAAAGAGGAATATAGATACTTGCATATACTGGTTTATGGTGTATTCGAATCCCAGGAAAAATTGGGACCATAGAGAAAACTCTATAATCCAGCCTGTTTAGTTACAATACTGAAAATGTACCATCATCAATTGTTTTAAGATTATACATTATTTATTAGACGAACATGACTTATTTAATAAAAACATGAAAGAGAACGTAGACAGATAATATGGTTACAAAGAAAGTCATATTAGCCGAAAATAAAGCCCCACAAAATCTTACTAAAAAGAACGTAAAAGCAGTAAACAGCCAAGCAGAGTAAATGAAAAATGTAATCTTATTCGAGATATGAGTTGCGCCAATATTATGTTGGAGGTAAAGTGACATCTTGTTGCTATTTCTTTGATAAATGTACGTAACATTATGTGACCATAAATATTCCCAACAATTAACTTTCGGTTCAGGATTCTGACTTCTTGACTACGCAAGTAATGGACAAATATTTTTGATTGGAAGCAGAGCCGAAATTTCAACAAATTAATGAAGTAATTTTATCGCAACTGGAATTTCAAACGGTATTTCTTATCGATAATCAGTTGCGTGTACCTTAAGGCAATCTGTAATCCAATATAGTCCAGCTATTTGAACTTATACGAAGGTCAGAATGCTTTATAAGAGAATTTTGCGTGTGTCGCGTGTTTCGTTACAGTCAAAAGCGACGTATATATCGATCGCCGGCATTGTTACACTGAGCTTGTACTAGTGTTTCTATTACGGGTAAAGAGAGTTACGTAAACTAGCCAACTGGAGCTGATCTAATATTCGAATGAAATGAAAATGTCTACTAGAAATTGGAGTACGCTGTACCGGTGTACAGCATATTCAAACTAGGTTTTCTTTTGGATGCGGAATACTTACAACCTTTTATAAATAATCGTGTTTCCAATAAAAAAATAATCACATGTAAGAAATAGTGTCAAGAAATAAATCTTTAAAGACTATTCCATATTTTCGCATAAACTAAAAATATTTATATTCTCAGAAAACTTATACTGAAGTTATACTTAAATACTAACAGAGTTCTAATGAGTCTCTATTTTAAGGCTTGTCCCTTTGAGCTCGGTAGTTACGTAAAACATGATGATACTAATAAATCATATCTTCATTATTAGGCTATAAACCTGTAACCATGGCAACTTGAGTGAAACATCGCATGAACGTGAGCTAGTTCTACATTCCGTGTCCTAAACAATTCTGAAATAATCTGCGAACCTGGATCGTTACCCTCCATGTATAAGATAGTAACTTTGAAGATGTTCAGTTGTAAACACGAAGTTTCACAATTGTCGTTTGTACCTTAATTATATTCGAAGAATGTAGAAAGTTATAATAAATTCAAGATTTGAAAACTTGATGAACGAAGTGCAGGAAAGCCAACGAAAACATTATAGTTAAAAAGGATTGAAAAATATGAGTTTATAGAAGCCTAATCAGAAAAATATGTGATCAGACCAAATGGTATGGAACACAAAAGTAACGGAATAAAAAGAAATGTATGTAGGCATAGGCACAATTACTAAACAGCAGGAGTTTTAATAAACATTGTGCGTCATTCCAAGATGACATCGAATCCATTATTGCGATCGGTTACTGATACACTAGCTACTTCGAAATATATGGATTTAGATTACTGTAGTATTTTGCGGTATGCTTTCAAATTTTAGGCCATAAGCTAAACAAGATTAAAACACAAATGCTCATTAAAATTCCAGTTTTCATGTTGAGCCAGCAAATTGGTAATGTTATTCCCTCATTTCCATTTATTGCTTTCAATTTCATCTTGTTTTAGAATTAGGGATTAACGTTTAAGTATGGAATTTGGTTTCAGCTTAAAATAAATCGATTCGTTGTATGGTCGTTGAAACTGTTTTAACTATGTCTTGATCGTCTTTTTAATTCGTTTCTTTTTAGAACATGTGCGGCATTTCCGAAAAGTTCCGTGAGTTCTATTACCCTTGTTTAGATTTAACCGGAATAGACCTAGAATACACCAATTATTTGGTCGATAGTCTGAAGTTAGAAACTAATATGAGTATAATTATAGAAAGTTGGCCTGATATAGCATCGTTGTATTTCCATACTAGAAATGTAACTATGTATTCAGCTATATCAGACCTCACGTCATTTTCAATTTTGAAACGGGGCTTTATGAAAAATGTTATTTATTCTTTACTTACGAACGAAATACACAATTCTAAAACCTTAAGCTATGCTTCAAACAGTATGTTGTAAAATATAAGATTTTACAACATACGGTCAAGCATAAGGTCCAAGGTTTTATTGAAATACAGCCAAGTTGCTTTCACGTCTTGGTATTTCAAAAGGAATGATGGCATTTTATTAGCGTTGAACATAAGAATTCTTTATTTCTTGCCAGGAATATTTTTCTCTCAGTATTTTAATACCTTGAGCGTTGTTTTTGAATGATGTCTTTTATCCAAAAGAGATAGAAAAGCAGGCCTCTTCAAATAATTTAATGTTAAGGCACAATTTTAAGTTGTCAAGTTATTTGGTATCGTTTGTCATTTACATAGACGTAGGCATATCAGGTTACGGAAATAATTTGCCATAAGCTAGTAAACTATTTTCCACATTTTCTTTGTCTGTATTGTTGTCTAGAGGATCTAAAAGATAAAGTGATCCAAACTAATCTTGTAGGTTCTAATCATGACGAACTTTCTTCACAGCTGCTGCACACGTGTTGTATCGTAAACACATATCTTTGTAATCTGTTTGTAGGTATTGTCAAGTTCAGTAACACTATCCTTATCTTTATATTCAATGTTGCTAATAAACGTTCCATCTATTTTATCTATGAAGTTCAAGAAATCTAGTTAATTAATTTTATTTCTGATAATAGGAATGATGTTCTGACCTGTATAATTAGATGCAGTGTGTGAACCGGTCTTAATCTTGGTGCATGACGCATGTGACATTTCTGGTATGTTAAATACAGTAGTATAATTCACTGTGACGTATTGGATATATCTTTTGCACAACCGATACCCGGCAATTATCTTTATTATCGGCACCTGTGTACTTCCAATTTTGATAAAACAGATTTATTATTTGACATATTTTTTATCACAGGTCGGTTTCAATTTTGTTTACTGTACTTGCCTGTCTTTAAAAAAAATGTTTTAAATGATGTCTTAAGCTATTACTAAGGAGTTCAATTGTTATTATTATGTAAAACTAAAAAACTTACCAACAAGAGTATTTTAGACTTAAATATATTTAGATGAAAGTAGTGATTAAGAGGCAAGCGGGAGCTAGACAAAACAAACACTGAATGGTCTATATTTGCTTTAGACCGAGAATAGAAAATATTGGAGGCAACTGAGAATACCCCACAACGTTAGATACAGTGCAGCAGGTATTTATAAACCCATTCACTGTTTGAAAAATATCGAAATATATCACCATTAACGACAAACAATCCATGTATTTAAATGGTCACAATAATGTATTAGACCTTGACGAAGGTGGAAACTTCCTGATTAATGTTGAAACTATCGTTTCCTTTTAAACAAAGAAATACTGGTTTCTTTACTATAGTAAATGCAATATTAAGGGAAATAAAAATATGTGTGAGCTAGCTGATGAATTATGAATTATAAATAGTGATAGCTAGATGAATATGCTAGTATTAAATTAAAGTTATTGTCGAAGTAATAGTTGACAATATTTGGATATTAAATTGGTTGGTATCGTAGTTTCCTATTTAAATATTAAACAGGTTAAACGTTAGCACCTATATTATAAAATAATTTGATTGATTCTTCTTGTAAAAATAGAAAAAAATCGATGTTTACCGACGATGTTTATCAGAGTTTTAATGATGTTTAAAATAAATGTAAATTGGCTGGGCTGGTGTGTTGTATAACAGTACATTTCAAATATCTTCAAAAAAAAACTATCCAAAACAAGAACCCATTTAATAAATTAGAAATATAGAACAGTGATAAAACACATAAAATATTGGCATAACTGGTCAAGGTTGGCCATAATGATATAAACTGATAGTGCTTACACTTTTATAGGGCGAAAGGTGAAATTCAGAAAATATATCAAGCTATTTCTTCTACATAGTATTACATGCTGATAAGCAAAGAGATTATGGTAAAAACATAAAAATTAAATTCGACACGTCAAAAGTAACGCAATTTATTTTTAATGAAGTGACTAGAATTAGAAAGAATTAGGTAATCCCTGCTAAGCTCAGTGTTATAGATAACAAAGGTATTCCTTAAACCAATATAGCGTACACTTTAGTGGAAGAAGTTAAACCGATAAAACGTGATGAAAATGACAATGTTTCTTTAGTAACATATCCAAATTTGATGCCTACGCTTTATAGTATAACCTTTATAAAAAGTCAAAGGCATATTCCTAAACTTTTAGCTTAGGTTTCTTAGGTAATTTTCCCTAAAATAATCTCAAGCGAAATTTTGAAAGGAGATCTAAATTGCATTAACTACTGAGATCGTGTTTCAGCCCTAATGACTTAAGACTAAGTTCTAATTACTTACCTAACTCCTTCAACTAAAGAAAATACGTGACATTCTACTACTAGCTGGGGTACTAGAAATACTGTTACTAACCTACCCTTTTAATTTACACCCGTCTGCAAAATTAACATCTTAAAACATTATAAACTTAAAATTATTGAAAAATGAGTTCAAGAGACTATAATCAATTTTAAGCTTCATACAACAGCTGTTTTAACTTGAAATACTTTAACTTGGAAAGTGTCATTTTATAGCTAAAAGTGCTCGTTCCGATCGTTCGAAATTCGAGGTCTCAGATGTTCTGAAAACATTTCCGAAGATAAATGATCCATTTTTCCGCTAAGGGTCCTTTCACACAGACCGGCTCGGAGAGGAGAGCAGATTCTTATCACATTGAAAACAGAGTTTTTAGTATTTGTAGTAAGGTTTATTTTTGCGTGTGCACTGCTTTTGACATTAAGAATGCTTGAACGCGCTTGGTGTGAAATAATAAGAGGAGCCGTTCGGCTCCGATTGCATGCTCTTTCGCAGCCGATCGGCTCCGATTGCGTTCTCTTCGCATGCGCATCCGCTTCCAGCCGGTCTGTGTGAAATAGTTGGCGGCTCCGCTCCGACCAACTCCAAGCGTATACGATCCGGTCTGTGTGAAAAGAAAAATGCGCGCCGATGCTCTCCGAGCCGGTCTGTGTGAAAAGACCCTTAGCGGAAAAATGGATCATTTAGCTTCGGAAATGTTTTCAGAACATCTGAAAACATTAAATAGTGCGCTTAACGTGTTGTCAGATTGGTTTTCAGCTAATAATTTGCTACTAAACTAAAAACAAAATGTTTAAAATTTTCACTTCCGAACGTTCGATCGCATTTGGATCTAAATCTAATGCTTGATGGTAAAAAACTAGAGTTAATTAACGAAACGGTATTTCTTGGTGTTACTTTAGATTCTAAGTTACAGTGGGGTGCTCACATCAAAGCACTGTCGAAAAGGCTAAGTTCAGCTGCATTTGCGGTACGGAAAATTAGACAGCTCACGGATATTCCTACGGCAAAATTAGTTTACTACGCGTATTTTCACAGCATTATGTCATACGGCATTCTGCTATGGGGCTCTGCAGCCGATGTAGATTCTATATTCATCTTGCAAAAACGAGCAATTCGCGCCATTTACTGTATGGGCCCCCGTGAATCACTTAGAGATAAATTTAAAGAAATCGGTATTCTCACGTTGCCATCGCTTTATATTATGGAAAATATAATGTACGTTCGTAAACATTTAGATAGTTTTAGTGTCAACAGTGATTATCACAATATTAACACCAGAAGTAAAAATAAACTAGTAGTCCCAAGGTTTAGACTAACTAAAACAAATACTAAATCCTTCCTAGGGAATTCTATTCGCTTTTATAACAAATTACCAGATAGTTTAATTCATTTAACTAACAAAAAGTTTAAAACATGCGTGAAATCCAAACTAATAGGAAAGGCCTATTATAAAATTAGTGACTACGTAGAGGATAAAAGTGCGTGGATCTAGGACCTTCTGCACATGTGGCCTCCCTGGCGATCCGTCAGTTCATTTGCCTCATCTTGTTGTTGTATCTTACTCGACTAGCTTCCCCACGGTCTCTATTCGCAGAAACCTTTTGACATGCCTTGACATTCCTGTTAGGGTTTAGGTAGGACTACATATATATTGTATGTAAAGCTATTTACCTATTTAACTAGATATTTTTTCATATTTACTTAATTTAGTCTTTAGTTTTATTATTATTATTTTCGCATACGCGACCTTTGTAAATGTGACGGCAATGTAAATTTAGTTGCGTGTACTACTTCATTTTTCTTCCATTTTGGATGACATCGTTTACCTTAATCTAAGCATTTTGCTATTTACGTTGTTGTCGCATATTTGTATATCGACGTCCCCGGGGAATAAACCGGTAATCGCAAAAATCAAATTTTACAGGAAAAATGATTTAGTGTTTTTTGAGTGTATCTCTTTAACAAAGGAGAATAATGAAAACATTGTTATATGACGGGAAAGCTAATTTTTACCCAAACAGTTTAAAGTATTAAGTGTAACTATTAGATATACACAGAATTAGTTATTCACCAAAATACATATTACCGAAAATGGTTTCAAACAATTTTTAGGGTACTGATATCTTACGATCCTGACTTATCAATATTATTCCAGTAATGTTTACTTACCGAATTATTATTGTAACTTTCTTAAAAACTTTGGCATAATAGTGCTTTACTGGATTATTCAACGTGTTTTTTCATTACAGAGAGATATTGTAATCTTCAGTTACCGACTTATTATGGTAAAATTACAAATAACCATAAGAAGGTAAAGTAATGTAACCCGTATTTTATAGGAAATTTTTGGTAGTCATATTTTCGTAATCATTAAAAGCTGAGTATGTAAAATAATTTTGCTATCGGTATCTTCGAGAGAATGATTAAAGAAAACTCATAAAATGTATTAAAATTATAATATTTATTAGGAACAAAGTACTCATAGAAATCACAATTACAATCAGTCAAAATATAAAAAGTAGCCAAGTAAAAACATTAATAACTAATCAGTATTATCATCATTGGTCTCACTATTATCGCCGTGATCATTACAATTTTCTACAAAAATCAAAGACTCATAAAATTTGTGGTAATACCGTGGAATCGCACCACTATTGCACAAAGAATTTAAATGAAAAATGCCTTTCTTATAGGAAGAGGTTGATGATAAGGACGTTCCAATACAGTATCTTCTATCAAAGCATCTGGCTTAGGTTTTCGCCAACGTCGTTTGGTTTGGAATTAATTTGAAATATTTAATTCAGAATATGCCTCATCAAAATCATATTTAAAGACGTGAGTCTTTACAGACTTGGACAGGAAAATGGTTAAGTCTTGGTAGTCTCACCAAGAATCGGATGGTTTTTTGCTTGCACTAAGCACAGCATAGCGGGCACAAACTTCTTTCATTAAAATATAGTGTACTTATGTTTATTAAAATAAATAGATGACTGAATATGGGTTAAGTGAAGTTGAGTGAAGATTGCGTCAATATTATCATTACTGATAACTTTAAAAACCTGGCAATGGGCTGTACGCAGCCAAATCTTTACTTAGCATTTTTGGATAAATTGAGATTTTCTCAGCCTAATATTTACTAAAGATTTTAGAAATAGAATACTTAATTAAATAATTTATATACCTATGCAGCGCAACAACTGAAACAAGTTAAGAAAGAAAACACCATATATCACATTTTTTAATTAAGAACGATTAAATTCACACATAGTTAAATTGTTTTTTTGTCTTCAGTCACTAGTAGAAGATGGATTAGAAAGTAGCTACTGTTTCAGTAGGCGGTATTGATACTTATGTTTTTTTCAGGGCATATAGTATACGCCATGCTTCTGCACCTATGGTTAAGACAAAAAGATTTTGTACTACTAGATGTAATTACACAGACTGCTAGATAAATATATTAAATAACATTAGCAAGATTTGTAATTTTCTATTAGAGTTTGGCCAGGTTTTGTTGCGCTTAATGCAGAATAATTTAAACTTAATACTATTGTTCTCAGGATTGCTATGAGGTGTCTTAAGACATTGATTGTTATTCTAAAAATAATACTGGTTATTTTGTAACATTGTGTGACTACGATTGTTGATCAGGATAATTCAAAACAGAACAACTCAAGTTTAGTTTTTTTAAATGATTGCATCTAACTAGAAAGAGTTGACTGCACAAGTGCATAGTATGCATTTATGTATAGGGCATGCCTACTTATTTATTCTAAGTTTTATCTCAACATTACCATCTCTTGAACATCTGCATGGTAAATAACATATATCGAGAACGAGGCATGGAGTGTATAATAGATGATCAAACGAACTTACCTGATGTTCGATCTTTATTATACGAAGTGCCTCGTTCTCGATATATGTTATTTACCATGCAGCTTTCGCTTGGCAACTAAACTCTTTCAGATCCAAAACTAAACGAAGTTCGTTTGATCATCTATTAGTGTGCGTAATGTGCGTTACATGTGCATTACAATGACGACCTCCGTGGTCGAGTGGCGTACGCACCGGTTTCAAGGTGTCGCTAGCTCTGAGGTCCCGGGTTCGATCCCCGGACGGGTCAATATAGAAACCAACTTATCTACATTTTCCCGGGTCTGGGTGTTTGTGGTACCTTCGTTGTTTCTGAATTACATAACACAAGTGCTTCAGCTACTTACTTTGGGTTCAGAGCAATGTATGTGATGTTGTCCGCATTTATTATTACTTATTTAAATGTAGAAACGCGTCCTTGACTCGCCGAGCGCGAGCAAGTTCCCGCCAATACGTATAGAAAAGGTATGACTTTTTACCGGGATGATAACTGTAACAGTGCATTACCGAAAATGGCTACCACAATATTAACGATAATAAACCTGTAATCGCATTAACCAGATTTTTTTTCTGATATATTTAACAGTATTATTACTTTACCGAAATGTAGCCACACAACTTAATTTGTAATAATGTATTACGTTATTTTTCTAGTAAATAAAAAATGAAAAATTTCCAAAGAATAAAAGTGTTATAAGGAAAATCATTAGAAATTACCGAAGAAAAAAAATAAAAAAAATTGTATAGGTGAATCCCGACCTATAGATGCCGAAAATGATATAACAGTAAAAAGTCAGTAACAGTATAATACAGGTTTATTCCTTGGGGGCGTCGATATTTATTAAAATAATTGTATTTTTAACATTGATGTTAACCTTTTTTTCAAAAGAGTAACCAATGGAGTTTCTTGCCGGTTCTTCTCCATTGGAATGACATTTTGGAACCTGCAACTAGAGTCAGTAATTTAACGTTTTAAAAGAGCTTAAAAAGGCCTACTTGAAATAAAAATATTTTGATTTTGATTTTTGATTTTGGACCCTAAAACTCTTAAGAGGTAAATTCAATATACTTACCCACTTATGTTACTAAACTTGTCTCATCATTATGAAATGCTAAAATAATTTGCTTCTTAAAATATTCCTACTTTGAAGTCTGTTAAGTATGCCGAAGCTATTTTCAGTAATAGCAGGTTTAGCAGCAAGATTGCAATCGTTGTGCAAGTGATAAATTGCTAGCACCGAGCAATGGAGAGGATAACAGAGTTTTAGTAGGTCATTAAGTCGATAACTTGTGCTGGAAAATAAGGTGAACGAAAATACTTTAAAACAACCTTTTTTGTTGAAAATTTTCCATAAATCGAAAATTTCCAGACGTCAGCAAAATCGTTTGTACGGATACATTTAAATATGTTATCAAAACATTTCAAATAGTTACTAAGCGGGCTTTGATAAAATAAATATGATTATGGAATTAAATGATCGTCATAATTAGTGCTCAAGTTTCAAATGTGTTGGACGTGGTAATTGTGCGATGTTGAATTTAGGCGCGACGTGGGTTCAGGTATGTAGGTCATTTTATTTTTATTTCTAGTATGTTTGTTTGATTAGATCTGTAGAAAATAAGTGTTTTTCGTCAAACGTTATTTCGACAGTTTTAACAGATAATTAAGATAGTTTTAGTTGGATTTAAATTTTTAAATGTGTTTGTCAAAATTTATGAGCACCGTGCTTTTATTGCGGCTTCATAAGTTTTCTTAAAAATATGGTTTGAATATAATTACATAGCCAAGAAGTGAGTTCATTTATAAAAATAATAAATAATTACTAACTTATTATGTACTTCTTTTTGTTAGACTTCTTCATGAATCTATACATATAAAATATGTGCTGTGGCCTTCCTTATATAGGGTCATTAAAGGTGTTTTATTGCTGAGTTTTATGTCTTTTCTAACGGGAGTAACCACCATTTAATGTCTTTAAAAGCAAATGGAACTTAGTCATTCAACTAAGGATCGAAATTTATTAGGTCAGATTGTCTTTTATGATATTTAAGGCTACTAATTTCTAATTCATAAGAGTTTTTTTAATATTCTTGAATTGAATTTAATAACTTTAAAATTACTCTTTAATTAAAAAAGACTTTTCTTTTGAATTTTTTTATTTAAAAGTATAGCTGTAAAAATAATAAAGTCTTGTAGTACCACAGTTTGTTATTTTCCCGCGCCAATAGACTGAATATGGGTTAATAAACGCTTCCAGAGGGGCACGCGTATAAAAAAACTATAGTTGCATGAGTTAGTAGTGAGTAGCATCAATGCACTAGTCATATAATAATAATAATATTCCGGGACAACTCACACACGGTTATCTGATCCCAAGCTAAGCAGAGCTTGTGTTATGGTAACCAGACAACTGATAAACATACTTATATATTTCTAAATACATACATATTATAGATAAATTTCACCCAGACACAGAACGAATGATCGTGCTCATCACACAAACATTTGTCCTGGATGGGAATCGAACCCACGACCTCCGGTATAGCAGTCAGGGTCACTAACCACTAGACCAACAGGCCGTCATATGAAAGGCATAGGTGGATAAATTATCATAGACTCCGTATATCACAGAAGTAACAGTATCAAAATGATCTCAAAACATGAATTTTATTTGATACGGATTTGTATTTTGCGAGATAATGGTGTATTAAAGTGGGTTTTAGAAGATGCTGTGTGGTATACAAGACATATTTATGGAATATTTTTTAGAAATGATATTTTTTTTGTCAATTAATCAAAACAAGCTAGATTAACAAGATAAGCTTGTTATCATGCTCGCATTACATATTCAGATACAAGTTTTTTTATAATACATATTTTTCCATAAATGACTTTGTTTCTTAGTTCATACAGTCGAAACAAACTAACAAAATATCTATTTCTCAGAATCTATTTTCCTTGGACTTTCTTTTTCTTCCTTAAACCTACATTATTCCGGCCACAAAAGTTGAGAACTTAATTTATTGTTTGAACTTTGTTTGAGATTCTATACAAAACTTTTCTTATTATATTATTCAGTCATAAACGAGAATTCAATTCTTTTGTTAGAAGTCCAATACTGATTCAAATATTTCAGTGACAGACACTAACATTGAAAAACTGAGGCTGCGTTTTCTGAACTATTTTATTTTTGAAATAATCTTTATTTTTTTTCTGATTTGTTCTTGAACTTTGTGATAACATTACATGGTTGTAAGGGTGTCAAGACGTCAACGAATAACAATGTTATCTAAAATATCATGCACATAATATATTATTATATGTTTATCAAATACACGGCTCAAATCAATCTATTCGCCAAGATATTGGTGATTTAGCACTTATTGTTGTTAAAACACCGTGTCGGCACTAAATTAAATACATTTACGGGTTATTGTGTTTCATCGATTGATTGGAACGGAGCAGTGTTGTTATGGATATCCATATCCGTAACCGAAACTATCGGATATCCGAAATAAAAAAATATCCGTAACCGTAACCGAATCCGAAATAAAAGTTTTGGATAGTTTCGGATAGGGCGGAGTCTAACTAAATACTACACTTGTACGAATTAACTGTGCACTCCGCTGGAATGCGACACCTCTCCCGCTAGCTATGTAATGACGCCACAGCGCGAGGTCCACAGCTATTCGTACTTACAGCAATTCCTTAAAAAATTAATATCCGTAACCGAAACTATCGGATAATCCGAAATAATTTAATATCCATAACCGTAACCGAAACCGATATTATATTTTACCAATATCCATATCCATATCCGGATCCGAAATTATATATCCATAACATCCCTGGAACGGAGCACCGAGCAATAAAGGATACTGTTCGTGTTAAACGGTTTTAATGAAATAAGCTAATGCCTCTCGAATTTGAACCTAAGTAATCAAGTCTATTAGATACACTAATGATAAAAGTTGGACAGAGAAAGTTTAACTCGTGTAGCTTCAACTGGCATAATTTGAAAACTAAATTAGTTAGGCGTCTATTATTAAAATTATACTCCGACACTAGAGTGGGTAATATAAGAATAAACAGATGCTGTATAAATCTTTTCATGCAAAAAGGTTAAATAGCGATAAATGATTTTTGCAAAAAATATTTTAATAAAAAGAACTATGAGGAAAGTCTTATAAAGTGATTTAGTTTATATACTCGACCCAAGAGAATTTGGAGAAGTAAGTTCAAAGAGATGTCTGAAAAACTATAAAGTTTCACCGGATACTTTAACCAAAATACCTAACTTTTTTATCAGATCGACCTTAAAAAAATAAATTTACTAGTATTTTTATCAATGAGAAAATGGGGATTGACCAACAACAACTCAGGGTGACGACTAAATGTCTTCTCCTTTCTTTGAAATCTGTCGCAATTGTTTTTGGATTATCATTTTATAACCAAAACCATGGACTTAATCAATTGTCTTTTTCTTCTTTATTCTGTATTCGGTGAACAACCTGAAACTTTCCGGAGACTTAACGTAACTAAGTTGTCGTTCACGAACTGTATAGACACGGAAATTATATTAACTAGCTTAAGACGGAACCAATTTCGGTTTGTAATAAACATCCGAGTTCATTGTCTTCTGTCCCAAATTGTTTTTTAAGCGAATTAACCCCAGAGCCATCGACAAATTGGATAGTTTGGCCATTTCGTTTAATTTTATAGGTAGTATATTTAAGGCTTAGGTTCTTCCGCGACTTACCAACGGGTCATCGAACTACCCTTAGAACGATTGGACCGATTAGTGATTAAGAGAATCATGATATGGCCCTATATCGCTATATGATATACTATGATCATTAAGTATTAAAACTAAAAACATTTGAATATTTCGACACTACAACAATATTTTTATTGCTGAGCCTCTAGAGAGTAGAATGGCAACTGAAGCATGCTTCGATCGATCTACCGGATCCTATGATTGGTTGCCGACGTTTACGTATATATCCTAAAGGTTAGTTCTATATTTCACCTTCCAATTATTCAGTTTTTCGTTAGAACTGAATAAAAATACCGATATTTGAGAATCCGAATACAAAACGGACATATTTTACTAAGGAACCTGAGCCACTAAATAAACTTAAAAGGAATATAAATTTTAGGATCAATAGGAACGCTGATCGAGATACACGGGGTAGCTTTGACCTCAGAGCTTTAGTTTTGTTCAGGGTCGCTTTAATGTACGACCTTTTTGACTCTTGTTTGTCAGCAAAAATGTATTGATCCCCGATTTCCGATCTAATTTATGTGGTACAAAACCCTCGTTTACAATAAAATGGTTGTATTGGATTTGATTAAGTTTATTGTTATTTGGTTCGCAAAAATAAAATGTACTTAAATGTAACCTACTTCTTGAAATGATGATGATATTTTCATCGGTTGAGTGATATTACAGTAGATATGCCAAAGTACGGGTTAACCAACCAAGATCCCGAAAATGGGGGTAAAGTGAAAGAAGCAGGAAGCGAGACCGTCAATAAATTGGATAAACGATACGAACCAGAATAAGAATTTTCTTTTCCTCGATCTCTCAACGAAATTTATAAAGATACACAACACTGTAACTTGAACTAGTTTGTTTGTCTTTGGTATAAAGAATGTCTAAACATGGCGTTCCATGGATTTATTCAGAAATTCTGTGTTTACTAACTTCAGTGAAACCTGTTAAGTTTCTCAACAATGTTAGAGGACGAAGCTTATTGTCTACCTATTGTTCATTTTAAGTTAACTGCAAATTGTTTTAGTTGAAATCCTACATTTGAGTCTACAACTGTTTATTGGCGAGTTAGCGCTGTTCAGTTATTCAGTTAGGAGCAATGACACCCGGAGGTCATGTATGATGAGTTATTTTATAGTTTATTTGTTTGGTGTACATTGAGTATTATGATTATCTTTATCACTTGCAATAGTATCACAAGCGGCAATCTATATAGCCAACATTTACTGACCATAATTTTCTATCGAATATTTGTATCGGTATCTTCCAGTAGCTAGGTAGGTAATACCAAAAAGGCTATACTGTTACTAAGCCGAATTCCGTAAGCCTGGTAACTTAATCTAACGGAGAGGTTAAGACCAGGTTGCAAATCCATTGCTACTTTTCATCCTTTTGTTACATGCACATTGGGTTTATGACGTCAATAGAATTTGAATTATGCTTATTACTGACCAACTTATCCTATCTACCAAGGACATAGGCAGAGGATTATTTTGATTAACTTATTCAGATTAATTTTCGCTACGTGTGCTGTTATCGTTGTAGGCTCAAATCGCAAAAACAAATTACATACAATAACATGAGATATGAGATTGTATGCAAAAATGTTACCTAAACATAATAATCCTGTGATTAGGTTATTTGCACTTCTATCCACAAACGAAATAGGAAATCTAATATGGGCGCAGTGTTCAACATAACCCAATTCTTTATGAAACACGCTTCTGTGTAATAAGTAATCCCGTTTTGGCTCAGTTCTCCGCACACAGGATCAAACATGGGTAATGTAAGTCTGCAATATTCCACAATGTGGTTTGGCTTTCAAAATTCTATGAAAATTACTTTGTATGTAACTTTATTTAGCCGTTAGGAAGTCATATCGGTTTACTCCTTTCATTGTTACGGTATGTTTATCGGGTAAGTGTTATTACTTGTTACGAGGTTCAGATTCAATCTTGAGTCAAGTAGTTTTAGAAAACAAGGTCTTGCTGCTAGGGAAGAGAAATTTCAGGGAACTGAATATTCGGGAATATACTCGAACTGAACATTTCAGGAGAATGATAATGAAAGCTAACACTGTATGGGATTAGTAGGGTTGATAAATTGTTTTATTGGAAACCGAACAAAGCATTAATTAAACTTTGCTTCCTGAACAACGAATCTGATAATATGGGCTTCTTTTACTATCTACTAGTGCACCTATTTTAGTATCTACAAATGCATTACTATCTACCATCATGCTAGATAGCACTAGTGCACAAGATACAAAAAAATTGAGAATCTTGGCATGTTTTATATATTTTATATAAGAAAAACTATTGGCTGCATGCCAAGAATTTGGCTCCTGAATATATTCTATTTATTGCAATTACAATAATATTTTTCCGTATCTTTCTGTTGTTTACTTATAGGAATCCATAAAAATATGGTGAGAGGAAGTGCAAGAAGGAGGTCATCGTGTAGGAAATGCAAGAATTAGCAAATATGTTATGATTATTTCAAAATATTGTTTTAGTAAATTTTTATGCTTGGTGTACATAGTATCATAGTATTAAGTCGCTCCATGTAAAATATAGTATTCAGCAAAATCCGGGATGAATAGAGGCCGACCCCTAATAGCTTGTCAAAGGTTAAGCAGAAAGAAAGATGAAGGTATCATATCAATTCAAAGAAGTCGATAATTTAATCCCATCAAAAAAATATGCTTTCGCTATTTTACCAGGAATATTGAACATCCTTTCGATGGACCTATTGACATTTACGCAATAATCCGATCTCCCTTACCTTTCCCGGAAAGAAAATGTTTCTGTACCCAACATTCTAGGAAGAAGGCAAATACAAAATCTTTTGTGATGCAATTATAATTAGAATAATATATTAAAAATAATTTATTCTGCTAACAGCAGTAGTTATTATAATCTGGTTTTAAACAAACATACTAAGTAGTGTTAATGAAATGTATTTATTACGATCTTTTTGTTTCAGTTATTATACTTAACATACATAAGCCTATTTATAGAGATATATCTAGTGCAGCTGTGTCGAATTTAATATTCACGTTTGGATAACTGGTTTACGGAATATTTAAGTATGTGTTTCTACTTTTAATCAATAGAAGAATATTGATATCTATTTTTAGTATCTATACTATAATTTAACGAATAATTTGAAGGTCGATTTGCATAATTCGTCCCTGATGAAAAGAATAGTAGAAATCAAAATTAACGATTCAAACTGACAAGGTAACATTTGCGAGATCTAGCAAAACTTGAGCTTCAATAAAATAAGTATTGCAGGCTTGCATCATATTAATTTACCATAATGTTTTATTATTTACTCTTGGACTCTTGGTTTTACAAAAAGATAATTGACATACAGCAGTGATGCAATTAAAATATGACCACAAACATACGACCAAAGATTCTCAGAAACATAACACAACATCATTGAAACCAAATAAAAGTGAAAGAAGCTCAGTTCACAGAATCACATGTCAAATTGATGATGAAAATGAGCATAATTATCAGATGGGCAACAAAGAAAGACTATGTGATAACGTTATCATTCCGCCTACTGACACAGTCGCTTATTTACAAGCCTTATCAATGCTAGATTTTAATTAAGGTAATATTTATGTACTCATTAATGTTGTTTTGGTTAGGTATCGTTGAAGATTATGATGGTGTTTACGAATTGGGTCAGACGAGCTAGTACAATAAGAAATTAAGTTATTCAATCTTTGAAAATTCTGTGGGAGCTTATTCTGATCCTTTAAAAATGGACGAAATTAGACGAAATAATATAGTTAAGTTAAAGAAGGGAACATTAACACTAAGTGAACTTAATACTTTCCAAAGCAGGATTATTTTCGGCTGAGCTGCTTCCTTACAATTATCAAACGTTAATTGTTTTACATAAACTAACTGTCTCGTTGGCCTAGTGGTTCGAAGCGCGACTGCTACGCTAGAGGTCTTGGGTTCGATTCCCAAGTCGATCAAGGTGTAATTGGGTTTTTCTATGAAATTCTCAGTAGCAGGTCGGAGTTTGGATTTGTGTCCGGTTAGTGGCAATAGGCTCGCCCCCTATTACATGGGACCTAAACATACCAGCGAACTGTGGGTGTACATTGGTACACCTCTGCCTAACCATTCGGGGATACAGGCGTGATGGTATGTTATGTTGTTTTACATTAGCTACGAGCATACGTTTATAATGATGACTATTTGTTGTATTCTAAAACAGATTCCAATATTTCAAGCTACAGATTGTTTCTTCAAATTATGTTCAAAACGTGTAACATGAATCCACATAAGTCAGTCAGAACGTGTCTTCGCAGTGATATGGAGAATACTTCTGTTAGCCCTTGTTCTTTCTCCCCTAGTCCTCGAAGCCGCAATACAAAGACGCCTCGTCGACTAGAAACAAAGTGGCGAGCCTAATTGGCAGGTTTTAATCTCAGACATTATTGCTTACCTGATTTTTCCGCATTCAGGTTCATGTTCATAATTATTTAAGAAAAGGTTTCTATGTGCAGAAAATTATTCCTTAGAACTTCCTAAAGGTGTTTTTATTTATTCTGTTGTAATTATTTCTACTTATTTATTTAGGTTCAGATAGACTCAATAATACATTAAAATCTTTCAAACTTAGACCATCGTTTAACAATTTATCAGTAAATTACTATAAACTCAGACAACACTTAGTTAAATGTCTGCCCACAGTCGAACAGTTTAAAAGATAACATCTCTTCCACGAACCGTTTAACCTTTGTCCAACCTGTTTCAAATAAAAACGATGAGCAGACAAATCGAATTGAGTTAGTTTGAAACTCGCATAGGGACCGTGTGCCATGTGGGAAGTGCAATTTGATTATCTGCATCGCCGGTCAACAATCACTTTCATACAATCCGATAGTTACGTGGGATGTTATACAATGCTTTTATATTGCTTCTCTGAATATAAGCTCTAGGTTAATTATTTTCTACCATGTCGGAAAAAACTCTAGTAGTTTCTCTTTTTTTTATAAAGGATAGGTCACATTTTCAGTACCGACAAATCGCAACATTAAACGCTCAGTATCTAATTTTAAAAGATTCATAAGTCTAACTTCTTAAACTACCTTTTCAATTTCCTAAACAATCGAAGTTTAATTTCCTGGTCATGACGAAAATAGGAATTCGATATTTTTATGTGCCAGCTCGAAATAGCCAGCCAGAGCCAGCCCGAGTGGGTGTTACATATTTTAAAGGAAGAGAACAAAATAATTCGAAGTTTCATTCAGTATAACGCTGGGAAAGTACCTGAGAATACAGAAACACTTACTTGCATAATGAAGTAGAAAGAAACTACGCAACGTTCCTTGGAAACTCCATATTCTTTTATAAATTTGTAAGGCACGCACCGTTTTGATGTTGGCGATTACATCTTTAGTACATGGCAGTTGAATGTTCACGCGGCTTAATGTTGCTTTAAAAAGGCAAGAGTCCTCCAATGTAGTATAAAGTCAATGATTCCCGTGAGAACGGTAAACGGAACATGAATTATTCTCCTATCTATTGGTAGGTAATTTGCCTATTGATATTCAATTGTAGCACTCTTTTGGGAGCAGTTACCAGCCAATAAAAAGACTTCTGTGTTGTTAAATACAGTCAAGACCTGAAGTTTACCGGGAACAAAAATAAAGAAAACTTTCTCAGAATTGTATCTATTGTTATAAGCTTAGAAACTTTAGTCAGTAAAGTCCTTCAGATTAGCTGATAAGTAATTTTATAAAAGAAATCCGTAGTTCAAATTACCGCTAAATCGAAACCAGATAAAGCCCATAAATCACTTGCAATAACTTTAAAAGTTCTTTGTTTATCCAAGCCATTTAATTTCCAATTTTGTTGGAGTCACAATAAATTTTGATGCCGATGTTCTTGCGTCTAACGTATGTCGATCATGCTCTCCAACGAATTGCGTCAGAGCTCTTATTAAATTTGTTCTATTCTAGGAAAGGAAACTGTATTATATAACCTTAGGTGGATATATTCGGAAGGCTAGGTAATACATTTGTTATGTCATTCTTTGATGTACGAGAAACAAGTCTCTTTAAATTTATTTGGTTCATGACCTATTTTTGTACCAGTAATAAGAGCTAACGTGTGCTAAACAAAAGCCTCTATTCATGTTAAGAATACACATTATGATGAATAGAATGTTGTAAAAGTGACTTAGAGACATAAATAGCTTTTTTTGTAATATCTTTGTTACGACAGATTTTCTTGTACATTTCCTTGATATCAATGAAATATATATCAAGACATTTCTTTAGGTTTTATTTATCTATAAACGTAACTTTCAGTGTATAAAAATTTCGAGTGGGTGACAAGTGAGTTGGACATACCTTCTGCGGTTTTAATCATCTTCGTATTAAAATCATTAAATACTTTAACTTTTTGTAAATGTGTCCAGGCCACAGGACATCCAATTTCTACCATAGTTACATGATCTATGCTAGTGGCTCAAATCATACTAAACCAGACGAAGCACAAAAATCTATACTCTGACTTCTGGTACTAAAACCTCTAAAAAAGATGAAGCAATTTGACTACTAGCAGTTGACGCACGTGATTCTCTAACATGAAGGTCGTAGCCAGGCAAGGGGTTGGCAGCGTGACACGTGCGGTGTTAACCCTTCGGCGAGTGCCAAATGAACGCGGTCCGGTACTTTGGCACCAATTGTTACTGATAGCGATGACGGGTTATAACTCTGCATGTTACCGACGTTTTTATATTACGTACGTATGGGAACAGGTTCTTACGTAGTGTACAATTTAGGTTCTGCAGTTATGAATTAGTTTTTCTGATAATACTTTTGTGATTGCGTGTAATTTAATCAACATGTCTGTTTAAAGTAACACACCTATGAAAAGAATTGGATCACTAATTATGCAGTCAGTATCTTTTTCGTAATGACAATGTGTAAGTTCAAAAAGCTAATAATATTGTCTTCGTTTAAACCAAAAGAATTATTTGTTCGTTTTCTGCTTTATATTTTTTGAAGTGGCATGTTTTGATTTTTTGCTAAGTAGTCAGTTGAATATAAATTTAAATGCAACTAAGTTCAACGGCATATACCGAGAATCCTAATACAATACGAAAAAAGTTTTTTTCCACGAGACACGAGCACACAAAATAACAAGTTTTTATTGCGTCTTGAATCTCTTTGTGGCTTTGCAAGTGTCGTTTTTTGTAGACGTCATCAACGAAGGAACTTGATCGATTAGGTGCTCAGGTCAACTAGACTGTGAAGACATGGTATATTATACCTATACTGAATTGTTTTCTAGCAAAAAACAGGCTTGCAAATGTTTGTCCTTCTGATATGGATGGATATTTGATACTGTATTGAGCAAAAACTTGTTCGTGTTTTAAGGAAAAAATATACTGTGATACCTACTTTCTTCATTATAATTCGATAGGAACGAGAATTATGAGGCAGAAACTCTGTCATAATAAATGTCGTAACTGAAATGCCTACTTACACTTAACTCGAACAGTACCTAAAACAAATAAATATTTAAGAACAATGGAAAAATCATACAACACCAACAGATTTGAAAAAGGTGTCATTAGAAGCGCTTTTATGCATAGATAATTTTTTACTTTATTTAATCTTGATCTTCATGTTGTTTCCAGGGCCCAACATCACACGATGTCAATGCAGCGATGACGTCGGGCCTCAAGATGGAGTCGAAAGGCACCCAGATCCACCTGCCGCTGATGGGACGCGGCAGCCGCGGGGAACTCAACGACAAGGTCACCTTCGCCCAGGTGAAGTCGCCGCCATACTCGGAACAGCTCAATAATGGACAGTTATTGGGGTAAATATACTTTACTTATGGCTTTTTCGTGTGACGCAGTAGTGTAATTGATAGTGTTGGTTCTTAATTTGATATATTTATGCCTTGTTTTTCCGGTGGGTTGGGTACTGTTTTTGAAGATAGGTTTTAAAGCCGAACTTAATATCCAGCTATTGAGATGGGTCACAAGTTTCAAGTTGACTTCACATGATGAATAACTTAATTTGGTTTTGTAATTAAAAACATCCCAGGGTAATGGTCATCGGACAAAAAAGAGCATCAAAGTGCAATCTACGAGTAGCGCCTAGGTCCTTATTGTAAATGAAATAAATATGGTTTACATTTAAAAAAATTAAAAGGTTCTCGCCTTACAATGTTACCTCAAAAACAATTTTGATCAAAAATTGTATGAAGTCTAACACAATTTTGCAAATACGCAGACATTAGGCATCCCAAGTAGAATGGCCGGAGAATACTAAACTCAAACCTAAAAGGGACCGAATCCAATTTCGGGTTACATAACAAACTTTCTGTATAACAAAAAAAGGGCAAGCCTGTGTGTAATGTAACGAAATTTAATAAATTCTTTGTTGGTTAGTAACAATGTTTTAATATAAGACGAGTTGATGGTTCATAAGCGGTTAAACAAAGGTTTTTCAGTCATGCAGGTAGCCAATTAATTATATAATATTTAAATTGTGTATCAGGTAGAAGTGTCTTCTCCTAAGAATTTTAAAGTTACCAAGAACTTTTTTCCATTTTCTGTCCCTTTTTTGACAATGCCATGAGATTGTTAAAAGTATGTTTATTACTCTATTTTTTTTTTAACATTATAAATTCTCTATAACGCTATGAAGAATTTAAATGTTTGTTTATTCCATAGTTTACAGTCACCTTCAGGACAAAGTGTCAAAATGACATTCTGTGATAAATAGTTAATTTATAGAGGTGACACTGATCTTAATAAATCTAGACACGTCTGTGTGACAGCTAAGTTAAAGATTACTTCTTAATTAATAACAATCATGATAGAATTTTAATTGAATTTCAAACTGTTAAAACGAATCTGCAGACTTGCTCTTGAATTAATTTCAACAAGTACATAAATTTATATTAGTTTAGTAGACACGTGATTCACAAATCTTAACCAAAAATGTTGTCAACGTTTTGATTCCTCCATTGGAACAATATGGCGCTAGTATGACGATGAAGTGGCGTGCAATTGGAGAGGCCTATGTCCAGCAGTGGACTACTATAGGCTGATGATGATGATGATGACGTTGAAGAGAACAAAACGTCACAATTCCAATAAAATATGTGTAAATTAAATTCAGACAGGTTTTTTTGGAAATAGGAATAAGTAAGACGCAGTACCAACATTATTTCCTATCTATCGACACTCAAATTACTAAGCACTAGTGTCGTATATAATTCCGGAAGATAACCGTTTTTTGTCCTAGATAGACGTCAGCGGCTGACGTAGGTCCATATGTATTATTATCATGGTAACATGAATAGTGTATTATTATTGACTGTTTTGTCTTGTTTTTTTGGGTCAGACAGGTTCAAGGTTAGAATTATGCGGTTGTAAGACGTTATAAACTCAAATGATTGAGTGTTTCAGTTTTGCATACAATTGACCTCCCATTTAACACTTTTATTGAACTGATTTGTTTGCGTCTGTCTAAACTACTTTTTGCTTGTTGACTGACGCCATTTTGAAAACAATTTTTTGTAACGAAAATTAGTGTGCAATTTAAAGCAGGAATTTGTTATTTATATTTTTGCCCCTTCCTTTTGAAATAAGTAAGTGTCAAAAATATTAATAAGAAATACCATTTTTTAAGAACTTTATTCTCAAGCTCCGTTATGTAATTTTCAAAACAAATAGTATTTTTTTTGTATATTTATATGTTAATGTAATTATTACAGTTCCAAACATAGATACATCACTAGGTAATTAAATAATTTAATTACGCAACGCACCATAAAAGCAAATTATCGTTTTAAATAACTAATTACATCTATTGTTTTACATGAGAACATTCAATTATTAAACCTATTATTTTTTTATCAAACTGTCATAACTAAAATAGTAGCATATATTATACAAATAAAGATTGTCAAGATTACCTACAAACATACATTTACCAAACATTTTAATTTGACCTTGAGTGTTTTAATTAAAATAGCTCGGTCTAAATAAATTCGGTCCTTAGGGACGCGGGTAGGGGGGATAATTTACCGTCCCTTTTGTAAGCTAGCGTAAAACAAACGTAAGGGTAGTATAGGGTAGTATACAGACAGCGCCCCCTCTTGGCTGCCAGCCAAAACTGGGCAAACCCAGCGACCAACAATGGCAAACAACCCATTTATTATACAGCTATGGAACTAGTAAGAGTATCTCTTATTCCAAGGTCACGAAAAATATGTAAGTTCCTATCAGTATTCAGTTACTAAGCGATATTCTTCTAGAAAGCTCTAACACGTTATCCAAAAGCCACTGAAATAATTATGTGGGCATCCGTTTTATAGGTCAATACCTAATTAATTAATCACTTAATCATATTAACTTAAATAGCTAAGAAATTTATAAAAAATATTTATTTTAATAAAAATATCCATTTTTTACTGTTGCTGTTAATAATTTGATTTACTCCATAATAATTTATTCTAAACGTGTTAGTCTCAACTACATATAAGAAAAAAAACTATCTACTTAAAGCTAACTTTGTAATTAAGATCGAAGTGCTGCTTAGCACTCCCTCACACTTTACGATTGGCTTTTAATTACCGCAATTAACACCATTACGTGTATTTCTTCGTTACTCCTTATGAAGGAAATTACTTTTACTTGTAAACATGTTCGTGTTATTTTGCAAAGTAAATAACTCTTTATATACAGGAAAAAGGAGGAAGGACTGACCTTTATATTGTTTTCGTACTGTTATGGAGACACAAATTATGTAATACTCTGCTTTAAACATGTTTCGGTAACTATTCTTAGTCTAGTATGAACCACAACTACATCATCATCAATGTAGCCTTTTTCAATTAGTCCTCTGTCTGACTGTACCTAAAGAGAATATCACATGAGACAGATTTTTTTTTAAGTTATCTGATTTACCCGTAATATAAATTATACCACAACCGAATCTTGAATCAAAGGCATCTTCACAGGTTTTCCTATTAGCTTGTACGATATCGCAATATAGCATAACCAAATCTGACCAATCAATACACAAAAAGTAGGAAGTAAAATCAATGTGAAGAGGATTCAGGCCTCCAGTGAAACAGTCATTAATATTCCCATCGAACAGGCGAGTCATTCAGTAAAGCTGTTCTCGAGACCCACTTCAGAGGCTTCCCTTGTCGATGACGTCACTAAATCCGTGCTTTACATGACCGTCTTGTATTTAATCTTGTTGGAGTGTCACCCACTAAACTTTCGGTACTGTTTCCACTGGTGTATCGTTTACTAGCAATAATAAAGTTTCTGGTTAAAGTTTGAGAAATTATTCAAAATTCCAAGTTAGTTTTCAAGTCATAAAAGTGAGGTGGTTGAATTTAATCCTGAATTCAGTCAAGTACTCGGGACTACTAAGATGAGGCAGACAACAAGGCAATCAAAGAAGATGAACTAATGTTCTGGCAAAGGACACAAAAACCATTTGATGAAAGCGGTGTACCGTCCGTTATAAAAGATAATGGCAAGGTCTGCTCGCCGCGGACGTGTTGCGGCTTATATGGTAGTGATTTGAGTGCTAATGTTGTACAGGAAACTATATTTTCATGGATAGATAAAGGTGCAATGTCGATTGTAAAATTTAAATCTTTGCATTGTTGGATTTTTTAAATTCCTTAATATTACTTTTGGAAAAAAATATAGAAAAAATTGTTACCAATAACATAATTTCCACTGACCGTATCATGAACATGAGAGTCAGCCTTAAAAACCTGAAACGTGTTCAAAGATAAAAAGAAAATTAAAAAATGAGTTTGTTTTTAGCAGCATTACATAATTCAGTAACTACACAGTTAACAGTAACGAGGGTACAACGCTCAGCCTTGTAAGTGTGGTATCATACGAAATTAACGAACTAAGTAATGGGAGGGGCGAGACTCGTTTGAACAAACCGAGCCGACGACGCCTCTAATAATGTTTGCTACGGATCTCGTTCAAAATGTAAATGCTATTGTTTGAAGGAAACAGAATATTTGGAAGACAACTGATTAGACCGTGGCTGGAGATGCTGATAAAGATGATTGTTTCGGTGGTAAACGACGGTGGGTAAACAAAATCATTGAACATCATAATATTAAATAGTAGTACCAGCCAATAACACTACCATAGCAGTGCTATATACACCTCTCAATAGCACTATTGGTTTCTTGTGGAAGGTTCCTCATGAAATTTTATTGCGTCTCATAGACTACATATATATAATGGGACTTATTCATTAAAATATTGTTAGCACCGTTAGAATGTTTGTCATAGCGTAGACACATGTACAAAGGGTGGAGGTAATAACGAGGTATTTACCTACCAGTTGGTATGTCTCAAGGTTGTAGTAATCGTCAAACTGAGAACGGATTTGAACGAATTTTCACTGCGATCACTTTTATTGGGTCAAAACGTGTCATCTATCTAGATGTTCTTATTTTATTTGCTCTGGTTCAGTTACAACTTCATAAGTATAGAAAGAGGCTGAAACTAAAAACAGGGGCTTAAATATCCAGACCAGTGTTTTTTTTTCATAATTCATTTATTGACGTCAGAAACTCACCCATTTTTCAAATTCCCAATGTCGTCGTGAATGATGAATTACGTTCTCAAGCAAATAGCGGATTTATTCACATTATTCATAACGGGATGCTACCAGATGCAATATTCAGATGAATTTGTTAATAGTAAACCGTTATATGACGTCAAACATTAGTAAGGTAGCATAATGCAAGACCATGACCATGCAAACAATCTGACTGACCTAGAAAAACAATAAAAGTTTTGAATAAATTCAGAATCTGGTTTTAGGTCTAAGCTTCACAAAACGGATTGTGAATTTATTCAAAACTTTGATTGCTTTCATCAAATATCATGAACTACTTCTAAACACTAAAATGCAAATACTAACGTTGAATGCACACCTTCAATTTAGATGTAAGCAATTTAATATTGTTCTAAATTTTTTTAGCTATTTGTATTATTCACATCAATATCTTTAAGATACAAAGTAACGACTCCAAATGAAATAAAATTTAAGTTTTCTGTGATTTTAATGTCGCATATATCTTGTTTCCGTGTTGTCAGAATATAATTGAATGGAAGTCACCCATTACGTGAATTGCGATACCGTCCTTGGTCTTACGTAAACAATAATATCGCTTAGTGACCCATGAATGATATCACTCTTGTAAGGGCATCACGTCCATCAAATTTAGTATTAGGATGTATCTATCTATTTCATTGCCTGGAAAAGGCCTGGAAATACATCATTATAACCATAAATGTCATTTAAATCATGAACTTGTTATTGTTTGTTGGTAGACTGATTTTGTGTGCCTATTTCAAATTGTTCTTCTGTATCAGATGAAGTTAGAACAATAACGTCAAAGGAGGTATTTTAAATATGAATGTTTATGACGCTGTTATCTTCTTTAGTTACACTACAATGTTTGTCAACTAAACTCCAGAATCTTCTATTTTTTCTTACTTCACATTCAAGAATACATTAGTCCATTGAATTCCATTTTGCAATACCAACTACGCGAGTTGGCAACTGTCCAGTTCGCTGTAAATGACTGAATAACTGACACGACTTCACGAATTCATGCAAACATTTCTGAAATGGCTGTTTGAAACAATTATGAACAATTTCATACCTGTACGGAGAACATGACAAACCTTAAATATCATGAATCACTTGAGCATTTAACATGGCCCATATTCTGACATAAATGGACGTGTAAATGCAGACTTTTGTTATAAAAGAAGTCTTTAATACCAATAGATTTTGCTCTTGAAAACGCTGTACATTCACTTTACCTCTCAGTATTAATCCACATTAAACGCAAAAAGAAAAGCAATAAAAAAGAGCAGTCTAATAGCCACCTTCTTTTAATTAAACGTATTCCCAAGGCTCTTTAAAAAATACACTATCTTGAGCTAGAGTCCCGAGCGGTAAGGAAGTCTTATTATGATTACCACCGGCTACGGGTCGCAGTTCGCTTGCTGTTATAAGCGCATTAGAGGCTGGTGTCACCCACCCTGTTAACACAATCTCCTAGCCACCTCCTAAGACACCCTCGAGAAAAGGGGGGCACATTCCTTGCCTTAACAAATGGATATTGGCACTGAAAAGCTACAGACCCTATAAAAAGGAAGGTCTAAAGTATACAACGGTCGGAACGCTCAAATACTTAAATGGAAATTTATTTACATCCACAATGACAGTAACGGGTATTATAATATCGTCTATATAAGCCATTCTAGTATTTCTATTACCATCAGTTTTATGTGAGGCTTATCGAAAGGTGATTCAGACGGTTTATTGTACGTATCAACTGGAAATATTGACTTTCCATCAATTTATTATTTATGGGTACAATGGTAATTGAGTGAAAAATATAGGGCTACCGATAACCTTTTCGTATACATTCTTCCACTATATCCTAGACAATGAAGTTAGCTGATACCTATTTATGAGAATAAAAATATATTTTTTTACAATTTTAATTTCCTACTTCTTATTGTTTCAGTGGCTCCCAAATCAACCTATGCAACGGTGGTGCCGGCACAACAGCGATGACAGGTCTTCCAAAGATACCCAATGGGTATGGAGACCAGAAGAAGCCGATGGCCACGCTTACACACTTGCCCAAGCGCCCGCCAGTAGACATCGAGTTCTCAGATCTTTCGTACTCAGTCAGCGAGGGAAGGAAAAGGGGATACAAAGCTTTGCTCAAATGTATAAATGGCACATTCAGATCTGGAGAACTTACGGCAATTATGGGACCTTCGGGGGCTGGGAAAAGTACGCTTATGAACATTTTAGCGGGATACAAGTAAGTAAATTTAAATGTGTTTACTTATCTGAATACCCATCTCAATTCATTCCTTAAAATAAAAACTCCGAACAGAACGACAACGACTACTTAGTGTAACAGTTTATTTATTTCTTGGTATATACAGATGTTAGTTGAACTTTTAGGTCATTTTTGTGTTATCTTCACAAAAGAGTCGGAAACCTTGCCTTACTAGGTCACGACACCATTCCCGATATAAGCGCAGAATTGTAAATGAATATACATAGAGTCCTAAATTCCAGAGTATGATGTAAACTGACGGAATTCTATTCTTGGTTTGATGCCAAAAATATTAACGATACACTTTCTACTTCCAGAACGTCCAATGTCAGCGGATCAATCCTCATCAACGGGAAGGAGCGAAACTTGAGACGGTTCAGAAAGTTGTCTTGTTACATCATGCAGGACGACTGCCTGCTGCCGCACCTCACTGTGAAGGAAGCCATGCACGTGTCGGCGAATCTGAAACTAGGAAAGGATATGACAGTCACTGCCAAGAAGATCGTGATAGACGAGATTCTGGAAATGTTAGGGCTCGTAGAAGCTGGGGACACTAGGACTATTAACTTATCAGGCGGCCAGAAGAAGCGGCTGTCCATAGCTTTAGAGTTAGTTAACAACCCACCTGTGATGTTCTTCGATGAGCCAACATCGGGACTGGACAGTTCATCGTGTTTCCAGTGCATATCACTTTTGAAGTCCTTGGCGCGTGGTGGTAGAACTATCATATGCACTATACATCAACCGTCCGCAAGGCTTTTTGAGATGTTCGACTTTTTGTACACGTTGGCCGAAGGGCAGTGTATATATCAGGGGCGGGTTAGTGGTTTAGTGCCGTTCTTGTCAGCGATGGGTCTTCACTGTCCGAGCTATCACAATCCAGCTGATTATGGTGAGTGTAATCTTTTTTTTATCATACTTTTGCCACTCTAGCTATATTTTTATAGATATCTGTCATTTAAAGTGAAACCAGAAGTTCAATGATAATTTCAATACTTAATATGGTCTTTCCGGTAATTTATTGCTGCTAATAAGCAAGTTACTTTCTATTTTCTATATAGGTACCATATTTTATAACGTTACCTTACAAAGTCTAGTAATTAGGTACAAGTTATTGCACATAATCATGTAACTAACCGTTAATTCTCGTTCTTTCTCTGGCATTATTTGTATTTTTCTATGAACTGCCGTTTAACATGTAAGGCCATTATAGTTATGGTGAACTAAGGCAAACAAATTCGGTTATTCTTAGTTCCAATTACGTAACCTCCGAAAACACGCACCTTTGTTCAATAGTTTTGTTCTTATAATTGGTAATTATTATGAGAAATGTCGCGAGGTTTTCGATTGGTTATAAGTTTTCGTACACGTTTGATGTTTACTCGTAATGCTGTGACTCTTGAATGCCATAAACCGTATCCATAATAATTCTAACGGATTTCTACTCATATCTTAAGAGAAGAACCAAAAGCCAGATTCTATTTTATTCTTTTAACCGATTTTAAGTATCTGCGTCAATGCCCGTTATAGAATGATTTACAACTGATTGCAAACACATCGGTAATTTCAAATGTTTTTATACTTAAATCTTACAAAGAATTACTTAGAAAATCAGTTTGTAAGGTTTTTGTAATTTTCTTGCGTTTGTAGATCAGGGGCCCGATGCTGCTATTTTAAGTCAGTGAGTGGTGGGTTAATAAACGTTCCTGTGTACTTGTTTTTGTGACTAATTTTCGTATTCAGATGATTTCAGTTTAATGACAAATGTACACCTACCTACTTGCCACTGTTGTCAAGATTGCAAGGGACTGTTCTTATCTGAATACGAAAATTAGGCACAATAACAAGGAACAACACTGGAACGTTTATTAACACGCCACTCACTGACTTAAAATAGAGGCATCGGGCCCCTGTAGGTGCATTCTATATATTGCCTACGGAGTTAAGAGCGAGCGCCGTTTAAATTACTTTGCTTTATTGGCTCAACTAGTTTGTTCTCATTTGATGTAGAATGGTTATTTGTCTGGTATACAAAACGATAAACGAGGCATTCATAGCGACCATCTCTGTCTGATTTCATTGAAATAATTAAATCACTATTAAATTATTGTCTTTAAGCATAATAAAGACTCAAATAAGGAGTGTACAAAAAACTCTGTTGCTAGTATAGGTACAAGTTCAAAGGTTGTTGTTTCTTATATTTAGCGAGTAGGTACAAACAACCTCAACGTTCGACCGCTAAATTAACAGCGTAGAAAAACAGCAGGAAAAAATATCGTTACTTGTCATAATGATATAGGATGGCTTCGTGTGTTGTATTATGAAGGTTAAATTAGTTTAACTTTATTTTTAAACACAACATGGCTGCCGGTGTAAACACAGCTGAGAACGATGTTCGTGACACAGTAACGAGTCTCATTATGAAATAGACAATAATTTAGGTTTTTGTTTATTGGAAGATATTTTGGCGATCTGGACTTTATTTTCTTGCCATAATTTTATGACTGTTATAATTGTTCATAGAGCATTATTTATTATAGAAATCAAAATTCTACTTACATCTGCCTACTTTTAACTGTAAATTCTAAGCCTCGTCTGCGATCATAAAAACAAACATGCATCTTTAAAAAGGCGTCACGGTTACGCTTCCAAATTACACGATGGTACAACAACATTTTACATATCCTACAATCTAATTGTTATATCTTTTCCAGTGATGGAAGTAGCAACAGGCGAGCACGGCGACTGGGTGCACAAGCTGGTGATGGCTGTGAACAAGGGCAACTGCGGTCGCGGCCAGTCTTCATCATCATCATCCACATCATCGTCCGTACCTCAGAACATGAACTACAACAACCAGACCAGCAAGAATAATACTCAGAAGGCCGAAGCACTAGCTATTGTGATAGGTGAGCAGAAACAAACACCAAAAAGCAACATATTTATAATTAAAGACTTCCCCGAAATTGCCTACTATTTAATTCATGACAGACTTCGTGGAAACACGAAAAAAAAAAACATTTTACGTTCATATCCGACCATTAAAAGTACCTATAGCTATTTGTTTTGTCTTTTGAATGTCAAGGAAGGTGACTACTAAATTAACTAAAACCTGCTTTATTTTCATTTACTTTGACAAATTGTAAAAGAAGTAAATAAATACCCTAGATCTCAATGCAGTCTGTAGGTGTGTAGGTATTCACCTACACACCTAAAGATTTCTATATTATACCGTTTATATTCCAAACATATCTATTTTTCGTTATATCTGCACACTCGCGCCTTGCGAAAAAGATTTTGTTGAATGGTTGACTACTTATACGTCTAAAACATAATACTGATACTACATACTTAGAAAATAAGTTAGAGTACCTACTCAGCGACATTTCACTAGTTTTTCAAACAACCATCTCTCATTTCCAGACAAACCAACTTGCACTGTGATAGACATGTCCGAACCAGTCCTAAACCCTGAAAAGCAGAATGCACTACCAAACTCCACGAACCTCGCACCAGTGACCTGCACTACTTCGCTTTTAGACTCCAGCGAGAGCTTCACGAAAAAACCCATTAAGACCGGGTTCCCGACCTCAGGATGGAAGCAATTCTGGATCTTATTGAAACGGACTTTTAAGAGCATTTTGAGGGATCAGATGTTGACGCATTTAAGGCTGTGTTCGCATACGGTGGTCGGGCTGCTGATCGGGTTCCTGTACTATGACATCGGAAGAGATGCTGCAAAAGTTATGAGCAACGCTGGATGTATATTTTTTACTGTGATGTTCACTATGTTTACTGCTATGATGCCTACTATTTTAACATGTGAGTATATTTCTTTGCCTTCTGTATATTCTAGTAGTTTCTTGAACAATATCGAATAGTTTCTGTATTTTCTATCATTTGCTATAATTTATGTGTTTTGGTCTTTTCCAGTCCCTACTGAGATGAGCGTGTTTGTGAGAGAGCATTTGAACTATTGGTACTCCTTGAAAGCATTCTACTTCGCTAAAACAATGGCGGATCTACCGTTCCAGGTAAATACAGTTTTTAAAAGATATTTTTCTTGTTTCTGTTAAAAAAATAATACGATATTTAATAATAAGACATCCAAAATCAATACACACGTCACAGATACCATGCAATCGATCATTTTATGACAGGCATGTTACATTTTCAAGCAACGATCCAAAACTATAAATCTTGTACTTATTTTCAGATTGTATTCAGCGGCGTGTACGTGATGATAGTGTATTTCATGACGGGTCAGCCGATGCAGACGGACCGCGTGCTCATGTTCACCACCATTAACATCCTCACGGCCCTGGTGGCGCAGTCGCTCGGTCTGCTCATCGGGGCCGCCATGAAAATAGAAACCGGGGTTTACCTTGGACCAGTAACTACGATCCCAGTAGTACTCTTCTCAGGGTTCTTTGTCAATTTCAACGCCATACCCAGCTACCTGCAGTGGCTCACTTACCTCAGCTACGTCCGATACGGCTTCGAAGGCGCCATGCTCTCAGTTTACGGCTTTGGACGAGAAAAACTCCATTGCTCCGAAGCTTACTGCCACTTCAGGAATCCTAACTTATTCCTGAAGGAGATGACGATGGACAAGGCGAACTTCTGGATCGATGTCGGCGCCCTCAGTGGCCTGTTCGTCTTCATTAGGGTAATCTCTTACTTAGTTCTAAGGTTCAAATTGAAGATGATGCAGTAGGCGCATGCACAAAACAATAAGCTTCGTTGGCGATGATATTTTCATTAAATTTGTCGATTTTGATGGAATCGGAGTTAAGTGAATCTTGGTTCGGAGGAGTCTGTTTACCAAAAGGATATTATGAATCATTCCTAAGAATAAATTATTATGTTTTAAGTTGGTTTGAGCTTTGTGTGGTTGTTGATGAGGTGTTCAGGCTCGTGTGGTTAGAATGGGAGTAGATTTCAGTATGAGCGTGTTGTCACTGCTAGCTATGCTTCGATATTAGGGATGTACTTAATGGGGTATGCCCCGTTTAGCTCAACAGTCTTAAGTCCGATTCTATTACAAAAATCTTTGATCATCACGGATTCTGATAGCAAGTTCGTAGTTATAATAATAAAAATAGTTTTCGAAATACTTTAGCTTTTTAGTACGCAGATAAAGTATAGATTGTTTATACGTACCCATAGGGGATAGTCGTTAAGGTTTTATAGGAGATCGGGCCCATGACTTAACTTTTAAGTTATTTTAGTGGTTATTCATACGTTACTTTATGATTTATTTGTAACATCACGCGTAGGCGATATCAACTTGTATGTACTCAACGTTCTTAGGTATTTAATTAGTATTTTAAAACTACCTTTCATTACGCTAAAGATTTTTTCGTAAATCTCTATGTCTATCCTAATTACCAGTATTTATTATTAAATAAACGACTGTGATTTTTATAATGTTGTTGTTTTAATTTATGTTTACCTTAATCCATTAAAAAGGCCATAACTCTTAACTCTTAGTGCATCGTTTTTTTATCAATTTAATTAATATTTTACCTAATGGGTAACGACGACCGGTGCAGGTTTACAAAAAGCGTTACAGTTTTTTATAACATGCAAGTTCGTTTATTTTCTTACACAAATATTGTAAGTACCTTCTTATTTATTATGCTGTCCTCGATCGGGGCTACTGACCTCAAACAAAGGGCCGAGCAGTAAATAAACCTTTCCCCGTACCGTCAATTGCAGTGAGCATTACGACCATGACGTCGTCCCTTTATTGGTAAAACCGATTAATTATCTACCGAAAACTAAACTTGTGGCAATAATAATTTAAAAGTTTGACGGAATAATTAAATAAATAAATAAATAAATGCGGACAACATCACGTACATTGCTCTAGCTCAAGTAAGTAGCTAAAGCACTTGTGTTATGGAATTCAGAATCAACGAAGGTACCACAAACACCCAGACCCGAGACAATGTAGAAAAGTTTGTTTCTACATTGACCCGTCCGGGGATCGAACCCGGGACCTCAGAGCTAGCGACACCTTGCAACCGGTGCGTACGCCACTCGACCACGGAGGTCGTCAAATAATTGTGTAACTAAATTACATTGTAGTCTCAGCGAGTTGGATTTTAGACTACAAAGGCCGAATTTCATCACTAGGTCATTGCATAAATAAGAAACCTGCTAGTAGAGTTTTGGTATACAAAGACTCCTTATTAGCAGTAGCATTTGTCATTTTAGGTAGGTATTTAACACAAAATCGTTTGGCGAGTCCGTAGTTAAATATTTATTTGTTTTTCTACACTTGCCTCTATAGTCGTTGCGATATAAAATAATTATGTCAAGGTACATTGTTATGAGTCTATAAATACTTGTAAGACTCATTAAATCTAATCTAAGACTCATTAGGTCGCTAACAATAAAAATCTAAATCCTGATTCTAATTCGTTCGTTGGCAAAAGCGCCATCTGTTGAAATAGTTGTAAACTACAATGGAATGCTCATGATCAGAATACGTCATAAATTAAGTTTAACTGTCGGCACATTCGCGAATCTCGCGAATGTGCCGACAGATGTCTCGTATACAAATATAATTTTGTGTAAATATTTTTAGTGTTTTTGCTACATACATAATCTTCATTCATTAACACGTCAAAGTTTTTTCTTAACATACCTATATTCTGCGAAGGATTTTTAAACAATAGTTTGCACCTACCTTCTAAATAGTCATTTCAATAGGTAGATACAAATATTTAGGTCTTAGCCAAAAACGTAGGTAGCTACCTACTGTGTGAATATCTACTTAAAAAATATAATTAAAAAAATTAAAAAACACGCCTGCCATGTCAAAAAAAAATTAAAAAAAAATTATAATTAAAAATTAAAAAACACGCCTGCCATGTAAAAAAAAATAAAAACAAGTCAAATATTTGCAGTCGGGGTCGGTTACTTGGAACAATTCATTACAGGTCCCCCGACTGCAAATATTTGACTTGTTTTTATTTTTTTTTACATGGCAGGCGTGTTTTTTAATTTTTAATTATAATTTTTTTATTTAATACCTTTTAGTGAACCACAAAAAAACATGACACAACACAAAAAAAAAATTCGTTCGTAACGCTTTGCAGGCGATTTCGACTCACACTTGACCATTTTTTAATGTCAACATAGCCTATGTCACTCGGGATAACTCAAAGCTTCTAATGATACCACAAACATTGAAATCGGTCAAGCCTTTTAGAAGTTATGGTGGAATAAAGAAACTCACAAACATACATACATACATACATACATACCTACATACGTACATACATGAACCCTGAAAACATAACACTCCTTTTTGGGCAGTCGTGTAACAAGTCAAATCTTTGCAGTCGGGGTCGGTTACTTGGAACAATTCATTACAGGTCCCCCGACTGCAAATATTTGACTTGTTTTTAATTTTTTTTGACATGGCAGGCGTGTTTTTTAATTTTTTTAATTATATTTTTTTTATTTAAAACCTTTTAGTGAACAACAAAAAAAACATAACACAACACAAAAAAAAAAATTCGTTCGGAACCCTTTGCAGGCGATTTCGACTCACACTTGACCTTTTTTTAATGTCCACATAGCCTATGTCACTCGGGATAACTCAAAGCTTCTAATGATACCACAAACATTGAAATCGGTCAAGCCTTTTAGAAGTTATGGTGGAATAAAGAAACTCACAAACATACATACATACATACATACATACATACATGAACCCTGAAAACATAACACTCCTTTTTGGGCAGTCGTGTAAAAAATTGTTTATCATAAAATAAATTTATTTTTGACACAGAAAGCAACGCCAACTATCTAAAACAGTGCTAATGGTTCGCTAAAATTTACTGCTCCCACATTCACACTCGGTCGTGCCGAATCCGATTAATTAGTAATCAAGAACATTTCCGAACCGATCCCGATTAGATACCTGTATCGATTAATTATTTATCGATTACCCACCTACGGTTACCTACTCGATTATAATCGATTTATATAGGTGAATTGAGTTTATGGGCTCGAATTAAAATTTAATAGGGTCCCTCATTTGCTAAGCGTTTTGGTTACAAAGTTATACCATAGGTTGGACTGTCAATCAAATCGTTAAGGGTTACCACAGCTTATGAATAATTTATAACGAGATGTAGATACGGGAGGATCTTAGGTAGAGTTATCTGTTCGTTTATCCTTCTAATAGTATAAAGACCAACGCTTAGATGCTTGGATAACTTATACATAGTAAGTATAATAGTCTTGAGCAAGGAAACAGTTTCCAACATTAATGCTATTTGGCTACCATCGTTATATTATGGCGTAAAATTAAGAATATGAACATTAGTTTCTGTCAACACACTATACTTAGCCTTCTTTATTATTTTCATTTACATTACGGTAACTTCTTATCACTTATCCATTACTCCGAGTCATTATAATAGTACCTAGGTACATACATTTCTGACATTTAAAATCATACGGTGTTACCTAAATACCGCCACTTTAGTTGAAAGGTACTTTAGTTTACATAACTTGTTGAGTTCAACCACCATTGTAATTGTTTTACCAATGATTCTATAGTAAACAATGTTAACGATGTTGACGGCAGCAAAATCTTTTGTTAAATTTGTGACATTCCAGTTACGGAAAATAAAGGGAATTTAATCAATTCAGTCAGCATTATAAACATTAGAATAATAATGATAGACTATTCTTTTCTAAATCAGCTACTTTACAAAACATAGAAAATAATAATATGAAAATTTATATAATACTACGTAATTTATCCCATTGCATAATAATGAAAAAAAATAATATTCAGAACGGTCTAAAAAAGTGCAACAAAGAAAAAAAAACTGGTGAGCACTGAGCATGAAAGCCGACTTGAACTTGGCTTCGGAAAAAGCTGAACAGGCAGGAGACGTAATAAGTAATATTATTGGCACCTGTGACCCTGGCTCATTTTTTTCATTGTCATCCTCCCAACTTAAATGCCACTTATAGGTATTATGCACTTAGAAAGAAGAAGAAACCTTATAAAAATTATTTAATAATGATAACTCAAAACTTTATTACTGCTTGTTAAAATGAACTAAACTTCATCTTACACGTTCAACCGCAATTCAAATGTGAAGCTTTAATTAGTATCTAACTTTAGTCGCGCAGGTAAACTAGTATACCTAAAACCAGCTCAAACTGAGTCTGATTTCGCTTGTGCGATATTCGTCAATTGTTGTTAGAAGCCTTATTAAATCAAAATTCATATCAAATCTGAAGGGACCTAAAGCAAATGCCAATGTTAATAATAATAATATTTAATAATAATCGGGCCTATTAACGTCCCACTGCTGGGCACAGGCCTCTTTCCATATAGGGAAGGCACGAGCATTGATCACCACGCTTGCTCTCTGCGGATTGGCGATTTCAGATCCCATATTTTGGAATCCAGGTTTCCTTACGATGTTTTCCTTCACTGTTTGTCAGAAGTGTCTTAGAATAATTAAGAAGGTACCTACATATAACTTTGAAAAAGCTACATTGGTACTTGCCTGGGTTCGAACCTGCAACCTTGTGCATACAAATCCGTACATTGAACCGCTAGGCCACCACGCCAATGTTATTTGCTTGAAATGAATTATGTTTTCATTTGCATTTTTCAATCTCATATACACATACACATAACATTAAACATTTTTTATTTTGTACTATATCTGGAAAACACACACAAGAAGAAGATAAATCGCTTTTAATTGTGTAGCAATCTTTTGATTTTGAAGTTATATTTTGTATATTATTACGATATGTAAGTATATTACACGGAGCAACCGTGGTATTTATTAATATTATAACGATATACAAAGACATCTATGTTTGTGTATCGTTCGAGTTTCTTAGAGATCCCTTTTCAAAAGCTAGTAATGTAGGTATTTGGACTCTGAAGTAAGGTATATTTACTAAAAAAAGGCAACTTACTCTATCACTTACCACTAATAATAAAAGAAAGAAAGTTAAAAAGAAATAAGTTAAATAATCTTTATTCGTTCTCTAAAGGTAAGGGTTAGCTTGGCGACGATATATTATACAGGCTGGTATAATTAAGTTCGTCTTTATTCACATCAATTAACGGTTAACAAAAAACTTTTACTCCAAATAACTTTCCATTTTAATGTGTTTGTAATATCAAGACAGGCTTAAAGATTTGATTTTATCTTAAACAAAATAATATAAAAATTTTTTGTGCTCATAAGCAGTGGATTTCATATTAAAATAGTAATTATCCGGTCTAGTCAATACAAACATTTAAAATTAATTAAAGGTTTAAACTAGAATATAATCTTTAATTTTAATTAAGAATTAATTACGTCTAGCGCAACTTAAAAAATACAATTACCTACCTAATAGTAAAAGAATATAAAAGTTAGACCAAAATATGTTACAAAAAGTCACATTTCATCTGTATCTGTATAAAAAATACTTTTTCTATTTTTTTACTTGCATTACTCAGTGGAGGAATAAAATAAATATACTAAGAATAATTCACTGGAGGTAAAAACAACTGACACAAACACATTAATTACTACAAGCTTCTTCTAGTTTCTAGCCACGAGCTATTAACAAGGGTGCATTCTAAAACCACATTAAACAAAACGTGAAAAGCGAGCGCCATTTTTATACAACGTTCAGACTTCAGAGGTTAAAAGATAAAAAGATAAATGTTGTGGAGCTCCAGGGCCTCGATTCAGCTATTTTAAATGCATGTCAGTGGTGGGTCAGTGTACTTGTCAATGTGCCTAATTTTTGTATTCAGATAAGCCTACAGTAAAATCTCATTGAACTCTGAAGAGAATGATCGTAATGACCAATTAAATCGTAACGAAAATTAGCAGAATGACAACAGCTATCATAAAAAGGACCAAATGAAGCAGGTCATTCAGTAAATTCAAGCAACTCTTAATAGCTGAATCGAGGCCCGGAGAGCAGCGATGTTAAAGTAAGTGGCATTTGCACTGAAGATTACATTGTTGCGGTTTTTAAGGGGTTAAACGAAAGGGTAGTGTGAACTTACCTACTTGGCGTTTTAGGGTTGAGTAAATTGTGCAACTTACATTGTCAATGAATTTTATGTATGGCTTAACTTGCTCATAACAGTTATTGGTAAAAATTTTGTTACGTAGCCAACTAAGGGTTGAAGCAGTTTCCAGGTTGTAAGTAAAAATCGATATACTAATAGTTAAAAGTGTGAGGATGCTGTTATCCCGGCCAAACTAACCTCAATTCAATGTGACTTTATGCTATCAAAAACCTATAACAAAATTATATCGGAATATCGGGGTATACATAATATGACTCTCAGCCTGGCAAAGGCTTCCTTCCATGTAGAGAAGGAAAACCTAACATCCAAAATAGTTTTTCTGGTTTTTCATTCTATAGGTAGTAGATATATACTCGTAAGTAGTAGATATAATAAATTTTGTATTGCAAGACCCTTGTAGCTTTATGCAGCTTATGTTAGTGCACACAGCTTCATCGATTTACATAATCGGAGTACATTGATGGGTTATTAATGGCTTCGAGTAAAGTCAAATTAATCCTCTTTATCTAAAACATATTGATCCACTTGCTTATTTAAATTCAGAGGTCATATTCGAAGCATTAGCAGTCCCTAGCGACCTCTACAGACAATTAAGTGTTCAATTATTAAAGAAAAAGAGTAATTCTTATAAATCTTTGTTGAGTAGGTAATTAGTATGTATTTATTCCCTATTGAATAGGTTGATCCCATTTTAACTCTGTCCAAAGTCATTTCAAAACTCAAGTGATAATAAAATAAAGAAGATGGATCAAAAGCCCCTTAAAACATAAGCGAATAAATGAGAAAACAAAAGAAAATTTAAAAGAGAAAAGCTTATTGAATCAGGTTACGACAATGACCTTGAAAAATACCACTTTCATCACATTATGCAAAACAATAAGTACTGACCACAGAAAAAAACTTTATAAAACAGAAATTATTTTTCTTCTAGAACCGTAGAAAGAGTCAACTTTTGTAATTATTATTATTATTGTTGTTGTTGTCATAAAAAAATTAAGACACAAATACTGTATTTTGGAAGAGGCAATTGCCAAAGTGGGACGACAACAGGTATATGTTACATTGTTTAAAAAAAACTATTATGTTAAGGAACAGACCTTTAAATATACTATAGTCTAAATTCAAGTCCTTTTAATTTAATACTCAGAAGATATCTTGGTTTTTCAATAATATATTTTTATTTCTTCAATATATTTTGCAGACGCTACCACCAGCCACCAAATACTATCAAGCCTGGGTACTTTAAAACTTTTTTCTGTATAGTCAGATTAGCATGGAAATAAAACATTTACATAAGAAACTTCGTTTTATCTTGTAATTTCTATGTTAATCAGTTTCCTTTGACCTTTGACTCTGAAAACAACTTTAGTCAAAATGTAATTGATTTTGTTCGCTATACCTATAGCTGTATAATTTTGAACATATTGGTTGTATGTAATATACTTGTAGGGACTTAAGCGGTCCTTGGTTTTTTACTTAGAAGCTGTGGATACTAATATTTTTAAAGTTAAACAATATTTTTGTAGATTTCTCCTGATTTTATAACTTATGTAATTCTTCACATTTTTTATGTAACCAGAAATGAAAAAAGTTTGTTTAAACATTTAAATATACTTTAAACTAATTTAACCATTGTCCCAACTATCCACCATATTTTACCACGTGTAAACACATACTAAGCATTTAATAGGACAGTAAAAATGTTCAGTGTTATGTCATAACATCAACAAAGTTTAAGCATTCAAAGTACCTACCTTGTATTGTACGTTTACGTTTATACCACAATAAGGTTTTTATCACTGTGTTACTGTAGGTACAGATTTTATTGTAGTTTTAAGGTTTCGCCAACTTGGCTCTCTCTTTGATTGTCGGCATCAGAGTTTAAGCTGCGATTATTTGTAGCCGATTTCGCCAGAAGGAGAGTTATTACTTTTACTTAAACCAATAACAATTAAAGAAGAGACGCCAATGCATGGTTTTCAATGTTACACGATGCATTTATATATAAAATATTAGTGTTATAACATTGTTTTAATTAAATCATTATGTAGTATTTATTCTACATTAAATTGTGTAAAACCTTTTTGAAACTGAAATAATTGTTAATTTGATCATTTAATATACTTATTGTAAACTTATGTAGGTACCTACCCAATATTAATATTTTATAAATAGAACGAATCACATACATACAACTGAAGTAAAGTAATGTAATGAAAATATCAAGTTGAATTTTAAGCTAATTAAAATCAACATACAAATCCAATACATGACTAAAACAACGATTGAAATCGAACATCACAATCAAATCGATTCGAAATCACTCGAGTGGGAAGGTAAACGCTCCAAGTCTTATCGATTAGAGAAACATTACGTTATTGTTTGCCTTACTCTTGCCTATTCAAATAAACACACATTTGATTGTATTCATCAGAGTATGTTTGGGAACGGAACTGAAGATATTGTTTCTTGATAAAAAGAGATAAGAGATTTCTCCTCTCTTTCATGCGGTACGGTGTGTATCGTGGCGCGATATTTATCAATCATATTGCGATTTAAATGTGAAAAGCAATATGAATTGCTGAAATAATCTCGAAATGAAATCAAAAATCTCCTGGTTTTATTTTATTTAGATATGAATCGCGCGAAAACTGAAATCATATTCATAGATGTAGACAGTATTTTTTTTACTTTTAATGTCATCGAAGCCGCTTTTAATTTAAACTCCATTTATTGGATACAGGTTATATAGATTTTGGAGTTAGTTTTCCAGTTTCTTTTCATATACGATTAACATAGGTAGCTAAGAAATTGTGTAATTTGTCTTGTATCTACAATGACCTCAGGTTTTGCGCGTTTTTGGTGCAGCCGCAAAAATCAAATTGTTTTGAAATATGCATCTAATCAACATAACATAACATACCATCACGCCTGTATCCCCGAAGGGTTAGGCAGAGGTGTACCAATGTACACCCAAAGTTCGCCGGTATGTTTAGGTCCCATGTAATAAGGGGCGAGCTTATTGCCACTAACCGGGCACAAATCCAAACCCCGACCTGCTACTGACAATTTCATAGAAAAACCCAATAACACCTTGGTCGACTTGGGAATTGAACCCAAGACCTCTAGCGTAGCAGTCGCGCTTAGCCCCACTAGGCCAACGAGGCAGTCTTCTGCCTAATCTGATCTAATCAACTATCAACGAAAATGTTTCTATATCCTCCACAAACATCCGCGACATCTTCCAGCCCCACGAGACTATTTCCACCGTATCTCAGTAATCCAAGTCTCCGTATAAATCTCCTTGCACCCACATCTACCTGTCCTGATAACTCGCCTTCGACTGCGCCGCGCGGAACCCAATTTGTCGGCGGAGTTCAACCCGCTAGCGCTGTGATTGGGTTCAAATTGAAAATCGAATGAACCACTCTAACTGGCCCTACCTTACGTCCTCAACTTCAAATTTATTTATATATAAAGTTTTTTTTTCGTTTTTCGTTGGCAAAAGGTTTTTGTTAATGTAAAAACGGAATGTCAACGGTCTAAAACAGGTAAGGTTACCTAAAACAATATTCAAAAACAACAAAACGTTTCTGTTTTGTTTTTCTACATGAGGATTCCTTGTAGTAAAGTAACGTATGTGCGTTTTACTGATGTCAAATATACAATACATAGTCCGTATTTATCAAAATAAATATACATTTACATTACATAAGACATAGAAAGTTGATAAACATGCTACAAACGCATTTGATTGTAATAATAATTGTACTCAGTTTTAAGTGGCCCTTAGTCAAGTAGTGCAATTACATAGTTCTGTTAGAGGTTACGAACTAGATACTACCGCGTAACACTAATTAGCTAAGTTTGATATATTATTATGTCTAAAACGTTAGTTAGCTTTGGAAGAATAATTAAAATTAACGTATCTAAGACTACGTTTTTTATGGAATAGCCGTAAAATAAAATTACTATGAACATCTACAAAATGATACAGACACGTAGTAAGAGAAAAATCACTGACATTAATTAAAATTGTAAAGTTTTATAATTACTTTGGAAAACTTACCAATGTTGGAGTAACAAACCATAGTTGGGCTATCTGTAACAATTTTACAAAGTTTTAAATTATTTCGTAAGTACACGAGATTATAATTAGGTATACGAATTGGTTGAATAATCCAATCAATTAATGATCTCAGCCTATAGCGGTTTTCCACCAAACCAAGTCAGGAAAACAAATAATTCAATAAAGTACATAGAGGTTATACACGATTCAAATAAAATTTGTCTTCCTTGAAATACTTTTAAAAACTAAACCCTTAAAAAAAGGAACAGCAGTAATAAAATTAATAAAACGTATTTCCCAGTAATCGAAAGTAACATGCAGAATGGCAGACGGATCGATAAAACCGTAATATTAACATAAAGTGTGGAAGCAAAGCCGGGGGCGAGAGCCAGTCTGCAGGTAAATTGAATTCTGTAAACATACGTACACGCAGACAGGTGGCAAAGTGAAAGAATGAGCAGAAGGTTTAGATTTTTTAAGAAAGCTGTAGGTGCTGTAATATATATAAAATAAACACAAGAAACTGTATCAAATAAACCTGCTTATTCCTTTATACCGAGAGTGATGTCTGATCATTGGTTTAAAGGCCTAGGTTTTAATTTTTTTATGTAAGTGTCATTACCCTAACACGACGTTCTACGAGTAATACACATTAGGGTGTTACCACACCAATCGATCGATAGTCGATCGATGCCATCGATCGATGGTAGAATGGATTAGTCGACGTCGATCGATAGTTTCTACCACACCAATCGATCGATAGCCGATAGATGCCATCGATCGATGGTAGAATGGATTGGTCGACGTCGATCGATAGTTTCTACTAGAACAATCGATCGATTGTCGATCGACGATCGATCGATGGTAGAATGAATAAGTCGACGTCAATCGAGCTGCTTGAGCTCCCCGTGTCCCCCGCGCCCCGCGTGCAACCTACGTGGCCTGCTTGTGTTTATGCGTTCAGTTGTGTGAAGCATAGAGAAAAGTAATAAGTAGGGTATGGACCTCTCGTGGCTAAAATGTGTCGCCCTAGCTGGTGGTGAACCTGGTAGTTGATTTCCTAAACTACCGTATACGTTTGCACACACATATGTAACTTCATATTCTTTGTATGTATCGAATAAAACCATATAACAGAATGTAAGCGATCTTTGGCTTTAAAAAATGGTCGCATCCAGAGTGTTCTGCGTTTGCGTCTCCGTAATAATAGTAAGAGCAACATCGTACTGGCCAACAACAACGCGTCCTCTTGTGAATACATTTCGAAAGAAACTGATGGAATATAGCCGGGGTTAATCGATCTACGTCGACCGATGCCATCGACCGGCAATCGATCGATTGGTTAGTCGACCGGTATCCGTCGATCGATTAAAGCTACCACACCAATCGATCAAGGTCGACCGATGTCGATCGATGGCATCGACCGGCAATCGATCGATTGGTTAGTCGACCGGTATCCGTCGATCGATTAAAGCTACCACACCAATCGATCAACGTCGACCGATGTCGATCGATGGCATCGATCGACTATCGATCGATTGGTGTGGTAACACCCTTACGAAGACAGAAAGAGCAAACTTAAACTTATTATACTTAGATTATAAGAGAAATTTGTAAATCTTAGTGAAATAAACTTATATTATTATTATTATAAACGTTTAGGCAAAAATTCGGCAAAGCTTGACGTTTTTTTTTGGCTTAGATTTCTGTTTTAACAAACAGAAAATATACTGGAATTTAATATAACTCCAAAACAAATTCTTTTTAACTATTTTATATAGTCAAACTTCTGCGGTTTTTCTACATCGTGAACTCCGCGCCAAACGACGCATCCCACTTGGAAATGAGACGAACTGATTGCATTTGGTTGATCGAGCTGAAGTGTTTAATTCCTCCTGAATTAAAAACCTTACAGCTTCCATCCTATCACGGATGAGAACTTAATCGAGTTTTAATTAGTTTCTCCTATTAATATAGAGCTTTTCAATAGAGTATTATCGGCCAATTAAAAAGTATATAGGTAACATGAATATGGCAAAGTCATCTTCACTGTCTCTTTTTATCAATGGAATATTATATGCAAAAAAATATGTAAGTAAAAAAAGTTGTGCACTTGTATAGAACTTACTGGGTCTATCAACGTTGTGGTGACTAACACTGGCCGGTTGAATATGTTTCATATCGACATTGAGTTAAGAGACAGCGAATTAAAAAAAAATAACTGATTAAATTATACTTTTTTTTAATTATTAATTTAGAATTGACTTAACAATTGAGTATAAGAGTTTAAATAGAGTATCAGACATTTAATATTTATTTTTCATTAACAGTGCTGTTCATACTAAGAATCTACTGTATCCACGATAATTAGTAGAACAGAATATTTTAATAAGCAGCGATACTAAGTCAGAAAATTATTTACCTAACATTAAAATTAATTCTGAGTAAACACTCCAGTTAAACAAACCTTAAATAAATTACTACTCTATAATATGGAACTATCAGATTAATATTAATTCTAAAATAATTTACTTGTTAATCAATAATTTATTATTAATTTCGCGTCAGATTCTCAGAAGGGACCTCGTACATAATTTATTAAGCTCACATTCATAATTAAGTAGTACTTATCATAATTAATAATTGAATGTCTAGCCTTTGAATAGTGTTATACCGACATATATCTACAAACTCATTGCGTTTTCTGGAATTGTTCAATCAATTCGTTAGAGTTAGAATTAACAGTTTTAATTTATTGAAATTCAAGCTTAATATTTTTTCATAATACATAATACACAGAAATTGGTAAGTATACTGTATTATGATCATATTTTAGTTCCACGAAATCTAAAAATAATGATAGATCAGAATGATGATTTAATTAAGACTAATAAAGTGGATGCCAAAATATTTCTATTCCAACTCGTTACATTACTACTATATTTTAATCTTTGGTACATACATACATACCATCACGCCTGTATCCCCGAAGGGTTAGGCAGAGGTGTACCAATGTACACCCACAGTTCGCCGGTATGTTTAGGTCCCATGTAATAGGGGGCGAGCCTATTTATATATATATATATATATATATATTTAATCTTTAGTAAGTACATAAATAATAATAATAATAATATTCCGGGACAACTCACACACGGTTATCTGATCCCACGCTAAGCAGAGCTTGTGTTATGGTAACCAGACAACTGATAAACATACTTATATATTTCTAAATACATACATATTATAGATAAATTACACCCAGACAACCAGAACAAATGATCGTGCTCATCACACAAACATTTGTCCTGGGTGGGAATCGAACCCACGACCTCCGGTATAGCAGTCAGGGTCACTAACCACTAGACCAACAGGCCCGTCAAACACAAATATAGTACACATATGTTTTATCAATAATATTAAAAAGTTTTTCAGAATTATCTAGTTAAAATATATCAGAAATTTGAACAAAATATGTGACAAGAAAAATATTAGTAGAACTAATGGCCTGAGTCTACCAGTATATTAGGTAGAAAAATGAGTATGTTCTTGGCATGATGGCGGGACCCTAAACAATCGTTACGAGCAGTATTCACAGTAAACTGGAATTTATGGGCCATAGCCAATATTAAATGGGTCAAACAATGTCACAGCTTATAAACAAATCACTGCTAAAGCTAGGCCTATTTTAGCTTTACATAACTCTATTTCAACACTAGGTAAGTGTTGAAATAGAGTTAAGAAGGATATTTTTATTTTTTTTATTTTTATTTATAATTATTAAGTACAGAAAAATATTAGACTTATGTTAATACATTATGTACCTACATGTTTCGAAAAGCTATTCAATTAGATCTGTTGTCTGATTGGTTGACAAACAGACTAACAACCAATCAGAGGACATGGCAAGGTTTGACAGGTGCATACTTTTTTATTTTCACCAGCCTTTCATTAGCTTTAGGACAGTCACATTATAATCACAATGGTCAAACTATGTTTGGGTAAGTCCACCCGTACATTATGTCAAAAACGCGACCATTCTTGTCGTGGAGCTCTAAACAATGTCATTACGTGGGCCGTTCACAGAGAACTGACGTTTATGGGCCATTGCCCCATTAAATGGCCCGAACACAATGACACAACTTATAAAGAAATTATTGGTGTGTTATTATTTTGTGGCGGTAGATGTTGATGGGTTAGACCAGTGGACGACTCGATGTTTCAATTAGGATTTTTGATAGTTTTGTTTGTTACTTAAAATACTCTGCCTTAAATTGAATACTCTCTTTCTCTGCTTTTGAATAAATGTTATGAAATAAATAAACACACGATGGCAGAAATTAAAGGCACAAAGTTTAATATCTTTCGGATATCATTTGCGCCTGAATTCCTCTCAAGATAATTTGGTGGTTCGAGGAAATAAATAATGTAACAATTTTTTATTTGTATTTTATGTAGAAATATCCTGTGTTTGATTGATATATTCGTCATGAATGACAAGTATTGCAACTTTTTTAGCAATAAACTAAAATGGAAGACTATTATTAGTATAGTAAATGAATATAAATCAAAAACTTCTCCATTGCAGATTCAATTAATATATTGCGAACCACAAGTGTATTCAGTGATAAGTACTTTTGAAAACACCAATGAATATGACGATAAGCCGACGATAAACTGATTTCATGGCAATTAATCACTGCTGTTCCCAAATATAAATTAATAATTACAATGGAAAATAATTGATAATTCACACGTTTATTTAATTAACGCTAATGAACTTGTCTTGTTGATATTGTTTATTATTTTTTAATTATGTACTGATACCGATTATGATGATCAAATGGCGTGCATTAAGTAAAACATTCCCAATAAGTAAGTACGTGTTAAAGCAACAACAAGTTTGACAGTTTGAATTCTAAACTTGATTACAACATATAAATCGATACAAGGAAAATATTTTTTTTGTTTAAACGCGCTAATATCTGTAACTACCAGTCGGATTAGAAAAAACCTTTTTGTGTTTGATAGCCCTATTTTCGAGAAAGTTTATTGGCAAAAATTTATATAACAAATACTGAACTGTATGAAAAGCAAGTCGAATAAAACAAAATAATAATTAGTTAAGATTTGAATTAGTTTGAATACTAAATCTTACGGAATATGATTTATTCAATTAAGGTTTTGGGATTAGTCTTTAATTATTTTGCTTATTAAAATGGTATTTTACATATTACTGTAATAGTAGGATTTACGATTTAATGAAATGGTTTTTAATACGACACCTGGGACTATAATACAATTTTATGTTTATCTAGTTTAAAATTATAAGATTTCTTTTCTAAAAATAACTGGTGCTTCTTTTGACCTGCTTTTGAATTCTGCGATTTGCACCTTTTACCTTTCATCGTTTTCTGTTTGCATACCTACTTGCATAGGTATATTGTGTTCTTTACTATATTATTTTAACCGCAATTGATTACCGCGAGAGTCTTTTCAAGAAATGTATTCGAATACTGTAACAAGAAAAGTAAACAAGCATGATACATTAAAATGGATTTCATTTCTTCCAACTCTCCGATATTAAAAATTCTAACTTTTGAGATATGTGTTCAAATTTTGTGTTTACTCTCTCGGATATCGTAATTGTGTTTCCAGGCCCAGGGCGAGGTAGGGGGGGAGACGATTGGAAGAGGGGGGAGATAAGGAGGGGGGGTTTGTTTGTTAGAACAGGAAGTTCAAGTATAGCTTTGTTTTGAAATCACTCCCAATAAGAGGATGCGGCGTTCGGACTTCATGTCTTTCTTGGACAGAAATAATAAGGGAATGCCTCGTTCCCTTGAGGTTTCCTGCTTGAGGTATAACGATGTATGTATCAGTGTATTATGTTTGTATTCTTTGAAGAGTTGGTTATATCAACTAGTGTGTTTTCGTGTTATGTAGTTCAAGAAGTCCTGTCGCAAATAAAAAAACCCGACAAGTCGAGTGCGCGTCTGACTCGCGCACCGCGATATCTGAACTTTTGCTGCTTACATTTATTTTTTTGATGCTTTTAACAATAACACCGACATTTCGAGGCATGACATTATGAGGTAATTTCGCAGAAGGTACAGAAGGAACAACATCAATTAAAATAATGAAATCCCCTAAAAATAAATCAACCATTTGTAGGCAGAAGTAATCCTCCATAAACAAAGAATACATTTTCTTTACCATAAAAGTATGATTTTATTGTCGTCGTCTCCAACCTTTATATGATAATGTGTGTCGTATAATTCTGAGCATTAGCAATATTTCACGGCTTAAACATTCGGTACGGCTTAATCTCTTAAATCTAGGTCGTAGGCAGACATTTGATTTAGTATTTCCAGCCTTTCTATTTCAGTTCGTATACAATTTCTATCTCTAAATATTTAGGTTTATTCGCGACGGTTTTTAACAGGATCCGATTGTTACCGTTTTCAGCACTGTCTAATGAGAAATTGCGATCAAATATTACAGACATAACATATATGCTTGTATATTACTAAGCGGGGGTCCACTACAGTTTTTTTTTTTTTTATGTTGCGGACAACGTCACATACATTGCTCTGAACCCAAAGTAAGTAGCTGAAGCACTTGTGTTATGGAATTCAGAAACAATGAAGGTACCACAATCACCCAGACCCGGGACAAGGTAGAAAAGTTGGTTTCTACATTGACCCGTCCGGGGATCGAACCCGGGACCTCAGAGCTAGCGACACCTTGAAACCGGTGCGTACGCCACTCGACCACGGAGGTCGTCGAGGATTACATCATCATGGAAGCAGAATAATAATAATAATAATAACAGAGTGGCGAACCAATAAGGATTGAGCGGGGAATATTCCAGGGCGACAGTCTGAGTCCCTTGTGGTTCTGCTTGGCCTTGAATCCTTTGAGCACTCTGCTCGAGAATTCGAGGCTGGGCTATTCGCTGCGGAGAGGAAGTCAGGTAATTTCCCACTTGTTGTACATGGATGATCTTAAGCTGTTTGCTTCCAATGAATTGCAACTGATGGGGTTACTGAAGATCACTGAAAGCTTCAGTAATTCCATCAGGATGGAATTTGGTGTGGACAAATGTGCGGTCATGCATGTAAAACAAGGTGGGATTGTGGAATCCCAGGGTATACAACTCTCGGATTCCATAAATCTAAGGTCACTTTCTGCAGCGGATACCTACAAATACTTGGGTATGTCAGAGGCGTTAGGCATCGACGTTGCTGACATGAAACAATCATTGCTGACACGTTTCTTTGGCCGCCTGAACAAAGTACTGAAAAGTCTTTTGTCAGGCGGCAACAGGGTGCGTGCCTTTAATGGTTGGGTCATGCCAGTGTTGATGTACTCCTTTGGTATACTCAAGTGGACTCAGACTGAGTTAGACGCCTTGGATAGGAGAGTCCGGACTCTATTAACCGCAAATCGAATGCATCACCCACGCTCTTCAGTAATGAGGTTATATATCCCGCGGAAATGCGGGGGTCGAGGCTTTCTAAATGCTAAGACCCTCCATAATCGCGAGGTATGTAACCTCAGGGAGTATTTTCTCCAAGTCGACGTGGGGATGCATCGAGATGTGGTGGTAGTGGATAAGGGCTTCACACCGCTCTCCTTAGGCAAAGAGAACTGGCACAAACCTGTCGTACTGAGCGTCAAGGACCGCAAGGATGTATGGCAAAGCAAGGAGCTACACGGACGCTTTTATCGGTCCCTTCATGGGCCCGATGTAGATTTCTTGGCGTCCGTGGCCTGGCTACGCTTCGGTGATCTCTTTGGAGAAACCGAAGGGTTTGTATGTGCAATTATGGACGAAGTTATCATGACGAATAATTACCGAAAATATATAATAAAGGACGGGACAGTGGACATATGTCGGGCATGTCACTGTCCGGGTGAGTCCATACGACATATAATTTCCGGTTGTTCTCGTCTTGCTAACGGCGAATACTTGCACAGGCATAACCAAGTGGCCAGAATTATCCATCAGCAGCTTGCTTTGAGATACAAACTTGTGGAAGCTGAGGTTCCGTACTACAGGTATGTTCCCGACCCAGTTCTCGATAATGGTCATGTCACATTATACTGGGACCGATCTATCATCACTGACAGGACTATTGTAGCCAATAAGCCTGATATAGTGGTGATAGATCGATCAGAGCGACGGGCGATGATTGTTGATGTAACGATTCCGCATGACGAGAACCTCGTGAAAGCTGAAAAAGAAAAACAAATGAAATATTTGGATTTAGCGCACGAGGTTGTCGACATGTGGGAGGTGGACTCAGCAATCATCGTCCCGATAGTCATTACAGCCAATGGCATAATAGCCAAGAGCCTCGACCAACACCTCAAGAGGCTCTCGTTAGGCATCTGGGTCAAGGGTTTGATTCAGAAAGCGGTACTTCTCGACACGGCCCGTATCGTGAGGAGGTTCCTCTCTCTGGAGCCCTAACCACCGGCAGCTTGGACCCTGTCCCGAGGCCGGTTGGACACTATATTTTATATTTTTAAATGTATATTTCTTTTTTTTTTATATATTTAAAAATGTATTTTATATGTTTATTGTGAAATAAAGAAATAATAATAATAATAATATTCCGGGACAATTTACACACGGTTATCTGATCCCAAGCTAAGCAAAGCTTGTGTTATGGCAACCAGATAACTGATAAACATACTTATATATATCTAAATACATACATATTATAGATAAATTACACCCAGACACAGAACAAATGATCGTGCTCATCACACAAACATTTGTCCAGGTTGGGAATCGAACCCACGACCTCCGGTATAGCAGTCAGGGTCACTAACCACTAGACCAACAGGGCTGTCAATGAAAAACCCTCTCTTTATGAGTTATCAAAAAGCGTGAGATTTATTTCTACGCCTTTTAAGAAAACCCAATGTTACGGTATATTACATTACTGTTATTAAATCTCACTGGTATCCATTTGTACTCCAAACTTGGAGACTTTGTTAAGTATGTTTGAACGGAGTTCAGAAAGGCAAAAAAAGCGAATGTAACCGCGAGATGAATCTACATAGGTAGGGGTTCGATGTAATGGGGCTGGAAACATAGATTACAAACTTTAGGGGCGTGCACTTCCGCTTAAAACAAATTAACTTTATTTTCATGACATTAGACACTTGGTGATAACTTTACACCTGCTTTAAACTTGTATTTTAATAAGCAACGTTATTTTCAGATTAGTACCAATTATACACGAAATTGGTAATCTGTTTCTTTAAATATCATTTTTAGGTAGATGTAATGGAAAAATGTTTAGTTTAAAATTATTGACAGTAGGTAAATATTATTTCATGTACTATTAAAAGATAGGTGAGAAAAGTGGTGACCTTATACAGAGTGTTAAGAAAACCCCGTCCGATCCGTTAAGGTATTGTTAGGTATCAATATCTGATTCCATTAATGTAAAAAATAATAAAAATAATTATACCTTAAAATATTTTTTTTCTAATATGTCAAGATAGATCCAGCGTCGTCACAGGTGGTGCCACATGATCATACAAAAGGCCGCCAAAAATACCGATGAAAATGGTGGTGTAACTTTTGTTTAAATCTCATATTTACGGAATTTTGGGGCATAAAATGGTTATTTCAAACTTCATTATTATTGTTACTATCATGAATAGTCCAATTTTAATAATTTATTGGGCATGTGATTGTGGACCCTATATGACCCTTTCGGGTCGGACAGGGTTTTCTTAACAGCCTGTATATAGGGCTCAGTACCTAATGTCACACCACAACCCATGGGCATCTAACTTTAGGCAGTGCAAATACAAACAAAAAAATATCAACAAATTGTAAGGTCCACAAATAGCCAAGGTAGCCGAAAATTGTCGTGACAAATCGTGCCGACTTACTCTCAGAAACACGCGCGGAATACATTAGCCCATGAATGAAGGTGTGTTTTCCTGTCATAAACGATTTAATTCATAATGTGTCGTGCGTGTTTCATGAACTTACTTCAAATTCCGGTAATTAAAAAGAAATTTTACCTTTTCATTAAGTAATGTGGATATAACTTGTTGAAAGGTCTGATGATGATGTTTAAGTAACTATGTGTAAATGATATAATTACGTTGAGAGGTGCTAACTTTGTGAAAGGTAATTGTCTCGAATAGCAGATGTTTCTGCAAAATTCAGTTTAGGTCAATTTTATAGCGGTTAGATTGTGTTCATACTTAAATATATAATTAACCTTGATGTATCACATTCGTAATATTAAATATACTTGGTAGGACTTCAGTAAGTTTATTCAGAAGCTTTTCTTAATGTGGCTTCCATTAATTTCTTTAATTTATTAGCTTTAGTTTTGTGTTTCATATTAAAGTGTTTTTTAAACCGAACCTTCCGAAATCGATTTTTCAGTCTAACTTAGTGGAAAAGTTTTTGCTTACAACTTCAGTAAAAATTTCAGAGTGCCTGCTCCTTTCATTGATCCGTGTGTATCCAAAGTTGACATCAGTGAGATATAGGAATTCGGAACCAAAAAATAAGGAATGCAAATAATCGGATTCGTTTCCTCAATTCTGTCAAAGTTTTACGGAATACGACAGGAGACTGCGAGAGGCTTCGACAAACTTCTCCAACAAAAAGATTAATTAAATTATTCACGTTCTTTATTTTAGTTGTTTAAGGAGTTGTTTGGTTGTTTTGACTGTTTTAAAATTATTCGGAGCAATAAAATTCCGAATTCATCGTGCAATGTACAATTGTACGCACGTAGAATTTTTCTTATATTTTCATAAACAACGTTATATTTTCACTGTCTCGTATGTCTTGGGAATGCTTGAAAAGTTACTTATTTCACTTAACCTTGGCAGCGAATACTCTTTATACTTAAAATCTTAACCCAGGTGTACTTACTACATCTGATTATTTTCAAAAGTAACATGGACAAGTTGTAAAATCAACAAAACCTGAAATAGGCATAAGTTACAACAAGCCTAGCCGTCTAGACCTGGACTTCAAATCTTCGAGTTAGGAGTACGCACTTCAAACTCAGAAGTTTCGACAACACTCCGATGTCAGAACTCGATGAATACGGTAGTGAGTGGAGGTAGTGAACACAAGTAGTGAGTGAGGAACTTTCTCAAGCACTTAACAAATTACCAGCTTCCCTAAGTTGCGTGGGTAGTGTAGTAACACAAGTATTATGGGGGAGACTGGGTGTGAAAAGACAAATCAATTTATTTCATCAGTTATAATAATAATAATTCCAGCCTATAATCGTCCCACTGCTGGGCACAGGCCTCTTCCCATATAGAGAAGGCACGAGCATTGATCACCACGCTTGCTCAATTGCGGATTCATCAGTTATATAAAATAATATTAATTAATTTTCAAATAAAAAAGTAATAGAGCGAATCAAAGTTCAGGAGTGGAAAGGGCTAATAAATAATAACCGGGGGATAATAAACGTCTCGCTTTAGCACAAAATGCACAAATCGTGACGTCAAACGATATTTTAAATCAATGTATCGTCAGACTTTTTGGTTACATAAAAAATAATATTTGTCTTATTTTATTATTTATTCATCACCTAAGCTATTATCTAACCTATCACATAAGTAACTAAAATATCGGGTAAGTATTCCGAGCTGGAATTGATAATTTTTTTTTTATGTAGAAATTAATGTAAATATTTCAGGTTTTAAATTCCTTGTGTACACATGGAATTTAAAACAGTTTAGTGATATTGAAAAAAATACATTAGATTGATTTTAAAGTTAAGTATCTGCAAAATTTACAATTTCCGGTCAGAAAAGAAATGCCTTTTGTATCTGAAGTTTAAGTTGTCACCCAAGAAATCGATTTGGATGGAAGCCAAATGTTTGTCTTCCTATCTAAGCAATGGTTTAGATATTGTATGATTACTGTGATAACATATAAAGCGTCAATTACCAGCGACCATGATCCTTTTCATCCATCTTTCTAGAACTTTTCAAATGGTAATAAAGGGACATTGTCATCGTCCACGTTCGTCAATTGACAAACTACAAAAGCGGTGAAACGGCTTCAATGCGGCTATTTATAGCGACAAAGGAATTTTCAAGACAGGTATTCTGAAGAATCTGCAAATACAAATCCATGACATGATTATTATTTTTATCTCTAAAGGTATGAGAAGAAACCTTTGCACTGCAGGGTTGATATTTTTTTATTTTTATTTATGGAACTTTTTCATTTATTTCACACCTTAAATTAACACATAAATTTGAACACTATGTACGCGTCATATATTTATACAGTCTTTTTGTAAATCCCACACTCTGAATATTTTATTTTCTTTTTCCTCTAGATTTTTCTACATCATTTGAAGTCAGTAAATTCCTCTACATATGCATAATACGAGGGTACGTCAGAAATGAATTAGCACTACCTTGACGTGTTGCTAAATTCATTACTTAATATTTATACCGTGTCTTCGACGGCGAGAAAATGAGTTTGGCTAGAAGTTTGTGATCCAACTTCATAAACAAGGTCATATATTAAACATGTCTAAGTTTTACTACATTTCCTGCATTATGTTCATAGTTACTGTAAACTTTTATAAAATACTTAAACTTTAAAGCGAAACACACTGGCTTTACCAGGATATATTTTGTTTACTAAAAAACATAAACTGAACAACACATTTCTTGAAATAAATGCCTGAATAAAATAGTAAAAATTTACTTCATCTACCTTTCATCTCCCTCAAAGACATATTATTATTCTAACGGGTTAAACCAATAAACATGTTTTTTCCTCATTTTCAAACAAAATGCTGTGGTCATTGGCAAGCTTAGTACAAATAGTGGTTGGATCTAAGAACGCTACGGCGAATCCGTTCAGAGCACTCTAAATCTTTGATCACGTAAGAGCTGGGTAATACCGAATAATCCATATCGACCGATCCGTCGATTATGTGTGCTATACGAAAATAAATTCTATTATAACGTAGTAACAGCGAAAATAGAATTAGGCGACAGCGATGCATGTGCGAGACAATTGAATTTATCGCGTCGCGGGCAGAATATAAATATATTATATTGATATTTTCAAGTTTTTGTTTTAGGTTTAGAATTTGTTTTAATCTTTAGTGGTTCTGAATTTAACTAAGCTTTTTAAATAAGTCGTACGACGTGTGAATATTTTATGACACGTTGTAATGTTGCTAACACTTTGATGTGCTTTTGATGTAGGTATCTTAAAAGTAATTTTACCTTGAATTTGTTTGAATGTTTTTCGACAAACGCTGGCACAATATATGAATAAAGTATTTTTGTATAAAGTAAGTATTTCTCTTGTATTTTGTTAAGGATAGAAAATCAAGTAAAGTAATGATTTAAATAAATTTAAACATAACATACCATCACGCCTGTATCCCCGAAGGGTTAGGCAGAGGTGTACCAATGTACACCCACAGTTCGCCGATATGTTTAGGTCCCATGTAATAGGGGGCGAGCCTATTGTCACTAACCGGGCACAAATCTAAACTCCGACCTGCTACTGAGAATAAATAAATAAATTTAACTGAAATTTAAATGTGAAATGAAACTTTGGTGCAGAGTAATTACATATTAGTAAAATTATGTGTTAGTTTAAATATTCACACTTTAATTCTTGTTTCACCGCTTACCAATAAATTGTGCAATAGTATATATATGTTGCTATGACAATAAAACAAATGAACATTTATCTAATTCTTGAAACAACTTATCTCGTTTGCTTTTCTCATTTGAACCTTAACAAACAAACGTCTCAAATAATTTACATAATTCGTAAAACACTTACTAATAAAGCACGGTGTACAGTTGAAACGTTACGTCAAAAGTGCAGAAACGAGGTATTTCGTATGCGCCCCGCGTCGCGCCGCGGAAGGCACCACTTTCAGTAAGTATATTATTATGTAGACGAGGTTTTCGAGGCTTCATTGAAAGGGGAAGATTTCCTGTCACGTGAAAGGGTATTTAAAGTACCTTCGCAAGTACACACGTACTAAAAAAAGATATCTGTAGTTCGGAAGGCGAAGAAAAACAGTTATGGTATGAAGTAAAACACTTAGTGCGTGAACGTAAAATTTTATAGGCGACTGCTTTTTGTGGTTATTGATATTGGTTAGACAACTACAGCGAAGTTTGGCTTGGAGAACATTTGAATATATATTGGCCTTTAATTTTCTGATTCTTTTTTTTGGCAATTTAAGTAAGAAGTTATCTAATATTTAATGTTTGTATGTAAACATGTATTACATATAGCTATGATGTTGTAATTGAAAACTATGATCAAAGGTTGACTATTTATCTCATTGTGTGTTTCTTAAAATTTGAACTACCTACTATGGTCATAAAAAATAGCCCAAAAAGCTGTTTTTGGTTCCATAAGAACAGTAGACAAAAACGGCATTCAATTAATTTTCCGAGAATATTCCTTTTTGTTGAATGCCATAGTCGATCCATATTTGTTGAGTAAAACCTCTCCCTTTGTTAACTTTGCTTCAGCTTTTAAATATTTTCTTACTTTATTTTTCTGCGAGCTGAGCGATGTTAGCACATTCATTCTGAGTGAAACTAGTCACAGTGAGACTAACAAACAAATTAAATAAAAGAGTACGGTTTGTAGAAAAGGAAAGGATAGCAATTATATTAGTTTTTACCAGGTATTTTATGTACACAACATACTGTATATAATAATAATAATATAATATTCCGGGACAACTCACACACGGGTATCTGATCCCAAGCTAAGTAGAGCTTGTGTTATGGTAACCAGACAACTGATAAACACACTTATATATTTCTAAATACATACATATTATAGATAAATTACACCCAGACAACCAGAACAAATGATCGTGCTCATCACACAAACTATTGTCCTGGGTGGGAATCGAACCCACGACCTCCAGTATAGCAGTCAGGGTCACTAACCACTAGACCAACAGGCCCGTCAAATATAAAATCTGTGTCTGCCGTGTAATTTATCGCATATAAAGGATGATTTTTAATTGTATCCCAACCATTGCAGTTAACTTAGTAGTCGATCGAACAATTAAGGAGCTTATACCTACTATACTTATTAAAATCAATTATTATTCGTTTACAGTCACACAGATGTAAAGATTAAATTTTTTATATATTTTTTTGGTTTTTCTCAATCCAGTAAAAACTCATCTCTATAGGCGTTGCTAGCTAGAACTACATAAATTCGTATTCATTCTAACTCGTAGTCAAAGAGAATATAAGCATCCTAACAACAAAAACATCCGCAAATAATTTTAACCAGAACCTAAACTCATACGAAATTGAAAACAAATTTTGAAACTTCATATATTTTTTGTTAGAAAACCTTCCACTTTCCAGACCTAGCCAGTATACAGGTAATAATTTAATTGCATGCAGAACCTTACTTGAGTGTTCACCCACCCGTGAGCACTCTCCTTGCTAATCCAAAGCATTTGTATGAAAATCCTGTTACAAAAAGCGTAGGAACGAGGGATTACCCTGTGTCGCTAATACCATTAAATTTATTAGTTTTATGTTGAGGATAAAAATTTGTTTGATTTCGATTATTTTGTTGCCTGTTTTTGTTATGTTATTTTGTTGTTTTGTTAATGGCCATAGATTTTATCATTGTCAAGCTGTGTTTTAAAGATATTATATTTTTTGATTGAGATACAATTTTTCGATGATAGCTTGAGGATTTTGTAAATTTTCCAAAAACTTAAATTCTCTACATATGATTTTTTGTAATTGAAATTAAATGATAGTAATTGTATTATAAAAACGTTGCCCATGTTCTTTCTCAGTTTTAAAATTATGATTATCTCGAGACTCTATTTTGTCCAACACCTACAACAAATTGTAATCACAACACCACCAAAGCTCTCGTATGCTAAACCTTAACTTAATCTAATGATTTCCATCTTCGAGATGCGCCTGAGGGTGCGAAGATTGCGATAAATATTTATTACTCATTACCGACCCTGTGAAGAGAAGGGTGGTAATAATGTACAAGATTGTGCCGCAAATGTATTTATGAGGAACCTTTTAACAGCTAGCCTTAATCCGATTATGTGGCTTCGAGAATTTTAATGGATTTCTAATTTATTCTCAAAAGTCTCGAAGGAAAGGTTTAGATTGAATGGCGTAATGTATGTAGAGTAGGTAAATGTATTCAGTTATATAAAAACTGATAACATTTTTTGTGAGACGTCGCCCTTTTTGGTAATTGGCGTGGTGACCTATAACAATCTGCAAGCTGGGCTTTTAATTTCTTAGAAATAACGAATAAAACAAAGTATCTATAATAAGTTTCAGTGCTTTTTCTATAGAAAGCTTCATCGCCTTGGGAAATACTTAATATTCTGTGATTTTATTCTGTTAGTTTACGAAGTTTCATTATAAGTTGAATTTGCTTTATATTGTGTTAATAGTCATTTACTATTATCTCCTACATTATACCCAGCTTTGGTCGTTATTTGAAAGGAGCACATTTGTCATAACTGTCATTGAAAACGAATCAGCTTATCCCCAAACATCCGAATCTTTAATACAAACGATAACATTTGCGCACAGGTTAAAAAAATATTGACATTTCCTTTGATTTCTTGCCAAGATTTATCATTCAAGGAAAACGCAAATATTACGTAACGTCTTTGACTTGGCTGGTATTAAATGCCATTAGGTTAATCAAGCGCAATTGATTTCAATATTTGTGATATTAAGACTGTTATGTTAAACGTATCGTTATTTTATCTCTTTTTTATATCTTTTTTATCTTATTCATGTGTGGCTTAGGATGAGATGCTTGTAATGCTGCTGCTGTTTATAATATACCTACCTGACACTTCGAAATTCGATGTACTGTGGTCACAAGTAAATAAAACTTCTTTCATTTGTCCGTGGTTTTTGAAGAAACTGTTACAATGTGTTAACAATAGTACAAAGACCGCAGAACTTTCGAAGAAGCAACTACGACACCAGGTTCACACTTAGACATAATACTTTATTGCAGGAAAATCTTATTTTTATGAAGAAATGTCCGACCTACTTCCACATCCACGAGCCTTGAAGAGATTCACTGAAACGTAATAATGTAATTACTGAACCTAATGTTTTACACAAGGAAACTTTTTGATTTATGGGAAAAGTAAACTAAATTGTCGACCCAACTGTCGCTGTAGGTATGCTGGCTTTCTATTTTAAGGGTCCAAATGTAAGAAAAAAAAACTAATTTGGTCATATAATCTACTTATTAAACCTTGTAGAAAAAGAATATATTTAGCATTAATAATAATAATATAATAATAATATTCCGGGACAACTCACACACGGTCATCTGATCCCAAGCTAAGCAGAGCTTGTGTTATGGTATCCAGACAACTGATAAACATACTTATATATTTCTAAAAACATACATATTATAGATAAATTACACCCAGACACAGAACAAATAATCGTGCTCATCACACAAACATTAATCCTGGGTGGGAATCGAACCCACGACCTCCGGTATAGCAGTCATTGGTTCTTTTGTTACAAATCAGAACAAATGCATAATGTTGGTGCTCCCATATTTTCTCTGATAAACACAAGAGCTAAGTTACCAACTCAATTTCAAAGATGGACTCCATTTAGCCCGACCAGACAATCAATAGCCTATCAATGCAAATTAACGTTCATAATTAAGGGTATCTGTTTCCAAATCACGTCTAAATCATTCAATCCGAGTATCTTATAGATGACTCTTTAGATGCTGTAATCTGTATGCTAAAGACTGACCAGTAATTCTATTAAATACATCCTATTTGTGAAGGGTGAGAGAGATGGATGGATTGTGTCAGGGATGACATGAACCAGAAGAACGAAAAACTAGAGATGAAAATTGATATAACAATACAAAAGTTAAGAATAATTTTTTTTTGGACTGAATGGTTTAGGTAATATAATAATAATAATAATAATATTCCGGGACAACTCACACACGGTTATCTGATCCCAAGCTAAGCAGAGCTTGTGTTATGGTAACCAGACAACTGATAAACATACTTATATAATTCTAAATACATACATATTATAGATAAATTACACCCAGACACAGAACAAATGATCGTGCTCATCACACAAACATTTGTCCTGGGTGGGAATCGAACCCACGACCTCCGGTATAGCAGTCAGGGTCACTAACCACTAGACCAACAGGCCCGTCGGGACCTTAGGCACCTTAGGTCTAGTTAGGTGCATAACTAGACCTAAGGTGTTAAAATATTCTTGGGTATACCATCAGATTAATCCCGTCAAATTAACGACAATTATACATAAGTATAGTTTACACAAATCTACAGTCCCCACGATTTCCAAAACAGAAGGAAACAATTACGTTTATCATTAATAGCGGTTATGTCAAAACGGGTTTATCTCAATTAGATTAATTATAAATTATCCCCCAGATACTAAACCATTAGCTAAATTGATTGATTGGCTTGAGTTTCCCATAAATTTTCGAGAGTGGTTGTCCTGATTCCGTATATCGATGTACAAATTGTTTTATTGTTTTTTGACGAGAAGCTAATTTAGCAAAATTGCATGGATTTTGGAAGTCTTTTTTGCTGGTGAACTATCTGGATAATATGGATATTCTTACCTCTCAAGGACAGATAGTTCCAATATTCTCTGATAGCAGCCCTGTTCAATCTGGACTGGGCTGTCGCCATCCCGGCTGATTTGCATAATAACACCCCCGACCTCCATCGACGTCGCATCGGGTACAAGTGATGAATAAACGGGGTTTACGCGATTGATTTAACGCAATTTAAGATTGAAATGTTTTTGGGTGACGGAGCTTTAGTCGTTTTAGGAAATTGATTCGTAATTATGATTGTACATACGATGCACTGTAGGTGTAGTATTTGTAGCGCACAGAGCTATTATGCATTCATGAGTCATAAAAGTATTTAAGTTTTAGTGTGTACTTTTTTGTATTTTTAGAAGACAATTGGGCATGCTTAAAAAAAAAAGTGTATTTTTTTTATATTTTTTTTCGTAAATTTAAACTATTTTAAGAAACTAATTTGGCTATTTTAATTTTTAGATCATTATTTATTTATTTATAATTTTTTGAAAATTAATCCCTGATGACGTCACATGTTCACAATTTTAGTTTCTAAACGAACTCAAAACATGCAGCTCACTGCAGCTGTCAGTGTCATGTCAGTTACAGTTGCAGATAGGTGTTGATATTTTTTCTAGTGCTTATTTAGTTATCTCTGCCTTATTTAGAATACTAAAACGAATATAAATAAAAAATGAGCCGTAGGTTTAAATGTTTTATACCGAACTGTCGGAGCTCTATCTCAAAAACACCGGATAAGGTGTTTGTTCACGTAAACAATAAATTAAAAAGACGGTGGTGCGAGCAAATTAATTTAACGTACTATCCAGAGCAACGATTATATTGTTATATTGTCAACGTGTATGCAGTCAAATCAAATCCAATAAATAGGCCAGGTCGTAGTAAAACTTAATATGAAACAATCCACAAAACAACAAACTTCCTCAGCGCTCAAGCAACGAAACGAACAAACCATTAACCAAGTCCAAACGTCAAACGGACCAGTCAGTATTGCTAGTTCTGATAGTCAAATTTGGACGGTTTTTAATCTAAATGCAGTCGATTTTTAATATAGTTGTACATATATCTATTTACACATATTTAAAAAGCTATGTGATTATATTTTAATATAACCACATAGAAACAATAAACATTCGTAACGTAAAATGCAAATTTATCTAAATAAGGTTTAAAATAAACAGAATGTGTGTATTTCCTATTACGAAGTCTGGCAGCACTAAAAATCCTTATAATATTTTTAGTCCACAGATAATGAAAGATGTGAACATGTGACGTCACGTCAGGTCAAATGAAGGTCAATAGTTATTATTGCTGTTTATTTTGTAATCTTGTACTTTTATAAATCGAAATTAACAAAATCAAGCATCAAATTAAAAAATCTCCAAATGGTTTTTTCTTTAGCACGCCTTAAATAAAATTTGGCATGCCCAATTGAACTTTTAAAATAATTTAATTTTAAATAATAATAAACAATGTAGCAAAATATTCTAACTTCATAAATAAATCAAGACATAACGCCCAAAATGCAATATCATAAATTTTAAGGACGAAAAACAGCAGTCACTTCCAGAATAAAAAATGTTACCGTAATTAAATATACAGATTTAAGGGGAGTGTCGGAAGCATTAATTTAATCAGGAATATTAAAAGGTGGGCACGAACTGTGGGCTCGAGATTTTAAATAGGCCTCCGCTTAAGTGTCTGCCGAGGGGAATACCTCTTGATCATAGTCGATAGACCAATCACTTTTGACTATAGAGGTTTTAGTGTTTGAAATATGGTCTAGTTGGGCCTAATATATAAGCAATATTTAATTGTTTTTACAGTCTGTTTTTTTAGGTTTTCAAATCAATAAATCAGATACTTTTTTATGTTTCAAAGCTACCTCTTTCTAATTAGATATCTGAACTACTTATGAAACGCAACGCAAATTCTACTTTTATCGATAAAATTATCTGTAACCTAAAATTAGTATTTAATCATATTAAAAAACCAATTATTCGAACAATAATCTTAACGACCTCTTATCAAGCAGCAGCAACCCAATATAAATAAATAAATTAATAAATGCGGACAACATCACATACATTGTTCTGAACCCAAAGTAAGTTGCTAAAGCACTTGTGTTATGGAATTCAGATAAAACGAAGGTACCACAAACACCCAGACCCGAGACGATGTAGAAAAGTGATTTTATACATTGACCCATCCGGGGATCGAACCCGGGACCTCAGAGCTAGCGACACCTTGAAACCGGTGCGTACGCCACTCGACCACGGAGGTCGTCAAATATGTTCTATATTGGGTTCTGTGTTTTTTACACAACTGGTAGCAAGAGTCAAATAAGTCCCAAAAAAGCATTTTGGTACTGACGTCCGAAACGTTTCCAAGCAAATAATTAGATTCAAAGGATTTAAGTAACGTACTTTAGCTCTGAAACCCTTTTGTATTGAACAAAAGCTTTGCTGCCTAGTTTTGTTCACCTTTTTTATTTAAATGTAGGCGGAGATGAGGACCTGGCTCAAAATACAATGAGCCGCTTATTTGCTTAATTCACTGAGTCTTAAATAATCTAGATTGGTATATATTATATTTAGTATTATACCTATAAACTGTTTGAAAAGCTGCGTATTATTTAAGTTATTTTCCTCTTTAGATGTTCTTCTTGACGACTTTTTGCCTTTAACAAAATTTTAATTTATTTTACAGATTTATTTTCTCTATTATGCTGACGGTTTTACTTGTCAAAACAACAATAATGTCTGAATAACTATCAACTTTTGCCCAAACTATTTTTTTTTGTTAAGTTGAGTACCGCTTCATCCTTTCATTTGGACGTCTAGCCAGCTACACTAGTAAAATACTATAGATAGTGATTCTGGTAATGAAAGCTTTAACTTTGTTATCCGCGATTTTATTACGAGAGAAAGATGTTCAGACACTGTTAAATGCTAGAATTGAATTTACTGCACGACAAGGAATTTACATGTTTAATGGTGGGATGGGTCGAACCCGTCGACGGAATTAAATGTACCATGACCAGCTTCGGTACTCATTTTGATCATCTGTCATTGTTACTAACTTACTAACAACTTCTAATTTTATCTAATGTAGCTACATCTTCCTTCCTATATTTTGGCGGTCAGTCTCATCGGATTCAGGTAGATATCATTTAGTACATGAAGCGAATGGATCTGGCATTTTAACCAAATTACCGAGTAAATTAATTTCGCTTGAACAGAGTTGGAATTTAGTGTAGAACTTGACGAATGCATTTACACTTCTTATTTTTATTTCTGCGTTTTGAGTCAACATCAAAGGGCAAAGTGAGCGCAATAACTACGACAAAAATTTGTTTCTGATGACTTCACATCACACATTTCTATTTCATCTCCGCCTTATGTGAACATAAATCGTTTTCTATCAATATTATAAGCACCGACTGTTTCCGTCAACCCCTTTTCGCAATAAAAGTGGGTGAGTGACAGTCAGAGCGACACCCAAGTGAGTCCATAAGCGTTCCGTTTTTCCAATCCAGAACGGAACACTAAAATGGGAATAAAACGTGGAGTGGCACACAACTAGGAACACTCGGATATTTTGCTGAAATCAAGGGTGTGCTGGCTTTTATGGTGCAGGATTTTTCTGCTCTCAATCTGTTTATAAACACCTCAGATATCAACAAGGCCAGGCTGAGGTTTTAGTTTTTCGCGTCAGTGAAGTGGCTTCCTGAGTTTTGTGCCTGTAGTGCTTTATGTTAAAGATTAAGCCAGTTTTACCTTTATATAATAAGTCGGATCAGATAGAGAATTAATTACGTTCGATTCAGACCTAAACTAGCCTAATAGTACTCTTTCTGGACTTTACCTTACATTCTTATTCTAAAAATACCAGATAGTAATAGTGCATGATGTCAAGATTTTTCAACCAAGAAATAAAGGCAAAAATTGTGATACATTATAATCAAGCGATCCGTCTTCCGACAATACAATAGCAACCCTTCTTCACCTGGCTTACAAAGGAAGATAATCATGTAATACGTTATGTCTTCCTTCCGTAGAAATGAGTGGTGCGCCGTTAAACACGTACTTTTGAGTAGGAGCCTCGTAAACTTTTTAGGCCTGGCATACATGAGATTTTCTTGTGTGAGATATTATTTTTGGGTGTTTTATCTTAATTTGAAGCCGTTTTCACGTTTCTAGTGGGACTATCTAGGGCTCTAAAAACATAAGAAAAAATGCTGAAATCATAACTACATCAGAATTTATTTAATGTCAGTGTTTCTGGCGGTAAACTATTAGGTACCTAAAATATACTCAATCAATAACGCACGAAATCTTTTTAAAGAACTGTCAAAACGTTTGGTAGACTCTACTCGTGATCAGAGAGCTGGTTTGTTCCTTGCACAGAGAATCGGCATAGCCATTCAACGTGGCAATGCTGCCAGCCTTCTGGGCACGTTTCCTGCCATTGACAAGGACGACGATGAGTATTTTGACGCGTGTTAGTTTTATTTATTTATATAAGATTTAATTTTAGTCTTCGTTTGTTCTTGTATTAGATTTAAGTATTGAATTGTAAATAAAGAATATATCAATAATGTTAATTTAATTAGGGAGCCTATTCTGTTGAGATGCTGTATAAATAAATTTCATATTATACTACACTGAAAAACCTTTTAATAGAGGAAGAGGGCAGTAAAAAGTGTTGCCCCACATAGAGAACAAAGTAGTACCTTAAAACAGGACATAAAAACAAAGTAGCTCAAAAGCCACTCGTCAAATCTAGCAGCTGAAATCGCGTGTGTTCCGACCTTTAGTTAAAAGATTTACTATGTCCCTCAAAGTACAGTGACACATTACATAATTTCCGCGCAGTGGTACAGTCGCCGACTTATTTCTGACGTAAAGGGAGGGGACGATTATTTATGTACACTGTAAATAAATACTTCGCAATTTATCACTTTGTTCCCCGTTACGGAATTCTTGGAAGTATTTTTAAAGATTTCTTGATGTTTTCGTTTTAAATTGCTCATGAAATAGAGTTTATTTTTAGATTTTGTGTAGAATTAAAAATAGCATTTATTAAGAAAAATTACGGTCTACTTAGAAGGTTGGTGATATTTCAAAGAATACATAATTGGGTACTTTTGGCAACTTAAATTAGAATTTGGTCATTCTGCTTGCTCACAATAATATTATGTATAATTTAAACTTCAGACACTTCTCTTGAATCGTGTGAGCTTTTCACAGAAATTAATCCAACAAATTCTCGTTACAAAAATATTTACTTCAGAGTTGGTCTGACCAATTCCTAGGACTTCTAGAAAATGTTTTATTTAGAAAGGAACAAAAAACGTGTAACGAAAATCCGAGTATCGCGTATAATTTAGACACATTTTCTTTTACTACTCGTCGTCTAAATACGAAAAATTAGTATTGAATTTGGTACAAACTACTACCAAAATAATGAGCTACAATACAATAGTATCAAAGCTACAAAACATACGCTGAGTCGGTCCGTGGAGTACAAATTACAGATGTTTGTGAGTTTTGGCACACGTAGAGATAGCGCTCAGTGCCTTTGTATCGGCACTAAGTTCGAAGGCTGGCGACGAACGGCCGGGCGGCTAAGTGGTTGGTTTGCAGAATCATAATCTGAATCATGTTCTTGAATACAGCAGATCTGGATAAAAAAATGAAATATTTTTTAATGTATTTAGAACCTTATCCATCCATGGGTGACAGTTAAACTGACGAACTTCTAAATGTCATTTGTTATTATTTTGAGTTTTACGTTATGTTAAGTTAATAGTTTTTTTACTGTCCTTGTGCCTCTCCAACTACAACTGCGTGTCGTGGATTTGTTTCCCGCATGGGCCAAACGTAGGTGTGATCTACAAATGTTTGTATAAATGTATGTCTTTTGTGTTTGCGATTACAAAGTTTTTTAGGAAGAGAAAAATAAATATTCAAAGTGTAATGGCAATAAAAAACCATTTTTTTTTATTATTTATACATGTTTTTATGAATCTGCCAAAAGACCACTTTAGGCCTCTTGTAAAGATGCCTCAACTTTGCACGTTGCTTTCATGCTATATCTTGTTCGATTATAAGGAGCGAGGGTACGTCGTGAATTGTAAGGCCCTATTTGTTTTGTAAGTTTATTAGTTTGGGTTTGAAACTGAGAAGTGTTGAAAGTTGAAAAACAAGTGAGAAGGTTAATTTGTAGTGTTGAAAGTTGGCCATCTTTCGTATTTATTACATTTTCAGTTCTTTAACAAGTGTAACAAGAAAATTAACAAGTTAATTTGATAATTCACTTTAAGAAATAAATCAAGGGTTTACCCTTAATTTATTATAAATCGAAAGTTGCGGTGATGAGATAAAACCAGTTAAAAAATAAATAAGGCACATACTGCTGAAAATAAATTAATCAGTCAAATTCTAATGTAGAAACTTTACGAATACCAACATATATGTATATACCAACCTATATCTATATGTATATCTACAAACAAAACTACATGTATAGTACTTGTAGCTCTGTCCAGTAATATTTGCATTGGAAAACTAGAGTCGGCCGGCTGTAGCCTTCCGAATCTGTAATCCAAATTGTTTGTTCCCAGTTGTCCAATTAATAGTTCACCAGTTTGTGGGTTGTCGAGCCAACTGGAACACATCTACTGCATAATACTCAGATATTCATTTACATATAAAAGTTTCGTAGCTTTGTCTATTGACACTGGAAAAGGCAAATTGGAGTCTGATAGAAATAATACAAAGCTCGAATCGAAAGCTCTTATTGGAGACCTAGAAAAACCAATTGAAAATCTTGTCTCCAAACTATTTAGGTACTCAATCCATTTGATTGTGTTAATATCCTCAATAGTGGACTAAGGCTTGAGTTACAATATTAAGTACCTACTAGTATTCCAGGTTAAATTGAAGCTTTTAATTTATTAAATCAAGTAGATTAAATAATGATATAACTTTTCAAACAATTTTTTTTTATGTATCAGGAATTAGCGCGAACATCCACAAATACCTGTAAGTAGTTGACGTTTCGACCAGGTTACACCGGCCATGCTAGCAAGCAGGCTGAAATATTTTAAGGCTTAGATACTTACCTAATTATTATATTGGTTGTGATCTTAATAAAAGATTAGCGTCAACAGAGGTTTAAAGGCTAATTTGTAGCCGTTACAAAAAGTGATATTACAGCGATACTTCGATGCCAAGTAGAAGCAATTTGAGATAACAAAGAGTTCGTATTTACGGTTCATGGCCAACACACCGCAAATAAACCCAATATACTGCTCCCATCCCACATGAATCTGAACCTTCACTCTTTGGCATAAGGTCTGAAGTAGTAGAGTCTAGGATTTCCGAAATAGAATCAACTTTGACAATTGGCAGTGCCTTTTGCGTGTTTGTGTTATTTGTTACGGCTTTAAGTTTTATGCCAACTATACCCATATGCATATCGTTAAGGATAGTTCTTCCTATATCCACATTTGTAGCATGTTAAGTTACTATTAGTTTGGATTTAGCCTTGAATGTATTAAATGTTTTGTATGACAATTATTGTTACTATTAAATGACAATCACTGACAATGTTTAAATCATCAGTTTTCTATATCGGCTTAAGCAATTTGATCCCTGCTGAATATTTATGAAAAGTGTACAACATTATACAAATCTTTCATGGAAATATGATGGATTATGAACAGAGAAGAGGATAAGTTAATGTTACAGTTATTTTTTTCTGATTCTTAATTCCCTAAAATGTTAAGGACAGTAAAAAAAATGTATCCAAATTGGGGAACACAGCCATTCACAGCCTATTAAGTGTATAGACAAGAATATTCAGAAAACATTAACACTTACAAAACCGTTTTCATATGCCACGAAGTAAGCATTTACAAGTTCCGAGTAATAACGGATTTTTTATGCCACATGGGGAAAATAGAGGTTTGACTTTTTAGGTTTTTGGTTAAATTTTGTGGTAACTTACTTAGAGCCTTGGTATGGCCTTGGTGTGTTTACTTTATTTTAACAAACACAATTTTTCAATATGTAACAAGGATAACCTGTTGCCACAATTTTGTACAATTTTAAAGTGCATAATAATAATAATATTCCGGGACAACTCACACACGGTTATCTGATCCCAAGCTAAGCAGAGCTTGTGTTATGGTAACCAGACAACTGATAAACTTACTTATATATTTCTAAATACATACATATATTATTATAGATAAATTACACCCAGACACAGAACAAATGATCATGCTCATCACACAAAGATTTGTCCTGCGTGGGTATCGAACCCACGGCCTCCGGTATAGCAGTCAGGGTCACTAACCACTAGACCAACAGGCCCGTCATAATGCTACTGATAATGTTTACAAACAAGGCTTTACTCGCTACTGAAGCATCAACAGCTAAAAGTGTAAACAAGTAATGACCTTGCAACACACTGGTTCTTTTCGCAAAATTGTCGCTGAAATCTACGCACACATTGACAACATTCTGTGAAATTCCCGTGATATCTATTCCTAGGCGTATAGGATGAAATTCTAAAAAAACGCCCAAACTAGCTCCCGGTCCACGCGATAAAAACAAACGGGCGAATTGAGATTTTTTGCGAAAAAGTTTATTTTTTGTGGCGGATTTTTTTCGTTGGCCTGTCGCGTTTTTTGTAACTACTGGATTTTTGGTGGATTCAACTGAAAGTATTGCCGGATTTGTAGACTGCTGTTAATTGTTTCTCGAATGTTGCGACTGCTTTTAATTGGAATTTTATTGATACACTATAAAATTTTCTAACTGCATTGATAGCTTGTTTTGGTTTCATGATAAAAATGAAGCTGAACTACCCATGCAAAAGGAGATTAAACAGATATATAACAAAAATCAAGTAGTGCAAAACGCCTTTTAAAAATGTGTTGTTGTAAAAAAAAACCAGATTCTCGTTTAAATAAATATTATGTTCGTGAAAACTTTATACTCACGTTTGTAGCTTTGTATTTAAATACTTGTTTACCAACAGCACTGCTGAGTGAACATCGTATTAAAAGGATTCAAAATCATTGCCCAGTGAATGTTTATCCCTTTGAGAGTAACAAGTGTATACTAATGCATTTACAAAGTTTGCTCAGTTTATGGTTAGCGTGTAAGATCTTTTGGTTTCTGTCAAGTGGTCCATGAAAACCTCTCCATAGATTTAAGAAGTAAATGAAAAGTTCTTTAAGGGATTTTTTAAACTTCTTGGTGATTTTCACTTTGGTGGGACAATTTGGGTTAAATTATATTATAACTAGCTGTACCCGGCATGCGTTTCAATGCAATTTTTTCTACCTAGCACCTGCCTATACTACCTACCTACTACCACTTAGGGGTATGAAAAATAAATAGTAGCCGATTCTCAGACCTACTGAATATGCATATAAAATTTCATAAAAATCGGTCAAGCCGTTTCGGAGGAGAATGGTAACTAACACTGTGACACGAGAATTTTATATATAAGATATCCTGGGAACACTCACAGACGGTCATCTGATCCCCAACTAAGCAGAGCTTGTACTATGGTAACCAGAAAACTAATAAATATACTTAGGTTGTTGTAGTGTTCATTTTCTTTTTTTGATTTACCTTACTAGAAAAGATTTGAAATGATAGAGGTTTTTTTTATTTACGTCAAAAAATGTTCTATTTTTTTCTTGGTATGAAATAAAAGCAAGATTTGTGAATAAGTGGGTGCTTAGACGAGACTAAAGATTAAAGTCAGAAAACTGATTTTCTTCTATTCAATCCACACGGGTGTTAATGTAACTTTAATACTAATATCCACACTAACATTTATATCATCAATCGTATTTTATTGCGATAAGTTTTGAAGCCTAAACGAACAAAAACTTAGATCCCAGTTTCAGGGATACATCAATCAAGCTAGAGAACCGATCTGAAAAACAAACTAGTATAAAACTTAGAAATAAATATTAATGTGGCATATCTCGAAAGATGGGGTGTCGACGGATTGGCACGTTTTGACGGGTAAAGCCAAACTTAAGAAGTACAGTTGTTGGCAAAAGTAAATTGCGGCATTCTGTTTTTTTTTTAACATGTGACAATTTTTTGAAAATATCTAGATTTATAACTTATGGATTAAAAGTGAAAGGATTAGCAAAAAAATCAATTAGTTACCTAATGATTTTTCTATTGTATAATTATTAGCGTACGTCCTCTTTGACTTTACCGTTGAATGATAATAATAATAACATGTACCTACTTATTACCTAACTATTATAGTTATGTCGACGACCTCCGTGGTCGAGTGGCGTACGCACCGGTTTCAAGGTGTCGCTAGCTCTGAGGTCCCGGGTTCGATCCCCGGACGGGTCAATGTAGAAACCAACTATTCTACATTGCTTCGGGTCTGGGTGTTTGTGGTACCTTCGTTGTTTCTATAACACAAGTGCTTTAGCTACTTACTTTGGGCTCAGAGCAATGTATGTGATGTTGTCCGCATTTATTATTATTATTTATTTATTAGTTAACCAATCACAATAAGTTTTTTTTAGAAAAAAAATTGTCATTTTTAGTAGGCTTTTTTTGTTAAATATTTCTTAGACTTTTGGTAGCGACTGTACTAAAGGCTAAGGTCAAGGTCGCCGTTCAGAGGCGCTCAACCCTGCGGTACCTAGGGAGTGATTTGAATTTTATTCGAAACTTTGCCAGTTAATCATAATACTATGTAAATATTTCTTTACGATCTTAGGTACGTTTCAGATTTGTATTGTAACTTTCAAAAATATTATTGCTCATACTATTCAATTTTCAATGGTATTTTTTGCGATTTAACAGTTCAAGTTTTGGATCGTTAATCTAAAATTATAATACAGATTTGAAATTGGTTACAAAAATAAACCATATAAACTTGTCAAATAGTAGTACCTAGTAATAAAGTTTTAGTTAAATAAATAAAATAGGTTACAAAAATTATTCAACGATATTAACATAATCGTAAACATGTATGAAAAATGCGCAAAGTTGCTATTTAATAGCCGTCTATTTCGTTGTTTTTAAATATTCGTTTTGGTAAATAAAATAAGTACTAAGTAACTTCATACTGTCGCGGCGCGGCGGTCTTACAAATATTAAAGTGAGGTTGTCGCGATATGCGTGTCCTATGTCAGCGGCTCTCAACATTTCCATCTCCTCAGGGACTCTTCAGAATCCATTACGAGACGAGGAACGTTTCCGATGGCACATGGTAACATAAATCATTTTATAATCCAAGATTTTAATATGGGTTAATTTTAATATTAAAAGATTTTGGATGGGTAATTAATTTTGTGATTTTCCACACATAACATAACATAACATACCATCACGCCTGTATCCCCGAAGGGTTAGGCAGAGGTGTACCAATGTACACCCACAGTTTGCCGGTATGTTTAGGTCCCATGTATGTAATAGGGGGCGAGCCTATTGCCACTAACCGGGCACAAATGCAAACTCCGATCTGCTACTGAGAATTTCATAGAAAAACCCAATAACACCTTGGTCGACTTGGGAATCGAACCCAAGACCTCTAGCGTAGCAGTTGCGCTTAGCACCACTAGGCCAACGAGGCAGTGATTTTCCACTTAGTGCATAAATGCATTTTATGTATGCCTAACTACAATGATAGTAGTCAGGTTTTAAAATTATAGAAATATGAATAAAATATTGTATTTAAAACTGATAAAAAAGATAGAAGTATATTTCATAACATTCTTGCTTTTAGTAAGGTTGCAATACTAGCAATTAGACGATGAGTGAGTACAAAAGATTTGTAAAGAAACATTTAATAAAAAAATATTTTCTGCATCGAACTAAAAGTATTTTTTTTTCTTTTTATGTTCTTGAAATTAAAAAAATAAAAATAAAAACATATATGAATGTATATCCTAATTAAAAATATTCAAACTGCTAGAAACCTACTTGTATATTATATGACGTTACTGTGCGTGAAAATCATACTTAAATCCATATGAATCTAAACTTTCACAGTCACTGCTCAGCAGTGTGGGCGACATTCATCTTTCTATTGGCACTAGGACCACATAAGTCACCGACAGACGAATAATTCTCGGACCTGCGCTAGATTGGCCATAGAAGTGATTTTTCTATTTTATTGCTAGCATTTAGTGAAGGCCTTTTACTGCCTTAGCGAGTTCAGATTGATTGGGTTCTGAATTATGTAGTATTTCTTTTTAAATAAGACAGACTTGGTACGATTATAGGCGTCTTAGGAGATACAACTTGGTAATATACGAGACTATAACATGACAAGAAATTTTCTTTTTAAATGGTTCCGCATATAGTCCTACCGAATAACTAAAAATCTATCTGAGCAATAATATAGGCTGAGTTAACTAATGTTTATCTATTAACTCTCTATCTTTTAGTTAGCCCATAAAACTCACCCCTCCTTTCACATACAGTTCGGCCTATCTACCTTTGTCAGGAAACTGTAGATCAAGCCTATATTACAGATTGTTATTTCAAAGTATTTGTATTTCAATGTCTTCTTCTGGCAACACACCTTCGCTTACATACACAACAAAACTACACCCAACAATCTTCAAAAAAAAAGTCTCCAGTCTTCCTACAAAGTAAGTGAAGTGGAAACAATAAAATGGACCACATAAATTGTAGCTAAAGCGATCACAACTTCCTACGAATCAGTTCGGGTGTCATAAAACATTTGAACAAGATATACGGACAAGTGTGACGTCACGCTGAGCAGGGTAAACGCCGTATGCCCTTCGTGTTTTGAAACATTTGCTCACCGTAGTCAAAGGAAATTGGTAAAATAAGGTCTTCTATTTGCTAGATTATTATGATGATATCTTGTTTGATTAGTAATAGTTTTCTTAATCCTTATTGTTGTAATTTCGGTGCGCTAACTACTTCTATTTTCTTTGGTATTTTGTTACTTTATTATGTTTAATTAGTGTATGTATTACTAAACCTACCTACCTTACCTGAAGACTTAAAAAAATGCAATAACATGAATGAATTTAAAATAAACTAAAGGCACACGTGTATTCATTACGAGAGGAATAGCAATGTTCACGCGGCTACTTACAACCGGTTTTGTTATCACGTCTTATCTACAAACAATGAAGCAAGTGCAGAGGCAAAATGTATTATATTTATATCATTAGCACATCTGTATCTCATTATAAGTGAACTGTAAAGTTTTTATGAGAAATAAAATTCTTTAAGCATAAGCATAATTTAGATTTTTATTTTAATCAAATTTTTTACCTTTATTTTATAAGTGGTTCGAATAAATAACTGTGTATCCTCTCTACGTTCCAGAAATAGGCTACTATATTAAGCCACTGCTATATTTATAAAATATAAATAGATTAAAGGTACAGTACAAATAATTTTTAATAAGAATTAAACTACTTTGACAACAGTAGCAAACGTAAATACCTTCTGTGTTCCTTAGCTAATTCATAACCAACTTATCAAAGTAATGTAAACTTATCACAATTTAAGAAAACTGTAAGACAAAGAATGAAATTACATTACCGCATTGCAACCAGCCGCTGAATCCAACCAAGTCCTTAAGTACACAGAACTTTATGTTAGCACTTGCTCGAGGATACTTAGTAGGGCTGTTTATAACGAAGATGTGTAAGGAAAATGAGCGGTAAAGATGTGTTGTAATAAAGTAGATGACTAGGTATGAAAAGTCAAAATTTATTTAGTCCGCCATTCAGATAATCAAAATATAATAGACACGTATTTTTTCTTTTAACAAATCAATAAAAAAATACGAAAATAAACCGCTTTAAAGTTCAGGATTGGGGCTTGTGACGTCACGGGTAGATACAATTTTTGCTTAGACGTGACGTCACGCAAGAATTGAACTGGTTGTATCTTCATAATTCTTTGTTTACGGTACATAAGAAAAAATACGTGTCTAATATTTTAATAGTATCTAAAAGATGGACATAAAAATAAAATTTTGTCATCATTCCTATTGTGCGTAGCGGAGCGGTGCGAGATATAGGAGAAAAAGTGGTGTGACTGTTCTCCCAGAGATGTGTGAGAAAGCTGAACGGTCAGATAGCGGATTCTAGCAGCTGTGCGAGTGTGTGCGTGCAAACATACTGGTATAGATACTCGATCACGGTGGACTGATCTTTCGTTAGTTTTAGCAGGTAAAACACCTACCTTTGTTAGTCCTTTTCCATCAGAAATGGGCTGAACGAAACTAAAAAAAATAAGTGTTGCTGTTAGTGGATTGTTTTCTCGCTCACCTAGCTCGCTCTCAGGTAAATATGCAGCTAGCTCTCTTGTAACAGATTAGACAGACCGTAGCGAAATTAATTAGTTTGAGATTAATCCATTTCAAGGTACTCAGCCCCAGGCATAGTTATACAACTAAATTTAATCTTAAACAAATAAAGTTATAGATAAACGTTATGATTTCGATAGTAACTTGATTATCTTAAGATACAGTATATTTGATAGTGAAGGTTCAATGATCAGGCCTAATCTAATATGTCTGAAGGACCAGATTATAGAGTCAAGAATTAATTAGGATAACATTTAAACTCTAATTTTAAAATTGAGTTAAATAAGAAAATACTTCTGACGACCTCCATGGTCGAGTGGCGTACGCACTGGTTTTCAAGGTGTCGCTAGCTCTGAGGTCCCGGGTTCGATCCCCGGACGGGTCAATGTAGAAACTCACCTTTCTACATTACGTCGGGTCTGGGTGTTTGTGGTTCTTCGTTGTTTCTGAATTCCATAACACAAGTGCTAAATACCTACTTTCTTTGGGTTCAGAGCAATGTATGTGATGTTGTCCGCATTTATTTATTATTTAAAATAGGATTCAGTACGACTGAAGGCAGACATGAAAAAGTGTTTTAAAAATGCTAGTGTAGCAACAAAATAATTCAGTACGCAAACCGAATTAGAAATGGCAACACTTAAAATGTGAGCGGAGTATTAAAACAAGTAATGTTACGTTAAACAGAGCAGTTGTAAAATGTAGTTTTATGTCAAAAGATATAAAAATCATGGCGATATAATAAAATACGACAACGTAAATCACAATAAATACTATCACTAAATAATAAAATTGTATTTAATGACGACATGTAAGTACAAAAGATACTTAAACGATAAGTTAAGTACTTGTAACATCATATTATTTTTATGTGGTATACTTTTATTACTCATAATTTTTTATGTAGTACTGACGCATAAAATGTTGTTAGACCACGTAAGTATGGATTGACTCCAAATTTATACAAAAAAAATAAGACTGCTAAAACATCGTATAAATCGACCTGACGGTTATTATATTTATTTCTCCACTCGCATGGATTATTTTATTAAAAAAATCTTTAGTAAAATACACAACTCTTCTAAATAAGATCTTTAAAAACAGTATACTTATAATCAGCATAGATTCGCAACATTCGCCTTCATTTTACGATATAAAAATCATAGTGCCTATCCTCACTTCATTGACGCAAATTCGGAATTTATTTACTCAACGCTTTACTAGCTCACATACTACACATTGTAGAGTAACGCTATAGATTCTACAAGCTATATCATACTACACATTGTAGACTACCGCTATGTTTACAAACTGAGTACGGTTCAAGTTATTTCTGTATACATCCTAAATAACCAAAACAAATCCGGATGCCTAGCATTTCCAGCAACGCCCTCAGCGTAGCTGCAGTGGCTTAGTTTATAGTTTATTTTGCTTGGCTGATCCTAAACTCTTGCCAATTTGTGGCCAGATGAAATTCTTTTGAAAAGTTTCGTAGATTTATTTATGTGGCATCTATTTTGTTTGGAAGAGTTACTGTGTGGTGTTTTGTTATAGCTGACTAGTAAGTAAATAATTTTGTTACTACTGCTTTAAATGTAACTTGAACTCATGTTTTTCGTTAAATATATCTACATTATTGTTGCAGAAAATGTGCAGGAGAAAATCAAATTTAATGTACGCGGACAAAAAAAACCATAATCATCAGTCTGTTTTTACACAAAAAATACTTGCACGTGCAACATAGATAACACATGCTCAATTTATAAACTACTCCACCCACAAAAACATTCATGGACCTTTTTTCGTCGAAAATCGTCCAATAAATCCTCAGCATTATAAAAACAAGGAATCCTATTTCAAACGATTTGCATTTTCCTATACTTCTATAATGTTCCGAAAGAGCGCTGAAAACAAAATGGTGACCCACATTACACGTGAAATATTCGCATATTTGTGAAATTGCTTTCCAAACATGCGGCATGGCGCTGCAGCACGCCGATATTTTCCGCATTGCACACCAAATCACGTCTCCCAGGATAAGGCCACATCACTATATTATCTAAGTAGTTACTATTCCACAGATTATTATAATGTACTTATATACAATTTGTACTATTACGCCTGTGATTTTCGAAGGGTTATACAATATTATGATATGCAACAATTTTGAAATTCTTAGAAATTCATTAATTTCTTTTTTATCTGGAAAATCCTTATATACTGTCACTGCCCTTGGGAAGACAGAATTGTATGGGTGGATTTACTGGCTAAAACTACCAGGGTTGTTCTTCATAGCCATTTATCGGGGACCAGGGAGCATATTGCTGACATCCTCGGTACCCGGAATGGTCTATGACCAGCAAATATAAGTGATCTATTGACTACCTGATCTGAATAATCTGATTTCTTTTATATTTTTTTTTCCTATTTAGTATAGTTCATAGCCTTGCAACTATCATATCATTTTTTTAGCTTTTTGTGTAGTTCCGACTTTTTGTCTTTTTTCATGTTCAGTATTACTTCATTGAAAAGTTTTTTTCTTGTAGTATATTAAAAGAAAAAAGAAAGTGTCAACAGTTTATAACAAAATTGTGCTAACAGGAATTGGAAATTCTTTAAGCAGCTCCTACTTTTAAAAGTTTTCCGTCGTATTTAAGGCCCTTGCGGTACTTCGTTAACAAAATATTTTACTTCATAAAAAACTGCCAATATTTTTTCAAGAATAGTGTGAGAACGTTTTGAAAGAATAAACTGTAAACGGAATATTTATGATCGCTTTCTTTTGTATGAGTAAAAGTTTGTAAGGAATAGTATTTTGCTTCTTGCAATGGTAATGGTCAAATAAGATGAAAACATTCATCTACAAAAAAAAATGAAGCGAAAACTTGGTTTGAAAAAAAAAAATCTAACATGATTGAGCCGCTATATAATACTCGTAAATACGGATATATTAATAACATCTCTTTTACACAGAAACCTTTGTTCCTATTACTTAACAAAAACAGCGCAAAAAACATTGGTTCTCAATATAAAAACACAATACGGTACATGAATTTATTTGCACTTTTGTCTTCATAGCATCAGCTGCATATAAATATTTCATGAGGCTAGCATATACACTGCACTTTTATATTTTATATCTGTATTTCCATAAAACCCGCATTTGCACTCCGTATGCTGTTACCGTTTGATTTTATACTGTGAGCTTTTTCTGTGATCATGTCATAGTTTATAAACTTCAGTAATGTAGGTTTGTTTTTGTAATAACTGTCGCTTAAGAGATTTGCTTTGAGCCATATAATAGCTGATAAATTACGTTTTTTTTTTATATTTTGAAATTATAAGGCTTTATAATATAGTATGCAAAATAGTATCATACAATCGCAAAAAATAATCATTTTTGTTGGAATCGACAGAGGTTTTTTCTCACCTGCAACGGGACAATACTGGCAAGATATAATTATAGTACCTAATGGTCAATAGTAGCCAGTCTTAATTTATGCATTCCCGAATACAGTAATAAAAATCGTCATTTATCTTCATTAATTGTAATTTTACTACTTTTTTTGTTAATATACTATACAAGTATCATTTGTATCTGATACATGACCCAGTTACAAAATTATTACTGTTTGAAAATATTGTAAAATAGGTCAGCTCTTGTTTTGTATCTCTGTCAATTCTTGTATCACCTCTTATATTAAAATTGTTATTATTCCGTTCGTGGCTGAAACAGATCAATAAATATTAATGAAACTCGTTTAAATGATTGTATTGTATGATGTTTTTATTTATTAAAGTATCTATTTTTTTCACCTGTTTTGAGCCTTGTTATACCACACATATTTTTAGAAATAAAAAAAACTATCAACGCACACAAAATAAATACAACAAATAAAATTAAAGTCTCAAACATATAAACACGATTAACGTCACTAAAATAAAACCAAATAAAGCCGCAGTCACACTTAAATCTCCTTGATTTACTTTCAAATGGTAGCACAGTAGTAAACGTCACGTGGCTACAAAATATAGTTCGTTGTAAGCATCATAAAGCTGTCTGATAGCATAGCTTAGCGTCGCATCAAGTGTGCGACATTGTCGGGGCTCAGCCAGTGTACATCCTGCTTTATGTGGCCCATTGTGGAAGTTTTGGGGTAAGGTGATGGTGAAATAAATAATAGTTATTTAAGTGACGTATATGTCACAAAAAATGACCGCAAAGTTCAGGAACAGTTTAATACAACATATTGTCACCATTTTTCCTCTATTTTCGGAAAATTAATCTTCATGATTGTTATAATTAAGTTTTACCTACTGTCTAGCGAATTTGTTTTTTTTTTTTTTTTTATGTAACCTGTTTTGTGTCCCACTGCTGGGCAAAGGTCTCCCCCGTCTGACTCTAGACTTTTCTGTCTGGAGCCAAATTACACCAATCACTTAAGAAGCGATCGATGTCATCCTGCCACCGTCTCCTCGGCCTGCCTCGTCTGCGAGTTCCGGCATTAGCGACCCACTCGGTAGCTATTTTCGCCCACCTGTCTGGAGCCATACGGCAAACATGACCAGCAGTGGCGGATTTACCAGCAGGCTGAGTAGGCTTGAGCCTAGGGCGGCGGATTTTGGGGGGCGGCAAATTTGTCCCAAAAAAAAAAAATGACTTACAGAAATAAAAAATAAATAAATACCTCAATTTTATTAGATTGCACCACTTAACTTAACCTGTCATTGACAAGTTAAGTGGTGCAATCTAATATTTAACAACATTTACCTATCGAATGTAAATTATTTTGTAATCTGTGTTCATTCATATTGTGTAAGGGTAATAGGGTATTAAGGCAAACTTTAGTCCATCTTATAAGCAATACATGATTGACCTTTTCTTAGCTCAGAAATAACATTACTTCTTGTGTAACCTACACTAAGTCGAGGGTTGTAAAAATATCCCCTAGATATATAATATGATCCCTAGTTTACAGTCATACCAATAACGGAAAAAATCTAATAAAATAAAGACAATAATAGTACACAAGTCGTGTTATTCCATGCAAGTTGCAATTTCATTGACAAAACAATTAATATTATGATTAATTGATTATGACTACCTACACGGAGAAAAGTATTATACTAAAAATTATTATCTTTTTTAAAAACAGTCATATTCTGTTTCTAATGTTGAATCAGGAATAAAATGTAGCAATAATTATCAAGCTTCAGCAAAAATTATATTTCTCAAGTTACTAAACTTTACTTACTGGAAACTCAAAAAATTACAAACCGGCTTAGTAAATTTACTATTTATCTTTTTTTGACAACCATTTATTAAAAATTAGTACAAGTATTCTTATATAGTTTAATATTTGTGATGAGAATACCAATTGTTTAGAAACTGTGCAGTTATTTTTGGAATCCAATGTCTTTAAATATCAGTATCATGCTTACTAGAAATTTGTTGCTGCTGTATGTAAGTATGTATTGATTTCATGGATTACATTATTTAGAAGCTCAGAAAATTTACTAAACTGGTTTAGAATAGGTAAATGTTATTAGAATAGAAAATTTACTGGACAGGTTTAGAATGACTGTAATCAGTTCTTATTTTTCATAAGATATATATTTTTTTTAAACAAAGTATCATTTTTTAGTCTTTTAATTCTAAAACATTTTCTTCCACCGTCTTTTGACCGTGTAGGGTATCGAAATGCAGAGGTCAGAAGGGGCGGCAAAATTTGAATAGCCTACTGGCGGCAAATGTCTTAATCCGCCACTGATGACCAGCCCAGCTCCACTTCAACTTGGCTGTTTGAACTCCCACATCTGCAATTTGTGTTTGATTGATGTACTTAAAACATACTTTACCTACCTAAGCATTATTGAAATAAATAATGAAATTGGTTAGCAAACATAAAAACAAATACAGTCGATTTGATAACTTCCTTTTTATACGTCGGTTTAAATGTGTAAACTAGCACTGCATTTATTTCCATGTTCCACCTATACATCAGCCACTTTAAAGAAATAATGAACGTGCTTTGGGATTATGAACCTTAATTCAATGACTAATAGTTCAGTTTCCATCACATTCAAATTACTTTTAAGCCCTTTTCGGTAATATTTGTCATTCTAAAATGAACTTAAACACATGTTGTCAAAGTTGATAATAGCTTAATTAGTAATAACGTTTCATTCTCTTTCCATATTGGCTTTAGTATACATTGGCAGCTTTTACTGTATTCTGTTGATTTTTTTAACTGCGAATGTAAATATTGCAATCGTTGCTAAAGTGACAGAGTTTTTAGTTTCAGAGCTAGTTTGTTAGAATTGTGTGCTACAATAATATTGATAGACAATTTGTTCTAAAAATATTTTTATTCGTTTTCCGTTTAACACCAATCCGTATGTTGTTATTCCATCAAAACAATTTGAAAATGAATGGACAGATTTTTACACAATCTCGATTTATATTTTTTGTTACATGGATTCAATCGAAACAATGACATTTATTTAGAATACTTAAAAAAAAATACTGATTACAAGATCAAATGGTTCACTAATATACGTTGTTTTAAAAGGATGTGGGCCTTGCAACCTTGAACTGAGGCAAAGAGGGTGAAAACACCGCCTAACTTCCTGACTCCGAACTGTACCTACTAAGTATTTCTAGCCTGAAAAAACCCAGTAACTATTTTCGGCCCGACCCAGGATCCAAACCCGAGACCTCGTGCTCAGCAGCCAGAATACTAGACCATAAAGCAGTACAAAATATAAGCCACTGTGTATCTACAGCAATAATCCCGTTATTAACGAACTAACAGCCTAAACAATAGCCACTAAACGGTTATGCGAAGCCACTAGTTAAATTGATGCCGCCATCAATTCTAAAGTCTTTCTACTAAAACCGAGCAGTTCTTGATCGTAAACACGGTCGGTCCCGGACTCCCGACGCATATCACAAAGCCCATAATTCGCGACACTCTGCCTCTGACTTTTATTGTTACAGAGAATGGTGACATACTATATGTGTGTACTATATGTACGATGTGTGTTATATGTACTATGTGTGTCATTGTGTGTACTATATGTGCTATGAGCTAGTATTATAGTTATGGATAGGTTTTTACGTAGTTTGAGAAATGTTTTAGTTTCGACTTTACGACTGTTTGTGAGGTTTGGCAGTGTTTTGTTTAGTAAAAGCGGGTGGTTTTGTTTAGTTTTTGAGAGACTTTTAATTTGGGAAGGGGTTATGCCCTGCACTTAGTTAAATATAATGTTTTAAATTTTCTTTTATCAAAATTTTAATAGGTAATAATTCAATGTTATTAATTAGAATATTGGTCGACCTATTATTGGCGACTGTGTAAGTCTGATGCTTTTGCTACTTATTCTCACTAATGTTGTATACAGAAGCTGTTGGTTTGCCTTTAATAAATAAATATAAGTTGGTAATAATAAATAAATAAATAAATGCGGACAACATCACATACATTGTTCTGAACCCAAAGTAAGTTGCTAAAGCACTTGTGCTATGGAATTCAGATACAACGAAGGTACCACAAACACCCAGACCCGAGACAATGTAGAAATGTGATTTTTCTACATTGACCCGTCCGGGGATCGAACCCGGGACCTCAGAGCTAGCGACACCTTGAAACCGGTGCGTACGCCACTCGACCACGGAGGTTGTCGTAATGCTGTGGATATGAGGAAAACAATATTTAGTATGACTATTTTTTTTCGTTTGGTTAATGTATTGAATAGTGCGTTTAAATCTGTATCCATTAGTCGTCGAATTTACTGAAATCAGTTAAACCTAGGTAAATATGGGTTTTATTTTTAAACAATTCAGTGTAGTTATGTTAGTGAACAAAAGAAACACCAGACCAGATATTTCCTAAACTAAATACGTTATTTTGTTGACCTAAAAACAATATTAATAATACCGAACTCCTGAGTAATGAACAGCTACAAAATTCCTGTGTGTAACCAAATTAATTTTCCACATAATTTATTATATTAAATACAGTCCTCTTTTACTGTATCTTTTTAATCCCTAGACAGATTTATCTGTTAAGTACATGACTTTTTCTGTATAAAGTACAAAGGTAAAGTGACCTACCTTTTTACAAAGGTACAGAGCGTAGTGAATACAAAACATGGTAACTTTGAAAGGGAAGATCAATAGGTATACTTTGTGTGCCTCAATCCTACCAGTTCGATTACGAATAAGATACATTTTATATACAAATATAGAGAAGAAATAAAAACAACAACAATGCGTAGCTGTATGTAAATAAATCGTTTCTTGACCTTGTACTAAAGGTTTTTGTTAAACTAATCTCAGGCTCTCACGATACAGGATGCATCGTCTAAGTACTTATCGTAATAGATGGACCTTATTTTTATATAAAAAATATAATAATTAAATTGATGTTATATTGTGAAACGAAATTATTAATTAAATAAAACTTTAAGTTCAGTTTATTGCAACGTTGTAACTCACGATTGCATTGGTTCACAATTTCAAAGATATCACATAACGGATAATACAGACGCATTAAAAACACTCTTCTCTTTTGAAATTGGTTAAAATTAAACACATTTTTTCCATCAATCTATTTAAAAAAGGTTCCGTGATAAATGGACAGGTCACCCCTAGCGCAATGGTGTGAAGTTTCCCTGCTTCCTCCTGAAACAGCCCAAGTTTCGTCGTATTTCTTTCAGAGGTGAGCCTTAAATTCTTAGTTCTGAATATTAAATTTTGTACGTACTTATTGGGTTTCTTCGCGACTGTGCTTATTTGTACTCACTAGAAGTCGGTTACATTTTTTCTTGAATTATTATCTTGAAATAGTTAGGAGTTAGTTTTTACTTAAAGATTTACGCCATTTTATGTATTGTTTTCTGTAGTTGTTTCAGTTTCCTTATTCAGTTTAAGTCTACTTGGTGAAACATTCATTTTCATTGCCTTTTTCAAGTGAAAGGCAATTGCATCCTTTTAATCCTTCAAGCTCTCTTCAGGAAGAAAGTTGACAAGGATGACGATGAATTATTTGACGCGTGTTAGTTTTTTTTATTTATATGGAAGAAAGTTAAATTCATATTATGTAAAATCAATAACCCAAGTCATTTGATAAATTGATATATAAAAACATAATTATATAATAATAATAATAATATTCCGGGACAACTCACACACGGTTATCTGATCCCAAGCTAAGCAGAGCTTGTGTTATGGTAACCAGACAACTGATAAACATACTTATATATTTCTAAATACATACATATTATAGATAAATTACACCCAGACAACCAGAACAAATGATCGTGCTCATCACACAAACATTTGTCCTGGGTGGGAATCGAACCCACGACCTCCGGTATAGCAGTCAGGGTCACTAACCACTAGACCAACAGGCCCGTCACATAATTGTCAGCATTTCAATTTAAAACACTTGTTTCAACCTCAGGTATTCAGTATCTGAGTAACCAGAAATCCTCCACAGAAACCAAATTTAAATACCGCATGTACTCCAAACCAGCTGACGCGGCTCAAACCAAATTTACAGCTCTTTGCAAACTAAACGCAGTTGACAAGTATTGGATTCAGGGACTTGTCATTCAAAGCCGCTTATCGAAGCCGCGAGGAGCGCGCGTCACTCATGTAAGCCCAAATAAACGATCCCTTTCTTCCCTTCCCTAGCAGAATAAGGTGACAGTTATCTCAGTTCACAAGCTATAGTTACGCGCTGCTGCCACAGTGTAAGGAAATTGGGAACATATTGATGAATTGGTTTTTGTTTTTTTTTATTCGCTTATTGTTAGCGTGCTGGTCGGATTGTGTATCTATAACATTGATATATAAAAACTTAAAGTTCAGCTTTCCAATTTAAAACACCAGTCTCGTATTACAGAAAATTAATTAAAATATATAAATTATATTACCAGACAAAGTAACAAGCACAGGCTTCAGCAAGATTCTAAACTGTATTTTTTTCGTTTATTTAAACTAGATAACTACTTATTTCTAGAACAGTAAAACTGCAAATTGAATCCAAAATAACTCCCTAAAAATCTCAATGAAGTTCAAAACTAAACTACAAACCAAAAAACTACCGAAGCCTAACGAACTCATAAAAAAGCGTCCACGTCTACATCTTGCACCCGTATATCTACAAACTACATCAATAGATGTGTGGGTGCAAATACTTACAGCTATGTATACATGTGTGCATGCTAAAATATTATCAGCTGCGTATGTATGTGTGCGCGGAAATACTAGCGACGTGTACATGTGTGGGTGTAAATACTAGCGACGTATACATGTGTGTGTGCAAATACTATCAGCTACGTATGTGTGGGTGCTCATTAGCCGCGGGAGTTTGATTCGGTCACCCTCCCGCCACCAATCAATAGCTCCCGGTTTAGCGAATGCGGGATTTTACCCGCCGACGCGACGGTTGCCGACGTTTGGATCACCGGGATTTTCCTGCTCTTCTTGTCAATTTAATGGTGTTTGGTTGTGCATGGAGTTTTGATATTGAATAAGATTTTAAAGACATGAAACGTCGGTCCTTTTATACACATTGTAAATTACAAACCAAATCAAATACATTAAAAATGGATGCTTCAAAATTATAACATTTAGTTTCGATAATAAAATAAATTTCGAAGTCTGTTCGTTTCTACATTTTTCGATTGTAAAATTCACATCAAACGAAACAGTAAAACATCACACGTGATAATAATATACATTATACAACAATTCTCTTGTTCCAACAGTAATCACTACAATTCGCCACCATATTAATGTTACACTCGTACAGTAAAACTCAATTTGTATGTAAATTCTGAATGTTAGTAACATACTGAAAACAAATCGCTCCCTAGTGGTAAACGCTAGGAGAATGATAGGATATCGCCGGGACCAATTAGTTCGATCAAGAGCAATTAAGCACCTGTTAACAGATTGCTAATTTGTCAAACCGGAGATCGTTAAAGATGATTTAATATTATTTGCGGTAAATAATGACGTGCTAGTTAGCATATTTTTAACCCAAAAATAATGGTCGTTACCATTATTTTTGGATCGAGATCCCTTATCAAAATTGTGCGTAGGTATTGTCTGAAAAAAATCTTCACACATTATACCACACGCAATATTTTTTGTCGTATGATATTCGAATTAATTTCAATTTGGATTAAATTCGTTCTAATACAGAGGCCAAATAGATAAAGTAGCTATTAAAATATAACTTCTTCATTCGCCATTTCAAAAGTTTTAAGCAATTCTAAAGCACAGTTATCGATTTAAAATAAACTTTAACTATCGGAACAGATAGTCAACCAATTAACAGAACTATTTTGCCAATTATCAAATCATAAAAGCCACGAACTAACCCGGAATGTCCTCAAATCGTGCATAATCATTTCCGTGACCCAAACCTGTCTTAAACCGATATCCTTCGAATCTCGCAGATCCTGACCGGTAACTAATAACGATAAGTGCTTCCTCATACCTTATACACATTTATATAAAGTATAGGAGCCTATATATATAACGGAAATGACAAATAAAACTAGTGGTTTACTTTATACATTAGTATGACTAACTCTTTCCACACAAACAATCCCAAAATCATTAAAAAAATCAAAATGTATTAATAAATTGCTCCATGTATTAACATGGAGCAATTAATAAATTTTTAACGATTTTGGTATTGTGGTTTGGTTGGTGATCAAATGATCAGACATTATGTACGGGGAAGTGTTTTCTGGGCGATTTCGATTGTAAATATTACACAACCTGATGAGTAAAATCAATCCCTAATGAACCCCTATCATGACATTCTGATACACTATGTAGTCTGTATATACCACATGCACGCAAAACGTCTTTCGAAGAGTCAAATCAAAAACAAATCTTGAACATCTAACTCTCATTCGTTCAGGATCGAGATGGTTTCCGAATTCGTAGCAGTTCTTTGAATAGGGTTGGCACTCGTCAATGTAGTCTGCGGTAGGGCTGTCACAACTGTTTTGTCATCAAATTCTTATTAGGAGCTATTTTTACTCGATACGCAAATAGTCAAACGTTCCACGTTCCTGGGTTTATGCGGGCATTATGGAACAAATAAATCCGATTTGTAGTAAACTCAATATCTTTTTATTAATAGTATTCTAAGAGCATGGTAATATATAAGAGACTTTATTGTTAGCTAAATAAGGATACCTTATATAAATACAATTGTAATTCTGATAAAGAACATTTAAATAATGTTTTTTTTGGGAATTTCGAATATGAATAGTCTAGGCCAAGTAATTAAGGTAGGTAGGTCAAGTATTTACTTTGGAAAGATAAGATTTTTTGGCTGAACAAATGATTTCAAAAGTACCAAAAAACATCGATTTACTGGTTTTTATTACGACTTCAGAACTCGGCTCTGAATACAAAACGTTTTACTACTCTCAGTTAAGTAGCCGTTACTCAAATATTTTCAGTAATGTTCAGCTCAAATTGGGGCATTTAACTGCCCTCCAAGTAACAAACTTCAGTGATAAAGATATCCAAGATGGTCGAATCAATCAAAAAAGTTGAAAGGAATTGTAAAAATTTTAGTACTATATTTTTATATTTTCCTCCAACGGTTTTAATATTACTTTAAAGTGAAATGGAGTTGATTACAAATGAATAGCATTGTTAGAAAATAAACGAAGGAGTTTTGTTTCAACAATCTGATCAGAATTCAAATTGGTTAAGTCTTCAAAAACTTTTTTTGCATAAAACAAAAGAGTTATGGTGGTAGGAGAAAATTAAGAAAAACATTGTATGGCCTAAAATTTTTAGACTCGGAGAAAAGTTTTTGTTTGACTGTTGAATTGTTCACCTCAACTAATATCTAAGAAGAATACCTATACATTTTATTTCGGTTATTTGAACCGAATATTTTCTGACCCAGGTGACAACCCTACCGTAACCTACAAAGAAACGATTAGGGAAGACGAATTACGATGAATCACCTACTAGGGTTGCCCCCATATCTATTATCAGTTATAACAGTGTTGTCGTGCGCTACGGCTTATTATAATCGAACATTAACTTGTTATACTAATGGAGTCGGGTTCGATTCCCCAGTCAACATGACAGGATAATGTGGTAAAAAATATCGGTAAAATATTGAAAATAGATCGAGTGTTAAATAATAATGTACAATGTATGAATCATGTAGTGTGCTTTGTATATTATTATGTGAGAAAACACCTGGGTTTGTGAAAAAAGAGAAGACTAGTAGAATCCCGCGGTTTTTCTTAAGCGGTTAGGATGTAGAGAGAAATAATGTTGTATGTTAAGTATTATAGTATAGTATTAATCCAGATTTCAATTAATTAATTCTGTTGTCACCTCTGTGTCAAATGTCGTCGAAATCCGTTCAGTAGTTTTTGCATCAATGTATAACAAACATTCATACAAGCTCACAAACTTTCACACTTATCCGCATACGATTATCTGTAAGGTCTACATACGTTACTGGTAAATAAAACGCAAATATCGACCTTTATACGTTTTAATAAAGGTGTTGTGAATGACTTTGTCACCACTGATGCGCGGTTGACTGTAAGAATTTCGTTCACATGATATTAACATAACATACCATCACGCCTATATCCCCGAAGGGTTAGGCAGAGGTGTACCAATGTACACCCACAGTTCGCCGGTATGTTTAGGTCCCATGTAATAAGGGGCGAGCCTATTGCCACTAACCGGGCACAAATCCAAACTCCGACCTGCTACTGAGAATTTCATAGAAAAACCCAATAACACCTTGGTCGACTTGGGAATCGAACCCAAGACCTCTAGCGTAGCAGTCGCGCTTAGAACCACTAGGCCAACGAGGCAGTACATTATATTAAGAAGGTAACTTAGTTGAATAGTTGTATTAAAAGTTTGTAGACAAGCTGCGGAAAGTTTTTTTGATAAAAACTGTTTCTTTAAAACTAAGAAACCTTTTGCTATACCTTGGTCGAGGTGTTTTACTTTAAGAGTAGGTAATTTTGAACTAAGTTTCTGGTCTGTTAGACAAATTGAAAACCTAAACACACAAACCCTAGTTTAGTACTTTGTGGATAGGATGAATTGCAAATTGTTTCTCCTAACTTTCTTTTAAGTTTAAAAATAATGTACCTATCTATATTGCTTTATATAAAATACTGGTTTATAAATTAATATCAGCCTATATTTGTTTAACCATTGAGCAATATGAGATGAAAAAAAAAACAGCTTTTGGAATAGTCAGGAAATTAGGAACACTGCTATTTGGAAACGTCACATGGTTGCCTGTGGTCGAACTTGCAACTCTAGCATACAAATACGTTCATTAAACCGCTATGCCATCACCTCACTTTATACTTAACAAATATTACAAACAGAAAAAAATAAGTTTTTTTAATTTCTGATTTTATTCTAAAGACAAATCTTAGATCTTTTATCGACGTGTCAACACCAGTCAATCTCCTAAATAACTCCTTGCGTAAGTCACTTATTGTCACACGAATCAGGGCCAGAACTTTAAATTCGTCAAGTCAGAAAGTCAAGATCCACCTAACAAACTTTCTTGAGAACTTCAAACTCAACGCGACAATTTATTGAAGGCGAAATCTTTCGAAGTGTGACACATTGAAGATAGTTTACGAATGAATTTGAATTTGCTTTTCGTGTTTGGTGATACTTAAAATTTTTGTACTTAAAAAAACTTATGATGTGATAGATTTATCCTATCTTATTATATGGGTCCAAATATTAGTTTGTTGAAGATCCTTGCTCGTTTATTCATTGCTTTAAAAGAGATAGCTGACAAAATACCTAATTATAAGAAGTATTTTCAATCATATAGCGGAAACTACACAATAAATCTAAAAATACATTGATTAATATTGTTTTTACTATACAGAGTGTTAAGAAACCCCTGTCCGACCCGTGAAGGTGTTATTAGGTATCGATATCTGATTACAAAAATGTGGAAAAAAAATGGAAAAAAAAGAAAAAAAATTATGACCTAAAAATTTTTTTTTCTCAAATTTTGAGAAAGATTGTCGGCGTCGTCACAGATGCTACCTAATTACCAAACAAAAGGCCCCCAAAAATACCGACGACATTGGTGTAGTAGTTTTTGTTTTAATCTCAAATTTAGGGAATTTCGGGGCAAAAAATGGTCATTTCAAAATCTATTATTATTGTTTCTAGCATAAATTTTCCAAACTTGATATTTTATTTGGGCATGTGATTGTGAACCCTATGTCACCCTTTCGGGTCGGACAGGGGTTTCTTAACACCCTGTATAAACAAATAACAGCTCCTCGAGACAAGTGAGCATCGCTACAATCGTTAACGTTGATCGAATCGTTTATGTATGAAAGTGACACGTGCAAGTCAAGTGAGTTATCGTATAGACATGTCATCTCCATACAATTATTAACGACTAAGAAATGACATTAGTCTCAGGAGCTACGGAGGCGTATAGATTACAAGAAACGTGGCTTAACTAGGTAGGCTTTGTGTTTTTTTTTTTCATGTAGGTAACAGACAAAATATATATTCACTGAATGCCAAAACATTATCTCGTTATAAACCTATTTTTCCACATTCTGTTAGTCTGATCAGATAAGCAAGTCACGCAAGCCTACAATACAAGACTTCGAATCTACTTTCTATCATTTCTTTTTCCTAACATTCGATACAATAGAAGTATCTAACAACAAAACTAGACTCTATTTTTTTCTGGTTTTTATTCAGCTACTAATGTTGTATTAACTAGTAAATAAAAAGAACAATATTACTCGTGGTACAGTCGTATACAGCTGGCATTATAAGATTACTAGATAAATCACATCAGCGTGATTCTGTACCGTTTTTGCGAAGCCACTTCCCGACCTTTTCAATTATATTAATGCCGATGTACTCCGGCCACTTTTCTTTTATTGAGAGAAAAAGTTTCGCGTGCGTTCTCGTATAAAAGACAAAATATTGTATTATACCTACTTTTACTTTGGTATAAAAATCTATAGGGATTTTTTGATTTAATTTAGGTTTGTTCTGGGAATACGCTTTTCTTCGTGACTGTACAATATGTAATGTATAAATTGTTATCAATTCCAAATTTTTCTGGTGGCAAAAACAGATACGTGAAACAGACGTACGTTTAAACCACAAAGGCATCTTGGCTCTATAAAATATACAAATACGTACTTTTATGTACACATCAATATTTTTGTAGTATGAAGTTTTTACATACAAAGAATTACATATTATTATGTGATAGCAAGAGACTGTAGTAATATTTCATAAAATCCTCACAAAAAATAAATCCTTCATCACATTTTAGTCTCGGCACTAAAAATACCAATCTCGAGAGATCTCGAACTTTCTATTTTATTTTAATAGATATTGCTCTAGTTTTTATAACGTGGGTGTTATGAAAATGATTAATGGATTATTGAAATAAAGAGTACAAGTATTCAAATTAATCTAAACTGTGTAAAAAGAGGATATTATATTTTCAGGATACTTAAAATAATGAAAACGCTGGGGATTGAGCTAAGCTGAGTAATTAATATTCTTTTTACGTCTTATTATGTTTTAAATACCTGGTATTTAGTATCTGTTTTATGAAATCATTTAACGCTTAGTTTTTAAGTTAAGGTATTAGAAACCTAAACCTTCGTTATTGTGTTAGTTTTGTTTTGACATTATGCTTTACTTATTAAAAACTTCAGAATGCTTTGTTATCTGCTGGGCAAAATTTAAATTGTTTAATTATTATACACATAAAAGAGTATTTTTATGGTATAACTGACAAACTAGCAAGCTGTTTACCTAATACTAAGTGAAAACTGCTGCCCGGGAACATTCTGACCCCAGTCACCTTCGAGATACGTCGAATTTAAGCTGACTCTATGCCAAATTACTTCAATTTCGGTTCTGTTGTTTAGCCGTAAAAGCATAACATACAGAAACATTCACTTTCGAATTTATGATAACTTGTTCGATTAGTATGTATAAGAAATTTCAGTGATTATGTGGATTATTTTTAAATTCTTAATTCTTTATTGCACACAAATACATTTCATTTAATATACATACATTATTAAAGTTGATGTACAGAGGCGAGCTTAACTCAAAATTGAGTTTTCTTCCAGCAAACCTTTGAGTTATAGTGAGATTATTATTAAGTGGTGAGGAAGATGAAGTGTACAACTTTCATATTTTACTTAATATACATACACACAAATACATAGACTACATAACTCAAATAGAAAAGAAATGTTCTTTTATCTTTCTCCTAAAAACGTTCAGCGAGGGGCTATTACGCAAGGAATGTGGAAGTGAGTTCCAGAGGCTCACAGCACGAATATTACAAATTACAAACCACCTAAAAATAACTAATTAAATAAAGCGTTAGCAGCAATACACATACATACATGTATAAGTATATATCTCCATAATGCTTGCATTAGCGCGCACAGATTTAACACATACTAAGTACATTCATAGGTACATGATTTGACCGCCGCTGGTAATCAATCTGTTGATTCAACTGAGATTGAATAATTAATGAAGTTAAAGCAATTATACTAAAGGCAGCATCTTGTTTTGAGTAAACAGGTATTCAATTTAGTGAATCATTTATTTGAGAAAGTTAGCATGAACTTAGTATAAGTAATCGTCCTACTAGTTTACTAGTTTTTATTTCGAGAACTCGGTGTTTCTTTGTGTATATTAATGTACATAACGTTTAAATAATAATATAAACTTATTATTTACGGTTGGTACAGTAATCGGGTCTAGGGATCAAACTGCAAAATTAAGTTTGTTTTTTATTTTATATAATTTTCCGGGATAAAAACTACCCAGTTTGGTGCCCGAGATAATAAAAAATAAATATACCAAGTTTCATCGTAATCGAACCGGTAGTTTTTGCGTGATGCCTGAACAAACAGACAGACAGACAAAATTTTTTTTAATCACATTTTTGGGTTCGTAGTCGGTCTAGTAACACCCTCCGCCATTTATTTTTTTGATATTTTCAATGTACAGAATTTTCACTTTTACAGATTTATTATTAGTAGTATATTTATTTATTTATTAATAAAAGTACAGCCACATCACATACACTTAACATAGTATAGATTTATTCAGGAACATAACACCTTTCCAGTAGACACCAAAGCGATGCCATGAGTACTAATCTTACGAACTATATTATATCTAACAATTTATAACAAACTTAAACATAATATAGTATGTAATGTGGTGATCCAAAAGTGACATTTAACATTGTTATTTCTTGATATAATGATATTACTGAATATGCTATAAATTGTTTTCGAAAGATTTTTTTCCTCATACCCAGATGATTGTTAACATTTAAGAAGAAATAAATAACTTTGTGTCTATTGTAATCATTTACATTTCGATGTAAATACCCATGTCAGTGAACATAAATAACCCACACACAAACGCCTTCCAATTGTTCGAAAGTTCCCTCCAATATTTGTCGTTTCCGTGTTTGACGTTTAACTATCTATCACGCCGCCATCTTGAAATATCCTGGTATTGAGATTGATCGCACCTCTTTCTTCGCACCTGCTTGCTATTACTTGTTTGAATATTATAAATGGTCGCTGTCAGATTTAAATGGCAGCTAGCCGCGCTATTTTTTGTATTAATTGCTTTAGAAATGAATGGGACAACTTTGTTTATGTCTATTAATGTTGCGATTTGTTTTGATTGAGTGTTTCTAGTTTATTTTTAGGGTTTGGTAATTAGACGGTATGAGGTGGTCTTTAACTTATTTTTTAAGTACGGTATTCAGCTAAATCCGTTAAGACTGGTAGCCGACCCCAACATAGTTTGTTAAAAAGGCTTGGTAGGTGAAGGTGATCTTTAACTTAGAGACCTGTAAACAATTTCTGGAAGATTATGTATCGCGAATTAGCGCGTATATGCATAAATACCTTTTTGAGCTTGACGTTTCGATCAGGTTACACCGGCCGTTATGGACCAGGGCTTCCAATTCAAATTTATGACACTGTTTCAACAAAAGGAATAAGGAAACGGTTTACTTTTCTAATGTTTATTTTCACTCTAGTGCCTCAAGTCTTGCAAGCTTTTTACTTGAACCAACTCGAGAATAATACTGCAAGGAAGAGAGACTTTAAATCTTCAAACATTTTTACTTCACCCATCTCAACCCGTTTCGATGATAATCTTGAATGGGAATGTGATTGCGAAAAGTTAGGGTTCGATTTATCACACGATTTTTTCTTAAATTTAAATATACAGGATTTTTTAAATGGGATTTGGTTTAAATTGGCCTAAATCAGAGCAAAGGTGGAGCAAACTTACCATCAGATTAGCCGTTGGCCTGTTAGGTGAAAAAGGAAACGGATATACGATAGAAGACTGTTATGTTACTATGTGTTATTTGGACTTTAATTCATTAACTTCATTGATAGTACGTATTTGTATCAAAACAAAACCAAAATCAAAACCTGCTGACCCCGATCCGGTCAGAGTTGTAGGTAAGCCTATCTACAACTCATCCATACATCCTACATCTCAAACATAAACAAACAAATAGTAAAATGCCAGTCTTTTTAGCCAATACGTTTAGATCGTATAGTATATAAACTCCTTGGGATAACCAGCGTGTCACCAGGTCTCACCTATAACGCTATGTGGGCCAACCCTTAACCCTTTGCTATTGAATTTTATTCCACATTTCTATGTAAGGAGGTTGCGGTGCCCTATTTTTGCGAAGTAGGAGAATTAGAAGTAGGTACGGTATTACATATTTATTATAGAGTGAGCTGTGATTTTCAAACAGAAAGTGGTTAAATGTGAAAAATATATTCCTTTCACTATTATCCGTATTAAATAGCTCTTTTCTACATCGATAGATCAAAAGACAATGAGTTAATAAAATGGTCAATTCGTCAGCATAAATGGGAAATTCAATTTCATCCTGTGTAAAATGTAAATCAAATCAAAATCATATTAGCAAAAAAAATTTGATTGTTAAATAATGAATTTATAAGTCCTCATCAGAATATTAGCATTGTTTTTACAAAACGAATTTGTCGCATCTGTTTTTTGTTAACATAAATCAAAACATCAATTCACGTTCTAATTAAATAATTGCTAACTAACAGCATATTTTCAGGATGCTATGTAAACATGAAATTTGAGACCATTAGACAAATTCTACAACCGTTTGTAACTTTGCATTTGGATGTTAAATCGTTTCCGAGTGGTTCCGATTTGAGACCGACTGTCACACAAGTGAATTTAAAAGTAAAATCCCGCCGAAACGATTTTATTAAAACGAGTGACATTGTCAGAGGGATTAGGTTGGTCGAGTGTGATGACGTCACATTTTTTAGATATGTGATTCGGATTATTGAAAACTCTTTACTGACTATTAGATGGTTAAATATTGGAATATTTCTTAGCAGATTTCGAAATAAGTCTTATTTGGTTTCTCGTCATACAGAGTTGTATACATATATTATTATATTAGAGCATGAACATCATCATACCATCACGCCTGTATCCCTGAAGGGTTAGGCAGAGGTGTACCAATGTACACCCACAGTTCGCCGGTATGTTTAGGTCCCATGTAATAGGGGGCGAGCCTATTGCCACTAACCGGGCACAAATCCAAACTCGACTCCGACCTGCTACTGAGAATTTCATAGAAAAACCCAATATCATCTTGGTCGACTTGGGAATCGAACCCAAGACCTCTAGCGTAGCAGTCGCGCTTAGCGCCACTAGGCCAACGAGGCAGTCAGTCAGTAGAGCTTGATATCAAGAAAAAAATTGAGGTTTTACCACTCAATAGACAACTCAACAAATAGCAGGGCATAGCATAGAAGACGACGACGAAGGTCAGTATAGAAAGAAAGTTTATTGTAATAAAACTATTGTTAGAAATATCTAGTATCACAGTTGATGATAAAAAGGCATGATTGATGTACGTACCGCTTTGTGATCAGCACAGTATCAGTACGTACCTACTATGTGCTTTTAAATTATCAATCCATTGTGGAAGTGAGATGGCGTAATATGATGTGCGTAGCGGTGCTCTCTTTCACAATGCCAACAAACCTGCTTTATGAGCTCGTAGTAAGCGCGCTCGTGATTTGCCTGCGATTTAATATTTTACTTTTTTTTATTTATTTATTCTTATAGTTGCTCTCTCTAGGTTACAAGGAAGGCAATATCTAACTAAGCCTAAGTTCAAACTAAGTTGTGATAATCATAAGCCGTCCGGCTGACCGCAAGCACAATTATGTACGTAATATTCATTTCGTGCGCATAGAAATGAATATAACGTACATAATTGTGCTTGCGGTCAGCCGGACGCCTAGCCGCATTGCGGGTAACCGCATACTGCGTATGAACCTTTAGTCTGTATTTTCCAACAGTTTCTCATACAGAGAAATATGAGCTTTTTTATAGTTTTTCAGAGATTATACGCCCAGGCTTCATCTAGATTATCTTCCCTTGAAAATAATTGACACCCACTGTCATGCAAACGCTAACAAAAATACGATAAAAATTTACATAAATAATAAAACTATATCCGTAGTTTTGAAACAAAGAGTACTAAAAGCAATGTTTTGATGGCCGACAATAATTCATGGCGTCAAGTGCAAATGCCTGAACAAAACATTTCATGCACATTTTTAGAATAATTTTTAACCATACAGTTATATCAACGAAGACTGATTTTAGCGTCCAAGAGAACTATTTGATAACAATTAAAATCTAATCCTATTCCCGTAAGTATGAATGTGAATTGATAATCATATATCGGGCGCTTATATCATCTTAAAATATAAGCTATGTACCCGTATAAAAATCAACATCTCTGTTTACTTGTAGCTTTGTAACATTTACAGTTCACGAAAACCTTCTTTGACTCAAAACTAGTGCAATATAGACAATAGGAGAGCAATAGTGTCGACTCAATTGTATCACTCCAGATATTCTAGCAATTTATACAATTTTAATTGCATTTTCTATTTAAATTTCCCTTTAACTAAGTGTACCTGAAAGAGTAACTACGAAAACCAAATGATATTTTTCGACGACCTCCGTGGTCAAGTGGCATACGCACCGGTTTTCAAGGTGTCGCCAGCTCTGAGGTCCCGGGTTCGATCCCCGGACGGGTCAATGTAGAAAACTACTTTTCTACATTGTCCCGGGTCTGGCTTGTTTGTGGTACCTTCGTTGTTTCTGAATTCCATAACACAAGTGCTTTAGCAACTTACTTTGGGTTCAGAGCAATGTATGTGATGTTGTCCGCATTTATTTATTTTATATTTTTCAAGAGACCCGCAGGGCATCGATTCAGCTATTTAAGAGTTGCTTGAATTGACCGAATGACCTGCTTCATTTGGTCATTTTTACTATAATTGGCATTCCACTAACTGTCATTACGATCATTCTCTTCGAGAGTTCAATGAGAATTTATTGAATACGAAAATTAGGCAAAATGACAAGTATACTGACCGATCACTGACATGCATTTAAAATAGCTGAATCGAGGCCCTGATCCGTTACATTTTCACTGTTTTCAAAGAAGGGCAAATAAAACATGGGTATTATGAAATATAATGAATCTTCATTGTTTTATGAGAGTTGGTTGAAATTGTGTTCTGATATCATTCGCGTAATTAATTTTTATTTACAATGCCAATGTTTTGTAGTGTCTAGTTGTGAAATTATTGTGTTGTTTTTGATGTATTGTGGTTAAAATATTACGAACATGGCTTTTTATTATAAAATACATATGCCTATAAGAGAATAGAATGTTGATATAGCAAAGAGAGCTAAACCTAAAGTATTTAGTTGAAATTAAAGCCACAACTAAATTAACAGCCAGCAGGTTTCTATCAAACCATTATTTACTCTCTAATGTAGAAATTGTTCTGAATATGAGAATGCGACTCATTTGGAATCGGCTGTTACACCAAAGCCAACTCGAATGTCACCCAAATTTTATTTTGTAGTTATCTTTCGTATCTTGAAATACCGTATAGTTATATAGCTTGTTTTTGTGTTTTGTGTACCGTCGGTTTTAATTCAGTGCAATTATAGAGATGGAAGTAGAATGCATAGTAAATGCAACGTGGAAATAAAAAAAAACTTATTTCACTTTATTAATAAACTGGAGAATATTCCAAGAATTCAAACTGCAACATTTAATTCAAACTTTAAAGCGAACTTAATAAAACAGTTGATTATTAAATATTTTACTAGATAAGTATGCGCGTTTCACGGAAACTCAAATTAGATACATATTCATAAGATGCTGGCCTTTTGTATAACGTGTCGTGTTTCGAAGAAAGCCGTGCCGAGACGGGACCTGCGCTTTTATTATGGAAGAACTTGCTCGTAAATGCTATATGTAGGGAATTTTGATGAATGTTTGGTATTTTCAGAGGTGTTCGTATAGCTTTAATGTTGGTAATGTAAAATAACAATAATGCCAGTGACAGATGTAGGTACTTGCTGGACAGGATAGTTTAAAAAGGCAAAATTTTTGTAATAAAAAGGTTTAAGCTTACTTTCTCTGAGCTATTAAAATACGTTATACATTTATATAAATGCGTTGGAAGTTATATATTCGAGCCGTTTGGGGTTGAGACCCTTGGTTCGTGGGGTCCGAGTGCACACAGATTTTTTAAAGACTTATCCAAACGCCTGGTTGACACTTCGCGTGACCCAAAGGCTGGCTTCTACCTAGGTCAGCGAATAAGCAATGCCATACAACGTGGCAATGCTGCCAGCCTTTTGGGCACACTCCCAGTCGACAGCGATGTGGATGGATTTTTTGATGCCTTGTATTAGTTCTTAGTTTTATTTAGTTTATAATTCTTCTTATTTCTTGTGTAGGCTTAGTTTTGTATTTTTGTAAATATTTTAAGTTTAAATTCATCAATAAATAAACAATACGTATACGTTTATAGACTTTAAAAAAGTAGCGATTTTATTTGGTGTTAGGTTTGTTTTAATACATTTTTAAACAAAATTGTATCTTTTAGTACCTCTTATATTGTAATATCTTCATTTAACTTACTATCATTAAAATAATAATGCTCACTATGGTGTAACAGGCGTTCTAGCTTGACAAGCAAACAGCTAAATATGCTGCACGCGAATGAATTATTTTACAGCGCTTTATCACTCAGAGAAATATGAATGAAAACATTTTGTCCGCTTAACCTTTTTAAAGTTTGTATAAATTCATTTAACATTTTTAAAATAGAGATTTTTAGCAATAAGAAGCCAACGATTTTTATTTTTTTTCAATAGATGGTACATAAATGTTCGCTAGAGTTCAATAAAAGAATCAGTAGATATATAAAAAGAGTTTACTTCTAAGATAAGTTCATAAGTCTATAAAAAGAAAAATAAATTAATATCAATGGTGTATTAAGAAATTTACCTTCGTAAAAATAAATAAAACCTTTCTATTTTTAAATAATATTATCAGTGTCATTAAGAGAGAAAATGAGAATTAAATACACAAAGCTTACAATTATAGCTTTAGTTATTATTATAGTTAGTTCATATAAATATAGTAGTTATTCGTTAAATTGTTTGTTAGTATTGTTGTAAATAAATAATTCACGAACAATTAAAACGAAACAAAAACTATCTACAATAGGGGTGTAATTTATCGATAATATTATGTATGTATTTAGAAATATATAAGTATGTTTATCAGTTGTCTGGTTACCATAACACAAGCTCTGCTTAGCTTGGGATCAGTTAACCGTGTGTGAGTTGTCCCGGAATATTATTATATTATTATTATTATCAAAATATTACTATCTGAACTCTTATAGCTTTCTCGAGAATTAAATACACAACTGATATGAAGCTCGTTCTTATAGGAATAAGGTCATAAATGAGTATAGAACCTGTTTTTGTTAAATGTAAAAGTACCTACTTTCCATGAAATTAAAATCATTCTAACCTCCTATTAGGCCTATTACCCTACGGCGGTTATACTCGTTACATTATGACTATATGACTCTACCCGGTATTTCAACAAATTTCTACATTAAAATTAAATCACGCACAACCCAAAAATTAATTGAAATAATACGTTTATTTCTGAATCTCGCAGTGCGTAAGGATTAAAATAATATGGACGAGGTTACATGTATCCTAGATAAGCATTATTTCATTAATAGGTGCCTACGAGTCATCCCTTTGGCTCACGGATCGCCAACTGGTACTAGTTATATTCACATAGGGTCACTTTACCAAATACTGTGCCACGTTCTTTAGCTTCGATACTTGTATAATAGATTTACTTGAAATCCAAAAATTTTTGACTAGAAAATAGTTATAAAAATCTCGATCAATATACTTTTTTTAGCCGATGTTAGATCCCACCGCTGGGCAAAGGCCTCCCCTTTCTTCTTATTTACTATACTTTGATCAATATAAATAATATAATAATTCAGCCTTTAAAACGTCCCACTGCTGGGCACAGGCCTCTTCCCATATAGAGAAGGCACGAGCATTAATCACCACGCTTGCTCTCTGCGGGTTGGCGATTTCAGATCCCAAATTTTGGAATCCAGGTTTCCTCCCGATGTTATCCTTCACCGTTTGTCAGAAGTGTCTTAGAATAATTAAGAAAGTACATATAACTTTGAAAAGTTACATTGGTACTTGCCCGGGTTGATCGATATACTTATTTAAAAATAAAATGATATTGCAGCCCTTATCATCTCTGAACATTGGTCTTGTATATTAGTTTGTGTTGCATGATAAGTAGTAAGAGGATCATATCAATATTGTCAGAGATATTACTAGTGCTGGAGTGCAAGCGTAACCTCTGTTGTACAGTTGTGTGATTTCAAATAAAAAGGTCACTGTTTATTTAGAATTCTCCTTTCACAAAATAGTTAACAACTTGGTGAAATTTATATGCTCTTACAGAATCTAAGTTGGACATTAAAAAAAATGTGCCAAAATGGGTCAAATATTTTTATGTTCCTAGTACAATGAAGAGAGCTAAAGGTAAAAATGTTGTTATTATGTACTTTTTTAATATAAAGGTAATCATAAACCAGGGTGTAGCATGCGACCTAGTCAGCTCGCAAACAATGGCACTTGCCGGCTACCCCTAGATTACCACACTATTGTGCCAGCCTCACCACAAAATACAGCCTCACCGAAGAGGCTCTGTAATATTTTTTTCGTTAATGTCACATAATGCGCCGAGGAAATGCGAGCGGAATCTGGTAATGTTACATTGTGTACAAATGTTACATTCACAATGATAGAAAAAGAATATGTTTGTAGGAGATAAGTGAGTGAATTGGAATGAGGATTGAATTGGTGTGTGAGTATGAACTAGATGGAATAGAAATACTATGTGAATGTATGTATTTATACCAACTAGAGTAAATAATAACTGGCCTAGAATACTCAAAGGTTGTATACACGAAAACAAAAATATTACAGGACTTTTCCAGAAGAATCCTAGAAGATTCTGTTATATTTTTAGTAGTCAAATACTGAACTGTACTGGAAATCTGAAAAAATATGAACTATTGAATGTGTCAAAAATTAAATGTAAATGTTTATCGTACATTAATGAAATAAATATATTTCACAAATTACCTTAATTTCATATATGAATTTTATTTTCTGTGGTGTTTAATATCGGTGGCGTGATTCTATAATGAGATGTTTTAATTAAAGTGGTAATCATTATAGCAGCTTTTGTAAGCTATTTTATTTGCAAATACATTATCGTGCATTTCAAAACTAATATTATATTGTCACCGTATTGTTACTGAAAAATGTATTTTTCAAAATCTTGAACTACTATTACTCTATTTCAGTGATCAACCATAGTAGAATCGCTTGATTACCTCTTGTACCTGTCATATTTTCAAATGGAAATAAAATAAATTACCAAAATCGATAATTTTTCGTATACAAAGTAAACCAAAAACTAGATTTCCCATCCCTCAACCTCAGGAACATCGACAATAACTCGTTGCAATAAAACGTAACATTCAATAAGATGTCGATGTATTTCGTTTGTAACCGTTATGAATATCAATAGAAGTATTCCCACCCTATTCCCTGTAAACTGAAATACACGCAAACGACTCTATTGTGAATAAAATAAATGTTACGGCGTAGACTCGAAATACCGCCACACTGTAAACTTATGCTAAGGTATGGTTATACTAAAGTATAACATGTTCTTAGTACCGCAGTTAGTACCTAATATAAAGAAAAATAAAACACGGGCTCGTACATTTTACTTCATTTAATTTAGTAAGGTTTTTAAGGAGGCTGTTTTTTGCTGCAATAACCAACATCCATGCGGGTGGCGCCTTGGGCAAAAGCTAGTGACTTTTTTTTAAATATATTGTGATCCAAAATACTAGACCTCACACTAAGTTTCTAACGAGCTGTTACTAAAAACTTACCCAACTTTATTTCCATTCATCGTTATTTCTACGCCTCAAATTTTGACAAAAGTTTGTCTATCTCCAAACGAAAATCTTAAAGATTCATACCTACTCACTCAAAAAAGTGTTAACCACAACGTATAGCAAAATTTTGCTTATAAAAATAATTATTATGATAACAGAAGCGAGTAGGAACGTGAATAAATTACGAGGCATGCATCTGTTCGTGTATACGTTATAGAATAATATGCTAAAGCCTCGAGCTCACTAGAGCGTAACAGACAGACGCTGCCATTCGCTCGCTGAAAGTATTCTTGGAATATTATTTTAAATTATATGTTGTTTTTGCGGTTATTTTCGTGTGGTGTTTATAGTGACGTAAACGCTTTATTTTGCATAGTTTTGTTTTATAAATTGTTTTTTTTTTGTACCTTTATTTTGTCTTTTTTATACGTAGTTGTATAACGATGGATATAGTTAAGTAAAAAGACCAAATAAACAGACAAAACTTGTAGAATAAATTGCTTTGTATTGTACCTGATAATTCTCCGTAGATGTTGAATACAATAAATGTTTCGTCTACGAGTTAATATAGTTTATTTACTTTAGCTATGTTTGCACTCTCTTTTGCTTAAGTTTTATAAGGATCTTTTCGAGGACCTGTTTATCTGTTTAGTTCTCAATACTAAATTAAAGAGAGATATCAAATTGTCTTGCTGAAAAGCTAACGCATAGTTTATATCCTGGATTAACAGCGGTGAAGGGTGGGTGAATTGGGGTCGGTTCATGTCTGGCGGAGATGGCGGCGCGTGTTGTCGGTCGCGCGGCGTTGCGCGGCTGGTATTGCGCGCTGCCTCTTCCGCCGGATATGAACCGACCCCTAGGGTAAAATACAAAAAGGACAGCACTTTTTGTATTTTTGACGTTTAATAAGTGCTACTTTGTAGCCTAAGTTAAATAAATGATTTAGTTTTTTTTTTAATTTTGAACATTTACGATACCTTTTACCTCGTTAAATTTCGAGCTATGCAGGTAGAACCACGGGGCACACCTAGTATATAATTCAGAATTTAGCTAAATTTCTATCTTGATTTGATTGAAAGCTGTGTTTACGTTAGGTTCTGTATTTGCTCACCCATATCAAGCAATCAAGTTACAAGTACTCCGGTTATTGAATCTTGTATTGTTACTCGATATTGAACTAAATCACTTTAGATACACGAGTAATCTGTCGATTATATGACGTAGGTCCGGAACATATAAATATTGATGCTGTAAACCTGAGTTATGAGTATTTGTTTTTATATGAATGGATGCAATTGGTTAACAAAAATATTTCATGTTTTTTTTAAGTCAACGAATTAATAGGTCACGTAAAAATTTTTGCTCTTTAAAATTTGTTTTTTAAAAACTATCTAAAAGGAGGTCATGTACCTTTTCATCCTGTGTAAAAATGGAGGTACCTAAAAAATATTATAGTACACTATATTTAATTTTAAATAAACAGATCTCTTAAGATTTGTTTTAAGTCCTATCACTTCAGAATCATACTTAAGAGTATTTACTGAGAAATAAATTTAATAGAATAAAGTCTGTAAGCTTACAAAATCAACAACAATTATTCGTTGCTACGCGTCAGCTACGTCAACGGGTTTCGCTACGAAGTGCTAAGAATAGCAAGTCTACGAAGTTTTAGTACAATTGTGTGCTACGTGCGATGCTGCTCGCTTATAGATGTGTTGCTGTGTGTGATGTGTGTTTACAGGCTGTCTGTTTCGTCTTATATATAAACTATTTATGTCGAAATAAATAAGTTTTACCTGTTTATTCCAAATTCATGTCATCACTTGTTTGTAAGCGATAACTAGGTTAAATAACATAAAAGAACAAATAAAAAAATTATAATAAAAAAAATAAAACAAAATAAAAAAAATATAATTAAATAAAATAATAAACACGCCTGCCATGTCAAAAAAAAATAAAAACAAGTCAAATATTTGCAGTCGGGGGACCTGTAATGAATTGTTCCAAGTAACCGATCCCGACTGCAAATATTTGACTTGTTTTTATTTTTTTTTGACATGGCAGGCGTGTTTATTATTTTATTTAATTATATTTTTTTTATTTAATACCTTTTAGTGAACAACGAAAAAACATGACAACACAAAAAAAAAATATCGTTCGGAACCCTTTGCAGGCGATTTTGACTCACACTTGACCATTTTTTTAATGTAATAATAATAGCCTATGTCACTCGGGATAACTCAAAGCTTCTAATGATACCACAAACATTGAAATCGGTCAAGCCTTTTAGAAGTTATGGTGGAATAAAGAAACTCACAAACATACATACATACATACATACATGAACCCTGAAAACATAACACTCCTTTTTGGGCAGTCCTGTAAAAAGTTGTAGGAAATCTTATATTTAAAACAACATAGAATTTACATATTTATTTATGTTTTCTTATAGAGACACCTAATATAGATAGCGTTGTTTTACTTATAACGTTTAAAACAACCATTACCTGAATATTTTCACCTATACTAACATAATATGTTAAATTTTAAGTAGGTCATTAAGTAAACACGTAATTTATCACGACAATAATCCCGGTGGGCGTTCCTAACATTTGGGTTCTCCCAACTATTCCAATTTAGGCAACTTTCGAATATCCGATCGCCTTTATTTAAATAAACTAGTTCAAAAACTGATCACTACTGGCCCAGTTAATGAGAGGAATTTTATCTTACCCACTTTTATTTAAGCTTTATTTATTTAATCCAACATTTATTGGAAAAGGAATTTTAGTATTTTGATGAGAAAGGTCAATATTTAGATTTAAGGGTATAGTTTAAGATTGAAAGTGTTTTGTTATTTGAAGTATTTTTGTAGAACCCTTGAGGAATGGCTGATGAGAACTAATTAAATACCTAGTTGTTAAGCTGATGTAAAATATTGATGAAATATAAGGTACTTAATCAATGAAGCGATGAATGTTTATCTGCAATTAATTATTTTTAGGTAGCTTTTGAAATTAGATTTTTTGTAGTACACTCAAAACACTCGATATAGAAATTATTATACACCATACGAAATCTAAACGAGCTTAATTAACCTTAGTCGGTAAAGTAATCAATAAAATTAATTCATATGCCTAGGTTAAACCAGTTACACTAAGCATTTATAGCCCTATATAAATCATTGAGATCACGTCTTTTGTACAAAATTATTAAACGAATTATGAATACATAGTATAATAACCTAATGGGTAATTATATTTTCGAGCCGTTTGGGGTTGAAACGCTCGGGTCATGGGGTCCGAGTGCACGAAATCTTTTTAAAGAACTGTCAAAACGTTTGGTAGACTCTACTCGTGATCAGAGAGCTGGTTTGTTCCTTGCACAGAGAATCGGCATAGCCATTCAACGTGGCAATGCTGCCAGCCTTCTGGGCACGTTTCCCGCCATTGACAGGGATGACGATGAGTATTTTGACGCGTGTTAGTTTTATTTATCTATATAAGATTTAATTTTAGTCTTTGTTTGTTCTTGTATTAGATTTAAGTACATATTGAATTGTAAATAAAAATTATTATAATAATAAATATCGTTATACATAGGCATAATTGGGACTAAACCCGTTTGTACAAGAGGCGACGCAAGTATTTACCACCCGACAATTTTAGTATCCAATATCATATCTTTTGTGTTTAAATACGGCATGCAAACCAAAAAGGTTCGTACCTGCAAGCACGCACGCGTCGTTGGATACTAAAGTCATAATATAAACATTAGTTGCCTGAAGCAAATAAAAAAAAATGAATAAAGTCAGGTATGCGTCTTGCGTCGCCTCATGTATGAACCGGATTATGGTCACATTATTTCTAAAGATAATATATCTACTAAGTACTCTACAGATGTACAAAATTTAGTGTTAGATACACATTCACCAATATTGAATAAGGTGCACCAGCTCAAGAGCTTTAATATTGTTTTATTACATTTCTATTGCAATATCATTATTCTAGAATGGATCATCTAGTAGATTGAACTATCTCTTACAATCTTTATTACAATATCAGCTCATATTAATATTCATAAATGAAAAAGTCTAGTGGATGGCCAAATAAAATCCTATTTTTATGAATATAGTGTAAAATTGAGATGTAACAATGATTGTAACTGATTTTTTTTATACAGCGATAAAAGGAGATAAAATGTTTGTTAAATAACTAAGTAATAATGTTTTTTTCGTCTTCTATTCTACAATTTTTTTATCGATTATCTATACTTATAATAAATCTGTAGAGAGGTCAATTCTGTACATGAAATACATTTTTAAAATAACTATCAGAGGGTGATTAGTGATCGATACTGATGCAAAAAATGCAATCAGTAAAATTTTTGTCTGTCTGTCTGTATGTTCCTTATAGAAACAAAAACTACTCGACGGATTTTAACGAAACTTGGTACAATTATTCTTCATACTCCTGGGCAGGTTATAGTGTACTTTTCATCACGGTACAATCAATAGTAATAAGTTCGTCATTCATTGATAAGTTTCGTCATCCACGCGAACGAAGTCGCTGGCACAGCTAGTACAAAATAAAATGCCAATGGAGTTAACATGTCAAAAACATTAATTATTATTTATGGTTTTTGTTTCGGGGGCGGACTACTATAGGACACCAATTAAGGTTATCCCGCAGTCTACCTGGGACGATCTCCCAATGTTTGTTGGTACGTGCGTCTTCGCTGGTTGCTGGTACACACGTACCCCACGCACCCCTCAATGCGTACTTCGGACGACACACACAGGGTACACCCCCACGTCTCTAACCTCAGGATATGACGTCTTAGAAACAATGAAACACTATTTATATATATCTTCAATCTTGAGAGTTCGGGTTTTCGCCGTAATCTTGTAGTGTTCGTTACCGGAGCTGAGCTGCGACTGACTTGCAACGGAAAGTGACGCTGTTTATATACAGCGAAACTTTACCGCCGCGTGCCTCACTCAAATTAGATTCTAATTTGACTTAATTTTTACTTTGCGCGAAACCCTTTTCTCCTTGTATTTATTAAATTTGTATCACTTTATATACAAAACGTGTTTATAGTTATTGTACATATGTCCCTTTATCCATATAATACTATAAAATTATCTTATCTTAACTTATCAATTATTTATAGCCCCAGAAATGCCAAACTTCTCTGTTTATTTTACTAGATTTCACGTTTAGTTCCATAACTCCTGAACCCGTTGTCTGATTTACTTAATTCAAACGGATTTGGCATTTCTGGGCCATTTCCTATATGATAGACATATTATACAATCAAATATACCAATATCTAAAAACTTGGTTTTCAAGTTACGTAATTTTTAAAATATTACAATTTTACTTTAAGTCTTTCCTTACTTGCTATTGTTTATGACACATACTTACTATTTTTATTGTAAAAATATAAAAAACATCAACATAATAAATCTAATAATAAAATCAATAAACAAAAAACAAAATATAAAAATAACTCTAAGAATAAGTGAGCGGCATGAGCGCGGTACTCCACCTTCTGAGTTCCGTTCAGTTTGTATCGGCGCTCAGCGCGATACCCTTGTATATTTCTTATTTAATGTACAACTTATGTATGCTTACAACCTACGTTACACCTAATACAAGAATCTATTAACCTTATAATATAAGTTGGTCGCCGACAGTTTTGATATTTTATTTTCCTATTTATCAATACATGCATAAAACATTTAAAGTATGACGCAAAATATAAAGTATTTTGAGCTAAATACTATTCGATACAAACAGTAGATGTTATTAAATCATATTTTATTATAATCCTATTTGATTTATCAGCAATAAACATGTAAGGCAAAGGAAGCGTTGCGTTCTGCCTATCTCCATTTAAATCACGACACGCAACTACGCATACCTCCTAACAAAGCCTTAGATTATTGCGTCAAGCCTACCTTCGCGTACTTAGCATATTCTCAACCCAAATCGATACGCATCTTAGGTTTGGTACACACACACACACACTTTGTGTAACAGATATCCTGAAGTCTCTTAAACGAAATATTAATTGTTATATTACTAAATCATCATCATCGTCATCATCCACAGCCCTTGTCCTCCCACTGCTGGGCATAGGCCTCCCCTTTTTCGTGCCATATTTTACGGTCCTGTGCCAGCCTCATCCAGACTCGACCCGAGACTTTAATTATGTCGTCGACCCATCTTGCTCCCGGACGACCGACGCTTCTTTTGCCATGCCTTGGCCACCATTCTGTCACCGCCTTAGTCCACCTGCCGTCACTTCGTCTGGCCAAATGGCCTGCAAATTACTAAATACTATTGTATTTTTATTGAAATCTAAAAGGCTTTTTTAGATACCTTTACATTATCTAAACTTAACATTGCGTAGAGCTTGAGTTTGAAAGTTTATATGTACAATAATATGATCTACAAAACAAAATTACCGATACGATATCAAAAATATTTTCGTTTCGTTTTAATTAGGTATTTATTATTGAGAATGCAGGCGAAACCATGAGCAACAAGTTAGTATGAAATCTTTTTCTACCATATAATGACATTTTCCTGCTAACTTCAAGCAAATATTTAAATAAAAAAAAACGTAAGTATTTCACGCACCATTTAATTCAACAGATAAATAATACGTTCCGAGATTATAATCTTACACCGTCTTAAATTAAATTAGCGTAATAAAAGACAAAACTTGACGCAATACAATCGTAATCCGCGAACATTTTGTCATTATCATAAAGCTACCTCTACTCTGTGACACTCTTTTACGAACACGAAGTGTCCTAGACACATAATGTAATGTATTAAAGCAAGTGCCTTGTTAAAGCAAGTGTCAAAGTGTGAAACATGTATTTTGAAACATCAATAACAGTCAAAGTATCAGTAAAAAAGTGTCAATTTTGTTTTGTCGCCATATAAATCTGAGGGCACGGCAGTGCCCCAGCCAAGTCTCGAGCAAAACGGGCACGGCCGTACCATTCTTTTCTCGAAGCGTTTTTCGGCTATTTCACCCCCCCTGTATCATCGATACGGACAAAGCTAGGGGTTTAGGTTTTCGATGACCTAGAGTCAGTATTAAAACAAGCTCAGCCTCAAAATTACATGACATTTGAACCAATAGTTTACGAGTTATGAGCGATCAAAGTTACACCATTTTGTCACTCACTGACTCACTCACTGACCGATCATCAAAAATCTAAGGTACTTCTAGCAAACTTAGAACCTTCAAATTTGGCACCAAGATAGGTTTTTAACTACATGTAAAGGGAAAATTATTAAAACGGTAATAAATTATAATGAATTTTGACTGCATTGTTAACTTTGTTCTTTGTTTATGTGTATACAAAAAGCAAATATATTTTATAGCAATTTTGTTTATTTATAAAAAGAAAAGAAAGAGACCTACAAAAAATAAATGAGATCCCACCAAAAACATTCAATGTAAAAAAAGCCAAGTCTCTCTATGCAATTCTTCCATCGTAAAAAGTTTTGAGATCGCATAGGAGCCAAGTCCTGTTCAACTTAATTTGTAATAATAAATCAATATTTTGTGACTATATCAATAGTTTTGTTTACATTACAATAATAGTGACTTGGCCTTGAGCACAATAAGATACAAATATAAAACGGCATATTTGGAGGAGTTGCAAGTAAATAATAAATAATCAGGACACCTTAACCGACAGTCGGTATCATCCAAGATCAGTGAACTGCACATGCACTATGGCGCATGTTTAGTCCATAGTGATCTCAAATTCCAATCAGTTACAAAATCATGTCCATAATATATATAATATATAAATTCAACGGTATTTTCACGTAATTACAAGGAGCAAACGACCTTTAACTTGTGCTCATGGCCAAGTCACTGTTATTGTAATGTAAACAAAACTATTGATATAGTCACAAAATATTGATTTATTATTACAAATTAAGTTGAACAGGACTTGGCTCCTATGCGATCTCAAAACTTTTTACGATGGAAGAATTGCATAGAGAGACTTGGCTTTTTTTACATTGAATGTTTTTGGTGGGATTAATTTTACTGGTGTTGCCATATAAACGCAATTTATTACCTAAAGTTAATCAGTCTGTGTTTGGCGCTCCAAGTCTATTCAATCAGATTTTCATTCAAAATCAAAATATGAACTCTATTACGGAGTACTTTAAACCTGGAGTTGCCCTTTCGTGTCACCATGTATAAGTTGCCTAAAACCTAGTCTCAGCTCTTGATCGTCCTTGAGTTTTTGTCTCGCTTCGCAAATAAGAATTAGCATACAAACGGTGCTTCTACATTTCTCACTGTGTTCCATTCGTTAGGACGTTATATTAGCTCAAGTAGTTACGCTTTTCAGACTTAATTCCTACAGCTCTGGTTTGTTTTTCGTACGTGATGACTTTGTGTGTATTTTGTAAGGTAAGTAGGTAGATACTTGAATGATCTGTAAATGGAGAATTCTTTAAGAGACAAAAATTGGTTGTTTCTGTTTTTGTACTAAGTTTAGCGAAAATAATTTCGTAGGTAAAGACTAAACAGTAAAAAAAATATGTTATGTTTTTATTTCCGTAAAACATTTTTTTTTTCTGAATTAAATCTACTCGACGATCTTATACTGACAAGAAAACATTTCGCAAAGTTTGTTATACCTAGCTAAGGTTAAAATAAACAGTAACGTCAATACTGAGGCACAACTTATTGCATTCTATACTATATTTAGATTTCTTCTACTTTCAAAAATTAAAACTAATTCGTTCTTTTTTGTCGTTGCAAAAAAAAAGCAACAAAATAAAACTGCAGACTTATCTTAGACTATATTAGGTAAAGTTTTAATAAAGATAATACAGACAGCGAGACAGCTGTATTCCCGTCTATCACTCAGCGGATTAGCTCAATATTAGCGCAGTTGACCGCCCCGGTGAGCAGCTGAGCTCCGTACCTCACAGCTATGGAAGCTGTGGTCTAATCTAATGTATGCTAGGATATTAACGTAATTTAGGAATAAAGGAATTTTGCTTAAAACTAAAACATTAGATTTTTTTGTAACTTGTTAGGGTGCGTCCACATCTGACGAACGAGCACCAAACGAGCATTACAGTAATAGCTCGCGATTGGCTCGCGAGCATGCCGCGAACGCACTAGTATCAATAACGCCGTCCGCCAGAGTGGCTCGCGAGCAGCTCGTGAGCTGTTACTGTAATGCTCGTTTGATGCTCGTTCCTCAGATGTGGACGCGCCCTTAGTGGTTCACCACTGCTGGACAAGGAAATAATGTTTAAATTATTGACGGGCCTGTTGGTCTAGTGGTTAGTGACCCTGACTGCTATACCGGAGGTTGTGGGTTCGATTCCCACCAAGGACAAATCTTTGTGTGATGAGCACGATCATTTGTTCTGTGTCTGGGTGTAATTTATCTATAATATGTATGTATTTATAAATATATAAGTATGTTTATCAGTTGTCTGGTTACCATAACACAAGCTCTGCTTAGCTTGGGATCAGATAACCGTGTCTGAGTTGTCCCGGAATATTATTATTATATTATATTATATTATTTGGCTCAAGGATCACTTACAAACTTGAACGAAATGTTTTTGTAGAGAAGGTGTGCGTGTGACAGAATATATTCACAAGTTTATTTATAGTATGAATATGTAAAATCTTTTTCAGATTTTTTAAACTGATGACTCTTTTTGTGCATTTCAGAGGTTTTCAACCCTGTCAAAATGTATTTTACGTTTATTTAACACTCATCGAATCACATGTTGCGTGGTGTACGGTGATTTTGACATTAAATAAAGTTAAAACCACTTTTTTTTATTTTTTCTTAAAGGTAAAATATATTCTCTTTCTTAAAAATACAAAACACAAAACAAATTTACTAATCGAAATTAATCTGTTGCATACTTTTTATCGTATCTACGAAATAAGTATAAAGTACTTACCTATAACCTAATTAGTTTATAAGTTTTCTAGGGAAACTAAGTTGATCAGAACTTTATTACGTAAGCACATCAAAATATTAAAAATTGAGTTCAATGAACCCAAGACTTAATAATATGTTGCAGAATAAGGTTAAAAAATCAGGTTTATTTTAAACAGTAAACCATGTGTGAAAATAATGCAATAATAAATAGTAGTACAGTTTTAGATCGTGACACTTGCAAAGGTATCGACACGTCGGGAAACTAAAACTCATTAATAATAAAGGAAAAATACCTATCAAGCAATATTGCTAAATGAATAAATAAATTCAATGAAAACCGATCGAATTGTGAGCTCTTTAATAAAATTCTATGTGGGAAATATTACATGCAGTTTTTGAAATACAAGATTTTAGTAATATATTCTAAAATCTCTGTTCGGAGAGCCTTTACAGCGGTTACTGCTCCCACAGGAGTCGTAGATTACTCTATTACAGGAACACAGTAAGTTTAAGCTAATTCTAACTTAAGCTACGGTAGAATGTTAGCTTTGATACTTAGTGTTTCATCTAGCTAAGTAATGTGCACAGAAGAAAGGATTAATTGGCTATTATTTGTGTTAAGTTTGGGATATTGTACTTGGGTGTGTTATACCTTATCTGTTACCGTACCGTACCTGTCTGTCGGCATTTCATTTTACAACGTTATAATAATGTTGCACCTAAATCTCCAAAATGTTAAATAATAAACTCGCTATTCATTACTGTTGTATTTTTAATTACAAAACAGATTCAATGTCGAAATGAAAATTAACCATTCCTTTTTCCCCAACAAAAAATATGAAAACAATAAAAAAGTGTCACAAAAGTCTGTCATCATGACTGTCTGCTACAACCTGTTTACATTATTAATTTAAATAAAAACAAATCGTTGGGCACATTTGAATAGCAACCATCTGTGACGCGTCATAATTGCATTAATTTGCGCTTTGTTTTTTGCGAAGGACACGCCGCGATCTGCATTGCAAATGTCCAGTTTATCATATTCCTGAAGCCCTACAGATGGTATTGTCTTTACAAGTGTCCTGCTGTAATATGTGTTTTTGTTTTTAGTCGAAACATAATTTTACATAAAGTTTTTGAGGGTTGATCCTTGACGAACATTCAAGCCTGTCAAAGTGTCTATTAGATACAAGACTGAAAGTTTTGATAATTATAATGGTTGAACGTCGAAAACACTAAATACCTTCAATTTAATGACAGTGTATGATCGACAAAACTTTAACATAATATTAAGTAGATTTAACTTGACTGTGCCCAAGAGCCATTAAAAAATTTCCACATGGTATTTTCACCATAATTTTCTCTAGGTCAAGAGACCAGCGAACAAAATCAATTCCGGTAATCGAGCCAAACAGACAAACGAAACAGATGCGTACTGCAATAAGGAGCGGCAAATCTAGGATAACGTCGGCTTACAATCTTAATTGGTAACAATTTATCGTGCAAGGTGAAGCCAAATGGTCTGTAATGGACGTAAAGGGTTCGAGATCTAATCTTAATTGTGTGGCCGATATCAATGTGGGATCAGGGCTTGTTTTGTGGCGGTTACACTGGATGCCTTTATGAATGGCCGCTCGGAAGATGCACGGGCTTCCTAAATTAATTTCGCCCAAACCCTTGTGGTATGTAATGATCGTTTGGAAATCGAATCTTAATGATCAAATGTGGTAAAAAGTTAAAGAAGCTCGTTTTGTAGTACATCTTGTCTCCTTCATAGTTCATTGTAGTGTCATTTTAACAATTTAAAATTCCCTTATTTTTTATGACGAACAAATTGAGAACTCTAGCCCTACAATCAAAATTTCATCAAATCAAAAGGTCGGTGATTATTTACAACTTTGCTCAATTTATTTAAATGCATTAAGTATGCAAATGTATTGACTTTAAATTAAGTTAGCTTTGAGTTTGTTTTCTTCTTGATTTTGAATGGATTATCTGTAGAGGTGCACTAGATACGGAGCTTAGCCGAGTTGTCGACAGTTTTGGAAGTTTCTTAAGTAGTTGTCAATATCGATAACTGATCTTAAGAGGTATTTGGCAGACATATTTTATGTTATTAACTAAATTCCGAAGTATGATTTTTACAGTCAGTTTTGCATAACGTGGGTATTATATGTGCAAAATAAATATAAAAATATTTTTTTTACCTAAAATGTACTTAAAATATGACTATCTAATTATAAATGATTCGATTACAAAGGTCTTATTTAGGACTTGACATCAATATAATATTAATTAAATTATTTTATAATAACTCTTCAATTTAATTATAAACACAACATGTTATTAAAAAATACCCTATAAGTAATATAAGCAAACAAAGTTATATTTTGATTTCAATCGCTTTCAGAATTGTTTGATTTTGTTGAATTTAAATAATTTTAATAATGTTTTGTTTCTACTTTTAATTTCAGTTCTATGCTTTTCCAATGATGATTTTTATAATTTATTTGTTTGCTTGCATAATAAAGCCGATCCTATACAATCCTGAACAACAATACAACTTAGAAGTATACATAGGTATCGTATTTATCTGATAACATATAAAACCTTAGATGCACTCACACCAGTTTGTCTATTCTGTAAATAATTTCGGTATCGAGCTTCACCTGAGTGACAATAAAGCTCACCTCAAAAGTGAACCCAATTGGCCTTGATTTAGAATTCAAATTCGAGAATACGTATTTGACATCTCACCGCGGATTCCGCTGTCGAGACATGAAAATAATGTTACAGAATAGCACTACAGCTGCAGAACGGACTGTTTCAGAATTATAATGAATGAAAAGCTAAAGCAATGCATTTGCCTGATCCTGCGAGAAGCTTCAAAATGTATTGTTAGGACGTTGAAGGCTCATTCACATCCTACAGTCATACTCGACCTAACTATCACTTGTATGGTTTTAATGACCTTATTCGATAAGCCTTGTATTAATTTGAAATATTAAGAAGGTATCTCTGTTCGAGGTTCTTTAGTGAACTATAATTGTCTATTTTTTAATCTTAGTCTTGGTTGTTACTGAACAAGACCAAGGATAGATGTGTTGTCGGTAACATTGAAGAGTTACGGTCGAGCGAACACCATGAGTGGCATTGGCAATACCTTTATTTCAAAGAAGTAAGGTCGATTTTAAGTATACATAATATTATGTGTTAGTCCGAAATAATACAATTAAATCTTCTTATTATAATAAATAAATGCGGACAACATCACATACATTGCTCTGAACCCAAAGTAAGTAGCTGAAGCACTTGTGTTATGAAATTCAGAAACAACGAAGGTACCACAAACACCCAGACCCGGGACAATGTAGAAAAGTTGGTTTCTACTTTGACCCGTCCGGGGATCGAACCCGGGACCCCTCACCTCAGATCTAGCGACACCTTGAAACCGGTGCATACGCCACTCGACCACGAAGGTCGTCAAATTATGATGACAATTAAACACTTTAAACATTAGTAGGATTATATAAGTCCGGTACATAAAGATAAGATAAATCTAGCATTTTTACATAGTAAGGCCATTTCACTCTCTCAACACAAACATTTCAACGTGAACATTAAAAACCCTTTCAAATGACACATATGTGACGTCATTCCTTTTTATTATAACGCCTTTATTTCCGTCAATTCAGGTGCACATGGACGGGGAACGAATTGGCTGAATAACATAATACGGACATTATTACACGGTGCGTGACGCGGTGCAATTAAACTGTTGTGGTACAAGACGTGTGAGGGAGATGTATGTTGTCTGGTGTATATAGCTATGGAAGGGGTGGGCAGAATGTGAGTGTAGTAGAGGAGGATATAGATAAAAAGAACGAAAAAAAGGATTGGGTATTGTAATGTGTAAAAGCCTAAAACATAAATATAAAACCAGGTCTCAAAAAAATAACTAACTAATTATGAGTCTAAACAACAAAAAGAGACGTGTTTGTATCACATAATAAATAGCAGAAACTAATGAAAAAAAGGAAAACTAACATGTTTTAATAAAATATTTTTATGCATGGAGCTTTAATAAGGTATTAAAACATTTAATACCACACCTTGTTTACCAAGATATCTCTTTAAATTACAGTTACTATTCCCACTTCTACAACAAATTATAAACGAAGCTACATTTACTTTATTGCGAACGTAACTAGTGAACGTAAGAAGTGAATTCCATCAAACTAACTCTCCGTCCGTACAAACACGTCGATATCCTTATGTGAAACATCGCTTCACAAGCAATCTCTGTAAGGAGAATGTTAGATAAATTCAAAGACTCGTTTGTTGGCGCTTTCCTTACGAGATTTTTTGAACTAAGCCTGTACTATGAGCTCAGACACTAAGTAATTTCAAAGTACTGGTCAAGGAACATTTCTTGCATCAAAGTTAACATGTTTATTCATTATACATTGTATACATTATTAATATTATACATTATGTATGTATGCAAGTATTTTTTAATATTATTGTTTATACGTATGTAACAGTATGTGTGTAGTTTATCTAAATAGGTAAAATATCTATATATATATATATATGTATATATATATTATATGAATGTATAAATATATTTGTATAAATTTGGTTGTAGTGCACTTGTTACTATCATCTACCTCTGTTTTCTAGTATCTTTCCTGTCCATCCAAAGGTTGTCTGGAAGATATCGCTATTAGCGATAAGACCGCCATTGTACGCTTCAGTATTACTGTTTTTTTTATATTTTGTTATGTAATTTTAAAGTTGTGCAATAAAGTATATTCTATTCTATTCTATTCTATGTGCTCCTAAAACAGGACTGTAGCGATTGTGTAAGCGAGACGGCGCTCTACACTGCGCATAGCGGCATCTCGCTTCCATAACGACAACAGAAGCTTATAGTAAGGGATGTGAATTTCGTTTGAACCATGAGATGGATTGGAACATCAAGCAGTGCTTTTAAGAGTGAATAATCTTATCTTCCTATCGCATCTGGTTTTTTAATGCAAACGGAGGGTATTTTTATTCAGTACCTACTATTTTGAATGATGTTCTAAAGAGAAAATTAACTTTGAAGAATTTATTTTTAGATGAGAGCTAAAATTATGAAGGTAACGGTTTTTTCAAAATAAGATAATATGTTTTGGATCTATTTATCTGCTTAAATACAATTTATCATGAAATTATATTTTATGTACTAACAAACCTACACACAATTCTCTTCAAACTAAACCCACTGAACATGACTAACTCAAAACAAAATCATTATTTCTTCTATCGTGTACACCAGCCCTAACAATAATAAATTCAGCGTCGTTACAGCAAACGAGGTTAATATAAAGGTGGCTACTCACTCTCGCGAATGGCTGCATTTAGAAGGACGCGCGGACCGTGTGAACCACGCTCGACTTATGTGAGAGGAATTACATTATTTTATCACGTCTTTAGATGTGAACAAAACTGTTCTATTATGTGTTTAAATAATGATTTAAGTAGAATAAATAAAAACTTTTTAACAAAAAATTTAAACCGCCGAAAAAACTGAAAAGCAAAAAGTAATAATTTTTGGAATCGGTGTCGGTCCGGTACCTATATGGTATTAAAATTTGCTATTAGCGGCTGACACCGACTCCAAAAATTGTTATTTTTTGCTTTTCAGATTTTTCGGCGGTTTTTTTTTTTAAGTTTTTTTTTTTTTTTGTGGCTACTTCGATGTATACCCTATCTAATAAAAAAAAAATTATCAAAATCGGACTACTCCGTAATAAGTTACGCGTGGTAATACATTACAATCAGTGAGTGAACAATCAATCGACCCCTGTTTTCCTACCCTTAGGGGAGGAATTCTTTTTCCAAATTTATATAGGACCAACTTTGGAGTATACCCTTTCCAATATAATAAGAATTATCAAAATCGGTACTCTGTAAAAAGTTATGCGTGGTCCCACATAAAAAAAAAAATATACACGTCGAATTGAGAACCTCCTCCGTTTTTTTCGTCGGTTAAAAATGTATTGGTCATTACGCTTTATTTGCTATGATAGGCAGCACATTTTTGTATTACGTTTTTGCTTATATTTTGTTTTTAAGCCTGAAAGTGTAGTGAAAATCAAAATGACAATAGTTACCCTTTTGCATCTATACTAAAGCCAAACTGGAAAGAGAATGAAACGTTATTACTAATTACGCAACTATCAACTTTGACAACATGTGTTTAAGTTCATTTTAGAATGACAAATATTACCGAAAAGGGCCTAAAAGTAATTTGAATGTGATGGAAATTGAACTGTTAGTCATTGAATTAAGGTTCATAATCCCAAAGCACGGTCATTATTTCTTGAATGTGGCTGATATATAGTCTTATCTATGTATAAATATTTATCAAACTTGTAAATTTTTCTCACTTAAAAAATAAATAAAATTATAAGTGAGACAAGTTAGTAACTAATAAAAGACACTTGGTGGCCAGAAAAAGTTAATTAGGACACAGATATAGAGTTACAATGTCTCGGTTATATGCAGGTAATTTTCTCAGGCAATGCAGCATAATATTTGCACGCAAATAGCGACATACTAGAATGATAAAACCTGCAAAGAGGGCTACATGAAAACTTTTCGCCTTACTTTGTTACCATTTTTTTACCTGAAATCTTCTTTATGTAGAATAGAATATATTACCTTTATTTTCTGAAGACATGAAACATACAAAAGGTGATAGACATAAAATATGGTTGCTAATTTTTTTTTTAATTTAAAAATATTTTTCTGACGGCTTAGGAATAGAATAACTAAAATCTTCATCATCTCCCTGCCCTGTCCCCAATAATTTGGGGTCGGAGCAATGCGTATTCAGCTTCCATTTATTTCTTCTACTCGTCATCTCGTCGATCAACCAAAATATAATACAATGATGTTTTTTTTTGGCGGTTACAAACAATAATTTATAAATAAAGATTTCGTTGATTATTTTTACTTTAATAATATATAATAATTTATTTATTTCTGAGTATATGGTACAATAAGATCTTAATATTAAACAGTTTCACATACACTACCGTTGCCGGTGTAGAAATATTAAAATTAACTTATAAAGTGGCCAAACGCTAGGAAGATATATGCCCATTAATATAATACTATCTTTATACAATGTCAAGTTTTTATGCACCATTGAAATGTCAAAAACTATTTAAAATGTCAAACGGTAAAAAAAAAAAAAATAATAATAATAAGACAACTACAATACAAGTCAATACACATACATAACACACACAAAGTATTGATTTATTTAGAGACACTTCTGTCTGTATACTTTGTATACAGACAGAAGTGTCTCGTCAAAAAAATCAGGAAATGAGAAATTTGGTTTTAGGAAGATCATGAGAACTAAATACATACTACTACATAAGAAATAAAAATCCGTAAGGTTCTGGTAAATGTTCGCTATTACAGTAACGTTACGACGAAAATTGTCGCTCTTATTCTTTAGTGCGAAGCTTTAGGTGTTACTTCGGACTGGGCAGTGATTAAATCTTCATAAGTATCTACAAGAAAACCAGTTTTCTCTTATTATGTGGTTTATTGCTAATTTATTGTTATAAATGTTTACACAATATTCCAATTAAAATATAGACCTAGTTTGTTAGCTAGTTTTGCTATTTAGATATAGATTTTATTTATACTATTGAAAAAAAAAAATGACGAAATTAAATGTTATTTTTATTACCTAACACCACAAACATGAAATCAGTTGAAAAACAAAAGTGGTAGAACGCGAACGACATTACCAAAAAAAAAAATATCACTCGTGTAGAAAACATATACAAAAAAAATTGCTTTAAAAGAAAAGTAAAAGTATTCATATCATTTGGAAGTTACAATACTTTAAGTCTGACTTGCCAACTAGCCTTCAAGTTGTCCCAAACTTTCAGTTTCGCCCACTGCCGTCCGCGTGACGAGAATTTTGACAGTAAGTAAGCATTGTTCAATGAATTGTTTCAAACTTGAATGATTTGTTTTAATTTTATGTCATTGTGGAATTGGTTATAAATATTTCGCTATTGTTTTGGAACGTGAAATTAATTTTGAGGTGCTTTTCAGGGTTCCGTACCCAAAGAGTAAAACGGGACCCTATTACTAAGACTCCGCTGTCTGTCCGTCTGTCTGTCTCCAGGCTGTATCTCATAAACCGTGATAGCTAGAAAGCTGAAATTTTCACAAATGATGTATTTCCGTTGCCGCTATAACAACAAATACTAAAAACCACATAAAATGAATATTTAAGGGGGGCTCTCATACGACGGTGGTACGGAACCCTTCGTGCGCGAGTCCGACTCGCACTTGGCCAGTTTTTTGCTAGTATGTTTTTTATTACATGCATAACATAACAAACATCGTATGTTAACCTATTGTGACAACCTATTATGGCCGTATTTATATATGTTGAAGTAAGATGTTATTTTGCCAAAAATCTACTTATATAAAGTATGCCTGCCTAAAAACCTGTAGAAGGATATTGGATATTCAGTCTTAGAGTTTATATAAGCATGTTTACTTATTAAGGTATCAGATACCTTATATTCCTCTTATCTTCCGTAAATTATTGTATCCTCCAAGAAATAAATATTTGAAACCTTACAAAGCTCCTTAACTATATTATCTACGACGTAATCCCAACGAGGTGCAACATGAGAGCATTTTGTGATTCAGGTGTTAAACTGACTTAGTGCCTGTACTGGAACGTCCCGAGGAAAGCCAGAGAGGCGATACATATTCAATGCGGTCCGTTTTGTTGCTTTGCTTATCTATTTTGAGTGGGAACTGTTTATTTATTGGTCAGAGCTTTTTTGGGGACCTAAATTAAAATCATTGTAAAAAGTATCAAAATAAAAACTTTTTAACAAAAAAATTAAACCGCCGAAAAAACTGAAAAGCAAAAAATAGTATTTGCAGTCGGGGGTCCTGTTATGAATTGTTCCAAGTAACCGGCCCCCGACTGCAAATTTATTAATATTTTTTGTGGCTACTTCGAGGTATACCCTATCTAATAAAAAAATAATTATCAAAATCGGACTAGTCTGTAAAAAGTTATGCGTGGTCAAACATAAAAAAAAAATATATACGCATCGAATTGAGAACCTCCTTCGTTTTTTTCGTCGGTTAAAAAGGGCAAATTTTGCGAAGAAAATGATATGAGTCTATAAAATAGAGACAGTCCGTTGACCTTATAATCAATTGTCTAAATAACTGCATTTGTTATCGTGATAAATATGAGCCTAATTTTTCCCACAACTAGGCGAAGGCCACTACAATTGGTCTTACAAAATTTGTATAAAATCCTGTGACAATTGTGACTCTTCAATATGAAATTCTATTATAGGTCATGTTCTTATTTTATCGCATCCGAAAACTCAGTTACCTAAACGGAAAATACATGTTAACCCTAAATCTTTATCACTTCGTTTCATAAATCATTCATCTAGTACTCATTTCATGGATTATACTCAAGCCTCGATCTGATCTTTAGAAAAGCGAAAGGAGATAAAACCTTATTTTCCAACACCTGCTTACATTATCCAATAACCTAGAGATTACCCCAATGACTTGCGCCGCGTAAAAAGATGAGAATCAATCTTGTGTAATGTTAATATCATGTTTTGAAGAAGTTTAAGGGTGCTGTCACATGATACCTGTCGCTTTAAGCGTCAACAAGCGGTTTTTGTCAAAATTGTTTATTGTAGCTCTCACCTGTTAGCTGTCACTATAATTATGAGTATTAACTATACATAATTATTTCGATTATGTTATCAAACTGTAGATTATCATTAATATTTCTTTCTTTCTAAACCATAAAATATCACACAGCATTTTCGTCATAGTTTGACCAGTATGTATTGTAGGGACATGAAGTTCGTTGTAAAAAACCCCTACAACACACATACACTGTCTTGTTGCCCAAAATAAATTGGGCGCGTTCAATTAGTGCTAAATAACGCTACATATTCCCTAAAGAGTTCGAAATCTAAATCTTCTTATATATAAAATTCTCGTGTCACAATGTTAGTTGCCATACTCCTCCGAAACAGCTTGACCGATTTTTACGAAATTTTATATGCATTTTCAGTAGGTCTGAGAATCGGCTACTATCTATTTTTCATACCCCTAAGTGGTAGTAGGTAGGTAGTAGGCAGGTAGGTAGGTAGTAGGCAGGTGCTAGGTAGAAAAAAATGCATTGCAACGCATGCCGGGTACAGCTAGTAATCTATAAAATTGAAAACCGAAATTTTAAATACATACACAATGAAAATGACACCGACGTACCTAGAAAGGCCAATATGAACAACATACACTCAAAATCGATAAACTGACTTATTACTGCATTATATTATATTGTTATTCCATCAAACCCGCAGTATCGTGTGAGATCCACTTAACTCTTCAATACGGATAACAGATACCCGGGTAACAGATAACGGTATAAAGTATACCCGTTACCGTCTATCAGCCGGTAATTATTGCCCGACTGTGGATGAAAGGGGTTATGAATTTACTATGAGAAAACGATGTAGGTAGCTGTGCGGCCGACCATTACTATGAATGTGGAGGTAAATCGTAAATTGTTAGTTGTAAGAGTTAATTGAGGGGTTGCTTATGGCTATACACTGTTGTTTTAGTGTTATTACGGGAATCACGGTATCTTGTGTGTTGTTTCTTAATAACATGATAAATGTGGGCAATGGATTTTGTATGTATCTGATGATTTCACAGCTAACGCACTTATGTAAAAACTGTTGGTAGGTACATAGTTCGTTTCAATCTAGATAATAAACCAAACCTATGTTTTGCCACGATAACTATACCTACGCGAGCGAAATAAGAGAGTGTAATTTAATGTATTAAAAAAAATACTGACAAACGCATACAGCATGTGTATGCGTTTGTCAGTATTTTTTACAGTATTTTGTATTGCTTGTTTAGTTACATATAAGATTAATCATATAATTATACTGATAAAAGTATTTTTTATTGTAGTTACATACACACTACTTCACATTGTCGAAACATTCATCCTATTAAATTTGAAAAAGGAACGAGGGCTGATCTTTTACTTTCTATTTTCTTTTCAGTCAATCCCTTGTGACATACCAGCCAGTATCTTTGCCAAATAGATATACACTATACAGTTCTTATACCACTGTGTATTTGATACAAACGTCTTACATAATACAATACATAATTTTGTATAGTAGGTACGTTTCCAAGATATATTTGAGCGCGACCTCTTTGTTTGGAAGTGAATCAAAAAGTTTTATCTGTTATATTGTTTTTGGTGGCAGTATTCATTATGCCTTGACCTTGGAAGTTTTCCGTTGGCCTTTCTTACAACACTCGCCATTATTAGCCATATTTCATTACGTAGCGTTTGTTACGTTTCTTGAATGATAGAATCTTTTGATGGGAGTTGGCAATGAATGTTTCGGATTTATTGTTTCACTTTTTTGTTTTAATTTTAGAGGGTTTTTACCGTTCTTTTAACGACCTTTATTTGTTTATTTAAGGGCGGAAAATATTGCGAAAAAAACAGCTAATGAAAGATAGCTATTAGATAAACAGCTTGTTGTGTTTGTTATAATTCTGTGTACGTTTTCCAATACAATATGACAAATTTATAAACATTCTCCCTAGAAATATCTGTTGTTTTGGTATTGTTATATGCTGCATCATTATTATAACAGAAATATGAACTGTACCCAAAAAAAGCAATACTCGCGCATAATTTATCAGGAAAACGTTAGGCTATTATCTACCAGGTAAGTAAATAACATCAAAATAAGCGATGTCCAGTTCTTCAAGCCCTCCGAGGTTACTTTAGAAATGTATTTGTCCCCAGTTAAATACTCGCAATACTTCATACTTTGTGGGGATCATTTAAGCTTTGCGTAGCTTTTGTTCTTTTGTGAAATAAAACGTGAAAACGTATGAATTTTTCTTTATTCTCTCGTTTTTTACCTGAGTGTTGGCGCCGTTTAAAAGATAATCTCGGTTGAAGTTTAGTATTACAAAAAGAGAATGATGTGGAATACTATTGATTTCTATAGTCGCATAGGTACTAAGTTAACCTACCGCTGATTGCTTTTGATTTATACTATAATGTAGTTTACTGCTAATAGAAAAATAAGTCTGCTTCATAATAATATATAATTTAAAAATCATAAATGGTTTTACTGCAGTAAACACCAAAATTTTGATGATTATTTATTAGTGATGTGGGTTCAATCAATATAACTAAAACGATACATGTATTTAGATACGATATAAAAAAATGTAAGACAATTACTCAAAAAAATAATTATGCAAATATAAAGCTAATAACACGACCGACATATAAGAAAAAACACAAATAGAATTTGAAGATAAAAAATATTTAAATGCACACATACACCTCTGCTTTCGCTTTCATGAAAAACGAGAACAAAAGTATAAAAATCTAACTAGACACATCCCATAAGGCAAGTAAATAGCAATCTCTTCTACGCCATTACTCCAGACGTGCAATATTAATACTCCTGTATCATTGAGATTGTTCTGATTAACGAGATTACATTATTCACAGGTTTATCTCACGGTGGTAGACTTGGTATGTTGCTAGGTAGGATAATAACAATGTATTTATTTTGTTGCTGTTTGATTCGAATGTTGTAGAAGAAAACCCGTTATTAAATAAAAGGTTCTACTTTGTATGTCTTTTAATACTTGAAAAATTTTTAAAAAGAAATTTTAGTTAGTGTTTTTATCCAGACACAATCATAGTTTGTATAAGTTCATTGCATTTTATTTTATCAAGAAAAAAATAATACGATCTATTCGGTTTTCGAATTCTGAGCAATATATTAAAGATGGTATTTAAAAATAAATTAAGTAACATTAAATTAACTATTAAACACACCTACTATGTTACATACAATTTTTGAAACATAATTTTTTCTTTCTCCACTATATAAATTAAATCATAAAAGCGTAAAAACCAAACAACATTAAACTAATTTCATTGTTTTCTAATTTAACAATAAAATCCTTGTTTCTAAGTGCCATAACAAGACTGCGAGTACGAACAGAAAACGGTATCTGTTCCAAGATACAAAAAGTACACTTGAAAAATATATCATTCTTTTATATTTTGTTTAGTTTCTCAGTTTGTTATGTTCCAGAAACTCCTTATTGACTGTTTTTATTTATATTAAAGTTGGCGAAACTGTACTATGTTCTTTCTTTCCATCGTGTTCTTGCATCTTGCCGTTTTTCCTATTACTAAGTCTTTCGTATCTTAGACGAAAAAAAAAATATTATTTTCAGTTCAGGTAAGTTTCAGAAACGTGGTTTGCAATGAACCAAGCAACGTGTATCGGATTAGAATGGATTCAGACAACGATGGTATAGGATTAGATGTAGCACCTGTGGTCACAAATACCTACATCTTGTACAATAAATACATATATTATGGTTGATTTAGTTATTAAACATTTTTTAATAGGTGCACCAGTTTTTTTAGGTCGCATTAGAACTTCTTTTTTTCTTACGTTTTGATGCTATTTCAGAGTTTACCCGTTTGATCTCTCAACAGCTATGGAAACGATACAAATATTTTTTAACTTATAAATGAATAAATTTTAAGATCAAATCGCGATGAACTCCATTGCAAAGTAGTTTTATTTCAGCCAGAAAAGATATGTTTATGAAAAACATAACCATTATTTTCTGCATGTTACCAGTAGTTAAATATCAGTTTACAACATAAACAGTTAACTAAGACTAACACCATGTCACCCCATAAACAAACTCGCGAATTACCATAACTCGACCTACTTAGAAAGTTATTTACCGACCCACCATGATTATTTAAACAACCATAACTCATCACTGTTAACTAATACGGTATGAAACTTTATCAAAACTTATGATGGGAAACATTCCGTTATTGTAATATACGAATTTAATATTTAAATAAAAGAGCGTAAAGTTTATTTTTCTGTATTTGTGTTTTTACAGAACACATGATGACACAAGCATATATGTATGCTTGTGTCATCATGTTAACAGCATCACATCAGCCAGAATGCATGTGCATTCTGGCTTAATAATATAATCTGTGATCGCTTTATCAGGTAAAGCTTTCTTTTTTTTATAAGATAGAAGATGCGAGATGCTGCGTAGAGCAAGCGACTTAGGTGCTGGTCAGTAAACTTCACTTTTGAAAGACATCCAATGCATCATATTTACATACTATAAAAAGAAGTCACTTCCACTGTCTGTTCGCATAAATCTTTTAAACAACTTAACAGATTTACAGCAATAGATAGAGTGATTCAAGAGCAAGGTTTATATGTCGGGCGGGGCGCTAGTATATTATAATTGAATGGTGAAACAAAAAATATTTTAAGCTCATGGAATTATATTTTGTTCATTTAAATTTAAAACACAAAAAATATTAAATGCATGATACCATAATTGTCTCTTGTTCATCATGTATATAATACGGGTAATTCACATTATGTAGGTACTACAATACTTTGATACTACATTAATTAAACAGCCTTAATTATCTCACGAACGCTTAATTTTTAAACACTTTTATGAAGCACTACTTATTCGTAATTCTGAGCGTTTTAACATCCCGTAACAAATTAAAGTATTCGGTTTTGTACAACTCGAAAACATGTTTATTTTTACGAATATACTTCAGATACAAAGAATGAAATTCCTTATTCAGCCACTTTTTAATGCTGAAATAAGTTAATAATAAAGTTAAATATATTATTAATTTAATTGAACTTTGTAATAAATATAAACCAAGAGTTTAATTCTGATAGTATGATGAGTAAGAAGACACTACAAAATGTTCTTTCTAAAAAAATAAGGTGGATATCAACAGCAGTCAAATTTTAATGATGATAATATTATAAATAAAAATGTCCACTGATATCAATGTACATTTTTTTTTTAAATTTTCTACGTGATGTCTTTCTTGAAATTTAAATCCAGACCTTTTAGTAAGCTATAAATATAATGCCGAAACTCTCCATTTATTCTAATCTAGCTTCCGCACAACCTAACAAGCGTATTCAACGTTTAACCAACGCCATTCAGCATCAATCAGGCTCTCAATTGATACAATACACTGGCTCATTACCATAACTCTATACATTGGCGCTTATCAAGCGTTGTCATGGCAACGCAGAATTAATACTGGCGACCATAAATTGTGTTACAAGGGGTTTGATCCGGTATTTGCTTGAAGAAGTCATATAGATTTAGGTTTAAGTCCTGAACGGTTTGATGGTAATAAATCTTATAGAAATTGGTCGTTCTAACTTAGTTATAGCGGGTGTTTGTACCTCTATGTTATACAATCTATTTTGTGTAATTTTACGTTTGTTTGTTTGGAAAATGGTTTTATAATGTTTTAGGACGTTTGATGCCGACTTTGTTGATCCTTAAAAGGCGATGGCAATGAGCTAAGGTTTTTTTGGCGTCCCACTTAATTTCAGATAAGAAGATGATTTAGTGTGAAATTAGTGTATACAGTCATAAAATATTTAAATGAAACATAGCTTTTATTCATAAGAAAACCTCGAAATTAAACTTTTCATCAAGAAATAAATCAATGGAAATATTTACCCCTTTGTAATACGATTTCCAAACGTCAAAATCCAAAAAAAGTTGATAACAATGTAGATAAATATAACTTACTCCTAAAGTTCACAGTATCTACAATATGTACGTAGGTAGGGATATCAGAAACTTGAGAGAAACGTCCGATCCCGCTCACAATACGTTAATTTACATAAAACGAATTATGACGACTATTAGCCTATGCAGATTAAATTGGAATTACATATATTAAAGCGGCCTGATCCTCGAAGTTTATAACTGTTATGTATAGCTATGTTTTCTTAGCTGAGTTGCCGTTCTATTGAGGACCTTCACTTATCTCCTGTCAAATATAATCCACACCAAATATTTTAATCTTAAGGTTACAGACAGTTGTATTCCTATCTTTATAAAACATAATAATATATTAACTTTTCCTAGTATTTATATTTTAGAAATAGCAATCTTTGTTAAAAGTAACATTCACTTATTTCCTTCCTTAAATAAAACGCGAACACGAACTACTGCCATGCGGTCAAAGTACAGGAACCTATTATGCACAGGCCATTTTAACACTGCATTGCTGAAAAAAAAAACATCTTTGGCACCTATTATATTTAATAAATTGCCGAAATGTATAAAAGATCAGCCTTTAAGAAAGTTTAAACACCTCCTGTCTTCACTGCTTACTAAGAAGTGTTATTATTCTGTTACAGATTTTTTAAATGATGATCTATAACCCTTTTCTTCTCAATTTTTATTATTTTATTGTCTTGATCTCATTTAAAGATAAGTACCCATTTAGAATTATAAGCCTTATCCTTTAATTTTGTATGCCAACAGGCAAAATGTACTGGAGCTATATTTTTTTAAGTTAAGACCATTATTGTACCTACATTTTATGCAAATAAAGAAATTATTATTATTAGTACTTATGTACAGTAATAATAATAATAATATAATAGTAATATAATAATAATATTAATAAAAAACTATTGGAATAATCCAATAGTTTTTTCAGAGCTATTCAGAGTTATGGTATTGTTGGTACAGGGTAGATTTTTTATAGACGAAACTGCAGGCAAAAGCTAGGTATCAGTTAGCCATAATACAAAAGTGTTTTACTTTTGGCGTGGCATGGTTTATATGAATGTAGACAAGTCAGTCTGAATTTCCATCGAAAAACAAAACATAAATACCAAAATAATTATGTACTAACAACTTAAAAGTTATTAGTTGTAAACGAAGTAATAATTATCTTCGTAACACAAAACTAACTTCAAACAAGCCTAGATTTACGACATCGTAATAACCGAACAGCTATTAACGTTAATATTAATTATTCTCGTAATAGTAATATCGTAAAACAAAAGGTAATTAAACCGTATAAAGTTTACAGCCACGCCATAGACATATGATACAGATAGAATTTATATAACCTCTATTTATTAGTTCAATCAGTTATGGAATATTATTGTGTCATTATCAGTGCATCGCGGTCATTCGTTGACATCGGACGCGTTTGCACTGTTCGCAGAAATTATTATTTCGTGCCGAGCGCGGCGTCAGCCGCCGCTTAAGTTAACACCATGCGTTCGGAAGAACTCGTTGCGAACGAGGTCCTGGCGTTCCTGCAGTATCAGCTGGACGTCATGGATGAGGTCAGTGTGACCCAGATTTGTACCTCAAACTTCACTGAGGAGGAGATACGCAGCGCAAAGAAGCTGCTGTATGAGTCGCTGCAAATGGCAGATAGAATGCCGTCCCGCAGGAGGGATGAAAAGGGAGAGAAGAGTCTTCAAGATGCTATAAGGCTGTTGAAGGAGACCGACCCAGACGACGTGCCGACATTCGTGGCAAAGGACTTGCGTAAGCTGCCTCCTGTCACCTTCGATCACGTCGACGTCACCAGGCTGCTAAAAGACATCACTAGTATGAGGTCTAGCCTGGTCGAATTACAGTTGAAGCTGGAAGCATCGCAATCTACCATCAGCGATCTACGTTCTGAAATGGCAGACTTACGCAGCTCAGTATGTAGGTCACACGCGCATGCCAACAGCGACAACACACGCCTCGGGCAGGTCAACGCATCGCCGCTGCGCGCCGAGTCAGCAAACGTGCACTCGTCGCCGGCCGCCGCCACTGCTAGCGATGCTAAACTGTGCCCCGCCCTCCCCGCGTCTCCTGTCGTTAGGACGCCGACGAATGTAAACACGTCTAATTCCGGTCGTGTTTACTCGGATGCCGTAAAGAAAGATCCCGTCCAACGGCAACTCATATCCACTGCGGGCAGTCAAAATCGCCCCGAAGTTACCCAAGACAAGGTACAATTTGTACCAAGAAAAGGGACAGATGCAGATGGCTTCATCAAGGTGGAGAGGAAGAAGAAGAAGCCATCTAGCCGAAATCAATGTGGAACTGCATTGACGGGTCCGAACATGCTGCTGCGCCCTGCAATTCCTACGACGCAGTTGTATGTATCACGCCTGCACCACTCCACGAAGGTCGAGGAGATCGTGGAGTATATACGTGTCAAGACGAACTGGACCTTGAGAGTCGAGAGGTTAGAGCCGAAACATAACACCAATTTTAAATCATTTGTGGTACGTGTGCCGACTCAGCATCTCGACATGTTCCAAGAACAGTTTTGGCCGAAGGGTGTCATTTTCCGGCGTTTCCGCGGGAGGCTTCGCGACACCACGCAGTGCAACACGACACCGCCTACTCGTGTTAACAAATAGTTATAAGTTTATATTATTGTATGTATGTTAGTCTGTAAGGTATATATAATATGGGCCTCTGTAAGCTTTGTTTATCATTGTTTTATATTGCCTGAAATAAATGATTATTATTATTATGTTACCACTGCAACATGTAACAGTTGATCAAACGCCTCATTTATTTACCGACTTCCAAAACGGAGGAGGTTCTATATTCGCCTCTTTATTATATACTTTTTTCTTTATTCCTAACGGTATGTATTTATTAATATTATACCTCCCAAACAAGCTAGCTTTGAATGAACTCGTATTAATAAAACTCAAGTGATTATAACAATCAATGACAAACCAAAATAATTTACAAAACAATAAAACTATTTAATGAACCGGGGAATCGAACTGAGTACCTCACAAGCGCCACTTTACCAACCACATCACGAATAGGGCTGTCAAACACTAAATTTGTTTAATTTGTAAAACAAAGCTTGCATAATTGCTGAATGCCATAACGAGCGCATGTTTATGTAAAACGTTAATTATTGCACAAATTAATTATTTTAACGGTCATTACGCTAAATAATGTACACTTAAAGGAAATTATATCGAATTACCTGTGAATGTATGTGGCAATTAAAGCTGAATTAGTGAATGTATGTGAACAAAATTTCTTTGTAAATGTTTTTAACGCTAGGAATTTTATTTAACCGTAGTTTCATGTTAAGGCCTGAAATTGCTCAGTAACAAGCTCAAACACCCGTATTTGGTAATATAATGAGATACCTATATTTTCGTAGAATAAATTGGAATCTGTTACTTTTACTGTATTTTATCGGAATACCTCTGCACGAACTGCCTCGTTGGCCTAGTGGTGCTAAGCGCGACTGCTACGCTAGAGGTCTTGGGTTCGATTCCCAAGTCGACCAAGGTGTTATTGGGTTTTTCTATGAAATTCTCAGTAGCAGGTCGGAGTTTGGATTTGTGCCCGGTTAGTGGCAATAGGCTCGCCCCCTATTACATGTGAAAACTGAGACTTTTACCACCAAACTTAGAATTTTCAGAAATCGGCATGTTTTTTTGTGTTTTTGTAACTTTTGTTTATTCCATACACGGTCGTCCCACTGCTGGGAAAAGTCGTATGTGTGTTTGTAATGAAAGGAAAAAGTATAAAGCTGGTGCAGCGTGCAGCTATGTATAAACCAGTAGGTACACACAGACGCGAAACAATATAAAAAAAATATGCCTTGCTGGAATAGAATCTAACAACGCAACAGTCGTATAACAAAACCAGTGTGAATATGAAACTGCTTGTTCTAAATAAAATAGAGAGAACGCATGTCAACATTCTCCGTTGATCATACAATGTAAATACAACTAATCACTACAATTTACCACAAACATTGACTAGTATTGGCTGAAACCTAAACAACAAAATATCAAACACTGCAGCCATATTTACACCGAAAATATTAGAGTGACGTCACCGAAATCAAACGTCATTGCCAACATCAAAATAGTGTGGAATTTGTGGCTTTTGGATTCATGTAACGACATGATTAAGAAGTTACATGAAAATTCAGTGCGACGTTAAATTATATTGGATCTTTATGTCGTGCGACATTAAGTATACGTTGTATAGATAATGGTAATGATTTTTTTAGGTATTTTGTTTGTAATTTATTATTAATTATGAAGAATGTTATGCTTCATTTTCTGTTATAGTATGAGAAAAGACCGTTGCCGTATGGGCCAGTTACAGAAAGAAATATATAGGTTATTTTATATTGGCGTTATTCAAATTTATCTTTCTACTACCAATGTAAAATTAGTTTTTTAAGCAAATAAAGTTATTTTTTCATATAGTTTTCACTAAAATGCCGTAAGCAGCATCTATCATAACTAAGAAAAAACCAAGTCCCTTATTTAAATCAAAACAATTTATGTCAATCAAAACATTTTTTTATTTATAAATCATGCAACCTCTATTTCGGATCGAACTCTCCAAATATATTCGGCGCCCGTAGCGAATTACTAGAAGCAAGGAATATCGCGGTATTTCCATAATGGCCGCGTCAACAAACACATCAGAGGGCTTTCGATACAATTGGTCCGGCTTTACATTTGTACGGACAACCCGGTACACGGAAAAAAAGATTGTGCGTGGTAGTCTGGCTTTTGTTACGTAAGAGCATAACAATTCTTGTCGTTTGCTAAATGAAAATTTAATTATTTTTCTAAATTCAATGTAAAAAATTATAGAAATATTTTTTTTTTTTCTACGTTTAATGTAAGAGAAAATAATTCCACATAGATTTCAAGAAATACATATTTATGACGTAATTTCGTATTTAGTTCCAGTATTTATTGTTTAGAATTTTTTAAGAAAAACATTGTCCTTGAAGTAACTGATAGCAGTCACAGAAATAGAAATAGAAACATTGTCATTATACAACAAAAGCTCTAAACTTACCAACCAGACATCTCTACTCGTAATCAAATATCAGCTTAAACCTACACGTATTTACATCCTTACTAAAAAACCTAACATCTAATCTACAAAAATCACCCCAGTTCAAAACACAAACATGTACTAAAACGCCATCTAATCAACTCTTAAAGACACGCCTAATGTGATACATGAGTGGCATAAGATAAAAATCCCCCGAAATTCCCCAAGATTCCCCAAGATTCCGCAAGATTCCCCAATCCTTGATCAGCATACAGATTGGTGTAAGCTACAGACTATCTTATATCATACGAACAGATGGCGTATTGCGTTTTATCAAGATGAGGGTTCAATGGCTACAAAGAATATCTTTTTATATTGCAATCTCTCTTTATGATCGGAAATGTATCGATTGTGATTGTGAAACGGTTTTTGTCCTGTTGTATTATGTATCTTGCAAGCGATTGCAAAATGTGGACAATGGGGTAGATTTTTTTGTAATGTACTTCACAAGTATTTTTTTTTAATGTATTCATATACTATGACTATAATAATATATTGATTAGAAATGTAGAATGACTTACGATTTTGTAGGTTCATTATAATGCAAAAGTATGTCGGAATTAGCCCTCACATCTACTACTACACTACTATCTAAACTCAGTGAGAACAGACGTGTTGCAATTTTTCTTGTTAATAATATAATCCTGAGATACACTAAAGTGAAACTTAACTCGCACTCAATACAACAGAAAACAGTGCATCATAGTGTTTGCAGTTAGAACGTTTTGTTACGGAAGACCCTTACTGATAACGCTCACGCCGTGCGCGTACGACCCCGCCTTCCTGTGGAAGCAGGACATCTGCGCTTTTCGTCTCCCTCACACACTGTCACCGCCAGATACTGCCAACCTTCGGTATGAATACTTCATGCAAAAAATGTAATGACAGGGTGCAAGATGGTGCTCGCTGCTCTAAATGCAATTTGGTTCACCACTTTAGCTGTGTAGCCCTAACTGAAGTGGGCTGGAAGAGATTGGGGGCTGACAGACAATCAACCTGGCTCTGTACTGAGTGCAAATCTACTGCGCAGTTGAACTCACCCAGGAATCCCACTCATAGCAATCCATCTGTAGATACATCGACAGACCCGACACCACTGCAAAAAATAGAAACTATGCTAGCAGCACTTTCAAATCTACCGCAACTTGTCGAAGAACTGCGTACCGAGGTTGGAGTTTTGAGCAGCAGATTCAGCAACCAAGTCCTTGAAGAACTGAATACCAGACTGAATGAAGTAGATACGAAACTAACTGAACTTGATGCGATAAAAGTGGAACACAGTAAGTTGTCGGCCAAGATAAAAGACTGCGAAGACCGTTTTGCAAGGATGGATAAGGATATGAAACAGCAGAATGAGCGTATCACAAACATTTTGGAAAAATCTAAATTACTGGAGAAAGAATACAATCGATCTCAACAACAAAGTCGTTTCCTTAATATTGAAATAGTTGGAGTTCCAGAAAAATCTGAAGAGAACCTGACACAAGTACTAGAACAAATAGCTACTTATATTAATGCTAACATTAGTGCAGATGACATCGAGTTCATAACACGAGTACAAACACATCATTCGCAACCTGGACGCCCCAGAAGAATAATAGCTAAACTCAAGTGCAGGAGGGCAAAAGAGGACATCATCTTCAAGTTCAGAAAAGAAAATAAAGCGAAAGGCATTACATCCCGAGACCTGGGCTTTGACGAAAACTCATCTAAAGTATTCATTAATGAACATCTAACAATAGCCAATAAAATGTTGCTGAATAACTGTAAACAACGAGCACAGGAACTCAATGTCAAATTCGTATGGATAAAAAACTGTTCAATATTTATGAGAAGGAGCGAAACCTCTCCAGCAGTCCAAATACACTCCGAAGAAGACATAAAGAAACTAGCGGTGACAAATTAATTCGTAATATTATTAATCTTTTTTTACTTACATATTCATTCATACCTCATTCATTCATATTACTCATGCTACTAATCCACATCACAGCACACCTCATATACATAAACAAAACAACAATTAACAGACATATCGTTGTGAATCGCAAGTCGACACACATAAATGAAAGGTTGAGAACTCCTGTCTTGCTAATAATCATACTGACGGCCCGAGCAGCTCCGTGTTTAACTCTAGTAAACTTGCATTATTTCTACGCGTACCCTCCTTAATATTTTTATTAATTTAATACTAATCGACATTAAATAAAGCATTAGTAATCTTCGTTTTAACATGACCTCGAGTAGATTAAGCATATTTTATCAAAACACACGTGGGCTAAGAACTAAGTTGCCTCAGTTTTATAGGAACATTGAGATAAATAATTTTGATATAATCATAGTTACCGAAAGCTGGTTATGTGATGGCATATTAGACACAGAATTATGCGATAATCGTTATGATGTCTTTAGATACGATAGGCCCGCCACCCGAATGGGTGGTGGGGTATTAATTTGTATTAAACGTTGTTTCTCAGCCATGGCGCGACCGGACATAAACATAGGTTGCGCGGAGTCGGTTTGGATAACAATTACTTGTTGTAATATACATCAAGGACAGGTAAACTCGTCTATTTCAAATCGTAGAACACATATAGCTGCGGTATATCTACCCCCAAACAATAACTCACATTCTATGTTAGCTGACTTTAAAAACTCATTCATAATGCAACACTCGATTAATCCTGATGATACGTTTTTGATAATAGGAGATTTTAATCTGCCTTGCATTAAGTGGACGGAGGATGGTCGTGGTATTAAACAAACGTCCAATACCGAAATAGGCATGGCAGCGAATGATTTTATTGACTGTTTAGACTATACGGGGTTCTCTCAATATAATCTAACCCCAAACTGCTGCGGTAACGTATTAGATCTTGTTTTAACTAATTCAACATTCGAATGCACATGTAAACAAAGTGATACATCACTTGTAGACATTGACAAATTTCATATTCCGCTCGAAATTAATATTCAGGCTCAGGTTTTTAAAGAAATTCGTCCCCAACCGCGTAATATTAAGCGATTTTTTAAGGGGGACTATGAAAAAATTAACGAGGAACTATTGAATGTAGATTGGAATCAGTACTTTAACACAACTAGCGTAGAAGAGATGGTTGACAGATTATATTTTAAGATTAACTCGTTAATTGATTCATATGTTCCCACTGCAAAAGTGTCGGGTAGGTACTGTTACCCTAAATGGTACCCCCCCCTCTTTAATTAATGCTATAAAAGAAAAATTTAAGATTCATAGGAAATGGAAAAAATATAAAAATCCTAACGACTACGCGGTTTTTACATTATTGAGAAAAAGAATAAAAGATCTACAAGAGAATTTTTTAACAAAGTACATAGACAGATGTGAGAGCCAAATAAAATTAGCACCCCAAGAGTTTTGGAGCTACGTAAAAGCTAGGCGCAAAACTTCAGGCTACCCATGTAACATGACTCACGACGGAGATACTTTTTCTAACGGCGAAGACATTTGTAATGCCTTTAACGGCTTTTTCCACAGCGTCTTTCAACCCTATGACCCCGCAGATCAGAGTATGACATATTCGGAATCCCCACAGTCATATGTTGCCCACTCAATTACAGTTTCGGTTAAGACAATAAAAAATATTTTTAGTAAACTTGACGCCAAGAAGGGAGCTGGTACAGACGGTATACCTGTTGTCTTTATAAAAAAATGTGAAGCTGGTTTAATAACACCTCTGAAGATGATATTCCAGAAATCTTTAGATGATGGTATATTCCCTAAACAATGGAAAGATGCACAGATAGTCCCAATACACAAGAAAGGTCCCAAAATAAATATAAATAATTACAGACCAGTTTCACTTTTGAATAACTTTGGGAAAATGTTGGAAAAGGTTGTCTATGAACATATATACACAGTGTCACAACACTGCATACCGGTATCACAGCATGGTTTTGTTAAATCTCGTTCAGTTAATACCAATCTTTTAAACTTTACGGACTATGTTTTTTCAAATATGGAAAACGCTCAAATAGACGTCATATATACCGATTTTGAAAAAGCGTTCGACCGTGTAAATTATTCCATTTTAATTTCAAAACTATATGATGTAGGGATAAAGGGTAATCTTCTGCGCTGGTTAGAATCATATTTGAGAAACAGGCGTCAAGCAGTAGTAATGGGCGGTTACAGATCAGACTTTGTTGATGTCACTTCGGGTGTGCCACAAGGTTCTTTGTTATCCCCTCTACTTTATAATATATACCTGTTTGATATACCAGACTGTTTTCATCACTCAAAACACCTTCTTTATGCGGACGACAAAAAAATATATAGTAAAATCGATACTATAGAGGACTGCCTGCTACTCCAATCAGACTTAAATCGACTTACTACTTATTATCACAATAATAAAATAAATGTCAACACTCAGAAATGCCAAATAATAAGTTTTACTAGGAAAAAGCATGCAATCATTTACGACTACCGCATATGCGATAACACGATTCCCAGAACGTCACAAGTAAGGGACTTAGGCGTCATTCTTGACAGTAAACTCACATTTAGAGCACATATAGAACACATTATTAGTAAAGCTTATAAATCATTAGGGTTTGTGATTCGTAACAGTAAACCATTTAAAGATTTGCAATGCCTTAAGATGCTTTATTTTAGCTACGTTAGAAGTATACTCGAATTTGCTAATTTAATTTGGAGACCATTTTTTAAAATTTATGTCAATAATATTGAAAACATTCAACAGAAATTTATCAAACATCTTAATTATAAAGCAAAAATATTTAACAAGTCCTATGAAGAATCTTGTGACTACCATAAAATAAATAAACTGGAAGAAAGACGTGAACTAAGCGACATGTTATTCCTATATGACATAATAAATAACAAATTTGACTGCCCAGAATTAATAGAAAAAATATTTTTTAATGTTCCTGGCAGGCGCACAAGACACACCCCATTGTTAATGATACCCTCTGCCAGAACAAAATACTATAAAATGTCCCCTTTCAACCGCATTCCTGCCATATATAACAGTAAGTTCTCCTCACTGGATCCTTTCAACACATCCCGTTTATCGTATAGAAGCCTTATACTAGAAGCGCTGTCAAAGAATAATTAGTGGTTTTTTTTTCATCATCAACCAGGCCTCATCCTCTCATAATGTGTGAAAAGATTCGTTTACAACATTGTCTCCAACCCACTCTCCTACACACATACATACATACTCAGACACAGACACACACACACACACCCAGAATTTAACAAGTTAGTCTATATGTATAAGTAACATGTTTTTCTCTCAACTAACTATAATTGTGTACTTCGTAATTGGCGTATTGTTATGGTTATAAGTTAAGATGATAAGATTGTCAGCTGTGAAGGACCTATATGAAATAAATAAATAAATAAATAAATCTAAACTTTATTATTATCTAGCTGACAGACTAAATAAAAATATATATAATTTTCCTTTTCATACCCAATTATGCACGATATTTTATTGCTGTCGAAATGTTTTTTATTTGACAGCAAACATTGTACAATTAGCGTTGACAATTGCTGTTGTTTTACTTTTGCAAAATATGTAATAAGGCATCCGGATATGAGTCCCTTATAATGTAGTATCATCGATAAAGGGTCATGGTTTTGACGTTTGACCGTTGTAAATGTCGGGGAGTTACTAAGGTGGAACAACATAAAATAGTGTATGATTTTTTTTTGTCAGTTATTATCAAATATATTAAAAAAAATATCAGAGCTGTTGTTAGCGGTGGCATTCTGAGGACGCGAATATGGGACAATTAAGACGTTACCAAATGCAATCTCTTTTACTTAAGTATAATTAATATAAATATCCTGTATTTTTAACCGACTTTAAAAAAAGGAGGAGGTTACAATTCGAATGTTTGTATGTTTTTTTTTTTGTACTCTACATTAGTGCACAACCTAGTCAACATTTTGACGTAATACGGCGCGATTAGATTTAAAACGTCTATGGACGTATATAGGTACATATAATTGTAGTATATTGAATAGTAGGTACGTGTATACCTATAAGCTTTTATGCGAGCTATGAATATCAAAACGAAATTCCATTAAAAAATAAAATAGAATAAAAGTTTGATTGGATAACAGTGTTTTGATTATTTCAGTTATGTTTCGTTGCCACACACTCGATTCAAATGAAAAATGCATTTGATATTGATATGTTTCAACGTGTGAGGTAAAGTGTGTTAGCTGTCCATACCTATCTTTATTCAATTAATTTATAGCTAAACTGAAAAAATAAAGCACTACAGTAGACTACCTCATTGGCCTAGTGGTTCTAAGCGTGACTGCTACGCTAGAGGTCTTGGGTTCGATTCCCAAGTCGACCAAGGTGTTATTGGGTTTTTCTATGAAATTCTCAGTAGCAGGTCGGAGTTTGGATTTGTGCCCGGTTAGTGGCAATAGGCTCGCCCCCTATTACATGGGACCTAAACATACCGGCGAACTGTGGGTGTACATTGGTACACCTCTGCCTAACCCTTCGGGGATACAGGCGTGATGGTATGAAAAAAAAAAAAGTTTTGTTTTTATGAATTTGTTGTGTATTGCAATAAATATTTGTCAGGAGAGGATTTACAATAAATCAAATGCACTCATTACGTCATCAATCAAATCAAAATTTTTCACTAGCAATGTTTCACATAATTACTGATATTCAGTGATAATGCAACTAACTACAGGCATTCGAGCTAAGCGTGAACGAAACGCAATAATTCAACGAGCTTGAAATTGAATTCCCAACCATTCAATCGTAAATTCAAACATTCATTGAACTATCGTTTCTATTAATTCGATTAAAATTGCTGCAAAGCCATCAGAGGCGTAACAAACTAGTCTATGAATGAAAAAACTGAAAGAGACTAACTAACATTACCTACTAAAAGAGTGGGAGAGAGAAAAAAAATTACTGAATTGTTTTTTTGGTGTTTACTTAAAATTAAATTAAAAATAAAGTATTTTAATAAAATACATCTTAATAAAATAATAAATCTTATGTGTATTTTAATTATCTTGATTTATATTTTGAACACAATTTATCTCTTGACATAAAACTGCTTTTATGATTCACCCACAGTTTATTTTAGATTTTAGTTTCCGATTTTTTGACACCATTGTAGGTGTCATGATAACGGGTAGACTAAAAGAAGTTCACGAGTTCTCTAAAGTAAAGAAGCAAAATATTGAAAAATAAAAATACATCCCATTTGATTAGGTATTCAGCTCCCCACAAACTACACGTTATTTATGACAACAACGATATCATTATCAATCACACTCCACAGTCAACAGTCACTCACTAAATCTAATTCCCCATTATCAAGCGACCCGCTTCGCATCAATCAGTCGCAAGCAGCGTCATCGATCAAGCTCCTAATAAAATATAGAGCATCACACCTGCGCCACACTATTAGGAAAAAGGTCGTTCGAACAATGACCATTATTTACTATCAAGTACGAAAAAGGATCTAGTAAGTTTTGCTAAACTATCAATATTGAAAATATCATAATTTATGTGTCTTCAACTTTTTAGCTTTGACAAACAAACAGGGGCCCAATTCCGCTATTTTAAAGCAAGTGGGTAGCAGGTTAATGAACGTTCCAGTGTGTACCTAATTTTCGTATTCAGATGATTTTAGTTTAATGACAAATGTACACCTACTTGCCACTGCTGTCATTGTAGGATTGCCACTGATTATTCATTGTAGGCTTATCTATATACGAAAATTAGGCACAATAACAAGTACACAACGTTCATTAACCTGCCACCCACTGACTTTAAAATAGCGGAATCAGGTTTAGTGATGACCTTGAACCTTAAAGTTCGGGTCGTATTGATAGTACAAGAGCCAAGTACGAGACAAACATTTGTGGAATTACAAATGTTTTTTCCAAGGCTGGTTCCCAAGTGTGAATCCTCTAAACTTTCATCTTGTAAGTTTAAAAAAATATGTAATCGCCAACCTGCACTGTGAAAATATGCGATACACGTTTCTTATTTATCTAAAAAAGAGGTTTTTGTTCTAAAGTTTACAACCCGATACCACTCCTTGTTTATGTGTTACTGGCCGAGACAAACGACTACCTCAAGGTGTTAATCAATGCGGCTGTACCACGTAATGTAAGCGTTAGAAACAATTTAATTCCTGCAGGAATCCGGGATAGTTTAAAATCAATTGAGTGTCTTTATTGTCTGTGGTCGAAGTTTTAATAGAACCAGTGAGATTGTTTCTGTTTAAATCGCTTTCCAACGATTTATAATGCTCTCCCCCTTTCTTGTTTAATTAAATTATTGCAGTTAAGATGTAAATTGTAATTAATTGTATTTTAATGATTCTATTTGTTGTTGCAAAACTCTACCTGATTAGATACAAAAAAAAAAAATCTGGATTAAAAAATAACATAGAAATTCTTTTCTACTGTCCTACTTGAAAATTTTATTAAATAATTTAATTACACCCTTTAACACTCATTGTAACTATTTGCAAGTGTTGAATATAATCTTTTGTATGTAAATGGTATGTTTTCTTTTTTTACCACTAACAAATCATAATCAATATCATAGTAATAGAGTTTTGCAAATAAAAACACAAAACAGAAATATAATACCTATATCCTGAGAAAAAATCTGCAACTTTATTACAAAATAGATCAGTCTAACATTATTATTTCAGACGCACCTGCCATCCTTGCAAAACAAAATCACCAATATCCATTGATATCAAACGCAATATATATTACATCAATAAGTCTTCGATATCAGCCAATGTTCTAGCAATTTCTACCAAATTAGTATTCTACTCGAGTCTGTACGATCTTTTAATAAAAAAGGTTTTATGTCTACTCAATCGCAACTCTGATTTAAGACACCGTTAAGTGTGTGGTCTCTGTCACTTTAAGGTGTTAAATTGAGGCAGCAACATTCATGTATGTTTCTCTAATATTTTTTTATTATTATTATTGATTAGCTATATCCCGCTTTTAGCTGCGTAAGTACCCACCGCCCAAAATATTTAAAATTTCTTAAATAAAAGAAGTCTATGTTATTCCTCATAACATAAAAAAAATTGCGAGTGAAAGACCCGTCTTAATCTGTCCAATCATTTCAGAGATTAGACGGAACAAACGGACAGACAAACAACATTTTTTAAAATATATTTTTGGTTGTAAGTGTACCGATGCACGATGGTTCTAAAACTTATTTAATTAACCAGTGTATCGCTAACTCTGGCCTTTTATTGACGCTGCAGTAAATACCGTATATAGTTTCATAAGCATTTAGTGAAAAGCTGTTAATTTAAATTCACAAACAGACTAACAATATATTTTATTAATTTATATAGGTGGTCTAAAAATTAAGTGGCGGTTGGAAGACAGGTGAGTACTTCGATAGAAACGGATCATAAAGCATCCTTAAAGAGGTGGCCTTAAGGCACTGTAATGAGGGTCACCGTAATTATTGTAGACATTAATTACCTCTATCGCCGGCACTCGCTAAAACAAAGTAAAAGGAACCTTTTTTGCTTTCAGAGGATACGATCCAATTTGTACTAACTGACCTTTAGTTCTTAGTCTGTCTATAACTTAAATACTTATTACACTGATTTATGATGATTCTGTGAATAAAGGAATGACAAATTGAGTAGAACAACAACAGAAGGGAGACAGATTGAGAGAGTTCGAATTGTTTAGACTACACGGGTGGTGAAGTGGTATTAGTCGCCGAGCCAATTACCTCTGCTTGCGATGTGCTGCTGGTTCAATACCCGCATGGGAAAAGCACTTGCGTGATCTACGAATGCTTGTTTAAAATCTGGATACTATTTTGGCATGTGATTTGAATGTTTGTGAACCCCCCGACAAAAGTAGTACTGAATAATAAAACTAGTATTGGAATAAAAAAAAAAATTTATACTGTCCGATGCAAAAAGTAATCTTTGTTTTAAAACACAACTAAGGTTTTCATCAGCCTGATAGGAAGAATTTGAGACTTTCAAAGCAAAGAACTGTTATGTAACTGACATCTATCGAAGGGATACAGAATCACAGAACACTTACACTAACATAACATACCATCACGCCTGTATCCCCGAAGGGTTAGGCAGAGGTGTACCAATGTACACCCAAAGTTCGCCGGTATGTTTAGGTCCCATGTAATGGGGGGCGAGCCTATTGCCACTAACCGGGCACAAATCCAAACCCCGACCTGCTACTGAGAATTCTATAGAAAAACCCAATAACACCTTGGTCGACTTGGGAATCGAACCCAAGACCTCTAGCGTAGCAGTCGCGCTTAGCGCCAGTAGGCCAACAAGGCAGTCTGTACACTTACACTGTACAGAATTATATGTCCGCCGTCGGTCAAAGGTATGAAAAAGTATCACCACACAGGTATAGTGCAAAACCAATAGATTTGTAGCTATGGCCATACCATTGTCTATGACTCCGCCATTGTTTTCTGCCTTTGTTCTTTATTTAGTACGTGCACAACACTGTTGTGAAGTTCAAAATTGGATTTATTTATTATTATTATTTTTATCTGAAGGAGCAATGACTTGTACTGAAATATTGCAATAATGTTGCTGGTCTTACTCGAGCACAATTTTATCTCCTTTTTCATTCATGAATGTTATATTGACAAAAACTGGCGGTGTAAGACTAATTATAGGTTTTAATATAAATGAAACAGCCTATATTGTTTCTCATGAATGATAATAATAATTATATTCTTTGTTTATTTTTATGTTTTGTATGAATATATCCGCTCAGGACAGCCGACATCGGTAATATTCATCGTGGACGTGGTCGAGGTTTCGAGAAGATGTTTATTAAAGAAACATTGAAAGAAATCCATAGTACACTTTTAATCGATCGTTAAAACACTTTACAATAAGGGTCTAATCAAAACTATCAATGATGGCAGCGAATTTAGACGATTCGTCGTAAGTGTGGTTCGCGGACCGTCATGGGACCGTCCTTTCTTTTTCAAGTGACGTCCATCTTCCGCCGCGCTGCCAACCACCCGACGCTCCGTCAGAGTGACTGTTGTCACTCTAATTCGACCTTCATTGAGCGGCGCCTTCAAATATTTTGTGTTTGTAAATGTTTGACTTTATGTTCTTTAAATGTTAAGTATTTCTTTAACTGTACCTACAACGCTTTAGTCTAATCTGTTATGTTGTGCAAGTCTTTTGATAATAAATAAATGAAACACAAACAAACAAAAATATTGCACTTTGTTATAAGAAAATGTAGATTAATTCAAACCTTGTTAAGAACATTATTATCAAGTTTTTACTATTAATAATCTTATCATTGCATTGTCCATGCAATTAAAATAATTTAAATAAGGAAAAACTGAAGGGCAACTGAACACAAAGCCAGAGAAAAACTTCTACAAAAGTCTCTCAGAGTTACGAGAGGGTTTCTAGAGCCTTCCGAGAAATCACTGATACGCCACACTGTTAAGAACTTTCTGAAGAATACTTAACAAACCGTGTATTATCAGTATTAACATTGTGAATGAATATAATTATCATATTTGTGTTCCTAGAAGAATAAATCGGTTTACATTTGAATTTCTACGAAAGGCTTAAGTTATGTTAAAGTTATGTTTAGTAGTATTCTATTAAATGTTCTATGTGGCAACTACAAAGTAACAATCTAAAAGTTTTTCGGTCATAATCTGATACTGAGAATGACTAATAAAAAGGATTACATTTATTTAGTCTGTGGCTTTTTAAATAGCATATATTTTTGTACCTATTTATAACTATAGTTTTATTTAACTACAGCCAATGTTTTTATTTAAGCATTTACATGATAACGCATTTTATTTAACTAAACAAATTTTAATCTTTCAAGTGGTAACTCTTAAGTAACTTTTAATGTAATTTAGACTTATTTGAAAAACATGCGTTTGAAAATTGTGTTAACTTTGGTTAACTGTAACAGACATAATATAATAAAATACACACCTACAGTCACAAAACAATGACATATGCGTTTCCAAATATAATGTCAACAACCAACGTAATTAATAACCTTATTCATTCTTCAAAAAACAAAAACAATCGATGGGCATTCGATAATCAAAAGGTTACAATAACTAAAGAACGCACAAAGACTGGCAACCAACAAAAATAATGGTATGCAAATAAAGGAACAAATGCGTCAGGAACGTTAAAAAAACAATTCTGTATGTGTCTGTAGCAAAACGAGGAATATTAAATTCGCTTCGCTTTGTATGCTAATGATAAATTGACCGCTTTGCTTTTCGGCCACTTTTTGTGTCTCTTGCGCTGTTCGCAATTGGATTCCATTCCAACAGATAAGTGCTGATAAAGGAGTTTAATTATCAATTGGTTTGGTTACCATATTTTGGGCTGAAGAATTTTGTAAATACTATATGTCTTTTGAGTAATGTCCAACATGCAAAAAAGCGTCGGTTTTTTTTTTGTAGAAATTATACGAGCAATATTGTGTTAACAATTCAAAGAAACTGCGAAATATTTCTAGGCTTTTTTACTACAAGACATGTTTTTCTTCTTGCTACTTTTTCAGTTAAAATAGCAGGTATGTATTAAAACTTGAAAACACTATTCATTATGCAACAATATTCCTTAAAGTATGCAAATAGGGTCCGTGTTCGAGTGCGACACTAAATTGTATTAAAACCTGGTCGAGACCGCCATGTTGGTCCGAATTGGGAGTGCCAGTGGTGCCAGTGGGTGCCAAGCTTGTGCACTTGCCGCCTGGCAACCGCAGCCAAGCCTGTACTGTCTGAGGTCAGTCTATAAACATACTGTAATGAAGATCTTTGAAACGTTTCGCGGTGAACTTAAATCTAGTGTGTTGGCTTTTACTTAGGTGGAGGTTATTTTCGTTTCACATATTCCCGGGTTTTTATTAGGTACCTAAGAATTTTAAGAATATATGATGTATGTACTCCAAAGAATTTGTCCAGTTTTACGATCACATTTAGGACGAAAAGTGAATTTCCCTTTGTTTTAGTCCAGTTTTAGGAGCAAATTTAAGACAAGAATTGAATCTCCTTTTGGTCCTTTCCATTTTAACAATATTTGATTTTGTTGAAAAAAGTACATAACGGTTACAATATTACAAAATATCCCATTAAAAATAAACCTAACATTTTCTCAACGCTCAACTTCATCTGTAAACACAAAATTATACAAAAGTATTCAAGAGCTCGCGCAGTCGATCGTACAAACACGGCACGATGTACCTCGTACCAAACAACAATGTTACTTCGGGCGTTCTATAAGAGCTCCCACAAACTTCGCGAACGAAAATATTTACAATGCCAGAACATTGTATAACGCTATTCTAATAGTTCCTAAGGTTTTGTTGAAACTCCATCGAGTGTAGTGTAAGAAGCCTTGCTCGTTTCTAAGGGAATTTAAACGTACATGTTTACTTTGAAAGAGAATGTTTGTATATTATTCCATGTTTCAATTTATATTTGCAATTATATTGAGGGAAATACATATTTCTACGTGGGTTTCAAGTCCATACAAGGTGACAACAAAAGCAAGTAACCTACTACCTTTTTAATAGTTTTATACACACCTTTACATGTACAACATGGCCATTTGCTGACATTGATTTCAGCAGTGAAAATTTGTAATGAACGTGAGTTAACTATAGATTTTCATTGGCTGCCGTGAGTACATCAAGCAAAAGGTATTATATGGATGTACTCGTACCTACCTTAAGGGTGCAATATAAGAAGCAATAGCTAAGCACAAGTAGTCTGTTCACCGCCTCATGGTAAAAATACGTTTAATCGATTGTAGCAAATCTTCATCGTATAGTGTAGTAGTGTACAAGTGACTAAATAAAATTCAGATCGTCCGCCATTTTGAAGCTCGTAATCATGAAATTTGCACATATTGAAAGATAGTAACGACGTTAAAGCAACGGTGTCAATCCTATTACGGAGGCCGCTTGTGAAAGCAATTTTCAGAACATTAACTCTATAAAATGCAACGAGTGAAAATTTTAACTATAAGTGTATAGATTTTCGTAATAAACGCATTTTATTTTACATAAAACTGCAATAAACCTTAATGTAAATAAAATTGTAAAAGCTCTGTGGAGCAGCCTCTTATTATACCCCAATGCGTAAAATGGTTTGAGTCTGACCGAGTATCTGTCCGCAGCATCATAGCGCCTAAACGAATGGGTAGATAGTTTGTTTTGTTTGAAATTGGCATGACAAGACAGACATTATTAAGATAAGGCCATAATTCATAATGATCTGTGTAACATTCTTACTGTGGTCAGCATTGTTCTGCAATATTTCGGGTATTTTTTGCAGGAGAAATGTGTATCAGTTGCTAACCGTTAATGGTTTATCTTTTCATTATATCATTGTCTGTATGTATTATAATGTGAGTGACTAAATTGATAGTGATACATTTTTTTTTAGGAATCTATGAATCCTAATTAAAAACCTCCTCAAAAACTACTTAAACAAAAAAACCAGCTTCTTTCTGAGCGTCATTCAGTGCACAGTAAACATTGTAGAATATTCTATCTCTGCAGGCTTCGCAGGCCTTTCACGTGTTACTGAAGGCTCTTTCATCAGGCGCCAGACAAAGACGGAGTAATCCTGCGACTCCTTTGGAAGGAACGTAAAAGGCGTGGCTTTGATTGTAGAGCCTCACTTTAATGGACGCTGCTGAAAGGATATGGTTAAAGGTTTTTTTTTTGGAATATGGTGCGATTGGTTGGTGTTTTTTGATAGTGAATATAAAAGGAAGAATTAAAAATATAAGCTTTAAAATGATAATGCATAATGAAAATTTATAGCTTCTATTTGTGTAGGTATGTTTTATGACGGCAACCAACACAAATATACGGTAAACGTGTGTTACCTTAACACATATTTGCCGGATATTTGTGTTTTAAGTTTAATTTTTTTATTACATTTTTCAGTAAATAAAATTCCTTGATACCAGTTATCAGTATCCGTGTTCTGATTACTAGTATCAATTTCTTTTTTTGTATAAAGTTCTAAATATATGAAATCACTTAGAAACTTAAAGATTAGTTGAGTTTGTAAGATGAATTGAAGTAAGAGTAATTTACCTAGATCTTCAGCAATATAAGAAATTCATATAACCACCAACATTAGCTCAAGCGTACTTATGAGTTATGGGAGTGATTTAGTATTAGGAACATCGGTTTGAGTAGCAGACTGAGTCTAGGTGAATGGTAGGAATAAGCAAAAAGGTTACTGCGACGCTCGTAATGGCCAATATCAACGTCTAGAGAACCTGCGTTTGTCACAGCTGGGGGATACGACAGGTGAGGGACAGAAGTAGAAGTCAAAATGATCTTTGTAGTAAAAGTATGTTGTATGCCGCTACTAACTTTCTATAACAGCAAATCGTGCTATTCGATAGCACGATTTGCGGTGCATTTGCTGTTATTTATGATTAGGACCGAAGTAGTTAAAGTTAGTTGTTATGTTGCATGTTATATGCATTGTAAATTCTGTATTTACAATGCATATAAATTTTAAAAATTCTCTAGTTATGCTTATCTACGCAAACTATTAAAATGTAACCTTTGTTTTATTTCTATCCCTAAAGGATAATGATGATGGATGCATGTTTGTTTCTATAATCATAGACCATTTGAAAGAAATTTGACTGACATGTACTTTCAAGACCTGTAAAGACTCACAGTGCACTTTTTACCCCTATCAACCAACTGACCAGCTTAAAACCAGTTGCACTGCGTCTAGTGGATTATACTTCTGTTAACCATCTCCATACCACAGAACTCAAAATACTAGAAGCTAAATTTATAGCGAGCGTCTCACAGTCAGTTGCGCAGCGTTTGACTGGGAGAAGTTTGGATCATAAAGTTTTCTTTTAGCTACATTTTCCTAATGAGTTATGTGACTTTGTTTCGTAATGACAAATTAGTTCTGTATTGCTGCTGTTGAGTAAACGAAGCTCTATTTTAACCCTGCTGTTTGTTTTCTAGTTAAAATAACGTGTGTTATTGACGAGAAAAATGACAGGTAGTTAAGGGGGAGGGGGAGTAATTCTAAACATACTAATTAAATAAATTAAGATCACGTACATAAATACGAAGATCAAATTCATAGCGTGAAGTGCATTGTTAGCGATTGGAGATGTGGCTTCTGCCATTTTTGCAATCATCACGCTACATGAAACAAAAAATAAAATAAAATTAGCTTAAATAAATATTTAATGATATTGGTTATTAAAATTGGATTCCAAAATTGGGATCTGAAATCGCCAACCCACAGAGAGCAAGCGTGGTGATCAATGCTCGTGCCTTCTTAATATGGGAAGAGGCCTGTGCCCAGCAGTGGGGCGTTTATAGGCTGGATTATTATTATATTATTATTGGTTATTAAAATCTTTGTTGATATAAATAATACTCTTAAGCTTTTTGAAATTGAAATCACCAATGAACTTCTTCCAACACATCACAACGACAAATAAAAGCTGCAACGCTTGATAAAATTATGACTAGTAACAATAAACCACAAAAGAAGTCACAAGATACTATTATACGTCACAGACATAATTGGTACAGTTGGGAGGCTTTACTCTTAGAATTACCTTTGTACTCGCTTGTATTAGTTCATAGAGTTCGTAACGCCATTGTCATCGTGCGGCGTCTCACGTTTCTAATTAAATTTCACTCTTTTGTTGGTTATTGGATATTCTTTTCTTTTTAAACTCAAATCAAGTCTGTATTGACATATAATAGACTTTTGAAAAGTTTATCTTAATAGAAATTTATATTATTTTATTAATAAATTCTAATCAAATTGCTAATGTATCTGTATATTTAGAAAGCAGCGCTAGTAATATCGATTTTACATTTTGATTTTTTGACAATTTCTTTTGAAAAATTATGTTGCTACGAATGCTACGAATACGTAGCTGCCGTAGCTGCGTTGTAGCATATGCGTAGCTTAATCGTAGCTTATTAAACTACTGAAACATTACGTTTAATTTCATATAGCAACATGTAAGTTGTTTTAGTTTAAGTAAAGTCACTAATAAGGTTTCATAAATTGTTAAGTTTGTGTATCTTGTGGTCACTTTATGAAACACGTCTGGCGTAGAATCGGTCTTGCTACCTGCTCCCTTTTAAGGCCCGGACAGTACGGTGGTATTTTTATGACCACCGTAAAACATTCAACGGTATTAGTCGCCCGAATATCAGGTAGGTAATATGACTTTTACTGCCAAATGAAACAGTTTTAACGTTCAAAATATTACGTCTGGCGAAGTTAAAACTAAGATATTTTTATATGGAATTTGATTTGTGAAAATCTGTGTTTTTTTTTTAATATAACTGATGGTTACAACCACTCATGCTACTTCCGTCTAACGTGACGTAGCGGTGTTTTTTACCATCAGACTTTTTTGATATCAGAAACTAATTAGGTGACTGATAAATAACTGATGTGAAATCTAACACCACACAAGCCCTACACTAAGCAGTTAAGCCACCATTACTTATTAAAGACCATCAAGCGTTCAATTCCATAACTTTTCGGTCGCTCGTATAATTCATCAGCAATAAAGTAGCAAGGACCGAGCCGCACCTTGCTACATGAATACTGTATGAATTTTGACTGGAAGCGCAACGAAGCCATTATGAACGCGCGTGATCTCATGAAATTTAGATACACAAGGTCTGCGCCACTGGTCAGTATGAGAAATTATTGGTGCACACTCCAGTGCATTTGTTTAGAGTTCTATGATAAGATGGGTCGTGTAAGATGCCAGTATAAAAGAGGCTTTTTAGTGGTAAGAATAGAGAGATAGTTGTTATATCTTAGTTGCGGAATGCACTGATTCTGTTATGATTATCAATAGTTTGGGCATAGGCATGGCATGTCTTTCCTTTTTAAAAACAATGTTGTATTGTTCAATTACCTTTTCAGTATTTATGCTATAGTTAGAGAATTACAGTTCATGACTTCTAACTTTACAAACTCGTTAATGTAAATTTTTTTAGTCGTTCGAAAAATACATGATTTTTTTATTTTTTGTTGTACAAATATCCTACTTTATCCTATTAAAACCTATTATAATACAAGACATTTTAGACTTGATTATGAGTTAATTTTGAAAAATGATACAATCCTATATTCTTTAAGCCTTTAAATCTGCATTTTAAGGTACGGTACAATAACGACATTAAAACAACCCAAGACATTATACTATCATGCATCAAAATATAATACAGCATAGCCAAAACCCTCGCTCGCTCAATCATTCATTCGTTCACATCCACGGGACCTGTGAACTTGTTTTCTTTATGCAAGTAGCATACAGAATGCAGCGAGCAATTCATACTTGTAAAACCGCTAGAATATTTCACTACATTTTTTACTGCGTTCATATTTTTTGTTTATTTCAATATAATTTATCTGTCTTGTTTGGGAGTTGACGTCAAAACGAATATAATATTATTTTTGAGAGAAAAAGGATTTGAGTAAAAGTTAGATTTAAAAAAATTAAAAATTTATGAGATTATAATTATTTTATAGTAGTTAAGTATACTTAACCTCAGAAGAACTTACGAGATCCTTTAAAGTTTAAACTAAAAACAGCACACACTATTTTAACCTTATATTTTCTTTACTACTCATCATCTCCCGAGCCTTTTCCCCACTACGTTAGGGTCGGCTTCCAGTCTTACCGGATTCAGCTGAATACCGTATTTTACATGGAGCGACTGCTTATCTGACCTCCACATCCCATTTTACTGGGTAACACAGTATCCCATGGTTGTCAGAATTGACTTAACGACTGTCAAAGATCTACGTAAGACAGTCGGGACCTACGGCTTAACGTGCTATCCGAGGCACGGAGGGGTCTTGGTATGTTTAGAAAACTGTCACCCATCCATGGACCAACCGCGGCGAGCGCGGCTTAACCTGTATTATTGGTCATCGTACGGCTTACACTTAGCCACGAGGCCCTCTTTACTACTATTTTCTTTACTACTGTAATGTATGTTATGACAGTTAACATCGTGAAAACCTGCATCCATACACTACATAAAAGACTAATGAGGAAACGGTAAAAAATTACATACTAAATCAATCATGATCGTTAAATAAGTGTGGCATAAATTAAACACCATAATACAAAAACACCAAGAGTTGTTTTTCCAACATAAAAAAAAAACAAGCTATTTATTAAAATAAATAGTACTGTCATCATCTCAATCAGATAACAACAAGTGCACACGACCTCCGAAACTATTATGCTCGTACATTTTAAACATTTTCAGCCACAAAATACTCTATTACCGGGGGCACAAAATTTAATTGGACATCATCCGCAAATTCAATGTATGTGGCAATTTACGGTTATTAATATTTCGTAACATCGTGTTTATTCGGTTGAATATAAAGCCGGATTTTTGTATTCAACTATTTTACGGAAGCGAGTTTTATAAAATGTATGAATATAAACATTAAATAAAAAAATCTGTCGCTACTTCACACTGTAAAATGACAGAGACAGCATGTTGTCTTCAGTCACATTTACAATGCTTTGATATGAGTAAACCCAATAAGTAATGTTCAAAAAACGATTAAAAGATGTATCTTTTTAAATGGAACTGCAGAAGCTTTTAATTGTTTAGCTTACTTTATACAGAAGATATAAATTACTGTAGTTATGAACTGTACATTGTTTTCTTTATATTGTAAATTTAACTTCACTTGATAGTGGTGTCAACTGAGTTCTAAATGCGCTTAATGGGTAATTTAAGTCAAGAAATTAAATCATATTTAAATTACAGAGGTATTTATCTACTGGTAACCAGCTCCTGAGTTGAAAAGATTACAATACACAATATACAAATCACACAAAATTTACAGCGTACATAGTTTTCTCTCAAATAGGAAGGAAACCTAAAGTTGTTAACATGTCAACCAAGGTCAAAAGAATAATAAAACCTCTACAGATAGAGATGTAATGAGGGCTATCCATATGAAGGACATAAACACAAAACATCTACTAAACGACATGAGTCCACGATTTCATGACAACTATTAATCCGTACTTACATTATATAATCATGTGTCGGCTATTAAAACTGGTAGTATTAAAACATTAGCTTTAAAAAATACTGTTAACTTTTAAACTATCGCGCTGCATGTTTATAGTAATATTATATATCAGGAATTAGCGCGTACATGCTTAAATACCTTTTGGGTTTGGCGTTTCGACCAGGTTACACAGGCCTTGGTCGCAAGCAGACAGGTGATGCGGTGTCATAGCTCCGTACACTAAGTAGATGATTTTTCATCTACCACCTGTTCTTCAATAGCCTACACTGTACTGACCGTGTCCGTATACTTCGTGTTTATAAGGTTTTGTTTAAGTATTCATTACATCACGTAAATAGAGTAAAAAATCAATTATGTTTTCAAGTTGTTACTTGAAAGGTGACGTTGAATTTTGTGATGCTTGAAAGCTTTACTTATATTTTAGTTTTAATTAATATCAGCTTAAGTTATTTATAAATGGATTATAATTTTAATGTGAATATTGTGTGTAAATAATAAGTTTTATAGTTTCAATAATTTAATCCAACTTTTAATTATTTTGTTGTTTGTGTAATACAACTAAATAGGTAGTATTTTACACGAGCAAATACAAGTTACTTCACACATAGTTGACAGACATAAGCTAAATAACATATTATGTGTTGAGTATGCTTCGACTTACCCAATTCCAGTAACCTATTAGTAACATTACAAGCGAGAGAATCCAGTCTCCATACTGTTGTGTAAGTACAACTTGCCTCCAGGGGCTACTGAGAATCAGAATATGGAGGCATTGCACAGACGAACTAATAAGAGTAAAGATCAAAGTAATTCCTAGGAAAGACAATTTGGAACAATCCGGGGTGTATCTACAAAAGCCCAATTACAGAACAATTATTTTCAAAGGCTTTAAATATTGAGATCTGAGAAACACTACTTTAACTAACATAGGTTTAAGTCTATGTATACTAACACATTTTCTTTTATAAAATATGTATGTTGGTTTATAAGGTATCTATGGGCCTTAGTTGCCTGACAATAAAGGTTATTATTATATTATAATTTATTAAATATTTATGACATGTTGTTTTACCTGCATATTTATCTATGTATTTGTAAACAAGTGCAATGGCGCACTGAGTTAAAAAAATGCAAAGCAATAACGCTTTCATCATAATCAAATACATATTTATAAATGCGTTTTTTTTTTGTGTATCTTTCATATTATATGTATTATTCTTTTACGGTTAAACTCCACCCCTATCGTAGAAAACTTTAGGATAAAGTTAGGTTCTATTTCGAGAATGGACAGGTTTTTTTGAGGTAGCCGGCATCCAGGCGAAACTCCGGTAAAAAGCTAATAATTTATAAGTACCCTATCATCGCTTAGCAAATGTTTTAAGGAGGATAAAATTGTGCTTTAAAGGCGGAATTTTCCGCTGCAAAATAAAAATAGATAATCATGAATTAATAACAAGTTGAATGCAGTAGCCTGCTTCGAGATTTCTATGCAGAAGTAGTGATTGATCGGTAACTGAATACAAGATTGAGTTGTAAATAAATATGTAAAGGGGAGTTCTAACTTTATTCATTTAAGTTAGTTATAACTACTTAAAGTGGCTTCGCGTTTTTTTTTAATATATTTGCAAGTAAAGAACATACTTAGATACTTGTTCAATGACTGATTTCATATTTCAATAATAACACAAATAAAGAACAATAACCTATTAAATGAAAACATCGAAGATAGATAGCCCATTTGAATTAATTAAACACAAATTTAGCATGGCTACAAAGTCAACTATAAAAATACTTCAAAATAACCAATTAGAAATTCGACTACATTTCTAACATGGCCTAACTTTCAAAGCGGTACGAGTATGTATAAATACATAATGTAACATTGTCATGTCCTTGAAGCGCGGGTGTCCTGTGAAAAGCTGATTTTAATGACAAGCAATTCGGCCGGACTGCCGGCATCGGCAGTGAGAACTGTGTGCGCCTTAAGTACCCCATCCGTCTTGCTTTTAGAGGGTAATACTGTTTGTGACTTAGATTATAGTGTACTTAAAGTGCAGGCGTTTTAATGTGTCGGATAAAGGTTTTAAAATTCGTTTTTATGGTGTAATGTTGCAGTGTTTCCGGAAGGCTAGTATGTCGAATGGATGCCGATTTAAACTTAATTTGAAATAATATTTTCTAAATAAAATGCCCGTTTAACCGACTTCAGAATGAAAAGGTTTTCAATTCGGCTGAATGGTTAGAACGCGATGTACGAGTACTCCAGCAACCATGGATCGTCTACAACAAATATTGTGACATTGATAGGGTATCATATGTGTGGAGGTCGTTCCACAAAAATCTAGCTAAGTCAGTTATGTTTTTCAGTAATCCAATAAATTAAACAGATTTGTGGTTGGCCATATTTTGTCAATAATTACACTACAGTTATCATAGGATATAAGCTTCATTCATTACATTTATATTTGTCGATCATTTTCATGATTACAACTAGTTTCAAATTCAGCAACAAACCGATTAAGAATTGTCGATTCTCTGAATATAGATTAATGGGGAAAGTTGTTTCAGTGTGAATTCAATTGTGGCTTGAATCTCATTCGATTATTACACTTCACGCATTGTAGGGTAATCGATTAACTTGTATTTAATCAATGTTCAGTCATTGGTCCAAGTTTTTAAGCTGTGTTGTTCAATTCTTATTCAGTATTAATAGGTTGTTTGTTATATCTATTAACACAGTTGAAATGATTGTGTGAAGGTGCTTTTTTTTGGAATTATCAATCGAATTTTTTTTTTATTGTATTGGACATTTCGACATAATGATATTTAAAAAACTTTTTTAACATCACACTGCAACTTTTAGGAACCAAGTTTCACTCGGTGAAACAGCAAAACAGGTAGGTACAATGTGTATTTTTAATCAAAATCAAAATCAAAATATTTTTATTTCTTATAAACCACTAAAAAGGCGCTTAAGAAACGTTACGTTAAAAACTACTGACTCTAGTTGCTCGGTTCCAAAGCATCATTCCTATAGAGAAGAGCCGGCAAGAAACTCCATAGGTTACTCTTTTAAAAAAAAAGGTTGACATCGAAGTTAAGATTACATTGATTTTAAAATATGCGACAACTAGTGAAAATTAGTGTAAACTAAGACATCCAAATGGAAGAAAAAATGGAATCGAACATCCAACTAGATTAATATACTACTATTACTTGTATTTAAAGGTGAATTTTCTTTTTGTACATAATAATTCGTTGGAAGATACACGAGTAATGAGATTAACTTTAAAGGACTTAATATGATTTACTTTCAAAGTGTATCCAGATATTTTAATGTAGCGCTGCTGCCGTGTCGAAAACTATTTAATTATACTCTTCTCAAGCGCTTTCGAGAGTTTTAATAGATTTTAATAAAATATGGAGCCTGCATGTGGATTTTTTAAAGATATAAAGTTGTAGATAGGTTTCTGAATGTAAATTTATAAGTAACTATAATCTAGAGAGGCAGAATATTTACTAAAACAGTTTAAAAAGGTGGATAACAGAAATAGGATTTTTATTATTTTAAGTAACACTTCATTAACTATTTTTTTTACGTCTAACTTAAGCTTAAAGATCGAACATAAAAAGCCTTAAGTTAAAACTATCACGGTATGCAAATGTTACAAAAAATAAGATATCTCGATAAATAGCAAATGCTTTCTAATTGTTGCCCATAATTACAACCAAAAATCATTTTATTTAGGTATGCCATTGTGTCCTCACGTGAATTCCGGCCTGTAATTACGAGCCTATTACGTTACACTGCAATCTGAACAAGACAGTTTCAACAGCCGTCACTCTGAAGCGCACGCCGTGAATTATAAACGAATGCCTGAATATTTAAATAAGGGCCTTTACACATTATCCGATACGATATCGTTATCGGACTCCAATAATATATCGGGTCAAGTAAATTACATATATACATACACAATTATAATCACGCCTCTTTCCCTTGTGACAGAGACTACTTCTTTCCACTTGCTACGATCCTTACACACTTGTTTCGCTTTGTCCACTTTCATTATTCCCTTCATACATGCTGTTCGGTTTATGGTACTCTTGACCTGGCCTTTTTTCATTCACACTCGCCTTATACACTTTTTTTGACAATCGTTCTTCATTTATTCTCTTGACATAGACAAACCATCTCAGCATACTTTTCTTTATTTTTGTCTCATCCATCATCTGACATACTTCATCCACCTTACCATCCATTCCTCCTCTTGCATTCAACGTAGCGAAACGGCTCTCCGTGGGCCACTTTTCGCCCCCGCCAGGAACGATGGGTGGCGAATCACATCGCCGCCATTTTGGATAATTAAATTATTTTTATGTTTATTGACATAATCTGATCTGATATCGGCTATCGGTTTCGGTAATATATATGTACATTTTTCTTGCCGCTGTAGAGTGTTTTCACATTATTCGATACGATATCGGTATCGGACACCGACACGATATCGAGGCAAGTTAAATGTATGAAAATTACGAATCTGATAATAATTTAAAAGACAGTTTCATATATTTTACTTGCCCCGAAATCGTATCGTATCGGAGAGAATGCGAAAATACTAGTATCGTAATGGAGTCCGATACCTACCGATACCTTATCGGATAATGTGAAAACGCTGCAGTTCGACTTGAAAACTTACGAACCGTATTACGGAGTTCCATTCGTTTTTTAACCCCGTTGATTGCATTATGCATAGAACTCAGAAAGAAGTAAGCGTTTTTCTGTCCTTTGTCAAATATCACCGCTTTGCAGCGTTTTTCTCTGTCTCCACTGAATGGAGTTTACTTAGCTAATAAAAGCTGAGATAGCTCTGTCTGTATATTACATGAATTGTAGAGGAATTTAAAATAGAAAATTATGTACCTAGTTGTGTTTTTGTTGAATGTAATGCTTTTAAGGGATTACAAACATTGTTAAAAATGACTGAGGAGTACAGGATGTTATTCATTTGCGTCAAATGAGTTTTTTTGGTTGGTTAGTAAATTTAATAAATAAAATTACTTTACTTACTTTTATTTATTGTAACGAGATTATTTTATATTTTTATACAAATAATTATAATTTACTCTCAACTAAAATAAGATAGCATTTATTTTACTAATATTAATGAATTAGTTACGTGGTCCGTTTGTAAGAAGGTTTAATACCAGTTGTTACATAGAGCAATAAATTGTATACGTGTGTGTTATGAATGTCCAGAAGTAGATCATCCTGTCTAGCTAAGTATGAAATAACGTTGAAACATGTCTGTGGTCAAAACAGAACTTTAAATGCTGAGACAGAGATTATAAGAAGAATACCTAGAACTTGCTTTATAAAATCTTAAGACTAAAAGAAACGACAGTTTGGCTTACTGATAAAAAGATATATTTTTTTATAAGTTTTCGCCCACGGCTTTGGAAGTGTGTTTGTTGGTAATGCTTATATTTTTTTCTGGAGTTCAAGATAAGTCCATACTAAATTTCATCACAATGGATATGGATTACTGGGTAAAGATATTTATACAATGCAAATAATAAACAAGTAACACGGATTGTGTTTTAAGGTATATTAAAGAGCTAGATATTTAAGTAAATACAATAACTCAAAATGATTAGTTTTAATAAAACGGAGTATAAAATCCAGCAACTTATGCAAAGAGTTTCTTAAATTAATTTCGAACATAATGCTATGCTGAAGAGGAATTTCTTTTCACATCTAGCTTGGACTTTTTAACATTAAATTTTATTAAACGAAGGACGTTATCTAAGGAAATTTCCCGAGGTTTTCCTCATAAATGGGGATACGCAAAATTGAACGTATAATATGGATATTGTGAGCGTTTCCCCTTAGTTAACAGAATCCCTAACTTAGCTCATCTTTATACATTTATGGAAGGATGCAGCGGTCTTTTTAATACTGATTTGAGTGGCATTACCATATTCATACATACATACATATAATCACGCCTCTTTCCCTGTAGGGGTAGGCAGAGACCAATTCTTTCCACTTGTTTCCACTTTTTTTTTTGTCAATCGTTCTTCATTCATTCTCTCGGCATAGCCAAACCATCTCAGCATACCTTTCTTAGTTCTTGTCTCAACATCCATCATCCGACATACTTCATCCACATTACCATCCATCCCTCCTCTTACATTCAACGTAGCGAAGTCTCCGTGGGCCACTTTCATCAAACAAAAACAAATCATATTTCATCTTAAAATTAAATAATATTGTACGTCGTAGACTTTTTATAAAGTCCATTGGCAAAGGCAGTATGTATTATATAGGGGATTAAAACTACATAAGGCAGTATGTATTACATAAGGGATATAAATTACATAAGGTAGTATATCTAGCATAAGGGTATCAAACTATAATTGTCAGGGTGCGTCCAAATCTGACGAACGAGCACCGAACGAGCATTACACGAGCAGAGCTGCGTGCGAGCTGTTCGTGTAATGTTCGTTTGTCAGACGTGGACGCGCCCTTAAATTTCTTCATGGTATAACAACAAATAAAGTACAGACTGCCCGATTATTTTTGACCAATCACTACAAAAATAAACATTTGACGTAACATTGTAACAGAGTAGTACGTATTTAAAATAATATAAATTTCTATATGATTAAACGTTAAATTATACGCATTTTTTCAGCACTCAGGGTATAATAATAATAATAATATTCCGGGACAACTCACACACGGTTAACTGATCCCAAGCTAAGCAGAGCATGTGTTATGGTAACCAGACAACTGATAAACATACTTATATATTTCTAAATACAAACATATTATAGATAAATTACACCCAGACAACCAGAACAAATGATCGTGCTCATCACACAAATATTTGTCCTGGGTGGGAATCGAACCCACGACCTCCGGTATAGCAGTCACTGTCACTGACCACTAGACCAACAGGTCCGTCGTATAGTGAATTACTTGCCTTAAAACTATGTCAGTAGTTTACCCTGTTTATGTAATTTTGTTACCTTGGTCACTCAATAAGTTTTAATAAATGTGCAGAATAATCCTGTTTGGTTTGTGAATTACTTACACCATTTTGGTGTTTTCTTTCCCCTTGAAATAACGGTGCACATGCACGAAACTTTTTAATTATTTGTATACTAATTTTGTCTCACTACAAGCGCTCTCAACAATTGAATTAGAAGCACAAATGATGAAAAATTCCTGCTCTAGGAGCTGTTGTTCTAGAGATTGTAGTCTAGCCAACTGTAATGGACGTATACCTATCGTTTTCCGTGGTCAGTAGATTTAGTAGAAACTGTAAGGTTTATGAAAGTAAATTTTAGACTTCTTAATTTTAGATTGATCAATAGATTTTTTTGATGTTATGTACTAGGTTTTATTTGTTTTTTTTTTCTATAGGTATGTATATTTTAATCCTATAGTTAGGATTTTATATATTTATATTATAATAAATAAAATAAAACATTGAAGATTGTAGAGGATTAAAATAATTAGTACCTCATAAAATACACACAAAAAAGTGTAACTTGTTAATTCAACGTTTTTTAATTACAAAAACAAAGGTCCATTTATATTTGCATATAATATATTACTACGAGCTTCTCGTTAGGCAGTTGCAGTCTCATTCAGAACTAAGTTTAAACTTTATCTTATCCTCTATCTTAAATACAACCTACTTAGAAACAAAATCTAAACACAAGAAGTAACACCTTACTCTATTGTTTTACGGTTTACTCCACCAATAATGCGGTCCTCTGATATTGGTCGAGCACGCCAACTTTATACGGAATTAAGGTTAACTTCAGTAAAGCATACGACAAGAATAGTTCGGAAATTAATACGTTGTTGAGTGCGCGTGTTCCTGAACTTTAAGAGAGTGCGCGAATTTTGGCGACTTGTTTAAAGCTTATGAAAGTACTTGCAAAGGGGAAGACTTGTAATGAGAGTTTTTGCTAAAATATTATACGGTAGCATTTTGGATACACTGTTCCATTAATTATTTTGACAATATTTTGCACGTAAAATGTAGGTAGGTACATATTAGATTCAAGTTTTATTTTGATTCGTATTTTAAAATGCGAAGTGCAGATAAATATTATTATTATTGATTACATAACATACATAAATGTGACAAAAAATTTAACATTCCATTATAATTTAATACTTAAATCTAATACAAGAATAAACACTTACAACTATACTAAAATTAAATCTTATATAAAAAACTAACACTAACACGCGTCAAAAAATTCATCGTCATCCTTGTCAATGGCGGGAAACGTGCCCAGAAGGCTGGCAGCATTGCCACGTTGAATGGCTATGCTGATTCTCTGTGCAAGGAACAAATCAGCCCTCTGATCACGAGTAGAGTCTACCAAATGTTTTGACAGTTCTTGCAAAACTTTACGTCGTATTGACAGCCATCCTCCGTACCAACTCGGTAAATGTTATCTATACTTATAATAAATCTGTAGAAAGGTCAATTCTGTACATGAAATATATTTTCAAAATAACTATCAGGGGGTGATTAGTGATCGATACTGATGCCAAAAATGCAATCAGTAAAATTTTTGTCTGTCTGTCTGTCTGTCTGTATGTTCCTTATAGAAACAAAAACTACACGACGGATTTTAACGAAACTTGGTACAATTATTCTTCATACTCCTGGGCAGGTTATAGTATACTTTTCATCACGCTACAATCAATAGGAGCAGAGCAGTGAAGGGAAATGTTGGGAAAACGGGAGATTTTACTCAATTTTTTAAGCTTCCGTCGCGTGTGCAGCCTTAATGGTTAAAGACTCATTGATAAGCTTCGTCATCCACGCGAACGAAGTTGCAGGCACAGCTAGTGTATAATATGAACATAAGAAGGATGTGATGACGTGATGTAACTTTTTATCATCATTCTCGATACACGACAATAGAGTGGCTAATCTATTTCCCTGACTGACTAAATCTAAACCGACATGTTTCTTCCTACCGCGTCAGAAAATCCAGACTGGGTATACCTACATACAAATGTTTTTCTTCATTTCTATGTCACATACGAAATAAATATGATTTCTTTATTTTCCCTTTTATTGTCGAGTCGATTGTTTACTCTGCATATTTTCGTACTGAAGGAAGCTGAGATATTTCCCTTTCTCGGTTAGCAGCAGGTGGTACTGTTCGTGTATTATACATATGTACATTGTACTACGTTTCTAAGAAAGACAATGTTATATCTGTATAATAAAAAATATTGTGAAACTTTGAACGTTTAAAAAAGAGTTGAAACATAAGACAAAGTTGGTATAAATAACAAAATATTTCTTTTTGAGGCTAATTACTTTACTTTCTTGAAACTGTAGAAGGTATACGATAAGTTCTGAACCAGCCTAGTCTTTAATAACGACCTCATAATGTTCCTGAGATTTTTTATAATCAGAATGTATTGTTACTGCTATAATGATAAAGATTATGTGTAAAAGCATTTAAATAGAAAAAAAAGCCTCGCGTCAAGACCTGAATACGTTGTAAAACAAAATCCAAAGATAAGATTCCTATCAAAGCAATAAGTAAGCCATTAATCCTTGCTGCACTATCGCAATGTAAATCAAACTTGTTTTCCTCGGCTGGCTTATAAAACGCGTTAGAGCGGCAAAGCTAGTCTGATTACAGATAAGCTCAAATGATACACGCTATGCGGCTTAACTACGATTTTATGGTGCTCTTTAATACTCTAAAACTAATTTAAAAGAAGGAGTTAGAAGTAGTTAGGTTAGGATATGGATGTACTTTGAGTAAGGAAATATACGTAGTGTAGTGTTATGGATAAATCAATTACCTACCTAAATGATTAGAATGCATTTATAATTAATTAAAAGAACAGACTTAAAAATAAGTCTTATATGGTTTTCGGGATGACATCGATCGCTTCTTAAGTGATTGGTGTCATGTGACTCGAGACAGAAAAGTCTGGAGTCAGACGGGGGAGACCTTTGCCCAGCAGTGGGAAAATAAACAGTTACATAAAAAAAAAATGGTTTTCTTATTGATCCCACTGTCAAAAGTGGACCAATTTGAAATGATGACCACACGGGAAACACCAGCTTTCAAATTAAGAAGGAATCATCAAAATTGGTTCACCCAGTCGAAATTTCTGTGGTAACAAACGTAAAAAAAAATACAGTCGAATTGAGCTCCTCCTCCTGTTTTGAAGTCGGTTAAAAACTTTAATATCTGATAAAAATACGAACAAAGGATTTTTTTTAATAATTTAATTTAATGATATTAAAGTTCTGCAATACTGAAAACTCAACCTTTTTCTTTTCTAAAGCCAACAACATGGTGATATAATCTAAATATTTTTCTTATTACTATGTTTTCCAAGAAAAACCCTGCAGCTTCTTAGGTGCAGAGCATTACTATTCAGACTTTAACAGCCTCACGATCTGAATAAAAATATTCTAATGCATTTAAGTGCTTTCATCGTGCGCTGAAAAACATTGGTATATGGAAATTATGTTTAAAAATATTTAATCTAAAAATATTTTTTTATAAAAAGAAAACATAATAAATAAGTAATAACTTTTGATTACAACAATATTTACTGTTTAATAATACTTACAAAATTTGAACGCACTTAAAAAAAAATCCCTTAACAACTAAATCCCTACTTATAAAATTACACTATGAAATAGCTTACAAACTAGGACCGCGTATCTGAACTCACTTGTAGACTTGAAAGCATCTGTTTGGTCTCGTTTCGAAAACGCCTATTCCCTCTTCCTCCTACATTATGTATGGCGGCAGCTAAAAACGAAAACAGCTCCTATTTTCCTACCAACACCATCCGTTCATCAACCTTTCATCGATCTCCTTACTTATTTAAACAAATCTAATCCTTATTACAACAGTGACAGAGTTTAGAATAGTACAGCGGAAATTGTAAGATAAGTTCGTGCGACATCAAGCTGAAATAGGCTTTAAAAATAAATCCTAAATTACTTACTGCTGTTTATATTTGTATTTCATGTCTTATCGTGTCATCAAATTGAGTAAATGGTTCTTTGTGAAGTATGTTATAGTTTCAAATATTGTACAAATGATTGTTCTATTGACCGAAATATGTATTGTGTAATGACATAGACTTAATACGTACAGAAAATTATTTTGTAACAAGGTTGATTATGACAGCCTTTAAGTCTTCACAGTTCTGTGAACCAGTCTTACTATGGGATTGTATGACCCAGAAAAAATATTCTGGAGGTCAGATAGGCAGTTTATATAAAATTCGGTATTCAGCTGAATCCGGTAACTTTAGACCGACCCCAACATGGCTTGGGAAAAGGGCAGGCAGGCTGAAACATAAGGATGTTTACTCTTTAGTCTAGTGGTCGTAAATGCTGACCCACGGTCCTGGCAGTATCACATAGGTTAAAAGAGAACAAAACTTGGTTATCTTTATACTTAAATAACAAAGAATTTTCAGTGTTCTAAATACTTCTATCGCCTGTAAAACAGTGTGAATATATTTTTTTTATTTACCTGTTATTGTAGCGTAGCAGTCTCTGACAAGCTCGGAAGGTTATTTTTCTTTTTTTATTTATATACATCGCCAATTCACTTATTTTATGTTTAAAACAGTTGTAACAACAGTATTTATTTTAAATTAAGTAAGTTCGAACAAAAACGTGTCACACCTACTAGCGTACGAAATTATTACTCATTTAAAATAAATATGTGTTTCGTAAAGAATTTCAAAGTTCTTATTTTGATTAACACATAATCCTAAATTGTGCTGTACAATGTTATACTTATGTTGAAATAAAGAAATAAACAAATATAAACGATTACTAATTTATAATATTTAAAAAATTTTGATCCAAAAATTTTTGAGCTTAGTAAAAATTAAAGAGTTGAGCAAATACATATTCATACTTATTTTCCAATAGGGAAAATGCGTCGTGGCGTCTCCTGCATTTCGGTAAAACATTTTCTCAATTTTCTTCATGAAAGCCATGTTCATTTCGCTTTTCCGGAAGTTGTAAAAGTCGATCAAGGGAAAAATATGATCAGAGAAAACGTGTTTCTTATGTATGTGTTGAAGGCCCTTGATCTAAACCACATGTGTGACTTGTAAAGCTGAGGGCAGAAGTGACTTCTATATTAAGGTGTGTTTTTTTGTTTAAATTAAAATATATAAATTTTGTTCTTCTAATTTTCTTCAGAGAAGACATAAATAAGCTATGTTAAAAGTAAATAACAGCTTCAATATCAAGTGCAAATTATATGTCTAATTCGTCGAAAGACGTAGTACGTCTGCTTTGGAGTCTCAAGACACTACTGTCAGCTTCAAGATCAGTTTAGCTCAAGCGTATAAATATATTTTCATCAAATTAATTCCTGAGTGAATTATTTTCTAAAATCGCTTGTAAATACTTGAAGTATAGTAATTTTAATAAAAAGTGTGTAGATAATAAACAATAACATTAGGTAGTCAGGTGATTTGTTATCAGACGTTTTTTAACGACGCATTTTGAAGAAGGTCTAAATTCGCTCCCAAATATAGACAAATACAATACAGTTAGACCCGTCTGAAGAGCTTTATGATAATACCCACACAATTATTATGTATAACGTAAATTTAATTTAAAACCTTTGAGCTTCACTCACTCTATAATCTTTTATTATAAACACCGGCGTCAATTTAACATTAAAATACGAATCTCATAAAATTTCCAAATCACCATTCCTTAACATAACTCAAACAACGGTCCCTAATTCTAAGCAAGAAATTTGACTACTCAAAGCTTCCCTTTGATCTCAGTACAATATGAGAATTTCGAGAGTTAAACATCTCGGTATAAGTTAAACGAATCACGTTATGTAAGTAAGACATAATTCGGAGGCGCCTTAAACGATTGCTACTTAACAAATTGATTATGTATGTGCTATTGTGTTCGGTATCAACGACGAGCGGCCCGTCTGCCCCCCTGCACCCCCAGCACCCCCCTGCACCTCCTCTGCACCCCTGAGCTATTGTTCTCTAAACTTGACAACCCCACTTGATTCGTTTTAATCACAGCTCGTAGGGTCACCATCTAATGGCACTATGAAATTGTTTCCCAATTTGACTTGGAATAAATTATTCTGTTGTGCGAAAGTTTCGGCTGTTTCTAATGTGATTATTGGCATCATTCGGGCTCAAATGTCATTAATGTTTTGGTCATTATTTGGAAAATAAGTTCGTTAAATATTGCCAGTGTCTATTTAAGAACCTAATTACTAACTGTACAATATTATGTGATGATGAGAAAATAAACATTTTTATTATTTATTTATTTTATTTATTTGCTAAATAAAGATGTGACTATTTCTAGTATAGTAAGCCAGAACAAAAAACAATTGCAATATTGTCACAATAGCTTTCATGAAAAAAAAGTATCATAGTTGCAGTCACCAAACACACTTAACAGAATTGCGAACACAATTAATGTTATTTCCTAAATGGAATTAGATATTTTCAAATAATAATATGATGTACCTATAAATTTCATGATAATAATCGTTAAAATGACGGTGGCACGTTTCGGCAATGTTTGGCAGTCAAAAAAAAAATTCTATTTACAGTAAGTATTATACCTTCAATAGGTACAAGTGACAGATAGGAAATAACATTTATTTAAGCAGGGGTAAAAGGACCAAAATTTAACAAGAATTTGGTCCTTGCGACATCCGTTTAAAATGTCTTCTTCACTTCGATGAAGTGACCTATATCTTAAGTAAATTAATATTCAAGTCTTTTAACGGAACCTCGTTTAAGAACTTAGCTTGTTAACATAAGTTTCAATATTGTAGTAAACTGCTTTTATGTTTATTACTAACAACTTAACTACGAACAAACTTTAAAGTAACTATTTTGTTACAAAAAAAGAAAGTTTAAAACTTTCAATGAAGTTGATTTATGAAACTAATCTGCATTAAAAATAGCTGTCAGGACAGATTTAAATCTTTAACAGCTGCAGCTATTTCCTAAGACTTTGATAATAAAAAGTAAATAGTTACAGTCGTTTAAAATTTTATTTATTGAATATTTGAATTAAGTTAGGTTAGATTATATATTTTTAGGAAGGGAAATTCCCCTGCAGAAATTGCAAAATAGGATGCTTGAGTAAATCTCCGTTAAAATCTTAACTGTTATCGCTTTATGCCCGATAAATCGCTGGCGTTCCGATATCTGTGGCCCGAGTTCCGCCTAACTTGGTTGTTATCGGGAAACTTTAAACATATGAGTACCCTTTCGGTACTGCTTCAGGCTTATCTGTCAATATCTAGAAATACTTGGCTTTATTTAGGTCAAGTTAAATGGTTTTACATGAATTAATATAGGTCATATATAGGTAGGTATGTCGTAGGTATGTCGTTACACCATTGATAACTCAAGAACGGGTGGACCGATTACGATAAAACAACGGGGAATATTAAGGCAGGTTACAGAGAACCATCTATTTCGCGATACTTTCTGCTAGGCACATGCAGAAGTTATCCTACTGTGGTGAAAATTACCCATTATATTGTAACAATTATGTTGTACCTACTTGTATTGTATACTTAAACCTGACTGTTTAGAGACAGTAACAGACGAAACGTGTGTTTAATGTTTGTTACTCTAAATTTAACTTTGCTTATCTACTTAGACTTGTGACTTAAACGAAAACATTTTCTTTGTAAAAAAAAACAACTATCTATAGGTGGATTGCTGTAAATGTTAAATATAAACCCAACCTATGTAATAGGTCTATAAAAATATTTCTAAAACTATGTACGATAAGATTAATCAAATAAACGTTTTGAATGTTACTCAGGTAGCGAGCCTATACAGCAATATTGTTATTTCTGATCAACAGACTAACCTTTCCTAACTAAATTGTGGTTGGCTTCCTTTTAAACCGGATTACAAGAAATTTAGACAAACACAGAGTTATTGACACCCAACTTCCACAATTTAATTAATGGACGCCGATATCTTAATATTAGATTGTTTGTCAGACTGTCCGTTCTGATTGTATCAATTTTTGTATGGAATTGGGAGCCAAATACTCTTCGAAATAAATTAGCTGAGGAATAGTTAAAAAATAATTACTCTAACGTCGCATTGCAATTGATCTACCTATGGAGTTTCTTGCCGGTTCTTCTCCATTGGAATGACATTCTGGAACCTGCCACTAGAGTCAGTAATTTAACGTTTTAAAAGAGCTTAAAAAGGCCTACTTGAAATAAAAATATTTTGATTTTGATTTTTGATCAAAATGTTGCTAGGTTTTCGTGATTTGACGATTTTTCATCCAGAATATAATGAATGTTTAAAAAATCAAATAATGACAGTCGGACTAACTCTTTTGTTTCTTTACAATTCTACTAAAAAATAAAATACTACTACTATACAAATACTAAAGAATAAAATATTATTAATAATTAAAAAAAATAAAAAACACGCCTGCCATGTCAAAAAAAAATTAAAAACAAGTCAAATATTTGCAGTCGGGGTTCCTGTAATGAATTGTTCCAAGTAACCGACCCCGATTGTTTTTTATTTTTTTTAATTATTAATTTTTTATTTAATACCTTTTAGTGAACAACAAAAAAACATGACACAACACAAAAAAAAAAATATCGTTCGGAACCCTTTGCAGGCGATTTCGACTCACGCTTGACCATTTTTTAATGTCCACATAGCCTATGTCACACGGGATAACTCAAAGCTTCTAACAATACCACAAACATTGAAATCGGTCAAGCCTTTTAGAAGTTATGGTGGAATAAAGAAACTCACAAACATACATACATACATGAACCCTGAAAACATAACACTCCTTTTTGGGCAGTCGTGTAAAAATAATTTTGGGTTAGCTTTTCTTTCGTAATTAAAAACGAATTTAAATTTTATATGTTTTTTTTTGGCAAAATAAGTGTTCTTACGTACGTAAGAAACGTTCGTACGTTAAATAAAAGTGAAACTGAAAGTTGCTACTTATAAAAGTCAATGGGAAACTATGGCCACGCTGTACACTAACAAAATAAGCTCGCAAAAAAAAAATTACGCAAGTGAAGAGTGCCTGGAAGGATATGGGGAAGGCCTTTGCCCAGCATTGTGACATTGTTCTTTGACCTTCTAATGTTTAAAACCGCAAAAAAAAGTACATGAAATTAAAAGTGGGGTATAACTTAACAATTTAAATCTAGTTTGGTTTATGTACACAAGTTTTCACAAACCGGGTCAGATTATGCCCAATGACCTTACATTATCTATATTACTCGAAAACATCACATCACACATGTAAATAATAATATTTCGAACTAACAAGCTTCCCACTAAATATTGATTTAATTCCATTAGTTGATTTCTTCAAGAGGTTTTCCAATCCGATTGCCATGGCAACGGAGCCATTTGCCCCAAAATGCGAGCTAACCGTGGCTATTACATATTTCATGAGAGTATTTATACATAGGTAAAACGGTGCCGTAGGGTATACTTAATTTTCATCGGAAATTTCAAAATATTTATCTTTTTTTTACTTTTCCTTTCTTTTGATAGAAGTTGTGTAACTTGTTTTTTAATAATTTATCTTGGTTCAAAGAATTTAACTCTGTACTTACTTCTTTTGTTTTAGAGGGACTTGTAATTTTTTTTATTCACTGTACATCATCTTTGGTACATCTTGAACTTAGATGTTTGGTTGATCAGATGTATTCATGTTAGGTATCAAATTTATCTTAATTAATGCATGTATGAATTTCCAATTATATACGAAACTTAACTCTTACTTACCTCTGTTTTTTTATTATCTTTCCTGTCCATCCAAAGGTTGTCTGGAAGATTTCGCTATTAGCGATAAGACCGCCATTGTACGCTTCATTATAACTGTTCTTTATTATTTTTATTACACGACTGCCCAAAAAGGAGTGTTATGTTTTCAGGGTTCATGTATGTATGTATGTATGTATGTGAGTTTCTTTATTCCACCATAACTTCTAAAAGGCTTGACCGATTTGTGGTATCATTAGAAGCTATGATGTTTGTGGTATCATTAGAAGCTTTGAGTTATCCCGAGTGACATAGGCTATGTGGACATTAAAAAGTCGTCAAGTGTAAGTCGAAATCGCTTGCAAAGTGTTCCGAACGATTTTCTTTTTTGTGTTGTGTCATGTTTTTGTGTTGTAGCGCTCTATAAAATATTATTTATCACTAAAAGGTATTAAATAAAAAAAATATAATTAAAAAAAACTAAAACACACGCCTGCCATGTCAAAAAAAAATAAAAACAAGTCAAATATTTGCAGGGGGGATGGTTACTTGGAACAATTCATTACAGGTCCTACAAATATTTGACTTGTTTTTATTTTTTTTTGACATGGCAGGCGTGTTTTTTAGTTTTTCTAATTATATTTTTTTATGTAACTTTAAAGTTGTACAAAAAAGCATATTCTATCTATCTATCTATGTACAACACTCTGACGAATTTAGAATTCAATGTTTTGTATCTGATTACGATTAGTACTCTGAATTAATTTAACAATTAGTGGGTTGAAAACTATGAGCTTACAAGTAAAATATGAGGACACAAATATGAGGATAATTTTGGTACAAAAGGTGAGAACTTCATTTGTTTCTTCCAAGTGTTTGCCCTCGGCAAATAAGCAGACACCAGGCTTCTCCTTGTTTCCTTGAGACAAATACAATAATTATATTCTTACTATTTATATTAGAGATTTATTATTTTATTAGTAAGTACTCATACATAAAAGTCGAAGGCCTAATAGTATCAGCGTAACTTTGAAATACTTTGCTTAAGTAACAGGCCTTGTAAAATAACATAATCCTTCTAACAAGAAAATCGTATAGCATAGTATAAACTCGAACATCGATCATAGCAAACAAATATTGAATTAGTTACAAAGTAATTGAAACTCCAAAATGCCATTTATATGAAAAATGTTTCAGTCATTTCGCAAAAAAATATGAAAAACCGTAATCAATTATTGTGGTTGTCATATTGTTAGGGACATAGGAAATAAAGTTTTACGGCGACACGCACTGTGGGATGGTTGATTGAATTTATTTTGAACACTGTAGTGAGACTGCATCATCACAATTTATATACTTTTGTACATTACTTACTTTATTTTCTGATGAGAAAAGGCCAGTCTTGACCAGAAAGTCCACCTGTGACATTAAATTCGTCGAAGTTACATTACCGCTTTGATATTTAAGAATAATTTAATCAATTCGTCAAAGTGACAAAAGAGCTAAACTAAGAAATCTTCCAATACGACTCGAAAGTTATCCTAAATAAATTGTCTCTCCTAATTTGAAAATTATTAAGGTATATTTTAGTTTTGTCAGGTGGAAAGACACCCAAATAAACCTTAAATGCCTTGATAAAAAACAATGTTAACTAAGATATAAATAGCAAGCAATCTAGATACAGATGGCAAGCTAAACAGTTTGGACTAACATATACACTACTGGTGTAGTAGTGGTATTCCGAGTAGAAAGGTCATTGGGCATAATCTGACTCGGTTTGTGAAAACTTGTGTACATAAACCAAACATAACATACCATCACGCCTGTATCCCCGAAGGGTTAGGCAGAGGTGTACCAATGTACACCCACAGTTCGCCGGTATGTTTAGGTCCCATGTAATAGGGGGCGAGCCTATTGCCACTAACCGAGCACAAATCCAAACTCCGACCTGCTACTGAGAATTTCATAGAAAAAACCAATAACACCTTGGTCGACTTGGGAATCGAACCCAAGACCTCTAGCGTAGCAGACGCGCTTAGCACCACTAGGCCAACGTGGCAACATCAACCAAATTAGATTTAAATTGTTAAGCTATACCCAACTTTTAATTTCATGTACTTTTTTCATTTTTATTGCAATATTATACTTTATTAGGTCAAAGAACAATGTCACAATGCTGGGCAAAAGCCTGCCCCATATCCTTCCAGACACTCTTCTCTTGCGTAACTTCAGACTATACCCACAGTAATGCAACCCATACTATCGTAAACTAGAGTCGTTAATCTGTCTATTTCACCTTATTTTGTTTTTGTACAGCGTGGGTATAGTTTCCATACCAAGGTGACCATTGGCCTTCGCATGAATTTTCCATTATTTGGTCAATAAGTAAAATTTTGAAACAATTCAAGCGATGTTATTCACTTGATTTCACGAATAGTAATCAGGAACTACGTCAAATACAGCTGTAATTAAAGTGTAAGGTTAGTCGAATTCTCGGAAGTACAACACAAATAGCAGTAGATACCGGATTGGAAACTAATACGGATGAAGTACCTAACCAGTTGCTAATGAGCGAATGATTAGTTGCTTTAACTACAAGTACAACCTACCAATACAAGCTTCTAGTACGAAGGTAAACTTACAATTTACCGTGTCATTGGTTTCATTGACACAGGTGTGAGTTCCAAGGGTTAAAAGTCCGATTTAAGCAATGTTTTTGAAATAGAGTTAATTAATATAAACAGATTTGTCAATATAAATATTAAGTAAAATGTGTAACATATCTGTGATTTTTTTTTCTTCACAATTCAATTCTTAAATCTAATATAACAACAAACACTTACTACTAACACAAATACTAAAATTAAAACTTATATTCTAACGTACTGTATCCAACTCTACTGGGTTAAATCATGTCGTCAATGCTTGTCGATTCTAAGGCAGATATGCATTTGCAAATTATAGTCGTAGCATACGCCAACACTACGGATGCATTAGCTGCAACTTAAAGATCTACATCATCCAAAAACTCCTTTTATCATCGGATCGGATTCAATATCGCTATTAAAGTACTATTATACAGAATGTTAAGAAAACCCTGTCCGACCCGAAAGGGTGATATAGGTTTCACAATCACATGTCATGCCCAAATAAAATACTAAATGTGGAATATTCATGATAGTATCAATAATAATGAACTTTGAAATACCGATTTTTTGCCGCAAAATTTCCTAAATTTGAGATTAATAAAACAATAAATTATAACACTATTTTCGTCGGTATTATTTGGCGGCCTTTTGTTTGATCATTTGGCAGCACCTGACGATGCCGAATCTCTCTTTCGCCTTTTGAGAAAAAAAATAGGTTATATATTTTTTTTCCCATTTTTTTTTTCGTTAATGTTATCAGTTATCGATACCTAACAACACCTTAACGGATCGGACAGGGTTTTTTTAACACCCTGTATAGTAGATATATACACTTGTGTACAATATTGACACATTTCAGAACCTACAACAATAATTTGATCGTCCATCGCAGGCATTCAGTTTCTGTCACAATACCTACCATGTTATTCACAAACCTTGATAATCAAACATTCAAATAACAAAAAGGGTATTAAAAACCTTTCGGGCAACCGATTCATTTGTACGGTTAAGCCTGTTTATCCAACCTTGACCGTTGGCTATGAATATATACATTTATTTTAAAACGTATAATCAATTTGCCAATTTATTTTTCTGTGAATTCTCGCGCAACAACATTTTACAGGTTATCGACTTTCGTAGAAAGAATTATGCGTTTTTGCTCGTTTTTCACTATCGCTCGTTTTAACAGCAAAATTTAAAGATTAAATAATTATTCCTAATCAAGATTTTGACAAATGTACTGCTTGATGTTTTTTACTCAGGTGAGTGCTACGGGTAACTGTTTTTTACGCTAAAAATTTGATATTCTGCAATTCTTCCATTAACTTGAATATTTAAGAATTTAACATAATCATTACGAAATATGTATGAGTAAGTCTATAAACACTGCTTTGAACTAAGTATAACATTATCAGCCTGAATATTAAGTCAAGATATTGTTCTTGTTCCCAGTTTTTGCGCGTAATACTCATAAGCTTTGGATAACTTTGACGAGAGGAAATTGAGGCGAGGTGTGACGTCACGAAGCATCAGAGTATTTTGCGCCGAAACTAAACTTGAAGTGGGTGTTAAGGGTGAAAATACGATTATCCTCTGGAATAGGGGATCAAAATGCAAATCGATATTCGTTTTGTATCGTTTTGCTTGATCCCAGATATCGGTATTGGGATTGTTATAAATGTGCATAATTTTTGGCGAGAGCAAGCAGAAGAAGAAATGCCGGGTTATTTTCGTTGTTTTCTTTTAGAGTACAAAAAATAACCTTTCCCAAACCTTTTGGCAGACTGTGACTTTGCATTTTGGTCCTATCAAAAATATGTATTGAAACTCTTGATGATTTTAGCTAGTAAGAGTCCTGCAGCCACAATTTTCAGCAGAAGTTCAAATGAAATTTCCACCTGATCAACAAAACAGGTTGCCAGGGTACTAAAGTAGGTTAACGTCTCCGAAGGCTCTACTGCACCCCTATATAATGTTTATGTTACATAAAAAGTGTTTACGCTAAAATATGTGAGTCACACGCCGCTAGTAACACTAACGGCCTAACTTTTAAGCAAATTCTTCTCGGAGCCTCTTAGACTAACAACAGACAATAAATAACGACAATTTGCTAAACTAACGCTACTTTATCGTTCTTACTTACTTTTCTTGTTTTATTTCTAGTGAAGTATATAATATAATATTGATCATATATAGAATAGATTTCAATTTAATAAGTATCGGACCATCTCTGAGCTCTCAACCTCCTTCGTTTGAAAAGGAAAGGGTTATCAAGGTATCAAGTAATGAGATCGAGTATTAATCGTGGTCGGAGTATTATAAGTGTCCTTTGCAGGTCTATATGCACTTTTACAGTACCAGCTGCACCCTCAGTACTCATTAATGTTACGCCCAAGAATAACTGGAAGCGAATTATTGGTCAAAGAGAATTTATTGAGACTCCATTAATAATAATATTTTTTCTGGTAACATGCACTCGATTCACAATAAAAATGTTTTAGTTTTTAAATATTATATTCTCAAAACTGTAATATCGTAAAGTAGTAGTCTATAGAATACGTGTATTCTCAGTAAGTGAAATTCAAAAGTGAATGGGCGATGCATATTTCAATTTAAAAATACACCTAACTTTTCGTTTCATATTTTCCACTTCACAGATGAAATAGCTATATGTACCTATTTGTATATTCATTCGTGGTTTTTACTTGTATACGAGTATGTTGCATTATTACTCTAGGCTTGTATAAATTGGGTTTGAAAAACACTAGTGAAGTAAGTGACAGGCATTAAGTATCTGCTAGATTCTTTTATTTTTTCATAAACAAAAAGCCATAAGAATCCCTAATCAACGATAAAACTGTATGTTTTTAAAATATTTCTCACAGAAAATTGCCTTTAGCATCCTATAAATTGTTATTGAATAATAAAATAATCTTACGTTATAATCCAGATGCATCCTTGAACTTTCATCTTATATTCAAGAGATCAATATTAAAATGTAGGTCATCCCGATCCCTCAGCATTAGGTTAGGTTTTCGTACAAACCCCCTTGGGCTATTATAAAACAATTTATATCGAACGTGTTTTTAATAACTCGAGATCGGTGAATATTAAGGATACCCTTAGATTAATTTGCAAGAATATCGCGGTAAAACTTCTAACCTTCAGTATGCCTGGAGGCAGAGAGTTACACGGTATATCAAACCCGACTTTTTTACTTGTTATTTCACAAATCATTTTTTGTTAAAAAAATATTAAAGCACACTTATGGTCTGACTAGAGGTGTTGATTAAAAATATAAAAAAAACATGCAAATTAAACAACTTTTCTTTAATGAAAATGTGCAGGGGTGGGTCTGTTAGACCCTACTAGGCATACCGAGGGTTAACCAAGTTCTTATTATACCAGAGTTTAATATTTGCTGGGAGCTGACGATGCGGCGAAAAAGCAATTTGATTTGAGTACTCGGATGTGTTCGGGAAAACATTTGTGTGGGGTTCGCGAAAGTGAGTGTTGTTGTGTTTTCAAGCTTATGTTGTTGGTGCTTTAAGTATTTTGCGTCCACTCGACTGATCTAGAACTTTTTTATGTATGTTGGCGACTATATACTCAAACCTAAGATAGTATATCTTTATAAGTATATCTTTCCGTCCAAATGCCTTTTTTTGCTTGTTTGTCTGTTCATTTGTTCCACCACTCCTGGTAGTTTTTGATTTATATTATGATTGAATCCCGTATTTTTAAAGGCATTTTAGTATCCTATTATTGCCACTAAATTCTTCCACGCCTCCTTTAAGAAAACAATGTAAAATGCTAAAATGTAAAAAAAAAAAAACAAGATTTTATGTCCTGACACTATGTTGGGCTATTACTATCTAAACTACAGAATAAATAATAAAAACAGCATTAGAAGTGTTTATGTCTATTTTATGGAAACTGCTACATCAGTCTTAGGCAGCGGGCCAAGCTTCCCCTGAAGATGTTATGCAAACAAATACTTTGCCTAGAAATTTATGGCCTTGTCTCAAATAAACGTTTTACGCTAAGATCTGTTTTGCATAAACAATTTACATAGAGAAGGTCCTTGAAGGCTTATCTTAGAAGTCATTCAGATTTCCATCTCTCGACGGAAATCAAATCCGCAGTCTTGAAATACGAATATTTCAGGGTCTAACCCTTCACAGATACCTATTACGTCAAATTTTAATGCAATATCTAAGAATTGGAAATATGACGAAAATAATACTCAGTAGAATATTCAGATATCAAAATTGAGTGGAACATTTCAACGCTATTGTCACAATGTACAGCCAAGTATTAATTACCATGGCAACAGGATAAACATCTAACATTCTCTTAAAAAAACCTCAAAAATAAAACGTTTCTGAAACAGCTACAGAAATGCTCCTGGCAAACAAACAAACGACTAAGCACTTAAGACTACAAAAAAAGCGATCTAATTTCCTACATTTGTTTTAGCAAACAGCTAGTGAACGTTATTTTCCTACTGTTGAAATTAATTTTTTCTTCAATTCATGGAAACAATGTTTTGGGATCCGTATGATACAGAATTGCTGTAGACGAGACCAATTTTTTGTTTACAAAGTATGAGAAAATTATATATGATGTATTTCTTTTTAGAAACAGCAATGTTTATTTAGTAGAATTATTGCTAAAGACTTTGTTTAAATATAATGAAGGATAATGATACATATCTTGAAAGTTGAGTACGGTACTCAGACGAAGCCAAACACGGAAAATCTTCCTTATAACATGTATACCTACTATAAGGAAATAGAAACACATTGTTGAAACGTCTCCGCCATGATTTTGTCGCGAAGTAACACTGGGATCCTATCTGCAGTATTTTTGAGAAAAATGTTCTTGAGAATAATGTAAGCATTCAGTAGGTATATAAATGCGTTTGAACATTTTGTCTAAAAAATGTTAAAAAGCTTTATTAATATTACAGCTATATCTACTTATTCCAACATTAAGAAATACAAACATGTATAGCTGAAAACGTTAAAATCAAAAAGCTTGTGCTAGAAAAAACAAAAACAAGCCATTGTTCTTGAAAAATTAAGAAGGTTAACGTTTTTGGAAATTAAGTTTTTTTTTTTTTCATTTTGCATGCATGAAAGGTTAGGTTCATAATTATAAACTTAGTATAAGAAATTAAACAAAATATATATAGTTTATATTTATTAACAATAACATACAAACTTTACTATATTTGAGAAATAATCATGTCAGCAGCTAAATTAACAATTCTATACTTGTAGCCTGATACATCATATTGTAATGTACAGCGTCAATTGACAGGTCTTATCTGACACAGTGGTATCTCTGTAAATTCATCAATTACATCGCATCTAGTCCTGATTGATGGTTGACTATACCTCCGTACGTGTACATTTCAATAACACCAGTTTCCCCGTGATTGCTTTACCTAATCTACGGTTTAATCCCATAATGACGGCTGTCTCATTGTTACAATACAGTTCGGTAGGTTTATCATTAAGATAGATATCTACAAGAACAATCGGTACAATACACACACATATACACATTTTCCTCTTTATCATGTAGTCGTATACTAACAAGAATAAAAGGACCATCAAAGCATTAATTAAAGCTGTAAAGTCGCCGCTAAACTTTAATATTAGTCCATCCTTATTTCCCTGCTCGCTTTAATCATTTGGAAACTGCAAAATCTAAGTTAAAAAGAGAAACCTACGTATTTTAATTGCGCTTTTGTATCAATCGGCACCGGCAAAGATAAGTGGCCGATCCGAAAGCAGAAAAATAAAGTTGGTCTCGATAGTGGACGGGCGAGGGTAGAGTGGCGGGGGGGGGCGACTGCGCGGCGCCGCCAGCCCCGCGGCCCGCGCACACCCCGATTTCAGTCAAAACCAACCCTCGAATGGTTACGACGTTTCTCGTCGCTTTAAATCATAACCCCCAAGTGTTAGTCGGTATCCAAATATGTCGACTGTATAGTACTCAGTGCGTTCAAGTGTTGGATGTATGATTCTGAAGTGTGACGTGTGTGTGTCAGTGATGTTTCATACATAAATGCACTCACAAACAAATACGAGTTTCGTGTGGATTCGTCTTCGTGATGTGTTTCACGTATGTATCTTTTTTTTTCATATATCTATGTGCACTGTTGTTTATGAAACTCTGTGTATTCTTTAGGTTTAACTTTAAAGGAAATGCGAAAAGTCATCAATTGAGACGGAAGTAAACATGTAAATGTAGGGACAACGAGCCCATTAAACATTAAATAAACACAACGTTTCAGCATTAAAGGCATCGTTATCCTTAATAACGTACTTATTCATAAAAAAAAAACAAAATTTAAAAAATCCTGCATTTGATGAAATGTTACGAGCACGTCAAAATTGCAAAAATAAGCAGAACAGTTGTAATATAATTTTTAATCATAACTCATATTTGAAAAAAAGTACCACGATGATTCACGAAATAAGAAGAAAAACAATAACAGAAGATCTCCGGATGAAAAATAAAACGATTTTTCAACAATCGAACGAAAAGAGACGCCAGAAACAGAATTTCTCGATGAAGCGTAAAGTATCGAAAATGTTATTAAATTCTGAGAAGGACGGTCAAGAAATTCGGACTTTTTTCTTTACTTGGAATTTATTTTTTGTGCGTTCTGTTTTAAATTTCATCTTTGACTTTTCGCGGCCATGTTTTTACTACTTTAGATGGCCATATACATTTTTTGTTTTGTTTAAACCTTTTCCGCTGTGTGTGATGTGATAATAATATAATCACTTATATCATTTTGTAAAGGAAATAGGTATGGTGTAATATTTCGTAATGGTTAAGCAGGATGGCGTGGGATTTAGCTCATAATCTGTGGATGATAATAATTAAATACGGAATTCAGTATTTTATTCTAGAATTAAAATATTTTTGTATAATTACTTTTAGTTGTATTCGTTTGGTGTAGTAGGCTTGTTATTAACTAACCGTATAGTACGCAAAATTGAAATACATCTTTCTGAGAGTTCTCTTATTATTAAAAGGTGAGTGGCACAACATGATTAAGTTAATTAGTTATTCATTATGATTAAAATAATTATAATACTAAAATTAAATCGATATATTATTTAAATAAAATTTTGTTTAAACAATTACCTATGTACTATTATTCTAAAATAACTATCTTTAATCTATTTTGTATATGTATATACTATAAGTAACTATAAAACAAAATTAAGTACTAAATAAATAAACAAACGAGAACCATCTGAAACGTTTTATTCGAAATACTATTTGGGGTAAATAATTTATTTGGTAATAAGTAAGAAATTAGAGTAGAGGTGTTATCCCTATCTGTGAGAAGATCTTAAGATTACTTCAGAATAATATATTGAGGTCGCGCTGGAGGTGTAAATACGATTCATATAAATGAGGCCGCTTGATTCCTTTTCAAATGGTTTCTTTGAATGAACATGTATAGACTATAAATATTCTTATATAATAAAGTAAACTATAATTTCATAAAAAAAAATTGAGGAATGTTATAAGCTGTTGTACCTCGCGTTACATGCCTTGGGAGAAAAGCGAGGCGATTCAAAGTTCATGGCACAGTTATAATACGCACGTAATTACTTTAAGTTGTATAATATTGACACGTAAAGTCAGTAAAGTACAGTTTTCGTCACGTCTTTGTAAAAAGTATCATGTATTTTTTTTTTTTCTAAATTATTTTCAGTTATCTTTCACGATATTTATCTAGTGATACCGAATTTATTAGTTTTCTACAGTGTTATCAGGTACCTACCTTTCCAATAGAATTGTAGAAGACTAAAACATTCGGTTACTTTATAGGGGAAGGGAGGGTAAAATGTTCACAGTCATTACTGTGTTTTTGCGTGACCGTGTGCTTATAATTTTTAGGGTTCCGTACCCAAAGGGTAAAACGGGACCCTATTACTAAGACTCCGCTGTCTGTCTGTCTCCAGGCTGTATCTCATAAACCGTGATAGCTAGAAAGCTGAAATTTTTACAAATGATGTATTTCCGTTGCCGCTATAACAACAAATACTAAAAACCACATAAAATGAATATTTAAGGGGGGCTCTCATACGACGGTGGTACGGAACCCTTCGTGCGCGAGTTCGACTCGCACTTGGCCAGTTTTGTATTTATTTCAATCTACATATCCAAACCAACCAACAGTAAATTTAACCAAGCAAGCTTTTACCAAAGATATGTATGTATAATAGGTACCTACCTATGTAAATAGTTAATAACCTTTCCTGCTAGCACGGGGTGAACAGTGGAATCGTGAACTCAAGAACAGTGCTTCCGACCTAGACGCCATTGTCTGGCTCTCAATTGCCCCTCCTAAACGAAATGGGATAATAATACCGAACTACACTCGAAACTCTAATTTTGTTATTGTTATTATTTGTTTATGAATGTTTTAAGGTAACAATGGACTGTTTGGAATATTGAATTAGATGATTCGTGGCTGAGTGTAAGCCGGCCGTTTCAACCTATAATAAAGGTTAAGCTGAGCTCGACAAGGTTGGTCCGTGGATGGGGTGACCATTAATTTGCTAACATAAAGCATCACATAAAATGTAGTTCGCAGTTGAATCCGGTAAGATTGGAAGCCGACTCCAACATTGCTTAGGAAAAGCAAGGCAAAAGAATAATGGAGTTACACAAATAATAATCATTTTAAATTCTTATTTACGAGTCTGACTGTAGTTTGAAAATAAAATCATAATTTTTTTATAAAACATGAAATTGAAAATCTCCTTCTATTTCTAAATAACTCAAGTCCGTAATAATATGCTTGAATTGTGAGGTATTGAAAGCATTGGCATAAGACGCTAGTAGTTTGACGTTTAATTTCAAATATTTATTGAGTTTTCATTAAAGAGTCAAGAGCTAAATTGAGGACTTCGAAACGTATTCGGAGAAATAAATGTTTATTTAGATTTCCTTTTAAAGTTATTTTTGTGACTATTTAAGTAATTGTTTTTAGTAAGTGTTGTTTTTATTTTATTTTAAGGATTTTGTTCTTCATAAATACACACACGTTAAAACACAACGCGAACACAAACAGTAGGTATCGTATTTGAATTTAAACCTAAATAAACATCTCATTTAAAATTGATCAAATTTCAAACATCTAATTTACTTGACACTATATAATAATATGCAACACAAAATACAACTGTTACTTAAACAGACACATCAAAACTTAATTAATAATATTAATAATAATATTCCGGGACAACTCACACACGGTTATCTGATCCCAAGCCAAGCAGAGCTTGTGTTATGGTAACCAGACAACTGATAAACATACTTATATATTTCTAAATACATACATATTATAGATAAATTACACCCAGACACAGAACAAATGATCGTGCTCATCACACAAACATATTTTGTCCTGGGTCAAATAGACGAGTAATCACCACTTAAATACTGATTAACCTAAGTGCAAATGCTAAATGTATTTAATGCCATCCACTCGGAGCATGCATAATTCAAACAGAATTAAATTTGTGTATGACTTTTTAAAACAAAAGTTTATTTGACTTCGTACGAGTTTTATTTCGTTACGTTGAGTTTCATTTGCACGTTAATTCCACGTAATTCGGCTTTTTGATCATTGTGGATGTCAGGAAATTATGTCCGTGGAATATTTAGGATGCTTTTCTTTGTAAAGAACTAAGCTTTCAATTTACTATTTATGTATAGTGAAAAAATAGTTTGAGTTTTGTGTTTTTGGTAAAATAATGAGCCTCTTAACATATAAACACAAACTTGTTTGTTGAAAGCAGGTATACGCATAAATCTTCTATAATAGTCATTCATCGTAGACAAGTGACATTCTTACAAGCGTTAACACTGATCGAATCGCTCAAGTGTATGGAAGTGACAAGTCTAAGTCACCTGACTCGAGAAATATCATTTCCATACATTTCATGTAATTTAGAAGATTTCAGGATGAACTATTTTCGTTATAATGTGCACCATTCTCATAAAATTCCAAAGCACTAATTTTACTTAGCTTTTAAGAATGTGCATTATGTAGAAAGAAAGACAATAATTATGATAATTTATTATTTCAGCATTTTATGCATCGACTTCATAAGGAAAATTCGGTATATTCATCCTATTTCGTATTTGTTATTATGGTAAGCTGTAGCGAAGGCCATGTCTCAAGATGTTGCCTATTTGTTACGGGTTTTAGAACAAATACTCTTTATTTCAATATGTATTATAATGTGAAACAACAAGTATCTAGCTCAAGAAACTAAAACGAACGACAAAAGTAACGTAATGTTATATTGTAAATTGATTTTTTGATGCAGTTTAGTTATTCATCTTTCTATGATTATTTAAACCCAACCAATAATAAAAGTTAACAAAAATAATTTTAAGGCCGTTTTTATGAAACCAATGAAGTGGCACATTTCTTAGTATGTAATGGCATTTAAAAAAGACTAAGAATTTTTATATTTAAATAAATAGAATAATATAATAATAATAAAAAAATAATCCAGCCTATAAACGTCCTACTGCTGGGCACAGGCCTCTTCCCATATAGAGAAGGCACGAGCATTGATCACCACGCTTGCTCTCTGCGGATTGGCGATTTCAGATCCCAATTTTGGAATCCAGGTTTCCTCACGATGTTTTCCTTCACCGTTTGTCAGAAGTGTCTTAGAATAATTAAGAAAGTACATATAACTTTGAAAAAGCCACATTGGTACTTGCCTAGGTTCGAACCTGCAACCTTGTGCATACAAATCCGTTCATTGAACCGCTAGGCCACCACGGCATCTATACGAAATAAATAGGAGTGAAGTTAAAATCTTGGAATGCGTTGAAACCTTACTTGCATTTCGAAGTTTTTGGCATCTCATATCATTTTAAAACGATCCTCACTTTTATAGAAAATAGAACTTAGTGCAGTTGGTGAACTTTGGAACAGGTTCTTTCTAATTCTATAGGTTAAGATAAGATATAGTTTAATTTTTGTTTAGCTTCATTAAATCCTATAATTATGGTATTTATAACTAACTTGTGTAAAAACAGGTAGTTTTGTTACCTACGAAAAAAGTTCCTACTTAATTCAATATCCACAGTCCCCCAAACAAACAAAATAAATAATGAATTCCAGGAATTAAATAACTTAAAGCGCTGTCTCATCAATCACTTAAAACTTTAAATCCCTATCAACCACTTATTAATAAGATTTATTTATTGCCTCTTGACATTATTAAATTCTTTGAACATGGTACCTTCTCACGTCAGTTTTTACATTATTGAATTTATTTATTCTCTTTTATGTTTGTCATTTTTGTCTCACTTTGTTTATTCTAATTCGATGTGACATGGAAGATGTACTCGAAACTGTTGATTTTTAAGGAAATCCTTCCGAATTCATCTAGATTTTAAATCAAGAGTCAGCGAACTCAACTCTGTTCATAAAGCCGGTAACTAAGGATGTGTAATAATATATTATTTATCACTTCACATCAGAATTCCGCTCGCGTTTCAATTCCCAAATTATATCAAACAAGGAGTCTGCGTAATGTTCATACTGATATTTGACACAAATTCACATCAAACACGTATTTCTTCGAGTGGAAGCCTGCACAGTCCAGACCTAAGGTTATCGCGAAGTTTGGATTCCACCCTACCTTACGCACCTAAACCAGGAAAACCAACCTTAACACTTAGGAAATAAAGACGCTGTTAACTTCAGTGCACGGTTGTACGTCAATCGTAACCGTGATATACGAAAATAGACCTTACTGTTTTAGGAATAGAGATGATGTTAGTTTTAAAGTGTGTTTTGTGGTTGACTGTACGATTGTAGCACCCCTCGCATTTATCTTTGTTGTAGGGGTTGAGTGGAAAACTAATAGTGTTCGGGTGATGGCGTGCTTTCGTTTAAGACGTTCTTAGATTTTGTTAAATCGATTGTATTGTTTTTAGAGTAGCAACACAATGCTTAACGTTCTTCAAAACTAAGAGACATTTAAAAATGAAGCAGTTTAAAAATACTTGGGACACGCCAAAATCTGAATTGACGTATTTAAACATTATTTTAAGGAAAAAATATTCTGTAGAAAAATTTAGGAATGGTAAAATAATAGGACATACCATTGCATCCCAGCTATTTACAAATAAAGGGCATCGTGTTGTTTACTTGTTCAGTATTTAATAAAGTAAATACTTATTAAAAGAATAAAAATTTTAAAAGTGATTTTTTCGTTTAAATCTCTTAGTAGCGAAACAGAGAATTGTCAGTTTTATTGCAATTTTGATCGATAACTTCAACTAACCGTATATAATTCCTGTTGCTAAGCCGTACTTATACAACAAATAAATTTATTTGGGATCCGGTTAAGCAGCCAAGTTTCTTCTCCCAGGGGCCTCGTTAAGGACTATTCTCGGTCGATATTAGAGTTAATTGAGAGGAATGCTTCGTTCGTGAGATATACATAGGGGACGATAAGATGTTTGTAGTTGTTCGTTATTTAGAGATATTACTTCTGAAAGTTTGTATATTCTACTCAATAAGACTACTACAAGAACAAAACCGAACCCAAAAGTGTGAAAAAAAGTCTATCTGTCTGTCTGTTTGTTCAGGTATCACGCAAAAACTACCGGTTCGATTACGATGAGACTTGGTATAATTATTCTTTATTATCCTGGGCACCACACTGGGTAGTTTTTATCCCGGAAAAGTATAAACAATAAAAAAAAACAAACTTAATTTTGCGGTTAAAAACTCATTGATAAGTTTCGTCATCCACGCGAACGAAGTCGCAGGCACAGCTAGTCTCAAAATAATCAAATAGTCTAAACTTTCAAACACAGAAATTACCTACGTTCTCTTTTTATACGAAATCTGAAGAAAGTCAATGAAATGCGTAATTAAATAATCTTCCGGACATTATAACACAGCTTAATACCGTAATCGGCTATTTAAATTTTTTATTCTGTTTCTCATCCATAATAAACGATGGCCGAATTAATTTTGCTGTAATGGATATTATTTCTCTTGGATTTTCATTTAATTATAGACTTAATGATAAACGTTTAACTTTTAATTAATCTTTTAGTATGAAAAAGGTCTGGTGTTGTTGTGGTATTGTTTTACCTACTTAAAATGAAAATCAAGTTTTCACTCAATTATTATATTTTTACGTGTTTGTAATTTTTCAAATCAAACGTACAGTACATATCATTAAAACTTACATTAGAATAGCAATGGTTATAAATTAAAACATTGATAATTATGTTTAAACAAAATTTCGTTGGGCGGCTAGTTAAGATATACAATTTATGAAAAATATTTTTTTTACATTTATTTTTGCAATATATATAAGTAACACATAATATAAACCTCTGTTTATTTACCTACAGTACTTTAATAAGTTTTCACCTCTTAAATAAAAAGAAAATCCTGGCCTAAAGAAAGTTCCAACCTATTGTGTGTCTGGCACGCACTCGGCCGGTTCCATTTCAAATGCTCATATTAAAAAACATCTCATTTTACTCTAAAAGAATTTCTTAACAAAGTCTGGAAAAGGTCGAATTGGATTACCAAGTGAAATCAGTGTACATTGCAACGAAACATTGAAGGCTCGGTAAATATAGAGGGTGAATGTTTAGGGTGCGCGAAACGTTGAGAGGACAAAAAATCCCTCTGCTACCCTAAGGAACTCCGCTATCCCCTCGCTACACCCTGTAGGGTACAATGTCGCCTGTCTAAATATTTCGGTGTACGAATGTATAAGACGGATCAATTTAGTTCTATCCCGGCTTACTGGTACACTTGGTTAAGTCGCGTCAGTTAGACTCAATTATGGTGGATGGCTTTTTACACGACTGCCCAAAAAGGAGTGTTATGTTTTCAGGGTTCATGTATGTATGTATGTATGTATGTATGTATGTATGTATGTATGTTTGTGAGTTTCTTTATTCCACCATAACTTCTAAAAGGCTTGACCGATTTCAATGTTTGTGGTATCATTAGAAGCTTTGAGTTATCCCGAGTGACATAGGCTATGTGGGCATTAAAAAATGGTCAAGTGTGAGTCGAAATCGCCTGCAAAGGGTTCCGAACGATATTTTTTTTGTGTGGTGTCATGTTTTTTTTGTTGTTCACTAAATAGTATTAAATAAAAAAAATATAATTTAAAAAAATTAAAAACACGCCTGCCATGTCAAAAAAAATTAAAAACAAGTCAAATATTTGCAGTCGGGGTCGGTTACTTGTAACAATTCATTACAGGTCCCCCGACTGCAAATATTTGACTTGTTTTTAATTTTTTTTGACATGGCAGGCGTGTTTTTAATTTTTTTAAATTATATTTTTTTTGATAGTTGGGAATTAATAATGGCACTGCATTTCTAATCAGTATGGATTGAACAGAAGCCAGTCACTGAATTAATATAACTGTCTATTCTGTCGCTAAAGGTAAATAATTATTAAGAGAATAATATAATTGGGGTACATAAGGTTTGCTGGTTGAATTTCGAGGAAATACTTAACAATGTGACTTTTATAAAGTTCATGTTATGATATCGATCGATGATGATAAGGATCCCACCATTATGTATATTATGACAAAACCCAAAACAACTCTAACTCTATAATATAAAAAAGATAATGACCGATAATCATTATCTTTTGATCGCTTGCAATCATACTTTTATTTTCTAAAAGCATATTATAATCTTCTGAAACCTCAATCTTGCATTAAGAAGTATTTCATACATAAAAGCCACCACAATACACTTCTTAAATAAACTGCAACTGCTTGACTTCGCAATTCCATTTAATTAAACACAGTGTGCCAAGTACCGCACAATGAGTTTCTATGGCAGTTTCTACAAAGGGATGTAGAGCTAATAGTTTTAGTAGAATTGGGTAAGTACGTATCCACGGTAGAGACTCTACCTGGATGATATAGTTATGAAATTTAAACACAAAACAGTGTTTTTATATGACGTAAATCCGAAACAGTATCTTAACTATTTTGTTCCAATAAACAGTTATAGCTAACTCTTACGTTGCGGCGATCAATACATCATCATTATAGGCCTTAAATTAAGTTTGTATGGCAAATTCACCCTTAACTCAAGGACGTAAGGCTCACATTTCTTCTGTAACAAAAAAAAACGATTGTATACGCATTCCACGCTTTGACTTTGCGGTAATTGATTTAGAGTATAATCTGCCCGGGATATTTTAAATTCGACCAATTTATTGTAATTTTCTAGCACCATGTTTGCTCACAATACTGCACATGATTGCACAATATTGGTTTAAACTGATACATTAGCATCCATGTTTAGCAATTATTGAAACCTTGGTCATTATTCGAACTATGTGGTATAATATGCCAACATACCCGTGGTTTTATAATTAAATGAGTCGATACTCAGATGTGGCTTCGTAATGGTTAATGAAGACTACATACTTTAATGTTTTTTATAATTAAATAAAAAATAAATATTTTTTTTTAGAATTTTCCGATAAAATTAAGGTCAGAGTGAAATTAAATTATTTGCGAAAATGTAATATGATTAAAGTTGGCCCAATATATTTTGCGAAGACTTTAAAGGCTTTACTGAAAAAATTAGTTTGGCCTTTAGGTTAAATAAATTTCACTTTTATTGTTATTTCGTTATAGCAGCGAGCAGCATGTCTAGACTCAAATCAAATAATTATGTAAAACGAATATAAACAGAAAACAAACCAAGACCCATTTACTTACATAACCAATCACCGAATCTTCTTCACAAAAACCGTGATACTCAACTATTTATATTTTGACCTAAACATTTATGAAAACAAATATTGCCTTCTGGGTTGCGATAAAAACATGGAGCACTCTCCATCAATCACCGAAGTATGGATATGGTATATACATGCGAACTCATCTATCACCACTAAATGCGAAATAATAACTTGACTTGGTTTTGTACTTACATTTGGGTTAGCTATACTTTTTCTGATGAAAAGAATATCGAATACAACGAAAGGACTGGACGAACTTTTGGTAAAAGATAATTGGAAGTTTGGCAATGCTTATTCGCTGACCTAGGTAGAAGCCAGCCTTTTGGGCACACTCACAGTCGACAGCGATGTGGATGAATTTTTTGATGCCTTGTTTTAGTTCTTAGTTTTATTTAGTTTATAATTCTTCTTATTTATTGTGTAGGCTTAGTTTTTATTTTATTGTAAATATTTTAAGCTTAAACAATTAGCATTGTATGTTAATAAATATTATACATTAAAAAAAAAAAAAAATGGATGTTTTCGAAAGAGGTATCACATAGTGCTATTTAACATAATGACAATCTATGGTTAGCCCAAGAAGCTATCCATAAATACATTTAAAAGTGATCATCGGAAATCTTGGGGTTCAATTATAACCTAATGAGATACTTACATACTATTACCATAAAAAGTGGTTCAATTAATTGAAAAGCTCCTTTTTTATCGGTTAAAAATATATTATTTAATATTATTATTCAAAATACAGAGTCGAGAAAGGTTCTACTTAAAAGGAAAATAACAACGCGTAGTAACATTATTACACTTAATCCATAAAATACATACATATATTTAACTCATAAAATATTCATAAAACATAATACAAAGAACTTTGTACCTACTTACATATTAACCCTGTACTTATTTACTTTGAAAATAATTGAAGGAAATGTAAATATGGATGTTGACGCGTTTCTGAATAATTAAACTTTTTTTCGAGCTTATTTCTGTTCGTAGCCTTGTTTTTAAAGGTACTTACTTATTTTAACGCCTGTTTTACGGCTCGTACCAGCCTGAGGAAGGCATCAAGACTTTTTTTATCATTTTATGAGCGCTATACTTTTTTCTTGATGAAACTTAGAATTTTGGTAATCTAGAATGGTTCGACATTTTTTATAAGTACTAATTAATTAGTTAAGACTTCTAGAATCTTAAGCTGAATTTCATAATTGCGACACTACATCTAGGTTCTCACATATAGTAAAATAGCCACCACAATAACCAACACCCGTACCATATTAAGAACTAAAAAAATTAAATCTATTACTAAAAAGAGACAGCACCATCCATCCTCATATCTCCATCTCTGTCTACCTGAACCGTTTTAGTTCTAAAACGTCATAATAGGCAATCTGACCGTTCCAAAATGGTGGCGTCGTCGTGTAGCCGCGTAACGTGCGATATCAGGTCGGCCTTAAGCCTCGCTGAGCCCGCTCCACAGATTACGTAGAGAATATGTACCGAAGCCTACATTTCCCGTAATTATTTTTGGCTATTGTTGATACGTTAGGTAACTTAAGGTTACATAAGTTGAGATTATTTGGACTGATTCTCTAATGTAGAGTAAGTTTAGTGCAGATGAGCATTTATGTTTTTAAACTGAAATTTTCAATAACTTACCGATTTCTGCTCATAACCATTAAAGGTACCTACGACAAATAATTATTCATTAAGATTTTTTTGAAATTTAAAAAATATATAATTTCTTTTAATGTTCGATACATCTCAACTACAAAACATCTCATTGACTTGAGACCTCTAACCACATGTTACATAATACTCTATAGTCCATACTCGAGATGTTTTATTCATTTAATCCCTCAACATCAGCTCACTGAAGCGAAGGGTCTTGCTTGATAATGTAAAACAAATAGCCGACGACCTTACCAGACCCATACAGGTCCGACAAAAAATAAACACTGGATTGATCGCAAATACTCGCAGATTATTACGGATTTTGTCGACGAGTGAATAGAATTTGCTATTCTTTGCAATATGAAAGAGTGCTTTTATTGGTTGGGTTCGTTTGAGATTCGAGTTTATTTCTGTCAAAGCCTTTATCGACATAAGGATTTATGTTTGAGTCGGTTCTGGAAATAAAATGTAATATAATTAGGCTACGTATTGGCCTTATTAGTTCGATGGATGAAAGTGAAGCGTGTAATCCTGATTTTTGTTTAAAGTTTATTTAAATCAGAAATCAATTTGGAATGTTTGGTTATGTGTGTATGGTTCAAATATAGATCCAACTAAATAGGTCGTAAGTTTTGCAAGACAATTAAAAGAGAAAGAATATTTTTGGAATACATACTTTACAATTTAAAGCAGAAATCCCCTATACTAGATTTGCACAATCCTCTTCGTCCAAGCTACATTTACTCTCATAAATACAAATAAGAACCCTAACAAGGTTTGTACTTTGTACTACATAATAATATTAAAATATCTACTTATCAATATTAATTCTTGTTTTCCGCTACATGGTAACAATATTCCATAATTTTACATATTCTCCGAGAATATTCCATATCCTACTTATTCTACTAAGTCCTAGTTTCATAATAAAGGCAACTTTCCAAGTCTATGGAAACGTGTGATATTTTCTTCAAGCTTTTTATATCCAGTTTTCAAACATTTTAACCTACTTTTAGTAGCTTCACAAGTAATTACCTATGTAAAAATAGGTGGAAGAGAAATTTTACAAAATTTCTGGTTACAGCTTATGCTGAAATTGTGGATACAGTAAGTTTTTATCACAAATATGGTTACTTAGGTTTACGCGAATGTTAGACATTGAAATAAAACTATTTTTTACGGATTATGTGGCGGATTATTTTTTGATTTAAGGTCCCGACGACGCGACGTTTCGACACCTTTTCAGGTATCATGGTCATCGGCTAACTGTCCGTAAAAAGTAGTTTTATATCTAGGTATGGTTAGTAATTGTTTATTTGAATTTTAATTGCTATCAACTATTGAAACAAATACGACATTTTTGTTCGGCGAAAAGAATTTACTACTTTGGATTACGTATCAAGTATGTTATTACTAGGTACTACTAGTAGTCTTAAAAACAAATGCAAATGAGTGGTAACTATTTGCTCAAAACGTTATGTAAATTCTATCATTACGGTTTAATATGAAGCTTTATCATAAATCATTTATTTGTTCATTACATTTTGGGTAGTTAAATAAGGTCTTAAATAAAATGTGTTTGCTTTAAAATGTTAGTTTATGGACGTACTTAATTTTAAATAGAGATGGATTTAAATTGTAGTGAAATAAATAATTAATGAAATAAAATAAATTAACTAAAGTTTTAATGTAGACGAGAATGCTCTCATGTGAATAAATAACGGTTAATATTTTTTTCATTGAAATAATGTTACCAAAGTCTGAGCTCTTTTTAAATATGATGAGTATTTTTCTATTAACATTTAAATAGGCAGTACTTAGTCAAGAACCTTTTGGTCTAGGTTAGCGATATAGAAACAGTTTGGAAACTTAGAAAATAATATTGACTATTGCTATATAATTTATTCCGTTTTATTATGCCAACAAAGATTTCTTTTTTCATTGAAAATATAAGTTAGGAACGATTTTTGTTTTACAACTTCTGCGTGTTACGAAAATTTTCCCCATAAACTTTTTTCTTTGTATTCCAAAAGTTTTGGTTGTTTTATTGACACCTTGAAGCTTTCGTTTTTGCTTCGAGGTCATGGAATAATGAAAAAAGGTTTGAAACGATTATACGTTCCTTCTTCGACGAAGGAGTGGAGTGTTTATTAATCATTATTCAATTTCAATTTACCTTTAATTTTAAAATGATTTTTTCTTCATAATTAACGGGTTACAGTTGACTTGTGTTTCTCACCGTCGAAATGGATTACTACTATTAAATTAATTTGATTCGTATGACAAGATATCCTCATCTACGGATTACTTTAATTATTTCCAGATGTCAATTCAAGCATAGATACATAGATTAATTTGTACACCCTTAGTTACTAGTATCCAATATATACGTATATAGAAGTCCGGAGGTAGATTGGCACGATTTCAAACGGTATTCAGCGTATTCAGCAGTAATATATTGTGTTTAATATGTGCCAAAGCTTACAAATAGCGACAGCCTCCTGACCCGAATACTGAACGCGTTTGACCTTTTCACTGCCGCTGTGTGTTCTATTCAAATTTATTCTAAATTAAATTATAATTTATTATTTAGAGTATTTGTTGAAGATTTCGACATGTTACCTGTAACGCTATGTATTCACGACCGATAAAAGATTTAATTCAAATAATATTTTAGAGGTTGTGTTACTATTACCTAGGTATTGAAATGTTTATCACATATAGTAGTTATTTCATAGTATCATAACTTAATTGTATACCTAGTTGATGCTTATAGGTGTAAACGTACGATGATAATGAGTTTATTCTAAGTTATCCTACAGCCAATTTCCCTTCGGAAAACCGTTGCTTATAAATTAATTCTCCTAGAAAAGTTCCTGTCCAAATACCAAAATGACAAACTGCTAAGAAAACCGCTATTATCATTCACCAATAAAACGCCATTAGCTAGTCTCCCTATACCCTCACAAATACCTCGCTAAAGTATTTCCGAGCAGCGTACCAGCGTTTTCGTTTAATTCGAAGGCACCGAGCAATGTACCTTGCATAGCAAATATTGTCTATTAAACAAGTCGAAGACTTTATTAAGGTGGTGGGGAGGTGGGGCGGATGCCAGTCTTGACCCAGATATCGAGACGTATAACGAAGACTTGACAATGCATGCTAGTATAGCTGTGTAGGCTCTCGCCGGTCTAGCGGACGTTTGTGTTTTGTTTCATGAATTTAGAACTTGTATCTCAGTATGTATGTTGTTTGTAGGTATGTTTGCTAGCTTTACGCAACATGGATTTGGAAGATTGAGGATAAAGACATGACCTGAATTTTAATTTCCTATAGGTATAATCTAGATAATAAATAAAAATAACAAGTACATAAAACATTCGATATTTTAAATGCTATTTCCTTTTAATTTTTATTGCTTTTGTTCATAACTAATTAAATTTTGAATGGGTAAAGTTGTTTTCGCAAAAGTGTGGCCGATATATTGCGACCGATCCCGTCCTTTTGTTTATGGGAAGGTCTCGACTTGATTTGTGTGAGGATTATTGTTAGGGGAAAGGAATCCATTCGAATAAAAGGAATGAAAGGTACAGGTAAGTCGAACGGACATAGGTATTTGTTTTAATAATAGATATTATTGTCGGTTTGTTTGTGGAGGTAGGGTTGGGTATTAGAGGTAACGATTTATGTAGTTATTGATTCAAGTATTTACGTATATTATGAAATGCCCGTTTTCAAAAAATGCCTAGTGAAATGTTTTTAGAATTTGAAAGTGGTAGGTGTGTGTAGCTGTCACTGTGAATTAACATTTAAGTATATTTATTAGAACAGAATAAAAAACCGCTTAAATACCTTTTTAACCTTTCTAACAAAAATTACCAATATACGGTGAAACTCATTTCTTAAACTTTTCTAATAATGTTTCAAGATGGTTTAACCCTTCAAACCTAAGTAATAAGCCAATAAGGAAAATTGGGATAACTTTCAAACTCATTCCAACACATTCGAATCTCGCTGCAATTTATATTCGCAAGAATCTGAGAAAAAAATAAACGAAGATTATTTTCTGACAGGTTTGGATTTAGGGACGGGTTATATTAAGAAGATCTTAACCTTCTTTCCACAAAGTGTCGGCTGTGAATGTGTGGAAAAAACGACGGTATGTGTGGAATAGGGATTATTCAATGTCTATTTTTATTTAAATATCAGACACAAAAATATGAACGCAGTTTTTTTTAGTTACCGTAACCAAAACATGGTGTAATGACAGTGAATAAAACTCTCTAGTGTCCTTGCTCTTTGGTACTATTCATGCCAAGGTGTTAAAAACCAAAAGTCTGCATTGGAAAAAGCAAAAATAAGTCTCTAATATTTTTTTGTTTTCTAACTGACCAACTAAATATATTTTAATTTTCCTACCCTGTCATCAGATCTATAAGTCATTGAATTCCAAATACTAGAGATAATAATTATAATAATAATAATACTCACACACGGTTATCTGATCCCAAGCTAAGCCGAGATTGTGTTATGGTAAACAGGCAACTGATAAACATACTTATATATTTCTAAATACATACATATTATAGATAAATTACACCCAGACAACCAGAACAAATGATCGTGCTCATCACACAAACATTTGTCCTGGATGGGAATCGAACCCACGACCTTCGGTATAGCAGTCAGGGTCACTAACCACTAGACCAACAGGCCCGCCAGATGACTGTAATTAAGCTGACACATACACACAACTATTTCAATATGTGTGATAGTTATATTAGCAAACGCTCTTCTCACCATGAAGTTTTCATACGTTGCGCTACTAATGTTTCCTTTGATCTCCATTTCATACTGTCGCGATTGCACTAACAAATGTTTAGTCATTATAATAATTATGTTATGTTGCAGGGGACGTAAGACGGATGAATTGCGTGAAGGATGAAATGCGTAAGAGAGGAGGGTTGTGATAAATGACAGAAGGGGAGCAAGAAATTGCGAAAAATTTCAAATGAGAGGAAATGACGAGGGATTTTTTTTTTCGCTGAATTTATTTTGTAGGTTTTGTTAAATATGAGTAAATGCATTTTGCGCTGTAGAGTGTAGATATATATTTTGAACGTCAAAATACACATATTTACAGCAAGAAATAAGGATGTAATGTATCACATACTTGATTAAAAAAAAGTTAAAGAAGGTCATAGTACTATTAGGGTCATCAAACATGATCAAAAGCATATAATAAAGCTCAAGAAGATACTGTCTATGATACCCATAGTTCAAGAGGCCAGCTCTTAAGCTATGGGTTTCATAAACTCGACAAAAGGTCAAGTTAATATGGTTTCCATGGAAACCGTAATATTTGCAAGGTAAAATAGGTTATTTTTTTAGGAGCGTTGTAAAAAGTGTCCAGTTAAAACACAGGACATGTTTTTATAACAGAATTAAGGGGATTAAGAATTAACCAGTTTACGTTTTATGCACACGTTAATTTTAAATGTGAGGCTGGGTTTTTAGGGTTCCGTATAACATGCGAAGTTTGAGAGTAAAGGGTTAAGTAAAGATTGAATTTTATGTATCATGGTATTGATGAATAAGCTATTAAAGTACCTTAAGAATGTTAGAAGTTTAAGTTAACACAACATGTTTTATTGGTAAATGTAAAAAAGACTTAGCGAAAATTTTACGGGGCCACTTCCAATGAATACGCCCGTTTGAAGTAGATATTGCGCAAACACACAAATAAAAACATACAGTCTAATTGAGAACATTCTCCTATAAACGTCATTTAAAAATAAATCTTATTACGAGTATCAAAACTTCACCTAAACTAAAGGTATAACTACCGAAATGGGTACCCCGTAATGAATCCTAACTGTATAAACGATACGACGGTCCTCTATTAGTTAAAAGTAGTAGACTTTCATTAAAACTTTCACTTTGATGTCTCCCTGAAATGCAGCAGTTTGCTGAAACTGTGAAAACTGAAAAAACAACGGTTGCACTGCAACTTTCAGGAACGTACCTGCGGCGAGGTTCAGTTTTATTGCTCTGACGAGTTGTTTTACTTGATTATAAAAATCGCTTCAGTTAACAGATTTAATAGGTTACCATACTTTACCGTCCGTCTTTACTTTAAACTTTGAAACGTCCGTGATATTAAATTGCAATAGTTAATGTAAAATAATGATGTTTCGAGATAATATGAAGGTACCCTTTTCCTACATCGTGTAACACAGTCATATGCTTGACCTTTATACATACATATAATCACGCCTCTTTCCCTTGTAGGGGCAGGCAGAGACCACTTCTTTCCACTTGCTACGATCCTTACACACTTGTTTCGCTTCGTCCACTTTCATTATTTCCTTCATACATGCTCTTCGGTTTAGGGTATTCTTGACCTGGCCTTTTTCATTCACACTCGCATTATACAATTTTTACCCGTAGTGGATATAGCCAGCTGTCGGACTGATAACTGGTAGATCCACCCCCTGAACCTAAGTCTGTATCACGTAAGCCTGATCTATACTGTATCTTTTATATATTCACATTTTTTTCACACATTAAATCTAATAATTATTTACAAAGTTACGTACAAAGTTAAGAAATATTGCATATTTAGCGACAGCAAAATGTATCATTTACCGATAACAACCGAAACCAAAACTTCTATACCATGTAAGCTGGACAAATGAATGTTAGAATTTAACGCATACCGCTGACTTGAAACGTTCGGGCTTAGAAAAATGCTCGGCAAGCATTAGTGATTCAACTAGCGTAGGAAACTGCTCAGTTAGACGATGGTGTAGAAATGGGGAGCATTATCGTGACTGAGATCTTCGCTTTTCTTTTACTAGATAGTTTTGTGGTTACGTACGATTTGGAGCTTGTTTAAGATCGTTAGGTAGTGGTGGTTTTGGTAACCGTGAATTGTCTTTAGAATTTATTTTTGAGCAACTATCTTGATGTTTTATAGCACATTGAAAAGGTAACTAGGGAGACACATAAACACTTCAGGTAGGTAAATCATACAGGTAACAATAATAAATCCTGATAACTTATGTTTAGGTATCCGTGTTTCCTCGCGACGGATTTCCATAAAGTTCATTAAACTTCGAAAAAGTCACATAAATACATGTCGCTCATGGGTTTGAACCTACAACCTTGTACACACAATTCCGTTCATTGAACCGCTAGCCCACCACGACTTCTTGAAGATTAATCATATGATTGGAATATTAAATCTTACCTTGTCTAACTAATACCCCAAGCTTTGGGGGAGAATATTCGACATTGAGCTGCGGTATCTTCTTAGAAATGCAAATTAGGTGTAACTTCAAGGCCATGGCTAACCCCTCATATTACCAAAACCATTCCAGATGAGTCAAGCAACTTATTCTAAGGGCGTAAATTATACTTGTGTGGGTATACACACTTTTATTGACAGTTATCTAATTTTATCTCAACACTTTAAACAAACAGTAACTTAAATTACTTAATGTAGGCATTAGACGATACATAATATGCCCATGGGTCGATGACATCGCCAAAGTGGCAGGAAAGGGCTGGATGCGATTGGCACGGAACCGCAATACTTGGCGTGGTCATGAAGAGGCCTATACCCGACTATGGGTGACTACAGGCTGAAGAAGAAGAAGAATATGCCCACGAACATGAATTTACAGTACTAGTACACACTTAAAAGAAATCGTGAGATCTTTAAATGTAATTAAACAAGTATCTCAGGAAGCAGCTCAACTGATTAAAAAGACTGTAATCCAATAACCACAGTAACTCAATCCCAAAACACTAACTACACTTTGAGTTCTTCAGTTTCGAACTAACTCTACAAAGTACAGTTAACTGTATGTATCGATAAACTCCAAGCTAAACATCTGAACTTCGCAAACGTTACTAACTTGTGCATTTAAGATAAAGAGCAAACGGTTTAGTGACCTCTACTTTAAAGTAAATTAACAAACTAAGGATTCAAATTATCTTGTATCTTGTTATTTGTCTCTATCTTTAATAGTTTCTAAACACGCTTATTCGCAAACTAACGGGTAGTAGGTATAAAGTTGCATTATTTTAATATTTTTTTAATGTATTTTAATGCTAATGGCACATCAAGTAATTGATAGTGTAACAATGCGAAATAAAACATGTAATAATAATAATAATCCAGCCTATAAATGTCCCACTGCTGGGCACAGGCCTCTTCCCATAATAATATAGAGAAGGCACGAGCATTGATCACCACGCTTGCTCTCTGCGGATTGGCGATTGACTATTTTTACTAAAATATATGACAATGCCTATTTTATCAGGCCGACTTATAAAAACAATTCCTAAACAAAAAATATCTGATAAAACCACTTAAATAAAATTAATGTATGTTTTCTACTGTTTAAATTTCAAAAGTAACCAAAACGTGATACATTAATAAGACGCCTCAACAGCCTTCAAAAGGCTACACTATCTGTATTTTGAAAAATTACCGAAAACTATCTAGCAACCCGAGCAACCCGGGTAAAAGTATAAGGTTTAATCCATCAACTTCAAAGTATCGCTTACTAAATCAACTCTGCTATATAAATATAATTCTAGGCCTCTTTTTTCCTATCAGACCATTTTTCTTCGGCCACCTAGGCTTTGTAAGAAAAGCCTTTTTTAGATTGACAAGTAAATAAATGTTTCTTATATGTTGGCAATAAAATGAGGCTTTTTATAATGTTATCAGTTGTTACGAAGAACTTTGTTGGTGTAATGATATATGGTCAGAATAGAATTTGTTCATGTTAATGTTACAGTTAATGTAGTTAAACACAATAAATAAATATAATGAAAAAAAACTTCACCATTTGTTTGCAATATCGTTATGCAGTTACTTTATTTTAGAACAGTCAGTCACCCTCTCATACGTTTTTTGCATAATTACGCTATATACGAGTATATATATAGTATTTGCATAATATAAGAGTGTAAAAATATAATAATGAAAGTTTTGAACTAATATTTTTAAGTATTACGCAATACTTCTATTAAGTTGTCTCTGCATCGCCCTGAGATCGACTAGTAGAGAAAAATGCCTTCTTTTATTTAGTCCAAATAACACTTTTTGCACTGTGAGGTAATCCTTATAGTGCATAAAGTGTCAAATAAATATTTTCTTTACAATGTGCCAAGTTTTCATACACTTGTTTCGCCAAACTCAAAATTATAATACCACAACTTTAAGCAGCGATAAGTTAATGGAACCTGTAAGTTTCTATTCAAAGCAATCAACATACCAAATCATTCAATATTGGAAGCGATGTCCATTAGTCCAAGGTGAACGCAATAAGGTGCTGACGGTCAACCGCGCGTCCAACTCGAGAGGTATGAGACTAGTTTGCAGAGAAACTACGAACTACTTTTCTTTACTACGAATAAAGTGCATATCACTACGACAAATGAGTAAAATATAGGTAATAATTCTACATAGGTATATATGGAGGTTTTAAGTGTCAACAAACTAAAACACCGCTAGGCGATACAAAAATAAAAGTAAAAAAATGTATTTATTTATTCCGTAATTATTAATTGAATTTATACTTAAGTGATATTTTGGTTTTGTTATAATGTTTAAATATTTATAAGTTCTTATTTACTGCGTAACTTACAAAATCAACTCTGTCAATTTCAGAAATTTATTTACTACGGCGTAGCAAAGCATGCCTACGCGGCGTAGCATTCTTTTCTGTACGACATGAACATGGATCAAAGATGATTGTGTATATTAATTTATGATAAAAATGATTAAATACTGATCTTTTTCTAGTTTCCTAATAACAGCTAGTACATAGAACATGAAAGAGAATAATAAATAAACATGAGAATACTCACAAAATGCCTACAATAGGATCAGGGAAACTGTTCCAAAAGCCCACGATACAAGAATACAAAGTAACCGCAACTACGTAGATCGAACTACTACAGTTCTCTATATCTTTTAGGTATATACAAGCTTCTGAGGATTTTTAAATGAAAATCTATATATTTTTTATTAAACACATTATAAAAAATGTATATGATAACTGTAACGTATTTCTAATGTGAGGCCAACAACTTTTATTTTTTATTCTTTGAGATGTTCTTGAAGCCTACCTAAGGCCTCAAAAGGAAAACAAAAACTACCCTTACGTCCGGATATTGAACTTTCAAGCTGACTACAAAACACTTTCCTAGGAACAATACTGGTACTACACAAGCTCTTATAGAAGACCAACTCAAACAAATACTGCAACATTGATATAAAATACATAAAATACAATAAATGATATATAATAATTATTTTGATAAAACTCTTTAATTTTTAAAGGATTTTTAAATAGAATGTGTACAATGAAAATTATTTTAAATAACATTAAAATTTACAAAATATATGTATAGGCACTTGGTTATCATCATCGTTCATTGCGATCGCCGAGCTATCGTGGGTAGGTGGGCGAGGAGAAATAAGAACAGCGACACTCCACCGAACACGTCTTGCTTCAATGCGGAGCCACCAGATTCCTCTTCATCCGACGGCCGCGAGCAAAAGAGCCTTGAGCCCGGAGTTGTGTCAGTGTCAAGAAACGTCTACTCGCTTGTCATATTTCAGCTGTTCCTTTTCACGTTTCTTAACACTAAAAATATCGCAGCGCCGATATATATTTTAACAATAAATTGGGTGAAAACTACATAAATTTAATATGTCTTTACATTAAAGTAGTTTTTTTTCACCTCTTAAAAGCAAACTTCAACCCTTCTCAATATCAAGTGTGAAAACAGATGGTACAGAGTGAACCTTTTGTTATTTATCTGTTCTATAACAAAAGGGCATCGACCGTTTGATCCAAATGTCCGCAAAGACTAAGCTTCTCCTTTCTCAGCTGATGTCTTGGAAGGTGCTAGGATTACTGAAGATGAGCTGTAGCTTTCTATCGTCTGCTTATCATAAACCAAGTATATTCCATCTCATATCAGTGGATAAACTATAACTTCGACAGCACCTTTATATGAAAGCAGTGTACTTGTATTTTTTTAACGGTTTTTGGGGTTGATGCTAAATCGGTATTTTTGTTCGCATTTTGACTCCCACGCAACATGAGCTATTTACAAATATGTAGATGATAACAAGTCAAAGAGTTGACAAAGACGACTTATCTTTTATGAATCTGAAGGTTTGATAAAATAACTGCCCACGGAAAAAAGGCCTTTACATAATATATATATATAAAATCAAGATCATAAACCTACGCTTCAGTGGTTTATTTTAAGATTTTATTGTTTATAACAACTATTAAAAGCCATAAAAAAATCAGAAAGGAAGATCTATAAGCCTAAATCCATTTTAAGTCTTCAATACTTAAAATTTAACGCAACCAATCAACCTTAACTGCTGTATTATATTACAATTAAAAAGTAGTAACATGAGCACTTACGAGCATAACTCGGCGCCATGGAAAGCCTTCAAGGGAAGCCATACATGACATCCATTTAAAAAGCTTAGTGTCGTCTCAAGACCGGGTATTACAAAGACTAATTACTAACTTCACAATTGTTCATTGGAAGCCGCTGTGAAAGACTGCAAGGGTTAGATTCCTTACTAAAATAGAGTTATATTTTAGTTGAGGGTTGTTCTTAACATTTTAGGTACGTTTTTATAGTGAATATTATCACATTTTTCTTTATATATCAAGAGAAAAACGTGCTTGCGATGATGATTCACCTGATATGTTTTAAACATAAGAATTATTTTTAATTCTTTATTGAACATAGGTAATTTTAAATCACAAAATAAAATAAAATCATGTACAATAGGCGGCCTTATAGCGCCTGGCAATCTCTTCCGAGTCTTTAAAATGTTTTTTAATTCTAATTTTCTATACTGAGCCGCAAAACATATACTTTAAATCACTATTAAGTAAGCCTAACTTTGTAATGAAAATTAGGTTACATAATTACTTAAGGCCTAACCAAGTGATGTATTGAATTGATTACAGCAAACAAGGTTTTTGTTTAATAATAATTAAGGGCCATGAATATATAAGTAGGTATGCGTAACAGCCGTGGTTAAGCCCTAAACGGTACTAATGCTAACTGCTGGCACTAGAATGTGGGGTAATAAGTTCCCTGCCTTTATGGCCCTTGTAGACCCCTGGAGGCAAATTGGGTGGACCATTTGGGGTACTTAAGACCCTCATGGTTTAACAATGATGGCTCTCAGAGTTCAGTGACATTCGCAGTGGTGAATTATGATAATTATAATTTTGAGATAAGATGAAATTTGGTTTACTGTAGTTACTTTATTGTCTGTAGAAGTTAGCGTTGGATTCATTTACATGTTGCCGTAATTTACCTTAGGAAAAATTCTTATAAAACATTTTGTGTATTTCGTTATTTTTGCTTAAACTTATAACAGGTTCTAAAAGAGATTACTATGTACAGTAAACTATGTATCTGCCTCATTAAAAACAGAACTTTAACTTGATCCTACCTGCATTTCCTTGCGTAACACGACATGATTTACTACTTATGATAATACAGTGTCCTTAAAGCAAAGTCCACATTATTACAATAATGAGCATATTTTCCTACAGATTAAGTAAAACAAACGACTGTGGTTGTGGCCACACGCTCATGCGTGAGCGTTGACAAATCAAATGGTCATATTTTATTCAACACGCCATTTCTAAAACATGCGATGCGTTGTTTTGTTTAGTTACCTTTAATCATTAAACATATAATAAAATCGTGATTACAGTGTTAATTGCAAAGTATTTAGCGATATTAAGTAATAAATTCCTTGGCAATAAGCAATAAGTTTGAACCTTGTTAGCTAATGTGGTTTCTACACGTGTACGTATTTATGATTTAAGTTCTTACGCTATGTAAATTAATGGTGATTAATTATGTTTTCTAGCATTTTGAGATGAATTTCAGTACATTTGTTTTGGTCGAACTGTGAAAAATTGAAAAGATTATTTGAAATCTATGTAATATCGTAAGTCATAAAATCGATAAAATAGTTATAATAAATATGTCTCTCTTGTTATTACAGGTCTTATTTATTGTTAAGAGTATTAAGAGACGACCTCCGTGGTCGAGTGGCGTACGCACCGGTTTCAAGGTGTCGCTAGCTCTGAGGTCTCGGGTTCGATCCCCGGACCACATGAGTAGATAAACGGAACAGAGGCAAAGCTTCGAACAACCGCTCGAATCGGTTGCACGCACACAAGCGCGCGGGGCATGTGTGCGTGACCACTGGCCGCTTGTCACATACGCGGCGAGACTGGAAAAAACCAGTTTACGCTGGCACAGCCAGTGTACAATCTAAGGGTCAGTCCGACGCACGCTGTTTGTTTTGTTAGTTGCAAGTTTAAGTTTTTATAAGTTTAGTTGTAAAAACGTGGTATTATATTAATAATAATGGTTGTTTATTGTACCGTGTGTATGAATAATAATAGAGAAAACAAAAATATATCATACTTTAACTATCCCAAGGAGTACAATTAGGTAAGTAAATATTTGGTTATTACTTTTTCAAGCAAGTACCTTTATTTTATTGTATGATCCTTTTTATAATAAGAAGAGAGTAATTTGTACAACACGGTAGGTATTTATTATTTAAAAAAAACAAAAATTATAAAAAGAAAATTCTTAGAGTAAGTAATTTGTAAACTATTCTATCATACTATTATATATTCTATTATACTGACTATTAAAACTATTTAAAAAAACGTTTTGTTTGATTTGTCTTCACCTATTGTGACAACCCTAACAAAATAGGTAACAATTTTGCATGTTCTTAAGAAGCTTTGCCTCTGTTCCGTTTATCTACTCATGTGCCCGGACGGGTCAATGTAGAAACCAACTTTTCTACATTGCCTCGGATCTGGGTGTTTGTGGTACCTTCGTTGTTTTTTTCAAATTCAAATTCAAATTCAAATTCAAATATTCTTTATTCAATATAGGCTACACAGTAGCACTTATCGAACGTCAAACACAAAATACAAAAACACAGACAGCACCCTAAGGGTCGGTTCATATCCGGCGGAAACGCACCGCGCACCATCGGCCGCGCAACGCCAGAACAAACAAACACGCAATGAGACATCCAACCCAACACAACACCTGACGCGCTAACGCAACATCAGTTGAGTGTGAAAAGCCGAACGCCCCACCAGGCATCCGCCCACCACGGCGCCAAGCAACCGACAACACGCGACGCGCCCCCCGCCAGAGATGAACCGACCCTAAAACGCCCACCCTTCACCGCTTCCTAAGTGCTTTGGCTGAGGAGAAGAAACGGCGCAACAAACTCCCCAGCAACACGCTGTCTTTACAATTATATTGAACATCATTAAGGGACCGCGCCAAATAAACAAGTGTTTGAGGTACTATGAAGTTAAAAGTTCGGACACCAGTACACTGATCTTAACCAAGGTCAACAGAACGACCAGTCACCGCAAGCAGCACCCGTTCACGAGTATGACGCAAGGGTCAGCCATCCCCTCCCTCGCCATATTAGAGGGAAGGAGGAGACCCGACCCAAAACGCCACCGCAGGCAGTGACAACTAAGGGAGCATGACGAGACTGTTGCCGGCTCAAACAAATATAAAGCAAAAAAAAAAAAGGAAATCCTCAAACACTGATTTACTGCACTGTCCCTTATCACAATAATATGAGTGGATACATAATTAAATTCTATAATTAATATAATTATACATTAAAAAAAAGAAGACGAACAAATACCGTTCATTGGACATAGGTTACTATAGGTACACTATACCTACATTTGTATAATCGTACTAAAAATAAAATAAAAATAGGTAACAAATGTTACATACGAAATGTATGCCTATCAACACAAAGATAAATCAAGTTGTTTAAAGAATAATAATAATAATAATAAAAAATTAATAATAATAATCCATACAGAACCGTCTTGTGTCTATCACGGCGACCAACTATGTTTATCATTTAAATAATCATTAATTGTGTAGTAAGCTTTTTCACATAGCTTATTTTTAATTGTGCATTTGAATGAGTTAAAGGGCAACTCTAACAAACTAATAGGAATTTTATTGTAAAAGCGAATACCAAGCCCCACAAATGAATTGTGTACCCTATGCAGCCGATGTGATGTAGAACATAACTTATGCCTATTTCTCGTATTTATACTATGGATGTCACTATACAATGACATCCAATGTTTCTGAATTCCATAACACAAGTGCTTTAGCTACTTACTTTGGGTTCAGAGCAATGTATGTGATGTTGTCCGCATTTATTATTTATTTATTATTTTATTATACTATCTCAAGTATAAGCTTACGTAAACAAATTCAGGCTGGTCAAAAAAAAGAAAATCAATACTAATGGATCGTGTAACAGTAAACAGTAAACATCGGTGGTCTAGTGGCCACGACGGAGGATGAAATAAGAACTCTTTTTTGTTTTAGTTTAAAACTGTACGTATTTTGCCTTGCTTTTATGTTATTTTTAACAAGGTAGTCAAAGGGTTGATTGCGCGAATAGGTATAGTCTATATTATTATGTCATGTGGATTACCTCAAGGCGAAGTGCTGCGGAGTTTGATCCTCGCCAAAGACAAACATTTGTAACCTACAAGAAATACCGGACAAAACCCTGTTAACGACATCGTACACATTTGTGATATCAAAATTGATAATTATTATTACATGTGCTTACTTGACTCAACACTAAAATAATTTCACAAAATTTACTTAAAATTCAACACTAAGATCTCTTGAAGCAAATACAAAATGATATTTCAAGACCATCTATTTAGGACCTACATCACGTCCTAAAGCCTAACTCCTATTACAAACTGTAACATCGCTACAAGTATCTTAAAACCATATAATCGGATTACTCAAAGCTATACAATCAGTCCTGATTTACATCAGAATCACAACAATTAAGGGAATCCGGACTTGGGTTGTTATGATCAAACTTTATTTGTGGATCGGTATAATTTTGAATCAACCATGATTCCCGGAATTGTAAATGGACGAAGCGACTAAAGGGTAAGCTAAACACAAATTATTAATACCTTTGTGAAACTCTAGAAATGTTCAAAGGGATGAAAGAAGCGTTTCACATAAATATTCGGGAAATTTAACATATTATTTACGAGGAAAAAGGTTATACTACGTTGCCTAGATAAGTAGTTAAATCAACCACATAATATTTTAGTTATTCCTGCAATCTCCAAAAATAAGTAGAGTGAATATTTTAAATTTTACTTCCCTATTTCTCTTCATAATTGATAATTTGATAGTCCCTCCCATACAGCTATAAAAAATGTCATTGCTAGAAAGAGACAGAAATATCTAATTCAAGTAGTTTTTTTTTATATCAGCCTTAAAGACCTTCTTGAATACCCCTGAGAATAGTATATGAATATTATGTAAAGAACTGATCTAGTTTTCTAGGGCATCATCAAAGAGATGTTTTTTCGGGTTAAAAATAGCATTGTCTCGTAGACGAGACGATCTACAGGTCGTTAGAAGCGGCTAAAGGTAACAAAGGCATACTTACACGATTTAAGGCTTGAGAAAGAAATAGAAATACATTTACATGAGACGCAATGACGATGCTGTGGCGACGCTTTTTTGTTTTAAATTCAAAACAATATGTCTATGGTAATAGACCTGAGCATTTAATAGATAACAAATATACATGGTAGCACCACGTGTTGCTGAGAAAAAGTTCGTGACAGATTGACAGACGGAACACAAAGTAATCTTATAAGGTTTCCTTTTTGCTTTTGACGTACAGAACCTTAACAATATCAATATTTAGTTCGTGAATGACGAGTTAATTTATTAAGAATAAATTAACTATACATTAGGATATGAATGTGTTTCATAAATTAAATTTATTTCTGAAGAACTCACGTTTCACGTAGGAGTGAAAATCCTCGTTTTATTGCGAGACATTACAGTTAAAATTCAGTGAACGGACTGAACTATTTACGGGCGGTAAATCACTGCTTGTTCGAGTACACGTAGCCATCTGTATGGAGATTTTATTGTGTCCGCTTTACTAGCAGGTAATGGATGAGACACTGAATTAATTAGGTCGTTACAAGCTTATACAAGTTCCTTTTTAAGTTAAAAAATATGATCGAGTTGAAGGTAGGTTGGTTGGTTGGCTCAAATATGGTAAAAATTTTGGTACAAAATATTGTAAAATTCTGCATTTTTGAAACCAAACAACACATTTCAATATCATATTGAAAGCAATATTGTATATTGCAGCACTCACGCGGCAGTCCGCGGCACATAAACCGAGTGCAAGTTTATCAACAGTTGACAGTCGTCCGTAACTCAACTGAATGCGCACTAAAGCCTAACAAATGCCTATTTTATAAGGTGACCGTCGTAAAACCGGGAGATTGGAAGAAACAGCGCTGCGTCAAATCTTTTTCTTTTATCGCGTCAAAGGGAAATGATCAATCATGCGCTGAAGACAGATAATGTATTTGCGTTTTGTCGCCGCGGTTCAAACAGCCTTATTCCCAAACATTAAGATTATCCACGAAATCCGAATGAGGTTTAAGGAATAAATAAAAATGGGAATGAGCGAAAATACGAAAGTACTTGTGTTGGGGCCGTATATAATAAAGTGAGGGCTCTTGGGCTCTTGTCGGTTTTGGTTTTGAAATACAGCACAAAAAGGGAAATAGAACGCTCTAATGGTTTTAAAAAGATGAATAACGCAGTATTACGAAAAGGGACGGACAAACAAACAGTAGTGTTTATGTTGAATTGAATAAGTTTTTTTAGTTACTTTTGTGTAAGACTACCTTTTCTTTGTGTCGGGTTTTGTGTTTCTCATGTGGGCAATGTTTACTTAATGTAAAATCAACGTTAAAACGAATGCCAGGAATAAAATAGCAAGTTCCATTGAAGTCGGGTTTGTTTTTCAGATGAAAAATTTTCTTTTAAAAAGAAAGCGAGTTGGCGCTAATTATAATAACATAAGAATGATTCAGTCCAGAAATTTGTTGTTGAATTAGCTTATAGCTGAGCACATCAGTATATTTATTTGCTCTTTTGAAAACGTTTTATTTTAATGTTCTACGATTACTCTTCATAGTTTATTTTTATCATACTAATAATAAATAGATATTATAGAATTAATATTATAAATAGAATTTCACTACTAGAATAAGATAACGAAAATAAAACAAGCTAGTGTTTTTTACATTTTTTTTCAGTCTCATTTTTTTACAAAAAAAATTGTACAAAAGAAAAATGGTCATAAATCCCTTGCTTGTTAGATTTAAATGCAGGTGTGAATATGTACATAACAGGCAATCAATTACGAATATCGCTAGATAGATAATCATTGCCATTTATAATAATGACCAATGTCATCAATATTTCAATGTCCATTGATATAATTAACTACCGCCTTCGATGGGCTCTATGCTAACAAACGGCGTAATGTAGGTATGATGAATGTGGCTCATGTAATTTATGGTTTATTTATTTAATTTCGAATGCTGCATTAGAACCATGAGAGTACTGTTACCTCATGTCACGTTCCAACATGGCGTGATGTGTCTTTGTTTCTATTTCTTTTATTTTTATCATAATATGACTGTCATTATTTTAATCTTATAGGTATTATTCAAGCAAGGTTTTTCAACACTGTGTATACTTCTCTGACAAAATGTTAAAAAATTTGGGCAAGAAAAACATGTCATTATTAATATTGATTTAGCTGTAGTTTTTACAATTTTGATATATATCTGCATAGTTATATGAAAATATTAATAACTAATTACGATCGAAAAAATAAGTTGTAATTACTCGTTAAAACATTTACCTCAAATAAATAGGTAAAGACAAATAAATGAGTATTTAAATAAAATAAACCCGAGCATTTTCGTATCACATAACACAGGCTGTTGAATTTTGTACCGACAATCACTCGACGCGATATAACGGATCCCTGGACATTGGCTCAAATTAACCAGCCTGTGTTCACAACCGAGTAATTTTTCAGCTCTCTGTAATTTTATTTATAATTAAAAAAGAGGATTTTTGTAGAGAAGGCGCTTAATTAGACCGATCTGATTATGTATGGGAAAATTATTTGGTTGGATTTAGTGAACCTTTCGGTGATTTGCGTTTGTATGGTTTAAACTGCTTTGCTGAATTATTTAGGACCACAAATAAATGTTTTTTTTGGCTCGAACATCAACCGTCGACCTTTTATTTACAATTCAATAGGTACTTAAATCTAATATAACAACAAACACTTACAACTGTACTAAAATTAAAACTTATCTTTAATAAATAAATAAAACTAACAGGCGTCAAAAAAAATCATCGTCATCCTTGTCAATGGCGGGAAACGTTAGAAGTAGGCTTATTTGGATTAAAATATCTTTGAGTCAAAATTTTCATAAAAATATACAACATCAAATGTTAACTATTTGAATTTAGAATTAGTGTTTAGTTACAATGGACAAAGTAAATATTGGCCAATGCAGATAAATATTTACCATACCTAAATACGGGTGAAAATTAAATAACGACTACCTAATAGATAAATAAAAAACAAGGAAAGGAAAAATAAATAAAAGTATGAAATATTGCTTTTATGAACTACAACAAAGAGGCATTCGTGGTCAAGAAAGAGGGCTTATTTCAAGCGTTTTCAAAATTAATTACTATATTTTTATTTACAATTCAATATGTACTTAAATCTAATACAAGAACAAACAAAGACTAAAATTAAATCTTATATAGATAAATAAAACTAACACGCGTCAAAATACTCATCGTCATCCCTGTCAATGGCGGGAAACGTGCCCAGAAGGCTGGCAGCATTGCCACGTTGAATGGCTATGCCGATTCTCTGTGCAAGGAACAAACCAGCTCTCTGATCACGAGTAGAGTTAATTTAAGTTTGTGTATGGTATCTTATAGCTAATGTATTTTAGTGCGTACTGGCACTTTTCTTTGCCAAATAAGATAACTTAGTTTAAGATTCGTGCCAAACTTTTGTGGCAGTTTAATGTTCTTCGTGATAAACTAGTGTTATATTTACGTTTGTATCACGAACTATTTTCTTTCCTTGCCATGTATTTTCGAGTGTACATTATAAAATTTATCAGTTTTTTTTTCTCAAATGATGTATTTCAAAATTAAGATGAACAATTAATTAATATTTCGGCTAAAACCCAAACAGCATATAAAAATAATTCATAATATATTATTCTCAATGGTTAAGTCGCTTTTGACAGTAGATAGTGAAACATGATCGAAACTGAATTGAAATGTGATCGTGTTAATTCCTGTCCCGTCCGTTTCACATTTCAATAAAGCAATAAATTGTTAAATTAAAAAAAAAAGCAAATAAATTGTTAAATTGCATAAACGTTGCTAGTAAATTATAAAACAACGCGACGGCCTTGATTTTCAGTAATGGTCTAGGCATATAAAGGGTCACCATAAAATACTGAACCATTTGGACGGGCCTGTTGGTCTAGTGGTTAGTGACCCTGACTGCTATACCGGAGGTCGTGGCTTCGATTCCCACCCAGGACAAATCTTTGTGTGATGAGCACGGTCATTTGTTCTGTGTCTGGATGTATTTTATATGTTTATCAGTTGTCTGTTTACCATAACACAAACTCTGCTTAGCTTGGGATCAGATAACCGTGTGTGAGTTGTCCCAGAATATTATTATTTTTGTTTTTTATGTTTTCTTGCAGTCTACGTGTCTATTGCTTTTTTAATACTTGTTCGATACCATCGATAAATAATATAAGCCTCCCGTGACCTGACCTCAATACCCCCAAATTCCCACACCATATGTTTCGTTTCCCACTAATCCTATAACTCTTTTCCCATAACTTCCCATCAGTAGGCTCCCATACTTCACCATAGAAACTCCATAATTCTTTCAGCCAGGTCTGGTCACGTATTCTGTATAGACTTGCGATCCGTCACGCAATCCAATGAAAGTTCTAAAGCTTAGACGATATTAGAAGAAAGTTGGTACTTAGGAACAATGTTATTACTTTGAAGAGGGGATTAGGTAAGAGTAGGTGATAATTAAGGCACAAAAGCCTAACTTCGAGTGAGGCAACCTACTATTTTGTGCGTTTTCAATTATGGTTATTTTTGGTTTATAAGGTTTATGCGAATTTTAGACATTTAAATAACTAACGGTCACGAGCAGACTTCCTGTGTCCAGTCCGTACTGGTTTACATATTGGTTTCTCAGGTTTACGCAAAAATTACGGTAAAATAAGTAAAAAAGCAGTTTTATTTATATAATTATTTTTAATACATATTCACACAAAACTAACTTATTTGATTTTGATTCATTCGTATTACTATTTTTAATCCTATACTTAGATATTGTATTGCTGTGTGATGATATTTTAAACTGCCCATAGTTTAACGGGCAAAGTCACTAGCATTTTTGGAAACTTTTTTATTAATTTATAGACGACAACATGGCTCTTCAATGATCACACATAATATTTAGTCATTAATAAAATCGTCCTTATTGAACAGAAAATAGTTATGATTGCTCACACGACTAATGCGGAGGGTAGATGAGCTAAATATAAAATCCTTATACTCTTGAATGCGGGGTTAATGCAGCCTGCACGTCACGTAGCGAGCAATCCGTCACGCGGTCGCTACGTGTGTATCACGTAGTTGGCTTAAGAACAGTCACGACTTTGCTTTGAAATATTTGCACTGGATTTTAATATGGGATATAAAAGGGATTAGAGAACTTTTGTATTGGTCAAGCAATTTAAATTCAAATAAAATGTGACCAAATGCACAAAGTGAAAAAAAACATGATTTTTAGAAAAGCATTATTTATGGGGAACTAATAAATAATTTTCTTTAAGTTCTTAGTTAAGGACTGCCTTTTGAATAAATAAATTATATACTTGCAGGTATATATTTTTTACGTCAAAAATATTTTTCTGGTACCAACTTAGTTTATTGCATTCCTCAAATTATGGACGAAGTACACACATCTAGTTTTGTATTCGATATCTACGCTTCGTGCGTACGTACAAATACCAAAACGAAATACCAAAGGTGAATCGAAGTAATTAGAACCCCGACATCGATAATAAAGTTAAAGCCACCTCCAGACTGCAGCGTGCAGGTCACGTCGGCGCGCGATCCGTCACGATTTGCTGGCTACGTGTGGGAAGGGCTTAATAACAGGAATGCACTGAAAAGGGAGAGAGGGGGGGAGCAGGAGAGGGGTGGTCTAGGGGCGGTGAGCAGACAATTCGATTTTCAAATTATACCGGCTGTGAAATAATTTTGTGTTTGGTTTTAGTGAGAAGCGGTATTGTTGTTCGTGTGTTTGAATAAGGAATACCTGCAGATAAATACCTACGCTGGGATTGTAGGGTATGTGATATTTACGAAAACAATGAATCAATTAAAATAAAACTTAAAGATACATTTAATAGTTAAAAATTGAACAAAGTGTATCTAACAGATATTTTATTAAAACATTAGTTATAAGTTTTTTTGCCATCATCGGCGGAATGTTAAAAATATTCCAATAAGCCATTTTCATGTTATCCACTAGCTCGCTCAATCCCTATAGACATTATATTTTTATTATTAGCCTTCGCCAACAGAAATCTGAACAAAGTAACGTCGGCAAACGGAAGGCTAATTAACGATTTTTCTTCAAAACTGGGCCTCGGAGACTTAATTATGAAACTTTACAAAGTTCTTTTTTCTTTTAATTGCAATGTCAAAGTGATCGTCATAAATTAATCTTCATTAAACTCCTACGACCCTTTCCGTAGTTGACTACCTTTGAGCCCTGAAAGCCTTTGAACTCGGTAACTTCCGAAGCGGAAGCCTCATTTTTCCACTGGGGATTACCAAGTTCAGGCGATACTTTGTGATGGGAACGTGTATGATCGCCTCCCTAGGGTCGCTGGGAAGTGGTTGGAAGGTACGTATTTGGGTACAAATTAGAGAAAGAAACAAAAGTGAATAACAGCTGTAACAATTTTCAAACTAAAAAAAAAACTAATAGATCTTATATAACATGCCATTCAGAATAGAAATGAGTCTAATGACACCTCTCTAGCTAAATTCGTAGAGCCACGTAGGCTATAGAGTGTGGTAAAGAAACTTGGGTACAAATACATTCACTTGAAATACATAACTTTCTCTCTTGCGCAGTCAGTCGAGAAAAGAACATAAAAAATACTGGATAACCGACGTAGGAATCCTGTTTGAATTGAACAAAAATCGTTATTTATGTCCACTTCTTTTTAAAAATAGCTTACTTACTTAATTCTTTAAACTATTATAATAAAGATTATTTTTAAAATTTTTGATAAAAGTTTCATCAAAGCTAAGCTAGTTGGATAATTTTAATTAAAGTTTATTCAGTTGCTATGTATTAATGCTTAGTCTTGTAATTATGTTGGTAATTGTATGTTTCAGACTGATATTAACTACAAACAACTATAACTGGTATTCATTTATTTTTCTATATTTTTAATCCGAATAGAGATAAAGCCCAAATTAAAGTAACGAAATCAGCGCTGTTTGTGTAGCAAAATAATAGTCTCAATACAAAAACATTATTAACCATGAAGAAAAAATATATTTGATCCTCAACTGACAGATAATAGTCAAAGCAGAAAAAGCCGAAAGTAGCACATAAAAATTAGGTACCTTCTATTGTAAAAAAGCCTAGTATATTCAACATCCCAGATACAAAGACTCCAACAATTTAGATCTAATAAAATTCTTATGTTTCATCCCCGATACGCAGAGGTTTTTACGATTCCACTCTGGTAGATAAGATAATAAATCTTCAGAATTCATTTGTTTACGGCAAAAGTTTTTGATGTTCCGGAATTGTTGTGACAGCATCTTGAACGCAAACAGCTTGTTTATCTCTAAAAGGATCATATAGATTAGTACTTAGATGCTGAACAGATATTTAGGGACATAGATGACCTTCGAATTCAAGGGATCTGTTTTTAGTTAGGTCTTTAGAGCGTCGTATTGTTGCTAGGGTTCGTCCAAATCGTAATCCTAGCCGCTCGCGAGCAGCTAGCGAGCCGTTCGTGTAATGCTCGTTCGGTGCTCGTTCTTTAGATGAGGACGCACCTCTAGATAAATTTGGGCTGTCTAGTTGTCCTTATGAAGTTATCTACGCTTATGTAATAAAAGGTTTTATGATTGCATTTGCACTTGGTAATATCATAATTGAACGTGAGGGGCTTGGATGAACAACAGCATGTTGCTACTCCCTAGAAATGCCATAGATGATATATTTTTATGATGTGTTTTTTAAATGGCGCCTTTATAAAGAAATAGTACATATAAAAAAAAACCCCAACACACACGCTTATGTAAATGTAAACTGACTTAATATTACAGGTTTCTTTAACGAGATACAGTAAGACGTACTGCCTACAAACCCCACTGAACAATCGACAGCATAACAACAGTTATATATTTAGAAAAATTAAGTCTATATAAAGACGAAATAGGTAATACAACTTTGCTATAGATCCCACTCCCCAAGATAAACTCAGCTCTTTTGTTTTCAAACGTACTCTCATGTCAACCCATCCTTCACACAAGGCTTAACTTTATAAACATCCGTTTAAATTATCAAAACAAACAAGCAAATTTCGACCACAAATAATAATTTCATTACGAACTCAGTCACGTCTTCCCCAGTCGGCTGAACACTGGATTAGAGTATATCTCGAGTGTTGGATATTGTTTGAGTTTTACCACAATAGTTATTCTTCCTTTAGTTTGTGTTGTAATGTATATTCTACGTTTAAATAGGTGTCTATATGGAAATGAGAGACAGATCTCATTTTGGCGACTATTAAGTAATAAGACATTATTAAGAGTAACTTTATGACTGAGTTATTGTAGGTATGTTATGTTGTGATAAAACACTGACATTGTTTTTTAAAGGCTTATTTTTCTTTTCAGTTTTTCTTTAGCTATTGCTTATTTTAACATTTTTGACAAATATTTTACATGCGAATTTTTAAAATTTCCAAATTAATACCTATATGAACAAAATGCAATTTGTATAAATAAGGCTATTGCTAACCTTCAACATTAAGCATAAAGTCACCAAATCATACTAGAATACTAAGTAAAAAGATATTAACAATTTATAAGGTCACGTCACGTCAAGTAAAGTTCAAAAAACAAAAGCGCTTTACCAACCAAGTGTTATTGACTCGATAAGATTAATGAATCTTAAATGTTAATTAAGTTGTTTAACTCAGACAATTTATTAAGGCCTTTATTAAAATCACTAGACACTTAATTAGTTGTAAAAACCAACTAGTGTTATGATGAAATGCATTTTGTATTTATAATATTAAATTTGAATTTTCCAAACTTGTTTTGCATAAACCATTTAACAATATTAAAATATTTCAATTAATACTGCAATTTAATATTTATTTTATTTCAATTCATCTCGGTCGAGTGGGAAACACACCGATTTTCAAGGTGTTTCTATGTCTGAGGTCCCGAGTTTGATCCCCGGACTGATCAATGGAAATAACCATGTATGTATACATGGTTATTTCCATTTATAGGATCTGGGTGTTTGTTGTGCCTCTGTTAGCCCTGATTCCATAACACAAGTTCTTTAGCTGCTTACTTTGGGTTCCGAGCAATGTACTATGTGCTGTTGTCCATTTATTTTCTTTTTTTACCTAGTCATCTGTTAGGTTACCATAATTTTATATAGACCGACTGTCTATCTGACCTCCAAAACCCATTGACTGGCTAATACAGTACCTATCCTTAAGAAGACTGGCTTCAATACTAAGAATTTTACGACTATTAAAGCTCAAATAGAAGCTTGTATTTTATTTACATTCAGCTATCTTATTCAATGTATTGTTTGACATTATTGTTCGTTGTAAAGGTCATTTGGACATGACCTTGCTCCATTAAAATTCATGTCGTGGACACGATTCATTCTGTCTTGTTCAAGATTATTTGAAGGTTATTTTCGACGGACCTACTTATAAACTTATCCCTTAGTGATTCTGAAGCACAATAAATGGCTTTTTGTATATTTATTGACAGCTCAAGTGGGGTTATAATTTTTTTTGCTGACAGTTTATTATAATGAGTTATCTCTTGCTATTTGTTTCTGATTTTCTTTAGAAAATAGACTCTAAATTAACTATTAGAATTATATCAGGGCGAGAACTGGAATCAAATATCCTCTAAATTGTTTATGTAACAATGCCTATAAAATAAACAATAACGTACCATTACCATTACACTTTAATAGTGTACTAATAAAACTGCCAACCTTCATAACATTTCTAAATAAAATCGGTACGAAACTAATGTTCCTTACTTCATACACTTCACTTGAACGCTTTTCAATATTTCCAATTAATGTCTCAATTTACTTTTCGCACTATTTACTTTCGTTAGACATTAATTTATTGAATAGAAATTCATTTTCCATTTAACTTTGTTCTATTTAGTTAGGTCGAGCGTATTTATTCATTTTTAGGTAATCCGTCTGTTTCAGTATTGAATGAAAGGTGAAGATAGTGTATAAACCTATCTAAAATACACCTGATTGTACCTACCAGATTAGTTAAGAAGTTGAATTATAAGTTTTTAAGGTTTACTTGACGCATTTAATCTTGTTTCAATGTACTTAGTACAGGTAGTTACTTAGAATTGAGGAAAAGTAATGATTTTGTGAAATTAAATTAATTTAAAACAAACGGCTCAATAGAAAAATCAACTATTTCAATATCAGTACAATAAAAGTATAATAGATATCTCCTTTTCACTTGCTCACAACATAAGCACAGTCTACCACCACCACCACCACCACCACCACCAGTGCGAAAGTCATCCTTACTGCCTGGAGATAGAGATGCAATTCGCAAAACCACGTGTGTTTGAGTGTGGTTCACTGTACCCAGTTTTAGTGTTATCTCGTTACCCAAAACTCAAATGTAAATCTTTGGTAATTAGCGCGTAACAGTTTAGTTACATTTATCACTGAACATGTGTCAGACAAGTTGTTTATGACATTAAGTTAGTTCCCGGCTGCTGTATATCATTGTTGGTACAAAATAATTCGGTTCCCTTTGTTATCTGTTTATAGGGACGTGTCTAGTCATGTGTTTATGATAATGGATCGTTTGTAACAAACCTTACCTTTAATAAAGACTAATGATAATGAAGCTTAGTAAGATTTGGAAACGCCTAAAAATTATATTATTATAATAGTTTTTGGTTGTCAACAAGATAGTAGCTGTAGTAATAAAAAGTAAATGTTATTATAACAGTCTTTTTGAATGACCAAAGTATATACAAAAAGTCTTCAGCCTTTTTCACAATTTGCATAAAGCACATTATTTATTGGTGGTAAATGATTATGTACAACAATATAATACTATTTTAATACTAATATAATAATGCTATTATTACGTTTTCATTTATCAGGTTTATCGGTCAATCAATACGTCTGACAACAAACGTATGGAAGAGATATCGCATTTACTTATCCTACTTTTCTCAACAAGACTACATTACTAAAATAACATAAACATAATAATGTGTAGAGAGTATTTTATATTTCCGTCTGAACAACCTTTGTTGTTCTCTTCCCACGCAACAGTACTTCCACAACTTAACGACAAACTCGCATGAATCATATTCATTGCTTTATTACTTAAAGCTTTGACGCACAGTTTGCGTATAAATGGAGCGATGAAACATGGACTACATTTGTCTTTTGTTTGACCGTGAAATGTGGTTGGCATTGTAAACTCATTTGAAATGTACTTACTTGTCGGTTTAGAGCTGAGTTCAAACCAAAACTGCTTTTTACAGTAATATGTTTGTTTTCACATAAATGCAAGAAGTGTAAATAATAGTTTAAATCTGAACACATATGTACCGAAGTAATTTACCTATACAAAATAGTTTACCTTTTTAATGTATGCTTTTGTCAAATCTGTTTTTCTATTTTCTAATTTCATAAACGTTTATTTGCAGTACATTGAAATAAATGCGTTCCTCAAATATAACAAACTAACTATACCACAAAATCACACCACAAACACAGAACTTTATGATAACAATCGAAAATAACTTAAAATTTACTCTAGTTAAGTCTAGTGTAAACTATTTTGATGTCATTAGAGACTAGTTTCGCTTAACCATATCTTCAGATAGTGCGGTGAGTGACCCCCATCTGGGTGTTGGCCTAACAAAAGACGCCATCCCCCGCATTGCGCGGCTTCTTGCCAATCAAGCGAATAAACTACGGGAATAGCGCCCTTCGTATACATACTTTTATTTCCCACTATACATGTATTTCTATGTGCAAATAAAATGTTTATTTATTTGAGATAGGAATATCTAGTGTCGGAAACTGTATAAACGTGCCTTGAAGCATTTATTTTATGGATAAGCTGGGTATTTACCAGAAAAAGTAATATATTTTAAGTTCTTGTCTAGGTCATTTCTTAGTGTTGTTTTATGGGGCCTACTTCATTGAAATTTCTAAAAAACATAACATGTTTTTCTCTTTTGTTTGTTTTTAGTAGGTGTTAGCCCTCCATACTCTAAATAAATAATTAGAATATGAAGTTAAAGTATCGATAAACGACTTTTTTCACGTGCGCTGTGTTAGCGCTTTTTTGTTTTACTTCCGTGTGTATCGCGTTTCATGTAAAGGCTTTTTTACATGAATCTATTGTTCAACGGGTATTTATGTTACAGTTCCTTGTGTACCTCAAAGTACTATGATAACTATATCAATATTCAAAGAACGATGCATCAACAAATTCAATTTTAATGACTTTTATGTTGAAAACAATTTTTCTAGACCAAGCTATAAACTGAGAGCGGACATATTTGTTTCCATCGAGGTCACGATTGTTGTATTAGTTAAAAGTAAAAAATACTAATATTAACTTGATATTGTCTTTCTATTTTTGAACAGACAAATAAGTTTTGCTTAACACAAATAATAATATGATTATAAACGTAATTTATTTTAAAATCGATACGAAAAAGACGAGGCTTACAGACGTTTAAATAAAGACAGGACCTACGTCAGTACAGTCAACCTCACCAATAGTATCATTTTGATATTTACGTACATACGATAATGAACCTAATTTCAAAGCAATAAGGTTTACCATCGCAATGAATTGTAACCACTCACATGCGTTACACTGATCCGTAGCATTGCTCAGCGCTAAATAGCACTGCACTGCGCCCGATAGACACGAACCTTATCTACAACTATAAGTTCTTGAAAAGTTGGCACAGAGTTGTTACAGTATGGAATTCTGACTGGAAATCTCTTGGTACTTTCAAAGTTCACGTTTCACAGTGTATTCATTAGAAATTTTGACTAATAAGCGAAGCAGGAGGAAGCACTTAACAAAACATAGTACTGAAAAATCTAAAACTAAAAGAAACAAAATTTAATTAAGTAAAAAATTCAAATAATAAAATGGTTCCGTCCGTGAAACCTGGTTTATCCGCTAACAGGCAATTAGCTGGCGCCACCCACGCAGCGGGCAAGCCTATCAAATGTAACTGGGACGAGATGAAAGGATTAGCGGAAGCCAGCACTGATCCCCGATTAATCACAACCAGATGATTCTGGTTACAGTCGGCATCATTCTTCTCGGAATGGAACCTTAATTTATTATGCTTAAACCGTAAAGGTATGTAGAGGACTATGCTTTGTCATAGCTCAAACATTTATCGGAGTAGGTACTGCAAATAAATAGGCCTATATACTAGACTAAAACAAAATGGTCCATAAAAGTGAAGTTTATTGAAAAATATCGAGCAGGGAAAAAGGTAAGGCCGTACTATTTTCGAAAAATTCAGCGTCAAAAAAAGTATAGAAATGTCAAATAAATGATTCAAACATCAATCGTGTGGAGAAAATTTACAGGGCCTCGATTCAGCTATTTTAAATGCATGTCAGTGGTCGGTCAGTGTACTTATTATTGTGCCTAAGTTTCGTATTCAGATGAGCCTACACTAAAATCTCATTAAACTCTCGACGAGAATGATTGTAATAACCAATTAATGATCGCAATGACAGTTAGCAGAATGCCAGTTATCGTAAAAGAGTTCGGTCAATTCAAGCAACTCTTAAATAGCTGAATCGAGGCCCAGGTCCGCTGGTTAGTCTACTTTTCAAATTTATTCCTCATGAAGACGACAAATATGCCAAATAAATTAGCTATTATAGTTAGGTATATGTATATATGTGTAGGTATATTAAATTTAAGTAAGTACTTTTAAGATTGTGACGTCAATTTTATAGAATTGAATGTCTAAAGAACTTCTATAAATCATAGTAATAGCATAGAAATCACATTAAGAGAATGGAAAGTCGAAGAAGCCAAGAATTACCTGTCGAGATAAATTTAAACTTTCCACTTTTGTTATTTTAAGTAGGTTTAAGTTTCATTTTATGTTTTGTACTTTTGTAGATATTTCTTCTGTTGAATTTTATATTTTATTTTACATTGTTCTTTAGCTTTCATTGTAAGAGACTCATGCTTTGGCCTTTGTATGTATATGGTTATATAGAATTTTATTTGTGTTACCATTCTTTGTGGGTTATTCTATTACTGTAATAGAAAAGTTAAAGTAGCACTTAAATACCTCAATATGTGCTCTTAATAAATTTCTCAATACAAAAACTGTGTGTGTTATAGGTAAACAATGAAATAAAAACCCAGTAATTCCATCCTTTAAATTATTTATAACACTTATTCTACCTCTGATATTAAAGTTAAAACTCTGTCATACGATAAATTACATACGAAAAGCTAAACACAATATATACATTACCAACTTATTAAAAAAAATAAACATCAGTATAAATAAAATATATGAAAAAGTAGGACATTCCGAGTTTCATGGAAGCTACATAAAAGTGCCGTAAGAAATGATTACAGTACGCATACAATACAGCCTTCTTTGAGAGCCTTGCCAAAAATATTACATCTTCTAAATGTTTTATAAGTTAAAAGGAATTAAGGAAATTAATGTTCTTTATTTTGTTTTGTTTTTGGCTAACAATATATGGATGAAAGATAATTTGATATATGCCTGGGAATATAATAAGATATGTACTTCGGTCTTGTTTGATATTTTCTTGGAAAAGTAAATATTTTGGCCTGGTTTTAAAATGAATGGTATCATTTTTGTTTTCAAAAGAATATGTGGAAGAATTATATTAATATCTAACCAATTATGATCCTGTTCGGTTATTTATGTATGTAATATGTATGTATGTATGTAGTAGGTATGTAATATGTTTCCAAACTTTGATTACAATAAGTACTATTTTGTATATATATTGTTAATTTACTTTTGAATGAACTGTATAATTGAAAAGTCAACACCGGATTTTAACGCAAACTTCTAATGTAGACCAACGAGTTTTGTTCTAATTAAATAAGCCTTTACGGTTTCGTCTATTTTTAGGATTTCCCTTTTAAACGTTCGTAATATATTTAGGAACTCTAAAAATACCGACGGAAACCAGCAATCGAGCATTTAAAAAGCTTTTTTTTTATGAATTTAATTATTTTTATTTACAATTCAATACTTAAATCTAATACAAGAACCAACACTTACAACTATACTAAAATTAAATCTTATATAAATAAATATGTTTAGAATGATGACTTTAAATCTATTTCAGTGGTACGTTACCTGTATTAAACAATAAGTTCAAGTAGATATAACATCCTGACATGTTAAAGTTAGTGTCTTAATTAAAACATTTCATCACGAAATTCAATATTTAATCATAATTTACATTAAAGTTGTTTTAAGATTAATATAATATCAGTGATACGACAGTTATTATGTCCCTACATTTACATAAAATAATCTTTTTATGTATTACTTATATTGTAGCGCACAACATTACGCTAATATTCAAATCACTGTGCATGTGTGTGTGTCTATATTACAATAATTAAAAGTTAATTATTAAAACTTACCACAGACTTTACGGCGACACCGATTCTCATAAAGTAAATTTAAAACAAAATTCATCACAAACTTTAACAAAATTCATCACAAACTTTAACATAATTCATCACTAATATAATTCATTGCACAAAATCTCTAAAATTCACGGTACCTACATGTTTAAGTACTATATAACTTTTTAAAAAGGATTTCATCGCTATTCCTTATTTAAATATATTTTTCCGACGTTTATATACCACTGCACTAATCACGGTCACGGGTGAACTGAGATGGTTGAAGGCTTGATTTTTTATGTTGCTAGAACTACCCTCATAATTTTACATTTTTTTTTTTGTGTTTATAATATTCGACGGCATTGACTAAACTAAACAGGACCAACTAGTTTGTGTAGATGTATCACTTTCAAAATGCTTATTCCTAATCTCTTTAAAGTACCTCAGAAATACAAACGGCATTATAGGCTTTTGTCTCAATACGGCTCTCAACAACAAATAAATAATCTTCAACAATTAAAATATGTACATAATTATACATACAAATGTAAGTGCTACTGGAATTCGGTAACACAATTCCCTTAAAAGGATATTTGAAGGGTTCCCTTTATGCCCGACCACATTTCTGTCTCAATCTGTTCGATACTAATATTAAAGACTTCCTCGGTACTGCGTACCTGTCTGGGTTCCATTTAAATGTACATAAATTACAGTGGCTTGAGAGTCTCCGTTCACTGTACCTATTCTAAAGCTTGAGAAATACTTTGGAAAACGTTTTACATGTTTGTAGTGACTGAATTTGTCAAGGAAACTACGTTTATTGGGTTCAGGGTTTGTTGGACGATTTGTCCAACAAACCATTTTGTAGTTTTTTCAAAACGTATGAGACATTTATGTAAACGAAATTTCAAGGAACTATTTGTTAGACACATATTTGTAATTTAAATATTACAAATATGTTTCTAAGAGTAAGTGATAAAAAAACATAAAAAATGTAAGTGGATAAAATTCATTTTTAAAAAAGCATAATTTTTGATACTACCTTTCCACTAGCCGGAATAGTAATAGGAAGAATAATAATTTGCGCAATTATTACATTACATAACATGTTTTTGTCCATACAACTTTATGACAAAACGAACTACTATCCTAATCATTTCGGGGAAAGCAAGAAAGTGTATGAAAGAAAACAATTATTGACATCGCCACTACAGCCATTGCCATCCACCGCTAGTCAATGTGTACTTCGATTGTTACTACCAAACACTTGAATTTTCTAATCAACATTACCAGGGCAGCATAGCACACATAAATGATTACCACAGCCTAACAATATTACTTATTGATAGCGCCAGCAGCCCAATTGGCATGCTGCCACAAGCCCGGATTATGTTTGTTCTACATCCCCTAGGACGGCCTACAGTTTACTGAGCTAAATCATAATCATATTACGTAGATTAATGTTTGTGGATAATTGAGATTAATATTCTCATGTGTAATTTGCTAATTTTTCTTAACATAACATTGGAAATACCAATAAGATATCAAATTACTCCTTAAAGTATGGCATATGTTGTTGTTTGAAACATCCCGAAGGTTTTTATAAATGCTATCATGTTAATATTATTTTATGAATATATTTCTATACAAATGTAATCCTCCTTTTATTTTGTCATTGTAAATATTTTCCATAAAACTATTTTGATACCAGTAAGCTCATCTGCATGGAAACAAAAAGAAAATTTTGATCAGGAAATAAAATAATAGATTTTCATTTCACTAAAAGCAGTCAGTTGGCCCTCCACTCTCCAGCAGTATTTGGCGCTCGGAAATGAGATTTGGTTTTTAAATTTAGCTGTTCTTATTTCCTTACTTAATTACATTACGGTATCGGCTAGTATTAAGCCTTTTTAGGAAATTACTTCGAAAATGTAATCACTGGGTACGGATATTTTGTTGGTGGAACTTTGGTAAATTAATTTTGAGAAATTACAAAAAAAGACACAGCCGTTTACAGCAAAGGGGAGCTTATACACTTAATTAAATTAATAAAAATATATATTATATATCTATACCTGTCATAATATCTTTGGATTGCTACTGGTGGCCGTAGTACATTTTCATTCATCTTTCAAATATAATGAAAACTCTTGATTATTTCGCAAAACCACGGATTTCCTGTGCCAACGATCCTTTCACACAAACTTTTAGAGGATTATTTAAATGCACAGAGCCCCATTCCAAGTTGTCAGTGTGTCGCCATTCATTTTACTTTCCAAATCTTTTTCAGTCAGTAGCGAGTCTTGAACTCATGCATGAAGAGAAATGTGCGAGTGCTCTGCATTTTGTTCCTTGAAGCTTGGAACACGTTCTGCAGTACTGCGCTTTTGTTCCGTATCATGTGGATACCAGGAATTGCAGGTTGTTGGAGTTTATTTTTGGAAATGTTGAATAAACTTGTCGTGAAATGTGAAGTCGGTGTAAAGTCTGTTTGAATATCCATTGAGCTTGATACAAATAAAACTTCTTGTGAAATATATAACTCATAAAGGTTAGCTCACATTTTTCGATAGTGAATCGAAAATTTAATACCCTGTTATATAAGATGGCGATTTATTACCGTTCATTCATAAAGTTGTTTTACATAATCTTGATTGTATCAGTAAATTCCTTCATTGTATCTCATTACTCCAAAAATCTGTGTTACCTACAACATCCTCGAAACAAAACAGTATAAGAACCTCTAACTACCTCAGTCCCAAACAATTCTTACGAAACAAAACGAGATCTGCCTGTCTATTCTGTTAATAATTTCGGTGACAGGTGAGAGTGAAGTGATAATAAAGCTCACTTCAAAAGTGAACCCAATTGACCTTGATTTAGAATTCAAATTCGAGAAATAATTTCGGTGACAGGTGAGAGTGAAGTGATAATAAAGCTCACTTCAAAAGTGAACCCAATTGGCCTTGATTTAGAATTCAAATTCGAGAATACGTATTTGACATCTCACTGCGGATTCCGCTGTCGAGACATGAAAATAATGTTACAGAATAGCAAGGCTGATCATGTTTGGTACAAATTTTTCCAGACAAGCCGGTTGCGGTCGATACGCATAAATAATGGAGCGGCATGCATAATGGACGACTGCGGGATCAACAAATACATTGACATGGCACATTAGTACATATTTGTGGATGTACGGAGTTCGGAATCTGGTATTGAGTTAGACGGTTATCTATGGCTATTTTTGTAGATACTTTTGTAGAGATTTTTGTTTCGTCAATTATGAGAAATTTTGGATAAAGGTATAGCCAAATAAGCATCGCAAATGCTACCAAGTGTTTTTTTTCTGATCCAGAACTGCCGATTGAAATCGTGACAAGTTTGGAAGTCGTAAACCCTTGGGAGGTATACAAAATGTTCACTTATAGTAACGGGCCTGTTGGTCTAGTGGTTAGTGACCCTGACTGCTATACCGGAGGCCGTGGGTTCGATTCCCACCCAGGACAAATGTTTGTGTGATGAGCACGATCATTTGTTCTGGTCTGGGTGTAATTTATCTATAATATGTATGTATTTAGAAATATATAAGTAAGTTTATCAGTTGTCTGGTTACCATAACACAAGCTCTGCTTAGCTTGGGATCAGATAACCGTGTGTGAGATGTCCCGGAATATTATTATTATTACATGAACAGTTCTTCGAAATAGTACTGAAAACAGTTTTTTTTTTGTGATTAACCGTATATAAAAGGCGTATATTGAAGTGAGGGGTTTTCAAAAAGCAAATAGGTAATTAATGTGGCATGAAACTGCTCAAAAAAGGTTGCCTTTGTTTGTAATGAAGTCAATTTCAATTATAAAAGGGTACACAAGAAGTATAGAAGAAAAATTCAATTGTTATGTAGGCTAGAGAGGTATGGGCCCGCAGTTGACCTAATTATTTTTGGTCGTCTTTCATTTCGGAGAACGATTTTCAGATAAATATCTTTTGAACAAATAATGTTCGGCGTAATTTAATTTCGACAATAATTTGTTTAGTATAATAGCCGTTTGGCCCAATATATTTGTGATTTCTGCTTATTGTTATTGTGTTAGCTTTTACATTTTCATAGCAATTGCGGGTCAGCGTAATAAGGGCAAATTATTTATTATAGTAGGTAAATAATTAAAACCTTTCAAATGCAAATCAAAATGTAAACAAATATTGTACCGTATACTGCAAATTAATTATAAATTGGCAAATTTGTTTGCTTGTCTACGTTTAATTATTAATAACCGATTTGTACGGTTTGGCTAAAGCTAAATATTTGACGAAATGTAATCGGTAATGTAACCGGAAAAAACATTAAATTGCACCCTTTTTTAGTTCCTGCCCTATTAAATTATTATGCACTAGCGTTATCCTCATATTTTTTTAACCCATATCTAGTTCTGTTTCCCAGGTGAGAAACAGTTACCAATCTAATAGTCAAAGATTAATCTACCTCGACTAATTTACTAACCAGCATATATTTTTCTCAAGTTAATTTTGAAGTAAATTCTAAACATTGGCAGAACAATATGTCCTTCTCTAAAAGGCTAAAGAGTTGTTTGTTCTGGAACTGTAGAAAACTTTCTTGCTTACAGTTCCGAGCATTGCAGCTTGCAGCTTGTTCCATTCCGTAGCTTATAATGAAACAAGTTCATTCCATTATTTTGTTCAGTGCCTTTCTAAAACGTTAACTTAATTATTTAGTATAACTTTAAAAGGTGAGATCGTTTTTCATTTCAGTTCTAGCACAATAAAATTATTTTAATTTTAATGAAGATACAGTTAGCGTTGATGTTAAAAAGATTTCACGTAGTATTTACTGACGAAACCTAGCAAAATCTCACTTTTTAATGTATATTAAAAAGTAACAGTGATTTTCAGCGCCTTTTGCACTGTATGGTACTCTAAATATAACTCTAGATAATAAAATTAAACGTCCATCTCAGTGTCAAAAAATAATACAATGACAGCGGCGACATTAATGCTGTATGTTTGGATTATTTCACTGCAGTCCATAAAAAAATACATTCTCGTATTAAGTACACTAGTCATATCAAAATGCACCAAATATTACCTTTTCAGTTTTGTACAACAAATATCATACATTAAACCATTTTATGGTAGTTTTTACTGAACTGTATGTAATCAATGGTCTATTATTGCAAACGACGTCGATTTATTTAATGATCCTCAATAAGTTTCAATGGAGTTGCTAAAGTTTTTATTGCTAAAATGGATTTAGCTGATTTCAGTTTTTCTTTAGTTGAATAGCTGATATTTTGCTCGCTACTTCTGTAGGTTTTTGAGAGGTTATAAATGGTAACTGAAAATTTTTAATGATAACAATAGTTTTGATCTGCTATATGAGAAAATTATATTGTGGTCTTGGTATATTTTCAACTCAATTCATTTATATGCATCGAACATTATTTTATCATATAATTTCATCTTAACTGCAATCCCTAAATTTAATTGACTACAATTCGTACTAAACAAGTTAATATCTGCTACCAATTAGTAAATACTCCAAATATTCTCAATAATTAAAAGCCGTTTCATTTTACTTTGAAACAAATAAACGATTCATTAGGATTTCCAGTAACGTATGATAATTATACTCGGGGGCATTGTAACCTAGTTACGGGAGAAAATAATTCAAATTTTAAAACGCAAAAACTCGGAGACCAAGCCAATAATTGGTTTTATCAACGGGAAAAAACGGGAAAACAAACGTCGGTACCCTTGTCAATGTCCGAATGATACCTACTTTTAATTTGCCACTCCGTTAAATTCGCAATGTCACGAAAGCTGCACAGGAGACACCGATGCTGCCCAAATCCAATTTGTGATTTCAAATAGTAAGAATTTAATGGGATGTAGATTTTTTGGCAGAACATCTTTTTTTTTTTTTTTTAATGCGGACAACATCACATACATTGCTCTGAACCCAAAGTAAGTAGCTAAAGCACTTGTGTTATGGAGTTCAGAAACAACGAAGGTACCACAAACACCCAGACCCGAGACAATGTAGGAAAGTTGATTTCTACATTGACCCGACCGGGGATCGAACCCGGCACCTCAGAGCTAGCGACACCTTGAAACCGGTGCGTACGCCACTCGACCACGGAGGTCGTCGAACATCTAAGTTTTATTGGCAGGTGTCGAAAACAAATTTGAAAAAACATCATTGTTTTAGCCATGTAGGTACTTTAATGGTCTTATTTAAAAGATTGCTGATTAGAGATTCTACCCTATGAAGCATACCCCTTTTTTTGCACAACAGCTACCAAGCGCCGTGGCGCGGTAGTAAACCATCAGACATTGCATTGAAGACACCGCACGTTCAAATCTCGCCAGTCTACTATATCACTTTATGTACTTTTTTTTTTTTTTTTTTGTTTTTTTTTTTCTTTTTGTACGTATTTTGTTATTGCATATTCTTATATTTAAATTGCTGTAGTTACTAAAAATGGACAACTTTGAAATTGACAATATTACTGTCAGAAAACCATCAAAAGCCAACTCAATGGATAATATCTTGGACTATAACTTATGTAATAATTCTACATTACTGGATACGACTATGAAGAGTCTGCCTGACACATCAATGAATGACAGTGACACGATTATTAGGTATACAGATACAATCAGGAAACTAACTGTGGAATTGGAAAGCGCTCACCTGGAGATTGAGAATCTCAACAGTGAAAACTTTCGCCTAAAAATGGATATAGGCCAATACCAAAAAGTTATTGAAACATATAAAAAGGTAAATTTATTAGAAAGAAAGAGTTGTACGCCTAAATCTGTACGGAAGAAAAATATGCGAAGAGCGAGCTGTTTTTCAACCCCAACTAACTTAAGCATGACTCATCAGCATGAAACAGCCGCACTAACACAGACCCCTAGCGATGGAGACATTTCGTTTGGTACAGCTGGATCAATCTGTAGTGCGGAGGGAATTCAGCACGCAAAGTCCCCGTCGAAGATCGTCGTTCAAAATTCCAACGCTGACAGTGAAACCAGTGACTACGAATCTCGAGATCTCGATTGCAACTTGAAGCAGTGCGATCTAAGCACAGCAGAAGGCGCTGTAGCTGAAAATAGACAAAATAATTTATCTGTGGCATCAACTTCAAATAAAAAAGAAAAGGAAACTTCAAAGAAAAGGAAACTATGTGTTCTTAGTAACTGCAACTATTATCGGTCGTTGGAAAATATAGAAGATACTTTCTGTGAACACTTTGAGTATTGCCATTACGTGTCACATAATAGCAGAATGAAAGACATACTCACAAAGATTAAGAACAAGGTTCAAGATTTTAACATGGACGACTATTGTATCGTTATGATTGGCGAACAAGACTTTAAAGATAATGTAGACTCCATTGAACTTGTTAGACTAATTAGAAAATCCTTAGAACAAATAACTCATACAAATGTGGTTGTTTGCACTCCGGCATACGTAAAGGGTGCTCTCATTCATAACTATCGAGTAGAAATGTTTAATAATTTACTTTATATGGACATACAAAACTATAATTATGCATATATCTTTGATACGAATAGTGACCTCTCTTTAGAAATGTTCTCAAATAAAACAGGCAAAATTAACAAATTAGGTACCAAATGTATATTTGGAAGTATTTTCAGTCGCATACTTGTTGACGTAAATAATTACCCACTGGACTGTGACCATGAAAAGTCACTAATTTCACTGACAAGTAAAGCTCATGTAAAAAATAAGTTTTTTCGTCCCCCCCTGTAACAACAATGCCAGTAATGCTAAACTAAAATTTACATTGTTACATCAAAATATAGCTGGAATACTCAACAAATTAGATTTCTTTGAAATATCAATAGCAGAGTTGACAAAAGAGATTGGTTCTATCGACTTTATATGTCTTAGCGAAACCTTTATACAATCCGGTCATGAATGCAATCTTAGACTTACAAACTATAAGTTAGCTGCGAATTACTCAAGATCCAATAAAAAACGGGGCGGTACGTGCATATTGGTAAAAGATAATTTAGTTTTTAGCCCTTTACAAATAACAAATGAAATGTCAAGTGATTATTCATTTGAATGCTGCGGCATAGAAATTCCGAGTCAGAACTTAATAGTAGTATGTGTTTATAGAATCCCAGATTCTGATACAAGTACATTTTTGAAAAAAATTGAAGCTCTGTTACACAAATTAACTCATAAAAGTAGGAATCGTATCATAATATGCGGAGACTGGAATATTGATATTCTAAAAGACACTACACAAACAAGAGAATTAATATCTACTTTAAATAATTACAACTTATTGACACATATTAAAATGCCCACTAGGAAAAATAGCTGCATAGATCAAATAGCCAGTAATATCCCGACTCTAGATACAAAAAGCAGTATACATAACTTAGCCCTATCAGATCATGACACTGGGCAGTCATTAACGTTCTTTCTTCAAACAACTCATAATAAGCCGAAGATTCCAAACTTCTTTTATGAAGTCAAAAGAGATTACAATAAAAACAATATTAATAAATTTCTTGACTGTATGTCGGCTTTAAGTTTTAATGAAATATATGAAGAAACAGATTGCAACAATGCATTCAACATATTTCATGACATGTATGTTCTCTTTTACAAACTATGTTTCCCTGAAATTACAATAAAAAAATATAATAAACCAATAAAGAATAAATGGATTAGTAAAGGTATAAAAATATCGTGTATAAAAAAGAGAATTTTATATTATAATTACCAACACGATGCCCTAAGCAAAAAATACCATAAAAGTAGATACCTTACGTATTCTAGAATTTTAAAAACATGTATATCACATTCACAATTAATAAATAATAAAAAACACATATACAATTCTAAAAACAAATGTAAAGCGACATGGTCTATAATAAAAAATAATATGAATAATGATGATAATTATAAAAATGACATCAAAGAGTTAATAATAAATGATAATGTAATTAATGATCCAAAGGACATATGTAATCAATTTAATAACTATTATATAGAAATGACCAATAACGTTGACCCCAGCAATAGCAATAACGTAAGTAACATTGACATTACCACTAACACCGACAGTATTTTTTTGACTCCAGTAAATGAACAAGACATTGTTAAAATTGTTAACTCTTTGAAAGATACTAACGCTACTGGATATGATGAATTAACGACAAAAATAATAAAACTAAGCAGTAAAAGCATAGTAGCACCTTTAAGTTACATAATTAATCTGTCGTTTGAGTCAGGAACATTTCCTACTAGATTAAAACAGTCTATAGTGAAACCGCTGTACAAAAAAGGTAACCGCACTGATATGTCGAATTATAGACCCATTACATTGATCCCGATCATATCAAAGATTTTTGAAAAAGCAATGTACGGTAAAATAACCAACTTTTTAAATAAAAACAGTATACTTACTGAGAATCAATTTGGTTTTAGGAAGAATAGTTCAACTTCACTTGCTTGTTTTACTTTAGTCAAAATGATATCTGAAGCCCTTAATGAGAAAATGTCTGTACTGTCAGTATTTTTAGATATGAGCAAAGCATTTGATTTTGTTCCACATACCCGCCTACTTTGCAAAATGGAGAAATACGGCATAAGAGGCAAAGCACATGATTGGCTTAAGAGTTATTTATCAAGTCGCCAGCAAAGAACAGTAGTATCAAAAATTAATAATAACACAAAACAAACATACAGTTCAGAGCTTAAAATTAATAGCTGTGGTGTGCCTCAGGGAAGTGTATTAGGGCCTCTACTATTTATAATATATATAAATGACCTTTGCAAGAGCCTAAAACATAATTGTACACTATTTGCTGATGACACTACTCTTACAATAAAATCTTCAAATAAGAATGACCTAGAAAATGAAACTAACGATGAAATACTGAAAGCAATGAAATGGCTAGAATCTAATAATTTACGTGTAAACGTCAATAAAACAAAGTTAGTACATTTTAAAACATGCAATTCTTTGATAAAACCACCTCAAATACACTACAATAATTTAATTTTAGAACCCGTACCTTCAACCTTATTCTTGGGGATAGTTATCGATGAAAATTTGAAATGGAAAACACATGTAAAAAATGTCTGCACTCGACTAGACAAATTTGTTTTTGCTCTTAGAAAACTGAGACGCATAGCTAGTAAAGAAACAGCTCTCAATGCTTATCATGGCTATGTCGGATCAGTGCTGCGTTATGGCCTCGTCATATGGGGAAACTCAGTAGATGTGAACAGAGCATTCATTGCACAAAAAAAATGTGTCAGAGCTGTGTATGGGGCAGAATATTTAGCACATTGTCAACCATTATTTAAAGCACTAAAAATTCTTCCACTTCCTTGCCTATATATTTTTGAAATTTGTATGTTTATAAAAAGGTATTCGCATATGTTTTCATTGCAGCAACATATTTCCAAAAGAGTGGAAATCAGAAGCCCGAATAAATTACTTGCACCTAGCCAGAGACTACATTTGTATAGCAGGAATTCCAATTGCATGGCAATCAAAATCTTTAATAATCTACCCTCACGCATCAGAATGTTGCCCACTAATAAATTCAGAAAAATAGTATTTGCTTGGCTTTTAGACAACTGTTTCTATTCAATTAACGAATTTTTTAATCATAGATCTTGACATTAAATCAATACTTTGTGTGTGTTATGTATGTGTATTGACTTGTATTGTAGTTGTCTTATTATTATTATTTTTTTTAATTTTTTTTACCATTTGACATTTTAAATAGTTTTTGACATTTCAATGGTGCATAAAAACTTGACATTGTATAAAGATAGTATTATATTAATGGGCATATATCTTCCTAGCGTTTGGCCACTTTATAAGTTAATTTTAATATTTCTACACCGGCAACGGTAGTGTATGTGAAACTGTTTAATATTAAGATCTTATTGTACCATATACTCAGAAATAAATAAATTATTATTATTATTATTATTATTATTAATTATTATTATTAAAAAATCTCAACGATGTTTAGCAAATGTTAGATTTTTTTAAGGGTCTTTGTCTGGGAATAGGTTATTGAATACCTCTGATTCGAAAGAACTGCTCTAAGTTCCAAAGTTAACATTACGATATAAATATTTTATGTGGTTAGATTTCACGAAGATAAAAACTAAACTAATTGCATCTACAAGGTTTTCCTTTTACCGTGTTTTTCCGTTTCTCTTTCTATATATCAAAAACCAACTCATAAAATAATTACATACATAATACATATAATCACGCCTCTTTCCCTTGTAGGGGTAGGCAGAGACCACTTCTTTCCACTCGCTAATATCCTTCTTTCGCTTAAAATAATTGCGTTTTAAAATAATTAAATCACTAAAAACATCACGTATGTATTTATTTATATAGCACCAGAATGCAAGTGGCAATAGGCTCACCCCCTATTACATGGGACCTAAACATACCGGCGAACTGTGGGTGTACATTGTTACACCTCTGCCTAACCCTTCGGGGATACAGGCGTGATGGTATGTTATGTTTTTCACCAGAATGCGTTCATTCTGTTTCATCTCATTATAAAGACATCATCCCACCCGCGACAAGTACATCTCGTATTAAATTTAATCGCAACAGTTAACATCCCAAATATAATTATTTTTCGTTTACAACCCGTCCTTCATAATGCAGGAAATATTTTACCAGAAAACATTTTGCTTCCAACGTTCATTTACTTTAAAAGATAAAGCGCTACAATGCACCCTTTGCCAAATTCATTAAGTAAAATTAAGATAAGAATTTTAATGTATTGCTTTGTTCCTGACACGGGAATGAGGAAGAAATTAACGTTTTTTTGTTTATTGCTTTCCAGTTTAGGTTTTAGATACTTTTCTACTGACCTGTCTGTTACGCTGTCACTTGACTTTGATATAGACACTAAGTATTCCGTTTTGTTGTAACGTCTAATAAAAGTGTAATACGCACGTTGCCCATTTCGGAAACTTTACAGAAATCTTGTTTAAGTATAAAAATCTTTTTTCATTCAGCAGTGCGTGAGATGACTGATTTGAATTGATAGATTTTATGCCATTTTGTATATCTAATATGTGAAATGAATAAATTTAATGTAGTTAAAAATCATCCGTATTGTTAAAATGTTTCTTGCAATAAAATTGTGTTATAATAATATTATGTAATACTCAAGACTTTATTTTTTTAATTATTATTTTCGTGAAAGATTGTCCTTATTAAGTTGGGAGTCGACGAACATAATTTTTCATTTAAATAATTTTTCCTTTTATGTGATTTATTATGTTTGCTGTATTTTAATAACAAAATAACATGGAGGTAAATTCAAAATTTTCTCGTAAATGTGTATAAACAAGTATCATAAAAGTGTATGAACAGAAATTTGGTCCTTCAGTACTTTGGTTACTGATCTCAAGCGGCTCAAAAATGGTGAAAACCATCTTTTACGTGATACTAAACCCAATTGTATCAGACAGATCCGGTACAAACAGTTTCCAACAGTCACTCTAACCGTTTTCCCCATTGAGATGAGCTTACAGATTATATAAAACATTTTCAGATGAATTCGCGTCGTTATGAATCACTGCCGACAAACAGCCGGATAGCCTGACAAATATAATTCACAACAAGAGACCGTAATGAGGCCTTCGCTGTTACTCTCATTTGTATTGCAAAAACACAAAAAAATATTTACTTTCTATAAAATTAAAATATTCATGAATGAATGACTGAGGATAAATTGTTACTGCATTATTTATTATTGATGGACAGTATGTTATAATTATTTAAATAATTAATACAACATGTTGTATTTATATTAAATTAACTGTCAAAACGTACATGTACCATATCTATGTTTATTGCGAGTGGGACCCAAATTAAACTGAATCTTTCTTTGTTGCAGATAATGTTTGCGGCCTACTCTTGGATGCCTTGAGGCAATATGAATGTGAGAAAGAGTCTGGACGTGAGGCTCATCGCCTTGTGCACGACGTGCCTTCTGCTGCCCGCCATCGCCTGCCCCTCGCAGTGCATATGCAAGTGGAAGAACGGGAAACGGTATGTCGAGTGCTCAGAAAAGGACCTCAAAGCCATACCTAACTCACTTGACCCAGAAACGCAAGTTCTAGACTTCACAGGCAACGACCTACAAGTGTTACAGAAAGAAACCTTTCACAAACTAAACTTACTCAATCTTCAGAAAATCTACTTACAAAGATGTAGATTGCAGAAAATCGATAACCACGCTTTCAAAGGCCTTGCAAACCTCGTCGAGTTGGACCTCTCCAACAATTACTTGACAGTCATACCGTCGACCAACTTTGTTTTCTTCCCGTCGCTAATGAGGCTCTCGCTCAACAACAATCCAATAACGAGCATAAAAACTCACTGCTTTCAACATTTATCGTACTTGAATACTTTGGAACTGAGCGATTGCAAAATAGAAACAATAGAGAGAGAAGCGTTTTCCGGCCTCAACCACCTGGAGTGGCTGCGACTGAACGGCAACAGACTATCAAATATTCAAGGTGAAAATTTATTCCCCGATACGCTGCGAGGGATCAACTTGCAAAATAATAATTGGAATTGCGATTGCCATCTCAGGGATTTACATAGTTGGTTGTTGAATTTCAATATGCCGCACGCCGTCGAACCAATTTGCTCTCTACCCGAACGTTTGAGGAAACGGACGATCACGAGCGTCGTTGAAAACGAGTTGGCGTGCTTACCGAAAATGAGCCCTACGTCCGTGTTCCTAGAGACAAACGCAGGAAACAATGTCACCCTCGAGTGCTTAGTGAAGGCAATACCCGAAGCGAAAATAAGCTGGTTATACCAGGGTCAGATCATTCATAATTATTCGAGCATGGTAACTGACGCTTGTGACTTGTATTATGTGGAAAATGGTGTTACCGACAAAAAGAGCGAATTGTACATATTCAATATTGGAAATGACGACAATGGCACGTACTCGTGCATCGCAGAGAACCCCGCGGGCAGGTCGCGAGCCAACTACACAATAAGAATACTAGTGAAAGAGGAGCCCGTCGTTATAGTGGTCACGTTCCCGCAGAGGCACTTGGTAGTCATAGTTACTGTAGTTTTTCTTATTATCGTCTTACTCATAGCTATAATAGCCGTAGTATTATTAAAATTTAAAACCGACACAAGGAGTCGTAAGAAGAAGGAAAGCGGCAAAGACGTGGCCTTGTGTAATCAAATCCTGCCCTCGAGCCGCGGTAATGGGATGCCTAAAAATAACGGCAGCGTTATTGTGAACGCACACTCTCATCACGCATTGCACTACACGGTACAAACAAACCGCGATTACGAGTCGAGCGACGTGTATCAAAGCAATAACATGAAAGGCTTTGTCGACAGAAACCCCGACCTAATTAGCGACGCGGAAACTGTAGCTAACAATGCGCAAAACGAGAACACAGTGTTATCAGTATATAAAGCTCAAACCGCAAGCGGCGACGGTTTCCAAGAGGAAACCGCGTTCACCGCGCCCACAATACCTAGACAGGTCACGTGGCAGGATCAGCAGACCATAAACATGCCGCAGAACACAATCAACAACATGTACCAGCACTCGGCGGATGTCCACCTCAATCCGGGATGCTTCCTCGATAACGAAGGCTACCCTTACGACTACGGCCTTCCCAAACATCCCTGCCGGCCGCCGATAATGTCCAACTATTCGGTAGTCGGGCCGTTTTATCAAACCCTGCCGCACAATCGGCCGAAGGGTCAAAAGCTTGTTTGTAAATTTGCAAAAGATACAGAGTTTAACGCGACGCCACCCACTTGTCCTACTTTTGAGACGCCATTCGGGCCGGGAAATGTGCGACGTACTTTAGAAGGCTATCCCGTTCCAAGGAACAGGCAGATTGCGTTTGTAGGAAATGGCACGGTGTATTATAATGAAGAGTTTGTGCCGTCGCCGCCTGAAGGGTACAAGACGGAGCCGGTGCAGTGCTGCGCGCCCGCGGAGGCGTGCACCTCGTGGGTGAACCCGAAGGGCACGTGTGCGGTGATGGTGCCGCTGAGCGTGGCGGAGGGCCCGGGCCGGTGCTACCAGGTGGAGACGCGCTGCGTCGACACGCAGACCACGGACGCGCGGATGCCCGGCGAGGGCTCCGAGAGTGTGCTCAAACCCTTACCGCAAGTGTCTAACGCGAAGTGTGCCGCTGACATATGTTCGGAAAGCCCTGATGAGGGTTACGTCGGTGACGCTAACGATATCTGACGGCGACGCCAGACCGATAGCGCTTAAACAGGGCAATTTAGACGCTAACAAAGTGATAAAGCGACTGAGTATAAAGTAGTTTTGTAATTTTACGGGGTCGCGACGACGGCGAATGCAGGCGGGAATTCCATTACTTAGTGAACGATCCTGTTCGATCCCTGTTTTGCAATTTTGTATATTTTATATTGTAAGTCCGTTTGAGGCCGCCTCTATTCGACGCCGGCGTTGATATAGTTAACCAAATATCATTACCAAATTTTTTCTAGTCGAATTTCGTAGGACGACTGTGTTTTCCAATGATGGCTAGATATAAATATAGTAAGACTTAGTTCAATAGTTAATTTTTCTACGTATAAATTTCCGAAGTGCATTTATTGGAAAACACGGTCTTTTTCAATTGATGAATAAATTGTATGATTACTAATATATCACTTTTTGTTACTATAATTAATTACATAAATGCCTACATACAATTAAAGCTGTACTCATCTTACGTCACAAATTGTTTTCAACGTCACTTATAAAGCTAAAAATATTTAAAATAGAAGTGTTGCACAACATCCAAGACGTGTTAACTCACAAAGTATCATTTAATGAGGAAGTCTGGTAGAAAATTTCCGACGTACAAAATGTTTCTCAAGATAAATAATTAAGCAACCCCTCTAGCCGGATGTTAATATTCATAAACGTTGTGTCAAAATCCAGTTTGGTACCAACACGAACGTGGCACTTCGTGGTACTTTAATCCCCTGCATGGTGTACAAACGAGTTTACGCGTGAACACTTTCTGGGCGCTACTGAGAATCTGTGAATACAGTTGACGGCACATCAATGGCAACACTTTAAGATTTATACCACCATTGTATCAACATCGTAAAATTAATTTTAGTTACTTACTGTTAAAACCTAAAATTTGGTTAACTGTAAAATTTGAGACAATCAAGACAAAAGTGAATTTTACAAAGATTCTACCCTCGAGGCTGTCAAAACTAACAGATATAGATTCCTATTAAATACCATAATTGGATTTTGACATAACAATGAGAATGACGATTATAGTTCAAATATTGAATTTCAAAATAAGTAATTTATTTATGCCATATTGCTATGTGACTCCTTGGTTTTTCATCAAAATTTCGTCTTCATTGTAAAACTAAAATATGAAATAACTCAGAGACTAAGCGTTCATACGCACTATGCGGCTGCCCGCAATGCGGCTAGCCGTCCGGATACCCGCAGCGGCTAGCCGCATCGCAGTGCGCATAGAAATGAATATTACGTACATAATTGTGCTTGCGGTCAGCCGGACGGCTAGCCGCATTGCGGGTAACCGCATAGTGCGTATGAACACTAAAAGGTAATTAATGTTGACCTATTTGAAAAAAACATGCTTTGTAGCGACAGTGCAATATTTACATTAACTCTCTGTTTTAACTAACACGAAAACATTCGAAGTTTCATTCCATTATATTTTATAATGTAAGAATGTATATAATGTGTAAATAATAGTTTACTTACTTTCTGTAATGAATTAAGTAGCTGATGTTAAGTATTAAATTGATATCAGGGTATCCCCTAAGTATAGACGTGGTGTTTCGATGACTTACGTTTCATAAAATATGTTTAATTTCTATATTGAGTATGATTTTTATGTTATAATAATAATAATTATATTCCGGGACAACTCACACACGGTTATATGATCCCAAGCTAAGCAGATTAAGCTTGTGTTATGGTAACCAGATAACTGATAAACATACTTATATATTTATAAATACATACATATTATAGATAAATTACAGCCCTGTTGGTATAGTGGTTAGTGACCCTGACTGCTATACCGGAGGTCGTGGGTTCGATTCCCACCCAGGACAAATGTTTGTGTGATGAGCACGATCATTTGTTCTGTGTCTGGGTGTAATTTATCTATAATATGTATGTATTTAGAAATATATAAGTATGTTTATCAGTTATCTGGTTGCCATAATACAAGCTCTGCTTAGCTTGGGATCAGATAACCGTGTGTGAATTGTCCCGGAATATTATTAATATTATTATTATTACACCCAGACACAGAACAAATGATCGTGCTCATCACACAAAGATTTGTCCTGAGTGGGAATCGAATCCACGACCTCCGGTGTAGCAGTCAGGGTCACTGACCACTAGACCAACAGGCCCGTCGTTATTCATTATTTTTGCAATAAAATCTTATCTATATTATGTTTGAGTCAATTTCGGGTTCGTAACTATCAGGACAATAGTAAATTCTATGCATGCAAAAGGCAATTTAAACAAGGTTTAACAGATTGTAAAGTTGATATACGTGGCCTGAGTTAGCCAAATAATAAAATTAGTATTTTTTAAATACGCAAAACTATATATAAAAACTACTATTTCTCAAAATAAAACATTCCCACACTGAATCAAGTTTCAAAATTCGTTTGTTCGAAACTAATAGGAAAGCAGAGTGGAATCAATAAAAGCAAGGTATGTAGAACTAAATCAATTTCCTGTTCAGACAGGATAGTTTCTGACGGATTGGCTTTTGTTTCATCTCGTACCAATAGTATGCAGTTTTCAATAACAACCCATGTTGCAAATAAAAACGCTTGCATTTTACGCACTGAATATTTATAATTGGTGTTTCTGTATGTTTCGCGTGGCATTAATTAACTTCTACCAGTTTACCAACAATAATTTAGATCACTAGAGATGAACTCAATGATTATTACCGAATAATTCCAGTACTTAAGCAAATACACCTAGTTCACCAAAACTACTTAAAGGTTAAATTAAGTTACAATTAGCTGGAAGTAATCAAGTAACCCGGCTAATGAGGACATACAAGTTCGAAAACCTTACATGCTAAACGGTTTAACTTGTTTGTGTAACGTCTATCCAGTACAAAATGTTAAAAAAATATTTTTTTTAATTGGTCTTATACACCACCATGCTATAAAATATTAAAGAAAAAACATTGACAGTAGTAAAGACCATATAAAATTTTTCTTTTCGAAGATGATATTTAAAAAAATATAATTTCCATGATTCCATAGCACCTAAACATTAATTACGTTACCCAATGTAAAGTAATTTACAGTCCATTGCTTTGTCATAGAATAAATATTCCAAAAAAGAAACGAATACAGACAACCGGATATCAATCGATACAGGAAACTGAGCGGCAGGGCAAGTACTCGCGACCGACACCGACGGACCCAGAAATTAAATGATAATTATGACAATGTAAACTTCTACCCATAACCTTGAGTAATTATACAGGGGCTTGGATGTTAGCCAAACTCATTAATAATACCGCCGGCAACTATTAAAGAGACACTTAAACTTAATTTATTCATTAATTAATAGACTAACAACCTTAATTACTGGATCATAAGTTTGATATTTATTTGGCACGTAATCTGAAGAAAGTTTTATAAGTTCTCGAGGGGTCAAAGCGGCGACACGTTGGGTTTAATTACGGAGCAACCATATTACCGGAATGTCAGACAACAACCTTTATTTATTTAACACTAATGACACACTTGACTGGATTACCTTCTGGATGGCTTTACAGGCTTTATTAAAAATAAAGTATCAATTTAATTGGTTTGTAATATCCAGAAACATAACAGTAAAGACAAAAATAATGATGTATGTCTGCTTCCTAAAAAGTATGTAATCAACTTCAAAAAACTGCTCACATTTTATTCCAAACCGCAAAAAAACAGCCCGATTCTGTAAAAGTCTTAAATAGATTTGTCGGCAAAAGCAAACAGAAATCCGCCGCAAACCCAGGTCTAAGAATAAATTAGGAATGCTAATGCAGACCGTCTGAAAGTCGCACATAAACGAAAAAATAGAAAAGACATTTCGAACAAAAGACCAAACACAAAGAATGGGTCTGGAGGAAATAACAGTGAAAGTTTAGGAGGAAAAAGTGACAGGTGAGTGAAAAATTAAGTTAGAAAAGTTACATCAGGATAAATGGGAAGCGGGCCCTGTCTAATGACCAATGATTACTGTTACTGAGGGCTATGGCCCCAAGTTTGAGATAACTGGGGCTCTATTACTCAATGTCTGATCTCGTTATGTGTTAAAGACTTTTATGGTGGTAATTGCTTCTTTAAATGGTTTTTCCGTAACATGACTTTGGGAAGAGACATTTTCATTCGTTCAATTACATAATTTTCAGGCCCGTTTGAAGAAAATGGGACAGTTTTTTTACTGTTATTTTTGATACGTATTCACATTGTAGTTATTCCAATGCAACTCAATAAAACAACTCATGATAAAACACATTCTCATTACGTTTCATATAGACACGAAAAAGGAAATAAAAACAGATGAATGTTTCATTCCGTTTTCCTCCGGCATAGTTCGAGTCATGAGTTCTCCTATGCGCATTTCAATATTTATGTTGGAACTTTTAAATTGAAGTGGGCATGAACCCTCAAAAACTTTTGCTTAGATACATACTAATTTAGTCTATAAATCTACCGAAAGTTAAACAGATATACTTATATATCGACGATGCGCTACATATTACAACAGGAATACTTAAAGCCATTGTTAGGTACTAAATAAAACCGTCATTATCTATTAAAGTGTGAACAAAAATACTTGTCGTCCATAATTCTGGTACAACAAAGGAAACTGAACTAAAGTATTCTACAAAATCTAAAGTCTAGACCGAGACAAGCCACAGTCTCATTAAATTCCGTAAATATTCTCCTAGAAGCCTTGATAGGAGTTTGCTTCTATCAATTATGAAAACCCCATTAAAACGAAAAAACTGACTACATTATGCAAGCTCAACAATATGATAACAAGTAACTTAAATTATTCTTGAAATATTTGGAGACTTATTTAAATAAGTTATTCTTATAGGTTCAACATCATTAATATTTAGGTATTAATAAAACCATCAAGATTAAAATATTCTAACTTGCCCGAGGAGCTGGCTGTTTGCCATAATTTATTAAAAGACACACAATCTGTTTTTCTCACTTCGATATCCAATGCTTGCTTTTGTATCCGCTCTCGCTGTCCACTCGACTGACCACTAGAATTGCAGCATAACCGAAGGTCGCAGATTGAATTTTTGCAGCTGCAAAAATGTTTGCACGGTATCAATTGTACTTTGATTGTCCTGAGTATATAATGAACCTGATGTTTTACATTATTATGTATACGCTCGTAATAAGTAAAGATAACGGTATGACGATAACGATGACTAATTTTTATTTTTATGTTCATCTTTTAGATACGAGTAGTAAAAAATATTAGACACGTATTTTTTGTTTTGTCCCGCAAACAAAAAATTACGAAGATACACCGAGTACAATTCTTGCGTGACGTCACGTCCAAGCACAAATTGTACCTAGCCGTGACGTCGCGTCACAAGCCCCCACTTCTTAACTTTAAAGCTTAAGTTTATCTTCGTATTTTTGTATTGATTTGATAACAGAAAAAATACGTGTCTATTATATTTTGATTATCTAAATGGTGGATTAATTAAATTTTGACATTTCATACCTAGTCATCTACCCTATTATGTATAGAACTATGCAAAGGCTTTTTTTAATTGTGATCAAATATGAAGCGAAGTCAAAGAAACACTCTAATAGGGAAGTATAATTAATGTAACGACACTATCTTTTGTAAGACGATTAAACAAAACTTCATTTTTTTAAAGTTGAGGTATAAAACATAGCAATAAATAAATCTATAAAGTCTATCTTATGTAATACAGTTAATAATAAGTTGGATTTAAACATGAACCTTCATTGTGAGTTGTGGTTTAATGTGGTTCCAATACCGAATGTGTAATAAAATGTTCTGGTCGATGGAATAGTCAAATACTATTATTTTCATTGATTTTATGTTGTTTAAAGTTATGCCTCATTTGGTTCTACGTATAACTAAATAAATTATGTTAAGTACTTACCTAATGATTTAAGGGATTGTGACTCTATTTTTTTAATTTATTTTAATGTCTTGTACTCTATTACGTAAAATGATTGTTCTGAGTATATTTCTTCTTCATCTATAATAACATTATATGCACCATAGTGCATATAGCAGTATAATATTATGTATTAAAGTTTAAAAAAAAATAATCTGATATGTAAAATTAAAATTCTCTGCTTTATATAATTATGAAACAATATTGTAATTTATATTTCAGTTCAGTTCATTATTGGGTTATATTTTCCGATTGCCATTTGGATTTGTGGTGATTTTTAATTAAGTTTTAATGTGACCGCATACCAGCTTCGATGATGTCATTAATTTAGGGTCAATTCAAATATTCATTGTAATAGCGCAGTATCATTATTATGTAGTGTATTTCATTTTATTATATCTCTAATTAATCATATTCGTACTAATACGATAACTTTCTTTAATAAGCAAAGACACGATGTGTTTTGTATATGCTAAGTTTTGGAGCATACGTTTTCAATGTAGTTTCATTTAATTACCTTTTTGGGAAAGAATGTGAAGCTCGTTCTTCTTCTTCATTTCCCTCTCTGACTGGCAATTGTTTCTAGTCCGCTCTGCATCTAGCATCCTATTTCTTTCGACGCAAAGTGCTTCAGTAGGTTATCGCCTCTCAAAACCCTCACGTGTGTCATGCGTCCTATCTCTTGAAATACTTCTGCATTACTGGTAGCTCTCACATACGTCATGTTCCCTAATTTGCAATAACAAAGCGATATGATTGTACTGCAATTTTTTTTTTTAATTTAGTGCATTCAAGTTGATAATTCGTATTACCTATCGTGATATTGTGATAGTAAAATCTTCGGTATAAAATCCAATCGCTTTGCTATCGCTTGGTTTTTGCAAGTTATGTAATACACCTGTGGGTTAATGTTTTAGAATGTTCGAAATGTTCAATATGTTTGTTTTCTATGTACTTTGTTATAACTAATGAGGCTTGCGGTTGCTCTCTATTAGAATAATCATTTGAAATTGCTCGAAAAATGATTTGTTGTATTTGTTGTCTGCGTTCAATGTATGTTAAGTGTATATTTATGCCTTGTTATATTATTCTGCTGTTTTGATAATGTTGTTTTTATGTGTTATCTACAAGCCTGTATTTCCTAGTCAACAATGTTTTGATAGCGAAAAAAAAACAATATTTATTATTTTAAATACGATTTATGTGCTGTACCTCAGTGACAAAATCACTATATTATAAATGGTTATGTACCTACTTATTTTAACTTTATTGTAAAATACTTTCTTGCGCGTAATTGTATGTTATATACCTAAAATCTATCTACATTTAATTATAGTTATTAATTGTAGTTCGTTTTAACCACACTGGACCACAACTCACGACCCTCCATAGCGACTTCCACATGTATAAACCCAGAACATACCGACAGACTGGATAACACGACATGATTAGCACAAGTGATATCACAATGTTACTCTTTAGTGGAAACAAATTGTAGATGTGCATGACATTGGAATAAAAGTGTATTTTTAAAAGGGGTTTATTTTATTTTATCTCTTTCGTTACCTTCTTTCTCTTCTTTAGGTACCTTCCTGCTGTACAAAGAACTTGGTAAGCAATATTACAAAAATAATAATTTTAAAATTTCTCTTCAGATTATGATCAAAAAAGGATGTTAGAAAATCAATCTAAAACATGCAAAACAATGTAAAGTCGTTAACATTTTTGTATGATTTCTTAAATCTTCAACAAGCATTTTTTTTTTAAATCATTTATTTGATTAGGCTTTTTGCGCTGGTGCGCCAAGACAGCCTCGTAAGGTACCACAATAAATTAAATAGTAAATTAACAAAAGTTAAAATAATCTAATCCTAAGACATAAGTTAAAAGTAGACACCCTGTTGCAATGTAACGCCTTCTACTAACAGGTCACTGAGGCTAGAAAACTACAGACCCTACTTCCATATAAAAACTATAAAATTCAACAAGCATATAAATAACAAAGCTGTAAAAACGCGTTTCAGATCCATTACATTTTTCCCACATCTCCATACAGAAAATATTCCAAAAATTTTAACGAGCATAATTTTTACAATACTCTCGAGTTATACAGGGGGATCGAAAATACGGGAATTCGGAAGATCGTAAAAAGGTGAAACTGGATTAAGTATGTATGAGGCCCATTAGTGCGCCGAGTTTGAGCAAGTCAAGAAATGTAAGGGATAAATACGAGATCTTTATAATATTGTGGGGGGAACAAGGGAGGCAGAAATTACGGTATTAAAATTGATATTGACAGTTCGTTGGTTTATCAATGAAGTATAAAGGACCATTTGTGAAAGTCAGTGGCGAGCATTGGTTTTCGGCCCTGGTAGGCAGGCTCGTACATAGAGCAACTTTACCGTAAACACACATAAATTTTAATAAATATACACAAACGTAAATGAACTCCTAAAATGGGAACAAGCATATAGTATTACTAGCTGATCCCCGCGACTTCGTCCGCGTCAATTTCTGTTATTATGACCACGATTAAGAAGTTAAAAAAAAAAGTTTTTCTGCGTAAATGATAATTATATATAATTAGTATAGATTATGTTGATAAAACTCTGTAGCAAATAATTGGCAATAATGCATTAATTTCGACCAAATGATTACCTTAAAAAAGGTTATAGTGAGTCAATTTTAAAAGATAGACATATACTGTCGCAGACATTTTTTTAGATCATTCAAAGAGGAACAATTCTTTCATACATATATTTTGGGTAACTCGAACCGTTTACGCAGCGCACGCAACGGAAGCTTTCAAGTATGAATATTTTCCCCCGTTTTTGTGACATTTTTCACTGCTGCTTCGCTCCTATTGGTTGCAGCGTGATGTTATATATCCTAAAGCCTTCCTCGATAAATGGACTATCTAACACAAAAAGATTTTTTCAATTCTAACCAGTACTTCCTGAGATTAGCGCGTTCAACCAAACAAACAAACAAACTCTTCAGCTTTATAATATTAGTATAGATTATAGAACGGGGATTCGTATATGCATAAATACCTTTAGGGCTTGACGTTTCGATCCCCGGTCCATAATATTACTATAAACATGCAGCGCGGTAGTTTAAAAGTTATTATTGCACATGGGAACAAGTATCATTTTGTGGATCTCAAGGTGCGTTCAGATCTGGCGAACGCGCAACAAATGCGCTGCTCGCGCGTGCAATTACCGCAATAAGTTAGTGCGCCTCTTCAGCGCAACTCACGTCGCGTAGTGCGCGTGCACGCGCACTACGCGACGTGAGCTCCGGCTCCGGCTCCAGTGCAAATAACTAAATTTGTAGAAAATGGTAGGTAGTTTTACGTAGTAGTAGTTACGAATCACAACAGATATAAAAAATATGTTTTATTAGGGGCTATTTTTTGGTAAATGTTGCATAGTTATAATATTGGAACTGTCAGGTTCTCCGAACAAAATGTTTTGTTCAGTTTTATTGAACACGAACACCTATATTCCCACAAACATAATTGAGTTCCATTGTTATTTATCGAGTACAATTAAAAACTCGGGACGAAATTGCGTAACAGGAAATACAATGTGCGTCACGTTTATAAAAATATGAGCTGGCTATATTTATTCTATTATTCGACCTATTTTTCATGGAAAACTGCAACTCATGAGGAACCGCAACATCGCCCTTCGGCGAACCCTGCGCCTTTTTAATTCAAGCTATAAAGAACGAAGCACGTTTTATGACTTTCATTTTTTGTTATAAATGTATTTTTATTCTTTCTTGTTCCTTCATTACAAGACAGACTATGCGGCCAGTGTGTTTTAGTTATCTTAATAATGACGCTACACTTTGTGTTGATGGTTCGTTAATTGTGTGGTTACCTCACGTTGTTTACCTTATATTATGTTTAGTCTAAGTTTTTCTTTTGGTATTTGCTGAGACAGTAATTCGAGGCCCAAAAGAAAGTATCAGCGAGCTTATTTGCCATGCCAGTTGTCAACTAAAGAGAGAAACCAATTTAGAAACACAAATTTTGTATCGTTTAACGATGACCAACTAGATGTACTACAGAGTAGTTAGTCTCTGAGGATAGCCGATAGAATAGTTGCGTTTTACCCTTTATTTTTATCCAACATCGCTTAGGTTGTCAACTGAAAATAGTAAATAAGCTTACAATACATGTGGATGGCAACGCACGTTCCTGACCTATTTTGATGCTATCTACTGCAAACATAGCTCTGGTTTTATCCTTTTAAGTCCGAATGAGTACTTCAATCTCGAATCGCCATACAGATCTCAAACAGTCATATCTTGCAGGAGCATGCATTTAAAACGATATCGTTAAGCGATACGATACACGATACTATCAGGTCGCAATCATTAATATAGTGCTCGTCCCAAATTGAAAACTGATAATTTAAAACGTGAACATCACAGGGCAATAGGCTCTCTATCTTTTTACGACACCCCGGAATATATGAAACCGATAGACCCGGGATTCCAGTGAACTCGGTACCAGTGGCATGCTTACCATATAGGCATTTAAGCAGTGCCTACCTTCTGAAATCCAACTAATTATCCTTAAATATTTCAATTTTAATAAAATAAATCAGTCGACACTCATAATACATAATCATTAAATTATTAATAATATAACTTGTAAACAACCATTTCTCAAACAAATAAATAATGACGTCACATACGTCACATTCAAATTCGGCGCGGTGTCAAAGTAGGCGCACTCACACCACTCACACATTCAACAAAAATCGTATTAAGAAAAAAATATGCCGCCATCTTGTTTTTGTATTAACAAAAACATTTGGAGAAGGTGTCTTTTGATCCGCTTATTGCACCTGCCAATTCTAATTCCAGTTATCAGTTTATACTTTTAAATTAATTATCACAATATTGTTTAGTTAACAACTACACAATTATTAATTTTAACTTTATTTAGTTTCAATTATGTTTTTAGTTACGTGTTGCAACTTGCTCGTTTTTTTAATATTTATTATCTGTGGCAGATTGTTTATAAGTTATGTGATCGTTCGCGCGCGCGTTTTCTTCTTGTTGTCTTTTGCAACTAGTTAGTAGTTTATATTTATTGTGAATTTGTGAAGTGGCTGTAGTTTAATAAACAGGTATAGCTGTGTGTACAAATGTTAGGATTAGGGTGAAAATTATATATGTATGGAAAACCGTGCGAGGTTACAAACTTACATTACAAAGCAATATCATTTGATGGGCTTTGTTGAAAAAACTTAAAAGGTAAGGATCTTAGTCATTTTAAACTCAAAATGCTCGCGTAAATAGTTCGCGTGCTGCGAGCTTGCATTTAAAGTCGAATCATGCCGCGCGAGCAGCGCGCGAAATGCTCACGAACCGTGTGTAGGTATATGAATATCTGTGTATTTACGGAAAAGTTGCTCCATGTACGAGCCTGTCTATCAGGGCCGAAAACCAATGCATGCTTTCTTTTCAGTGTGTTATCATGTATCACGATTTTCTTTATGTTTAGGATAGGCAGGGATAGTTTATTGTAAATTATTGTAAGTATTGTTTTTGTAAAAATACTTGTAACTGTATGCGTCAAACTATTTTGACACAAATAATCTCGGATAGTACTAAACTTATGAACTTATGAATTGATCTTTAAACTACCAAGCGTACAGTCTGTCATCAGAATGGCGTACTTAAACGAAAGTTTTCCTAATGATGCATTTTGTTTTGTGGTAATTATATTTTCTCCTGCGCATAATGGTACAAATAGTTGGCTGATTGAGTTTCTTATTTACTAAACAGAACCACAATTTAAGTTACTATAAATTCAAACAATGAACATAATAACAAAAGGTAAAAAGCAGACAAATCTATAGGTAAGGGCCTGGACCCATGTCTACGGTGCGGCGCCGTTTGCCGTGCAACGGCACCGCGCCGCCCGCCGGCTGACGGCGCGGCGCCGTGCCGTTCCACGGCGCGCCGTGGAACGGCACGGCGCCGCGCCGATGGCTGATGCTTTATTATATTATTTAATTAAATTAAATATATATATTAAAGATATAGGTATATTATATTTATATTTACATGTAATTAAATTAAATTATATAAATGTATAAAATTATAAATTATATTATATCTATTAAATAAAAAAATAAAAAAAATAAATTCAAATTAATTCTTAAATTAAATTATTTATTAAATTAATTAAATAATTTATTAATTTAATTATTTATTATTTAATATAATTTTTATTATTTATTTAATTAATAATGTATAAATACATTGATTAATCAAATTAATTAATATATTCATTAATAATTAATTTAATTTAATTAAAATAAAAAAACTATATTATATATTTTTATGTCCCTTGACAGTTTGACACCTCTCAACTTTTTATTACCTATTAGTTAAATTAAATTAATAAATAATTAAGTAAATTAAATTAATAAATAATTTAATTAATTTAATTTATATATATAAATAATTTAATTAATTTAATTTAAGAATTAATTTGAATTTAATTTAATTAATTATTATTATTTTTTTATTTAATATAATATAATTTATAATTTTATACATTTATATAATTTAATTTAATTACATGTAAATATAAATATAATATACCTATATCTTTAATATATATATTTAATTTAATTAAATAATATAATAAAGCATCAGCCATCGGCCGCGGCGCCGCCGTGCCGTTCCACGGCGCGCCGTGGTGCGGCACGGCGCCGCGCCGTCAGCCGGCGGCGGTGCCGTGCCGTTGCACGGCAAACGGCGCCGCACCGTAGACATGGGTCCAGGCCCTAAGTAGTTCCATATTTTACGGAAACTATTTGGGCAGGGCTCGAACCGCGACCAATAACACAAGGGTTTAAGGATTGCAATCCTATATCTTTTTTACGAGTTCTAAGAAGAAAAAATATGAAATCGATTCCCTGATAGCGTCAGGGATAGTAATGTACGGTCGCAGGTGGCCTTGGGCGCTATTCTGATAAATGTCAATGTCGCGTTTGCAATCGATGTGGAGTCGAAGCTTCGCACGCGCGTTCGGCTTAGTTCGGCTTTAGTCGGTAAGCCGGCGAGCGGAACCGACTTGCGGCGTGCTTTGGGCCAGATTTGCGAGGCATTGCGAATTGATTGGTCGCTGGATTTAGGGTTTCAAGTACTTTGTAGCTATTGGCCGTGGTGCTGATGGATTGCGGTTTCTAGGATGTTTGAGGAATATCTTAAGTCGGGCTCGCGATAATACATTCTTGTTTGGAAGGATAGCTTTTTTGTTCATAGTAATTGATTTCTGTTTTTGGGGCTGACATTTAGAATAAAAACCTGTTTGAAAGCTAGTTATCACTTTGGGTAAAGGTTCTACTAAAGCAAACAATGAAGTGGTCTTTTTGCATAAATTCAAAGCCACGTAGTATTTCGCTGATAAATGTCAATGAGTACCTAAAAAAATGCCGTAAAATGCAAGAATCTAACACAATAAATAAATTTTGGGACTGATACAGCGTACCGCTTTTATCAGAGCCAGAAATAAAATAATACAATAAACAGAAAAAGGCGCCAGTGTCCTATTGTTCTAGAATAATACGAGAGACTTTGTTCCGAATAAGAAACGATAATAACTTACCAGAATAGGCGCATTTAGTATCTGTTATGAGTTCTGTACAAAAATAATAATACTTATTAGAAAAATGTTTCCTTTTCACAAGCCCTGTTTGCTGCAAAAAAACTTTATTTCGAGTACTTTATGTGAGTAAATGAGAATAACAAGGGGTAAGAAGCTAAAGGACGGTGGGTAATGAAAATATCAGAAAAACAAGTGTCATTAACGGACGAGTTTTATCTTGGAGTAAAAGTTTGCGACAAATTAAGAAAGAAGTGGGTATCTGGAGTTGGGGGCTAATGGAAAATACGTTTTGCTTCAAGATAAAAAGTTTACAAGCAGTCGTTCCGGTGCCGGACGTGCCGCGAACTGACTGCTCAGATAGAGAGCGTTCGACTCGAACGATTTATAGAGTAGGACCCTCACATTTGTACCGAACTTTCTCGAGTTCGGTAACTTTGAAACATTCGGGGGAATGCGGTGGGTATTGTGAACGTCGCTCGATATCTTGGAGGGAATTTACCGCGGGTTTAATGGGGTTTCGCGAATCTTGCTCCTCACTTGTCTTGTTTGTATTGTCTTAGGACGCTGCCAAGTATAGGAGGGGCACGAGTGACGTACGAAGTTTGGTGTTACATTGCCTTTATTTCGGTAAGTAGCATTTGTACAAGTTACTGCTAGAACTATACACATGACTGACAGCGGGAAGCACAAAAGTTGCTGGCACAAGGCATCGTCAAGTTGTTGTGCTATCTTAACGCAGACATTATGTATGTGTTGGGATTATATTCTCTACAAACAGGAAACATTCTAAATACTATTTAAATTTTCAAACGTTTTAAAGATGTTTTTGCAATGCTTAGGAACAGGGAACAAAATCTTTGAACCTCTTCGACAACATAATGATCTGATTCTGTCTTTGAATATCTTAGGAATACCTTTAAGCGTACTAACCTCCTACATGCATGCTACAACCTACTACATCCTCCTACATTTAACCAATATTTTATTGACGTTATCGAAAAGAATATTAAAACAAATAATAATTGTAATCATCCTAATAATAAATATCATTTTAAAGATAATGTTTCATCGCAATCCTTATTCATGTTACCAGTCACGTGTGATGGTGTAATTAAAATTATAAAAGAACTTAAAAATACGAATACCGTTGGATACGATAACATACCAACAAAGGTAATTAAAGAAGTAAAGGTCATAATAGCGCCCCTACTTTCGCATATCATTAATCTCTGTATTTCTGATGGTATTTTCCCAACTAGTCTAAAAAAAGGAATAATTAAACCTCTGTTCAAAAAAGATGACAGAACTGAATTAAAAAATTATAGACCAATAGCCAAAATACCGGTATTTTCAAAAGTCATTGAAAAAGTAATTTATAATTGCACATATGCTTATTTTGAAAAATTTAAACTATTTAGTAAAGAACAAAAGGGATTTAGAAAAAATATTAATATCAATATCGCTCTATTTGATCTCTTATCAAGTGTCTTGACATCTGTCGATAAAAGAAATCGTGTATGTGCTATCTATACAGATATGACGAAAGCATTTGATTTTGTCGATCATAAAATTTTACTAGAAAAATTATATTGTTATGGCGTTAGAGGGAATATTCTTAAACTTTTTGAATCTTACCTGAGTAACAGACTACAATGCACAGAAATAACAAGAATCTGTCCAGTCACTAAACTAGAAACTACATATACCTCTGAACCAAGGCAAGTTAAATATGGTGTACCTCAGGGTAGTGTCTTGGGGCCCCTACTATTCCTAATATACATCAATGATTTACCTAAAATAACGAGTCATAAAATGGTACTTTTTGCTGATGACAGCACTGCTATAATAAACTGCAATAATCCCAACAACTACCAACTTGACATAAATAATACTCTCTCTAAAATAATTAATTGGCTCAATGATAATAATCTGGTTATAAATCTAAATAAAACCAAAATAATGCACTTCCATCAACGGATTCAAAATACTCCAGTTAATGTCACCTATAACAATTTTAAAGTAGAAGAAGCCAGCATAGCAAAATTCTTGGGTGTTACTATAGACAACAAGTTAACTTGGAAACCGCATTTGGAAGAGTTATGCAAACGATTAAGCAAGGCAGCATACCTTCTATTTCAACTGTCGAAAAAATTAAATATTGAAACACTCTTAGTGGCGTACCATGGATTGGTATCCTCAGTATTAAGGTATGGTGTAATTTTTTGGGGACAGTCAACAAATAGAGAATTCGTATTTAAGATGCAAAAGAGATGTATACGGGCGATGTATGGGTTAAAGAAAACTGACAGCTGTGTTCCTTACTTTAAAAAATCTAACATTCTACCTCTTCCGGCTCTATACATTTTAGAAACTGCAATTTTCGTAAAAAACAATCCCCATTTATTCCAAAAAATGACTGATGTAAAGAAAACTCCCATACGTTCTCAATATCAATATACATTATGCCATACACAATGTAAAACAGCATTATATAAAAAAAGCTTTTTTGGTCTTGCTCCCCAAGTGTATAATAAAATACCAGATGTATTTAAAAATATGCCAGCACCAAAATTTAAAACTGCCCTACACCAGCTACTACTTAAAAAGTGCTATTATACCCTGGACGAATTCCTTAAGGATAAGCTTTAATAATACCTAATAATTTCATTGTCATTCATTAATTCATTGTCATTGTGTGTAATAATTTTTTTTTTTTTTTTTTTTTAATTGTATTTATGTAATAATTTTAGTGATTGTATGTAATAATTTTAATGATTGTATGTTATAATTTTTTATTTTAATATTTGTATGTCTTCTGACAAAGCATAGCGCTCTACTTATTTGTAATACCTTTATATTGTACCTATGCTTCACAAATAAAAGTCTGAGTCTGAGTCTGAGTCTACATGGGATATAGAAAAAAATATACATAGATCCTTTATAAGGACAAAGGAAAACGAATTTCTTTGTCTAGCCAATCTCTCTGATTGAATATAAGCTACAAAAAGAACATAACACGTCATGATTATAGCTCCAAATTAATGTCTACATCATTACAAGCCCCAAGTCAAATTAGCTGGTCATCAGGAACCAGAGTAATATAGTCAGCCGTAACTCTTGTTAATGTCTTTATACGTAACGTGTGATCCAGACTTCGCCTATTAAAGGAACGGGAAAGGATTCTTTTTATTGCCCACACGCCGTTATAAGGTAGGTCACGGTTTTTACTACACATTAAATTAATGGGTCACATTTTTACTTTTATGTTATCTCTGGTGTATATTTTTCTTGTATGCGGGTCCGTACTTTAAGATAAAGATATTGGTATGTTCCACCTAGGTAATAATTATCGTCCCGGTAAATGAAGACTTTTTGCGGAAAATTTACAAAGAACAAAATGAAAAAATGACAAAGTTACTTCAAATTTGGCACTGCATTCTTTGTCCTATGTAGTAGTAGTGTGAAATTCGTCGTCCATAAAAATACAGAATCAAATTCAGCCGTCAAAGAAGCTCAATGTGTAAAGATACAATCTAGTAAACTATGCTATGTACAAAAATAGCTGATACAATCTAACTACAGACACAAAGCCGTATCTTACAAAACCTTCCATAAAAATAACTACAACGACCAATTTACTTCACAATATCAGCAATATCACATAAAAAACAGCTTTGTTCAACATAAACGGTCAAAAACGCAAACCCTTTTGCGAGACCTCTTAATTTGGCTGATATATTAGGGCCGGGGCACCTCACATACGTACTATAAATTCCTCGTACGTGATTTTACCAAAGCAATCTATAACACGGCCAAATAGAAATGCTCTTATCGTTCTGTCACAGTATAATATATTCTTAGAAAGGTATAAAGGGCTCTTATTCGTTTATATCGTCACGCTTGCACAATGTTGAGATCGATGCGATGTCTTAAGTTTCGTCCTGAGAGCATCTATGACCAAATTACTTAGTACTCGTATTTTGTCTTATTTAAGACTAACCGGCAATTTATATGAATAAAATGGTTTTATATTGTACAGTAACTAGATACATTAAGTAACCAGCGTAGTGCAAACATCAATAGATAAAAAACTTCATCATCATCATCACCCTATAAATAGCAGTCCATTGCTGGACATCTCTGATTGCACGCCACTTAGTTCTATCCTCGGTTACTCACATACAGCTTCAAAACACCTTAATTATGTTCTTATTATTTATTTATTAAAAAGGATGGAGTTTGTTTTCAACCAAATTTGTATCCGGTCATTGGCTCACTGCTTTCTACGTTAGGCAGAATGCAGTAAGCTAAGTGAGTAAAAATAAATTGCCTGGTACATATATATGTATAAACCACATAGCTGCTGTTGAAATGTAGAAAAAAATACTACCAAACTGAGAACTTAAGCCAAATATATTCACTTAGCATTATACTTGGGTAACCTTCCACTGCACTATGTGGGGCACATTGTCGGTTTTAAAACCGTTTAGTATTCAGCTCGGACCCGGAATCTGTGGCTATGATTTGGCCGCCACTGGACGCTGGATGCCTGCACTACGGAATGTTGTGAACACGTGTCGAACAACCGCCTGATTTTAAAAACAAAGATGGCGTCTTTTTGTTGTAGATGTGAATTTTAAATCCCCATTGATTTAACAAGTAGGTACAAGAATTAGTAATTATTATTACATGTTGTTGACCTGGTAGGAGATAGAATTAATTAAAATTGAAATCTAAATTAGCTGATTTATTAAGATACTTAAGACTTAGTTCTGTCATTTTTTTGAAATACTAAAGTATTAATGTAAAACTTGAATGTAAGTAAATTTAATTTAAAATATTAGAATAGCAATAAATATGGTATAACTTCAAATGAAACCATTAATTATTACTCACCTAATATTTCATACAAAAGCATCATTAATACTTAAAATTTAAATGGAGTTCTATTTTCATTAATTTAGATCATAAATTCGCTCGCTTTCATAAAAGTCGTCTGCATTAGATATTACAATTAAACAAAAGGCTTTAAATCTCGAAGTCAGTTTAATTATGAAAACAATATACAGTGGGCTCTGTTCGATTTATTGGATATTATTTATAAAAGAATACTAAAATTTCATGATTAATTGCTTAAATTAACTTAACTTATAAATAGGGCGTTAAAATATTGATAATGTGGTATGTCTAGGGGACATGGAAGAGCCTAAAATATAGCTACCTATCTTTGTTTTGTATTTTTATTTTTGAGACTTGGCTATGTCTATGAGACGGAAGGCAGACTTTTATTAAGAGTGTGGAAGACTTCTATTAAAACTCTTTTACTAAACGTGTGTCTTAAAAGGCGTCGTTGTCATCGCTAATCGTATTCGCTATTTTTGACGTGGTAGAGCCTAAAATAACCCTAGCTTTATTGTGTATTATGTGACACCAGATATTTTTGTTGACTTTATAAGAAGACGGTATGTGAAGGTTGAATTGAATTATTTTTCATGAACGACGATCTTTTTTGGTTCTCTTATTTCTTGAGTGGTGTATTATTACTTTACTCGTATTTACATGTTTATACTGAGAGGGTTTATTAATAAATACCGAAGACGTGTGTCACCTATACATCAGACACTTTAAAGAAATAATGAACGTGCTTTGGGATTATGAACCTGAATTCAATGACTAATTATAGTTCAGTTTCCATCACATTCAAATTACTTTTAAGCCCTTTTCGGTAATATTTGTCATTCTAAAATGAACTTAAACACATGTTGTCAAAGTTGATAATAGCTTATTAGTAATAACGTTTCATTCTCTTTCCATGTGCTATTTTATGTTCAAAAATCAATTACATTTAAGATAAATCCGTATTAAGTTCATAATACGTGTTTTACCTGAATTTGCCATTCAATACTTATTTGCAAATTGTCGTCAAATCTTGAAAAGTAGGTATGGTTTATTATTCCAACTATTTTTGTGGCAAGAGTCACGTTTAGAATAAAGGTGAATGCTTCATAAAAATGTCTGTTCTATAATCGCCGTATCATCTTCTATAATTCTACTACAAACATAAAATAAAAGCCACAGTATAGTTATATTTTAGTACTTAAAAGAATTTTACATGTGATGAACTCGATCAGTTTAGGTTTATCTCGATTAATAAAAATAAACTAAGCAAGTAGATTAGGAAAAAACACATTAAAAAATTTGGAATTTTGCTTTATTTCCATGCACCCAGTTCATAATATTTATTTATTTGAAACATATAACACCATTACAGATACATAAAATCCAATGCGATGCAATGTAAGTAGTGCTATCGTCCCTTAACAGTTGTCTAGCCACGTTTGCAATCGGAACTCGTTACGTATGTTCTACTCCGACGGGCGGCCATCGCCATGCATGCATTATGCTGAAATTTTAATGACGTCATCATGGAAGCACGCATGCCTCACAGTGTTTCAGTGAGCGACGTGAATGATGTTTGTCTGTTTTGAGGAATTTATAGGCACGTAATGGCAGTATTTGTAGTCATCGCATATCATTGTTGTTGGATGCCGAAATCCGTTTGTCAACGATAAATTTTCAGGTTTCCAGGTCCGTTAAAAAGTCCGCTGTAGTTGCCCTGAATAAAAACTATTGATCCTGTTTATGGTTCTTTAACTATTTTTATTTGGTTTTATGTTTTAAAGTGTAAAGTTAATCTTAATCAAAATTCAAATAACGCAACAGTCAATAAGAGAGTTATAAATAAATTAAAACATAATAACTAAAAACATAAAAATAAATGTTTTGGCTACGTAGATATATGTGCTACGCACATTCAAATTGGTCTACGATCGTAGCCAAATTGCTACGCGCAAAACATCATTTTTACTTTTACTTATTTATTCGTAGGTTGCCAATACAAAGGCTATACTTGGCTAAACCATCGTCAGACTTGGATAAACTTTTACCGTATGTTGATAAGAAGTAACAAACTTGCCATAAGACAATACTAGCTGTCAAAGTATAAGTATTTACAAGGAAAATATGGTAGGTACGTGATAAGCCTACTTACAGCAAGTGTTAGCTACACCGCTAACCATAACGGATTACTGAACTTCTCCGAACTTCGTCTATTGAACTGCTAAACTTCGCCACTTCATAGTTTTCGCATAAAAATGACGTCAGATAGTTACACAACTGATTATGTTGGTACCAAACTTGTGTTTGGTGTAAAGTGCGGTAGTTGGGTAATACGATCTTTTTGGTGGCTTGCCTTTTTGTTAAAGGCCTTTATTCTTTGTCAATACGCCATATTCCTCTGTTTCCTGTACAAATATAATGCGAGGTACCAACATAATTTTGTATTTCTTACTTAGTTTATTTTTATTCATAACTAGCTCTGCGCCGAGGTTTTTCAGTTTTTCTGGCAATTTTTTAAATGTTTCTCTCCTTAAGAACCGTCCACGTACTTAAAGGAATATTATAAAAAAAGAATTAGCGAAATCGGTTCAGCTGCTCTCGAGATTTACGCGTAGCAACACATTTAGAGATTCATTTTCATATTATAGATAATATTTAATTATATGTATTATCAGTACTAGAGATTTTGTAAGCTGTTGTGAGTGTTTCACCCTGCCAATTAAAAGTACGCTAACTGTTCTTTCCTTTCCAATAGAACTTCTGTTTAGTAAACAATTAATCAAAGGATATTTAATTAAAAACAAAACTAATTTATTGTATAAACAGTAAACACATAAACCTACATGCATAGTAAAACAGCAAATACAAAAGCATATTAATTCCGTCAATGTTCTGTAATAAATAAATCTGTTCGTAATTTACGAGGCGCCCCGCGACGACAATCCCAGCTTAGATTATTCCATCATATTTTATTGTTGCTCACGGATAAAATAATTTGGGACTTGAATAAGCTGCCAATATTTTCACAAAGATATCGGCGCTCGATTTAAAAAAGGTCGTGAGTTTGCCTTTATATGGATATTGAAAGATCCTTTTCGATTTGTTCGGGTGAGCTTACAGTTTAAAGTCTCGTGACTCAATCTATACCGCCAGACGTATTGGCCGCTGAAACAATTCGTTCCTAACACATGTCAGTTAGTCTTGACTAGTAAAGGAAACTAAATAACGTTATTTTAATCATAATAAAAAAGCATATGATAAATAACGAGTTTTTTAATGCCGTTTTTTAATTTCTGACTTTTAATTTCTAAATATAGGTTTTTTAAGAAAATAAAAATGCGTTGATGAAATGCTTATATAAAAAAAGTGATAATATAAATTTATCTTACAAAGCAGTAATAATAAACAATACTTTTAATATATATCGTGTGTTTTATATAAGTAAATTAGTTATTTTTTATTATTATTTATTATACTGCTCTATGTGCTATATACCCCATGTAATACATATACTGCCTTGTATGATACACAGCCCTATGTAATGCATATATATACACCGAGAAATTTGAATGGTTGTTTTCCCGCGGCTGAACAACTAGCCATAAGGAGTACTTTCGAAATATGGATTAAAAAAAAGAATTAATATTGTCCTTGTTTTAAAATAATAAAAAAAAAATTAACAACTTTTTGGGTGAATTGGGAGTTTTTGTTTTTTTTTTTATAAATAATAAGTTATCAGCTGATTGTACCTAAAGCACGCGGTTCAACGGCTGCGCGGCCGGTCTGCCGGCTTGCGCCGAGCGTAGGTATCGAAAGGTAATACGATTGGTTTGTGGTAACAATGGTTTAATCAGCCATTTTTGGTTTCTTATATTTTATTTGTTTATAAAACGATTGTATTACAAAGACAAGATCATTTCGCCACGGGAAAACAACCATTGAAATTTCTCGGTGTATATTTATAATACAATTTGTGACTATGCTTTAGGAAACACGAGAGAACATAAACCCAATCCACTACCACCACTAACTATTTCCAAACACATCCATCAGCTTCCATCATTTATATCTACACCACAAACAAAATAAACCTATCTATTTAACCCCAACTATTCTTTTATTTTATTTCGTACAGCGGTTAACACATTACTCACATTTCCACGTGTGTGCATCTGCGTCGCTCCGACTATAATTTATCAGGAGATAGCCGCGGTACATAAATCACATCGCGTTTTTCATGCGCGAACTACAGAGTACCTACTCGTGAACCCACAGGCGAAGTATGAACACAAGCCACGGGTTTGGATGGCCACGGTATGCATCCGTGCTTTTTACATTGATTGATGGAATAGTTTTCTATTCATCTGTATTTTTATTCATTTATTCATAATTCGAATTTTTTGGAAGGATGATAGTCATTGGTGTATCATGCGAACTGACGTTTGATATTCGTGTGTATGAACTGTATAAATTTTTAAGAGAAAAATATTTTAGTGATATTGCCGATACTAATTTTGATACCAAAATACTCCAAATTATATTTTTGAAGTATAACTAAATTTTCTTTGTTTACATAGGCCTCTAACAAGTTGTATCGTAGCACTCGGTGCTTCCGCATCAAGTCCGACCGAGCTACCTTTTGCAGGTCGTCGTTTGGGCTGGATGGCATCCACTACGTTTGCTTTGAAACAAAGGTGGTGATGGTGAGCGGCCGAATGCAAAATATTGCAAAAAACCGCGGTCATTCCGGGTAACTCGGCCAACCATCGCTCAAAGCTTTAAAAACCAGGTCCCTTTTATAACGACTTGTAAGCTCATAAATGCTGTTGTTAGATTTGATTTTCTATAACAGTTTTAACGGGTTTTAAAAAGTTATTTAAAATAACCTTTTTGAAAATAAATTAATGACTGAATACTGAAATATCAACCACTATTAGGCCTTCATTAAGTTTGTAAATGGAAACATAGTAAATTTAATTTTATCCAATTATATTTTTTGAGTAGGTAAGTGATTGAATAAGTAAATAATTGTGTTTTTTTAAATAACAATTGCATTCTATTTTATCTTTAAACATTATAATTAAATTCGCTGTTTAAGTCTGTTAGGAAGCCCAGTGAAACAATAGCGGTCTTGAGGCATCAAAATTGTCTGACCTAGTCTTCATAATTGCTATTGTAAATACGCTTCAACTGAACTTAATCCAAGAAGCGATGTACTTCTGCTGAAACCATTCAACTTCCATCTACCTAATATTATTATAATGTACTAACTTTTCCATTACAGTTTCGTTTGCCCACTTCAGCAAAGAAATAAGATGAAATTTATTTGCATAACTTTAGCTACTGTTTCTGATACTTTGAAAGGGACTTAGTAATGTTTTGCGATGAAGGGGGCTTCAAGATATTAAAACTAAGTGGAACTAGGCAAGTAAGCATTAAACAGAACAAAAGTCTAGATTTAAGTATTACGAAAGGGTCGTAAATTGAAAAGGCGCAGTTATTGCGTCCAGTCGAAACTCTGGCGAGCTCTGGGGCTTAATTTGAATTTATTAATATTTGCACTATTTATTATCGTTGTTGTTTTGAAACAAAGTTAACGCTGTGTGCTAAGCTATAACGATGCCAATATTTTTAAGTTTATTTTTCGTAATTGCTTTTAGTTTGTTGTAAAGTCCCGTAATATTTTTAATTTAGGAGCCCGTAATTTTATCTTAAAAGAAGGTTTATTGTATTTTTAAATACAATAAATAAGTAAGTGATCTGGGTGTCCCTGTTTTGGATGCGAAGAATACATATCATTACTAGTAATAAAATGTTATAATTGGACTGTAATACTGAGACTCGACGTTCTATCAGTGAAACTCTCTTTATTATCTACTTCATAATCATATTATATAAATATATATATTACAATATACATACATATTATACATACATATTACAAAAAATATACGACTAAATAAAGTCTTAAATTTGCCGCAAAAGTATAATTACCAATCAGCTTTCGAGGCCAGCCCTCATACAATGTTACGCAACGAAAATACATCGCCGGCTTGACCAACACCCGTCCAAATAAAAACATAATAAAAGTATAACAATATTTAGAATCCACACAATAAAAACAAAGCCCCAAAAATGTTAAAAACAGGGACAAAAATAATATTCAATTTGACGTAACCGGAGTAAGGGTGTGTCTACCAGTAACGTTATTATTGAAAGTGGAATATTTATTAAGTTTTTTCGAGTAGCCTATTTAATATTTAAATTAATATATTATTTTATTATTACAACAATTTAATTTAAATAAGAGTTATTTATTATGTAATGAAACTAATTATGTTCCCAGTTAAGAGGACTAGACCACATAAGCCTTACGAAACATGAATTTTATTCATAATCTGCGATTGCTACAGATAACTAACAAGCGTGTTAAAAATGCTTGTTTTTTCTCAGAACCAGAAAAGGCATTTATTCTTCGTAGGTACAGTTACAACCAAAAGGTCTTATAATAACTAGGGTTATTTTAATTTCAGTTTGAAAAGTATTTCATGTTATTGATAATATAATGCGGACAACATCACATACATTGCTCTGAACCCAAAGTAAGTAGCTGAAGCACTTGTGTTATGGAATTCAGGAACAACGAAGGTACCACAAACACCCAGACCCGGGACAATGTCGAAAAGTTGGTTTCTACATTGACCCGTCCGGGGATCGAACCCGGGACCTCAGAGCTAGCGACACCTTGAAACCGGTGCGTACGCCACTCGACCGCGGAGGTCGTCATTATTTTCACACATCAATTTTTTTTCGTAGGTTTTGTCATGAGACATCTCTGACCACTAATTCCATTCTCCTGAAATTCCGTGACAATATCTAATAGACATATTGCCATGAAGGTAGAATATATTCATATTAAAAGAAAAGATATCGTCAATACCTTTTACGTTATATTACAAGACATCGTAATAACTGGCAGAAGTAGTGGTAATGCTCAATTCTATTTATATAAATTTAATGTGAAAATTATATTCTTTAATCTTCTCTTATATATAAAATTCTCGTGTCACAATGTTAGTTACCATACTCCTCCGAAACGGCTTGACCGATTTTTATGAAATTTTATATGCATAATATTCAGTAGGTCTGAGAATCAGCTACTATCTATTTTTCATACCCCTGAGTGGTAGTAGGTAGGTAGTAGGCAGGTGCTAGGTAGAAAAAATTGCATTGCAACGCATGCCGGGTACGGCTAGTATTCTATAATAATATATTAAGTTAATCTGTGTCTTATAACACAGCTTTAGCGGAGTCAAACCGCCGCAGATATTATGCAAAAGCCGCAAGTAATTATATCGAGGGAGGGAGAACCAAATGTGGCGAAACACAATTATGTACACAATATTGATACACATACACATATAATATACAGCTACATATTATATTTAACATACTTTTTCCTACTTAATTTAGTTAGGTTTGACTGAAAATTATATCACTTACGTAGGCAAGAATTAAAAAATAATACATTTTTATTCTAACAACCACCGCGACGTTCACTCAGATTGAGTAAATGTCTGAGTAACCTTACTTAAATTGATAATAAATAAATAAGTATGGACAACATCACATACATTGCTCTGAACCTAAAGTAAGTAGAAAAAGCACTTGTGTTATGGAATTCAGAGACAACGAAGGTTGGGACACTAGAAAAATGATTCTCAACATTGTCCCCCGTCCGGGAATCGAACCCGGGACCTCAGAGCAAGCAACACCTTGAAAACCGGTGTGTACGCCACTCGACCACCGAGGTCGTTTAAATGATGTAAAGGAATCCTTAGTATCGATTATAGTAAGAGTCTGATAGTGGGAACTCCTATACTGTCTTAAGTGAGAAGTAAGAACGGCAGTAAATCCTGATTTTGTAACTTTATTATTTTAAGCCCTAAAAGGCCGATTAGACTTTTACAATAACGTTGACCAAGAGGGCAATTATTCTAATTTTAAATCAACCCAGACTTAGACAACTCGATAAGTTTTAGGGAAGGTTCATATCTGACGGAACATGCGTCGAATGTAACAGACTAACGTATCATCGGTTGAGTGTGAACGGTCAAGTGTTTTTCTAATATTTTCTATACATTTGTCTGTTCTGACGTTACGCGACCGATAATACGCGACGCATGTTCCGTCAGATATGAACCTTCCCGTTTTTTTTTTTTTTTTTTATTTATTATTGAAGAACTTTGTCGCTTAGCGACAACATCGTTCTATAAAAACAACAGATATATATAATTTTAATTCACTCCTCTTCGTTATTTTGACAGATCCTAGGGAATTATAATGGCCTTTAAGTGTTTGAAATTCAAGACATCTTTACGAAAGTTTTTTAATATTTTTTTGACACAAAGAATGTTCATTTAACTTTTTTATCTGCGCCCTTGATCAAGATTTGTTGGTAAATTTTAAAGGTCTAAGGTTGAAATGATCTTTTTACTAGATTAGAAAAAAGTTTTATTATACCTGATGTAATCGTTTGTAAGTGCTAAAAGGAGGGGTCAGAATTTTTAGACTATCTTGTGATACAGATCACGTAAAGTAAGTTGAATGATGAAGATAGCATTTAAAAGCTTAAGTTTAGTTTCTTATCTAAGGAGAAAAAAATAACTAAGTTAAAGTTTAGGTAAATATTTATATTTAGGTTCCTTCTCTTTTGCATGTTTTTTTACATTAAATTATCTTATATTCATCGAGCCTCAACTACGAACACAGGCCCACGTATTCACAAAAACTTTTAATTAACCAAAATCAATTAATAAAACATGCAAGCCTAAAAAACACCTATTTTACATATCAGGCCACAACCCCTAACGCTATGAAAATCATTTAAAATTCAACACTGCATAAATTCATCAGCACCTGTACCATGAGCTGTTAAGGTAGGACTGTTGCCACTGTGGAAGCGAGACGCTGGTATTCGCAGTGTAGTGCGCTGTCTCGCTTCCACAGTGGCAACAGTCCTGCTTTAAAAGCTCATGGTAGGATCGCAGGCCTTTATGATTAAAACGTTTCCTGCGACACGGGAATTTTGTCACGTTACTTCGTTCCTAGAATACTCGTGTTCATAATGTACAGGCTGCTTGAATAAAGGCAGTAAAGGCCTTTACATTTGGTATACAACCACTTTTATATATTTTTATAACATTTTTGGATTGCAGTTTTAAAAGTAACTCATTCTAAGGTATCAAAAAATTCTTGTAACTTTACGTGAAACGTACGGATATTCTTTATGTGAATATATTTGTTACATTTATGGGTTTATAAACCTTAAAAGGATGTTTTATAATAAAAAATACTTATGCACCATTTTCTCATTTAGGAGCTAGACTAATATCTTAGTTTGATTGAGTAGTGATAGTGCTATCTAAAACTTCTACCATACGTTTTTAATCCTTCAGATAAACATTTTTAATGTTAAGTCATTGATATTATTTGTTTTACCAACAATACATACCCAATTCGACGAATAAAACCAGTAGTCCTAACAAATAAAAGCGTTCTGTTTAACAGAATTACGAGCAAGGAGAAATTTGTCCTTTTTCCTTTGGTTGTCGGTTTGTTGTGTTTACTTCCTATAACCAATGTATTGGATAGGGTTGCTCATTGTGTGGTACAAAATAATTATTTTTATTCTTTTTCCTGTGGATTTTTTTGTTGTTTAATCATTAGGTACATTTCGTTTCGTGGTCTTAGGTTAACTGTAATATTAGCAAATGCTTGGCTGACTATGTTATTTGTTTTTAGTTTTTAAATATACTTCTACTTACTGAAAACTACAAGACTAAACTGCTATCGATAAAGATGTCTTAAGAAGAGTAAATAAAGTAGTATATAAACCACGGAAAACTTTGTCTAACAGCAAAACAAGAACAAAGTTGTACCGAAAATAATATAAAAACTAACTATATTTTTACGTTAAAAACTTTAACACAACATGGTTACAAAGTTAAGTGCACTACAAAGTGCAGCTTGCAACATAAACAAGGAACTTTGCGAAGGCGTAGGTAATATTATATTAAAAGCAGCCCTAGAAGTCCGCGCACGTGACGTAGACGTATCGCGTCGATAAAACACGGCAGGCAAGGCGTTAGGAACATTATATTTATTTACCTTTAACACTGATGTATGAGCTTATAGAGTGTTAATTAGTAAGTGGAGTACACGAGCTTTTATACGAACTTTATCAATTAATAGGCATAAATTGCTACTTGTATGCAAAGGACACAAAAAAAGAATTATCAAAGTCATGAGTTCTAGCACTAAACAGTACTAAAAATAATGTTCGTGAGAGGACCTTCTCTATTGAAGTTACCTCATTGGATAGTTTTAACGAGAGGTCGTAAGAAAATCATTATGAAAACTGCGTTGAACAAAATGCTGCACGTTAAGTTTATTCTACTAATCTTTTGCCAACGAGTTTAAAGAAAATGGTCAATTTCTTTAAGTGACTAGATAACCTTGTGGGAAACTGTTTCCTTAAAAATAACTTCCTTTTCATAAAAAAAAAATAAAAGTTATATTTATAGCGAATCCTGGTTTGGTAGAAGTGGCTCTAGTAACAGATTTTTATATCGCTACAATAACAAAAACTAATAATATCAGTACCTTAATTAAGGCTAAAATAACACTGCATTGTTTAATTTCTGAAACTTAATATACTAGAACAGCACTCCATTCACTCACTACTCCGTGTCTCAACTCGTATACGGCTTCCGATCAACGTGTAACTTTATATTAATTACTAGCGAGGCAAAGTGGTGTAACATTTTAATGGGCAATTAGAGAATAGATTTCCATGCTTATATGGCATTAATAATACTTTAGCTAGTTGTTATGGGGATCTGGAGTATTCCGGAGTACAATTAGTTTGGATCTAGGATTTATTTAACATTCTTTACTAACGATTTTAATTATTCATTTTTAGAGCAGCATGCAACCTCTATAAAAAAAATTAATGTTTATTTATGTTAAAATGTTATTACATTTTCTTTTTTATTTTTATTATTTTATTATCTTATTATATATAATATATCTAATTTTTTATTTTCTATCCAATTCTACTGACTATTGTCAGTAGAATCTAGTTACCTACATAAATAGGCTTGTTATCATATAACTCAAGGATAAAATCTCAATGAGATACTAAAATTGGCTAGTATGTCTAGACTGTAACAACCACTTGTAATCAAGCAAGAAGCCTATTCCCCAATTAATTATACAAAAAACCCAACCTCAAATCTCGTAAAATGTTTTATAACTCTCCTGGCAATAACATACCGAAAGGAATCAGCTTAATGAATGACACACATACCACTGTACGCTACCCCTTACAAACAAGCTATAAAACGAGTACATTTAATTAAACTAACATAAATTACGTTAACCATCGTCGGTTGTGACGGCAATAAAAACAGTGATTCATTACGTGTAGCGAGCAATGTAGCGGGGACATTACTAATGTTACGACCAGCGTATTACGCTGAGGCCGCGATTTTGGCTGCTTAGAGCAGTCGTTAAAGTTAATGGTAGTGTCACTGTGCAAGATGCTGGAATCAGAACCGCGCGATGCTCAGGTGACTTTTGTTGGGGGAACAGAAATATGAGTGTTGTTAATTGATTACCCCATAAAATTAACGGGATGATGTACAATCTTTGTTGCGACTAGTAATTAACGGAAGAAGGAACTAGCGCAACTCTTAAGGAGAATAGTTACTAAAGAGATTTTTGCTATCGATATATATACGAAACCTAAGTTTAAGAAGTCTGAGAGTTAGCTTGCTTATATCTACCATAAAAAATCTTAAGTAATCACTATGGTCTCGGAGAGCGGCACTAAAGGATTTAAATTTTTACTTTAAATATTATGCTGAAGAAATCCTTCTGGGACCTTATACTTTTTATTACGAGTACAATTCTAAATATCAGCGATTGCACAAATACCTCGTTCATAGTGCAAGCCGCGCAGAAGTAGATCGGGACATCAAAACTACCCTTACTTTATGCTATCCTATAAGAAAGTTTTAGAGATCATTCTCAGAAGTCGCGGTGACATAATTTCATGTTAGTGTGAAAGTTAGTTCCGGGAGCGGCGAGACGAATAACTAAATGTGTTATTTTGACGTTTATTGCCGTAAAACTAGGTCACTAGGTTAGTTAGGGGTAATGTGAGAAGAATTGTGTAATGGCTTTCCTTCTTACTTTAAGAGAAGTTGGCAAAATGCACGGATTTTCCCTGACCAAGTAGGTACTAGTTTCTTAGCTTATTATTATATTTTTTCCTTTCTATATTAATTCATGCACTTTTTTGAAGTAATATATAAATTAATTGGAACACGTTGCGACTTGCGTAGTCTAAATGAATATTTTTTCTTATACACCTTCTCTTAACACATGTAGATATAATATCTTTATACTATGTTATTTAAAAACATTAATCAACAGCAAACTCCAGACAAGCTTATAATGAATTTACTCTCGCTATATTGAAGCATAGAGCTTAAGAGATTACCTTTTCCTATCAGGCAGACTTCCTCTTTGGTTGGTTAATTTGTATTTACAAGACTGAGGCAGACGACAAACCTTTAAATTTTACCTGACTCGGTTTCCCTTTTATAATGAGAAAGTTTTGACTTATAATACGAAAATATTAACTACATTTATGTAGTTAATATTTTCGTGTATAATAATTATGTTAGATTGTTAATTATTGTAAACAGTGATTACAATTTATAAACTATCTACGAAATGGTTTTTGGTAGTGGTATGATATTTACAGTACAATGGACATAAGCGTTCATACGCACTATGCGGTTACCCGCAATGCGGCTAGCCGTCCGGCTGACCGCAAGCACAATTATGTACGTAATATTCATTTCTATGCGCACTGCGATGCGGGTAGCCGCATTGCGGGTAACCGCATAGTGCGTATGAACCCTATGCATAATTATTTTGTCCAACAAGAAAAAGTTACATTTGTATCTATTCACCAAATGTACCCACACAACCAAACGTTGAGTGCTTCTAAGCCATTTTGACCTTAAATAATGACATAATTATGTACTACAAGTAAATCAAGAAGCATGACTTTCAATCAATTGAAAAAGGGACTTCCATCCCTTGACCCCAACCCTTAAGCAGTGACCTCTAAACACGCTTTTTCACACATTCACTTCGATCCCTTACCACTTTGGAGGGTTCGAAGATAACGCTATCTATAATATAAAAGTACTTGGAATTGACGATTAGTGCTGTCAGTTGAAGCCTATGTGTGTTATTGACGTATGTTTTTCGTATCATGTAAAAAATACGTTAAAAAGATCTTCATTCTGATAGTAAAAAATATTGCCAAAGTGTTTATCTACCTTAAACATTTTTGGAACGTCGACACTGTTTAGCACAATAATTGTAAATCCTGCAGACATTCAACTTCCGTTAATTTACTATTACATTCCACACGCACAGCGCTACCAGCCAGAAATAGAATTCTATTACAAATTTGAATACATTTAGGCAAAAAAGAAAAACAGTTTAGCGGTACACGCAAAGCCCCGAAATACCTACATCGCAAAAGGGGCATACTTTCATAAAATAACCCAGCTTAACGACTTTAGCAAGTTGAACCGTTCTCACTAATACGTACCGTTAGTTACTCCAACTCGATATTTTAAGTGCCTTCTCGTATTGATTATTGTTGGTTAATACTTTTTAGAGGGTTCGCCAATGCTGGGAGAATTATTATTATTGTGATTTATTGATCTAATTTCCCCATTTCAAATATTACGCTTATTAATATCAGAGAGTTATGAATTGGTAACAAATTTTATAACATCGAAAGTTAAAAACTTTTGAGGCCATTTTTAATTCATGATTTATATACCTACTAGCTGCAATGCAATTTTTTCTACCTAGCGCCTGCCTACTACCTACCTGCCTACTACCTACCTACTTCCACTTAGGGGTATAAAAAATAGATAGTAGCCGATTCTCAGACCTACTGAATATGCATATAAAATTTCATAAAATTCGGTCAAGCCGTTTCGGAGGAGTATGGTGACTAACATTGTGACACGAGAATTTTATATATAAGAAGATGTTACATTTATACAGTCTGTCAAAGTCACTGAGCTTGAGGTTTTGAATGATTGAACCCACTGACGATAGAAAACGTGTCCGTATATAATAATTGTACCTTGTATATCCATGTAAATTATCATAAACTCTACTATAAATAAAGCCACTGCCAGTATCTCTCAATGTTACACACAAACTTAATCGTCTCATTTCTTTCCCAATAAACCGATTTCCAAGCAATTGACCAAAATAAAAGAGGGCATCTCGTAATCCTTTGCGGTTTTTCAGTTACAACGAAATTATTGAGAAAATTGCTCCGTCTCATATAATCCTTTGATCCTCAACCACTTTATTCTTCGCCGAAATAACAGAAATTAGTATTTTTTTTGGCGAAACTTGTCAAAGTTGATCGCCATTCTCTTTAGACGAAGTACCTTGGATTGATAATTTTGGGACAAAGACGTCTAATGTAGCCTAGAATAAAATAATAACGGTTGAAGAGAATTGAGCTGAAAGGCTTCATTAGCTGATTTAGAAGATAAAAGATACTTGATGTGTATTTTTAGGAATAAAAGGCTATTGTTTATTTCTTTTGACTGAATTTAGAACACTTTTGTTAAAGGTAATAAAAATAAGTTTGGTTTACTTGGTGTTAATTTTGGTTATTTGATAAGCAGTACATTTAAAATTATTTCATACTTTTCAGTGAGTGGGCTTTTTGAAGGCGGTTCTCTTTTTTTTTTTTAAGAAATTAAATAGTTATCATTTTTATTTCTTTTTTTATTCTTTTTTTAGAAGTCAATTAATACAAGAATGCTCTTTTTATTTTTGATTACACTATTCCAATGATATTCTTATTCACTAAAGAAAACCTCACTTATCCTAAATAGCGCTCCAACTAAACTGAAACGAACTACTATAAAGCAAACTAAAACGTCCGTAAATACATAACAAACGACATGTAACTTCTAAACGAGGGAGACTTGAAGGCATTACACGTTAAGACAAAAGAAAACCTATAAAACTCAGTTCCCGAACTTAAAACGAAGATGGAAGGTAACAATTGGCTAGGGACCCATTGAACCCACTTCGATTTGGCACATTCGTCTGTGTCCCACTAATACAGTGTAATCATTCATTTGGGGCAACTCCGAATGTCGCCGATCCAGATAAATTGATATTAAACGGTGCGTACTTAAATAGAATAGGTGGGTGTGAGTTCCGATGCTCGCGACTCGATACAGATTGATCGATATAATTGACGCGATGCTTTGTAAAGGTCATAAGTATCCATCATATTGGTATTTAACACGATATACTACATTATCAGTAATTGTACGCCCAGTATTTTTGTAGAGAGATGGATTTACGATCTGAGACGTTTCATTTAATGTAGTAGTATTTAAGTGTTTACAATTGATTTATTTATTTACCTAATGATCATAACCAACTTAGCCGACCCCAACATAATTGGGAAAAGGCTTGGGATATGATGATCATAACCAACTTCCACTAGAAAGATACAATGATTTTATACTCATTATCTTCATCTTAATTCCTATTACTATAACCAAAACGCGAAAAATAAAATCCAAACGGTTTCAGTTTTAAAAATGAGCTGAAATAGTAATTCTTGTATTGGCATTGAGTGAGCAAAATCCCTTGTGCAAACACGTCGGCACTTCGGAGTCGTATCGATACGGTATTATCACGATTCCTGCAGACTAGTTGCATTCGCCGTCCGCTCTCTAATGCTTGAGTCAGCACTAAGCTGTTACAAGCATAGCATTTGTTTTTGATAGCAACGATTACTGGTTTTTTGTAGTTGCTGGCTGGTTCCGTGTCTGGATTTAAAATTGATTTGTTAAAAATTGGAATTCGGTGTAAACGTGTTGGATTGTAAAATGTGTTGTAATGCCGTAGTTTGGGCCTGTTTTCTTTTTAAGATGTTTTTAAGATTTTTAAATATATTCATTATACGGCTTTTTGAGAATTTCGTAGCGTAATCTGTTAGTAAGTAAAATTGATGAGTTTTATTTCTTTTTACAATGGTTTTGCCAAACTTTTCATGTTCAACTTATCAGCTAAAGTCACTTATTATTTTTTGAATAAGTAGCCTCATTATTTCCCCGGTACATAGCTATGTTTTTTTTTTGTATTATGTTTGAAAACATCACGACTTTCTTTTAAAATTCATTGCTTTCAGCAAAGAAGTTGAATAAATACTTGTGTATGCACTTAATTGTGACGTCAGAGATGTGAGCGCGATCTTCATCCGTTTAAAGTAATGGCGGCGATCAGTCAGCGACGTGGAATACTCTAGCTGAGATTACTTCAAGTGAGCGATATCTGTGCGATGCCTTATCGTCAGTGAGATCCTATTATTGTATATACTGGGGTTAATTTATGGGTTGAAGTTTAAGTTAACTCTTTCTTTGTTGTCTTTGTCTTGTGCAATACTAGCTGAAACATCTTTTATGATTACAACAGCATATTAAATTAGTTTTTTCTTTTCAATTTATCTTCTCTAAAGTTCCTTCATGTCGTTTGTTCCTTCATCTTCGTTTCCAATTTCCTAAACTTATTTTTATGACATCAGAAGTCGTAGTATACCTTGTGTGCTTACTACCATATTGTTCGATTATTCATGTTAAAACATCACAACAAATATAAATGTGGCAGACCTCACCATACAAAATATTATTTCAAAGAGTAATTATTTAAAATACTGTATCAAAGAGATTCTCTGTGAACCTTTGTATGTAACTGTCCTTTACCCCTTCAGGCGAAATGAGAGCATACAAAACATGAGTACCCATGATACTAGTAAATACATATATATTTAAACGTTCCCCGGTGGAGTAATCAGTTCCTGATTGCCATATCAAGCAAGTATTAATTAACTAATGACGTCACCGGGGATCGGTTGCTACTCGATCTAGATACGCGTGGCTGTAATGTAATGAGTTTATACTCCGTGTAACGCGGTGGGCCAGAAGTAGTGATGATGCCGAATTTTATGAAGTTTATTGTAAATTTTAGGATTTATTATTAATAGTGATAAACGGAAAATAATTTTACTAGCCTTTACAGTGAATGGCTAGTAAAATTATCATCATCATCTCAGGCTCTCAGGCTCATCTTTTGTTAATGTATGTATTTCCAATGGAAAGTGCTTGAACATAAGAGGAAAATATGAGGATAATTATTTCCAGGCAAACGGATGAAAGCTACTGAGATAAGCCTGTACAATATGAATATGGAATGAAATGTTATGATTATAAAACCAACTCATAAAAATGACAACAATTCCATGTAGAAATGCATGATTTACTTCGACTCGGAGAGAAAACTTCTTGGTACGCAAAGTAATCATGTTCTGCATCTATTTGATATTTATACCAACTACAAAATGCAACTGCGAATCGTAGGGAAACTTAGTTAGCGGGATATTACGTTCCTTTGTTTTAAATTTACATACATTTGTACAGTTTTAATTTCGCACAGCTCTCGGCAGAGGCCATTTCCATACTAATTTTGGGATTAAAGGAAAAAAGGGGTGTGAAAATTTAATTGTTTTAGCATTTTTAGATTAGAAGGTCTAAGATGAGATAGTATTACAATTATTATAATGATCCTTATGCTAATGGTATTAATGTTGGTTGTTGAATTGCGGTGAATAATTTAATGTTGTAATATAATTTATATTGTTTAGTTTAATGATTACGTAGATTAGAGTTTATGTACTAGTTCTCCGAATTTAATATAAGGCATGATTACGGATTAAATCTATTTTATTGGTTTCGGCTTTAGTTTAGTGCTTTATAATATACGTTAGTTTAAAATCATGGATATAGCTTTAGGATCGTTCAAGGTATTCATTATCAAATGATTGCATTGTTGCTTATTTTCCTGCGATGTCATAAATAAAATAAATCTAAAAGAGGATTACAAACAAAATATATTTTAAGAACAACTTTTATAATTAAAATAAACATACCTTAATCAAACCATAAATTCAACGATCACAAACGTTGTAAACTATAAAATTATTTACAAACGGTAATTGTTTGAAAACAATTTCACAATGTTTTACAGTACTGACTACAAAACAGTATAAAAATGATAAACGACAAAGCAACGACATAGATACATTTGTTGAAAAAACATCGCTTATTTTATAAAACATAATTTCAAGAACGTTTGCAATGAAAAAGCGTTCAGCAAGATTTATTTTGTAATTTGTACTAAGTTGTAATTGAAAATTTGTATTCTTGTAGTGATTTATATATTGTTTGAGGCATGTAATTATTGCTGTATTGATAGAGAAAATATATATTTAAAAAAAAAGCGGAATTTTCATTTGTTTTTTTTTTAATATACATGCCGAAATATATTTTTATTTTCAGTTGGCTTTCGAATACATATTTATTGAGTGCTATTTTAAATGAAATTTAAATGCTTGTTAATTTGTGGAATTTGGCAAACGCTACGTGGAAAGCATTCGAGCAATAAAAAAACTCTTTTTTTTTATTGGTTTCTTAGGTTTACGCGAATGTTAGACATTGAAATAAAACTACTTTTTACGGATTTTTTCGCGGTTTATGTAGGTAATTAGGTAATTAGTTAAAATATGAAGGTAGAACGAGCAACATCTACTGTCAAGACGAACGCCATCTCAGTCTGCCCGTGACCATGATACCTGCAAAGGTGTCGAAACGTCGGGACCTAAAATCTAAATATAAACCGCGAAAAAATCCGTAAAAAGTAGTTTTATTTCGTTTTTTTTAGAACGCTTATAAACGATGGAACCCGATACAAAAACATTAATGGAATAAAATAAATCCTGACCATAATCTTGATCGCTTCCTGGCTCGTCTTCAGGCACTTACAGGAAAATATTGGTGGCCTTATCTTACCGGGGACCACGCGGCATAACCGCTTCCTATTGACTTAAAATATCGTTTGTCTTGTAATCTAATATTCCGGAAAAAAAACATTCTAATACGAAAAGGACCCAATTCTTACATTTCCTTTTTCCTTTTAAATAGGAGGTATATGATAGCTTCGTTTTACGATATTTTTGTCGCTTTGATTTATAATCATCGGTAAAGGGAAGTCGAGGAAGAAAAATACAATCCTGCTAATAGGGTTACTGGGAATTCGCATTTGTTTGTAGCCGGATATTTGTGTATGTTTCTGTTTTATGTAACTGGATATTTAACTTTTTTTAAGAAAAAATATTTAATAATCTACGTAGGTATATTAGATTATGCAATACCATGCAGCTATTTAATAAACTAGAATGACAATTTAAAGAATTATTCTGATATTGCTTTTGTTTGCAACCGTTAGCATCACTATATTCAGAAAATGCACACAATAGCAACGTCTTGTGAGTCAGCTATTGTTCCAACTATCTTACAAAATAAACCTTCAAGTTATTACCGTAGTTATGATGCGAACTAAGTATTTATGCAAAGGAATACCGTCGAACAGACTTAGAGGCAACAATCTCGTTCTAATGCCGCCATAATTCACTGAACTTAACCTTAAACGTTTGATCATCCACGGATTAACAAAAAGACGGTTACAAATAGTGAGGGGGGAATGTTGTCGATAGATATACCTAGTGTAGATATCGACACAAGACCTAACTGTTGTTTTATATATTGGTAAAATGTATTTTAATATTACTACTATATAAGGTATAACATAATTATAATAAATATTAAACATCTCTTATCTCGACAATATATAATTTTTTTCGTAGGAAGGAATCTCAAACCTTAACTAAACATACAGAACGAGACATTAAAAAAATAAATGATATACGTAAGGCAATCCTCAGAACGGATTTATATCAGTACATTTTCCTCTATGATCAAATAGTTTAATACTATAATATCCCGTAACCTAAGTAAAGTCCAAAAAGTAAATTATCACAAATGCTTACAAATATTTTAAGAAAATCTACTCAAGAAATATTCTATATTAAGCTCACTAAAACTACTATTCAAATCCTAAACTAAATATCCACTCAGCTTGAAATAAGTGGCCAGTGTCTCAAGACCTAAGTTAGTAAGAAAATAAACAAAAGACGCTAAAAATATACTTCTTCGTTCATCAGTTGAAAGCTAAAATACTTACCTACGAGCGATGACTGATATTACTTGATTATGAGCGATACTTACTTTTGAGCGAAACAATAGACACTACGTTTTGACATTTAAAGAATATTTATATTTTCATAAAATATAAGGTTTATATTTAAAGAACTTTCTTTCATCTTTTAAAATAACATTTAGTGAATCAAACATTCAGTAATGTAGACCTAGTTTGATTTACATTTTTTTTTAAATATCAATATGAAACCTGCTTATAAATTCTGTGACATGTTTGTATAGTTACTTGTTTGCAATCCGGTGTGAGATGGCTCTTAGCTATAATATATGAAAATATGTTAAGTATTTTGAAAGTAACAAGTAATGCTCTAAAGCTCACCGAGGGGTTTTAATTTTGACACGACTGCCCAAAAAGGAGTGTTATGTTTTCAGGGTTCATGGATGTATGTATGTATGTATGTATGTATGTTTGTGAGTTTCTTTATTCCACCATAACTTCTAAAAGGCTTGACCGATTTCAATGTTTGTGGTATCATTAGAAGCTTTGAGTTATCCCGAGTGACATAGGCTATGTGGACATTAAAAAATGGTCAAGTGTGAGTCGAAATCGCCTGCAAAGGGTACCGAACGATATTTTTTTTGTGTTGTATCATATTTCTTTTGTTGTTCACTAAAAGGTATTAAATAAAAAATTATAATTAAAAAATTTAAAAAACACGCCTGCCATGTCAAAAAAAATTAAAAACAAGTCAAATACCTATTTGCAGTCGGGGGACCTGTAATGAATTGTTCCAAGTAACCGACCCCGACTGCAAATAGGTATTTGACTTGTTTTTAATTTTTTTTGACATGGCAGGCGTGTTTATTAAATTTTTTAATTATATTTTTTTTTCTATTTATAGTTATTTTAAATATTTGCTAAATACTATTTTGAAACATCGACATAACATTCCCATCACTAGAATTCAGGAGCTTACCGAAAGAATCTTTCCTATGTAAATTTATTGCAATACTCGGCGCGCCCCGCGGGTTCGGCCGCAGAACAAACACGCCAGACGCTCCGATATTTAAATGAGACAAAATAGGGACACTGTATGTCTCAATACACTGGTACAATAGTACACTGGTGTATTGGATGGGACCTTCCGTGTTTCTTGTATGTCTCTAGAGATTGTTGCAATAGATAGGTGTTTATTTTTCATGTTATTTGTATTGTTATGGGGAAAGTTTTGCTAGTGACAATGAATAACTTGACTATTGCACGTCATAATTATCTGCAACTAAGAATGCGTCATAGTTAGCCATTTTATCCCTAACTTAAAATCCACTATATTGGATATAGTAAACAATCTACTTTGATACATAATATCTCATTATTTTATTTTGTAAGTCTATAAAGTTCTAAAAGACAGACGGACAGAAAAGCAGTAGGATGAACACTATGATATAAATGAACAAAATACGATAGTAAACACGAAAATTAAGATTCCAAAGTTTTTACAACCAAACCACTAACAACAGTATTGATCTTTTCATTCAACACTTAAAAGGGAAACATAAAACTCCTTTAGAAACCTCAACAATAATTGGGTAAAGTTTCAAACTTAAATATTTAGACTACAATATAAACGTTGAATAAGCGGTTAAATCTCGTAAAAGGATAAAACTGAAATCAAATTCAGAATGTGTCACCGGGGAATAATCCTTTGCTTTTAAAACAGACACTATCGCGAGAGCCGGTGGGACATTCTACAATTTATTTCTTTACATACTACGATTTTGTTCGGCGTTGCTTGCAGATTTATATTTATTTCGAAGTATAATAAAATTAATTTATTATTTAATGTGCCTTTTTCAGTAATTTGTAAGTACTTTATTTTATTCAATGCAATGTTTGCATAGGTTTTTTTGTCATATTATGAGTGAAGTTTGAGAACACGTTTACCCAGCGGTGGAAGACCGGTTACAGTTAGATATGATATTCTTTCTTCTCCTCTGTTTTGTACCAATTAAACGTTGCTGCTTTTTTATTAAATTATTCTTGTATCGTAAGATTCACATTTTAATTATAAGCAGAAACCAGATACTATAATATTATTATAATGGCTGTACGTTCATCTTGTGCTGCATTCAAAGCACTTAACTCAGTGATAACAATGTCCGTCTTTAGAATTTAAAGAGCTACTTAAGAAATAAAAGCTTCTCTAAATTACTTCATTTGCGATCGTGTAACTCTTTTGCAGAATAACGACGTCCTTAAAGTTTAAAAATGTTTTGATTGAATGTTGATAATGCGGGTACAGATTATTACAGATGGTAAAGAATTTTAATTTGATATTGTCAAGATATATTTATTATTTTTGAGCGTCTGAAGTAAAGTTAGGCAATCAAAATATGTCTTGTTGGATTGAAGTGAAAATACCCCTTCAACCTTCCTCAAGAAACAGTAAGAATTATTTTCTTGAAATAATTGTCCTTTACAAGGCACATTATTAATTTACATTTTCGAGATACATATTTTGATCACGTCTATTTTCTGTGATTAAAATTTCAAGAATTTGCAGTTGTTGATTTTCAGTGTGTTCTATTTTAACCGTTTAGAATATTTGTTAGAACGATGTAAGTGAATCTAAAGCTAGACAAACTCGGAGGCATCTTCATCTGTTCTAATAACTTAGGTTTTCAGTTAAGTCCATCGCAAGCACTGACTAAGACGGCTTTAGCATTGTTTGGTTCTGGATTAATACGCGTTTCAGAACTTATACACTTGCGAGTAGACTAAGTGAAACATATCAATAGATTATGCTTAAATTTGAACGGAGTTTAAAGGTTGTTTACGCATGTATTTTCAATATATACAACATACTCAATATTATAATATACAGTAATAACGTTTTGTTATTACTGTATGTCTATATATTATTATACTGGATATCTATATATATTTGGGCTCAAAGTTGTTGGAATATCAAAACTTCCATCATTATAACCAGCCTCAAAAGGCTTAGTATCAAGCTAAATAAAAATCTCTCCTTAAAACTTAAATTGAGAGTAAGAATCACTTACGCAAAGTAGTTTTATAATAAATTTTGCCTTGACTTAATTTTTTACACTTTCCACCATCTTTAATGACAATTTCCACGTATTTCTTTAAAAAAATATAAGGTGCATAATAAAGTTGGAAAGAAAATGGAAAAATCACCATACTATTAAATAAATTCCATTACATCGACAAGAAACTAACTGAGAAATATGAAAATTTGAGCAATCGGTATGCAAAAACCTCGGTCGCCTCTCTGCGACGAAATTATAATTTATTATCATCTACATTATATTCTACTTTTAGGATTCCCTTGGAAAGGAATTTCACTTCTAGATTTTTATATTCAAGGACTAAAAGACAGGATTTAATATAGCACTTCTGTTCATCGTTGCTGCTAGAATTTTTATTTGTTCTGAATTTTAATATTCATTCAAAATTGGCAAGTATTCCTACTAGGATACTGCTAAGGATTATTAATAATAAATAAATTAAAAAAATAAAAAAACCCGACTGCATAAAAAACACTTTAAATAAAAACTGAAAAGTAAAAAACAAGTTCAATAAGTCTAGAAGTGTAGATAGCAATGTTACTGTAACAGTCGGGACCCATTAAATAAGCTAGACTAAAATCATTCATTATGGGTCCCGACTGTGACAGTAACATTGCTATCTACACTTCTAGACTTATTGAACTTGTTTTTTACTTTTCAGTTTTTATTTAAAGTGTTTTTTATGCAGTCGGGTTTTTTTATTTTTTTAATTTATTTATTTTTTTACTTTTCAGTTTTTATTTAAAGTGTTTTTTATGCAGACGGGTTTTTTTATTTTTTAAATTTATTTATTTTTTATTTAACACTTTTTAGTTAAAATCATACCTAATAAATTCACCTAGCGTACGGCATTCGAGTATGTATTTAGTTTGGATAAAGAACAATTTTTCACATAATATTTTTTTTTATACGTTAATGATATACCATTTTGGAATCCTCGTTACAAGCCCTTTAATTTGATACCCATATTGTAGCAAACATATATTTTTTATTTTTTTTTACCTCAATCTATGGCACCTCGTGGCCGCCATGTTGGTTTTTGTTTGGCGTGACATATCTAAGAACACTTGGGTAATCGATACGAATCCAACGATACCCTAATTATCGAAATCCATTCGGCCGTTTCGAAGATATGAGGTAATAAAGAATATTACACACATACATACATACATACATACATACATACATACAAGATACGCGCGAAAAACATAACCCTTCTTGGCAGTCGGGTAAAAAGAGGATATATAATTACACAAACTTGAGTTTTAATGTTCGATAGGGAAAATAAAAGACCAAGAATTTTGCAATTTGAAACACATGCATTAATATAATTATTATGGTTCGTTTATTTCCATCTACGCAAATTCTCAAGTTCCTGCTTAAGTTTAGGTATCAAAGATCTCAAAGCTCAAAATAAATATTAAACTAGCAAATACAGAACCTTTTAGTCTCATAATATTCTATCTTATCTCCTTACAGCCTGAACATTTTGCAATATCAGGCAGGTTTTAGATAAAATTGATTTCAGATTTAAAATAAAACGTATGAGACTCGAAGCAGACTATATTGCCGGTTCATTTTATGAAAGTCTTGTATGATATTACAATTTTTATTATATTTTATAAACAATAATGTAGGTAATAATTTTATTTATGTAGTTTGTTAAGAAAAATCTTGTTTGTCTTCTTTTCCATTCAACTTTTATTCTTATTGTTTCTTTATATACCTGACTATATGGTTTGAGTTACCTATAGTTTAAAGATTGGTTATTATGCTTTAATTTTTCCTTTTTCCTTATAAAGGAAAAAAAGTAGAGCTCTAACATTTAAAGAATCTAAGTAGCTTAAAAGTTAACTAAATACCTAAACTACAGCGGACGATTAATTTCCCACTGCTGGGCACAGATTACTTTTCTCATGTAAACTAACGAGCATTGAAAACAACGCTTGTTAATTTCATAATCCATTTTTTGTCGGAATTTAGGTTTCATCACCATGTATCATAGAATAATTAGGAAAGTCTCTAAAAAGTTACAGTGTACCTACTTGTTTGTAATCTAACTCTTTCTCTATAAATAAGTACTAGGGCATCATAAGAGTTGAGGAAGCGATAGGCAGCATACACATTTACCTTGTATGGCAACGTTCGCACAGGTGACGTAACCCTGTTGTCGGAGCAAACATGTTGCGTCGAGGATAGAGCAGTAACACCACTCCGGGTATTCAGGGCTTAGGGTATAAGAGATAAATACCTACAGGTAAAGGACTTAGGTACGAGGTTAGTTTGTGTAATTGTTTTGTTTTGCTTAAAGCTTTGTGTTTCAGCTTTACCTTTTTTTATTCAATTTAACAGATATTTTATGAGTGTGGCCATTCCTTTTTCCTCATGGACTTCCTCCGCCCTGGAGAAGGCGGAGGGGTGTGCCGGACTCTTACCGGCTAAAACCACCGGAGTACTTCACCCTTCCCTTATGCTGAAGACCAGGCGGGAACGCAGTGCAAACTACCGCGAGTGTGGCAATTCCTACCCCAACAATAACATTATTTAGTAAAAACGATTAAAGTATAAAAATAAATAATAACTTGCGATCACCGATCGATTTGGTCAGTTTTAAATCAGCTGCATAAAATCTTTGGCGCAAAAAGAGGTCGTATACTAACCTTTTTTTTTTTTTTTTTTTTTTTTTTTTTTTTTTTTTTTTTTTTTTTTTTTTTTTTTTTTTTTTTGCGGGGTGAAAATCTAATGAGTTCGACCCACGTCGAGGGCACGACGTGGGGATATGTCGGACTTGCACCGACCAAAAACACCCCGGTCCCCTTCTCGCCTTTGCTGGAGCCGCGGGATCGCTAAGCATTCTCAGCGCAGCTCCGGCTCGTATACTAACCTAGTATCACCATTAAAATATGCTGACATAATGCCTGCTCAAATATTAAAAAATAAAGAACTGCACTACGAATACTTCCATCTGATTTAGCAATATTATATTTAATTTTCTTCGTATTACTTGACGGCTCTGGGACTTCTGGTTCCACTGCAGCATCACAATGACGAGGGTCACCTGATATCCCGTAATCTACTTATCTGGGAGATTTGGCGCAGATTTAAATTAAATTCAAGATCTTCGTCTTGTACGTGACGTGTCTATCATTTGATACTTCGTCACGTGTATTACGGAATCTCATTAAAGTTCCATGCTTTCGTAGGATTTTAATATTAAAAGGTGATTTGTGTTATAAATGGTTCTTTTGTCCTTTTTTTTACGTAATTATTTAGCACTTGCATTTATTCTCTAAGTACTTTTTTAACAAGAATTGTCCTTTATCTATATTTTTTAGATATCACATTATTTTTTGGTGCTTTTATCTGTTGTTGCTATGGATGTTGTTACTCTTTACAACTAATAATTACATCAAAATACCACTAATTATGGAGTTTCTTAACGGTTCTTTTCCAAAGGAATGACAGTGAACCCACACACCTAAAGTATTTTATATAGTTAACTTAATGACTCTTAACCGCCATTGCTAGGTTTAAAAGAAATAAAAAAAAAAATTGAAATACCTTCAAAAAATTGCTATGCTTATTAAAAAAAAATCTTTTAGCCGTGTTTAAAAACGAAATTTGGTCAAATATTTTGCAATGCAGGCATGACTTGATATTAACTCATCGTTTCTAGGAATAACATAATTGTATTAAAAGCAATTTGTCGCTTTTTCGGTCGCTCACTTTTCACTCTCAGACAAACTTGTTAAGTTTCAATTAAAAAACCGTTAATGGAAACCCTTTTTGGCTAAAATTCCATTTTGTTTTTACAAATCATTAATCCTAAATTAAAAACTTTATTTTTTTGATTAATTTAATCACGTGGCTGATTTAATAAAATTCTGTGCTTTGAAATAAAATCTGAACTAACTCAAAATTCAATTGATAAACTTAATGAGAGTTTGATTGAATATGCAGATCAATTAAAGGTAAAATAGAACTACGTCTAAGATGGGTGGCGATTATTTCAGCTCACTGGTTGATAGTTTTTATAAAATTAACAACTCCATTAATTGAATGTCATTGGGTTCATCATCTGTCGAGCCTTTTCCCAACTATGTTGGGGTCGGCTTCCAGTCTTACCGGATTCAGCTGAATACCGTATTTTACATGGAGCGACTGCCTATCTGACCTCCACAACCCATTTTACTGGGAAACACAGTATAGTAAGATTGGTTTTAGAAGAATTGACTTTACGACTGCCAAAGATCATAGTATGATAGTCATAGTAGGGGCCTACGGCTTAACGTGCTATCCGAGGCACGGAGGGGTCTGCTATGTTGTAAATGGTCACCCATCCACGGACCAACCGTGGTGAGCCCGGCTTAACCTGCATTATCGGTCAAACCGTACGGCTTACACTTAGCCACGAGCCCCTCTCTTTGGGGTTTTAAGATGAAATTTTTTTCTTCTTAAGACACTAGGTATATTGGGTGTGATATTTATTTCAACTACTAGGTACAAAAGCACGCAACTCTAAATAATTTTCTAAATGTACATACGATTTTCTTTTAATTCCTTAAGTCCTTTGTTTTCCGATCAGTTCAAAAGGTATTACAGTAAGTCAAAACAAGTTGATCGTCGTTACCATAGAGAGGTTCAGCACCTCAATCTGCTCTCACCCTAACGTGATCCCGAAGTAACGTTACGAGTTAATCCACGTATTCCAAACTTGGATATAAACATACATAACTGCTTATATTGACTAACAATACAAGGCAATACAGAAAATCCAGTGTATACAACAATCCAGGCTGAATAGACTTGAATTATCTTTACAGCCATTAAGAAGTTAGAATTTCTAGAACTTTGTTAGGTCCGAAAAGTAAATAAAATAGAATTTTGGGTAAAAAATTAATCTTTTTACTGTTTACTGGCAAAATAAATAAATTTAAAAACATACATATTACTTTCTTATTTATTAAATAATTGGTTTGCTTTTTATCGTTTTTTTTTATTTACGTGTTTTAATTATTATTATTTTTTTGAATGACCATCTACTTTCTTTATTATTCATGAGGTACCTACCTATAACTAGAAGTGTACCTTCTGAAAACAAATATTCGATAGTATTTCGGTAAATATGTTTGAAACAACAATAAAGCTATATGGCTCATAAAGCTACATGTTATGAAAACGGCAGGTAACATAAGTGCCCAAGTTCGATGCTTAGCCGATGTCTTTAAGTTAGTACTTACTATCAACGTATTATGGACGGTACAGTAACGGATAAAGAGGTCGTTACTTAAAATTTACTATTATTATAGTCAAAGTGTCATGCATCGGAAAGGACCTCTTTTCTCTTTTTGTTTTTATTAAATATCTTTATAACTAAAACATTGATCGAGAACCAAGCATCCATTGCGCTTGATTACTTAAAATCGGCGTAAAAGCCAGGTTATGCAGCTTCATGTTCATGTTGCTTAACGCCGCTATATTGTTCGCTGCGGTGGCGTCTAGCCAGCCCTGCTCCATTTTAGTCTCGTCTAACACTAGATGGGTGTCTTTAAATAACTTGCATAATCATTGAACCGAAATATATTTACATTTATTTACGAATATTTATTTACATTTACAATAATAAAATTTAATAAAAAAGCCCACTGCTGGACATAGCCTCTCTCAAGTTGCATCACAACACCCGGTCCAGTTCACTGTCAGTCCTACCCAGCCACCTTATCAGGGGCCCGAGTCTGCTATTTACACTCCGCAACAGTGCGCTCACAGTTGCATTGTCCGGCGGCGCTCGGGCCCTCTCGGGTGCACTCGGGCGGGTTCGGGCGCGACTCGTGCGCGTTCAGGCGGCCCGAACCGGCCCGAGTGCACCCGAGAGGGCCCGAGCGCCGCCGATGCGGCTGTGAGCGCACTGTTGCGGAGTGTAAATAGCAGACTCGGGCCCCAGGTCATTGGTGCATTGGACCAGGGGGCGTCCTTCTCTATGTTTAATGTTTTTCACTAACTCAATAAATTAGCTTTAATTGCACTTATACTAAAATATAGTGAAAGCTTACAAATAAACAATAATTAAATTACAAATCGTCTCATGTAGTCCCAAATAATTACACCTAGCTAAAAGTATTCTAATTAAATAATCCTATCGTTATTTCGTTTCTGTAACCTTTGTTAATTATTAACCAGTATAATATGTTTTCATTCGGGTCACCCTTTTACTAATTTTATTAAATGCTCAATGAGCACCATTCGACACTAGACCTGCTTACTGAGTGTTCTCACAATGCTGTTTCAGTTTAGAGATATTTTGTAAATACATATTGAAAAACTTACAGTTTCACATCAATAACTTAATAGTTTTGATGTTTATTAAATAATTCTGTTGATGTTAGTTACAGTATTAATTTATACCTATGAGCTAATTTCATATTGTCACAATACATTTAAGACAAAAACATTAAGCATATTTCTTATTTTTTTTAAACTATTCATTCTTGCCATCGAAACCATTGTTACATTATAGACTAGTCCATTTATTTAGCACTATAGACAAAACTAAAGTAATTTATTTGTGTAATAATTGAGCAAACCTTATTAGGCCTTTCTCATTTCGTTAGTGTAGCCCAAACGTGACACGTCTAGTCTATTCTAACTCTATTATTTGGACGGGATTGGGTCTCGCACATTTTTACTTATTTATGTATGATAGGTTACGTTACTTCATTATTACTCATTATTTGTTAACCAAAGAAAGTGATATCACTATTTGTATAAAAACTATGTTTAATACACTGGAAAGTGCTGCATTATTTGCGCAACAAATAAAATCTTTAACGATTTATATACTGAACTATTTGCATATAATTTCATATACTTTGGTAGTCTTATTACCTTTACTCTACTAGCAAATAGGCATTTAGTAAAGAAACCTAAAAAAACAGGAAAACTAAAATTCCGCAAGCATTGTAAGGTTTTTAATTGTATACCTTAATACTGTGAAAACCTGAAAGGAGCGTAAATACTTCCTACACCTAATAACGTTACAAAAACACAGAACCCAGAAAACAATACCAACCTACACTTGTTAATGACAACTTCCAATTACGACTTTATTAGGTAATTAGCGAGTAATTATCGTAGTAACACTAGATCGGAATCAAGTGGTGTATTCATTTACTTCGTTAAACATAAGTGGTATCAAGCAGTAGTTTTTACGTATCTACTCAGTAGGACAAATACTGTTTTTGTATCAGCAAAAATGTAGTACTAAGGTAGGTAAGATTAATAGTAAAAAATAATATAAAATAAAATTACTTTTTACGGATTCTATCGTTTTAATAATTATATTATTGGTTTTATTTTATCTATGTTTCTAGTTTTTTACATAGTTTCAAGAAATAATAAAACTCAATATGTAGGCATAATAAGAAGTAAAACACCGATTCAATTATATCAAAATACAAATCACTATTTTCAATCACAACTACACCGAAATCTTGAGATTCCAAGAACATAAAATTTCAACAATAAATACACGTTCGAAACTGCTTCTGTTGTTCTCGGTCAAGTAACATTTCTCTTGAAAAGTGAACATTGTAAAGTTTTAAGTCGTTTAAGATAAATAAATTCTCTGTACAAATGCTGGGCCGGACAGAGCACTGTGGCGGCCATACGTGACCTTTCGTCTTTTGTTTATTCTCATAGCTGCTTCTGACGTCTTCGTACTTTTATTTAGGGTGGTGCTTAAGCGTACTAATTAATTTTGTTTTATTTTGTAGATTAAATTAGGAGCTTTATTTGTGCTACTATAGTCGACTGATATGGAAGATTTAGGTAGATAATTTTTGAAAATAGTTTATTAAGCAGCTATGGTTTCTAAGGTTGTTTTCATGAAGAAAGTTAAGTTTGTTTTAATTAAAAGAGAGACACGGATTTGTGACACCATGACGAAAAGCTTAATGATCGGCAAACAATTGAAATACATGTTTTGTAAAAATACACTCCTTAAAAACATACAATATTATTATCTAGACATTTTTTTAAGAAGCTTCTTAATTGATTAGTCTTGGAACATAATCCTAATTTTGCAGTTTAAAAATATCTCAATGCGTTAGGCAAATCGTTTCCCCGGTAGCACACAGGTGACACATTTACATAACGTTCCTATATTCGCTCGCACCTGACGGTCTGTTTACTGCGTGTCAAGCTGTGAATCTATTACCCTGTATGTTGGGAAGAGGTTCTATTAAAAAGTCATTTGTCTGAAGTATTCAGGAAACGTCTTTTGATGTTTTATGACTGTACAATAAGACTTCTGTTGCATTGCTCAGATATCTTAAAAATAAACATCCAGAATGTTTTGTATTTAGTACATACTAAGTTCTTTTATTTAATAACAAAAGTAAAAACTTTCAATGACAGGATAGACAGAATACCAACAATATCAATAAATTAAACGCCCCTTGATTACATTTTTGTATTAAAACACATGATCGTAAATAGCATTTTTAACCCTACGAATTCAAATAAACATTTTACCTTCAGAAGTAAACAGATGAACATCGACACAAACAAAGTTATCGCCACAAAACGAGTTATCGCGTCCACTACAAATCGCTATCTCTCAATAGCCTTACATCCTGGCTGCGTCATGGCTGCTAGAAAACCCGGTGCAAAATGCTATTGTCCTGGTTGTTATAATAATAATAATAATAATAATAATTTATTGAAATAAAAAAAAAAACGTTTACATAAAGTTGTACAATTCAGCTTACAATAATAAGTTTGAAGACAATTATAACTTAACATAAAACTAATACTAAGATGAAAATTTTATTGGTGAAAATATGCTGGTTAGGGATTACGATGTTCGGCAGCGACCCGCCCGAGCTAGGTTAATTTAAACCTGTGTTTCAGGCCATCACTATCTAGTCCAAATAAGTACTTTGGGATAGAAGAGAATAAAGTTAAAAATAAATATGAGAAAAAGCTTAATGGTAAATTATTATCTAAAAGTAAAACTTAAAAATTATACAAAAGTAAACAATTACAGATCAGGTGTCGTCATGCCAAAATTTCTAAAAGTTTTTCAGTGTCTGTGTAATTGAGTTTTGCTAAATAATCTGATAAAATTTTGCTACAATTTTTGTACGTAACACTATAGAAGCTAAGTATCTTGTTAAGCCTATTATATAGAAAAGGTCCTAAAAATACATAAAAACGTTTAGCAAACGCATGTTTCGTTTGAGGAGTTATGCAAACTAGGTCCTTTCTTCTCTTATCAGAGGGTATAGGGTCAAAAGGTAGTGCGGTGTGCTGGTGTAGTACTGTGTATAAAATATGTAATTGCCGTACTGTAAGCACACTGCATGCTGTATATAGCTGGTCGGTAGGGAATCTAAAAGGGCGAAAGGTAGCAACCTTTAGAACTGCTCTTTGAGCACGCTCTAGCGGCAGTAAAATGGTTTTTGCCGCACCACCCCAAGAAGTTATGCAGTATGTAAGAATGGATTGACACAAAGCTAAATATACCTGTTTAATTAATTTATAGTCAGCTATGTTTCGTAAATTCTTAAAAACGTAGATTAATTTGCGAACTCTCGTACATAGTAAATCAATATGTTTACGGAAGTTTAAATTTGAGTCAATGGTGACACCTAGATATTTTACATTGTCAGCTGTAGCTAAAGTAGGGCAAGAACATGCAGTGTCAGCATACGTGCAACTATTGTGTGCGTAAATGTTTTGATTAGTAAGCGGTATGTTAGTATTCCTCATTGTGAATAAAATGTAATTAGTTTTATCTGCATTTAATGTTAGGAGATTATTACGGAGCCAGTTAGACACAATGTTAAAACCATTTTGAGCATATTCATAGACCTCCACTCTTGATTTGGCTGAAAACAATAGAGCGGTGTCATCCGCATATGACATTATAACACCATTTTGGAGTGACAAGCTGCATAGTTCATTAATATAGATTAAAAATAAAGTAGGACCCAAAATGCTACCTTGAGGAATACCAAAACTACTATTTTTAAGTTCAGAGCTTGAGTACTGATCAATTTTTACATATTGATGGCGGTCGCTAAGATAATCAGAAAAAAGTAAAAGTTGTTGTCCTCTTATCCCGAGTGTTTCAAGCTTGTGCAAAAGCAAAGTGCAAGAAATAGTGTCAAAAGCTTTGGCAAGGTCTAGAAAGATCCCAATTGTGTGCATACCGTTATCTAGGTTGGTTGTAATATAATCAGTCAATTTGTGGACTGCTTGGCTAGTTGATCTTTTGGGCCTAAAACCAAACTGACTATCTGATAATAGTCTGTTATCCTCTAGATATTTTACCAATCTACTGTTAATGATTTTTTCTAGAATTTTTGATAGGCCTGTTAATACTGAAATGGGTCTGTAGTTATTCACACAGTGTTTGTCTCCAGATTTAAATACAGGAGTGACCACAGCCTTTTTAAGCAATTTTGGGAAAATTCCTTTAGATAAGCATATTTGGAAGATGTGGGTTAGAGGAGGGGCAAGTAGGTATTTAAATCTTTTAAGTATATTATTAGGAATGTCATCCCACCCCGTGGCACATACATCCTTTAACCCGTTTATCATACTGACTACTTCGTTAACGTCGGTATCTAATAAAACAAATGAAGATAGTGTAGAGGGTGTCGTGGTCAGGTTTTGTTGGGAAATAATACTCGCGTTTAATGACTTTTCAGCTAAGTTTTTACCAACGTTAACAAAATAGTTGTTTACTTTATTGATTGCTTGGGATGTGTTTATATCTTCTGATAGTAAATCAAGCGGAGGTTCGTGATTTTTTGAAGTGAGTGTATAATTCTTTATAAATTTCCACACAAGTTTGCTATTTTTCCCCGCCTTCTGTAATTCATTTTTATCGTACAGATTTTTTCGTTTTTTTATTAGATTATTACAAAAATTCCGATATCTTTTATAAGTTACAGAGAGTACTTCATTATCCGGAGCAATTCTTAATTTTTGGTGAAGTTTGTCTCTTTGTCTGATACAACGAACGAGACCGGGTGTGATCCAGGGTTTAATACAACTGTACTTTCTGGGCATTGTCTTAATGTACGTGTTTTTCCTTATTGCATATTGTAGCGAGTCAATAAAATACTTTAGACAGCTATTTGCGTCGTCAGAATGATAAACTGGGTCAAAATTAATAGAATGCATGTCATTTTTTAGATTTGTCATATTGACTTTAGTGTAGCAACGCATGCAGTTATGTCTAGGTGAATTAGTTTGTAACGTTAGCAAAACAGCTTGATGATCAGTAAGCGTAGAATTAGTAACTAATGTTTTGGATGGATTTTTTGATTTTAGAATGATATGGTCTAAGCATGAGCCGCTCTGATGCGTGGGTAGATGGTGAGCTGGTAAAAGTCCATGAAAAGAGCAAATATTCAGATAGTTATGTGCATGAGAATCTGTTTTCCCGGAAGCAATGTTAATATTAATATCGCCCAAGAGTATTATGTTTTTAAAAGATGTCATGTATTTTAAGTTTGAGTCTAGTGAGTCTAAAAATCTGTCCATGTTTTGAGAAGGAGGTCTATAAATAGCCATGACTACCGTGTCGGGAAAAATTTTAAGTATTAAACAATTACAATCTAGGAATACAGGTTCTTCTTTTATTGTGCTTAAATTATTTTTGATGTAAACTACTACTCCATCGTTCTGGTTTATATTCTTGTCTGTTCTGTAGGAGTAATAACCGTCAAGAGATGGTAAGTTGACTGTCTGTTTTGACAACCAACATTCAGTTAGGACAATAATATCACAGCTGATGTCTAGATTCTGCATTAACACTTCAAACCCGTCCATGTTTCGATTTATGCTGCGAATATTCTGTGTAAGTACGGTTAACATTTTATCCCCAGAAAGAAGAAGATGTTTACAGTCCTCAACATTAAATAATGTAGACTCGGACACCGAAAAATTATCTAGGTCGCAAATTAGCTGATTTGTCATGACAATAGAAAATAAATAAAAACTACCTGTATAACTCCTAATTAAATTAAGTGAAAGTTAGCGCTCTTAGGCGCCTTCATAATCTATGGAGTTAATATAGTTCATTTCTGCATGTTTACGGGCTGGGCAACCTACGTCACCAGTTGGATGGTCAGATTTCCTTTTGAAGCGTTTGCACGTCGCGCATTGAGGGGGCGAAGATTTGATGTTGCATTCTTTAAAGGAGTGTCCATTTTCTCCACAGTGGTTGCAAGTAGGACTAGTTTCCCGACAAAATTTGGCTGCGTGTCCGAATTGCTGGCAATTGAAGCACCTAGTGACTATCGTGAAGTCTCTCACAGGGCATGATGTCCAATCAATAAAAATTCGGTCTTGATTTATTAATATTTTTCTAATGCTAGCAGGTACTTCTAAAATGTAATTACAAGTAAGAAGGTCTTTCTTACCCGATTTATGGCTTAATTTGATGCGCTCAAGGATGGACTCTCGTGTTACATTCGGCAACTTGTCTGATAGGTTCTGCTCGTAAATACAGTCGAATACCTCTTTTTCAGTAAGGGCTACGGGGACACCAATGACAACAACCCTAGGGCGGCGTTTAGAAGGTTCTTCAACTGTAAGGCCCGACGATACAAGTTTTTCCGAACTCTTGAGCTTATCAATATCGCCTATATTGTCGGTGCTAATTAGGACGCCTCCATTTTTCACTTTTTTCAAAGCAAAGTTATGCAAAGCAAGCGTTGATTTATCGTCGTCTGTGTCGCTAACGTCGCAACCACGACGGCTCATTAAGCGACAAGTACGTTTGTTTTGCGGTGAATCGTGAATTCTTTCTGTTTGAAATGAGCGATTGAATGAGTGGGAAGGTCGTTGTTATTGTTTGTTGCGTCTTTGTATTGATTGGTATCTGTTTTGTTTCTTTGTTTTTGATTTTTTTAGTTAGTTGTAAAAGGTTTTTGCCGTTAGTTTACTTGCAGTTAGGTTGAAAATTATATGATTGAAGATGGAAATGTCCTGTGACCATAGCCAACGATTTAAGTATATAATATGTTGCAAAGTATGAAAATGAAGCCGGCTCAGTTCGTTTTTTTTAAAGCTTCCAAATTTTGTGTTATATAATATATTTCTGGATTTTACGTTTTAGAATTATACATAAAAATCCCTCTTCAACATGTGCTAAAAATGTTTAACATACCATGAAAATCACATGAACATTATCCAAAATTTAATTACAAGACATCTTCATTAAAGTCTTAAAACAGATTCAAAGAGCACAAAGTACTTTGAGTATGATGTCTTCAAGTATTCATGACAAACGTTCTTAAATCGTTAATGTAATCTCGCGTCGTTCGCGGATTGTTTTCACTTTTACGAGAGAAGCAGTAATGCCGTCAACGACCCGTCTATAAAATATTATAGCATATAGTCTGCCTTTTATTCTAGAACGTCGAAAATAGTCTGGAAAATATTTTTGTGGGATAATTTCAAGTTTTTTATCCCCCGTTCGTGATGGCCGTTCAAAAAGAGTACCGCTTGGTATTTTTCTCGATGTTCCGTAAAATGATGGATGCACCAGATATCATGTTTATGAGTCACGATGTTTGTGGAACGTAAAACATCCGCACATCAAAAGTTTTTAATATTTATTGGGTTAAGTTTTGATGCTATCACCACAAATAGCGTGCAAGTCTTATCTTTGGTTATCACCTAAGATATAAGTAGATAATAACTTCTTTATTCCTTCTTTCGCGTTTACTTATAATATTTTTCCCTTTAGAAACATTCTAAAAAAAATGTCATTTGATATGACAAGATTTTTTTATACGCATTACAAAAAGGAGGACGTTTTCAATTAGATGGTATATTAGTTCTTTGATATGTTCGTTACGCAGTATATCCGGTAATCGTCGATCGATTTTATAATTTCTTCATCGATAAGGTAGTAAATATACCTCACATATAGATTTCAATAAAATTATTACATTAAAATGTATGTATAATAAGTTATTCCCACCTCTACACTTCCCCCTTAAATTACAACTCCGTAGTACGTAAGTCACTAGTAATTTCCTGCAGCAATATTCCACACGGTTTAAACTAAGTCATAAATCTAATAATTACCCAGCAATCTATTGAGTAACGATCAGCCTGCTCCGTGATAGAGTGAGTTGGAATTCAATAGAGGTCATTAATTCCGAGAGGTCTGGACCCTAGACTTGAGACCTTACAGAGCAACCTAACAAAGATTCCTCTTCGGCGAATGGCTGGTGCATTTGCTCTCAGGTTAAACTAGCCTTTATTGTCGTGTCCTACAGTCTGAAAGCTTTGATATAATTCAGATAGTTAACGTTGAATTTAGGTATTATGCTTTGTAATTTTTTATTTAAATGTTTTAAGTTGTATTTAAAAAACTAGAGCGAATTCGGGGTAAGCATAAAATCCAGTTGACGACTTGTTTAATTTTCTATTTCTTTTGTTTTAATAATTCTTGTATCTGGCATGGGGTATCAAATAATTGTCATTATTAATGAAAAATTACAAATATACCTTTAGTTCTGCAACAGATGATGAGAATCGGACTTGCGTCATCCAAAGGTGTGAATAATGTCATTTAGTAGGTAATTTCCAAGATCCGAACTCCCAACCTTGTAATGTCGACCTTACACAGAAAAAAAATGCAAGTTTCAACTTTGAACCGCAACAACGTTAAAACTTATGACCTGTACGAAATACCTACTCTGAGCTCCAGTTTCCTAGTAAACATGTAACAATGTTCCACTTCTAACACAGTTCAGACAATCTCATTTGAAAGCTGCAACAAATTGGATGCAGCACTGATTGTTATCTGACACGCCGATAATGGATTTAGTAGTTACACTAATCCGATTTGTTGGACTATATGTGGGTTAGGGTTTTAGAGTTTTAGCCAACGAGCTTTGTGTGAAAGAATCGTTTAGGATATTTTGTTTAACCTCATTTGTTGAGTCCGTAATGTTGCTTGTGTGGATTTTTTGTACTGCATTTGACTTCACTTATTTTTTTTCTTGATTGTACGTAATGTACATTTTTTTTTTCCTAGCCGTTTCTGTCCCACTGCAGGGCAAATGCCTATACCCTCCTTCCATCTCTCCCTAGCTAAGGCCGTGTTCATCCACTCCTAACAATGTACAAATACAAAATTAAAAAAAAATTACATGTTTGATCAAAGGCATCTTCTCTTAAATATGTATAACGTTTACCTAACTTCATTTTGGTTGTCATATAATTAAGCTTCAGCGTACTAGATAAGAAAAATAATAGGCATTCTCACTAAAAGTATACACTTTTATGATAATAATTTCCAGACGTGGTAAAGGCCGATTCTGTTTTCAGCTATTAAATAATGATTAAAATATTATTATTATAAATTTGTATAATTACAAAATAAACGTTGTTATCGAAAATTAGTTTTGTAAATACAGTTTTCGCGTGCTTTCATATTTTCGGGAAGTATTGTACATGATAGTGCAATTAATTAATTTTGGTTACATGTTTTAAATGCCTAATTACAGCAACTATTATAGAAATAATAATAATAATATTCCGGGACAACTCACACACGGTTATCTGATCCCAAGCTAAGCAGAGCTTGTGTTATGGTAACCAGACAACTGATAAACATACTTATATATTTCTAAATAAATACATATTATAGATAAATAACACCCAGACAACCAGAACAAATGATCGTGCTCATCACACAAACATTTGTCCTGGGTGGGAATCGAACCCACGACCTCCGGTATAGCAGTCAGGGTCACTAACCACTAGACCAACAGGCCCGTCAAATACAAAAATAACTATTAATTTAAATAAGTACCTAAAGAGAAAATTTCTTATTATTATAATTTTTATGATTAGCTCCATAAGTAGGTAGAATTAGATAACAATATTAAAAAATACGAGTATATAGCGTGCTAGGAGATTCGTGGTCATATAACTTTTAAATACTGTTTCTGCCTTAGAAATACATAATATATATACCTCGAATTATCCTTTTCCTAGTAGTATTGTATCATATCAATCTCTAACAAAACAGAACATGGCATTACATTTATCTATATTCCCAAAACGCTCCTTATTTTTTTACAAAAGCTACAAGTAATTCAAAGGAACATTAAGTATCATAACAATAATGGTGAAACTTGAAAAATATAAGCAACATTGATAACAAAGACAAGTGGGAGATGTCGTTGTATAATAATATATTTGTCCCTCGAAGCTAATAAAACGAAAGGGCGTCGCTTGGAACGAAGACAGAAGTGCATAAAACAACGCGATGATTGAAATTCCACAGATATTTTCTGAGTAGTTTAAATTGATGCGCTTTCGTCCAATTATCTACTGTTATTATATTAAACTTTATTTTGTGAAACATAATATTTTTGGATTACTTACTCAAGACATGTGAATTGTTAACTAAAGAAGAATAATATAATACTTTTTTTATGAAAATGTTATGTACTAGTCATAGATTATTTAGGAAATGTAAAAGGTATTTAAAACTATCTTATGGATAATAATACAATATTATAAATTATCCTATGAAAAATAATTAATGAGCATACGAAACTATTCAACGTTTTGTTATTAAAAAGAAAAAAATCAATAACTCCATATATTTCTATTCCCTTAGAATATTTCAGCATGTATTGTGTGCAGTATACCTTCCGGTCATATTAACACGACGCAGTTAGAATAATCAATGATGCGATGATGACCTGATTGGCATGGCAACTACAATCTCTGCCCTAAATAAACATTTATATGGCCTACGAATATATTGATGTATCGGAAGCTGAAATTGGTTCCAAGAAATGTTTCCAAAAGACACAAATCATTTCCAGGACCAATTAAACTACGAACTAAATTAATTTTAGTGTAGTTTACATGCAAACTAAATATTATATAAATTGGTTTGAGTCTTCTATAGATATAGTTACAAATTCGATATATAACAATACAAATTCGTATAGTAATGTAACCCTACTCAATAATGACAACCCACTTCTTATAATAAGGGGCGTTGACACGTTACTCAGAAAGACATTTACTAAAGCCAATCGCTCCATCATCTGCTCACTCCTTATAACTTCTATAGGGCACGACACGTCTATTTGTCTTCTCTCGCGTCACTTCGGATCAAAGGACCAAAGTTTCCCTGTTTGCGAGAAAAGTTTGAGACGAATCCCCTGACACTAATCTTGAGAGAAAGGACAGAAAATTATAAAACTAAGGGACGTTTGTGAATAAAACCGTTTTCGAAATCCCCGATAGCTCGGTAGGTATTACGTTATGATTTTAGTTGGTAGTTTAATTAAATCATTGGTCCTTTGTCGCTGTAATAAAATTAGTAACAAGCAATTGATATAATCGTTTGGAACATCTGTTCACGACAGTTTTGGTCACAATAGATTTCTGTGAGGGTTTCGTATTATCAGGACCGCGTTTGAATGTACTCTTAAATTGCTTGAAATTTGTTAGGTAGTGAGTATGTTTGTATGTTTGTGTAGAGGTACTTTTCACAAGGGAACGACCACGTGAGTGTTGGAAGATACGATTAAAGGATTATATAGAGTGGTTGGACAGCGTCAGTCGCCACAGAAATAACATTACGTCATGTTGGATGTTTACTTTGAGCTCAAACTTTTCACGAAACTGTTATAGAATAGAAAAATATTTAAAAGTTTTTTTGTCAAGCAACTCTTGGTATGAATAAAAAAATGTGCGATCCCTTTGGGAAATCATTACGCTTGTATCTTCTGAAAGGGAAGGCAAGGGTACACCGTTAGAAGCCTATAGTGCGTTGGTAACATCAATTTATAATTATGTAGGAGGAAATAAAACTTTTTGTTTCGTTTTGTATGCAGCTTAATTGATGCATGGAGTTTTCTAAACACAACGCAATGTTAAGTAGTAGTTACTCCGGTTCAAAGGACCGATCTTCTTCTACTTAACTAAGCAAAATACTTATTGTGTTGTATTGTGTCATAGGAGGTATTTGTATAATTTCTTCTTATAGTTCCTAAATCCTTGAAAGGCACTACAGTGTGTATGTGACCTTGCTACACAATCGTCTACATTATTAAGCGGCCTAAACACGACCACAGCAATTTATAATAATGAGTCTCTTCTTACGATAACTCAAAGAAAAAAAAAATATGTGTAGCAAGAAATGAATAAAGAAATATTACAGAAAAGTAGCTTTAATAAATGAAGGGTTAAGTTGTATATAATTGGTTGGCTAACCTTGATCCAGTGACGTCACGGGTTCAAGTTTCTTTGTATTTGTTTTGCTCGTCAGTGCGGACTTGAGACAGTCTGTTTCTAATACATGTCGGAACAAAATAGATTGATTTAAACTATCTGTATAAGTAAGGATAGTTTAGAAAATTGAGTAGTAGCTGAAATATATAAAAAAAAATTGGTGATGTCTTTTTGAAAGCAAATATTTGGTGCAAGTTTATAGAAGATATTATCAGCTGCGTCGTTTTGACTCCTTTCACGATTATCTGTTAGCCCATCAACACAAAAGTAACAAAGAATAAAACAAGTCACATTAAAGTTCACAGAGAAGATATGAGTATTTTTTAAGAATTTAGAAGGTATAATCAATAGAAACACACTAGTAGGTATGTCCTCTACCTCGAGAAACCCGATCGTCCAAACTATCTGTAACACCCTGTATATTAATGTTTGTAGGTGACAATTTTATAGTCAATCCTTCTATATGGCCATTAAGTTAGAATAATATTTGCCATATTAGGGGTCCGGCACGAATCGCCGAGCGGGAAAGATCGTCTTTGAATAAATTCTTAGTGATATTTTTCCTTGGTGTAATCCTTGATTTTATTTGTTTTAGTTTACAATTCAAAGTTGCAACATAATAATTTGAGAGGTAAGGTTTTATTTGATCATTCTCTGCTTTCTTCGTGTGTATTGTTTATGTATTTTCTTGAAATATAGTTATTTTAACAAAATGGGATATTTAATTTATAACAAGAACGAAAAAAATAATTTTTTTAGATAACAATACGCTATTCATTCTAACCTATTTTACGGCCTCAGTTTAATTGTTAAGAAAAACAAGTGTTAATCAAGCAAACACAAATACACAAACAATTTCAATACGAAAACCTTTAAGTGGCTCTAGTTCATACGCCATTTGATTAGCATATAACCCGCAACTGGAAAATAATTCATAATTTAGCCACTCAACAATAGCAGAGTTCTCGGCTCTGATTAAACTAAGCTTAAACTTGTTAATACTGAGCCGAGTTCAAAGTAATCAACTAATAGTTTACCGCCTACTGCCTACCTCAAGTTTACGGCTCGTGACGTCAGTGATATAATCAGGCAGTGGTATTGTGTATTAAAGTTCATTTCACGTTAATTTCCATGATAAGGTCATGACAGACTCAAAAAATAATAAACAGATTAAAAAAATAATAATTTAAAAAGTTTAAATTTCTTGTTACCTGTTATACGATGAAAATATAATATGATCAGTGTGTTTATTTATTGATGAAATAAAACTTAAAATATTTACAATATTACAAAAACTAAGCCTACACAAGAAATAAGAAGAATTATAAACTAAATAAAACTAAGAACTAAAACAAGGCATCAAAAAATTCATCTACATCGCTGTCGACTGGGAGTGAGCCCAAAAGGCTGGCAGCATCGCCACGTTGTATGGCAATGCTTATTCGCTGACCTAGGTAGAAGCCAGCCTTTGAGTCACGCGAAGTGTCAACCAGGCGTTTGGATAAATCTTTAAAAAATCTGTGTGCACTCGGACCCCACGGACCAAGGGTCTCAACCCCAAACAGCTCGAATATATAAGTTCCAACAAGGTTGGTATATTTCCGCCGCTTGAGGTTCTCAGCAGCCGTAGCAACAGCGCCAGCACAGCACGACGTACTAGGAAGATGGGATGGCGCAAGAGTATCGACGCAAGTAGCGTCCCACACTAAAGGCCTACCCACCTTCCACGGGAACAAAGACATGCCGTCCGGTCTCTTGCCGTCCTCGCTTGCCAGGCGAAAGTTTAAATAACTATATTTTCTGCGTTTAAACGTGATTTCGACTGACACTACTGAAAAGTCAATAACTTACTACATATAACATAAATACATAAATACATGTATGTTATATGTAGTTAGTTATTCAGACTTTTCAACTGCCTCGTTGGCCTAGTGGGTCTAAGCGCGACTGCTACGCTAGAGGTCTTGGGTTCGATTCCCAAGTCGACCAAGGTGTTATTGGGTTTTTCTATGAAATTCTCAGTAGCAGGTCGGAGTTTGGATTTGTGCCCGGTTAGTGGCAATAGGCTCGCCCCCTATTACATGGGACCTAAACATACCGGCGAACTGTGGGTGTACATTGGTACACCTCTGCCTAACCCTTCGGGGATACAGGCGTGATGTTAATAACTACAGTCTAGTAAATTATCATAAAATACTATTACAGCGACTGCGAGTACTTTACAACCCAGTAAGTCTTAAGTCTTCTGCATCAGATTTCACCTAACCTGACAAACACCACTAAACCAGCATTACAAACACCCATCCCACCTCCTCCTTCCTCGCACCCACTAACCTATTTAGTCGAAACATCTTAAACCCTCGCCGTTTAAATTAACAAAACAAGTGTAAGTGACAGTTACACATTAAACAAAGCGGTGACAAGTTACGTACGGTAGCGTGCCTGATATTATAGGACGCCGCACCAAAGTGCGATAATTGCTGTATATTTAGAGCGTATTCACAGTATCCGATACGATATCAAGACATGTAAAATATCTGAAACACAAACTTTGGAAATTTGGATATTTAAAAACAAAACGAAAATGTTTTTATTTTTAATAAATCCCTTCTAAAAATTAAATTGTTACAATTGTTTTTACATTATTGGTTATATTATTATATATGTGTCAACAACGCGATTTAAACTACGTTAATAAAGTAAAGAAAATTAAAAATAATTATAAAAACACCTTAGTACACCTATGTTGTGAATGCTGTGTATGCCTCTCTCAATAACATTTTTAATTTTGTTTACAATATACAAAGTTGATACGACAGAGGGGCTTTTCTTTAAACTGCCTATACTAGATACCATTTTCAAGCTCTGTACCAAAAATCAATTAAATAGGAGCAGTAGTTTAGTCGCAAATGGTTTTTTAAGATTATGCACCGTTTCAACACGATGTATCTTACCTAAAAGCTGATTATGTCTCAGCATTGACGCATGTCACAAGTAAGTAAGTCAGTCAAATTTATTTAAACAGGGTGGTTGCGTTTTATTCTAATTTGTAAGCTACATAGTTTGTTTGAAAAAAATGTTTTCTCATTTTTGGCGCTTTTTATTTTTATACCGTATCGAATTAATACTAAACACGTATAGTATACGTAGTGTAATTTAATGCCCCTCTGTTATATCCACTCTGTATGTAATGCTGATGGTATACCTAAATAAATAAGTTATTCGGTCCGATATCGGTATATCGGATTCCTAAGTTTAATATATTTTACTTGCCGTGATACCTTATCTGTGTCCAATACCGATATCGTATCGGATAAAATGAAAAAGCTTTTAGTGTGTGTATTTGAAAGGGTAGGGAAAGGTGTATTGTTGTTTAAAGTTTCAATACAGACACGTGTAAACTTAAGATGTTTACACTATGGGGAATTAGTATTATTAGAGGTTTCTTAAGGCCACTTTGCTATAAGTTACGCATAGTATGAATTTGACTAGATATTAAGAAACAGGACTGCCTCGTTGGCCTAGTGGTGCTAAGCGCGACTGCTACGCTAGAGGTCTTGGGTTCAATTCCCAAGTCGACCAAGGTGTTATTGGGTTTTTCTATGAAATTCTCAGTAGCAGGTCGGAGTTCGGATTTGTGCCCGGTTAGTGGCAATAGGCTCGCCCCCTATTACATGGGACCTAAAACATACCGGCGAACTGTGGGTGTACATTGGTACACTTCTGCCTAACCCTTCGGGGATACAGGCGTGATGGTATGTAATGTATGTATGTATGTTAAGAAACAGTAAAAAAGTGTACAATAAAAAATAAGTTTGATTCGACTGTACTATCTACATCACCAGCATAAAGTCGAACTGTTCAAACAATCAAAAAATTCCGTCTTCAGCAACAATAACTTGATCCTATCACTAAAATGAGAACAGCTGAACACTTTAGAGCCTCTTTTAAAAATATTCGTCTGCAGAGAGAGCTATAAACCGAATACTGCGAAGCTATCGCCGCTTCCATAAAAATAATCGCCTTAAAACATTCCGCAAACATTATTACTCGACGGAATGTTTGAGAGACTGTTTGCATTGCTGGTACAGTCGCCGTCTGATATACTGTAGCAAGTAAAAATTTTACATGTCAATAATTTCCATACTCTACAAGTTAGAAATATAAAGAAAAATAATTTATTTGCCAATAATGTAGATGTACATATATTAAGTTATCATTAATATGTTAACATTCAGCAGGGTGATCCTTCGATATTTTAATTGACACGCAGGATCGTCCTAAGATGTATGGACAATTGGACATGCATAGAAAGCATCATGGAAAACGTTACGACGTGCGTAGGTTCGACACGGGGAGATCGTAAGATGTGTAAACATTCTTAGCAGGGTGATGCTACAAAATGGGTACATTCGTAGAAGGGATCGTGAGAAATGCTACAATACAGACCTCAATTCAATTGAAAAACAATAAGGTAAAATAGTGCAAGCGTTAAATAAATTGTTGTGAGAAGGTTGTTGGTTCCATGATAGAACGGTTACGGGAAGTATTGAATGCAGACGTGTCCTAGCGGTATAATATGTGGATACATGTCACGAGGCTGTATTTTCGGTTACCATCATCAGTAACTATAGGAACTAATAATCTGAGGATCAAATTTGAACGCTACTTGCAGTACCGTTGTAGGAAATTCTACTCACTATATTATACTAGTAATTATTAAGCCATAAAGGGTTTAAATTGAAACCAGCTGCATACACAAGTTTTCTCAAACGGATTACATTATAGGCTATGCAGGCGAAACCATTAATGGACGCCATTCCAAAACGGACGTTGATTGAGAGCTCTATACTTCATAGAAAAACCGATTAACGTTTCCTATAATTGATCTGAAATTAGATATAGTAAGTATGAGCTTGTAGTGGACGCTAGGGCCGTCTGCCAAAGATTTTCAATTAAAGATTAAAAAGCGGACGCCAATTTTTCCATTCCGTTAAGTATCGAGTTCATAGTCTGGTCATTTCATGTTTCAGCATTTTTATCAGCCAAAGCTTTTGTTTGTTTATGGCATACATATTATTACATATCTATATGTGTGTAATCTAAGTAACATCGGTTATAGTTTTAGATAATATCAAAATGTTTCATTATTAATAATTGTTACCGCTTTTGCTATATACTGGTGCAAGGCGTGAAACTGTCATCAACTTTAAATAATGACAAGACCGAAATAGTTTCTACCATTACTACAGTAACTTATAAATATTCCACATTACGCATGAACTATTTAGAGCTCTTACACACGAGCGGCATGTTGCCAACGGCAGAGGTAACTGCAACCGTCTACCATGCGTCGGCGGCAACCAACGACGTGTCGGCGGCAACCGTCGACGCGTCGACGGCAGTCGTCGACATTTCAACTTCGAAGATCAGCGAACTTGAAATGTCGACGACTGCCGCTCGTGTGTAAGAGCTCTTATAAGATACATAGCATACCAGAAAATACATACATTTCTGTTTCACCAATTTTGCAGCGTACAAAACATTCAATTCTAGCTCAAAGCAGTAATGAAAACGATTCCATTCTAAAACAACAAGTAAGGGAAGAAAAACATTTACTTTGCAACATCAGAGTTATTATTTACCGTAGTCGGCCATTTTGAGAGAACTAGCTCTCCAAACGGTCCGGATGCTGGGAACTTTCTTTGGACTTCCGAGTTTACACTAAAATTCAATTAGCATGATTGTTGCATGTTTGATCTGCTCCCAATTATTTTTGAAGTACTGTTAGATGCTTTCATTTCAATTAGTGTTTTATGTAGAGTCATCTTGACTCTCATAACCCATTAGGACCTCATGTGTAATATTTTCTTAACATTCCTATTGCCCAAAGGTCGAGATTCTATTTTGTGGTTACAGAGTCTAGCTCTTGAACTGATTAAATCCATTTCAATTTTTATCAAAATGATGAGACCAAAACCACAGCACGAGTGTTGTACATCGCAACCAGCTAGATAGGTAAGAAGGTCATGAATACGTTTGTAAAAAGCTCTCATTCAAATTAAGTCCCTCACTGAATAATTCATACAATTTGACAGGAGTGCCACTTAGGCGACACAATTTGAATCCAAAAACGTTGTATCTAGAAAAATCCCCGTGATCCTAAAAAGAGGCTTCTTAGGGGCTTTTGAGAAAACTACATTACCATACATGGCTTATCTTATACCGGTGAACAGTGCTTATTCACACTGCGTACAAAATTCAAGGCGAAATAAGGATGAGTGCTCACAATGCTTGTGGGATAAATATTTCCGTGTCACAATTGTGTAGTCGCTGCCTTATGAGGAGGGTGACTAGTTGTTACACTACCTGTGGGATAAATTCACTTTTATAATATGGCCATTGAATGCGCTTTCAGAATGTGTATACTGTCACTACTGTTAATGATCGAATATCTGTCTATATACAACCACTAATAAACAAACTTATTTGAGTAGTACCTACCTATAAAAAGTTGAAGTGTGTTTTAATGTTTTTTACATAGTAACTAAATAGTCAATGTAAATGTCGTACGCCTGGTAACACGAAGATATACCTAATTTAACATTTATGAGCTACAAAACACCATATAAACTAAGCGTAAGTAAAGTAGCATAACATTTTTATCTTCAATCATGTCTCCGAAAAAAGGCCTCCTTAACCTCAAAGTTTTTACGATCCTTGTTGTTAGATAAATCTTTACAGCAGCAGTTAACGTACAAATTAACTGTATGTACGCAGTTAATTACAAGAGTTAGGCTTTAATAGCTTCACAATAATTATTCTTAATGTAATTTGGACCAAAAAATACGATAATTACTTTTTATCGGCCGTTAAATTACTTATCATTATATTAAATAAAGTGAATGAGGGTTATGCAGACCTAATAACCGTCGTTGACTGTATATTGTGTGAACTGTAAAGGCGGGTCTTTAAAATTTCTTTTTTTTTATCACAACTTTTTTATGAGGCTTAATTTATCCTGTCACACCTTACCAATAATCAACCACCAATCATCTCCCGAGCCTTTTCCCAACTATGTTGGGGTCGGCTACCAGTCTTACCGGATTCAGCTGAATACCGTATTTTACATGGAGCGACTGCCTATCTGACCTCCACAACAAATTTTACTGGGAAACACAGTATCCCATAGTAAGACTAGTTGTCAGAATTGACTTAACGACTGCCAAAGATCTTTGTATGACAGCCGTGAGCCGTGAATAATCAACCACCAATATAGAAGTAAATTAAATAAACAATCATAAAAAGTCCTCCATCTGAAAATAGTAAAAATATCCCGTTTTTCATTAAATGCTTGCCAACCTAACTTTTTGAGCTGGTTTCACAATAGGTGCTTGATAGACAGACAGCCCTCTAGGGTTGTGCGAGAAGCTGCTATATGCCCGCGAGGGAAAATGGTGTATCAAATGCCGAACAATAATTATAATTTAACTCATAAAGGAAGCTCTACATTTACGTGTGCAAGCTTGACAAAGTCTGCCAAACATTTATAAGTGGAAATGAGACTTTTCTTTGCTTTAAATAACATGTGAGTAAATTGTTACTAAGAGATTATAATAGAAAAAACTTTGAATGCTGCATCGGTCACCGGTGACCGATAAACAGTTTTCAGCTTTTGACGAGTAACTTAATGTCTGTAAGTTATGAAATGCTTAAAGTTCATTAAGGAGACAGATCATTATAGCCATGAAATCGCATCGGTCACCGGTGCCCGATGAACAGTCGCAGCTTTGAACAAGTGACTTTTCGCATGTTGTTTATTAAAAACTTAAAGTTTAGGATACTGATTCTTATCGCCATAAAATGACAAAAACAATACATCTCTTCCAAATCAATACTTTAAATGATTTAATCGCCCCATCAAGTGTTATCCTCTCGAGTCAGTAGATAAAAGCCCGTATTACTGAACAAGTGACAGGAGAAGCGGCGATCAAACTTCTCTCACTGGTATTACGTACTTACAAACTTTGTTATAAAAGGACAACCTCTTTATTCCCTCTCGATGCGTTGCTCACGCGTTATTACATTTGTTTTGATATCATATTTTGTGTTTTATTTGATAGGATACCATTACTCACGATAAGTGATTTTGTCTACAATAATTTGTTGTAATTGTTCACTTCGTGTCCCATAACTGGGCAAACATTTGACTCTTCCATTTGACTTCAGTTTTTTTTTGCCTTGAGCCATTTTGGGGCTCGCAGTGGGTTTTGTGGTTATGAATAACAATCAAATAGGTATGTAGTACAAGTGCTACATTGAATTATAAATTGAAATTGTCTACAAGAGTGAAAAGCTAGTATAATACTTTCGTTTAAATTCTTGTCATAATTACACTCAAAATACATGATAGTATAAGCGCTACCAAAAATAAGCAGGTACTCTTTATTATTTAGTATTTATTTCTTCTCATAACTCTTTATATATCCTTTGTAATCCAAAACATGTGGTATCTAGAAGTGCAGTCTGACGGACAGGTCTGGCTCCCCAGACGGTGCTTACTATTGCCGCCATTTGTAAAACGTTTCTAAACGGGAAAACCCTCCCCGCGGTACATTCGGGCCACTTGGAAATAAAATATGCGGATTATCTGCACTTTTGTATTACTTTTGTAGCTGCAACGCCTTGGGTATAACGTTGTTAGATTGTTTGTTGTTTAAGATGTATTAAAGAATTGTTTTCTTGTATTTTTGCAAATATTATTTTTATTCTTTTTTGCTTCTTATTTTACTTAATCAAATAAATTCAAATTGTATGTGCTTAAGGGACGCACCCTTAACGCTAGAGTTTAAATTGACATAATATTCTTGTCAACACATTACACACCATATATCGTTGATAAGTAGAGCGTTAGGGTGCGTGCACATCTGACGAACGAGCATTACACGAGCAGCTCGCGAGCGGCTCGCGAGCATTGTGTCAGTTCGTGTGTGTCGCGAGCAGTTCGTCAGATGTGGACGCACCCTAACGCTCTACTTATCAACGATATGTGGTGTGTAATGTGTTGACAAGAATATTATGTCAATTGGAACTCCTCACGTGACCTGAATGAATACTAGGTTAGAGGAAGTCTGAAAGCTTGAAACAAGACATAATAGTTAAGTTTAACGTGCCAAGGACAAATTAAGTTTGTAGTGCCACAATACTAAAGCTGATATTAACCTGGATTTCAGAAGGCCAGCGAAATTCATTTTACAATTAAATTGAACAAAGAAAACACCATATTATTATCCGTAAGCACTTAAATATTTCTCTGTCCATTAACACCAATTTTTATTTTAATTCATTCCACAATTATCGTTGATATCACTTTACACACATACAAAAAAAAACATACTGACGAATTAAGAACCTCGTTATATTATGTCGGTTAAAAATAAGACCTTAACTAACAGTTACTCACACTTAAGCATTATGTAACTGACGTAGCCGTACACCAATCCTGGGCACAAAGCACCTCCAGGGTAAACCAGGGCAGATGTGATTAATCTATTAAATACATTGTGCAGGCACTAAAGAAAAATGCCAGCCATTAACTCAGCTCGTGTAAGTTAAAAGGCGATTTAAAAGTAATGCGGTTTGATAAACGGTGTTGTATTTTGCATGGAGATTTCTTATGTTTTGTGTTTTATTAATTTGTTGGTACTTTGTTTAATTATAAGAGAGATTAGGTCTCTTTTCTCCAGCGTTTGTTGACATTTTCAAAACGAATTTCATTGTATTTGTTTACTGGGCTTCAATTCAGCTATTTTAAATGCATTTCAGTGGTCGGTCAGTGAATTTGTCATTGTGCCTAATTCTCGTATTCCGATAATCCTACAATAAAATCTCATTGAACTCTCGAAGAGAATGATCGTAATGACCAATTAATGATCGTAATGACAGTTAGCAGAATGCCAGTTATCGTAAAAATGACCAAATGATGCTTCATTTGTTTTGAAGAGTTGCTTGAATAGCTGAATCGAGGCCCTGATGAGATGGTTGAAACTAATAGAGAATTATGGGTATATAGATTTAACTCTTCATCTTAAAAACAGAATCATAAAACAACAACAATATTGTTAAAAATAAACTATAATAGAGAAAACATTCGCACAATACATTTCATACAGCATTACATTGGAAACATGTTTTGCAACAACACGTTCACAACCTCATATCCGTCCAATTCTACTTTACTATGAAATTGCATTTTGTTGGGAGCCCGGAATTTATCTGCGTCGATTCCTTTCAACCCTACACCTCTTCAGCGGTCCTTTCTACCCGCTCTCACCCATTGTTCGCCGGAATAGCGTTCTCTTCAAACATAGTAACTACAAGCGTAAAGCTTTGGTGTTGTGTCAAATAATAATAGGGGATGCAATTGTACGTTGCAAAATTGCATTTGTGTTATTTTTTTTTGTTTATGGGTAAAACAATAATCCGACAAGGGTTCTGATATAAATAAGCGTATACAACAGACCAATCTCTAAACTATTTTTAGGCTTACAACTAGTGAGTTGCTAGCCTAAAAATAGTTTAGAGCCTCCGCAACAATCTCAAATAAACTCGAACTAAAACTTAATCATATTTTTATTAGTTTCAGTAGAGAGGTATTTGCCATGAAGCTAACTACGAAAAAAAATGCATACCTAAGTATTTTAAAACATCTTGATGTATAAGTTATAGACATAAAAATATTCTTACATAAGATCTATTTTTCAATACTCAATACTCAATATCTTTATTGCATTCCAAAATGTACATATGTAAGTTTACATTAGCTGGTGGGTTGTAATATAGACACAATTTTGGACCCTGTAGGGCACAGCATAGCATAATTATTATGGAAGAGAGGAGGAAGAGCACTGAGTGTTTACTTCTAATACTAAAAATATATACTCAAATACTCAAAATCTATATTGGCATTCCATATGTACCCGATTTTTATGCCTAACATAGTCTAACAATCTTGTCTCTTAATAAAAAGGTCTAACAAAATGCATGTCACTCGCTACATAAGAGATTCAACCCACATTATTTTGAAGTGATCTCGCCGAAGCAAATTGCTTGTAACAAAGTCATCTCACAGCAGCAATAAAACTACATTGTGAGCATATGATTATCTCGTCCCACTCTCGTAAACATTTAGTGCTAGTATTGTTGACAGATCGTGAATATAGGGTGAGTTGCTACTACTGAAATTAACTTTAAAATGTATTTTACTTATTGTTTTAAATCTAACCAGATTATAATAAAATTTAAATGTCCCACTGCTGGGTACAGGCCTCTTCTCTTGTCGGGAAGATGCGAACCTGGTTTACTAGACACAAATGTGCTGATCTTCGTTAAGATATAAATGACAAAGGCAAACAAAAACATTCGATGCAAACTTAATTTTCATTTAAAGTCGCCAACAAGCCACGAGTAAAATTAAAAACCACTTAACAAAAAGCTGAACTAACTTGCAAAACAGCACTCACCAATAACAATCTATTTTCGGAATCTAAACAAGCATAGCCAGCAGATTCAAAATGGCGTCTGCAGCGAGTGAAACCGCAGCCTAATAACGAGAACTGGCACAAAGTAGACTCATAATTGTGTGCAACACAATCAGACTTGATATAGCAGTCTGTTTATGAATTGGACCGAAAATATGGCTCTCAGTTCCACTGTACACTTAATGATAATTCTCTTTAAGGATTGAATAATCAGACACTTACATCATGTCGTAAGTGCTTACATTACTGGGGATAAAATGTCATGGCCTGATATAGAAGTGAACTTAATGTTGTTTTAAAAATAAATACGTTAGGTGACTCGCGTTTTCAAATAGGATTTTGGCTCAAATAAACGATTCTACGCAGGCTTAAATGAGGCTTCTATTTTTACTCGACTATCAATACAGAAGTAAATGTTTTGTTATTTATACCATTATACAATATTTTTAATATTGTAGACTACATAAAAGCTCTCATACAATTTAATTATTTGGCCAACATCGCGAGTTTCTTAAATAACTGATCCGATGGATTACATTTTTACTTCAGGTACTTTTATAAAGTTTTGCTATGTAATACAATTAAATAATATCTATAAATTATTTATCGTATACGTATTCCAAGTAGCGGTTAAATATAGGTTTGAAATACTTCGAAAATATGGTTCTCTGAAATTATTGGTATGATTTATATTACATACGATTTGATTATTTATTCCAAATTTCTATTTATTTTTCTTGTAATATAAATTTTTAGTTCAAACGTTCTCCTGACAAATGGTTCCACGTATTTTTAATCAGACAAAATCAGATAGTACATCACTTAATGTAATTTTAAATTTACTCGTGCTTACCATTCTCAGAATAGGTATCATGTATGCGTAAATGCTAGGAGCCTGCCTAAGCATTCGAACCTTCATCTTAAATAGATTTCCGTATTTCGACCTCTGAAACTGAACCCTTTATTTATCCAGACTGGATCCAAACTATTATAGTGCCAGACATCTGCTCTTACGTCTAGACTGCGGCCGGCTCCTATTACGTAACGCTTTTCAACTAAGAGGGATAGCAATAGACATTTAAGACGTCTGATACAAACATTTTCAAACATTTTCCGTTTATCGACGTATTCTTTTGCTCTATAGTTTATGGATTAGTCTTTTATCTTGAAGATGGCTCAGATGTCAGTTTGTATTGTTTTCTCGTAAAATATTTGTGTCTGGACTTAAAAGGTTGGATTTGGGTTCTAAAGTAAATAAGTTTATACAAAGACAGAATACAGCTATTATTTTGATTCTGTATTGGAAATAGCGAGATTATTCTTTAGATCTTATGCACACATTAGTATGAAAAGATAAATAACATAGTTTTTACAAATTTTAATATAGGAGACGAAAATCGTGAAAAGGAAGCTCATGGTGGAAAAAAAGGGAGAAAAGGGTTTTCACCAAATTATTGTAATTTCGTTTCAAAGTTTGTAAATAATCCCAATATCATAATGCAATATTATGTAGTTTTCTAGATAATGTTTAACCAACATTATATCATCTATAGTATTATGTAAAAAGTTAGTATTGTACCATTTCTATGAAATAAGATTACTTATATCCTATTTCATTGACACAACACAAAACATCCATAAAATTTAAAATTTATATAACAAACAGTTCAACAGGTAAAACTTACATTGTTTGTTATTTGTTTTTGTTAAAGAACCATTAATTTCTGGTATGAACGAATGAGAATAATAAATACGAGTTTTTGCGATAGTTGGCCAACAGTTGCCGCGTTCAATTTGGTGATATTTTTATGTTTTGAAACAAAGTACTGTTTTTTGCTGTTTGTTATACTGCTGGTAATTTTTTTATATAGTTCTATGCATATTTGCACATTCGTAAATATCTAAATTATCAACAACCATTTGTGAGCTACTTTTTTATTTTTACTGATCTTTGAGTATTTATTTTATGAGGTGTCTTGTTCAAAATAAGGCTATGTGTGAAGAGCTACATTTATAATAACAGACTTGCATTGTAATAATTATCCGTAATGGATGTAAAAACTATGTAACAATATTTGCAGATTATAACGATCAGTAAATATTAAAAAAAATACGCCTTGTTATAGGCATCAGGACCTTACTTTCAATCTATAGTTGAAGGTGTTTGCTCAAAACTAATTAATCCAAGTCCGCTTAAAACATGACTTTATAATAACTGGCATGTTGCGAGGCAGAAAAATACAGAAATTGTGAAACACCAAAACTGAACACGTATGTAATTAAAAAGCAAAACAGCAACTTTGTATGAACGTGAAAAATAACCGCACTATGACGTGGACTGCAACTGTTGGCTATTGGAAACATAAGTTACACATAGCAAATAACTTTCAAACAGGCAAAACAAAATGTACCTACACTAAATTTAGAGACAAGTACAGGGCTTTTAGTTTAAATTTATTAAAAATTATTTTCGTTCCTTTAACTGTACTGAAATCCTTCAAAATATGGTTTCCGTTTAAAGCCATGTGGTCTCGTGTAACTCACCTTATAATCCACCACCATTGTTTTGGTATATACTTACCAATAATTCAAATAAAACAAATCACCAAAACACACCCAAGTAACGTAAATAAATAATAAGAAATATTATTGTCCAATGACAAGAGGAGTATGAGATATTACGAAAGCTTCCTATTCTCTTAATATCCATAAAGCAGTTAAGAAAATGTAATAGGTCCTGTAATCCGACATAATTCGGATTGTGCCGACCGACAGTATTTTAATAGTAATCTCTTAATATTCCCGTAATGTATGAGTCAATTCCACAAATATACTCAAACGTCTCCATTCGCAGAAAAACGGTTTTATTGCAATGTTTTTACATAAAGCTCACATAAAACTAATTTATAGCCGTTACAAGAAAGTATCTGACACGGTTGTGTGAAACCATTTGGTGGAACTGTTGTTTTTAGGGAGACAAATGCTAGATATTAGGTATTAGGAAAATAATGAGGTCACGGTACTCCAATACAAGACTCCTTACTTGTGCTGTCTGTTATCTAAAAAAGCCCAATAAGGTGGGACCTTTTGGATTTGATTAGAAATATTCAAGCTATGTATTTCGTTGGATTTGATTAGTAATATTCAAGCTATTTCAGGTATAAATAATGTTTTTTCTCTAGGACCTTGGGTTACTCTTGATTTCAAATCAAACCGATTGACATACAATTTGTGACGTATTGTGTTTTCCTGAACTTAGCCCTAGCGCCAAATTGTTCTAATGTTATGTACCATTGGAAATCCAAAAACTAATTGAAAATCACATTGACATTAATGTAAATTAGTGTGACTGGACGCAAAGGGCGGGAGATCGTGCGCTTTGGCGCTCCTTGGAGGACGCCTATGTCCAGCAGTAGACTGCAACAGGCTGATATGATGATGATGATGAAGACGAGTGTTATTGTAATAACATGGCAAAATTATTAATTTATATACGATTTAAATTTAACAGGAAAACTAGCACGAGTCAAAAGCGTAAACGAAAATATTTTCAATGAATAAACATTATAATTGGTATTGAGGTAATATTATAGTAATCACACTTATCGTTACTTCGAACATTGTGTGATGTAACGAGGATTTGTGGCGATTATCGCCTATTGTGGCGTTAACACCATCACTGACTTTTGATTACGGTAATAAGGCGACAATATTTGGTCTTAATGGTTACAGTCAAGTATCTGGATTAATTTTACAGACAATTGTTGGATTTTAAACTGTTTTGTTAATACCTTTTTATTGGATATCGTTGGTTACATTCAGATATTTTAAGCATTGGAATGAAGGCAGAAAACTTTATCTAATTTCATGAATGAAAGTGTCAATTGTTGCACTGTGCTTTATATAGGTTCTATAAAGGCTTTCGACAGCAAAAAAAGTATATGTATGTCATGTAGTCGATGTTAGAACGCCTACGCACTTGTCTTAAACAATAGAAGCATTTTGATAACAGACATCGCTAGCAATATCAAATTCCACACGAGAAACTGAGATCTCAAAAGGTCGTGGCCTCTTCAAAAGCTGTCGTTTCTCGCGAGATTATATCCATATCCGTATAAAACAAATCTCGATACATATTTTCCATGCCGCAAATTACGTCTGAAGCATGGCCACTTGAACAACAAAAGCGAAAGCCTCACAAATTGTGTTCGGCAAAGGTGCTCGCGGAATAATTCCTTTGGCAAATGTAACTGAGCGTCGCCATTTTGTTCCACTTTACAAATAAAATTGTTTCGCTTCAGCTTTTCAGAACTGTTGTTGTTTCATAATGCGAGTCTTGAGAAAGTTTTGTAAAATTTCGTGGATACCTCGTGAATTAATTTCCCATTATGTTATTCTTCTGTTATGGGAGTTGGAAAGATTACCATACAGTGTTATCTGTTTCTTGGCAATTAAGTCTTGAGTACTTAATAATAATATCAGGCTGTTACAGTCCCGCTGGGCGAAGGCTTCTCATACAGGGAAGGAATAACATCGATCACCGGGCTTGCCTCAATAAGTATTAGAATAATTGGGCCCCGGAGTGTCATTTTATGGAACATTTTATTCGTAATGCTTCTTCCAGCTTTACCCGATTTTCAATTCTTCATTTAGGCTAAAATCCTCACGCTTTATGTTTGTTTACAGAGAACAAAAGTGAATCGTAGATTTTTTTGTTCTATCTTAACTTTCCTACGTACACATATAGGAGTAGGTATATATTAAAATAATACACGCCTACACTGTGTTTTTGCGCATTTACATTAATAAACTTTGAAATAACATAATAATATGATGTTCAAAAGGTTATGTAATCCTGGACGGAGGTCTTGAAATATGCTTATTATTTCTTGCAGTCATGTGTGGCGGGTATATACGAGAGAAATTGATGATAAAGTCATTGGTAATTACGAAACTCTCTTTAGACTAGAAGATATTGGAACCTCGCCAATGCTACTAGAAAATAAGTAGACATAAAAAAGCTGATAAAATTAGGTTTATTAATTTAGCTGACTCAAAACGTATATACAAAGAGAAGCCAATGTATTTCCAATAAGACATAATAGAATATAGGGCGTAGGCAGTGTCAAGCCTACGCTGGTACAATGTCAAATTAAATATCGTACTCTTCTTTTTTCTGCAAAGGTCAGAGAACAAAAACGTTGAGAGGTTCTATTTAAAGAACGAAATCCCATAATCTCAAAAGAATAGCAGCATTATCTTGAAATTAAAATCGTCCGCTAATACTCTTATTTAATTTTGATAAACCGATTGATTTGAAAATTAATAATAATAATAATAATAAAAAAGCAACACGTCAACGTCAACACCACATTTTATTTTCTCTGTTAATTTATATTTTTATACCATAATTATAAAGTAATCAAGAACATAATCTGGTTCAAACAGATCCCATAATTGTTTTTCATCAATATATATACTTTTTACAAAACCAAATATAAAATAGAATAAAAATTAAACAACGATGACATACGTCAAACATATATCGACAAAATATCAAACAAATATTAAAACAGAGAAATATAATATGAAAATATTATGTTGACGAGACAAAGAGCTCGAGCAGCAGCACGCCCACCACCTCCGGACTCGTCGCCGAGCTCCGCCTCCCAGCTGCCGGACCATGTACCAACACCGGCACCTGCAGTCGCGTCGAGCTCCAGCGACGAGTACTACTCTCCGCCGACGTCGCCAACACCTGTGCGTCGGCAGGGGAGACGCCGGCCACCGTCCAGCTTGGCGCCCGCAGGCCAACCGGCCTCGAACAGGGCTCCCGCTCCCGGTGGTGATGTGCGGCGCATGAAGTGGACTCAGAATATAAATGAGAACGTCATGCGCGCATACTATGGGGCGACAGAGGGAGGAACTAACCTCACTGCGTACCGTGCGAGAATGCTGTCTCTGTTTCAGGCTCTTGAACCGGGTGTCAGCGTATCGGCACAACGACTGTCAGATCAGGTGCGGGTCATCCAGCGTAATCATAGGTTGGATGACTCTACGCTTGATCGACTGCGCTCCGAAATACAGCATAGCCCTGCCGCCAGCACCTCGTTACCAGTGGCAGCGCCAGTTTCTGGTGCTCCACCCACCGCCCCTAGTGATGGGGAAGAGGATGATGGGGCTATAACTGTAAGTACCCAGTGCAGTGAGTTAATAAGGAGTACATTGGAGGATGCGATTCGGGATTATCGGAAATCGCCGCCCGACCAGAGGCCTCGATTACCTCGTTTGCCCATGCATAACCGCAACAAAGCGATAATGGGTGCCCTAGATTCACTGCTCCCTTTTTACTTTGAGAGCAGTGAAGACCTTAGGGACACGCACTCGATTTTGTACTGCGCGGCTCTTACGGCATGTCGTGTAGCTAATGTTGCAATTTGTCATAGTAACATAGCTACACGACCGAAACCAGCCGTACCAGCTTGGCAGTGCAGGATCGAGCAGCGTGTTGCTGAGGCTAGGACACTCATTGCAAAACTAATTGCTTTTAAACAGGGAAATTCGCGACCACGCGTGATGCGCTTTGTAAGGCGTGCTTTTGCTGGGACTGATATTAGTCCCAGTGAATATTCTGCCCGCGTTACAGAGCGCATCGACCTGTTTAAGCAAAGAGTGTATGCATGGGCAAGCCGTATTCGACGCTATAAACGGCGGGTGGAACGATTTCACCTGAATCGCATGTTCCAAAAAGATCAAAGATGGGTACATAGAGCGTGGGAGCGGCCGGTGTCAGCCATGGATGGCGGGTGCCTGCCAGATGGTGATGCCACAAATTCGTTTTGGCGCAGCATCTGGTCGGTACCTGTCAGCCATTCCGAAGGCGACTGGATGCGAGAGGTTGAGCAAGTATGTGAACCTATACAAGAGATGGGGGCAATTACAATCAGCCCCCAAGACGTAGCCAATGCAGTCCGTCCGATGGTAAATTGGAAAACACCGGGGCCGGACGGACTGCAAAATTTTTGGTTAAAATGGCTTCCGAGTTCACATAGTTGCTTGGCTTCTCAATTTCAGTCTGCTGTGGAATCGGCTTCGCTCCCACAGTTCTTGACTACAGGATCTACCCATCTGCTCCATAAAACAGGTAGTGCTACGGATCCAAAGAACTATAGACCAATCACTTGTTTACCAACGGTCTATAAGCTCCTCACGTCCATTCTGAGAGCAAAAATTAACGAGCATGTCGTTAGCTTTTCTATTATGTCTGCTTCTCAGAATGGATGTAGGAGTGGATCCCGTGGCACTAAGGAGCTACTCCTTATTGACACGGCTATTTGCCAACAGGTTCGCCGCTCTAAAAAAGATCTGTCGACATGCTGGATAGACTATAAGAAGGCCTACGATTCGGTGCCGCATACATGGCTCATGAGGGTGCTGGAGTTGTATAAAATTAATACAACTCTACGCGCCTTCTTGATGTCATGTATGGGGCAATGGAGTACAGTTCTTCACTATCCAGGATGTCGGGATATCCAACAGGGTGGGGAACCAATTAGGATTGAGCGGGGAATATTCCAGGGCGACAGTCTGAGTCCCCTGTGGTTCTGCTTGGCCTTGAATCCTCTAAGCACTTTGCTTGAGAATTCGGGGCTGGGCTATTCGTTGAGGAGAGGGAGCCGGGTAATCTCCCACTTGCTATACATGGATGACCTTAAGCTCTTTGCCACCGGCGAATTGCAGCTGATGAAGTTACTAAAGATCACTGAAGGCTTCAGTAATTCCATCAGCATGGAATTCGGTGTTGACAAATGTGCGGTCATGCATGTAAAGCGAGGTGGGATTGTGGAATCCCAGGGTATACAGCTCTCGGATTCCATAAACCTAAGGTCGCTCTCCGCAACGGAGACCTACAAATACTTGGGTATGTCAGAGGCGTTAGGCATCAACGCTGCTGACGTGAAACAATCATTACAGGCACGTTTCTTTGGCCGCTTGAACAAAGTACTAAGAAGTGTTTTGTCAGGCGGCAACAAGGTGCGTGCCTTTAATGGTTGGGTCATGCCAGTGTTGATGTACTCCTTTGGTGTACTCAAGTGGACTCAGACTGAGTTAGACGCCTTGGATAGGAGAGTCCGAACACTACTAACCGCAAATCGAATGCATCACCCACGCTCTTCAGTAATGAGGTTATATATCCCGCGGAAGTGTGGGGGTCGAGGCTTTCTAAATGCTAAGACCCTCCATAATCGCGAGGTATGTAACCTCAGGGAGTATTTTCTCCAAGCCGACGTGGGGATGCATCGAGATGTGGTGGTAGTGGATAAGGGCTTCACACCGCTCTCCTTAGGCAAAGAGAACTGGCACAAACCTGTCGTACTGAGCGTCAAGGACCGCGAGAATGTATGGCAAAGCAAGGAGCTCCACGGGCGCTACTACCGGACCCTTCATGGGTCAGATGTAGATTTCTTAGCGTCCGTAGCCTGGCTACGCTTCGGTGATCTTTTTGGAGAAACCGAAGGGTTTGTATGTGCAATTATGGACGAAGTTATCATGACGAATAACTACCGGAAATATATCATAAAGGACGGTACAGTTGACATATGTCGGGCATGTCACTGTCCCGGTGAGTCCTTAAGACATATTATTTCGGGTTGTTCTCGTCTTGCTAACGGCGAATACTTGCACAGGCATAACCAAGTAGCCAGGATTATCCACCAGCAGCTTGCTTTGAGATACAAACTTGTGGAATCCGAGGTGCCGTACTACAGGTATGTGCCCGACCCAGTTCTCGAAAATGGTCGTGTCACACTGTACTGGGACCGATCTATCATCACTGACAGGACTATTGTAGCAAATAAGCCTGATATAGTGGTGATAGATCGATCGGAGCGCCGGGCAATCATTGTTGATATCACTATCCCTCATGACGAGAACCTCGTGAAAGCTGAAAAAGAAAAACAATTAAAATATTTGGATTTAGCGCACGAGGTTGTCGACATGTGGGAGGTGGACTCAGCAATCATTGTCCCGATAGTCGTTACAGCCAACGGCATAATAGCCAAGAGCCTCGACCAACACCTTAAGAGGCTCTCGCTAGGCGCCTGGGTCAAGGGTTTGATTCAGAAAGCGGTACTTCTCGACACGGCGCGTATTGTGAGGAGGTTCCTCTCTCTGGAGTCCTAACCACCGGCAGCTTGGACCCTGTCCCGAGGCCGGTTGGACACTATATTTTATATTTTTAAATGTATATATATATTGTTTTTTGTATATATTTAAAAATGTATTTTATATGTTTATTGAAAAATAAAGAAAATAATAATAATAATAATAATATCCTGGGACAACTCACACACGGTTATCTGATCCCAAGCTAAGCAGAGCTTGTGTTATGGTTACCAGACAACTGATAAACTTAATTATATATTTCTAAATACATACATATTATAGATAAATTACACCCAGACACCAGAACAAATGACCATGCTCATCACACAACATTTGTCCTGGGCGGGAATCGAACCCACGACCTCCGGTATAGCAGTCAGGGTCACTAACCACTAGACCAACAGGCCCGTCATTTAATTAAAGGTAACATGAACCGTGAAACTCGATAGCAGTTTATTGAGTTGACTAACTTATTATCGAAACCCTGATAATAAACTGAATGTTAATAATAAACACGTTTCTAAATACCCTTTTAAAGATCATAACACACGAAAACAAGCAGCTCCTAATTTCGAGCGCGGTTTCCTCATTGGGATTCATCCTGATTGTCCTGAACTCGTAAAGATCCGCTAAAGTTAAATTAGACCCACTTGTTACTGTCACCGGGGCTTATCTGCGCACCGTTTGTTTTTCGATAACACCATCCAGTGACGAGATAAAAATAATTTGGGAACCGACGCCCAAATGGAAAGTTTAATTAATTTTGTAGCTGGCTCGTTTGAGTGGAATTGATTGGCGACCTCTAGTTTTGTACTGAGTTCTTTAATAAATAAAGTTTGGCTTATTAATGGTTCGCTGAAGTCCTGATAAATGATTTTTAATTATATACGGTTTACCCCGTCCCGATAGTTACTGCCAGTTGCTTTTATTAATGGTGCATAATTTCACACTGCGTTTATGTCAACAAGTCGTGGTGGCCTAGCGGTTCAATGAACGGATTTGTATGCACAAGGTTGCAGGTTCGAACCCAGGCAAGTACCAATGTGGCTTTTTCAAAGTTATATGTACTTTCTTAATTATTCTAAGACACTTCTGACAAACGGTGAAGGCAAAAAATCGTGAGGAAACCTGGATCTGAAATCGCCAATCCGCAGAGAGCAAGCGTGGTGATCAATGCTCGTGCCTTCTCTATATGGGAAGAGGCCTGTGCCCAGCAGTGGGACATTTATAGGCTGGATTATTATTATGTCAACAAAAGAAATAACTACTTTTGAAGTAAGAATCAAAATATAAGCATAAAGTATCATATAACATTTTATGGTTTTTGAGACCTCTCAAGTTTTCAGTCCTTTGACCCATATTAAATACGACATTTACTTTTTATATTCTCCACACGTTCTAAATTTACGGGAACTCTTTATGTGGTAACGATCAGATTTAAACGGAATACATTTTATGTATACAGAATCATTACGAACTCTGTCTTAGTAAAACTGTGTATACATAATAATATGTAAGAAGTAAGCTTAATTATTTATTTTATTTAATAATTTATGTACATACACACATAATAATTTATAGAAAAAAAAAAATAATAGATGTTTACAAATGATGTGAAAAGGTACTGCTTATTTCTTAAGAAATTTCTACCAGCAGACCCGCGAAAGATGTCGTCAATGTTGGCAGTCAGTGTGCGACTCAATTTATAAAAACTACATATTATAAAACATACATATATAAATACACAAATACTACATATAACTAATATACAGGGTGGGTAAAAAATCGTGGATCAAACGAAACAGGGCGATAGTTGAGGTTATTTGCAGTAAAAAATATCTTTGTGGCAGTGCTCTTACTTGATGTCCTTAAAAGTTATGACTATTTGAGTGCTTTTTGAAAAAAATACCAAAATTTGTGATAAATAGGCAATTGGAGTAAAATGGGTACCTATTTTAAAATAATAACTGGTGTTTAGTTGCTTCTAGGAAACGTATCATCACCACAAAAGTGCTTTTATGATAGTAGGTACCATTATTTATGAGTACTGGCACTTTTTACAATATCTTTTAAGTCTCACGAAAAATTATTTGTAACTTTAGAACCTTACTGTAAAAAAGAAATGTACTACCAAAAGATGACCCTGTATTAAAAAATCTTGCCTATTTAATGACGATTAAAATGAGGTATAACACATAGCGTTTTGTAGCCAAATTATTTTTTTATGTTCATTTTTTCATAGCAAGGTCTAAATAAAGTAAATCAGAGGATAGTCAAACACAGGTATTCGAATTCATTAAGTTTTATTTAATAATAACACAATAAATCTTGTTACAGCAATTCTTCGAAATGCCTTCCTCTGGCGATAATACACATACGACATCGTCTAATAAAATTACGTCGCAGCCTACGAAATGCGTTTCTGTTGCGTTTAACACTTTCTTTCGCTATCTCGATTTTATTTCTTAATTCTTGCACCGTCTGGTTCTCTTTTTCGTACACCAACTCTTTTATGTATCCCCACAAAAAAAAATCTATCGGATTTAGATCCGGAGATCTCGGTGGCCATTGGATTGTTCCACCTCGACCAATCCAACGATTTGGGTAGTGGGCGTTTAAATGTTCTCGGACTACTCGAGCGAGAATGTGTGATGGTGGAGCGCCATCGTGTTGCAACCACATGTTTTTAATAACTTCATCTGAAATTTCAGCTTGGCGCAAGATATCGTGTAAATTATTTTGTAAAAAGTGTAAATACTGAGCGCCATTCAATCTTGGTGGCATTTCAAAAGTTACCAGCTTTCCTTCAATGATCCCAGCCCACACATTGACGCTGAACTGATGTTGGAAGCGATCATTTCTAACTATGTGTGGATTAACAACGGCGTAATAGTGTAAATTATGAATGTTGAATATTCCTGTTCTTCTAAAACTTGATTCATCAGACCACAAAATTTTATTAAAAAATTGAGGGTCAGCCCTGTGACGTTGTAGCATTTCTCTACAAAACTGCACTCTGTTTTCATAGTCTGCCGGCAGTAAATCTTGGACTCGTTGTATGTGGTACGGATGCAATTGACTTCTCTTTATGTATCGTCTGACTACCGACCTTGGAATGCCCAAATCTCGGGATATACGACGCTGACTCGTAGTGGGTTTATTTTCTAGTCCACGTAATATTTGTTCTTCTACTCGATCATCATCATGAATTGCTGGCCGACCACGTCCATCTCCTGCATTATGTTGTGATTTACTTTATTTAGACGTTGCTATGAAAAAATGACCATAAAAAAATAATTTGGCTACAAACCGCTATGTGTTATACCTCATTTTAATCGTCATTAAATAGGCAAGATTTTTTAATACCGGGTCATTTTTGGTAGTACATTTCTTTTTTACAGTAAGGTTCTAAAGTTACAAATAATTTTTCGTGAGACTTAAAAGATATTGTAAAAAGTGCCAGTACTCATAAATAATGGTACCTACTATCATAAAAGCACTTTTGTGGTGATGATACGTTTCCTAGAAGCAACTAAACACCAGTTATTATTTTAAAATAGGTACCCATTTTACTCCAATTGCCTATTTATCACAAATTTTGGTATTTTTTTCAAAAAGCACTCAAATAGTCATAACTTTTAAGGACAACAAGTAAGAGCACTGCCACAAAGATATTTTTTACTGCAAATAACCTCAACTATCGCCCTGTTTCGTTTGATCCACGATTTTTTACCCACCCTGTATATATCATCATCATCATCTCCCGAGCCTTTTCCCAACTATGTTGGGGTCGGCTACCAGTCATACCGGATTCAGCTGAATACCGTATTTTACATGGAGCGACTGCCTATCTGACCTCCACAACCCATTCAACTGGGAAACACAGTATCCCATAGTAAGACTGGTTGTCAGAATTGACTTAACGACTGCCAAAGATCTATGTATGACAGCCGGGACCTACTGTTTAACGTGCTATAATATATATATATATTATATATATAAATAAATAATATATATATTATAATAACTCAATCATAAGGAGAGATAATGCTCTTTAATACTTTTCTTAAAAATATAAAGAGATCTTGAATCACGGATGTCATCAATTATATTTATCATTTTTTTTTTATTTCAAATTGTTTGACAATTCTGATTGAAAGCTTTTTCTATATCAGGCACCGGGTACTTGACATCATAATAATATTATTAAGTCATCTAAATGAGGTAAAATAAAATATAAAAAGTATCTTAGAAGATATCTCGACCGACGTTATAATATAAAGTCGCCTTTTCTTAAGACAAGTCAATTTCAGTCAATTTTATAATTGGCTTGGGAGCTGGGGAGGTGCTGTAATACAGTAAGCAGTGTCACAACAAATCTTTTTGGTTTCTAGCACTCGGAAATAAATGTCAACGAATATTTATTGAAAATGACATGCTTTTGCATAACTTTTCATTTAATTTTTACTAATTCGAAACGTAAATTAAAGGAATTGTTATTTGATTATTTATCATATTATTATTACATTGATAAATAATTTAATAACATATATTATGACGATACATGACATGATACATGCATTTATGATAAAGACTAACAAAGGAATTAAAGAAAACAGAAAATATAGCTCGTTTACTTTTATTAAAATAAATAAATGTGGACTACATCACATACATTGCTCTGAACCCAAAGTAAGTTGCTAAAGCACTTGTGTTATGGAATTCAGAAACAAGGAAGGTACCACAAACACTCAGACCCGGGACAATGTAGAAAAGTGGTTTTCTACATTGACCCGTCCGGGGATCGAACCCGGGACCTCAGAGCTGGCGACACCTTGAAAACCGGTGCGTACGCCACTCGACCATGGAGGTCTTAAAATTTAATCTTTAAGAGATAAATTCTCAATTCGATCTGTCATCATTTTATTTTACTGAACTTTATTCATGAGGCTATGCAACAAATATTTTTTATTTCTTTTACGGCCCCTACGAGGCAATAAAGGAAATAACTTAGTTTGACATTCATTAAAAGCATGTCGTAAAATGAGGTTCCTTTTATGTTTAATTAATTTAATGGCTATTTTTAACATGCCTAATAATACTTTATTTGTGGTGAGGTACAAGTTTTACAATCGAGTTGTTTGTTATGTAGCCTCAGTCTATGTAGCGAGATAGATAACACAATTCCTACAATATTCTACTTATTATTTACTAATCAATACTTTTACATGATTTATGTAAGCATACTCGTTACGCACAGGACAACAAATCGTTTTTTATCTCGTTACTATCGTTAAGTAGTAAAATATAATTTATACAAACGGAATCTGTTTAAACAGCATTTTACCGATGAATAGTTGCTAAAATTCATTAAAACTAGTTATTGAATAAATAGCACGAAATGTACCTATCGCTATCGACGAATTTTAATAAACACTACCAGGTAGTAAACACACAAGACATGAAATAAAACATTTCCCGTCCTTTTTGACTTTGTCATATTCTGGTAAAAATAGTGCCACTTCTGAACAAGGCTTCCAGCCTTGCTAACCTTCCAGCTATCAGTAAGGGTACCAAACGGTATGTTGATCGTAGGCCAAATAAACATGTGTCAGCACTTTATCATTACGTGCGTAAAACTTGGGATGGACAAGGGTAGCATCGGGATAAGCCAACGTTCTGTCACCGGAATATTATCATATCCTCAACGTGGTGAGGCTCTAAATATCTACAGTTTTATATACTAAGGCTGTTGTTGTTTGAGATGATGTAAGCCTTATTAATTTATAACGAATGATTTCAGGATTTTAATCTCTTTGATTAGAGGTTTTGTTGGGCTAAACTGGGGACCGAATGTTTTTCATTCAAACGCATCTTAGAATGAAAAATATTTTAGAATGTAAGTCAAATATTAAAATCGACCGAGGACTGAACAGACATTGTAATTGCAATTGCAGAAATTATATTTTCTAGCTAATATGTAACTTTCACATGATCGATAACACTCTGATTAATATGATGAGTTCGTAGTTATATAGCATAGTAGACAAGCTTAAAAAAGGTAATAATTAATTTATGTTCAGTGTTCAGTATAATTAGGTAATTATAGTTATTTACATACTCAAATGTAAGTCATTAAAACATCTAAAAAGGCGAGCAATTTGAGCAAACTCAAGACTTTGAATTTTGATTAAACTTAAATGTTAAATTAATTAAGATTTTCCTCAAAACTTTCAGCTTAAAAGGTAGGCAACATTAAGCAATTACGTTAACTAAATAAGTCTTATAACTTCAATAGTGAATTAGGCAGCTAAAGACTGTTTGCTCACTAGCTCGTGGTGTTGCCATGTTGATTCTGTTAGCGGGAGTCGGGAAATTGACACGTTTTAAGACAGAAACACGCTCCAGTAATTCCTTGTGATTAATTAGATATAAGAATTTCCTTGCTTGAAGTCTGTTGGCTGTCTGGAAATATTTAAGATGAGATGGAGACTCGAGAATGGACGGATATTTAAAATGAAAATGTTCGTTAAATATGTTTTAGTCATGCAATTAGTGGGCATCATTATTATAGAAGGTGTTATAAAAAATATGAGCGTTGTTTAATATAACTTTAGAAACAATGTGATAAAGATGCTTCAAACTAACATAGTATAGGTCATGGACTCAGATACAAAAATATCTCTAGCTGCGTGATCAACATTTTCATACAAGAATATTTTCATTAAAAAGAAATGAGTTTAATAAATTACATCTTAAGTGTTTTGAGACCCAAGAAAAGACATAAGTTTATGTTTATAAATCTACGAAACAACACAAAAATAAGTCATACACGCAGGCGGGTTCGCGGACAAAAACAGGTCCACACATAAATTGAGAGGGAGAGCCTATTTTTATGACGCGTAAAAAATCTTTATCGAACAATTTCGCCTTTAGTTTTCTGTGAAATAAACGAATACAGTTTTGTTCCAAATAAATTTATGTACGCACAACTTTTTGCCGTGCTTCGGGCTTTACGAACATCTATTTTATGTTGTATATTGATGTTAAAATATAGCGTATTAGCAGCATATAGATTTATGGGTATAAAATATTGCGTATTAGAAAAGCTGTTATAAAACTTTGGATATTGCATGCTATACTGTTGTTGCGCGAGGGCATTATTTTACAACAACGTAGCAGAGTAAACTTCAGTTTAACAACAGATATTGTGTTTTCGATTAAAATAACTTCACAGTTACTTATGCAAATATTAATAATATACTGACTTCAAACTTCTCAAAACTTCAGTAAGCCCCAATTTTACGATGTTTGGTAGTCTTGAAGCAAATATTTTTAACCTACTTCTAAAAAAGGAGGAGGTTCTCAATTCGGATGTTTGTATTTTTTTTTTGTGTTTGTTCGCGCATAACTCCGTTGCTTGCCAACCGATTTGAAATATGTTTTTTTTTGTTGGAAAGGGTCCCTTATGCTTCCCAAATGGTCCCATAGTCACCAAATCGGGATCTGATGATGGAATCTTGGCGAAATCGAGGGAACTCTTCAAATTTTTTAGGTAAACGTACAGCGATTTTGATATTTTCTACAACAAGTGAGCATTTGCGTTCAATAAGAACCATTCTACTATCAGATCTGATGATGAAGCCAAGATGACCTCGTGAATGTAGCGGAAATTCGTTGGATGTGAGATGTGTGGCAGGGGACTCCCTTTGACGGAAATGATCATGAGGATGATGAAAGGGTGTCAGCGTAAGGCCTACCCATATTTTATAAGATTAAAAATATGTCACTAAACATAAGAAATTAAATTTTTTTTTGCATGACTCCAAAAAATTGTTAAATTTTATTATAGGTTAATCGTAGTTTAGATTTGGTTTATTAATATAGGTAGGTAATAGTATTATTTTTAACTTTTTAGTGCTTTTAGGGATTTTTAAAGTCGGTTTTTTAAGCATAATTTTTTAATAAAAAAAGCATAATTTTTTTTTATATATAGCGTGATACGTTTTAAAACTCTGCCAAAAATCTGATATTTTGAATATTGATATAATCCATAACTGTCTAAACCTGTTATGCGTAACGACCTTCCAAGGCCAAATAACCATTATTTTGTTCGTTCCAAGAAAAATATCAAAACAATAAACATGAACATGAATTATGAATTCCTAAGTGGTTGAGTTTCTCTCACATGAAATATACGCGGCAATCCCAAAGGAACAACATGTTTCCGCGATAAAATGCTGATATGTCTTTTTTCAGCCTTCAGGAATTTGTACATACATACATTGAGCTCTTAAGAAATTGTTTTAGCATCTTGTTTAAGTATATGCGAGTAAATATGGATGCGCAGTGTGCACTGATATTAAGCAATATCACCGATCAAAAAGTATATTTTAGTGAAATATAGGCTGGGTAACAAGACCTGTGATTGTTAATAGGAAAGTCAAGGAGTTATCTCTACTAATCTATGATCTATATGCGAGTTATCCTAGTGAAATCTCTACAGACTTTACTAACCCGATTCTCACATTTTATGCAAGGACTGCACCGGCCCCTCGCCTAGCCACTTACCCGCAGCAATAATCGACTCATCCTTTACGACAATAACACCACAACAGAAAACGAGGGGGTTGTGTTCTTTTACGAGTGCCACGTAGCGAGGGCTCACAGGATTGATATTGAACAAGCAAATAAAACAATTGACGCTCTACACGTATAGAATGCTTGGAGAAAGCTGTCAGGAATGACCCCGTAATTTCTAGACTATACTGTAAAGTGAGCCAAAAATAAAACGATCCTCAAGACACATGCAATATCCATTTTTCTCGCACTTAACATATATTTACGCTCCGGGATCCGAGCCGCTTAAAGCTTAGGTCTATATCCTACTTAGGGTGCGACGCCTCGGGCCAAAACTGTCACTATCGACGATATCATCTTTACACAAACCCTTTTATTCTAAAAATACTAAACCTATTTGAGCATCTAACCTCTAAAACAAACTGCAATACGTCCGCCAGAATATTGAGATTTCCATTTCCATCGAGATTATGTTGTTCTAACAATGCAAAGTTTCATCTCGTCGAGTCAACGGCAGTGGCCTTACAAACAGCGGTACGTACGGGGGGTTACATAACCGTTAGTTTGTATAAAATTCCCCGAGCACTACGTTAAGGCTGAAGTTTTAGTTGTATGGTAAAGGCTAGATTTATTTGACGCATGCTCTTGTTACGCTCGCCTATAGAACGTAACGTAATAGGCTTCGCATTGAAGGCTTGTTTGCTTCCAATCAAACAATGTGGGTAAGTTTACTACAATGGTGCTTTTATACACAATAGCAATGACTTCTTAGAAATACACATGAAGTTTGACTTTAAATTTCTCATAGGTAGTTGTTGTTGTGTAACGTCCTTGTTAAGTCTATTACATAATAAAACTTTACACGAAGTAGTAAGAAAAACAGTATATAAACTTACTTATGTTATTAGGTATATTAACAATCGTTTTCATTAATTGTAACAAAGGAATACTTTTTTCAAGTCAAAGCGGGAAAAATTATATTACATTATTACATTTTCACGGTAGAAATATTTATTTTTAATTTGGTCATCAGTGCTTGTTAGTTGCCCGTCCCAAAAACAATCCATCAACAAGATTAGACATGTAATTTGTTCTTTTGATAAGAATTTACGGAACCATTTTTTTACTAAAGCTGCGAGGTTTATGAATTTAGTACAGCGTTTACTAGATTATCTTTAAGGCCTTAAGTAAGCATCTTTTAAACTTATGTTTGCTGACAATAAAAAACATTTCATAAATGGCTTATTATTTAATTATCAACAAAAGACACCACAGCCAAGGGTTTTCGGATTTAGGGAATTATCATTTACCAAAATGTCATATTATCATAAAACATTCAAAACGTAAAACATAAAATTACGAACGAAAAGGTGGAAATCCACAAAAAAGCCACCCGAGTCCGTAGTATTTTTCATAAAGCAGTTAAACCGTTCCCTTTATCGTCCACCTAGCTTAAACGGTACCGGCAAACGACCCCTTATCTTAATTACCCCATAAACGTTACCGATATACGCACTTCCAACAAAAAATACTCCCTTTTTCAAGTAATTAAAAATCAATATAAAAAACATTACTACTCAACTTCTCTATTAAACGTTAAATTGGTATTTAAATAAAAGCTTAATAAAATTTTATGTCGATCATTATTACGTTTGTAGACTGCAATAAAATTGGGGGGAAAGTTTGAGCGCGCAAAATAAATTGCACCTTAATCCAATATATTATTCCTCTCGGGTTTACCTGCAACTTTTTAACATATATCGTTGCATTTTAAAAGATAAGCAGAAAGTTAAGGTCGAGATTTATGACAGCCATTTCTACACGCCTGTAGTTTGAAATAGCATGAAACAAGTTGCCGCGCACCCGAAACTAGAAGCAACTCATTATAAAATCTGACATGTCACGTAGTTTTTTGATCCTCTCTTCTATCATGGTACGTGCTCGCAAAAAAGTTTATAATATAAGAAACAGTAGTTCTATCCAGTCAGTCACATACAATGTATTCACAAACGAACATATTTTTTTAAACCTATTCAACTTTTCAGCGCTTGTTTGAGCAGAATATTGCTTGCTCTTAACCTCCATCAAAAAATAAAATAAAGCTTTCTTTAAACAAACGAAATGAAAACACGAAAACAACTTCGTCAATTATATACAGCTGCCATTTACAAATGCATGCCATTAAAATTGAGATACATGATTGTTTTAATTAAGCGTGTATTACTTTCCCTACAAAGCAGAGTACATAATGTTCCCTCGCACATACAACTCAGCATACATACTATTCCACTTTCGCGAACAGCGTCAAACTAGATCAGAGGCTCTCAACCTGAGGCGACATGTGACCCACTCGCCTCTTTTGCTACATTTTCTATAAGCACTGAATTTTACTTTTGTGCGTTTTTAAATGTGAATAGTACTAAAATTCTTTCTAACTTTAGGTACCTACAGAAGTAATGTGTCATTAAATACAATTTTAACGGGCGTAGCAATCGTTAGCAAGAAGATCACTTCTTCTTCTCTGTAGACATTCGGATACTCGTAACTTTTGTAGTACATTTATGAAGCTCTCGTTGTTTATGCGCACAATTTGGCCTGTGTAGGCAAGCTTGAAGAATGGTTAGTATACAAATATATAACAAAAACCCATAACAATAAGGAAACAACTTTCTAAACTTCAACAATAACAAAAACACATCAATAAAAACAAATCACTGCACAACACGAGTTTCGACTTTTCCGAGTCCTAAAATAAAATGGATGACGAAATTCTTCAAAAGAAACGGTTGAGTATCCCTGAAGCAGATACTTTGCACCATTTCTCAATATTCAGTTACAAGGCGATATCGCGCCGTCGCCGGCACCCGTCGCGTACGGCGTAATTAATGTTAAATATTAAGTGAAATATGTAATCCTTATTGGTTGTGGACAGATACTTTGATAGATTGTCGGAGTTTCCTTTAAGTTTGGGACGGATTTTTATGTACTTACCATGATTTATTCACGCAGGGATATCATGGCAAAATAGGTCTTCAGTGACGCACATTTTAGGAATATTCTGTTACTATAGTTCTAGTGTAAGAAAACGAAACACTTTTTACCGAAAACAACATAAAATAACAAGTCCTATATTTCTAGAATATAAGAAAATATTCTTCATCTACCTTAACCACTTGTTCACTTTGCGCGGTCCCTTATCGTTATTTATCGTTATTTATTGTTATTTTTTATATTATTTATTATTTTTAATGTAATGACAGCGTGCTACTGGGGAGTTTGTTGCGCCGTTTCTTCTCCTCAGCCAAAGCACTTAGGAAGCGGTGAAGGGTGGGCGATTTGGGGTCGGTTCATGTCTGGCGGTGGTGGCGTCGCGTGTTGTCGGTCGCGTGGCGCTGGGGCGGGCGGGCGCATGGTGGAGCATTCAGCCTTTCACACTGACCTGATGACGCGTTGGTGCGTCAGGTGTGAGTGGTTGGATGTTCTGTTGTGTGTTTGCTCGTTCTGGCGTTGCGCGGCCGATGTTGCGCGCTGCCTTTTCCGCCGGATATGAACCGACCCCTAGGGTGCTGTCCTATTGTAATAATAATTGACGTTTGATAAGTGCTACTTTGTAGCCTAAGTTAAATAAATAATTTTTGATTTTGATTTTGATTTTGATTCAATTTATTATAATATTCTGAAAACCACAATTCTATTTTTAAGTTAGCCATACTGAGCGCCATTTTCCGGTTAATAAAGCTAGTGTTTTATATCAAGTTTTTCTTGGAAAGCTCGAACTGGCTCGTAAATAACAAGTCGCGCACGTATTTGTTCGGAAGAAAGTAAAACGACGGCGAACCTCTAAGCTAGCGTTCAGGCTAATTCTAAAACATAACACGTAACATAACATAAATAAAATGTTTATAACACCTTTTGTTTACGAGCCCTGCACTATGCACGAATTACTTGTATACTTGTACTAGCTACAGATGCTGCATTGTGGGACTTTCGCACTGCCGGTATAACTGAAAACAGAATAGACGTAGTCGTCAAATATTTATTTTAATGGTTGCATAATATTTAAAACGACTTCAAACTAAATGAAGTCAGTGCACGATTAGTAAATACGTCATTTAAAAAAATATGATCTACTTAGTGGATATTAAAACTACTGTCTCGTTGGCCTAGTGGCGCTAAGCGCGACTGCTACGCTAGAGGTCTTGGGTTCGATTCCCAAGTCGACCAAGGTGTTATTGGGTTTTCCTATGAAATTCTCAGTAGCATGTCGGAGTTTGGATTTGTGCCGGTTAGTGGCAATAGGCTCGCCCCCTATTACATGGGACCTAAACATACCGGCGAATTTTGGGTGTACATTGGTATACCTCTGCCTAACCCTTTGGGGATACAGGCGTGATGGTATGTTATGTATGTTATGGATATTAAAACTTATTTTTTTAATAGTAATGGCATAGGTTACTGACTAGATGAAAGATACTATGGGAATCACACGTATTTTGATCACATAAACTAAATATTCTCATACATCCGCCCTTTAAGACCAACGGGTTATTGCGAATTTCATCCTATTACACTAACAGCGTCTTAAAAAACCTTAAATTAATGTAGGTAATTATGCAATAAGTAAGGTATATATCGACGCCCCCAAGGAATAAACCTGTATTATACTGTTACTGACTTTTTACTGTTATGTCATTTTCGGCATCTATAGGTCGGGATTCACCTATACAATTTTTTTTATTTTTTTTCTTCGGTAATTTCTAATGATTTTCCTTATAACACTTTTATTCTTTGGAAATTTTTTATTTTTTATTTACTAGAAAAATAACGTAATACATTATTACAAATTAAGTTCTGTGGCTACATTTCGGTAAAGTAATAATACTGTTAAATATATCAGAAAAAAAATTTGGTTAATGCGATTACAGGTTTATTATCGTTAATATTGTGGTAGCCATTTTCGGTAATGCACTGTTACAGTTATCATCCCGGTAAAAATTCATACCTTTTCTATACGTATTGACGGGAACTTGCTCGCGCTCGGCGAGTCAAGGACGCGTTTCTACATTTAAATAAAAAATAATAAATGCGGACAACATCACATACATTGCTCTGAACCCAAAGTAAGTAGCTGAAGCACTTGTGTTATGGAATTCAGAAACAACGAAGGTACCACAAACACCCAGACCCGGGAAAATGTAGATAAGTTGGTTTCTATATTGACCCGTCCGGGGATCGAACCCGGGACCTCAGAGCTAGCGACACCTTGAAACCGGTGCGTACGCCACTCGACCACGGAGGTCGTCATTGTAATGCACATGTAACGCACATTACGCACACTAATAGATGATCAAACGAACTTACCTGATGTTCGATCTTTATTATACGAAGTGCCTCGTTCTCGATATATGTTATTTACCATGCAGCTTTCGCTTGGCAACTAAACTCTTTCAGATCCAAAACTAAACGAAGTATTAGTGTCACACTGTCTTTTTTCTCCTGTCAAACTTCATTCCTTTAGAGTCTCGTAGGTTATCTCAATTTTACCAAGGGTGGGATGGGTAGGGAACATATATCGAGAACGAGGCACTTCGTATAATACCTAATGATCGAACATCAGGTAAGTTCGTTTGATCATCTATTATACACTCCATGCCTCGTTCTCGATATATGTTATTTACCATGCAGATGTTCAAGAGATGGTAATGTTGAGATAAAACTTAGAATAAATAAGTGGGCATGCCCTATACATAAATGCATACTATGCACTTGTGCAGTCAACTCTTTCTAGTTATATGCAATCATTTAAATAAACTAAACTTGAGTTGTTCTATTTTGAATTATCCTGATCAACAATCGTAGTCACACAATGTTACAAAATAGCCAGTATTATTTTTAGAATAACAATCAATGTCTTAAGACACCTCATAGCAATCCTGAGAACAATAGTATTAAGTTTAAATTATTCTGCATTAAGCGCAACAAAACCTGGCCAAACTAATAGAAAATTACAAATCTTGCTAATGTTATTTAATATATTTATCTAGCAGTCTGTGTAATTACATCTAGTAGTACAAAATCTTTTTGTCTTAACCATAGGTGCAGAAGCATGGCGTATACTATATGCCCTGAAAAAAACATAAGTATCAATACCGCCTACTGAAACAGTAGCTACTTTCTAATCCATCTTCTACTAGTGACTGAAGACAAAAAAACAATTTAACTATGTGTGAATTTAATCGTTCTTAATTAAAAAATGTGATATATGGTGTTTTCTTTCTTTACTTGTTTCAGTTGTTGCGCTGCATAGGTATATCTATCTCTAAAATCTTTAGTAAATATTAGGCTGAGAAAATCTCAATTTATCCAAAAATGCTAAGTAAAGATTTGGCTGCGTACAGCCCATTGCCAGGTTTTTAAAGTTATCAGTAATGATAATATTGACGCAATCTTCACTCAACTTCACTTAACCCATATTCAGTCATCTATTTATTTTAATAAACATAAGTACACTATATTTTAATGAAAGAAGTTTGTGCCCGCTGTGCTGTGCTTAGTGCAAGCAAAAAACCATTCGATTCTTGGTGAGACTACCAAGACTTAACCATTTCCCTGTCCAAGTCTGTAAAGACTCGCGTCTTTAAATATGATTTTGATGAGGCATATTCTGAATTAAATATTTCAAATTAATTCCAAACCAAACGACGTTGGCGAAAACCTAAGCCAGATGCTTTGATAGAAGATACTGTATTGGAACGTCCTTATCATCAACCTCTTCCTATAAGAAAGGCATTTTTCATTTAAATTCTTTGTGCAATAGTGGTGCGATTCCACGGTATTACCACAGATTTTATGAGTCTTTGATTTTTGTAGAAAATTGTAATGATCACGGCGATAATAGTGAGACCAATGATGATAATACTGATTAGTTATTAATGTTTTTACTTGGCTACTTTTTATATTTTGACTGATTGTAATTGTGATTTCTATGAGTACTTTGTTTCTAATAAATATTATAATTTTAATACATTTAATGAGTTTTCTTTAATTATTCTCTCGAAGATACCGATAGCAAAATTATTTTACATACTCAGCTTTTAATGATTACGAAAATATGACTACCAAAAATTTCCTATAAAATACGGGTTACATTACTTTACCTTCTTATGGTTATTTGTAATTTTACCATAATAAGTCGGTAACTGAAGATTACAATATCTCTCTGTAATGAAAAAACACGTTCAATAATCCAGTAAAGCACTATTATGCCAAAGATTTTTAAGAAAGTTACAATAATAATTCGGTAAGTAAACATTACTGGAATAATATTGATAAGTCAGGATCGTAAGATATCAGTACCCTAAAAATTGTTTGAAACCATTTTCGGTAATATGTATTTTGGTGAATAACTAATTCTGTGTATATCTAATAGTTACACTTAATACTTTAAACTGTTCGGGTAAAAATTAGCTTTCCCGTCATATAACAATGTTTTCATTATTCTCCTTTGTTAAAGAGATATACTCGAAAAACACTAAATCATTTTTCCTGTAAAATTTGATTTTTGCGATTACCGGTTTATTCCCCGGGGACGTCGATATATTAAGGTACTAATGCCTCAATAGAAAATTATAATCTTAGTTGATTTATTTTAAATTTCATTTACTTAGATTTGTCTAGAATAACAGATTTACTAAATAAATTTAAGTTGAAATATAATGTTCGTGAAAAACCATTTTAGATTTAGGAAGACAAGAAATTAAATGAAAATGTAGCAAGTTTCTGTTTAATAAATAAGCAACACCTCCGCTAATTAATTTCATTTCTTGGAATTGATTAACGATGTCTTGAAGCTACATAAATATTCTAATGAACGGCTAAGAACGTTTTCTACTGAAGTATTATTAAATTATAGAGATCAAATCAAATCAAATCAAATCAAATTCATTTATTTGCTAAATACAGGTACTTGTGCAAATACACAGATGGTAAAAAAAAAATAATAATAATTGTGAAACACTGTATTTGACCATTGCAATGGTGTGCAAATAGAGATTTAAAACTGTGTTTAATAATACGATATTATTAACTCTTTTTTTTTAACCTTAAGTTGGCCTTAGTATGTCATGTTTAGGTCTACAGGATTCTTTGGTCGAGAAAGCAAATGTTTGTCCTTTCCGTACCTATGACGTTTTTTGTACTAGATCAATAGATATAATGATTTTTAGTTCAGGTAATAAAACTCCTTGACAACAATTAGGTCAGGATTAACATACGGCATAACAATCATGAATTTTTCAGTGTTAATAAACCTGTCATTTTGAACAACAAACAAACATCATCATCCGAATAATAGCGTGTCATTGCGCTTTAAATCAATCTGTTTTGATGCAAAACGATCTCGCAGTCTCCCTGCATAAATAAAAATGGATTTATCATCAATGGACAACGGAACTGATTTTCACGTAAAATTTTAAATCAACATTGTGACACGATTGGTTGTTACTGCAATTTTAAAGGATAGTCCTGTTGATTACGTGTCAAATTGTACTGAAGTTTTTCATGCCTTTTCAAGTATTTTTTATTTTATATCGCCGATTGGAGGATTTTGGAGCGAGCCTTCCGAATATAATTTAATATGAAATTCATGTTACTTTCAAGCAGAAAATTTTAAGTTATTTTTCGATGAGCAATAATATGGATATGGATCCTTTTCGTTTTCCGTATTGGGCATTTTACTAGAAAGGCATAAATCATTTATTTTTGTAAAAAAAAGTATTACTAACTTTGAATATATTGAAGTAAATAAAACATATTATTTTCATTTATAAAATTCATTAGATTGTATGTAGTTCACGGTATATTGATATTATGTTTTTAGTTTTAAATGTGTGCATCTCACATTACAGTTAGGGTACCTACATACATCAGTGAAAATCAGAAAACAATAACCGATAAAAAATTTAACATTTTACTTTCCTATAATTTCTCACAAGGTGGTGAAAAATACATAACAAAACAGTGGACTGATTCAACGCTGACGAATATCACCAAACTAAAACCAAAAATTATAAGCTGTAGGCAGCTTAAAACTTAATCCTTAAAAAGCGACATCTCAGTGAAAAACACGGAAGGCTTTTGTCCCATTCGTCTGCTGGCGACTAACTAATTGAAATGATTAATATCTCTTCTGGATGCGTGCGGGCGAGGAGTTAATTATAAATAATGAATGGATGGATCGCGACAACGATGCAGGAATGCGAGCGATGCTTTATTAAGGGGATTAGTGGGAGCCTGATTTGAGACTTATAAATAAAGCGCTGTAAGCATTTTCCTGTTGTAGGAGGAACAAGGATTAGACCTGATTTTATATATACAGTAGGATGGATAAATGCTTGTAACAATTCCATACAAAAACAGCTGAAAAAATCGCGAGAAATTTGACGATTCCTACAAGACTGAGAAACAGGAAAAGGAACTGCGAGGCGCAACTAGCATGTAAATTTTACCGATGAAAAAACGGTAAAATTTACTTTACGAATTTAAGTTAGATGGTTAGTTGTTTTACTTGGTAAAATCTTAAATGCCGCTTAAATAACTTTCGTTCGAAGTCTTAGTTCCACAATTCGTTCATTAGTTGTTACTCTACATTTTACAACTTGTCGGCACATCTCAACTACAAGCGCACGCGATGACGTCACAGAATTCTGCAAACTGTTGGCAGTGTCGGACCGTGACTTCTCTGCATAATTAGCTCGGTTTCTTGCTAATTACCGACGGTACAGAAAACATAAGATGTTTGCAAAGAGCTCGTGTCGCGCGATACTTTAGCTCTGACTTTCAGTGAATCTTTGACTCTGTAAATATTTGGGTATCGATGTCAACTTCTCGTCATATACATACCTACTGGAAATGACTTCCCAATATTAACAGATAAATTGATATTTCTTTCAAACTTGACGTGTACACGAAAACATTCACATTTTAACACGTGAAAGGTTTATCCTGGAAATTTATAAAAGACTTTAAATTTTCAATATTTCCCACGAATCCATTCACAAATTTCATTCCTAATCTGCATCCTCTACCAGGAAATTCTTTACATTACATTTGTAATTTTTTTATATACTTATACAATATATAAACTTATACCCATTTTGTGTCAAAATATTCACCTACTCTGTCATATAATATTCTAGGCATTTTAATACAACCTCCCCACACAGTATACAGGTCACGTATCAAGTCTTACTTTATTCGAGTCCTCTCGTCTACATGTCCTGTTCATAAACTTAGTTAAAGAGTAGGTACCTTGTTCGTCCTGATAGCCTGGTACTTTCGGTAATATTCTTCTCAGATATACCTTTTAAAGCTAAAGTTCAATAGTTTTAAAATAACTGCGGAAAGTTAGATTGGATACTAGAACTTGATTATCGATTTTAAATTTAAATGGGGTGAAAAAAGGCTCACTAGAAATAGAAGTTAGTGTTTTATGTATGCTCTTCTCAATTGGTACTTTTAGGTGACATGTGTGTAATGTTAATATTTTAGACAAATATAAGCCAAAAATTAAGTTTCATTCAAACTTACCTTCGTATGAATGTTAAAAACTTTGATTACCCAAAACCTGTTTGGTTATATCGAATAGTTTACAATCTTCGCTAAAATTATGATTTATCCACAAACGACCTATTTTGATTACAAATGATAAAGGAAAAATATCACATTGAATAGGTACACATAATCACTAAAATGCTGCATAAATAACATAAAAGCTTAAATATTATCACATCCAAATATTCCTAAATTCATGTTTTCGTGGTGACCTGGCGGTTCAATGAACGGAATTGTATGCACAAGGTTGCAGGTTCGAACCCAGGCAAGTACCAATGTGGCTTTTTCAAAGTTATATGTACTTTCTTAATTATTCAAAGACACTTCCGACAAACGGTGAAGGAAAACATCGTGAGGAAACCTGGATTCCAAAATTTGGGATCTGAAATCGCCAATCCGCAGAGAGCAAGCGTGGTGATCAATGCTCGTGCCTTCTCTATATGGGAAGAGGCCTGTGCCCAGCAGTGGGACGTTTATAGGCTGGATTATTATTATTATTATTATATCATGTTTTCGCCGAATCATTATTTGATTAGCAGCGCGTCCGTATCTGGACATCCATCCTCATTTGTCAAACGCCTTTTCGGTCGCTGAAGAAATCTAGTGTCAAACCTAAGCATTTGTTAAGTGTCCATCACTCGGTGTTGAGCCCCACACTTTGGGTATTTTTGGGCTCACAAAGGGTTCCCTAAGCCGAGTGAAATTAGCTTAATAAATTGTATATAGAAAGTGGATGAAAGTTGATGCTACTATTTTTGGTTAACTAATTAGTTGGTGCCTTTTTCAATTATGTGCTTAGTTTAACTTAATCATCACTGATTTATCATACAAATTTGTTTACAAGCTTGTCTTTTATGGTTATTAAACTAAAAATATCTCTCATAAACATTTTTAGCACTAGATAGTTATATCCCTGTATTGCAAAGAGCAATTTTCATGCACAACGAAGACCTAGCAACAAGATTTGTGGACCTCATAATGTTCATCCCATGGGGGGAGTCTAATGCGCAGCACGTCGCGTACCGTGGTAATTGGCATGGTGACCTACACCGCTGGACTAAGAGTTAAACAAAAAAATGTGACATAAAGTTATTCCACTCAATTCCAAAACAAAGCCACACCTTACCCTTATCTTATATTAAGACAAATCTTAACCACTCCGTCAATTGGTCAACTGACCTAGTTACGCAGTTCTAAAACCCCATAAACATTCAAGTACCATATAACCAAGGCTTGTAACTTAATAGTATTTACACCAAGACATTGATAACACAACTTAAGAGGTTTACAGTTAAGCCTTCTGGAACAAAGAGAGGCTTTCCTCGCTACAATTCAAGGTAAACGAAAGATTAATCCCGCAAATCTTTTTGTTACTGAGTGTTTGACTGATGTTAATTCTGACTTTCTATTAAGAATAATAAAATTAAATAACAGATAACAAGCGACCGCAAATACTTCTCTGAAAAATTAAAACACGTTTGTGTTTTTCTAAAACTTCATTTTTATTTTTTGAGTTAATGACAACTCGTGGATTATTTACCCGTGTTTTGTCATTATGGCCCAATATTTTGACTACCAATACAAACGATGGACATATAAATTCAATACCATCCCTTTCAAAGTTCTAAAATATAATTTTACCAAAAAATCCAACGATTCCTCAAACGTATATATATACCAATATATAATTAAATTCATGAGCAACCCTGAAACTCTGAACGACTAAGTTAACGAAATTTCAAAACAGGCTTTTGGAAGACCCTAGAATATTCTTGCAAACTCCCTCCATCACTAAACTAAAAACTTACAATATCCGCGATAACCGGTCCGATCCGCTTCAAACCGGCTCAAAACTTGCGCAAGGCGGTCCAAACTTGTATTAGCCAAGTTCATTTCACGGAACTATGGGTAGGGTATAAATTTTTCATAAAACTGACGTCGGAATTAAGTGGTTCCGTACTTTTTGATGAGGGTGTGCAAGTTGCTGGTGAGTTCGAACTTACTAATTTATCTGAGAGACGTCGGAACCCCACTCAATGTGTGGAGTATTTAATTTTAAGGATACTCCGAACCCTATAATTTTGATATTTTTAAAATATTCTTTCCTTCCCTTCATACCTTCCTTTTTTGGATAGTACCAGATCCCAAAATCTAACTACTACTTACATTAATTGTACATTTATGAAGAATGTAAGACGTAGTTTAACATAATAATAATATGACATGTAATAAGAAAAACTTGCTCTACATCTAGTCAACCTAGCCTCCGTTACATAACATAAAATTACCGTATTTTCGCATAACGTTGTTACAAGGTATTCCAGGAATAGAATATAATTTGCTGTCGATATAAAAAGGACTGACGAGGTAGGTGTCACATAACGTCGAGTGTTGACGTCTGGGATGAATATTCAAAATAATGAGCTACGTGGCAACTGATGCATGATTTACAGTATTTCTTTCAATTCTCTGCAATTACTGTTGTTTGCAAATGCGGTCCCAGTAAAGAGGAATAGCACTCTGTTAGGTTTTTTTAAAGCAAGAATCCGGTATACCTCTCTACTAACCACTTCTTCTTATTCTTCTTCGGTCTCTCACTGCTGAGGATCGCTACCATATGTCAAGCCCCTCCATAGAGCTCGGTACTTACCACAGTATGAAGAAAATATAAGAGAATTTCCCAAAGCCAAATAATATTAAGGTTCTTTCAATATCGAAATCATTTTTTTTTTATTTATCTTATCTGTCCCACCGACACCTGTCATAGTCAATATAGCTTAGCGAAGAAAACGACAAAATAGTCTTATAGGTTCTCTTATCTCTTATTTAGTAACTTCAAGTAAATAAATAGTTCTGCAGTGGTGTCTAGATTTACGTGAGTCTTATTCATTTTCAAGAAACTATAAGGAGGTTTATAAAACAAATTAGTACGCAGCTGTTTCCTGTTACATAAGTGTCATAACTATCCGTTGAGCCTCATTTTCCTTATTAAGAGTGTGAAATATTAGCTATCAAATAAAGAAAACGAACATTCAATTAAATTAAATAAGACGATGTCGGATGTTGTAACTCATAAATATGCGAATGAAAGTCAACCTTATGCTTTTACGGTTAGAGTTTATAATAAGTTTGAGAAATTTTCCATCGGTTGCCACCGCGATAAGGAAAGAGGCACTCGAGGTCTAATTCCGACCGTTAATTATTTTTGTATCCCCTGTCAAAGCAAAATAAGATTAAAGAATATTTCTCAACTAAATATTGTATCATTTATAATGAGGCACCATTTATAATGTCATTCGAAAACGTTACAATGTTAATTATTTTCGTAGAATTGGAGTTAAGTTGTCATAAGCATTTTTCAAAGAGATATTTTACATGACACTTTGTACGTGTTGCCTGGGGCTTTGTTCTGATATAATATAATTAAATGGAGTTTATAGGCACAGTAGGTATATTCTAACAAGCCTTTTGTATTCAGATTTAGGTAATTAAACAATACAGTAAACAATATCGTACGCGAATGGGAATACTTAGAATGGACAAGATTTTCCACAGTGCCAGAATTAATAAAAGTATTTTTAGCAGGCTTTTAGATACCCTTTCAATACAATTTTTTTCATTAATATTGTAGACACGATAAAAACCTCACAGGCAAACAAGGTGTGTATTGAATTTGAGTTCATAATTATTTCATATTGAGTCGCGAGTTCTCGTTCAGGCGTAATTACTGTTATTAAGCATGCTCTCGATATTTATTATTAAGCCACGAGGTGGCAATATATTGGGTGTATCGAATTTTGGTTATCAATTAAAAATGCCTTTTAGTTATATATTAAGTAAAAACCTAAAAAGCATGACTTAATATCTAAATAAATACAACTTTACCATCATATTCGTATTTAGCGGTAGCTATTTAGTACGTTGGATTCTAAACTATAACTACTTGGAACTTTGTCATAAAAAACATACTTGTTCTGTCAGTGCAACCAAAATTAACTATCTTTAGATTCTAGAAAATGTTGTAGCAATTCCAATTCCATTAATAAAATCCTAAATCATATTTAAACTACTTTGCTTTTAATATTTATTAAATTATAATTATTAAACTTAAAATATTTACAATAATATCTAAAGTACTTAGATTTAAATGTCATAAAGTATTGTTTACCGAAATATGTATTGCTAGTGTAAGCATAGTGCATTCTCAAAAGTAGAGCAATATTAGAATAGCTCGGATATTGGAAAGGAAAGACAATGACAAATACTTGCGGATGTAGATCGTCCCAATTTTAGAACTAGGGATGTTCCAGTGTAATATCGTGATGTCCCATTATTTATTATGTCCCATTTATTCAGTCCCAGCTAAAGTTCAGAAGTATCTGTAATTACCTTTGTATTTTGTTTTTAAAAGGCTTTATTTCTAGTTGTCTTGTTTTCCGGTTTTTAAGAGGTTGTATGTTCTAAAAAAACCATGTCAACACTATATATAAACAAAACATGGTTTATGAATATGTTTTAAATGATGAAAAACCGAGTTTGCTTCATTCTCTACTTTACAAAAATCAACAATAGTCGTATCGAATAGACGATTTAACGTATATTCCACCGGAACTTAGATTTATTTCAATCACTTCACTTAGCCTCGCGTTCCGATAAAGTTACAATGTTTTTACACGACTGCCCAAAAAGGAGTGTTATGTTTTCAGGGTTCATGTATGTATGTATGTATGTTTGTGAGTTTCTTTATTCCACCATAACTTCTAAAAGGCTTGACCGATTTCAATGTTTGTGGTATCATTAGAAGCTTTGAGTTATCCCGAGTGACATAGGCTATGTGGACATTAAAAAATGGTCAAGTGTGAGTCGAAATCGCCTGCAAAGGGTTCCGAACGATATTTTTTTTTGTGTTGTGTCATGTTTTTTTATTGTTGTTCACTAAAAGGTATTAAATAAAATAAAATTATAATTAAAAAAAATAAAAAACACGCCTGCCATGTCAAAAAAAATTAAAAACAAGTCAAATATTTGCAGTCGGGGGACCTGTAATGAATTGTTCCAAGTAACCGACCCCGACTGCAAATATTTGACTTGTTTTTAATTTTTTTTGACATGGCAGGCGTGTTTTTTATTTTTTTTTGTGTAGTGTTTCTATACAAAATTCTCCAAATAGTGCTAACTGCAACCCAGGTAAGCTTACTACTTTAACTGTTAGATACTAACTATATTCAAAAATTTTCAAACTTGTATAACTTGAAAACATTAATTTGTGTCATAATTGAATATTTGCAAGAACTATCTCTGTTTAAATTGTTTGACATATTATCGTACCGTAATAGTTATATCTAAATAAAAAATGTTCTTGAAATGATTTGTTTAAAAATGTTTATTTTGCTAAGGTAAAAAAGGGGTTTTCTAAATAGAACATTTCCCATTTACTTCCTTGTTTCATACGGTGATTTTAATGGTTTGTTACAGATCGGACTGACCAGAGGGCTTTTAAACCCATTTCTTAGAAACAAAACAAGTCAAATTTGGGAATAATACATGTTCCCATTTTATCCAACAACAGTGACCTCGAAACTTGTCAGGTTACCGGGAACTTTGCGCTTGCCTGGAATTGTCGGAATACGTAATAGAGTTTCTAAAGTGCGCGCAAGTGAACAATTTATCACGTGTATTGCATTATTTGCCTTGGCTTTAAGGTGGATTTAATATGTAGGAGCACAAAAAAAGGTTGTTCTGATGTATTTAACTTTCTGTGAAACTTGAATAATTTAGCTTAATTGAACCCGATATTGTGTCATGGAAAAGCTACGTTTGATCTGCAGATGCTTTAGAATTGAAGTGGCTTGGAAAATGTAGTATTCAAAATTTTAATTGCCCCGTACTAAACCAATGTCCCAAAAATCCAAATCGACTTTCCCATCACTATCTGAGCGTGTGTTATTTAGCCCAAATAATGGGCGCGGTCCGGCTGAGTACCACAAATACGAACAATACATGCATTAGGGACATTTTTTCTCTTTAGCCAACAATAATGGATATTTCGATTGAGAGACTTTGAAAGTAAGCTAGGCCATTGTAGTTGGTGTAATGCAAGAATTAACTCCAATGGCTGAGTAATTTAGAGTACAATGAAAAGTAATGGATTTGTCAAATGCAGACTTCGGCTAAGAATGCTGAGTAATAGAATTCGATTATATCAAAACAAAACCAAAGTGGACGAACATCTTGTAAGCATAAAGTTTTTGTTAACTTAGATTGAATAAAAAAGGGACATTTAAAGTACATTTTCTTTTATAATTTACTTAATAACATGCCTTTCGAAATTAATTTTATTTATCTAAAACTTGTGGTGTGGTGTGTGTGGGTTTATTCGAGTTAACCTTCAATATTGTAAAAAATTACCCACTTTACCAAGTTTGGTTACAATTTGCCTTGCAGGGGTAATAGGCATAAGCCGCATATATATATTATTAAACCTAGCAAACGGTAGCTTGCGGATTATTCAGATACCAAATAGTTTTTAATGCTCTAACTGATCTAAATAAGATCTATAATTATATAATAATGGACTAACAAAAAGCTTTTCCGAATTCATTTATTATTGTAATCGAATATAAAAATAAATTGAATAGTAGTTACTGAGTATCGCTATTGTTTGCTTGTCATCGATTTAATCATATTTAAAATGTATTCGACGGGAACCACAAATTTTGATAGCCAATATGTTTCCACTACATTTATCATCCGATGGTGAAACAAAACAGTATTACTAGATTAAAAGATAATATTTTACATGATGGTGATCAACGTTATAGGCAGATTGATCATTGTGGTATCGAGTTCTGAACACTAAATTACTTTTATAACTAGGACAGTCGAAATTATAGGCAGAGTCGTTTGTTGGCATAATAAAATATTTCACATCAATTCATATAATTAACTAAGCAGTATGAAGTGAATCTGCCCGGTGAGTCCTGAAAAAGAGGCTGAAAAACTAATGTTTGTCTTCCCAAGTGTTGAGGTTCTTTAATGTGAGATATATATATATCCACATTAGCATACAATCAAGGTTGTACACATATAGACTGTACATCTAGGACTAATGTATTTCTAACGAGTACTAGGTTACTGATTAGATGGATGGAACTGTATCTAGGTTAAGTTTCTAAAAACTTCTGCAAAAACCTAAAGCTTATACACAACAGTCCTGATTCTTCTGCATGATGAATAATGACTATGATGATGAAATACTTGAAATAATAATCAATTTCTTCCGCTCCATCTAAGTCAAAATTGAAGTACATAAAAAAAAACATCATGCTCAAACAAAATCATACTTATCGTAATTACTACGAGCGAGAGCCGCAACGAATCCCTTTAAAAGAAACATTACATTCTGGCAATCTTTTAAAAAGGAACGTTAAATAATGATTGCGCGTAAACCTCGCATGACTGAACCGAATTATTGACTTCTATACACTCAGCTAATACATTAAATGATTAAAATACAATGTGGTTACTCTAATTTAGAAAATTAATATAGTTAGATAATATCAATTTTCTAAATTAGAGTAGCTTTAGTAGTCACCGCATGAATAATAATTGTGATTACTACTCGAATTATGGATAACTCATCAATTTAGACAGCCATACAGATAACATATTATTGTTAGACATACTATTGTTTCAATTAATATTATTTTGGTCATTCAGATTTTTTTAAATAAATAAATAAATGCGGACAACATCACATACATTGCTCTGCACCCAAAGTAAGTAGCTTAAGCACTTGTGTTATGGAATTCAGAAACAACGAAGGTACCACAAACACCCAGACCCGAGGCAATGTAGAAGAGATGGTTTCTACATTGACCCGTCCGGGGATCGAACCCGGGACCCCAGAGCTAGCAACAACTTGTAACCGGTGCGTACGCCACTCGACTACGGAGGTCAATTAATTACCATTACTAAATTACTTACATTACATTTCTATCTATTGGCTGGTTTGCCTATGTTTTAAAAGTACAATTATTTTAAACTGTAAAATTGTCATTCTTGCCAAGAACAGAAGTGTATGGAAGAGGGAAAGGGAGATTGAGGCCTTTGTCTTTCCCTTTGATTAGAAAATTGTTAGTACCTGGCTTACTAAGAGTCACTACAAACAGCAACTATTTACTTCTGCTTAAATACTAGTAATGCATAAAAAAGCAGTAATGTACAATGGTAAATTAAAAAATATCGTATCTACTTAATCTGAAACGTATTCTCATACATATTATATTGCTGATTTACAACACAAAATAAAGCTCTTCTCTTTTACTGTGCATATAAAAATAACGTGATTGCTCCATGCTTCGTAGATATTATTCTACGTAATCAAAATGGCTCGTTTATTAGTAGATTAGGATCAGAACACTTTTTATTTCTCCCCACATTTCGTGCTACCGAAATAACTTTATGCTCCGGCTTTCCACATCAATAAATGTCGACTTAATTTTCCTTTTTGTATGAGGAAAAGTACCTTCAAAAATATGATTTATTATTTTTTTTCTTATCTCGAAAATGAGGTTGTAAATGTTAGGCCGAAGGTCGTATTCAACAGGCAGGTATAACAAGTTCCAGGAAAGTCTTTGAGGCTTGATTTCTCCTTCATATACAAGATGTAAGGAAGCGGAAAGTAGCCCACAACACTATTAATGTTGGGGAGGTCATGGAGAAATAAGAATCAGATAGCTGTAATCGCTTAAGACGGCAAATATTAGGTAGTAGTTGTAGTGTTTCTTTATTAGGTCTGATGAATGTTTAGGACATCAATGCTCCTTAAATGAAAAAAAATTGGCAAGCTGAAGAAGGTGGCTCCATGTTACCAAAAATTTTGTTCATTGCTATGTTTAAACTAACACACAGCCAGCGATGATATAATCTGAAAAATAAAGCAACATATAAATATTTTACACAAGAGCGAAGTTTTATAAACGACGCCTCAAGTGACCGACGCCTCCAGATACCGACGCCTTTATTAAACGACGCTTCTATGAACGACGCCTCTATAAACGATGCCTCTATACAACAACGCCTCTATAAAACGACGTCTCTATAAAACGACGCCTCTACAAAACGACGCTACTTAAAACGACACCTATAGAGACCGACGCCTCCATAAAACGACGCCTCTCAAAAACGACGACTCTTTAAAACGATGCCTCTATAAAACGACGCCTCTAAAAAAGGAAGACTAAATAACAAAGCCTCTATAAAACGACGCCTCTATACAATGACGCCCATAGAGACAAACGCCTCCATAAAACGACGCCTCTATAAAACGACGCCTCTATAAAACGACGCACTTATAAAACGACGCCTCTAAAAAACAACACATCTAAAAACGACGCCTCTAAAAAGCGACGCCTCTAAAAAACGACGCTTCAAAAAAACGACGCCTCTATAAAACGACGCCTATAAAAAACGACGCCTCTATAAAAGGATCAAATAAAACAAATTATTTCCAATGGCAATACGATAAGTGATCCTGAAGAAATTGCGAATCATTTTAATAATTTCTTTATCGACCAAACTACGAGTTCCGTAACAAATTACACAAAATGTTGCATCCCATCTAAATCAAGTTCAATTTTTGTACATCCTACTGTACCTGAAGATATTAATAGAATAATTAGAAATTTAAAAAACACTAACAGCACCGGTTATGATTATATATCAACAAGAATTCTTAAACTTGTATCTATAAAAGTATCACATATTCTTAGTCATGTAATAAATTTAAGTATTTCAAACGGAGTTTTCCCAAACAAACTAAAATTAACTTTAATAAAACCTTTATTTAAGAAAAACGACAGAAATGATATGAGTTGCTATCGTCCAATAGCTCTTGTACCAATTATATCAAAGATATTCGAAAAAGTGATACATGACAGTATATATAATTATTTTGAATCAAATAATCTTTTTTGTAATGAGCAAGTTGGGTTCCGAAAGAACAAATCAATAGACATAGCTGTATACAATTTTCTCCATACAGTATTAACCCAAATGGATAAGGGTAAGCAATCTTGTGCACTATTCATGGACCTTACAAAGGCTTTCGATTACGTTAATCATAAAATTTTGCTGGATAAGTTATACGCCTATGGGATAAGAGGAAATATTTACGAACTAATTAAATCTTACTTACATAATAGAACTCAAATCACCCAGGTCTCTAGAATATGTCCTTCTGTGAAAAAACTTATTCACTACTCTTCAGCATGTAGAATCGTTAGCTCTGGAGTTCCACAAGGGAGTGTACTGGGTCCACTTCTATTCATCATATATATAAATGATCTTCCCAAGATAACAAACTACAACACCGTTTTATTTGCTGACGATAGTACAGTACTCTTTACAGGTGACAATAGATTGCATATGGAATCAGAAATAAACTTGACCCTCAGCAATATTATAAATTGGTTAAAAATAAATAATTTTAATATTAATCTTAGCAAAACAAATATAATAACATTTAGAAGTAAAGTTAATAAAATAACTAACATGAACATAAATTACAATAATAATAAGATCCAAGAAGTAGAGGTAACTAAATTTCTAGGTGTAAATATTGATAATACTCTAAACTTCAAACAACATGTGGAATCGTTATGTTCTAAACTGAATAAATACTCCTATGCTCTGTAGCTCAACTTTAATTACAGCCTATCATGGATATGTTGCTCCCCTTCTAAGGTACTGTGTTATTTTTTGGGGTAACTCCACTGATAAGGAATCTGCCTTTAAGGCACAAAAGTAATGTATACGTGCAATAACCAATATTAAGCATACGGAGAGTTGTAAACCATTATTTATAAAATTAAGCATTCTTACTTTACCATGTATATATATATTAGAAGTTGTATTATTCGTTAAGAAAAACATGTGCTACTTTAAGAAATTAAACAGCGCAAGATTAAATTGTAACTTGAATTTACCGGGTAACAAGACAGCGTTACTGAATAAAAGTATTTTATGTATGGCTCCACGCATTTATAATAATCTACCCAGATCTATTAAAGAAATTTCAAATATTTATGTATTCAAAAATAGTATTAAGAAACTGTTATTAAAGAAAGCTTATTATAGTATTAGAGAATATTTAGAAGATAAGAGTATTATATAAAGTTAAGCATAATGCGTTAGTTGTAGTCATTTTGTATATTGTTAAGTTTGCATACCTTTTGTGGTAGAATGTGGCTAATGTGCACTATTAATATATAAGAACTTCTCTGTACCCATGTTCGCAAACGAATAAATGATTTGATTTGATTTGATTTGATTTGATAAAACAACGCTTCTTTAAAACGACGCTTCTTTAAAACGACGTCTCTATAAAACTACGCCACTATATCACGACGTCTCTAAAAAAGACGCTTTAAAAAACGACGACTCTTAAAAACGACGCCCTTTATAAAACGACGCCTATAGAGACCGACGCCCTTATAAAACGACGCTTCTATAAAATGACGCTTCTTCAAACGACGCCTCTATAAAACGACGCCTCTTTTAAACGACGCCTCTAAAAAACGACGCCTCCTTAAAATGACGCCTCTATAAAACGACGCCTCTATAAAACGACGCACTTATAAAACGACGCCTCAAAAAACAACGCATCTAAAATCGACGCCTCTAAAAAACGACGCTTCATAAAACGACGCCTCTATAAAACGACGCCTAAAAAAAACGACGTTTCCTCAAAATGACGCCTCTAAAAAACGACGACTCTTTAAAACGACGACTCTTTAAAACGACGCTTCTATAAAACGAAGCTTCTTTAAACGACGCCTCTATAAAACGACGCCTCCATAAAACGACGCCCATAGAGACCGACCCTTCACGAAAAAAGACGCTTCTATAAAACGACGCTTCTTTTAACGACACCTCTATATAACGACGCCTCTTAAAAACGACGCCTCTAGAAAACGACGCCTCTAAAAAAGGACGCCTCTTAAAAAATGACGCCTCTATAAAACGACGCCCGTAGAGACCGACGCCTCCATAAAACGACGCTTCTTTTAACGACGCCTCTATAAAACGACGCTTCTATAAAATAACACTTCTTTAAACGACGCCTCTTTAAACCGACGCCGTGATAACTAAAAGACCTCAGAAGCTAATAAAATTGTACCGTAGGTAGTTTTATAAAATTCCTCCTCTACATTTAAGTGGTTCTTTCAATGTTAACTTTACCTAGATACCAACTTTTGTCAAGATTCTCTTTTCCCCCAACGTTTCCGGATTTCTTTTTACCTTGGATATTTCAAATCAAGCGAACTACAAAGCTACTAGTCCCTAGCCGGTCTTAACATTACAAAGGCAGAAGTCTGTTCCTGAAGCTTCGGGTCAAATGTCCCAATTTGTTTTATTAGGCTACATGCGTGACGTCACAACAGCTGCGCTGTAAATCTGTGGAGACACATTCAAGATGTACAGATTCTCTAATTGAATGTGCTCCGAGATCAGTGACACGAATACTGTTTATTTCGTGAGTTTTTTCGGAACAAAAGCGACGATTTAATTAACTTATGTTAAAGGGAGTTATTTTTGGATACTTCATTTGTGATAATAATCGTCACAAAAAAAAAACTCGATTCTACACCTATTCATACATACAATGATAATTGTTATCCATTATCAATCATTCATTATTATCAATGATTGGTTGCTAAACCCTGAACTAGCTTTTGTCCGTGCAATAATAGAGTTGTATTTTTAATCCTTCCCCGTAGACATAAATAAGCGTTAGAAAACTTCTTTATCACGCTTTATTCAATCACAATAGAAACACGAACAAGTGTAAAAACAATGAACTGGCTCCAAAACTACAGAAACTTTCGCATTCCGTTACAATACACTCAATGTCGCGAAAATTTAAACTAAGTAATTACACACAGTCCACTACAAAGTTGGAAGTAAGTCGAAAACTCCGGGACAGTGTTGGACGGACGATATTAACCAACTACTTACCTTCCTTCCCCCCTTTCGCCCCTATTCGCCCCTTTTCGCCCCTTATTCATCTGCTGCAGTTTCAAATGAAGAGTGCCAGTACTCAAGGCTTAACTCCAAAGTTCTACAATACCAAGTTTCTTGCACTAGATATTCCAATTGCGATGCGAATGTTGTGTGTGTTACCTGTCATGTGGATAATAGGGAGATTTTTATATTTTCTACCATTGCATTGTCCTATACATCTAGATCTGTCTAGTAGATAGTAGTTGTTTAGCCAGAAAGAACATCATCCAGATTTCTGGATATCAGTCACATTCATTAACATGTCATTGTCGTCTAATTGAAGGATGACATTTCGTTTTGGAACTCTTTTTTTGCTTCGGCCTTAGTTCAGTATGGATTTTGGTCTCATCGAATTCCGTCGAATACTAATATACCTCTGATTCATTCATAAATCTATCTAAACCATTTTGCCTGTGCAAATACAAATTTCAAAAATGCAAAATAAACACTTTATAAATATTCAAAATAAATTCCCACCATCTCGAATCGTATCCAATATCAATTCCTGTTGGGAATTTATGAAATCTCTCAGTTACCCGCATGGCCAGTGGCATATGCACTCACAAACAAGCTGAAGACATTTGCTATGTAAATAGCTCATCGCCGCGGTTTTACTCGTGGGGAATTAGGTATTATCCCTCCTCGGGGATTGTGAGCTATGCTGGAAACATACATACGAGAGTCGGTTGGAATTGAACTGCGATGATTTGATTGGAAATATTATTTTGTAAGATGGAGATCCAGTGTCGAACTCAAGGGCTGCAGTTTAAGATATAATTTATAAAACATGTGCAAACAAAAAATATTGTATTTTAATGCTATGTGTTTATTATTGAACAAACATAAAAATATATATATATTGTTTCCTTACTGTTATTATAGAGTTTTTTCTGCTAAGCCTTTTCCGTCTTCTACTGTTTTGTATTTTGTTAAAAAACCATAAGTAGGACATTAAAAGCTTGCATAATAATTTATATATGACAGTGGAAGATGGTTATTAACAAAGTACACAACTTTATATAAAGTTACGAGTACTTTGGAAGCAGAAACTTGAGTTAAAGATGTGAAAAGTTAGTTCATTCGTTTTAATTCTAACAGTAATGAATTCTAATTATGTGGAGCATGTAGGGCTTGGAACAGGGAAGCTGGGTTCTGATTGCACCACTGGGGAAAATGGTGTAATGAATATATATTATTATGAAGTAATTTAGATCAAAATTAATCATAGGTTATAATTATAAACCTTAAACTAATTCCGATAGTCCAGTGCAAATAGATAGTGCCCTGGCTGAAGGCTAGGTAAGCTTTCAAAATTACTCAAAACTGACCTTGTAATAAAAAATCAAAATGGAATGACATCGTTTTCAAAATACATCTATTTTAAAAGTTGAGAAGCTTCGTAAATTTAATCTAGCTCGATTTAAACACATTAATTACTCAACCAGCTCATATATCTCAAAAGCCATCACATCTCCTTTGCAAATAGGTTCCCTAGTTCCGCCATGACAGATGCTCGCTCACCACATAAATAAGATGGCGACGAACAAATACTATGACGTATGCTTGCCCTCTGCGTTTGTATGCACGGAACCGCAGTGCGAATGCGGCGGGAAGCCAGTATAAATGCACAAAAAATATTTTTGGTAGACCTCTGGTAAAAGGCTATGGCAAAAAATGTTTGGAATTGGACCTGATATGGACTTCACTCTTTTAGACTGATAGTGAGAAGTACGTTATAAGCTAAAATAGTTGTTCAGTGGTTAGTTGGTTCAGTAGCAAAATGCATGTCAAGTGCTTTTATGGAATTTTGTTAAAGCCAAAGCTAAACGTAAAAAATATATACTATAATAAGTCAATAAAGGCCCAACTTGGAGAAGGCTTTATAAGATGAAGATATTATGTGACAGCTTTTACGCATAAAAGAACATATCAATAATTTCACCTAAAAATAATAAATATTAAAGTTCAAGGAGCAACACCTGTGTTCATTGCATTAAAAACTAAACTATTACACGGCAGGGTCATAGTTTAAGTGAGGTCAAAGTTCATAGTTTTAAATCTTTGTGATTTATCACATTTATAACTTTTATATACAGTTTAATCAAAATCAAAATGTTTTTGATTTCTCATAAACCAAAAAAAGGTGCTTAAGAAACGTTTCGTTAAAATCTACTGACTCTAGTGTTGCTCGGTTCCAAAATGTAATTATAAATAGATAATATATAATAAGTATATAAAATAAGTATAATAAACTTTAAAGTGAAATAATATAAATATATGAAAAACCTATGATATATACTTTTTGGGTTGTAGGTATTCTTCAACTCAAACAACACATAGAAGAAACCTTGTGGACCACACAAATTCTTGTCTCACGCGGGGATCGAACCCGCAGCAAGTTGCACACAGAAGTAATTGGACTAGTGATTGGATATACTACTCGGTTATTCGTGCAGTCAAAGGTTAATTACTAATGTGTACTATCAGCTTTCCATTTCTGAGAATTAAATGCTTAACCTGGCTCTATAATTGCTAAGATCTAATGTTTACCCCAATAATACTTACTAATTATCTTAGGGTTCTATTTGGTTATGCTATACATCTAGTATGATCTACATGTTTATTACACTTTGAAGAGTGTTTTTAAAAAAATCAATCCTTCTCTCTATTATTAATTTCTACAGCCATTAAAAATAGTTTTGATTTCCAGGTCTAAACTAAAACATTTACATATTTCATTATGGTCCAAGCCTTAAAAAGGATTTGTTTAAGGGTCTACAAGAACATTGCCTCTCCGAAACAATAGCTAAGAGCCTCTACAAACTAAGGCCGTGTTCTTATACCAATATTTGTCCCAACTTAAACTACTTTAACTCCTTCATAGCAAGTGTTGAGAAAGGTCATCTATCTGGAGATTGCTCCGCCCCCGAATAAATCACTATTGACGTATCTTATAACTCTAGTCGAGAGCCTGAGTTATATCTCTCAAGAATATGTTTGACAAGTGAGACGGGGAACTTTTGAAAGTTGAATAGCGCCCGTGTTTGAACAGATATAGTGACAGTGTGAAACTAATAAGCCTCTTTTTGAACGAAGGAATAAGATTTTTTGTTAGAGATTTTATTTCTTCAGAAATAGTTTTATTAGTTTTGGAGTTTCGCGATCATTTAATTTTTAAACTTAAGATAAGAGCTATATTGTAAGAAGCACTAGAACAGACAATTTAACCGCCATCTAAAAGACAACGATAAGATTTAATCGAAAAAAAAAAATGAATCTTTTTTACTTCCTTTTTTCAGACAAGACTAAAAATAGCCAATGATACATAAATGAATATAATAAGTTCGTAATAAAGCAGTCCAATATAACAGATATTTAGTCGTAATAATGGGTAACACAATACCCAAATCACCTATTAATTAGCCTAATCGACGAAAATATATGTAACTAATATTGAACGTGAAACTGCTAAACATTCGATACGTGTTTACCAGTGCAGAATAACGACCACTTATACCACCCACGTATTTCTATACGACTCAATAGTCATTGGACAAAACTAAATTAAGTGATCATTTGGTAATTACCGGCAAGTTTTACATAGACCGTGTGGTTTGGTAATATAATGACTGGCCTGTTGAGTGGTTAGTGACCCTGACTGCTATACTGGAGGTTGTGGGTTCGATTTCCACCCAGGATTAATCATTGTGTAATGAACATGATAATTTTGTCTGTGTTTGAGTGTAATTTATCTATAATAAGTATGAATTTAAAAACATATAAGTATGTTTATCTGTTGTCTGGTTACCATAGCACAAGCTCTGATTCTTTTCGGAACAGATGGCTGTGTATGAGTTGTCCCATGATATTATTATTATTAATTTTCTCAAAATAACGTTACGTGATGACGATAGCGAATATAATTGTTGGACCATTCAATATTAATAATAAATTCAGGTCGCTCCTGAGTTTGGGACTCACTGGGGAATTAGAGGAAATTGAATATGTCAGCTTGAACTGAAACTTTTGTGATTCAATTGTGACGAATATTTTAAGTAGCATTTTGATTGGATTTTGTTACACTAGGCGTACGTTTTAATTACTTTCTATGTGTAGTCCAGTGACTCCATTGTTGGCGAATCGTTGGTATTATTCATGTAATAGTGTCTCACTTTATGAGTTACTAGCTATGCCCCGCGGTTTCACCCGCGTGAATACCTAGGTCCCGTTCCCGATGCCTTTGTATTATTAGGGGTGGAGATGAATCCAACAAATCACTATCGTAACAAAAGTCAGGATTACTTAATTTGGTGGTTGAGTATTCTTCAATTTCCTAATTTTCAGCGCAGTTTTGCAAACTTTTTCTTTAATAAGAACCTTCTCCTGATAATAACAAACACAACAAAAAAAGAATTAGTGAAATCGGTCCAGCCGTTCACGCGTGATGCCGTGACCAAAAGAAGTAGGGATTCATTTTTATATATATAGATATTTCCTTAGCAAACGCCATAACTTGGTTGCCTTGACTAATTTCATTTCACTGCAATAAGCTATACTTTAATGTTGCAAAGTGCTCGGTGCTTTCATTAACCCACACACGAAACCAACAACACCACCAGTACAGTATGAACGGGGAGCTACTGCAGCGTGTCGTGGAGGTAAAGGATTTAGGCATCCATTTCACCAGTGACTTACAGTTGCGCAAACATGTGGTACATGTTTGTAAGAAGGCGTACAGGAATCTAGGATTTATGCTGCGTCAGGCAAATGAGTTCACGAATATCAGTGCATTAAGGGCTTTGTACGAGGCTCTTGTGAAGAGTCATCTAGAATACAATGCGGCCATTTGGAGTCCGAGCGAAATAAGATATAAAAAAATGCTCGAGAGGATACAAAACAAATATATCAGATTTATGTATTTGAAAATATACGGGATATATTCGGGATACCCATTACTGTACCCCACGTTATTCTGCCTCGGTATGGTGGGGTACTACAAATTGGAAGTCAGGCGTGAAGTAGGATTGGCAACTTATCTACTAAAGGTTTTGAGAGGTAAGATACAAAACTCTGTTATACTCTCAGAGATAGGTTTTTGTATTCCGGACGAGTATGTGAAGCGGCGGCGCAGGCCGCGGCTGCTGGTGGTGCTGCGTGCGCGCACTAACCTGCAGGGGCGCGCACCGCTCACTCGCGCGTTACGCACTCTCAACACGGTGGCTGATGAAATTGACATATTTAACTGTACACTGAGCGAGTTCACAAGGGCTACTTACTGTGTAGTATGTAAGGATGTGTAGTATGTATGTGTATGTAAGGAAATATAGGTTGTTAAGTTATAGTTAAGAAAACATACTTTAAGTTACTATGTCGAATTAGGTTAAGTTATCTGTAATGGCAAGTAATATGTGATAAATAAATAAATAAATTTAGTAACCAAACTTAAATTTGAAATCCCTATCATATATAATATATTTCAAAGAAAGATAAAAATAAAAACATGTTTTTCAAAAAGCCTACGTAGATATAAAACTATCTTAGTGACCATAACATAAAATAAGTAAAAGCTGTGTTGCAGCCAAGAGTTAAAACTGTGTTGAGACCACTTTCGTAACGTAAAGCAATACTCATTATGTTTAAATGTTACGATACTGCAATAAGAGCACAAGATTTTATTTAACACCGAAGGGACTCGTTCTCTTTTATCTTTTATTTCTTGCCAAGTATTCCCGTGACTCTGTGACGATGTTCAATTATGCGACTGCGATTTCCCGGGTTTGATTCTAATACTATGATATCAGGCTAAAATGTACCTAATTTTGTATTTTTTTTTATCATCAAGATCACCAAATATACCTATGGCTTACATTAAACAGTCTTATAAGTCGTTACAAAACAAAACACCAAACTTATTTCAATTGTTTTTTCTATCACAAATCTTTCAATTACTGAAGACAATCAGAAAAACAATTGAATAACATTTTCGTTTTACTCTCCCAAATCGCGTTAACGATTCCCCTCAATAGAATAGGGGTTCATAGGTAGTATAAACATAATAATATCTGAATTCAATTTACAAAGCGCCCGCAGTTCGTTCGGAGATAATGTGGAACTTTTGGATGGCCTTTCCTTCCTCTTAATGTGGTTCGTATTGACTCTTCCAAGTTTTTTGTTGTTATTTGTGTTGGAAGAGATACAGTGTTGACTAAGGAGTTGTGGGGTCGGCGAAAGTCACTTTTGTTGGTCATTTGTCTTACATTTTGTTTTCTTTTGTCTTAGCGAAGTAAGTTTCGATGTAATAGACATTATAGGTATCAGGCGAGAGGTGCTGGCCATAGACAAGATATTCCACCTCTTGTATGTATCATTTTCATCTTTTGTATAAAGTAACTAAAATTAAGCAGTACTGTATTAAATATTTACTGCACTTATTTCGGACAAATATGATCTCCCTTTATAGTATTTTTTACAGCCAATTGAACAAGCCCCATAATAATATTCTCAATCTTTGTGTTGACCTACACGATACTTACGAAACGTCAGCTTATCAGGCTTCCGGCTGCCAATATCGAAGTCGTTACTGCTAACAACCGGGACCAATGGCTTCTTTTCAGACGATACAAAGAGGGCCTCGTTAAGTTCAAACGGTTACCTACAGAACGGATAGACTTAATTCGACATTTACATAAGGTATTGAATGAAAATTAATATGAAATATAAATTAAAAAAAAAGTTTAATCATAATTCAAGGTTTTTTAAAGCAAACTTTATTAATTACTTAGTATGCAAGAAATAAAGTCTCCAGTCTAACGACGTATCAGGAGGGCAGGTAGTAAAATCAAATCGTAATCAGCAATCTTTCAGAAAAACTGGAGGAACATTAGACGAAAGTACCTACAGATTTACAAAACATCACATTTTCAGGCAACGGAGATAGGAAGCAACTTCAGGAAGCCACATTATACGACTCTCCAAAACAAATTACTGTTTCCATATTCATGAATCTATTTCCACCTCATTTGGTTAGTCGTAACTTTCTGGCGAGGGACTTGGGATCGATTCCTAGGTTAAAGTGTAACAAAATTCGGCGTGAATATTGTCAGGAATTTGGGAAAACCGCCTAAAAGCTGAATGATAATCAACCAAATTAAAAAATGTGCATTGTTTATTCACCAGCGAGATCTCCGTCGTTCGTTTTAGTCAAACCATTGATATTGTTAAAATTTTGTAACAAAATGAACAAGAAATACCAAATAGCAAATCGTGGGCAGGACTCGAATCCACGATTACTGGTTGGGTGCACCAGTTACTTGGGTCATCTTAGTCAGTGACCTCTATAGATCAGTAGTAGTCGTGAGTGGTATGGCGTAAAAATATACAGTAACAGACACAAAGAGAAGATTTACTGCAGCATCCAGAACCACGCTTTAAATGCATCAACAGACAATACAAACTCTCGTGTCCTAAATACGTGTCTTAACTTGCTCTTCTATCTAATAGCATCTAATTACTATCCGCATCGCATATTGTTTCAGAGAAGACTGTTCCATTCAGAACTGCACTGATTAATTAGATTGCGTTGAACACTTGCAAACCGGCTTACAGCTCAGCTAAGTAGGTTACGGCAACAGAATGGATTGTGCAATATCAAATTGTGTTACTGAATTGAATACGCCGATATACAGATGAGATTATGGTCGATAATTGTGATAAACTATTGAGATGCTATATGTCTTCTGATTACATAATAGGTACCTACTACAATGTAATGATCCCGGATAAGGTTTATTGTTAGCCTTATTGTAGTTGTAATTCTTCTTTGATGTTGTACCAAGAATTAGGGAATTTGATAGCTAGGTTTCGCAAAAGGTCACAGCTATCAGATACAGAAGATCAGGAAATTTTAAGATCAATCGATTATGAAGTAAACACGGAGCTTGCTATTAAATAAACGCAAGAGACATCTTTTGCGTTTATTTAATGGCATGATCTTAAAATCCTATATGGGTAAGCGCATTTACCCCCACAGTAGGTACTTAACCATGCTCTCATAAAGAGGTAATCCTCAATGATAAGACACAGTAATAAAAAAAGCGTGACACAGAAGGTTAAAAGTACATAAAGATAAGTAAGGATAATGTGTTGCATTTAAAAACCCATTTAAGAAAAACGTTAAGAAAATCAAGATATTACGAAGACTTTACACGCTCGAAGAAGGCGTAATAAAATTATATGGCATGTGATGAGATCTGCCTGATAAAATTCAAACGTCTATCTGACGGTCCATTTTGTAGATCCTGCACTTTATATTTTGAAGATGTTTCTAGAATTGCGGGATATCTGTATCGTTCTGTTATTTGAAGTTTTCAGCCGATTTGGCTTAACGTGCTTCTGGTTTTGGAAAGTGTGTTGGTTTTTTAGTCAAGATACCTTTTTTGATTGATCGCTTTAATTGTGACAGTGTTATATTCACACATTCACAGTAACAAATTATCAGTTATTACCAGTAATTATCGCTCTAAAGCTTACGTTAAAGTTTTATACTTAATTCTATGTATTATAGTAGACAACTAACGCCAACGTCTCATTACATACTAAAACATAATGAAAGTTTAATGTAATCATAACATATTTCTGCCTATTACAGTGAAAAATGAAAATATGACTTGATATATTCCCTTCATTCTAGAAACAGTCAGTATAGTATAATTACACGTGACACTATTATCCAATCCATTGCAGATACCTCGAGAAGGCTATCGATTGCTGTTATAAATAGACAGTACAAAGCACGCGCGCTCGAGGCCTACACGAACGGAGCACAAACAGAAACTATTTCTATTTTACCTGCTGACAAAACTTCACCTTCCGAACAAACAGCATCGAATCTAGGAACTTCCATCTCCACAAACACATTTAAAAGGTCTCTAAAAAATTTAATATACGACGTCTGTCCGTATTAGGTTGAAACTCAAAACTCCATCCGGAGCAGTCTGCAAAAATATATTTACAGGCGAAGTTCGTCGGTGTTCCGAGCTAGCGATTTTAATCGAAGTTCGAGAAAGTTCGATTCTGCGTCTAATCTTTGTAGGTATCTCGTACGGAAATTGAAAGGAGATAAAAATGTTTTGCAATAATGTGCCCACCTGGTATGTCTGAGCCTGCGATTGCTGGAAACGCGCCGTTGCACTTTCGTGGCAGACGAATACCGAGATACGATAGGGGGAGGCGAAACGTTGTCGGCTAGTGGCGGATATGAAATGCTTTACACAAAATATGAGGGATGTTGCCAATTTTACTTGCTTGCTTATTGTTTATGTTTGTTCTATAAAGAGAGTTTGTTTTGTTGCTTAGTGCTTTCATTTATTAGATCATAATTCTGTCTCCTTACGTTGCAGATAAAACGAACTCGCCAAACTTTTAATCCAGATAAAAAACTTAACTATTTCTTTAGTTGATACTTAATACCCTGAAATAATCAATACTCCAATTACCTACTTAATTATAACAAGAAATAAGGCAGAAAATAACATTAAATTAACTGCTTAGATTTATCTAAGAAAAAAATCAAATATATATTTTAATATATATTCGATTTTTTTATAGGAATTCTCAATATAGGCATCAAATGGCAGGGAACAGGCACAAAGTAAACAGAGACTTTTATCACGATACTGGTATAAATACCGTTATACCTATCGTGTCAAGAGAATACGGTTTAAAAATAAAACAAGAATTCGATGTTTGAAAATCCTTTTAAAAATGAAACCAAAATGTTTCGGTCGTGAAACTGTCCCTGCTCTATGATATTTATTTATCGAAAAATACGCCGTTTGCTCTCGATACAGATTGGATGCTGATATCGTTTGGACGCGGCCCCGTGATTTCCGTGACTCGAATACTTTGCCAGAGCGATTTATTTGCTGACTATTAATATAATGTTTTGTTTTCTTGTTTACGGATTTGATTAAAGGATGTGCTTGACGGGGAAAAGACGTGTATTGAAGGGGGTAACTTCCAGAATGATAGGAACATAATGCAGTATCATACGAGTGATATACAATCTAAAACTGCAAGTTCAGTTATATAACTATTATATTTATTACATTAAAGAAAGAACAAAATAATACAGTTTAAACATTGGTCAGTAAAACCACTGGCAGCATTTAAACAAGAAACACATAGTAACATCATATCAAAAAATGTTTAACCTAACAGTATTCAATTTGATAATACCTACGAATAAATTTAACATAAACCATAAATCATAACAGACTAATTTCCCGAAAGTTTATAGCACTATTATTTCGCTTTACACCCCAAGATACAGCAAACTCAACGAATATGATTCTAGGACTTCAGTAAGCTATGATAATGCCTAGATAATGAGAGATCGCGGCTGCAACTCGCTAAATCTCTAGCAAATAACAATTTACTTTGCTGAAACAAGGAACAGGAATCCAGTTGCAGATGTAAATTATTTATACTCGTAATAAGTTTGTTCTTGGTATATTAAAATAACGATGTAAAAAAAATAAAAGCTAATAATAGAATTAATCTGCTATGCAGGTCTTGCATTATTAGGTACCTATGCATTTATAAGATTAAAAAAGGTTTCGAGAAATATTATCTCAACAATCGCGTAGGTCCTCGGTAACTTACCAATAAGGTTTAATTTACCAATAATGTTATGTTATCACATTTTTCATATCTGGTGTATACCTAAGCCTGAATGGTATTCCTTTGGTGGGTCCATCTACGTTTATATCGATTATCATTTTCCATTGTTGAATTCTAGTACAAAAATAACAGTAGAAAATAAATTAAAAGATACTGAACCTCGTGTTTGTTTGGGTGTGATTTTCTATGTAATTACTTAACCTCTAATTTACCTTAAAAAAATACTTGTTTGACCAAGTTATGTAATTAATTACACAGTTAATTATTTTTTTCAATAAACTCAGCCCAAACAAATCCTTTTATAATAAAAAGTTCGAGGACAAAATCAGATTACACGCGCTACGGCTTATCTTATGTTTCTGTCCTTATCCTACACGTGTAGATAAACAAAGGTGCGGTGGAGACAGCGATAGCAGACAACACGTGCCTGCTTATTCTTTAATTACTAAGGTATCACAGTCAATGCTACTGAAAGCCTTTTCGTAATCGTGAATGATCGCTTTACAGGTAGAATACAAGTAAAAATTCTCAATTGAGCTAATAGTAGATGAATAGATTTTCAGTTAGCAACTGAGGTATGATATGAAAAGCTTTGTGTGGTTTTATATTTATTGATAACGGCACCTTAATAAAAGCTAGCCTTTGGTATAAATATAATTATACATACATACATACATACATATCATCACGCCTGTATCCCCGAAGCGTTAGGCAGAGGTGTACCAATGTACACCCACAGTTCGCCGGTATGTTTTAGGTCCCATGTAATAGGGGGCGAGCCTATTGCCACTAACCGGGCACAAATCCAAACTCCGACCTGCTACTAAGAATTTCATAGAAAAACCCAATAACACCTAGGTCGACTTGGGAATCGAACCCAAGACCTCTAGCGTAGCAGTCGCGCTTAGCACCACTAGGCCAACGAGGCAGTTTTATATTATACATAAACTATGATATTATGGAATAATAAATAAGCTGCAGCATTAATAAAATGTAAGGGAGCGTCCACATCTGACGAACGAGCATTACACTCGTTATAATGCTCGCTGGACGCACCCATTATAGTTCTAAGGATTCTGACAATAGACTGTCAATTTCCTAATAATGATATTTTCTTGCTCTATACTATATTATTATGTATTCAGTATAGATTGTATATTGGTTTCAACATTGAAAAGTAAGATGAACGTGAAAACACTCTAACTAATTCAGAACCAGTTAATAAAATACAAGTTATACTATTATTAATAGACGGGTCAAATTCATTAGCCTCAACTTTCAAGTTCAAATGAAGCAAGTATTAATACAACTTTTTCAACTTCAGAATTTGTTTTTCAAGTAACTCTGTGATCCCATTAACTATGAAGGAAAATATCGAGCTGAAAGCTGTACCTAATGGCGTGTATAATCTTTTTACTGACTAATAGATGGAAAAAATAACCTATTCTTAAATAGCTTTACGTAAACAGATTGAAATCTGACAGAGTTGACCTAAAAAACCATGTTATTCGTCTGCCAAGCCTTTTTTTACACGACTGCCCAAAAAGGAGTGTTATGTTTTCAGGGTTCATGTATGTATGTATGTATGTTTGTGAGTTTCTTTATTCCACCATAACTTCTAAAAGGCTTGACCGATTTCAATGTTTGTGGTATCATTAGAAGCTTTGAGTTATCCCGAGTAATATAGGCTATGTGGACATAAAAAATACACCTGCAAAGAGTTCCAAACGATATTTTTTTTTTGTGTTGTGTCATGTTTTTTTTGTTGTTCACTAAAAGGTATTAAATAAAAAAAATAACAGAAAAATATTTGACTTGTTTTTGTTTATTTTTTTTTGACATGGCAGGCGTGTTTTTTATTTTTTTTTAACCTATATTGGTATGGGTTTCCATGACTGAGCTGAATCCGGTAAGACTGGAAGTAGACCTCAAGGTAGGCAGAAGATTGCGGTTGGCTTCCAGTTTCACTATATTTCACAAAACGTCTGTCCATCGTCCTCTACAGCCTATTTACTGGGTATTTCAGTATTTCTTGACAAAATTAGTTCTCAAAAACCTGCGAACAAGTTATTAATAATAGCTTCTAGCGCCATAAAGCATTTTAGGAAATGAGCCTACATGGACAAAAATCGATATACAATTTCGGGCGTAAGTAGAGATGTAATTCGTTCGCTAAAATGCTGACTTTCCCAACATTTAGTAACATAATTTCCTCAAATAACTACATATCGCATTCAGCGCTACATCGTCAGCTCATTGAGCACTCAACGTTATCCGATTTGTCAATTTGAGTAACAAACAATGGTGGTAATGTGCGGAACACGCGACGCGTGATTTCAAACGAGTTCATTATACATTGAATGCTGTCTATCAAGTTTCATTAGTGCTGCTTGTTGGTTATCGCCTATGTATAATGTACATAAAATTTATTATATTTTTATACTTAATGAGGCAGAATTTGGTCCTGTCTCTTAACTCGTTCGCGTTTGAAACTAACATTGAAACAAATCCTCACGATTTAGACACCTTTGTTCTATCTACAAGATGAATTTTAAAGGAAAAGAATATTCAATGTCATAAGTTTGCCTGACTTTGCAATTGACGCTCAACAAACAAATTAAAGCAGAAGCAAGTTTTTATTAAACAAACTGGGATCGGATGATTCTGAATACGCAATCGAGACGGTTTTTTCCTTTTAATCGATACCATTAAAAGATTTGCATTCGACTGCATTGCGAAAACGAAGTCTAACTTAGTTTTCAAGACGTAAATTTTAAAGGTATAGAGCTGCGAAATATCCGCGCATAGATTCTCGGATACTTTCCTGCAGTTTGGAACGAAATATAAATATAATATGAGTCTGTGCTGGTTTCTCGAGCAGTAATAGTTAGAAGATACAGTTAGGAGATCCTCGCAGACGATGAAGCAATATGATTTAAAAACGAATAAGAGCCGCCGGCTTCGATTTTATATTTTTAATATCAGATTACAATTTGAACGTGGCACATTTGATGGACAGTCTGCTCCGGGAATAAAATAATACTGCAGCCGAGTAATGATGGATAAAATGGACAAAAATTAAATGTTTTATGGGCTTTAAAAATAAAATGCTTTATGGCGTGCCTACGTTGGCAATGCATTGTGCTGCAACTATTTTATTACTAAGTGTGTTTTAGTGTTTGTTATAAGAGTTGGGGTGAAGCTACGAAATATATGGCTCTAACTTTAAAGTATCATGGACATATAAAAATATAATATTCCTCTTAAAGTTTTTGTTCGTTGGCAATACCTCTTTTACTCTACGCTAAAAACGGACGTAAAAAACATTGGGTTTGGGGTATCATAAAAGTGATAACTGCTGTGCAAAAATGCCTCGCACCTTCCGTCAAGCATAAAAGCCACAAAACTTGGGAGCGGAAAGACAATAATGAGTAAAACGAAAATAAAGCAAGCATGAAAATAACAACACCCATCCGCTAAACACGGAGACATACCTCGGAAAATATGTAGTTGTCGAGGCTTTACTTTTAAAACTATTGCATTGCCCGCTACATCGCTGCATCGCAAGCTAGTAGTTCAACCAATAATGTTACCGTGACTATCAAAAGTTTCGTTAAGCATATTAGGTACAAACGTGAAACCATTTATGTAAATAAAAATATTATACATAATGAGTAAACAACATGCATTTCTAAGAGACATGGCTTTAAAGCCTAATTTCATTATTTAATTTTAGAAAATATTGATTTTATACGTTGCAAAGTTCCTTGTTTTTACGGGGATTCAATCAATAAAAACCTATGTAACGGTACTACGATAATACCCAAATCATTTCAGAAAACCAAACCCCGCAATGCACGCATCACGAGACACTTTTAATAATAAAATGGAAAATCATTCGATAAACTGTATTCGTATATCCAACAAATAATAAACATGAATTCGAGTCAACTACTGCCATATGCAGCAAAAATCCGTTCAATATTTGGCAAACCACTGCAATGGTAATAACTCAGCGTATTTTAACACGAATTTGTATGGAAAGTGTTGTATTAAATTGTAACGTAATATTCTACTGAATGGCCATGATTTAAACATATTATTATTAATGAAGATAATACATTAAAGAGGAGCATAAGTGTTAAAAAGATATTAATTTTCACGTGATTCGTAACAAAATCGAAGCAGTGTGAAATGGTTTTTACTTGTTTACACATAGTTTAATTTATTGTTCTTCCTTTTAACACAAAATTTAGTCGAACTAAAAATGTAACTATATTTTTTTATATAAGCAAAAATAGTTCAATTTAAGTAAAGTAGGTACCTAATTATTAAGTAGTTTTTGTTCTGTTGTTTACCGATAATGTACTTTCTATTTATGTAATACTTATTTTTTCCTACATATACCATCCAAAAAAGCACCGAGAAATATAACAACGTAACTATGGTATAAAGATCACAACCCACAGTAATTGTTCGCACCAAAACAAACCATCCCGTATTTATTTATACGTCCAATTCAGGCTTATTACCCTTACATACACCCTTCACGGCAAACCCTACCCATTAATGAGCCCAATGGTCTGACACACGCACCAGACTTGCAAATTGAACAAAAACAATATCCCGAATATTACAAATAAATTATTGAATACCGTGAAAATTAAATACGAGATGGGTTGTTTTCTTTTTGCCGTCTCGTTCGTTTTGGGTTGGCGTGTACGGTGTAACTGCTAACCGTGAAGAATTGAATAAGCGTTCGTTTCAGGTCAAATAAAGGGTTGCTTTGGGGTTATGATGGAAAATTACTGTAAAAACATGTTTTAAGCCATGAATTTTATATCGTAATTTAAGCAAAACTGGTGGAAAACTGATTTCTGGACTGTTCAGACTATGGCAGTCTCTTAGGTATAAAGGTGCCTAGTATCTACATTATGGCCGAAGGGTGTCGTTTTCCGGCGTTTCCGCGGGAGGCTACGCGACACCACGCAGTGCAACACGACACCGCCTACTCGTGTCAAATAGACTTTAATTAGTTTTATGTTAATAATTGTATGTATTAGTTTATAGGTATTGTTTTGTTTTATTATTACTTATGTTTTGTATTTTCTATGGGCCCTAGTTGCCTGAAATAAAGGAATAAAAAAAAAATATAGATGTCTTACACTGCAATAATTGTATTCACGGAGGTACACTCGATAGTACATTGAGTGGATAGTTTATAGTGTCAAACTGCAACGGTAGCATTGACAGGCTACAATTTTCTCGCTTCTTTTAATTTTGAGGCTTAATATAAAGTTGTAAAATATACCTTCCTGCCTTTCAAATTAAACGAGGGTAACATTACCGAAATAGATTATCGAATTTCACAAAAAATAAATACAACGAAAGGTTGTTTTACAAATTAATATCTTTTTGTCGAGGGTCACAATTTTTGTTGAAATTACAGCGGAGTGGAGCCTTGGATTAACAATTAAGATAAGGCCGGCTAAATGAAAGTTAAACAAAAGGTGTCATTTGACGGGCTCCCACAGCATAGATAAAAAATATGAATAAATTGTCCGGTTAATAATACCGCTAGCTTACATTGGACGGTTAGTATACTTTCATGCAGAAGACGCAAATTGCTGAGATATGCATTATACATGTAAATTGAAATTTTGTTTGAACGACTTCAATTAAAATAAGATATTTACTCGAGAGTCGTGATAAAGAAAATTGTTATTATTAGTTTTTTTTTCATTGTGAAATGAGAGTAATTGATGTGCGCTAATTTGAGAAATTTTCATTTATGAATAGTTATCATAAAGATTAAATTTTTATGAATACAAAAATTTAACTTCCTTATTTTCCATTTTTTTATACTCCAGGGAAAACATAAAAGAGTATTTTTATACATTCTAAATAATTCACCTTTACATTATTTGAAGATGACTCCCAAAGTAAACTAAAACAACTGCAATGTTATCTCACCAAGAGAAAGGCTGGCTACAAACTTTAATTTCGAACAATGCGCATAAAACAATCAACGAATAGCGCCACAGGATCGTTTGCAAGCCGTTTTATTACACGTACACCAAGCCGTTTTATTACACGTACACCTGAAGCCGAGTGAAAATAATCAGAACTTTTAATAACCTGTTCGGGAAGGTATTATTTTAGAGCAGGGGTCTACAATATAATGATTTTAGTTTATTTTTCCTTTATTTTCAGGAGTATGTTTAACTTGCTTACAGTAATTATACGAAAATTTTGTTTATATACTAATATGAAACTAGTAATAACCGGTAATGTTCATCTTTTGCTGTACTAACTTATAATAATTCCATACTCTATAATGATGCATGAACATTTGACCGCTAATCCTGCATACTAATATTTTTTGTGGTTACAGGTAGTTTGTTTCGTAAATATGTAATTTATCTAGAACGAAAATAAATACTTAAAACTGAACAAATTTTAATTTAATTTAATGTTATGTACAAAACGATTACACCGTTTGCATTAAAAGCTAAAAGCGTGCTTGAATTTTAGCGCAATTTTTATTTTTTACTGTGTAAACAAATAAAACAAGTTCTAAATGGAACACACACTATTAGCAAAATGTTTGCGATCCCTGTTTAAGAGGCTTAGTAGTCGGCAAACACTATGAAATTGGAATAGCAATTGAGGCTGGGGTCGTTGACCTTCGCCGCAAATACTCAGCAGTTATTGCAAGATGGCAATTATTTGTTGAAGTCGTAACTATTGTATATGAATATTTTATTATTAAAGCTTTTTTAAGAATAACATTATTCTTTGAAACTTTAGATTCATAACTATACTAGACGACCTCCGGGTGCCACCCGCGGATTTTATTTTCATGGGTATTTCATGTTGTTTTTTTTAAAGGGAAGTAATGTTTTTTTTAAAGTAAAGCTTGTTAGCTTGTTATTAGCCAATAATCCCAAATGTCCGCCAGTAAAAGTCCAATGAAAATCAAATAGATCCAGACACTAGCACGTACAAACAAACGAAAAACTCTTTAATCTATTAGTATACATTGTGGTGTATTGTGAATTAATTTAGAAACGTTTTAAAATCTTCAACATAGTCAAATAATTTTAACAATGTTACAAGTACAACATCGTTAAAATTAGAGCTTAATACGTTCTATTTACACATCTTGTTGACTCTAATATGAATTATATTATGATAACCTACTTTCAAATTAACATTAAAGAGATTAAATTACCCTAATACACACAATTCCAATCTCTCTCATAAATATTTTCCATCAGAAAATCTAATAGAGTCTAGTCTAGACCGACAAGCCGATTACGTAGTTGGCAACTATTTTAAGAGCTTCCAATTTTTCAACACTAAGGTGATTTAAAATGAATAAGGTGAGCCAAGTTGTAGTCTCGGTCCACGTTCCAAGAATTAAATCTTAAAATCCCTCGTTATCTTTCGAAATGCAATGAATTGAATAGATTGTTACTAACCCGGATTAATTTTGTCTGTCTCTAATATTCTGTGTAATTCTTGCCCATAACAGTGAGAGCGATTTCACATTATCCGACACGATATCGGTATCGGACACCAATAATACCGATAGCGACCGGGTCGCAGCAAAATAAACCTAACAAAGTGGGGCATCGTCGATCCCACACGTGTCGCGTGTGAGTGTGGTGCCCCGTCGCAGGACATGGCACACCTTTTGTCCTGCCCGTCAGGACGGGAGAGTGCAAGTGGTAGTGCAGGCACTACCACCTGTAGGACGTGATGGAGGCCAGCGACCGAGCCATCCAGGTGGCATCTTTTTGGTCAGATAGAATTTGAAAGTTGGATCTTTGACTCGAGAAGAAGAAGAACCGATACGATACCGAGGCAAGAAAAATTAATGACTTTTACGAATCCGATATCCGATACCGGATCGGATTATGTGATAGACAGGTACAAGTTTCATAAATTTACTTCGCCCCGATATTGTGTCGAAGTCCGATTCCGATATCGTGTCGAATAATGTGAAAATGCTCTAACTGGGGACCTGGAGCATTAAAGCTTAGTGTCATTGTGTAAAAGAGATGGATATATATTTTATAGTTTCATCTCTATCTTAAACTGTCATAGCTTTACGACGACGTAATAATACCTCTGTATTAAATTTTAGGTAATCTTTGACTTAGATTGCTCAATTTTAGAATGAAATTTAATTTAGTTTTTGTTCTACTAAAAGGTAATTACAACAGTTTTAGGAAATTGGTATTTATATTATAATACTTGTTTTTACTCTTTTGTTGCTTTTCAATTTATTAATGTGATTTTTAGGTACATAATACGGCTATCCTATCTTGCCATTGTATTTCCATTTACCTTTTCTTTTCTCTTTCGTTACAAAACTCCTTTAACACTTAGTTTAAAAGCACGTTTTCAATTCATTCGCCAATGAAAGCACATCCAACCCTTAAATTGTATTGTCCAGGTAAAGTTGGGAGCGCAGCTAAGGGTCACCACGCGTGACGTTTAAAGCTTATTAGCCAGTTTCGCTGTCTTGCTTCCTCGCAAATGTCGTGTGTAATGACCCTAAACGTACGGCCACAAGGAGAGCGATCTAAAAAAGGATTTTGTTTGTCATGAATGTTGGTGTTATTATTATCCCACCAAAAACATAAATGTAAAAAAGGAAAGCCAAGTTCAATACACAAAAAGAATGGAGATCTAAATGAGTGCCAAGTTCTATGCAAAATTCAAATATGTATTTATAGGAACAAAAAAAAAACTTAAAAAAAAAAAGAGAACCGCCTTCAAAAATCCGATTCACTGAAAAGTATTAATTAATTTTAAATGTACTGCTTATCAAATAACCAAAATATTTGGATAATAAATATAATTATACTTCAAGCACAATTATTGTTATTTTTGGAGTCGGTGTCGGTCCTTTTAATATAGTATTCAAATTTACTATTAGCGGCTGACACCTGATATTTGATAAGCAGTACATTTAAAATTATTTAATACTACTAAGTGAATCGGATTTTTGAAGGCGGTTCTCATTTTTTTTTTAAAGTTTTTTATTTAGCTCACACCTCTCGAGACACATCTCAAATCTAGCTCACACCTCGCAAGACACATCTCGAACCTAGCTCACACCTCGCAAGACACATCTCACACCTAGCTCACATCTCGCGAGACACATCTCTATTATCCTAATATTTTTTAAGTTTTTTTTTAGCTCACACCTCTCGAGACACCGCTGACACCTCGCACGACACATTTCAAACCTAGTTCACACCTCGCGAGACAACGCTGACACTTCCCGAGACACCGCCTGACACCTCGCAAGACACATTTCAAACCTAGCTCAAACCTCGCGAGACAACGCTGACACTTCCCGAGACACCGCCTGACACCTCGCTAGACACATTTCAAACCTAGCTCACACCTCGCAAGACACATTTCAAACCTAGCTCACACCTCGCAAGACACATCTCAAACCTAGACCACACCTCGCAAGACACATCTCGAACCTATTTCACACCTCGCAAGACACATTTCAAACATAGCTCACACCTCGCAAGACACATCTCGAACCTAGCTCACACCTCGCATGACACATCTCACACCTAGCGGGACACCGCTGACACCACCCGAGACACCTCGCGAGACACCACCTGACACCTCGCAAGAAACAGCTCACACCTAGCAGGACACCGCTGACACCTCCCGAGACACCACTGACACCTCCCGTGACACCGCCTGACATCTCGCAAGAAACAGCTCACACCTCGCGGGACACCGCTGACACCTCCCGAGACACAGCTCACATCTCGCGGGACACATCTCGAACCTACACACACCTCGCAAGACACATCCCGAACCTAGCTCACACCTCACAAGACACAGGTCACACCTCGCTGGACACCACTGACACTTTGCGAGACACAGCTGACACCTCGCAAGGCACAGCTGACACCTCGCAAGACACAGCTCACACCTCGCGGGACACCGCTGACACCTCACGTTGACACCGCTGACATCTCCCGTGACACCGTCTGACACCACGCGAGACACCGCTGTCATCTCGCAAGAAACAGCTCACACCTAGCGGGACACCGCTGACACCACCCGAGACACCTCGCGAGACACCACCTGACACCTCGCAAGAAACAGCTCACACCTAGCAGGACACCGCTGACACCTCCCGAGACACAGCTCACACCTCGCGGGACACCGCTGTGACCTCCCGAGACACCGGCTGACACCTCACAAGACACAGGTCACACCTCGCTGGACACCGCTGACACTTTGCGAGACACAGCTGACACCTCGCAAGGCACAGCTGACACCTCGCAAGACACAGCTCACACCTCGCGGGACACCGCTGACACCTCGCGAGACACATCTCGAACCTAGCTCACACCTCCCGAGACACCGGCTGACACCTCACAAGACACAGGTCACACCTCGCTGGACACCACTGACACTTTGCGAGACACAGCTGACACCTCGCAAGGCACAGCTGACACCGCCTGACACGTCGCAAGAAACAGCTCACACCTAGCGGGACACCGCTGACACCTCCCGAGACACAGCTCACACCTCGCGGGACACCGCTGACAACTCCCATGACACCGCTGACACCTCGCGTGACACCGCTGTCATCTCGCAAGAAACAGCTCACACCTAGCGGGACACCGCTGACACCTCCCGAGACACCTCGTGAGACACAACCTGACACCTCGCAAGACACAGGTCACACCTCGCTGGACACCGCTGACACCTCGCAAGACACAGCTCACACCTCGCGGGACACCGCTGACACCTCCCGAGACACCGCTGACACCTCCCGAGACACCGCTGACACCTCCCGTGACACCGCCTGACATCTCGCAAGACACATTTCGACCTAGCTCACACCTCGCGGGACACCGCTGACACCTCCCGTGACACCGCCTGACATCTCGCAAGACACATCTCGAACCTAGCTCACACCTCCCGAGACACCGGCTGACACCTCGCAAGACACAGCTCACACCTAGCGGGACACCGCTGACACCTCCCGAGACACCGCCTGACACCTCGCGAGACACCACCTGACAGCTCCCGTGACACCGCCTGACATCTCGCAAGACACATTTCGACCTAGCTCACACCTCGCGGGACACCGCTGACACCTCCCGAGACACAGCTCACACCTCGCGGGACACCGCTGACACCTCCCGAGACACCGCCTGACACCTCCCGAGACACCGCTGTCATCTCGCAAGAAACAGCTCACACCTAGCGGGACACCGCTCTGACACCTCCCGAGACACCGCCTGACACCTCGCGAGACACCACCTGACACCTCGCAAGAAACAGCTCACACCTAGCAGGACACCGCTGACACCTCCCGAGACACCGCTCACATCTCGCGGGACACCGCTGACACCTCCCGAGACACCGCCTGACACCTCCCGAGACACAGCTGACACCTCACAAGACACAGGTCACACCTCGCTGGACACCGCTGACACCTCCCGAGACACAGCTGACACCTCCCGTGACACCGCCTGACATCTCGCAAGACACATCTCGAACCTAGCTCACACCTCCCGAGACACCGCCTGACACCTCGCGAGACACCACCTGACACCTCCCGTGACACCGCCTGACATCTCGCAAGACACATTTCGACCTAGCTCACACCTCCCGAGACACCGGCTGACACCTCGCAAGACACAGCTCACACCTAGCGGGACACCGCTGACACCTCCCGAGACACAGCTCACACTTCGCGGGACACCGCTGACACCTCCCGAGACACCGCCTGACACCTCCCGAGACACAGCTGACACCTCACAAGACACAGGTCACACCTCGCTGGACACCGCTGACACCTCCCGAGACACCGCCTGACACCTCCCGAGACACAGCTGACACCTCACAAGACACAGGTCACACCTCGCTGGACACCGCTGACACTTTGCGAGACACAGCTGACACCTCCCGTGACACCGCCTGACATCTCGCAAGACACATCTCGAACCTAGCTCACACCTCCCGAGACACCGGCTGACACCTCGCAAGACACATCTTGAACCTAGCTCACACCTCCCGAGACACCGGCTGACACCTCGCAAGACACAGCTCACACCTCCCGAGACACCGCTTGACACCTCGCGAGACCCCACCTGACACCTCGCAAGAAACAGCTCACACCTAGCAGGACACCGCTGACACCTCCCGAGACACCGCTGACACCTCCCGTGACACCGCCTGACATCTCGCAAGACACTTTCGACCTAGCTCACACCTCGCGGGACACCGCTGACACCTCCCAAGACACAGCTCACACCTCGCGGGACACCGCTGACACCTCCCGAGACACCGCCTGACACCTCGCGAGACACCACCTGACACCTCCCGAGACACAGCTCACACCTAGCGGGACACCGCTGACACCTCCCGAGACACAGCTCACACCTCCCGTGACACCGCTGACACCTCCCGTGACACCGTCTGACACCTCGCGAGACACCGCTGTCATCTCGCAAGAAACAGCTCACACCTAGCGGGACACCGCTGACACCACCCGAGACACCTCGTGAGACACAACCTGACACCTCGCAAGAAACAGCTCACACCTCGCGAGACACCACCTGACACCTCGCGAGACACCACCTGACACCTCCCGTGACACCGCCTGACATCTCGCAAGACACATTTTGACCTAGCTCACACCTCGCGGGACACCGCTGACACCTCCCGAGACACAGCTCACACCTCGCGGGACACCGCTGACACCTCCCGAGACACCGCCTGACACCTCCCGAGACACAGCTGACACCTCACAAGACACAGGTCACACCTCGCTGGACACCGCTGACACTTTTTGAGACACTTCGCGAGACACCACCTGACACCTCGCAAGAAACAGCTCACACCTAGCAGGACACCGCTGACACCTCCCGAGACACCTCGTGAGACACAACCTGACACCTCGCAAGACACAGGTCACACCTCGCTGGACACCGCTGACACCTCCCGAGACACCTCGTGAGACACAACCTGACACCTCCCGAGACACCGCTGACACCTCCCGAGACACCGCTGACACCTCCCGAGACACCGCTGACACCTCCCGAGACACCGCTGACACCTCCCGTGACACCGCCTGACATCTCGCAAGACACATTTCGACCTAGCTCACACCTCGCGGGACACCGCTGACACCTCCCGTGACACCGCCTGACATCTCGCAAGACACATCTCGAACCTAGCTCACACCTCCCGAGACACCGGCTGACACCTCGCAAGACAGCTCACACCTAGCGGGACACCGCTGACACCTCCCGAGACACCGCCTGACACCTCGCGAGACACCACCTGACACCTCCCGTGACACCGCCTGACATCTCGCAAGACACATTTCGACCTAGCTCACACCTCGCGGGACACCGCTGACACCTCCCGAGACACAGCTCACACCTAGCGGGACACCGCTGACACCTCCCGAGACACAGCTCACACCTCCCGTGACACCGCTGACACCTCCCGTGACACCGTCTGACACCTCGCGAGACACCGCTGTCATCTCGCAAGAAACAGCTCACACCTAGCGGGACACCGCTGACACCACCCGAGACACCTCGTGAGACACAACCTGACACCTCGCAAGAAACAGCTCACACCTAGCAGGACACCGCTGACACCTCCCGTGACACCGCTGACACCTCCCTTGACACCGCCTGACATCTCGCAAGACACTTTCGACCTAGCTCACACCTCGCGGGACACCGCTGACACCTCCCGAGACACAGCTCACACCTCGCGGGACACCGCTGACACCTCCCGAGACACCGCCTGACACCTCCCGAGACACCGCTGACACCTCTCGTGACACCACCCGAGACACCTCGCGAGACACCACCTGACACCACGCAAGAAACAGCTCACACCTAGCAGGACACCGCTGACACCTCCCGTGACACCGCTGACACCTCCCTTGACACCGCCTGACATCTCGCAAGACACTTTCGACCTAGCTCACACCTCGCGGGACACCGCTGACACCTCCCGAGACACAGCTCACACCTCGCGGGACACCGCTGACACCTCCCGAGACACCGCCTGACACCTTCGAGACACCGCTGACACCTCGCGAGACACCACCTGACACCTCGCGAGACACCACCTGACACCTCCCGTGACACCGCCTGACATCTCGCAAGACACATTTCGACCTAGCTCACACCTCGCGGGACACCGCTGACACCTCCCGAGACACAGCTCACACCTCGCGGGACACCGCTGACACCTCCCGAGACACCGCCTGACACCTCCCGAGACACAGCTGACACCTCACAAGACACAGGTCACACCTCGCTGGACACCGCTGACACTTTTTGAGACACTTCGCGAGACACCACCTGACACCTCGCAAGAAACAGCTCACACCTAGCAGGACACCGCTGACACCTCCCGAGACACCTCGTGAGACACAACCTGACACCTCGCAAGACACAGGTCACACCTCGCTGGACACCGCTGACACCTCCCGAGACACCTCGTGAGACACAACCTGACACCTCCCGAGACACCGCTGACACCTCCCGAGACACCGCTGACACCTCCCGAGACACCGCTGACACCTCCCGAGACACCGCTGACACCTCCCGTGACACCGCCTGACATCTCGCAAGACACATTTCGACCTAGCTCACACCTCGCGGGACACCGCTGACACCTCCCGTGACACCGCCTGACATCTCGCAAGACACATCTCGAACCTAGCTCACACCTCCCGAGACACCGGCTGACACCTCGCAAGACAGCTCACACCTAGCGGGACACCGCTGACACCTCCCGAGACACCGCCTGACACCTCCCGTGACACCGCCTGACATCTCGCAAGACACATCTCGAACCTAGCTCACACCTCCCGAGACACCGCCTGACACCTCGCGAGACACCACCTGACACCTCCCGTGACACCGCCTGACATCTCGCAAGACACATTTCGACCTAGCTCACACCTCCCGAGACACCGGCTGACACCTCGCAAGACACAGCTCACACCTAGCGGGACACCGCTGACACCTCCCGAGACACAGCTCACACTTCGCGGGACACCGCTGACACCTCCCGAGACACCGCCTGACACCTCCCGAGACACAGCTGACACCTCACAAGACACAGGTCACACCTCGCTGGACACCGCTGACACCTCCCGAGACACCGCCTGACACCTCCCGAGACACAGCTGACACCTCACAAGACACAGGTCACACCTCGCTGGACACCGCTGACACTTTGCGAGACACAGCTGACACCTCCCGTGACACCGCCTGACATCTCGCAAGACACATCTCGAACCTAGCTCACACCTCCCGAGACACCGGCTGACACCTCGCAAGACACATCTTGAACCTAGCTCACACCTCCCGAGACACCGGCTGACACCTCGCAAGACACAGCTCACACCTCCCGAGACACCGCTTGACACCTCGCGAGACCCCACCTGACACCTCGCAAGAAACAGCTCACACCTAGCAGGACACCGCTGACACCTCCCGAGACACCGCTGACACCTCCCGTGACACCGCCTGACATCTCGCAAGACACTTTCGACCTAGCTCACACCTCGCGGGACACCGCTGACACCTCCCAAGACACAGCTCACACCTCGCGGGACACCGCTGACACCTCCCGAGACACCGCCTGACACCTCGCGAGACACCACCTGACACCTCCCGAGACACAGCTCACACCTAGCGGGACACCGCTGACACCTCCCGAGACACAGCTCACACCTCCCGTGACACCGCTGACACCTCCCGTGACACCGTCTGACACCTCGCGAGACACCGCTGTCATCTCGCAAGAAACAGCTCACACCTAGCGGGACACCGCTGACACCACCCGAGACACCTCGTGAGACACAACCTGACACCTCGCAAGAAACAGCTCACACCTCGCGAGACACCACCTGACACCTCGCGAGACACCACCTGACACCTCCCGTGACACCGCCTGACATCTCGCAAGACACATTTTGACCTAGCTCACACCTCGCGGGACACCGCTGACACCTCCCGAGACACAGCTCACACCTCGCGGGACACCGCTGACACCTCCCGAGACACCGCCTGACACCTCCCGAGACACAGCTGACACCTCACAAGACACAGGTCACACCTCGCTGGACACCGCTGACACTTTTTGAGACACTTCGCGAGACACCACCTGACACCTCGCAAGAAACAGCTCACACCTAGCAGGACACCGCTGACACCTCCCGAGACACCTCGTGAGACACAACCTGACACCTCGCAAGACACAGGTCACACCTCGCTGGACACCGCTGACACCTCCCGAGACACCTCGTGAGACACAACCTGACACCTCCCGAGACACCGCTGACACCTCCCGAGACACCGCTGACACCTCCCGAGACACCGCTGACACCTCCCGAGACACCGCTGACACCTCCCGTGACACCGCCTGACATCTCGCAAGACACATTTCGACCTAGCTCACACCTCGCGGGACACCGCTGACACCTCCCGTGACACCGCCTGACATCTCGCAAGACACATCTCGAACCTAGCTCACACCTCCCGAGACACCGGCTGACACCTCGCAAGACAGCTCACACCTAGCGGGACACCGCTGACACCTCCCGAGACACCGCCTGACACCTCGCGAGACACCACCTGACACCTCCCGTGACACCGCCTGACATCTCGCAAGACACATTTCGACCTAGCTCACACCTCGCGGGACACCGCTGACACCTCCCGAGACACAGCTCACACCTAGCGGGACACCGCTGACACCTCCCGAGACACAGCTCACACCTCCCGTGACACCGCTGACACCTCCCGTGACACCGTCTGACACCTCGCGAGACACCGCTGTCATCTCGCAAGAAACAGCTCACACCTAGCGGGACACCGCTGACACCACCCGAGACACCTCGTGAGACACAACCTGACACCTCGCAAGAAACAGCTCACACCTAGCAGGACACCGCTGACACCTCCCGTGACACCGCTGACACCTCCCTTGACACCGCCTGACATCTCGCAAGACACTTTCGACCTAGCTCACACCTCGCGGGACACCGCTGACACCTCCCGAGACACAGCTCACACCTCGCGGGACACCGCTGACACCTCCCGAGACACCGCCTGACACCTCCCGAGACACCGCTGACACCTCTCGTGACACCACCCGAGACACCTCGCGAGACACCACCTGACACCACGCAAGAAACAGCTCACACCTAGCAGGACACCGCTGACACCTCCCGTGACACCGCTGACACCTCCCTTGACACCGCCTGACATCTCGCAAGACACTTTCGACCTAGCTCACACCTCGCGGGACACCGCTGACACCTCCCGAGACACAGCTCACACCTCGCGGGACACCGCTGACACCTCCCGAGACACCGCCTGACACCTTCGAGACACCGCTGACACCTCGCGAGACACCACCTGACACCTCGCGAGACACCACCTGACACCTCCCGTGACACCGCCTGACATCTCGCAAGACACATTTCGACCTAGCTCACACCTCGCGGGACACCGCTGACACCTCCCGAGACACAGCTCACACCTCGCGGGACACCGCTGACACCTCCCGAGACACCGCCTGACACCTCCCGAGACACAGCTGACACCTCACAAGACACAGGTCACACCTCGCTGGACACCGCTGACACTTTTTGAGACACTTCGCGAGACACCACCTGACACCTCGCAAGAAACAGCTCACACCTAGCAGGACACCGCTGACACCTCCCGAGACACCTCGTGAGACACAACCTGACACCTCGCAAGACACAGGTCACACCTCGCTGGACACCGCTGACACCTCCCGAGACACCTCGTGAGACACAACCTGACACCTCCCGAGACACCGCTGACACCTCCCGAGACACCGCTGACACCTCCCGAGACACCGCTGACACCTCCCGAGACACCGCTGACACCTCCCGTGACACCGCCTGACATCTCGCAAGACACATTTCGACCTAGCTCACACCTCGCGGGACACCGCTGACACCTCCCGTGACACCGCCTGACATCTCGCAAGACACATCTCGAACCTAGCTCACACCTCCCGAGACACCGGCTGACACCTCGCAAGACAGCTCACACCTAGCGGGACACCGCTGACACCTCCCGAGACACCGCCTGACACCTCGCGAGACACCACCTGACACCTCCCGTGACACCGCCTGACATCTCGCAAGACACATTTCGACCTAGCTCACACCTCGCGGGACACCGCTGACACCTCCCGAGACACAGCTCACACCTCGCGGGACACCGCTGACACCTCCCGAGACACCGCCTGACACCTTCGAGACACCGCTGACACCTCGCGAGACACCACCTGACACCTCGCGAGACACCACCTGACACCTCCCGTGACACCGCCTGACATCTCGCAAGACACATTTCGACCTAGCTCACACCTCGCGGGACACCGCTGACACCTCCCGAGACACAGCTCACACCTCGCGGGACACCGCTGACACCTCCCGAGACACCGCCTGACACCTCCCGAGACACAGCTGACACCTCACAAGACACAGGTCACACCTCGCTGGACACCGCTGACACTTTTTGAGACACTTCGCGAGACACCACCTGACACCTCGCAAGAAACAGCCTGACACCTAGCAGGACACCGCTGACACCTCCCGAGACACCTCGTGAGACACAACCTGACACCTCGCAAGACACAGGTCACACCTCGCTGGACACCGCTGACACCTCCCGAGACACCTCGTGAGACACAACCTGACACCTCCCGAGACACCGCTGACACCTCCCGAGACACCGCTGACACCTCCCGAGACACCGCTGACACCTCCCGAGACACCGCTGACACCTCCCGTGACACCGCCTGACATCTCGCAAGACACATTTCGACCTAGCTCACACCTCGCGGGACACCGCTGACACCTCCCGTGACACCGCCTGACATCTCGCAAGACACATCTCGAACCTAGCTCACACCTCCCGAGACACCGGCTGACACCTCGCAAGACAGCTCACACCTAGCGGGACACCGCTGACACCTCCCGAGACACCGCCTGACACCTCGCGAGACACCACCTGACACCTCCCGTGACACCGCCTGACATCTCGCAAGACACATTTCGACCTAGCTCACACCTCGCGGGACACCGCTGACACCTCCCGAGACACAGCTCACACCTAGCGGGACACCGCTGACACCTCCCGAGACACCGCCTGACACCTCGCGAGACACCACCTGACACCTCGCAAGAAACAGCTCACACCTAGCAGGACACCGCTGACACCTCCCGAGACACAGCTCACACCTCGCGGGACACCGCTGACACCTCCCGAGACACCGCCTGACACCTCCCGAGACACAGCTGACACCTCACAAGACACAGGTCACACCTCGCTGGACACCGCTGACACTGCGAGACACAGCTGACACCTCCCGTGACACCGCCTGACATCTCGCAAGACACATCTCGAACCTAGCTCACACCTCCCGAGACACCGGCTGACACCTCGCAAGACACATCTTGAACCTAGCTCACACCTCCCGAGACACTGGCTGACACCTCGCAAGACACAGCTCACACCTCCCGAGACACCGGCTGACACCTCGCAAGACAGCTCACACCTAGCGGGACACCGCTGACACCTCCCGAGACACCGCCTGACACCTCGCGAGACACCACCTGACACCTCCCGTGACACCGCCTGACATCTCGCAAGACACATTTCGACCTAGCTCACACCTCGCGGGACACCGCTGACACCTCCCGAGACACAGCTCACACCTCGCGGGACACCGCTGACACCTCCCGAGACACCGCCTGACACCTCCCGAGACACCGCTGTCATCTCGCAAGAAACAGCTCACACCTAGCGGGACACCGCTGACACCTCCCGAGACACCGCCTGACACCTCGCGAGACACCACCTGACACCTCGCAAGAAACAGCTCACACCTAGCAGGACACCGCTGACACCTCCCGAGACACAGCTCACACCTCGCGGGACACCGCTGACACCTCCCGAGACACCGCCTGACACCTCCCGAGACACAGCTGACACCTCACAAGACACAGGTCACACCTCGCTGGACACCGCTGACACTTTGCGAGACACAGCTGACACCTCCCGTGACACCGCCTGACATCTCGCAAGACACATCTCGAACCTAGCTCACACCTCCCGAGACACCGGCTGACACCTCGCAAGACACATCTTGAAACTAGCTCACACCTCCCGAGACACCGGCTGACACCTCGCAAGACACAGCTCACACCTCCCGAGACACCGCTTGACACCTCGCGAGACACCACCTGACACCTCGCAAGAAACAGCTCACACCTAGCAGGACACCGCTGACACCTCCCGAGACACCGCTGACACCTCCCGTGACACCGCTGACACCTCTCGTGACACCACCCGAGACACCTCGCGAGACACCACCTGACACCTCGCAAGAAACAGCTCACACCTAGCAGGACACCGCTGACACCTCCCGAGACACAGCTCACACCTCGCGGGACACCGCTGACACCTCCCGAGACACCGCCTGACAACTCCCGAGACACAGCTGACACCTCACAAGACACAGGTCACACCTCGCTGGACACCGCTGACACTTTGCGAGACACAGCTGACACCTCCCGTGACACCGCCTGACATCTCGCAAGACACATCTCGAACCTAGCTCACACCTCCCGAGACACCGGCTGACACCTCGCAAGACACATCTTGAACCTAGCTCACACCTCCCGAGACACCGGCTGACACCTCGCAAGACACAGCTCACACCTCCCGTGACACCGCTGACACCTCTCGTGACACCACCCGAGACACCTCGCGAGACACCACCTGACACCTCGCAAGAAACAGCTCACACCTAGAGCAGGACACCGCTGACACCTCCCGAGACACAGCTCACACCTCGCGGGACACCGCTGACACCTCCCGTGACACCGCTGACACCTCCCGAGACACTACATAGAAGCATACATAGAATATGGAATATTAATGTTATTCTTGTAGTAATAGATCTGCAACTATTTTTGCATAATAATATAATCACTAGATTTACTATTTAAAATTATTTTGTATTTATTGACTAGATGGACAACCACCACATATGTGGTGAGATTGACATCCACCACAAACGTGAGATTGACATCCTGCACGTATGAGAAATTGACATCCTCCACATATGTGAGATTGACACCACCCCCTCCCCTCATTTGTTAGACTGCCCCCCTCACCCCCCCACATGTGCAATTATCATACTCCACATATGTGAGATTGACACCCTGCACATGTGAGATTGACATCCTGCACGTACGCGAAATTCACACCACTGACACCTCGCGAGACACCGCTGACAACTCGCAAGACACATTTCGACCTAGCTCACACCTCGCTAGACATATCTCGAACCTAGCTCACACTTCGCTAGACACATCTCGAACCTTACTGTATTCATTATAAATACTAAAACCTTCTCCTTGATCTAACAAAATATTTTCTGAAAACCGCGTCAAAATCGGTTCAGCCAAACGCGGGATAATCGCGGACAAACATACATACATACAAACATACATACATACGTTAAACTGAGAACCTCCTTTTTTTGAAGTCGGTTAATAACATTATGAACAAGTATTAAACTCTATTTCTTTGTTTTATTGGATACCTATAACAATTGCTGTCATTTAAAAATGTAAGATTCTAAAGTAGGTTAGATTTGACTTGGCCAGTTTTCATTACATCAGTCATTTTATAAAGTTATTCATATCATCTCACATATAATATACATATATTTAAATGTATTTTAATTCTGATAAAAACTGGCCAAGTCAAATCTAACCTACTTTAAGATCTAACGTTTTTAAATGACAGCAATTGTTATAGGTATCCAATAAAGCAAAGAAAGATAGTTTAATAATTGTTCATAATGTTATTTTGTTCCTATAAATACATATTTGGATTTTGCATAGAACTTGGCACTCATTTAGATCTCCATTCTTTTTGTGTATTGAACTTGGCTTTCCTTTTTTACATTTTTGTTTTTGGTGGGATATCATTACTTTTTGTAAAGAAAACTAGGTAGGTATTGAGATTTAATGTTATTTCTTGCGTTTCCGCTGCATGGTGCCGCGCGCCGCCGAAAATACACCGTTGGCCGGTTGTTTAACGCGTATTACAAGTTTTTTGTATAGTGATATCACTTATTTTTTGACTTAAATTTATTTTTATATTTCTGTTATATAGAAGATATATTATTACATATATTGGGATAGTTTCAAATAGCAAATTTCATTACTTTTTAGAGATAAACAAGCAGCTCCATCGAGACTTGGCTAGTTTTTACAGAATGTTTTTGGTGGGATTTAAAAGTACAAGAAGCACACAAGATTTCCGCTGTTTTCCTAGCCCTCGACAACGTGTCGATCCGGTTCACATTCATTAGCTGAATCGTGCACCGGCCACGCTTAACGTTTATGACCTCTGACCCCGCTGTCATGGTAATGAGGCCCGCTTTTTATGGCCTCGTGTTATGTAAGTCTGACCTCCTATGGACATGTCCGGTGTATGTGGGAATGTGGCTCATCTTATACCAACTAATGAAAAGTTTGTTCAGCGTAGATGGAAAAGTAGTCAACCTTCCTTTGAAAAATGTTTTCGCGCGCTTAAGTAATTATATTTTAAATAATAATAAGCATCTAAATTCCTTAAATTCATATTCAATTTTTTATTTTCTAAATAGGACTACATCAATCACTTTCACGCGTCTTCTTAATCTAGATGAGGTCGACATTTCCTGACTACCCTGAGAAGAAACGTCGAAACAAACTCAGGGGTCACTTACACACATACTACCTATTAACTAATTGAATTCTGCTCTCAATTATGGACTATAAGCTTTAATCTCGTGTATTATGCTCTGCTGACCTCAGAAGAGAATTCAAGCATAACAATAAACATACGACTAACTCCAATTCTCTTTGTTTCCAAAATGCAATTGTAACTTAATTAATTCGTATGTAAGTTAATACCACGCAATTATGCCGAGTATTACCACTGTTGTAGAATGTTCGAGAACAAAGCTACATCGCCAAGCGAGAGGGGAACACGTGAATAATTCAATTTGAACGCAACTAAAAATTGTTTTGTAATCCAGTACACAACGCCACTAATCGAAAAAGGTTGACGATCCAATCAGTTTAAAATGCTGTGAAATGAAAAGCGTTTCAATTAAAAATGTGTTGGTATGCCGTGACTCTTCGAAAGGAATATCTTTGCTGGTGATGATGTCAAATATATTAAACTAGAAACCTTACGTACGTGCTGGTTAGAGAATCTATCATCTAAGAATATCGGAATCCACTGTGTCTAAACTGGTGACCAATCACCACAGCCAATGTAACGGAATTAATAAATGTTCCAAATATTTAATATATGTTTGAAATAGGTCATGATAGTTTAAAATTTCCCACATGACCTACCTATACTATATTTCTTACTTCTTCCTAATAAAGGAACCGTACATACCTTATTCATCAAAAACCATATAACTCTATGATGTAATATTTTATGTAAGCCATTTCTGAATTAAATATTTGCGCTCCAAGGTTTGCTTGGACGTTCAGTTTTGCTTACTCAGTAGAATTGGAAAGCAAATAGATGGAACAATGACATTAGGGGAATACATTGGCTTGTTAATGAAGTAATTAATTGGAAACAATTCTAGTAATCCGCTGTCTGTTTAGTAATTAATAATTTAATTAATGTGACATATGTCTCTGTCCGGTTACAGTAGCCAATATTAGGTTTGATTTTATTTAACATTTGTGTTTGATATATTTTCACTTATTTACATCACGTATTTATTTTATTTATTCACTAGCTGTACCTGCGACTTCGTTCGCGTGGATGACGAAACTTATCAGTGAGTTTTTAACCGCAAAATTAAGTTTGTTTTTTATTGTTTTTACTTTTCCGGGATAAAAACTACCCAGTGTGGTGCCCAGGATAATAAAGAATAATTATACCAAGTTTCATCGTAATCAAACCGGTAGTTTTTGCGTGATAACTGAACAAACAGACAGACAGACAAAAAATAAATGTTTGCCGACTTTTCGTATAAGAATCGGCAAAGGATCAAGACATATCAAGTGGATAAATATTTTAGATAATACTTTACATCTTTGATTTAAAGTAAATATCTTTTGAATTATTAATCTGTCTACATAACAGGCCCAGTTTGTACGAAATTTAAAGGTAAAAACTAAAAAACTAATTTTAATAAAGATAATTTTATGTCAAATGGCAGGACGATGCTTAATGGTCTGTAAACCTAAATTTTTAGGTTTATATTTTTTGCAGAACTCAGCGTTTGATGAAATAAAATAAAGCCTAATCATGCTTCATGGTTCAGTGGTTCGGCCTACATTTTCATCAAATACATTTTTTCCAACATTCATCCATTCATTGTATTAAATTGGTTGGTAAATAAAATTATTTTTAAATTGTGTTAATTCAGTAAAAAAGGATACGTAGAAAGTACATTACACTGATTCATACCAATGACAATTAAGTTTAGTTATAAAGTTAATGTCGTTAAGTATAATTTTCTGACAAAATAAACTGCAGATCGTATAGCAGGTCTCTTTTTTAATTTCATTGTAGATTTAAACGAACATCATCGGTTGAGTAAAAGAACTTCATCTAATCAAAGCGCTTTGAATGAGGTTTGACAGTTAATTGCCATTTTTTGCGTTGAGCTGTTTCAGAAACCGTGAATGGTTTAAGATATATAACCTATCACCAAACTATTAATATAAAGACGACCCTATTCAAAATCAACCGGTATACCTAATTAAATAGCAGGAATGTTGAACTGTCCTAGTGAACACAAGATATGTGGTCAGTTGTGTGAGTCCACTTAGTACAGTGAGCTGCAGCGCTCCCTCGCGTGTTGCGGGATTAATATTATACCTACGTTCGTGCACTAACTGTATTTAAACTTCACGAGTTCCTATAGAAATTGTCGGCTTAGGTTCACGTGAGGCGGTTCCTACAGGATTTTACCAAATAATGAGTTTTGGTTGGCTTTGATGTTGATTAGTGTAAACTGAATTAAAATTCAGGTAATTTCATTCATAGCTTCTCGAGTATTTAGACACAAAGAAAATAATTTCATTTTAATTGTGCCGACCATAACATAGTTGGGAAAAGGCTAGGCAGATGATGATGATGATGTGTGTAATTTTTTTTCTTATTGGGCTTAATGCTATTAATGACACCACGATAGCCACTTATCTTAAAAGTACATAGTTTGATGTCACCCAAATCATATTGAAGGTAAAACGAAGCGAGAAATCTTCTGTTTAAAGAGAACCTATTTCCCTGTAATGTGGCGGTCGTGACCCGAGACAATGAAGTGTGCATGAAAGTTTAATGTGTACGAGTCCTTAAGTACCTTCCGTGTTCAATAGTTTTAGACAATTATGTTGCATTACGTATGTGAATTATTCATTATCTACGACATAATTAAAATGCGCTTTGAAATGAGGAAAATTTACGTTTTCATTTATTTTTATTCAGACCATGTTTGTTGGGGCGGAAAACGGTGCACTACCATGGTGTTTTTAGAAATGTTTTTAGATTGTCAAGAATGCTAGCAAATAGTCCATGCATAGATATTAATTTATTTCACAGAATTATTCTGATTTTTGTGAGTTATTTATCATTTTTGAAAAAATATGAACACCGCGATAATAATTTAACTATTGTGATTGCACACCTTGACTCAGTTGAGGATCGAAGCGGATCAAAAATATCAATAGAGCAATAAATCATAAGTATCACACAGCAAATTCCCTAGAATTTCACTAAAGCACATAATACAGTGCATTCCCTACAACAAACATCTTTGCTCTCGTGGTCAGACGCTGCAGAGTCAGAATAACAGCTTTATTGAGACTCGTTGGAAATTCCCCGAAGCCGATAGTTCCGATAAATGACAATAGACAGACGAAACGTGATTGTGCACACCTGCACACCGCTACTGGGAATACAGTCGTCATGTTATACACAAATAACTCCTGCTCCTTATATACGTAGGCTATGTTCATCAAAATACGGAGATAACAATCGAGAGGCATTGACTAAACTAGTCAATGCCTCTCGTCTAGTAGAGAATACAACACTTGAAGAGTAAGACTTCAACACAACGAAACTTCAAACACGTCCAAAATAATACAGGTAGGTACACCAATGTTAGATTCAACATGAATAAAATTAAATGACGATTCGTATAAAAAGCAGAAGTGGAAGTTTTACACAGAAATACTGAATTTATTACTGGAGCGTACTTGGTCAAAATGATCATACAGCGCAGTATAATATAATTTCAGGAAACTAGTACCAGAAATAAGCTAAACCCGGTAGCGGTACAGTCGGTAACTTAAGTCCCAACAGGTCTAAAGTGGTTTTCAGCACTTAGTTGACGAAACTTCGTTGCTCGAACTAATTTCGTGTGACCTGGCAATATTCGTTCGAACTCAAGTCGTTTGTAAATAATGCTCGGTGTACGAGAAACTCTTAGTGGCTTTTTCAATAAAAATATGTGACTAATATTTTCGTGCTGCTATTTACACGATACGCCAAAAGCAAGTTTGGTCGCAGGTGTACACACAAAGGGAACTCTTATTGGTTTTATCAAGAGGAGAATTAATTTAATAACCGATGTGAACGCTTTGACGCAGACTATAAATCCAGGTAAGACAAAACATTACAAACAGTGTAATAATACAAAAAATATATATTTAATTTTGTGAGTCGAAAATATACATGCAAGTGTCACTGTATTAATAAAAACAAACTATTAAATAAAATACAATATATTATTTTATTCATCGGCAGCATGACAAATAATATTCGCCGTTAAAACATTAATATTGCCATATTATGCACATAACAATTACTGTTAATGGCAGGCGGTAGACTGGATTTTAATTGCAATTCACTCGCCCCTGACGGCGGTGGCAGCCAAGTAAATATAAACAGAAGCCCCATTCAACTTATTGCACAAGCTTTGAAAGTAGTAAACAGACCAGGCAGTGCTTTGAATGATCGACCACAAGTTAGTGTTAAGCTGTTAAATAAATAAATAAACGAGCCTATCTACGTCCCACTGCTGAGCACAAGCCTCTTACCATATAGAGAAGGAACGAGCATTGATGACCACGCTTGCTCACTGCGGATTGGCGATTCCAGACTCCAATTTTTGGAATCCAGGTTTCCTCATGATGTTTTCCTTCACGTCACGTTCGCATCATTTGTCAGTAGTGTCTTAGAATAATTAATTAAGAAAGTAACTTTGAAAAAGCCACATTGTTACTGGCCTGGGTTCAATCCTGCAACCTTGTGCGTAAATAAACTGTAAACAAATTTTCAAAATCGAGCTATGTAGGTAAGTGTTTTGATATAAAGGCGCTCTGGTGATAAAGCATTACCAGATATCCGATGGAATCAATCCATACTGTAATATATTTATTTCTTCTAAGTTCTTAAAGGTGTTTTTCAATGGAATAATTGTATTTTCTGTATTTATATTTTTAAAATATCAACCGTAACTTATGATTAGTGCAAAGACCACATACTTTTTCAGTCATACTTTTTTGTATCTAAAAAGAAATATACTGTTATTAAAGTAGTATAAGAATATTAAACTTCGAAGACATTTGGCACAACATTGAGAAATATGCCTTCTGGTCTTTAAATTATTGTGTCTCGTATACAATGAAGTTTACCGAAGAAAATCGATTTTGAATGAATTGCCAGGTTTTGGACGAAGTTAGAACGTGATTTGTTTAGAACTTAGTTTTGGAAATTATTTTCGTCTCTCGTTAACAGTTTAAGATTTAATTTGTTTTTGTTTTCTATTTATTTAGCTTTAAAACATTAACCAACTTGTTTATTTTTCGAACAACACCTCTAAACTTAGTTTATTTGGTCCTGTAACATAGCCAATAGGCGAGGTGTGGGTAGTTAAAAACTCTCACCCTAAACAAATATCCTGTCTCCGTTCCATCGTGGTTTAAAATTCTAGTTTAGATTAACTTTCATACAAGACCACACACATCAGAAGAGTTAATATTAAATAGACCCATTTCAAGTTTATATTATTATGTGCGTTATTTGTTAACTTTCGTATGTTATTTTCATGCACTTGCACCTATTTTGGAGGTTCGAATAGTAACTAAGAAACAAACCTTACCAAGAAACGTAATACGGGAATTCATTAAAGTTTATGAGTTTTTCTACTCTAACTCCAATGATCAAGGAACTTTTTTCACAAAAACGTGTCTGACCTACTAGTAGAAATCTACTAGCATCACCGACTGCGCATTTAACATACGAACAGAGCATTCAATTCAACTCCAATTTAAACTTCTAACTTGCAAATAAACAAACATGTTCGACATATAAACAGTTGTTCTCATAAGTATTATGGTTTATTGCATCCAAGTGGGCTGGAGTGGGCCGGAGTTGGCTCGGGTTGGCTGGAGTCGGCTGGACAAAGAAAGTGGGGCAATAGCCGCGAGGAACAGGCCGGAGCGACGCTGTTCACTCCACAACTAGCTGCTTAAATATAAATATGTTTGTCCCTCCCGCTTTCTATTTGTTCGGGAATTCACTCCGATTATAATACGGTTTTATGTGGCTGTTTAGCGTTTGAGTAGCTGCTCTAGTAAATTAAAGCTCTATTTTGAAAATCAAATTTGTGTGCTATCAATTATACCTCATTTAAATTGGGTTTTTAAAACAAGAGAAGATTATTCTGACCATAGTTTGCGATAATTTGAGATTATTTATTTTAATAACATTGTATCTTATTCTTACCTTATTCTTTTACATAGTTATCCTAGTTATTTTGGAATAAAAATTCTGCAACAATGGGCAATTGCTAAACAATCAAACAATGTATCCAAATCTACCATCACAACCCAAAACAAATACAGCACGATTGAACCTCTCTCTGAACCCCACAGACGGTCGAAATCCATTGAATAGAAGTTAATACGTTCTTGTCTTGAGAGTAACATTCCTGAAGCAGCAATACTTTCGGCTCACCAGAGCTGCGTCTTATTAAAGTTCTTACAAGGAATGAATGTTGCGTCAGGTGTGAATGGAGGTTTCAATGGACTGATGACTTGACACGTTTTGTTTTGGTAGTTTGTGGGCTTATGTTTTAGTGTTTTGATGTTAGTTGTGGATGATTTCAAATTATTATAATCATGTACATAAAACGGGCTAACTATGCACGTGGGTACCTATTTATGTAGTTTTATTTTAGTTTTTAGATCCCGACTTTCCAGTCTGCCCTTGACCATGATACTTGCAAAGGTGTCGAAACGTCGGGACCTAAAATCTAAAATAAACCGCGCCATAATCCGTAAAAAGTAGTTTTATTTCAATGTCTAACATTCGCGTAAACCTAAGAAACCAGTATATAATGTTAATTTTCGAATTCGTGCGACACTTCTTCTGATCTTATTTGAATAAACCAAAAACTTAAAAATCTTATGCGCTAACCAAAGTAACGAAACAATAAGAACTGCAGTAGTTCTCGTACAGATTTCAAATCTTGTTACACACATAATATGTAGGCTTAATCTCATGCAATTTCAATCTAATATTTTTACCGTGATTGTAGAATCCCAAAAATACGACAGCACTCCCATATTTGATGCTTACGAATGCACAATCTCAGTGCATTTTTAACCTGCACTTTCCAAATGAGCTTGCGTCAGTAGCATATACACTTGTTTTTAGTATCCACACTCATAATATAATAATATGATTACGAGATTCTATAAGTTTTAAAGTTTAAATTTAAAGCAAAATTGAATACAGTAATAAGATGGTGACGTCAATAGATCGATCGTCAATTATTTATATTTTTCATATTGCTTTCCTTCATAACCTGTTTTCATAACTTACTAGATTTATTAATATATTTATTTGCCTGTGTTTAAAATTTAATTAATCTGAAATCTAACTAAACTTTTACGTTAAAGTTGTAATTATAATGTTCGTTGCCACTTTGATACCTACTCTGATACTAACATGGTTAAATTCACAGAGCAAATAAGTACCTGAAACACAACAAGGTCAAATCCTTAAATATTTGTTAACGTTGCGCAACATTTCTTTACATACATTGCACACTTAAAACTGCTGCTGACGCATCTAAATGTACAAAACGAGCAATGAAAAGCAACAATCCCCGCATCCATTGATCTGAACATCGGCACCAGCTTACGTAATCAGACGCTGAACAAACGAAGGCTTCGCTTATTGTTGGTGTTCGTTGCATATCACTGTTGTTACGCTATACAACCTTTCATTCATAATGACAATATTTAAAGAGACGAAAAAATCTACGACAGCGTTTATAATTGGTAGTTATGCTTCGAACTTTTAAATTGAAATAAGAATGGTGGTTAAGAAAAAAAAGTTTTAGCGATTGTCACAACTGGTAATAGACGGATTTTAAATTAAGAACAGTCAACCAGGTTCCTTCGCTTTTTAGGCAGTAGTAGATATGTAGGTATACTATAGGACAGGTAAAATGATTTGTTTTTTTTTATCATTTCTAACAATGTGTGTTTTTTTCTATATAATTAAAAATAATGGGCACAAAAATGAAAAATATAAATAAATAAATAATAAATAAATGCGGACAACATCACATACATTGCTCTGAACCCAAAGTAAGTAGCTAAAGCACTTGTGTTATGGAATTCAGAAACAACGAAGATACCACAAACACCCAGACCCGGGACAATGTAGAAAAGTGGTTTTTCTACATTGACCCGTCCGGGGATCGAACCCGGGACCTCAGAGCTGGCGACACCTTGAAAACTGGTGCGTACGCCACTCGACCACGGAGGTCGTCAATAATTAAGAATAATATGGGCACAAAAATGAAAAAAAAGTAGCACGTCATGAAAAACAAATTATAATTCATCAGTATTGTCTTTCTGTCCATTTTTCAAATTACCTCTACAGTCTACACATATTAAAACAGTTATAAATTAATTAACTAATTCATGGAAATTACTTTCAAACGGACAACGGATGATTATTCGTGATCGCTTGACAAAGTAGACGTGTTTTTTGTTGTTGTTAAAAGCCGCTTAATGACAAATAATAATTACAAATAAATAATTTCTTGCGGCGTAAGTACTTTGCTGTGCTAAGTATGTCGCGTGTGATTCATGCCTACTGTGGTAAACTACAGGTCTGAACTAAATCATATTGACTGTATTGTGAATCTGTGTGACTATGTCTAACCCAGGATCAAGCCCGTTTGGCCGGAGCCAGCTCCTGCAACGTAGTCCTCCACCGACCCCAACACCTCAGCCTCAGCCCATAATTGAAGATCCTGTGCCTAGGAGTAACGATTTACCTAGTGAGGTAATATCTACTCCAGAGATTCAGAGATGGATCTCCAGCATTGAAGCTCTGTTAAATGAGGCATGCGCCATAGTTACAGAGGGGAAAATGAACTCGGATCAGAAGCTCCGTGTAACAAATATTTGCCGTAAGATCGGATCTGGAACCTCGCAGATGGCAGTTTTGTACCAGTCCTTAAAACAGAAAACTATACTAGCGCATAATACAATTCAGCACCTGCAAGAACAGCAAGACGTAGCGCAATCTTTTCGGCTATTCAAGGAAGCTGTGGTAGAAAACCTGAAACCACAACAGAACAATTCGTTTGCCGATATGGTAAAAAAAGGTGCCGACAAGTTTATCCGCCCTAGTAACTTGAGCTCAGTCACTATTTACCCTAGCGACAAAACAAAAACGAGTGACGAAACCAAGACCCTCGTACAAAAAATTATTTCGCCAGAGGAGCTCAAACTGCATGTCCGTGGCTTCAGAAAGGTCCGAAATGGCGGTGTCCTCATTAGCACTGAGACCAAGGGAGATATTGAGAAGCTTCGTAACCTTGAAAAGTTAGCTTCATCAGGCCTCACTGTAGAAGAACCTAAAAAACGCCGTCCTAGGATCACTGTCGTAGGTGTACCAGCAGCCCTAACCGAAAAAGAAGTATTTGAATGCATATACGAGCAGAATTTAGCTGACAAATTCCCTAACTCCTCTCGTGAATCGTTTATGAGCACTGTCAAACTAAGCCATAAATCGGGTAAGAAAGGCCTTCCTACCTGTAACTTTATACTGGAGGTACCAGCCAACGTTAGAAAAGCGCTCATAATCCAAGGCAGAGTTTATATTGATTGGACGTCCTACCCAGTAAGAGATTTTACGCTGGTGACTAGGTGCTTTAACTGCCAGCAGTTTGGACATGCAGCCAAGTACTGCCGAGAGTCTAGCCCTACCTGTAACCACTGTGGAGAGCTGGGACATTCCTTTAAGGAATGCACTAACAAGTCTACACCGCCCACTTGTGCGACGTGCAAACGTTTTAAGCGTAAAAGTGATCACCAGACTGGTGATGCTACTTGCCCGGCACGGAAATACGCGGAGGACAGTTACATTCATTCCATAGACTATGAGGGCGCCTAAGAGCGCCGGCGTTTATTTATAAAGTAAGCACTTAAACTAGTTTATATTTTATTTTAATTATGACTAATCAGTTTATCGATGACCTAGATAATTTCTCTGTGTCTGAAGCTAAATATTGCGAGGTCGAAGACTGTAAACAATATCTGCCGACTTCCGAATCTTTTCTTACATTAATCACTCAAAATATTCGCAGCATAAACAAAAACATGAATGGCTTTCAGGTATTGCTCCATACTCTTGACATAAGTAGTGACATCATCGTTCTAACAGAATGTTGGCTTACTAACAAACAATCCCATTTACCTTCTATTGATGGTTATATAATGCACAAATCCGATATATTTTTAAACCAAAATGATGGTTTAGTAATTTATATAAAGAGAACCTTAAATGTAACTGTAGAAGAACCTATTTTACAGGGATGTAATTGTTTATTAATTCGAATAAACCCCGATACAGTAATTATAGCTGTATATAGACCTCCCTCTCAAAACATTGAACTATTTTTAGAATCGCTTGAAATGCATTTAAAAACCCTATCATCATATAAAAATATAATCTTAACTGGCGACATTAACATTAACATTGCTACTGGGAGCACCGACACTAACGCACATAACTATTTGAACATTTGTTCTTTTCACGGACTATTACCTGCGCACAACTACCCCACCCATCAAAGTGGTTCCTGTCTAGATCATTTTATTATAAAAACTAATAAACCTTCACTCACATTGGTTACTAACTCCACTATTACCGATCATCAAACTATTTTACTAACAATAAAATTATCCTTGCCGAGAAAAAACTGCAAGCAAAGCTATAATAAAGTCAATATGAAAAACCTTGAACGCGATTTAAGTAAACATAATACCTTTGAACCAGTTTATAATGCGAGCGATGCAAATGTTGCTTTAGACTATTTTATTAACCTATTGCAAAAAACAATTATAAAAAATACTACGACAACTATGATACCTAGAAAACATAGAAATTTAAAACCTTGGATAACACCGGGACTCGTACGTTGCATTAGACATCGAGACAAACTTCATCAAAAATCGAAATTAGAACCCGACAATTCAGTTACTTCCATATCTTATAAAAGGTATAGGAACTACTGCAATAACCTTTTAAAAAAATTGAAGTCTCAATACGATAGGAATGAATTACAAAAGGCCGGTAATAATAGCAAGCTTGTTTGGAAATTAATTAAAAAAAATGCATTCCAGTCAAAAACCTCAGAACCTCCTGTAGATTTGTTACTTAGCGAAACATGCCCATCCGAAGCAATTAACAAAGTCAATAACTTTTTTGCAAACGTGGGTAAAACCCTTGCAGAAAAAACCTTGCGGACAAGCAGTATCGACTTAAATAAGTTAATGACTGCCTCTACGGTGAACTCCTTTGTTTTGCTAAATACGGATATAGATGAAGTGTTAAGCATTATTTTTGGATTAAAGCACAATTGTGCTGTAGGATGGGATAATATTTCCAATACTATTTTGAAAAGCCTCAAACATTTACTTGCTCCCCCGTTAACCTATATATTTCAATTATGTTTAGATGAAGGTGTATTCCCCAGATCCCTTAAAAAAGCAGTGGTGACCCCTATATTTAAATCAGGAGATAGAAAATGTGTAAATGACTATAGGCCCATCTCAGTATTATCAGGACTTTCAAAAATTTTGGAAAAAATCATAAACAATAGGTTAATCAAATATCTTGAAGACAACAAAATACTTTCACAGAACCAATATGGCTTTAGGCAAAAAAGGTCTACTAATCAAGCACTTCATCAATTAACAAACTATATAACTAGCAACCTGGACCGGGGTAAACCCACTATAGGGATATTTCTAGACCTCGCCAAAGCTTTTGATAGCATATCTTGTTCCATACTTTTGCGCAAGCTTGAAGCACTTGGGATAAGAGGAACACAACTCCGCCTTTTTACTGACTACCTTTCTGATCGCTTACAATATGTTAAAATTGGTCAATACTTAAGTTCTGAAGTTCAGAATACTGGCTATGGATTCCCTCAAGGTAGTATTCTAGGCTGCACTTTATTCCTGGTTTATATTAATGACCTCTGCAGCTTAAAAATTCCAAATGGTCTTATAATATCTTATGCGGATGACACCGCTTTATTATTTACGGCAAATACCCGGCAGGAGGTTTTCGAGCACGCTCAGACGGGTTTTGATATGGTAACTAACTGGCTACACAAAAACTTACTAACCCTAAACGCAGATAAAACCAAATACATTCTTTTTACAATGAGAAACACAAACATACCCATTTTTAATCCAAACATATATGCACACAGCTGTAAAATAATCGCTGACATCGCTTGTACCTGCCCTGCTTTAGCAAATACTAACGACATCAAATACTTAGGTATAACTCTTGACACGAATTTGAATTTCCGCAAACACATTGATTTATTATGTTCCAGAGTACGTAAATTAATATATTTATTTAAGAATCTTCGCAATATAGCAGATTATGCATTAATAAAGCAAGTGTATTTGTCGTTGTGTCAATCTTTACTTACTTATTGCATAACTTCCTGGGGTGGTGCAGCAAAGTCAATTTTGCTGCCTTTAGAACGCGCTCAGAGAGCAATTCTTAAAGTAGCAACTTTCCGACCTTTTCTATTTCCTACTGACCTGCTATATAGGGAATGCAACGTACTAACAATCCGACAATTATTTTTATTGCACACCATTTTAAAACAGCACACTGATCTCCCTTTTATCCCATTAGCAACAGACAAGAGAAGGAAGGACATAGTCTGTAGTAGACCTCAAGCTAATCATGCATTTGTCAACAGGTTTTATTTATTTTTGGGACCTTTTTTATACAATAGAATCAATAAAAAACTTAATATATATTGTTTAAATAATAAAAAATGTATGCTCATGTTAACCCAATATTTAGGGAAATTGAATTACGCAGACACAGAAAAAATACTAGAAATTGTTAAGTAAGACTGACAACATTATTAATAGATATTTTCCTTTGCTGATAGACTTTTTTGTAACTCGTATTATTTTGTAAACGAATACTATGTAGTCTTTAATTATTATTTTACTTTAATTTTAAATGCCCTACTTAAATATTTACCTTAAGCGATCACCTGAAACACAGGTTTACCCTAGTTCAGGCTGGCAGCAATTAATACTTTATGAACCATATCATACTATATGTACTCTAAAATGTTATATTAATTTTAGTTTAACATAAGTGTAGTTTAAGTATTTTTGGAACTGTGGTATTTATAAGATCTAGTTTAAAATTCTACACTGTAACATATATTTGGTCAAATAAATAAATATTATTATTATTATTATTATTATTAACTAAGCTAATATTTGTGAACTTTTACCGCGCAGATATAACCTGCATATTGCTTCCTTTGTTGCTTATTGCCGCGTAAAATATTCAACCTTCACAACACGTAATGCAATCTTTGTAACAACAACCAACCTTGATTATACTCTTGTTTAGAATTCATTCAAACTTTTCAAAGTAATTTTGAGCAAAGAAAAGAAATTTCCAAAGGAAGGCTTAATAATGTTAACGGTTTCTTTATGCTTTTAATTTTCTGTGCTTTGAATAGGAATTGAGATCGAAAGTCTATGGCTACCCTTAATGGGCGATGTTAAATAACTTAATTTCCATTTATTATACCTGGACCGTTATTTATAGAAGGTTAATTAAAGTTTAAATTTGTTTTAGCTTTCTGTTTTTCTTGGTAAATTCTTAAATGTCGTAGTTGAGATTGCTAATGAGAAAATAATTAGGAAAAGATGTGATTGACGAGAACATTTACTTTAGGTTCTGAGATCTATTTTCAGCAGATATATAATATATGTAGGTCTGTTTAGCATAATGCGGTGTTATTTCCGCACTGCAGAGTAAATAGTTCTTCTCAAACTCAGTGTAATCTTATTAAAATTGATATTAAAAAATAGACAAAATATTAAAATCCCATCTCCATCCTTGTTAATGGCGAGAAACGTGCCCAGAAGGCTGGCAGCATTGTCACGTTGAATGGCCATGCCGATTCTCTGTGCAAGGATGACGTAGAATTTTTTGACGCATGTTAGTTTTGTTTATTTATATAAGTTTTAAAATACCATTAATTATACTTCTAACATCCAAAGCAAAATATTTTATTAAAAAACCGTGTATACCAGATACCAGCTACAGGCGAACCCTTAAATGTAAGAGGCAAGTACCCGCAAAATACTCTGTCACCTAACACAGTGTGTTATTCAAAACATTAGCGCGCTAGGTAACTGGGTCGGTCTGAACTTGGACCTAACCGCAGCACATTAATATCGCCTGCAAAACTGTGGCCTTTCTGTATTTGTTATATGCTGGATTAAATTACGTGTAGTTTGCGCTTCTTCTGCGACCTACAACTCTAATTACTGCAGTAAAGCGCTTCAAACACTAGACGTGTTTGAAGCGCTTTACTCAAATGTATTGTTAGATTAATAAGATGAGTGTGTGCGTGCGTGTATGTATTTATTCTATGTTCGTGAATGTGCTGAAACATAAATCGCATTTACATTTGCATGACAGCCTTGTTGATTCCATAGGTCAGAGAACAATGACTTTACTTGGATAAAACTACTGAAAGTTCAATCAAGTTATATTTTTGGTATAGATGATAAACGGTTTATTTAATGGTTAGTAGAAAATGCTGTCCATTAACATATCCGACCCCAAATGTAACGGAGATGTATTGATGGCTTTTACAATGAGTGTCAGTTCCATGATTCTTTATAAACTGTAACAAAATGCATTGCTTGATTGGGAAATGCATTTTATTACATTGCTTTACGTTAATATAAAGGGAGTGTATTTCTTTTAACAATAAATTATTTATCAGTAAGATCTACATTGATATCCCTTAATTGATTGCGATCGGATTTTCATGTCAAAGCGTTCTTTGCATCATTTAAATGTACAACAACTCTGTATATTTATAAGTTAAAATAACTCATCTTCAAACAACATACTTCAGCTGCAGTACGTATAAACTAGCAACAAATAATGAAGCACATGGAATTAATAACACGAAATGAAATCTCCTCGAAACTAAACTGTAGTTAATATTATACTGCACTAGAACTGGGTCACTGTGAACTTGGTACAGACTGATGTCAAGCACGACATTGCTATGGATTTATATACCCATTTGAGTATTTAGGGGACGCTTTTAACAATAGTTTTGTAGGAATTATTATGTTACAGTTTCACTCTCATTTCAATTTTACTGTCTTTTGTTTATAACGTGACATGTATGTTTGTTTAAAATATTATTATATTTAGTTTGGTATAATGTTTCATTTCTTTAAAAAACGAACCTTTAATATAAATGTTTTGATGAAATGAATACTTCAGTGATTTTATTTCAACCATCACAAAATGTCGTGATTATTGAAAATACATGCTTTTTGTTTATTTGGTTCATTGATTTTTCCAATTATATACAGCATTTCCAATTGTTTTACGGTTTTATAGTCGATATAATATGCAATGAACTATCATGAGGGGCTCGGCTAAGTGTAAGTCGTACGGTTTAAGCGATAATACAGGTTAAGCCGCGCTCGCCGCGGTTGGTCCGTGGATGGGTGACCATTTATAAACATACCGAGACCCCTCCGTGCCTCGGATAGCATGTTAAGCCGTAGGTCCTTACTGTCATACGTTGAACTTTGGCAGTCGTTAAGTCAGTTTTGACAACCAGTCTTACTATGGGATACTGTGTTTCCCAGTAAAATGGGTTGTGGAGGTCACCAACATAGTTGGGAAAAGGCTTGGGAGATGATGATGCAATGAACTATCATAATAAACTTGTACTACACTTGAGTAAACTAACCCAGAGTATATCGAACAAATCTATTATTTGGGTCAACAATCTAAAATTAAACCAATATAGTTATGTTTACACTCACGCGTCCATAACACCAAATAGGGTCGACCGCACGTCAAAAGTCAAAGATTTTCAAAATTCAACCTTAAGGTTAGGAAAATAAAGTTGTAGTCAAAGTTGATGTGTGACTGTGTGGTTAACTGTACGAGCTAAGTTGAAGCTGACCTACTTGTATACAGCGTAATGCGAGGATATCGTTTTAAGTAATTAGTTCATGGGCAAATTAATTAAGAGCTGGGTGTTAAAGGTTCCTGTTTTGGGAAGTATAATGTATGTAGAATATACGTCCTGTATCGGAAATTGGCTGTGTTATATACCATCTTGCACAGTTTTGACTGGCTTGTTGGTCTAGTAGTTCGTGACTCTGACTGCTAAGCCGAAGGTCGTGGGTTTGATTCTGACCCATTTTTTTTTGTGATGAGCATGACGATTTGTAATGACTATGATTTTGAATGGTTTAAATTGTGTGTTTAATAAATTAATCAATCATTTTGATGTGTCCATAAATTTTGTAAGGCAACAAAATTCTTACTTTGCCAATTATAAAGTAAAGTACAAAAACTGTAATTTTTATGAATAGCAATATACATATTTCATATTGCATATTCATAAAAATTACAGTTATACAGACTATATCTACCTAATCCTTCTGCAAAAATGCGCTAAAACTAGTTCTATTGTTAGCAAACTAAACCATTTCATTTTGTCTTGCTTATCGCCACCACAACAGAAGGCTACAGACAGGAGCATAAATAATAAAACGAGAGGAATGCCCACAAATAGGTTACCTTATTTCAATATCCAGTGACCCGTTCGTCCCGCGGTACACTTTATTTCCTCCCTAAACCCTTGCGACGGATCCAGTTGAGGAGAAATGTGTTCTCGAATTTGATATTGTGTATCAACTGTTAAGAACTTGTAACGACTTTGGTAAAATACATTACATAGGTACATGTTTAAATGGTACGGCTTTGATAATGAGAAGCAAGATATTGTTATGGTTTTGTAGGTGTTTATCCATATATTTTTTTGTGAATGTGTTATTAAAGTAAATAATAGCGAAGATAGTATAAGATGGAAAGTAGTAGATTAACCAGAAATAACGATATTACTGCTCTGTTTACCACATACCTTAATACATAGGGTTTCAAAACTCTATGACAACGAATATTGTTTTTCTGCTATAACTGTGTAATTTTATAAGATTTTATGTTTTATATTTTATTTGTAATATTTTATTTAAGATACTGCTCATTATTGCATATTTTAGCATCTGAACTAGGAAGAAGACACTGACTCCTGAAACACAGGTTCATAATACCTAGCTCTGGAGTCAGGGCCTCAATAAATATTGTAACATGATTTATGGCAATAAAGATTATTATTATTATTATATATATTATTATTAAGTAAGACAATTTTAAATCTCAAATAAATAACTTATTTAACCTTTGAATATTTATATGATTGGCTGTAGAATACATTTAAAATTGTTATAATAGTATAATACACCTTTCGAGACATTTCTCAGATACGGAAACACGACAATTTACCGCTTTCATTTCTGTGCAGGCACGATCTTTGTTGACCTAAACCTCTCTGAACTATAATTTGCGAACCTTACGCCACCCATGAAGTGTAGAATAAGAATTTATTATTGGATCCGTGAGGACCTTCGCCAGTGACCTCCTTTTATTGGCGCGCCGCGGCTGACTCGCACTCTTATGGCCAAGTAGGGATCTTATTTTTTATGAAACTGTCCAGAATGTTTGCGGTCTGTGCGTCGTTTTGTTTGGATTCGGTTTTATGGTGGTGTTCGAGCATAATATTTCAATAAGCAATCTGACTCTACTCAAAAAGAACCTCTTCTTCATTGGAAGTGGTTTGAAATTTCTTGATTTTAATAAGCATTTGAAACACTTGAACAAAAACGTACACAGCCTTATCTTAAGTTCTCTAGTTACATTAGGAAAAATGATTTTCATGCTTTTTAGTTTTGCATATAAACTATTTTTCGTTCGTTATAATCGACAGCAAAGGCAAAGGGCTAAATCCTTATTCCGTAATAATATTAACTCAGAGCAATTTAAACTCAATAGTTTTTGCTCCTAAACTGACATTTACAGTCTTCTATAATAACATAATACGTAATATCCGAGTAGGCACAATAACGATTGATAGTTTATCACGCGCAGATTGTCCACGATATATTACGGGCGTGATATCGTCGCCTAACCCTTGCCTATTGATTTATGCTCGTTTCCACGCGTCTTGAATATGACACGTTATTCGTCTTACACCGAAACTCTACGTACCTAAATATATTGAAGATGGCGTCTTGATTCCAAGAAACCTTAGACGTATCTCATAATAACGTAAAGACTGCAAAATATATACAATTGTGTTATAATATCAGAGAAAAGTATTTTTTGCACAAATGAGATATGTATTACGTATTTCCAATACTCAGAAAATTGATGAATACAGTGGTATAATTTTACCAATTCGTAAAAAGATATTATTATGTATGACTTTGATTCAAAGCTTTAAATAAATAACAATTCTTCAAAATATTAGAATTCAAGTACAAGTTTCATAAAATACACACCAAATAAAAATAATTGCGTAGCTACAGAGTATAAACTCTAAAGCTTTTTACCAACCACCAATATATAAAATTACACACAAAGGTACATACAAGTGTCACTGGCCACCCCTTTGTACGGTCCCTTGGTCCCTGGCGAACCCCGGCACAAGGGAGGGTCCATTTGTAACCGGAAACCACACGACATGCCCATTTATACTCCATAGGTATCTAAAACAACGAATGTATCAGAATCATAAAAAAAAAACAAAATATTATTTTACTCGTGTATTTTTTGCAATATATTGGTTACTTTTGTTTTTTGCAAGAGACAAGGGTTTGTGTATCTATGGGTAGATAACCTTATTAGTATAGTACCTTTTTAGGTAGGTTACCTAAAAGCTAAATGTTCACAATAGATATTAATGTGAACTTACATTGGTTGGTGATACCTGCATTTCTTGGAGTTTTCATTCATGCTGAACCACGACTACTGAAAAACGAATACACACAAGCAGAAACTAATGTTTATCTTTAATAAGCACTCTTGAAGTAAAATGTTTATCCAATTATGTTAACAAATTAAATATTTGTTCATGATAGGAACTATAAAATATAATAATGCCTTTGTTCACGTTAAAAATACTCATTTAAGCCTCTTTGTTAGCAAAAGATATTTTATATAAGCTGCCTTGTAAAATGGAAAATTACGGTAACACAATAACTTCACAATATTAAATTATAAGTAGTAACTATAAAGGATATACTTAACTATTGCTCGACTAAACATTTTGGGAAAATGGTAGAGTATACAGCGAAAAATAACCTATTCTTAGATAGATTATAATCTATTCTTTACCAAGGATCTTTTTGATTATTATTTTTCGCTGTATACTCTACCATTTTCCCAAAATGTTTAGTCCATCAATAGCATAACTAATGATCGACTAAACATTATACACTATATCCTTAAACTGGAAGAATAGACTACTGTAGTTTTATGAATAAATTAAATGTCGTGGCATTAGATGTAAAGTCCCACGTTGGGCGACAATAGAAGTAAACAATAAAATACCTGAATCATATACTAAATATAAAACTAACTTTTATTTCTATCATTAACTCGCAAAGGTTACCTGTTAAATAAAACGTACCAGTAATATATCGAAAGCTCACATAACATTTGAAAGGATCGACAGTGGCCGGTGTAAAACTAGCGCCATTTTGAAAATTCCGGCCATATTCCGTGAGTTACAGACGTTATCGCAATTGACGCGCCATAACGTTCGAAACAAAGAAAATAACGTATTCAAATAACGAAACGATACTTTTGAATTTAGAAGCGTTCGAAATATGAAATTGTGTGAGGAATACAATTTTTATTGCGTTTGGTCAAATATTTTTATACTGTGTTACTATTGGGTTTTTCTATGAAACTCTCAGTAGCAGGTCGGAGTTTGGATTTGTGCCCGGTTAGTGGCAATAGGCTCGCCCCCTATTACATGGGACCTGAACATACCGGCGAACTGTGGGTGTACATTGGTTCACCTCTGCCTAACCCTTCGGGGATACAGGCGTGATGGTATGTTATGTTATGTTTATGTTACTCAGCGTTCTTATATTTTTAAGACACGTGTATGTATTTTACAAGTTTCTAGTTTAGAATTAGTATCATTATGCTACACTTAACAATAATCTAAACATATGATAATAGAAAGACGCCTGCTGACTTCTGAGGGAGATGTATGTGTACATAAACTTTATATCCCTAACACTACATTCTGTAGTGAGTGTACCTAAAGTGGCCATTAGGTACAGCTATTAAAATATTTACTAAATTCAGAGACAATTTGAGAAAACTAATTACAAACTGAAATTCGTTAACGTTTGGCCTTCATTTATATCATATTCATGGAGTTATTTAGCTTCGTAGTAAATCTAATTTGGGTGGCCGTTCACTCGTGCAATCTCGGTTTTATTCGCCATTTGACAGACTTATTCAATAAAGTATTAATTTCAACAGAAATTACTCGCTATGTCAGTTTATTAATGGAAATACGAAAGAAGACTGAAAAGTATTAATAAATGACTGGCATTCGAGTTTGATTTCAAAACCAATTCCCAATAGCAGTAAAAAATCTAAAACTAACACAGGTACAATACACGCGAACAAAAATCTTCTCGCATCTTAATCACTTTAAAGTTGAACTTGAATTAATTGCAAAACAATTGAAAGTTTTACTTCAAACAGTTCATCCCACCCAAGTGATTCGGTCATGCATAACTAAACAGTCGACGTCCACACGTCGTGCTGTTCACATCAACACTTACCCTCCCCAAAACTTATCCAAATTAAACCTCTTTATCCTAAAACTTCGGCAATTATAAAAGTTGAAAGTGTATTTTTTGCGTGATAAGGAAGAAACAGAGGATTTTTATCGTTATGACAGCGATGTAATCTAGAGTCGTAGCTCAGAAGGGATGCGACTAATGGACGTTATTAATGGCTGAGGTTCGTAGGTAGCGTTTCGCTTTCTGGGAAGATGGTTTTGGTCCTTGTGAAATTATAAGTTTGGCACCAAAGTATAAGTGTTCAAATTGGAAATTTGAACACTTATACTGGAAAACGAGTAGAGAGATTTTTAACAAAGTTTGTAGTAGAAGAACCTTTATACATACCAATAACTCGTTTATATTTTTACCCGACTAGGAAATGTTATATATTTTAATATATACCTACCTATATATATTGCATTTGACAATTTCAGAATAAAGTATAATAATAACAATCTACATATCTGTCATTAATGACGTTCTATAAATAAAGGGATATGATCTTATTTCATAGCCATGGCGTAAGCTCATGTTAACTCTTGCAAAAAAAAGAACAGCATTCGTAATCATTCCTCATAGAAAGTATTTAAAAGCAAATTCATTCAAAATGCCAGGACGGAGTTAAACAGTGGGAGGAATAAATGTTTCCTTTCCCCTTATTCATTGGAAACCTTTCTATTGTTTTATTATGTTTCTGTATGGCGTGCAAATAGATACAATTGTAACAAGTTTCTACCACAAAGCCTTTGAACGTGTAATTTGACGCGCGAGTAAACAGACTTATTTCTCTTACGTAATTGTGCGTAATAAGGAATGTGATCGCTTTTGTGTTCCCGCCTAAATATAATCTGCTTTATGATAAGTGGTTATCAAGAATATGTGCACAAACTGGATTTTTAACATATTTTGTTCTTTCTTCTGTATTAAAACCTTTTTCAGGACCTTTTAAAACAAGATAAAACTTTATCTATAACATAATACCATGAGAATTCTGATAAAAATATTTAACATACAGGTTTCGACTCTCAATTCCCGGAACAGATGTAATCTACGTTTATTTTTCATCTTTTGGAATTTGAAATAAAACTCCATTCTCAGGAATTAATTACTCGAAAATGAAACAGGAAAATCATAAAGCAAGGTAAAAACATACAGATGCAAATCACAATGAACTGTGGTACTACAATGTTGTAGTTTTTTATTTATTCGTTACTTTGTTTTTTTTGTATAACTTATTTCACACAGGAACAAAACAAAAAGATAATTTACCTATTTTTACTTGTCCCTTGCCCTAAAGTATATACCATTGCAAATTCATTTTGAGGATTTATTTAAGAGCTGTTTATATACTTTCATTATTGCTCCTTCTGAGTGCTTTTGATGTATCTATTCGCTCTGCATTCACGTTTTTCAGACTGCTCAGTGTGGGCAGCTAATTAGTCTATAAGTAACAGGCAGCGTTGGGCGAACGACCCAGGCCTGTGACAGTAGCATTGCAGAAGGTTCACTTTTAACTCCAGAATAAAAATAAAATAGTAAATAAAATATTTCGCTCTGATGATGGTAATGACCTATTTTGATGGTTTGATCTAATGTTCCTTTTATTATTTCCAGTGATTCAAAGTCAAATATAGACATTTTTCGCTTGAACATCTAAAGAATTGTTTTGAGAAAATCTTTGACTTTCTGTTCTCATGAAATGGGCATTTACATTTCTGGAAAGTTTGTGTCTAAGAGCCTATCTTAATAAGGTGAAGGGTCAACGTAACTATGTAATAATACTATCCGACAGCGTACTTTAAGTATAGACAGTTCTGCGTATTTAGGCTTATTTTATATCAAACTTGCCCACTTATTTTTAAAGGTAAGCATATTTTTAATTAAATCCAATAACTAAATAATCCAAACCGAAATAAAACAACGGCTTTAGGAACGACTGGCATCAAATAAATCAATATAACTAAAATAAACTCATACTGAAAATAAACTGATTTCTCTTTAAAATCGAAAAGTTTTTAAAACTTAAACCAGGAAACTGGAAGCTGTGTTTTGTCTGAATCAGATATTTCTTGTCTCAATCTAAGGAATCTGAGCAAGTGCAATCCACTTCAGATTTGCATGCGATCCGTCTGAAGAGATCTCGCGATATATCGGGAAGTATATACACTTCCTATACAGGCTGTTAAGAAAACCCTGTCCGACCCGAAAAGGTGATAGGTATCACAATCACATGCAAAAATAAAATGTTAAATTTGGAATATTCATGATAGTATCAATAATAATGAACTTTGAAATAACGACTTTTTGCCGCGAAATTCCCTAATGTTTGATCATTTAGCGGCCGGCACATGTGACTCTCTCTCTCGCCTTATAAAAATATTTTTTTAGGTTACATTTTTTTTCGAATTTATTTTTACATTACTGGTATCAGTTATCGATACCTAACAACACCTTAACGGATTGGACAGGGTTTTCTTAACACCCTGTATATTCTTATATATACGAGATGAACTTATCCACGGCACGTCGCTTTCTCATCATAAACTTGAAATAAAATTCATCGTCTCGGGGAAACTCACTATTGAAGAGATACGATGAATTTTATGATACACAGCATTTCAAAGTTTTGCTTTGAGATTGAAAGGATGTGACTCAGCAGTTTTATAATTGAAAGACCTGCAAAAATGTTAAAGATTAGATACTTATAATTTGAGATTAAAAATAAGTTTTGTAATTAGATTAAAAAAAAACTGATTGGTGAAATAACTAACTTTTGATATGAATAGATAAGAGAGGCTTTTTTGGGTGTTTTTTGTGGTTTTTAAATTTAAAACGTTATATATCTATATATATATCTTTTGACACATTAATTTTAATTAGTCTGAAATAAAATTTTACAGCCGATCACATCGACACTTCAAGAAGTAGCTGAATTGTTCAATTATGATTATGCACTTAAAATAACATGAAATCCACTTATCCACTGCACACTACTCTATTTAACAATTTAAAAATACTTGAAAAAACTATTGTGTGTGTACATTATCATTAAACAAAAAAATAAATAGCAGTCCTTCTCCCCTCACCTGCATGACGTCGGACCCGCGGAGGCGCGCAGCCGCAACACTGCGGTTGTTTTCATACAGCAAACAGACGCCGACGCTTTGGATCCCACTGCGCGAGCACTGCGCGAGCACCGACTGTTTGCTCTAACATACCAGCCGCTGAATAGCTTGATTGTAAAAATCTCTGCCGGGAATTTGATGGCGAATTTTGCTGCCAGGGTTTTTGTTGTAATAATGATGGAATGTTTATTTTTGGAGTCGAAAGCTTATAAAATGGAAATTAAACAAAGGAGGCATATGGGCCTTATAAGGTGAAGTTTTTTTTTTGATTCGGTACTGTCAAAGTAGTCGTAGCCATCATTTTGGGCGTTAGTTTGCTTCACAAGTCAATGCTAGCTAGCAGGGTAGCAGTTTATTATTGTAATATTTTTTTTTTACAATAGGCTTGGTCTAATCAATCCATATATCAGTCATCTTTTTATTAAAGCTAAGTATATATACTTATCTATTCAATCTGCAGCTCTTGACCTCTATGATGTATGCGTTATTGTAAACAAACTCATTGCATGGAATACAACAGCTATTGTTTACCTAGCAGCCAATTAGAGATCCCATCTGATTCAAAGACCGCAAAATATACTGCTTCAAATTTCAGTCGGGTCTAGAAATTGGTGCCATTCTATTATGGTCTGGATTGCCAATTAAAAATGTTCTGGATCTTTTTAAAAGGGAAAATGGAGCCATTGTTGTGAAAAAATAAACAACTACTTGATTTTTGTTTATCGAACACTTGACGTTTTCAGAAAATTGGCCGCAACTAGCTGAACGTAAATGCCAATGTCTTGCTAAATTGATTAGTGAAAAAATTATCATTTAAGATTAATGAATAAAAATATCTTAAGCCTGGATTTCTTCAAAGATAATGAGACCTCGAATAAACGTTAGCACAGTAAATTTGCTTGAAAATCAAGCAAAACAAAACACTTACTCGTAATAACACTCAATAATGCTCAGTTTACTGTAGTAAGCCTGCTAGGCTCATCATACCGCCCAAAATAATAGGAATAGAGGCAGTTATTTATTTTCCTGTAATTACAGCCCTCGTTTGCTTGTCTCGGGTACACGAGTGAGTGAAATTGGATTCTTTTAGGCGTTGTTCACGCTATTTGCTTTATGATTCGGTTGATTTAGTTCTTGGTATCATTTTTTTGTATTATACACGTGATAATGTAATGGTATTTTGCTATTAAGGTCGGTGATGAGGTCTTGATTTAAATTTTGGTAAGGATGTTGTTTGGCATACAAAGACAAAGACAAAATAATTTATTTGTATAGCAAAGGTATACAAGATGTTGACGTGTAACCGGTTCCGGTGTACGAATATATACATACCAGGTTGTAATAGTGCCTATTTTATATGCTGACAAAGATAAAACTTTATAAAAGATTATTTTGTTATTATGACAGCCATTCAAAACTACGCTGCACTATTTAGAAAGGTTACAAGTGTAATGACAAACATAATTCAAATAACAAATTAATTTCACAAAAGAAAATTAATTTGTTATGCGTATTCTAATAAATAATGAATCACTGTAATTATTCAAATACCTATCACCCGTATATACGTAGCAAAAAGTTTAATTAACAAACTGTATAATAATCATTTAGTAAATTACTGACAAAGTTATATTTAACTAAATCATTACGGACTTGTTAGAAGGTAATGAGGGACTAACAAGTAAGGCTTTTATTCTTACAAGACAATGATAAGGGTCTTGCAAGTTTGCTAACACTACATTCGTTTGTTTTCTCATTGTCAGCTGTTTACGGGGACCCAAGACGATAAACTTCGTCTAGTTTGAGGGTCACCCTTGACTAGTTCAAGGGTGAAAAATTGATTGTTGACAAAGTTAAAAGGTTAATACAAAAAAGCACTAGTTTACCTTATTTATTAATAATGATTTTGTATAACGTTCATGTGTAAAGATAGTTTAAACAAATTTATGAAAAGAAAAAGATTTTTAATTTGATAGCTGAGCATTACATTATTTTAATATTAAATTCATCGGCCTTTATTTAAAAAAACAATAATTATTGTGTCACTTATCACTATTAACAAGATAAATAAATACAAAGAAACACAACACCTTACTACTTATCCATCCAATTGATACATTATAATAATAATAATACAACGACTATCGGATCAGGTGCGGGTCATCCAGCGTAATCATAGGTTGGATGACTCTACGCTTGATCGACTGCGCTCCGAAATACAGCATAGCCCTGCCGCCAGCACCTCGTTACCAGTGGCAGCGCCAGTTTCTGGTGCTCCGCCCACCGCCCCTAGTGATGGGGAAGAGGATGATGGGGCTATAACTGTAAGTACCCAGTGCAGTGAGTTAATAAGGAGTACATTGGAGGATGCGATTCGGGATTATCGGAAATCGCCGCCCGGCCAGAGGCCTCGATTACCTCGTTTGCCCATGCATAACCGCAACAAAGCGATAATGGGTGCCCTAGATTCACTGCTCCCTGTTTACTTTGAGAGCAGTGAAGACCTTAGGGACACGCACTCGATTTTGTACTGCGCGGCTCTTACGGCATGTCGTGTAGCTAATGTTGCAATTTGTCATAGTAACATAGCTACACGACCGAAACCAGCCGTACCAGCTTGGCAGTGCAGGATCGAGCAGCGTGTTGCTGAGGCTAGGACACTCATTGCAAAACTAATTGCTTTTAAACAGGGAAATTCGCGACCACGCGTGATGCGCTTTGTAAGGCGTGCTTTTGCTGGGACTGATATTAGTCCCAGTGAATATACTGCCCGCGTTACAGAGCGCATCGACCTGTTTAAGCAAAGAGTGTATGCATGGGCAAGCCGTATTCGACGCTATAAACGGCGGGTGGAACGATTTCACCTGAATCGCATGTTCCAAAAAGATCAAAGATGGGTACATAGAGCGTGGGAGCGGCCGGTGTCAGCCATGGATGGCGGGTGCCTGCCAGATGGTGATGCCACAAATTCGTTTTGGCGCAGCATCTGGTCGGTGCCTGTCAGCCATTCCGAAGGCGACTGGATGCGAGAGGTTGAGCAAGTATGTGAACCTATCGAAGAGATGGGGGCAATTACAATCAGCCCCCAAGACGTAGCCAATGCAGTCCGTCCGATGGTAAACTGGAAAACACCAGGGCCGGACGGACTGCAAAATTTTTGGTTAAAATGGCTTCCAAGTTCACATAGTTGCTTGGCTTCTCAATTTCAGTCTGCTGTGGAATCAGCTTCGCTCCCACAGTTCTTGACTACAGGATCTACCCATCTGCTCCACAAAACAGGTAGTGCTACGGATCCAAAGAATTATAGACCAATTACTTGTTTACCAACAGTCTATAAGCTCCTTACGTCCATTTTGAGGGCAAAAATCAACGAACATGTTGATAGTTTCTCTATTATGTCTGCCTCTCAAAATGGATGTAGGAGTGGATCCCGTGGCACTAAGGAGCTACTCCTTATTGACACGGCTATTTGCCAACAGGTTCGCCGCTCTAAAAAAGATCTGTCGACATGCTGGATAGACTATAAGAAGGCCTACGATTCGGTGCCGCATACATGGCTCATGAGGGTGCTGGAGTTGTATAAAATTAATACAACTCTACGCGCCTTCTTGATGTCATGTATGGGGCAATGGAGTACAGTTCTTCACTATCCAGGATGTCGGGATATCCAACAGGGTGGGGAACCAATTAGGATTGAGCGGGGAATATTCCAGGGCGACAGTCTGAGTCCCCTGTGGTTCTGCTTGGCCTTGAATCCTTTAAGCACTTTGCTTGAGAATTCGGGGCTGGGCTATTCGTTGAGGAGAGGGAGCCGGGTAATCTCCCACTTGCTATACATGGATGACCTTAAGCTCTTTGCCACCGGCGGATTGCAGCTGATGAAGTTACTGAAGATCACTGAAGGCTTCAGTAATTCCATCAGCATGGAATTCGGTGTTGACAAATGTGCGGTCATGCATGTAAAGCGAGGTGGGATTGTGGAATCCCAGGGTATACAGCTCTCGGATTCCATAAACCTAAGGTCGCTCTCCGCAACGGAGACCTACAAATACTTGGGTATGTCAGAGGCGTTAGGCATCAACGCTGCTGACGTGAAACAATCATTACAGGCACGTTTCTTTGGCCGCTTGAATAAAGTACTAAAAAGTGTTTTGTCAGGCGGCAACAAGGTGCGTGCCTTTAATGGTTGGGTCATGCCAGTGTTGATGTACTCCTTTGGTGTACTCAAGTGGACTCAGACTGAGTTAGACGCCTTGGATAGGAGAGTCCGAACACTACTAACCGCAAATCGAATGCATCACCCACGCTCTTCAGTAATGAGGTTATATATCCCGCGAAAATGCGGGGGTCGAGGCTTTCTAAATGCTAAGACTCTCCATAATCGCGAGGTATGTAACCTCAGAGAGTATTTTCTCCAAGTCGACGTGGGGATGCATCGAGATGTGGTGGTAGTGGATAAGGGCTTCACGCCGCTCTCCTTAGGCAAAGAGAACTGGCACAAACCTGTCGTACTGAGCGTCAAGGACCGCGAGAATGTATGGCAAAGCAAGGAGCTCCACGGGCGCTATTACCGGACCCTTCATGGGTCCGATGTAGATCTCTTAGCGTCCGTAGCTTGGCTACGCTTCGGTGATCTTTTTGGAGAAACCGAAGGGTTTGTATGTGCAATTATGGACGAAGTTATCATGACGAATAACTATCGGAAATATATCATAAAGGACGGTACAGTTGACATATGTCGGGCATGTCACTGTCCAGGTGAGTCCTTAAGACATATTATTTCGGGTTGTTCTCGTCTTGCTAACGGCGAATACTTGCACAGGCAGAACCAAGTAGCCAGGATTATCCACCAGCAGCTTGCTTTGAGATACAAACTTGTGGAATCCGAGGTGCCGTACTACAGGTATGTGCCCGACCCAGTTTTCGAAAATGGTCGTGTCACACTGTACTGGGACCGATCTATCATCACTGACAGGACTATTGTAGCAAATAAGCCTGATATAGTGGTGATAGATCGATCGGAGCGCCGGGCAATCATTGTTGATATCACTATCCCTCATGACGAGAACCTCGTGAAAGCTGAAAAAGAAAAACAATTAAAATATTTGGATTTAGCGCACGAGGTTGTCGACATGTGGGAGGTGGACTCAGCAATCATTGTCCCGATAGTCGTTACAGCCAACGGCATAATAGCCAAGAGCCTCGACCAACACCTTAAGAGGCTCTCGCTAGGCGCCTGGGTCAAGGGTTTGATTCAGAAAGCGGTACTTCTCGACACGGCGCGTATTGTGAGGAGGTTCCTCTCTCTGGAGTCCTAACCACCGGCAGCTTGGACCCTGTCCCTAGGCCGGTTGGACACTATATTTTATATTTTTAAATGTATATGTATATTGTTTTTTTGTATATATTTAAAAATGTATTTTATATGTTTATTGAAAAATAAAGAAAATAATAATATTCCGGGACATCTCACACACGGTTATCTGATTCCAAACTAAGCAGAGCTTGTGTTATGGTAACCAGAGAACTGATAAACTTACTTATATATTTCTAAATACATACATAAATAAACATATAGATAAATTACACCCAGAGTATAGAGTACATTCGCGCACAGTGTTGTGAAGAACTGGCGTACCTCAGATTGATCGCCAATTAAAGTCCAGTATTTTGTTAATCAGTTGAATTACGAGCATTTTGTGTGAACACAAATACGCAAAATGGAAAATACACTGAATAGAATTATCCGCTTATATACCGATCTTTACGGTTAAATATCTCGGATTTCGTTCGAAACATATAGTTACTTTGCTTTTGATATATACTATATATTGTAATATTATAAAGTACGTTCGCGCAATTTTACATGTTTCGAAATTGCCTATTTACAGTAAACTTTTTAAAATGTAATAATAATAATATTCCGGGACAACTCACACACGGTTATCTGATCCCAAGCTAAGCAGAGCTTGTGTTATGGTAACCAGACAACTGATAAACATACTTATATATTTCTAAATACATACATATTATAGATAAATTACAACCAGAACAAATGATCGTGCTCATCACACAAACATTTGTCCTGGGTGGGAATCGAACCCACGACCTCCGGTATAGCAGTCAGGGTCACTAACCACTAGACCAACAGGCCCGTCAAATTGTGTAATTATTTAGTATAATTAGATTATAATATATGAATACTCAATACAAAACATACTTAGGTCACGAACTATGTGTACACGTACCATTAATACGGGTGTGAATGTTTTAATGTATACACAAAAAATATAAACCGTTCCTTTATCTTCTTATAAGTATATAAAATTCTCGTGTCACAATGTTAGTTACCATACTACTCCGAAACGGCTTGACCGATTTTTATGAAATTTTATATGCATATTCAGGAGGTCTGAGAATCGGCTACTATCTATTTTTCATGCCCCTAAGTGGAAGTAGGTAGGTAGTAGGCAGGTGCTAGGTAGAAAAAAATGCATTGCAACGCATGCAATATGGTACAGCTAGTACTTTTATAAAAATACACTTTTAAAAAACCGCAATCTTTTTCTATATAAAATATACCTATTCCTAGTTTTAGACATAATATCTAGACTACCTACTAACATAAATCTCTATAAGCTTCGCGGTCCTAGAAAAACTAGAGAAGGATGTCGTTATACTTTTTTTTATAATCTGGAATGGAAAGTTGATTTCCCTGAGGGTCGTCCGTATTACTGCACTGGTTCCATACAAATACACTGGTTAGCCTTATTTCTGCTGCCAAGGTTACTTCTGGAAACAATCGGTTTTAGCTTTTAAAGTAATCAAGGTCTGTTTTCAACTTCAAAAGAAGGAGCTTCTCAATTCCTCGCCTTTTTAGGGTTCCGTACCCAAAGGGTAAAACGGGACCCTTTTACTAAGACTCCGCTGTCTGTCTGTACGTCTGTCTGTCTCCAGGCTGTATCTCATAAACCGTGATAGCTAGAAAGCTGAAATTTTCACAAATGATGTATTTCCGTTGCCGCTATAACAACAAATACTAAAAACCACATAAAATGAATATTTAAGGGGGGCTCTCATACGACGGTGGTACGGAACCCTTCGTACGCGAGTCCGACTCGCACTTGGCCAGTTTTTTTTGTATGTTTCGCGATAGGTAAACAATTGCAGATCGATTTAATTTTTATCAACCGATTTCAAAGAGAGTAGGTTAACTATTCATCTTATTTTTGCATATATTTCATGCGATATCTACAGAAATGAGGATCGATTACAATTTTGTTTTTATTCATTGCTATGGTATAGCTATGCTAAAAGTTGGTCCCATATTAATTGCATTTAAATCAATTAAGTAGATTTTTTCACAATCATTTTTTTTTTAAGTCGTTGTGTATGTTATGTTTTCTATGCGCCGTGAACGCACGACGAGTAAAATATTGCTTCCCGTATATTTATTTAAAGTCCCTACACTTTCAACTTTACAACGTATTATTATCAAAACAGAGCGATTCTCGGTTCCTTGTAACTAAATCAAGGTGGTTTGAAAGTCGTAATGTTTAACGATAATCACCGACACGAGAACTTCACACTGCCGTCAATTAAGGTAACTCCCAGTAATCTTACTGATTATTTAAATCATCTCAATTGCGTGTAGCTCGCAGAATAAAGTGAGTTGTGTGATGGCGTGTGTGTATAAGGAATAGCGCGGAACGAGCGCAATGGCGCAATACAATATCTATACTTATAATAAATCTGTAGAAGTAAAAATTCTGTACATTGAAAATATCAAAAAAATAAATGGCGGGGGGTGTTACTAGACCGACACCGATCCCAAAAGAGTGAAAAAAAAAAAATTGTCTGTCTGTCTGTCTGTTTGTTCAGGTATCACGCAAAAACTACCGGTTCGATTACGATGAAATTTGGTATTATTATTCTTTATTATCCTGGGCACCACACTGGGTAGTTTTCATCCCGGAAAAGTATAAACAATAAAAAACAAACTTAATTTTGTGGTTAAAAACTCATTGATAAGTTTCGTCATCCACGCGAACGAAGTCGCAGGCACAGCTAGTACATAATAAATCTATTTTTTACATTATTTTCTTAATATATGTTAATTCTTCTAGACAATTATTAAACGTCACCTAATGTAGTTCAACACTTACTGGAGCAGTAGATACAATAGCGTAACTATTATAATTATTACTCTTCTAACAAGTAGTATATTTTATCGATGAGGCGTGGGTAAATCATTATCATTATTTTACAGCAAACCGCTATACTATCCTCAGAAAATGCCTTCAAACAGCATCAAACAAAGCCTCATACTCGAAAAGTACATCATTTTTGACATTAGACAGTCAGTGGTGACCTGAACAGCAAATGTCGAGTAAATAGCACTGCGGACATATAAATAAAATACATCTATGAATAGTAAATACGCGGTCATAATCTCCACATCTCATAACTTGCACATCAGAAGCTGCAAAGCTACAGTGATTTGTGTGGTTCGTGAGAAACGAATGGAATAGAAAATGAGATCATTCCGTCTCCCGTCCCCTTTTACTGTAACTCTTTTTGTAGGAAACTGTTGTCTTAGGTACGAAGTGAAAATTACCGTATCTAGTCTTTAAATAACATCCAAAGCCAAGTCCAATAAAAAAAAAAAAATATTTTACAACAAAAAGCATTCGTTATAAATATTTCGTTCGTTTCGTTCGTTACTCGTTTGAAATAACGTATCACTGTGCCTACTCTACTATGCGATTTTGCAAACAAATTATTATGCAAAATAAAAAATGTCCCATATTATTTTAATTGAAACCACAGCACGTCACGAAGTATCAATTAAATAGGCATACATTTATACCACTATACCATCTACAAACTCATTGTATATAACAGCATATCTGGTGCCTTAATATGTTGTGTTGAACTAACAAACAAAAAACACTACACCAACGTTTATTAAAACATTTTAAAAGTCCTTTAAAACACATGCTAGCTCCCGCAGGATAATATAAACTCTTTACTATAACGCCGTGTTCCCGTGTTCCGTCGCCTTTTAAAATATCTCCTCATTTTGAGGCGAACTTTGGTGTTACGAAAACGGATTAAACATATAATAAAGTTGTTACACAAAGCCACGGAAGAGGATTTCCCTTTAATATTTTTAGACTGAGATTTAATGCTCTAGTTTTTAGATCTAGAAGAAAAACTATTTTATGTATTTAGACATGTGAACTTTCTTTTAACAGTTATTGTCTTACACGATTAGTACATAATATTAATATAGAGTATTTGTAAGTTAGTAGTTTTTAACCTTCTAATATTATGATAAAATAATAAAGTTAAGGTTAAATAAATAAGTCTATATTTATGTTGCAAATGCAACTACAGTCAGTAATTTAACGTTTTAAAAGAGCTTAAAGAGGCCTACTTGAAATAAAAATATTTTGATTTTGATTTTTGATTTTGATGTAACTACTATATAGAACCGTATGACAGTTTCATCGGACGTCCAAAACTTTAAAACAGAGCAGTTTCATTTTTCATACACTACATACAAAGACTTCCACAATAACAACACAATTTTCGTAAAAAATTACATGTCAATACATGAAACAACACTATCACTCGGGTAGCGAAAATTATTCAGGGTATTTTCAACATTCGAAAATTCCCTAAAAAGAAACTTAGTCTGCACGTATTATGTATGCGCTAGTTACAGGTTAGTTAAACCCTAATTAAGTCGTTGGCTCGACTCGCAACTCTAAACTAAGTCGTTAGCATATAGACTGACTTACAACTAGGTTGTGACAATCATTATCACATAACTACTTCCTCTTTCCGTCTTACAATAGGTACTACTTTTTTCTGTACAATTATCCTTAGCAAATACACAACTTTAAGCAGGCATTTTTCAACATAAGGGCAAATCACATAGAAGGACTTGAGGGAGGCCTTTGCCCAGCAGTGGGACAGTACAGGCTAGATAAAAAAAAAAGGAAAATCGCAAAAAAATATATTTATATGGTTTTATGTATACATAATAGACACTGGTTTTTTTTATATGTATGTTTTCTGTAAATTGATATGTACGGCATGTAATATCGTCAAAAAAAAGTACATTTTAAAACTTATTTTTTTATTTTTAGAACTAAAACTATTTACACTACCTAAGGCACTTACAATAAGGCATCGGAAAAAAATTATAATCTATTATTTAATTTTCCAACTAACTTTCTATAACATGTAAAAAACAATGATATTTAAACAAGTAGGTATTGTGAATGTGAATTACCAATAAATCCTAAATATAACATCAGGAATTAAAATATGTTTCAGTTAAGTTAATTACTGCAGCCAGTAATATGGCGTTACATTATTCAATTAAACAACACCTATTTAACTTAATGGTAAATGAATGCACTAAACTGATTAATTATGTTTATAACTAAACTGTAAATTATTGTGCCTATAATTTTAGGTCGGAGTGTAATATGCTATGAACAATTAATCATTGACTTGAATAGATCGTTATAAATTAACTAATATATAGTCCTACATATTATAAATGTTCTCGTACAATACAAATGATACAACTTTTCTGACTCGCCGCTCTAGATAACTGGAATATCTACAAGCGTTACTGCTAATCGAATATCCCAAATTAAAGTGACAAACTCACGTGATTTATTGCGATTTCTATCAGACGTAGGTAGAAATGTCATTTGGCTACAAGTGGCCAGGATGACCTAGTATGCAGCTAAAATAAAAACAAAGCATAGAAAACATTTTTTAAAAGTCAACTTTCAGATCATGGAATGGTTACTTCACGCCACTCAAAGCAAATTGCCAAAGACAAATTTCTATCACGACACCAAAAATATGTCTGATAGAATTTAAAAACCAAACAATGCTAACGTTATTAAAAACAAATCCTAACATAATTGGCCGTCACTCACAGCGAACAAAATCGCGACAGTTAGAGTCAGTTGTATGAAAAATGTAAAATCAAAATGTCGCTCGAGCGAGCAGATTGCACGGCTGAGTGACGTTCGGCGCTCGTTACCGACCCCGCATAAAGAACGTGGAAGCGGCAGACTTGCTGCGGAAATATATTGTCAGGTCGTATCTTTGATATTTCATAGAATTCTATTGAATCGAGAATAAAGAGGCTCTATAGTAAGGCAATTAGCTTAATAAGCGTAGTCTATTGCAGGCTTTTATTTAGTTTTACCTAGTGCTTTTTTCTAGTGCCCAATGTAGTCTTTAATTTTATGCACGTATGTAGGTAATGAGGCCAAGGAGGTGACTGGAGGCCAGATATGGAGAGCAGTACATATGGCGCAGAACCGGACCGAGTGGAGAAGATTGACATACAGTCACGATCCTCAGCATTGAGGGAACGACCAGAAAGAAAGAATGTAGGTAATATTGGTGGCAATGCAATGTTGTGGTACTTGGTCTGATTAGAGTTAAAAAGTGACCATAACAAAACGACATCACAAAATCGCAATTGGGCTTGTTTAATAGGTCTATACTAGGTCTTTACTCCAAGACAATATAAAAACTGACAATACAAATTGAATCTTATCACTAGTTTCAAACTCTGCTTGGTGTGAAAATTGTGATTGACAAGTGACAGTCGTTAGTACGTCCACACAATTGGCCGTAGGCAGTCACATAGCTATTGCCAATCGTCCGACTGTTATAGAATATTTGTGAAATCTTAATCCACTGGTCTTAAAATTAAATAGAGCATGTGTATTTTCTGTTTTATCCGTATAGTGACGTTTTTTAAACTATGTTGTTCCGTGGCAACAGAGCAGGGCAAAAAAATTGCTTAGTGAATGAAGAAATTAATACTATCTTAACTTTTAAACTATCGCACTGCATGTTTATAGTTTTATTATATTATGGCAGGAATTAGCGCGACGATGCATACATTTAGAGACCCTTGAGTATGTTTGCGACCACGGCCGTTATTACCTACTCTTATAAATAACAGTTAACTTTAAGATTATTAATTGAAAAGAAGTCTTGATTTGTTTTGGTCAGGATGCAGGCTTTCTCTAAGTTGCTTTAACAATACTTCAAAAGAGTGGTCTTTTATTTTCCAGATCGAGTCGACGCAGTAGTTAATAACGTAATGTGGAAGTTACGAACAAACGTTAAAGAAGAGAATAAGAAAGTTAGTGTAGATTAGGACGATAATTATGTAGCACTCTTATGTGTTACCGAAGTAGATAGAGTACGTCTTAAAGGGAACAAGAGTTTTGAAGATAATAATTTTGGAAAATAAGTCTTGGATACTATAATACTTCACTTTAACTTGGATATTTAACAATTCAACGAAACCATAATTTGTACTAGGGCCGTATTGTGATCTTTCGTGGAAATCAAAGCCGCGTTTGTAAAAGTCGAGAATGTATCAATCACATTAAACCCATAATTTGTAACTTGACATGACGGGAAAATAACACTTTAGGATGAGGAAAATTCTAACGAAACAACTTTGTTTTTTAATATTTAATGTCCTACTTATCTTTACATAAAGACGCTTCCTGTTTTTTTATTTTTTTTATTCTTAATATATTTTTAAACATATTATTATATGAAGTTAAAACATAAAGAAATCTTAAAAAAGTCGCAAAATAGACGAAAATTAATAAGTCCGTTTAAGGGAATTTAATACCCATTCAATGTAAAATTAATTACTTTCCAATAAAACTACTTTTACGGATTTTATCGCGGTTTGTATTTGGATTTTAGTTCCCGACGTTTCGATACCTTTGCAGGTATCATGGTCACGGGCAGACTCCGTAAAAGTAGTTTTATTTCAATGTCTAACATTCGCGTAAACCTCAGAACTCAATGTTAATTACTTTCCTTCAGCTTGAAACCGACCTCAGCCGTCAAAGTCAACGGTACCGTTTCCATTGCTTGTTTAGTCCTCGTCACGTCACTGTCAAATGCACAGAGGGCGCAATGGACCGCGACCACGGTCCGCAGAGAGAGGACGGCTGATTGCAAGCACCAGACGCCAGATTTTCAATAGACTACGAAATTTGTTATGTTTATAATTAGCTATATGAAGATAAGGAAGCTATTTTTAGTCTGTATTGAATTTCCTTCATTTGTGATAAAGTTTTGATTGGTTTCGCTTGATATTAATTGACGCTGCGTAGAAGAGATAAATTTAAACATACCCATTTTATCTTTACTTCCGCCTTTGTACCAATTTTGTGCAAAATCTTTAAATAAATAGAATTATAATAATATAATAATAATAAAATTTATTAAAAACATAGACCACATGAATAAGTAATTAAAATGGCTCAGATGTTGAGGTAAAAAAAAATGGTCTTAATAATAACAATCGGAAAAACTAATTTAATCTAGGCTAATACATACAGGCAATAATAAAATAAATAAATGCGGACAACATCACATACATTGCTCTGAACCCAAAGTAAGTAGCTAAAGCACTTGTGTTATGGAATTCAGAAACAACGAAGGTACCACAAACACCCAGACCCGAGGCAATGTAGAAAAGTTTATTTCTACATTGACTCGTCCGGGGATCGAACCCGGGACCTCAGAGCTGGCGACACCTTGAAAACCGGTGCGTACGCCACTCGACCACGGAGGTCGCCAAATAAAAACAGTACTAATTTTAAATACAGGGACCACCCGAACTAGGTTTATTTAAACCTGTGTTTCAGGCTATCAAGGCTCAGAATAGTTGTCGGTATCATTTTAACATCATAATCATATTACATAATTATTATTATACAGACTAAATTAACAATCTCCTGTTGGTTTTATTTCTACAGTAAGACTTTTTGTAATTTCTTGAATATTATAAATTCTTGTCTTACCATCAGTACTTTGGTTATAAGTTTGAAAACCATTTCATGACCGTTGAAAGTACAGACTCGAGTTATAGACAATACGTTCAATGTATAATTCAGTAATTCTAAAAATAAGCTTGATTGCTGAATACTTTCACTGTCTCTCACACTTAAGGCTTGAGAGAGTTTATAAAAACTTTGAATTAGAATTGACACTGATTACGATGCGCGTCACATTAAAGTAATTTCGATCTTAACCTAAATTTATTTATATTTGAATGATTGATTGATTTACAATGAATGCATTGATTGAGGAATTATTGAGTCATAATAAGTATGTCTATACATGTTTCTCAAAAACTTATTTAACGAGCCTAACTATACTTAAGCCAGCGGCAATACTTTCCGTTTTTATATGAGAAGAGGCAATAGCAATAGTAGGCAATACTCTTTTCCCTTTTTATATGACTGGAGGCAAGGGCATAAAAGACAAATTTTAAATGAAATACAATTGTAGTTATTTTTTCACAAAAAAGGGAAAACGTATTTTTTCCTCTTTTGTAGCGACGTCTTATAATCAATATTTTCTAAGTACAAGTAAAATAAATAAAAGTATGACAACAAGCATGTAGCCATCAATATTCCCCTCACGGGCTGATCGCCAGACACCTTTATCTTCGCTAGACTAAGAGCGAATCTCCTTCGCTTTAGATTTAAAACATGTCGCAACTAATCCCACTAATTAATGCTCGGTTTTTCTTACTTAATTACCTTGAACAGATTTCAATGAAATTTATTAGACGTTTAACAAGACAAGTGATTAAGCTTACTATTTTTTGTTTAAATACCTGCCATGATTAATGAAATTTACGCAGTAAATAAATATTTTATTTTTGACGACCTCCGTGGTCGAGTGGCGTACGCACCGGTTTTCAAGGTGTCGCTAGCTCTGAGGTCCCGGTTTCGATCCCCGGACGGGTCAATGTAGAAACTCACTTTTCTACATTGCCTCGGGTCTGGGTGTTTGTGGTACCTTCGTTGTTTCTGAATTCCATAACACAAGTGCTTTACAGCTACTTACTTTGGGTTCAGAGCAATGTATGTGATGTTGTCCACATTTATTTATTTTGTCTTTTTGGTAGCAAATGTTTTACTAGAAATTAATCATTTCAATTTAATAGGAGAAGAATTAACTTAATCATAATTACGGCGTGATGATTTTTTTCTCTTTCCGTAACCTAAAATGCCCTGTAGTTCGGAAAGCGTTTAATCTCTTACATTTTGTATTTACCTCCAAGTGGGTCTATTTCCAATGTTTTCACATTACACCCACACATTTTCTATTTGTGGTAAATCTAATAAAACAAATTCTTGACAAATCACATTACAGAGCAAAAAATATAGGATTTTCGTTCGGAAGAAATTGTAGTAAAAATATAACAGTATAGGTACGTAATAACAAACTTCTCGGAAATATCTACAAAAATACGTGCCCGTATTATCTACCGGTCGATAAACATATTTTTTTGAGCCTGTGGTAGTTTTTTTCTACAACACACTGCATTGCATATAACCCATAGCATTATTAAAATATACAAAAATTACTACACTTATATAGCAGGCAATCAAAAATACAAATAGATGCCACCACAAAAACTAGTCTACCCTATTGATCAAAAACAAACAAGTAGAAACCCAGCTAAAGCTTCCCATTCAGCACGCGACAACTTCGAACAAGTTACAAGTTTAGGTAACGCGAGATGATACGACGGTCGCTGTCGGAATCGCAAGCAGCCGGCAACTGGGGCACGTATTATTTGAGAGTTTGTCGCTTGCAAACTTCGTTGTTGCCGCGACAAAGACGCCCAACAGAATTACGGTACGTGTTCTGACGCGCGCGAAACGAATAATAACTGTTTTAACGCGTGATCTAAGTTTCGTGATAGATGATTTTGTAGTGAGTTTGGAAGTCGGGTTGTGAGTGGGTATGAGATATCCGTTCTGTTGTGTCGGGAATTATGTGAGAATGTCGTGCAAGTCAACACTATTATCGCAATAGGTGAAGTTTTTATGTTGTTTACACTATTAGGTTTCTTTTCGGAAGATAGTGTATAGTCATGGTAAATTTATTATCACTTGCCCAAGTTCAAATTGATCAACACATAAGTAATACTCACACTAGCTCAGTAGCTATTGTTGTAAACCAGTTTGCATCCTAAATGACGTTTGAATCAGCAACTTAATACCAAATTATCTATTTAAAAGCTGAGTGTTTGGTTCGGAAACCAAACTCTCAAATCTAATAGTTCTTAAGCATATCTGTAACACGTGGAAAACTCGATAGCACTCCCGCAATACAGGAAAACACCAAAATAGTATGGTTTAATAAAAAGTTAAAAATATACCTGATTTGCTGAGATAAATAGCTTACTAGTACTTCTATTTTTATTTCTATGTAGTATATTAAAAAAGTAAGTAATAATACCCTGCTTATTTATCTACCCACTCAATAGAATAAATATGTATCTACGTGATGTTTCTAAATAACATGAAACGGAACGCGAACAAGCCGCAGCGACCACAAACAAACTATTTATACGTTTTACGCTGGTTTTGGCGGGAAACTAGTGGATGGTTTATGATGTCATTTATTAATAACAATAGTGCATTTATAAAGATATGCTTACTTATAGTTTTTTTTAGTATTGCGCGACGTATGTACTTTTAATGATATTATACCTTAGGAAGTAAAAGTTGATGGAAATAACATTTGTTTAAAAAAAGCCTACATGATTTCCACGATTAAACCGGTAATCCAGAAATCAAAATCGTACTAAATTATAAGTTTGTTGTTAGTCACACTCTACATAAAAGTTCTAGAACGTAAAATAACTTCCACGTACTAAACACGACATTTAATTTATTCACCAACTATCCCAGTATCAGTAAGTGAAAACGAGCGACAATACCCATTAAAACCTTAGCAAAACAAAGGCTATTCCGCAGTCATTCGCAGGCAATTGTTTATCGGACGAATAGAGACAGGACCCAAAAAATATTAGCACGCAAGCAGGATATAGTGGGACCCGAAATATTATCTTCATAATTTATGTGTGTATTAATGTTTACCTGTTTATTAAGGGTTGGGAAGATCAAGGTACAGACTGGGAGGAGTGAGGACTAAATGTTATGTAGTTTTAACCGGCTAAATGAAGAAGACCATAAATTGACAAGCGTGTATTAGGAACTCGATGATATAAGAAGACAGTGGTGATAGACATGCATTACTGATCAGAAGTATAAACTATTATTTTTTTCTTAAACGAATAGAAATAGGATTTCATATTCAAATTGCTTTACTTATAACGCTGTGCTACCCATTACGACGCCGTGATTAACAAATGTTTAACTTTTTGTTATAGAGTTCATGACTTCCCACCTGTACAACGGCTCACCGCTAAGGTAACTGAACACTCAAATTTTTTTAAACCTGAACAACGCAGATAACCAGAATATTGTACACCTACACATATTTGTTGTTTCTTCGAAAATAACTGCAATCCCAAGTGTATAATAATATGTATGTAATACAAGCTAAAAGTTAAATCCCAAAACAACATAATTATTAACACTATTGATAATACTTGAAAACAAGCTGTGCCTGCGACTTCGTTCGCGTGGATGACGAAACTTATCAATAAGTTTTTAACCGCAAAATTAAGTTTGTTTTTTATTGTTTATACTTTTCCGGGATAAAAACTACCCAGTGTGGTGCCCAGGATAATAAAGAATAATTATACCAAGTTTCATCGTAATCGAACCAGTAGTTTTTGCGTGATACCTGAACAAACAGACAAAAAATATTTTTTTCACACTTTTGGGTTCCGTTTTGGTCTAGTAACACCCCCCGCCATTAATTTTTTTGATATTTTCAATGTACAGAATTTTCACTTCTGCAGATTTATTATAAGTATAGATTAGTGTTAGACAAACACGACATAATTATTAGAGCAGCTAGTAACAGATATATGGATTGCAGTTCCGACTACCCGACCTACTAAATGCGTAAGTAACATGCCACAAGCAATTTGGAAACTCGCTTTAGGTCCAAATTGTACCGGGAATTGCAAAATAAGGGAAGCTAGTGTTGGTGTCCAAATCAATGCATTTAGCGTCCTGCAGGAACTACAAGCGTTCTGATTATGTTCCAAATGCGGTGACAGGGATTGAACAGAATTAATTAATTAGGTTTCATAAAATTAAGGAGGCTTTTTGTGTATTATTCTTCGAATGACGTTTCTGAAACCGTCAGGTAGTAAATATTTTGTCAGTTACAATATGATGACAAAGGTACAAACTGAAAAACATAATTACATATTTTGAAATAAATACATATTAGAAACAAATATACAGACTAAATGATCATCACCACACAATTTTTTTTCCTTTCTGAGAATCGAAACCACGACCTACGATTTAGAACTGTTGATCGCTAACCACTAGACCTACAGGCCACTTAATAAAATTTATATTAGTGGTGTACTCAAAAATACTAAAATATTAATTTTATATCTTTTACACATTATTTACAACATATTTAAAATATTATTAATATTTAAAATTAAATTAAAACCATGTGTATTTGGAATAGAAAAGTTTTCACAACAAAGACAAAGACAAAGACAAAGACAAAGACAAAGACATTTATTTTGTAAAACATGAGTGTACAATACAGGATTTATTTTTACAATATCCGCATGTAAGATGTTCAGGTAAAGGCATGGGATCTGCATGTTTTGCCAATACTGGCGTACAAAAATTAATTACTTATAAACTATTAATATCTACTTCAGCTAAGCTAATCAATAACAATATAATACTGTTTAAATAAATGATATATTCATAGCTTCTTAACTTATACATATCTCTCTTTAATAACAGTTGTTATACATTAACATTTAATCATTTAGAAACTCAGTTAGGCTATAATAACATTTGGCAATCAGATACTTTTTAAGTTGTTTTTTAAATTGTATATGGGGTAGTTGAATTAAAGTCCTAGGGAGTTTATTATATATTATGGGTGCCAAGCAAAATACACTTTTATGCATTAATGCAGTTTTTGATCTTATTATACAAAGTTTAGCATTATCACGGCGATTGCGAATTATGACATCTGATAGTTTACTGAATAAATTTGGATTTGTTTTAACAAAATTAGCCACTTCATAAATAAATAATGACGGAAGTGTTAAAATATTGCTTTCAATAAAATAGGGTCTACAACTATCAGTGCTCTTTATTCCAAACATAGCCCTAATGCACCTTTTTTGGGCTTTAAACACGATTTCTTTGTTAGTCGAATTTCCCCAGAATATGATGCCGAATCTTAATATACAATTAACTATGCCATGATATGCTGCGAGGAGGGCATCAGAATTCACAATGGGTGCTAGTCTATAAAGTGCATAGGCAGATGAGCTGATTCTTTTGCATAAATGTTCTGTGTGAGGTTTCCAATTAAGGTTCCTGTCTATTGTTACACCTAAAAATTTTGAGGTATCAACATTAAGCAGTTGTACTCCTTGATATGCAACTTCAATTTTTGGAATTGCTATACGTTGACTAAAGAACATAATTTTAGTTTTTTGTAGATTTATTTTGAGGTTGTTATTATTCATCCAGTCAATTATTGATTTAATAGCGTTATTAATTTCATTTTCAAATAGGTTTTTATTTATTGCATTTATAGTTACTGTGCTGTCATCAGCAAAAAGGGACATCGGATAGTTTGTGATCATAGGTAAATCATTTATGTAAATAATGAAAAGTAACGGGCCTAGTACACTCCCTTGAGGGACACCATATTTAACTGTACGTCTATCTGATACATATATTTCTTCACGCTTAGTTTTGGCGTTGACTCTGCATATTTCTGTGTACTGTTTCCGATTCTTTAGATAATTTTCTATAAGTTGTAGAACGTTACCCCTGATACCATATGCGTTTAACTTAGTGAGTAGAGTGTCATGATTAACATAATCAAAGGCTTGCGTCATATCACAATATATTGCACAAACCGCTGTCTTTTTATCTACATTTGCAATGACATTATTTAAAAAATCAAATATAGCCATATTTATTGTTTTATTTTTACGAAAACCCTTTTGATATTCAGACAGTACGTTTCTTTTTTCTAAATATTTATAAATTTGGTAATAAATGTATTTTTCAAATACTTTAGATAGTATTGGTATGAGTGAAATAGGTCGATAGTAGTCCATTCGAAGTTTGTCTTCTTTTTTGAATACCGGTTTTATTACAGACAATTTCAGTTTTTCTGGGTAAGTTCCTGAACTTATACATAAGTTTATAATGTAGCTTAAATGATCACAAATCTGGTATGAAACATATTTTATAATTTTTGTGGAGACTCCATCATACCCTACACTAGATGTGTTTTTTAGAGAGCGTATTATCATTAAAATATCATATGGAGTACTTGGTGCCATGAACATTGAATCTTTAGATTTCTCAATATTTAGAGTTGCTTGTTTGCCAGAGTTTGGAATAGGGATAATTTTTTCAATGAAAAAATTATTAAAGGCATCTGATATCAGCTGTGGATTAGTTACAATTTGGTCATCAATCTTTATGGCGGTAATTGAGTCCTTGGGTATGTTGAGTTTTGATCTATTTATTATTCCCCAAGTAGCTTTAGACTTATTAATAGATGTTTTGATTTTATAATTATTTTGGGAGAACTGTGTTAATTGTATTATTTTTTTATATATCTTTGAATATTCCTTATATTTGCTTTGATTGAAAGAACTACGATTTAACCTACAGTTCCACATTAACTCTCTTTTTTTCTTACTGCATATTTTAATGCCGCGTGATATCCAACGTGGTTTAGTTTTTGTACTTACAGTCAATCTTTTATATGGAAAACATAAGTTATATAGCATCATAAAAGTGTCAATGAAGGCATTGTAAGCCGAATTTGCATTACTAGTAATATAAACATCAGAAAAACAGATATTTTGCAAGTAGTTTTTAAATTTATTCATATTTTCACAACAATAATCTCGTCTATTTATGTACCAACGGTCTATTAATGGAACTTTATCTACTGGCAGTTGTAATATTTGCGAAGTGTGGTCTGATAAGCCAAATTCAAGTACTTCTGACTTGCATTTATTTCCTAAATTATGTGCGAAATTATCTATGCAAGTCCCGCTCGTGAGGCGTGTGGGTTGATTTAATTGTAATTTCATATTAAAATTTAATAGTAGGCATTCCAGTTCCATCACAGTATTGTTTCTTTTCAATGAGTCAATATTATAATCACCGGCAATTATGACATTTTTCTTAATATTTTTATTGTTAATTAAATGCAAAATTTTTTGTAACTGTTCAAAAAATAAATTAATATTAAATTAATATTATTTGTTTTAGGTATTCTGTACATGCATAATATAATTGTTTTACAATCTATCAATTCGATGGCGCAACATTCAGAAACACCTGAAATAGAAAGGGCCGCTATATCGAGTAGTTCTTTATGATGAAGGCCTTTTTTGACCAGTATGCACGTTCCACCGCGTTTGCTGTTTTTCCTGCTAAAGCATGCACCGACTGTATAGTTAGGAATCATTAGATGTTGTTCATGACTTGCCATCATAAAATGTTCTGATATGCAAATTACATCTATATCTTTTTTACTCTCTGATAGCTCTTCAAGACAAACAGTTAATTCATTGCACTTATTTAATAATCCAGCAATGTTTTGATGGAGGATACGTATTTCTTTATAATAGAAAAAACTGCGTTGTCTTTTCCGGATCTTCCTCTTGAATATCTTGATTACACTTAATTCCACTTGTCACATTTTCTTTTCCTTTGTTTTCTTTTTGTAAATACTTTATCAATTCTGCTATGTCTTTAAAAATGGTATGTAGGCCATTGTTATTTATTTTTCCTGTTTTGTATGTAAAAGATTTATAATCACATGTTAAATTTCTGTTAGAATCGATTAAATATGCATGCTCATAAGATAATATGTCCATAAGCAGTAGATTATTGAAATTTTCTACCCTGCTATTGTATATACTTATATTGTTAGCAAGTCTATATGTCGGTCCGCAGAGAATAATATTTGTATGTTTTATCTTTTGAAGCATTTGCCGTATTGTATATATTAGATTGATATAGTCTTTAGTTACATTGAAATCGGTTTCACCGATAAAAATTATACAAAAATCGTTCATTGTGAATTTTTCTAATTTTGGCTCTAAGTTGCGGATCATGTTAGTTGTACCACAGTTAGGCATTAAATAGTGACACATATCACAGTTTTCAAGAGATCTTTCAGCAATGCTCCGTACTTTATTAACTTTATGATCGCTAATTATACATATTTTCCTAGGCGGCATGGTTTGTATGGTGGTTTTATCTTGTTTTTTTTTATTGGATTGTGTCTTAGCAGTAGTTGTAGAAACAAAGGGCGTATCCTTTTTATATGTCTGGGTGTATTCCTGACATTGTTCAGTTTGTGTTTGTTTGTTTCGCCGTGAGTTTGGCGTACACGTAGAATCATTACTGTTTTTATTTATGTTCAGTTCTTTATTTATTTTTTCTGTAGGTTCTTTATTTTGTAGTATTTCTTCATTTAATAATTTTAGTTGTCTATTTTCCAAGGTAAGTAATTCTATTTCTTGATGGGCATTTATTAGTTGAATTGTTAATTTTTCTATTTCTTCTTTTAAGCCTGGAACTTGTACATCAAAATCATCATTACTTAAATCTATCTTTAAGATTGTGTCACCAGATATGCTTGCATCTTCTGAACATACAGTCTCATTGTGCATATTTTTGCTGGGTTTACGTCGTAAGGTAACGTTTGCCCCCGGTGAAACAGTAAAGCTGGTATTTAAAAGTTGAGGTCTTGCAGGAGTATTTGTATTGATGTTTTTAGGTTTTTTACATCTACATTCCTGACATTCCCAAATCGATATAGTCTCGCAGTTCATACGTAGAAATTGTTCTTCAAGGACGTTTGAACATTCCAGGTCGTAGCATTTTTTACAGATAGAACATGCTAAATATTTCGAATTAGTCTTGAATTCCGCATTGCAACCTGCACAGAGCGCCATTTCGCTGTCAAACTTTGTGGATGTCATAGAAGTCTCTTCCTGTCTTTCTTATTCACCGCTAGATGTCGCTTCTTTTGAGTTCAATCAATTACAATATACGAAGTGTTATGTTTTTGACATCAATTTTTTTTTTCGAATTGATATTGACATTGACGTGACATTCAGGTAAAGCTCGTAAACACTCAAAAAGAGTTGCAAGTTGCGGGGATCGAACTTGCGGCCACTGATATGCAAGTCCACTCATTCACAGTGGTATCTAAATTTTGATTTACCAATTAGTTGAAATTTCGGTTCTCTCGCATGCAGCTCTTTATTTTGAAAAAAGGAACGTTGGAACGTACTCTTTTTAGATAATTTTAAATGAAGGTAACTGTTTTTTCACTTTGTTTAAACACAAGTTTTTGTTTACTATGGTAAGAATATTAAAAAACTACTAATTGTAACACTTGTTATTAATAAGTAAAACAGGTAAAACTGAGTAGTTTTTGTTATACACTTGCTGTAGTTTTTGCACTTTTAAATTTAAAATTTGCACTGTTTATTGTTCACTTGAAAAAATAGTAAAAATCTTTGTTTAACTAAGGTTTAGAGTACTGATAACATTGTCACTTATTAATTGAACTATTTTTAACACTGTAATCACACATTAATAGATATTTACATAATTTTAACTATTTAAATTATTTAAAAATACGGAGCTCGATTTTGACGTGACAGCTAGCGCCATCTCTGTCAAAGAAATACAAATTAATATCCAGACTGTAACACTTTATCAGAATGCTGATTTAAAACCTCCCTGCAATCGTTCTCATTCGTTTATTCGAATACGTATGATTAACCCCTCATTACAGTTTGGGGTAACCCCCGCCTGCCTAACAGGCCGCAGTCACGTAACGGGTCGAATGTGGCCTGTTAGACCGACGCAGTAACGAGGAATATTATCACCTCGGCGTCACGCACCAACCGAATGCTAATTAATTACGGTTTTTCTTTAATCAAGGATGAAGGTTAAGGTGAAATGTTGTTCTGATTGTCTAGACTAAATGTAAGTACAAGTTTTTTTTAAACTTGCCCCACTTTATTTCTATGATTAATCAACATTATTATAAGTATGGCCTACTGTCGTTCTTTAGGTTTACAGAAGTTCAGAAGTTCGGATTTATATCCATCGTATTAATTTTCATACAAATATTTACTGTAAAAATAAAATCTAACCGAACTCCTACTGTACCTTATACCATCAAGCATTAAAAGTTTATATTTCTTCATGCTTTTACCAATTATGAAACAAAAAGCTCATCAACTAATTTCAGTCTACCTACAATGAACACTTTATAGCGATATACTGGGCCCATGTAGGTACTTTAATTTGAATCTACCATCGACACGAAAAGAAGAAGAAGCCACAAATTCTGTTCATCACAACGCCAATCAAAATACTCTTTGTTAATCAAAGCGGACGGAATCCTGTGAACTGTTTAAGGCTTTTGAATGTTTTAGCTGGAAATAGGCATCGGAATGGGCTTAGCATTTCCCTGTATCGAACTTACCTGCCACCTTTATTCAACATGACTAAGTGTTTGTGTCAGTTGAATCCGGGTGAATGTCGGTTCGTTTATTGAACTGGATTTAGACGCTTATATTTATAGAGCAATGGACTTTTTAAAACCATTTTTTTTTGTTTCTGCTCTATGTATAATGTCATGACAACTTTAATGTTATATGTTTAGTTTGATCATTTAAATCCTTTATCTCAGAGCTTTCGCTATATTTTCACGGTTATGATTAAGATTTTTTCATTAATATTTTTGTCTGTTTACTTCTTCTCATACCGAAATCAGTAAGCAAATTCTATAAACATTGCAATGGCTTTACTCACACGATTTCACCCCAAATGCCAGACTAGTCTCGGGTCAGACAGAGGTCCCTAATCAACGTCCCAAAATAATCATCATCACAAAATAATGGAACCTTCAACACCAATGTATACTGTCAAATTACAATTGTAATTAAATTCAGTCCATGTTCTGTGGAGATAGCTAGCTAATTCCGTTCCACAGTGGCACTTCAGCCTAGATTTCCCAAACTATGTTGAGGTCAGTTTTCAGTCTGAACTGGCTGCGGGCGATGTAACACGTGTCAGCCTCCACTGGCACCACAGCGCTTCCTATTAGGCCAATCGATTTGCAACCGGTTTTATTCCACCAGCTTCAAATGAACGATTTCAATGGAAACTGGCCTTTTTGGAAAGTTGTAGTCTGAGAGTGTGGACGTAAGTCTTTAAATGCACTGTTATTTAATCACTTTCGAAAACAATAAAATATTTAGGGTTTGACAAAACCAGAATTTTGATTAAGCTTTAGAAATAAATAACAGGGGTTTTTTTTTATATTTTCCATCCATTGCATAAGAAATTCTACGAACTGCGATATTGAAAGTAGTAAGTGGAAAATATGTTGGCAACATAAAATTTGCTTTGAATATGCATTGATTTTAAAAATAAACCGCTATATTATGTAGATGCAAGATGTTAACACATTTATCTATTACAATAATAAAATAAGCAAAAGCAGTAAATAAATAACACCTTGAAATAAAATTATTTTGAACATATATTTTACTATAGTACATTATTTAATTTATTTTTCTGATGTTACCATTCCTACATGCACCTTTACCGAATGGCTTCACCAAAACATCTGGAGTGTATTGCAATACACTTTAATTGAGAATAACATTCTTACATGCTACTTTTTAATCGATAGCAATCGTTTTAAAAGGTTTTATAAAGACAAAGGCGATTGAGACGCAAGTACGGAACCATTCCGGTCTCTATTGCCGTTGCACGTTCTACAATCGACCTTAATTGCCTATTTTAGTAAATCAAGCTAAACACTGCGGTATTTCGGATTTATCGCATTTTAATTGAAACAACTTATGTAAAGGATTTTATTTAGTTGTCTAACAGCATGGTATGAACACAAAAATTGTAATTAAAATTTTAATGGTCGCGGTGACAAGTTTATTGTTCTTAGAATTTTTGTAGGTTGTTTTACTTTCCTACAGCCACGTGATAAATAAACAGCGTGATTGTATGAACATGAACAACCTATACAACTCGTATATTATAGGTACAACCTTTGCCCACAGACGATCAGAGAGGTTGTATCACAATATTCATATTCATTGCAGATTGGTTCTGTCAGATGCAGGATACGGACTAGAATCCCCAACTTAGATATAACTTAGCTTTATACAGCTCAGATAACTTAACTAACCCATGTACGGAATATGAATAAAATTTTAGTGTATGAATTATATTATTTGGATATTTGGTTTTAATTTTGTTTGTATATGAAAAATTACTCAATCCTGCATTTTTATTTGCATGGTTGTAAAATATGTGTAACATGATGACATGAGTATAATCTAAAAAAATAAATATTCAAATGATTATATTTTGTTTGAATCTGTTAATATTTAAAAAAAAGTTATATAACTTACTTTACTATGAGAATAAAGTACCGATTTAAATGGAATACGAAAGTCAAATAGCAGTTAAGTAAATTATAGTAATGATAAGTGAATGAGAGAATACTAAGAAATGCATCACGTCGTATTACGGCCAATGACGTAGAATTTCGTAGCGCTCTGCTACGCGTAGCCGCTACGGCGTAGCTCTGTAGCTATGTCTATATAATGTGTTGTACGGTACCTACTTCAAGATTTCTCGTTTTCCACGAACGCTCACCTTGCTTATAGCTTTCCTAGAATCTTTGTTTAATTTGCAGGTGAATGGGAGGTAATATTTAGTAGAATTCTTATTCCATTGTCTTGATTTAGTCATCTAGGGTCTTTTTGTGCTTTAAGATGGGCTAATTTATGAAAATTAAAAGAAATAAATTATAAGACAGCATTTACTTGTTAGGGTGTTATTAAACTAAGCGAAAATCTATACTTATAATGAATCTGTAGAAGTGAAAAATCTGTACATTGAAAATATCAAAAAAATAAATGGCGGGGGGTGTTACTGGACCGAAACCGAACCCAAAAGTGGCAAAAAAAAATTTTGCCTGTCTGTTTGTTCAGGTATCACGCAAAAACTACTACTAACTACTAAACTTAGTGCAATTATTTTTTATTATCCTGGGCACCACAATGGGTAGTTTTTATCCCGGAAAAGAATAAACAATAAAAAACAAACTTAATTTTGCGGTTAAAAACGCATTGATAAGTTTCGTCATAAACGCGAACGAGTCGCAGGCACAGCTAGTAAATAATACATATTAATTTCTTCTAACGTCAAAGGTGACATTGTTGAAGGTAAATATTTATTACATAACTAGCTGACCCGGCAGACTTCGTTCTGCCTCAATCGATAAAAAAAGCCTAAACTTTTGTATAAAATAAATTAAAAAAAAAAGTTTTTTTTTAATTTAATTCCGATCATTTTCATATTTATTCAACTTTTAAAGCTTCCCTGGGCTTCCACAAATATTTCCATATCAAAATTAGCCAAATCGGTCCAGCCGTTCTCGAGTTTTAGCGAGACTAACGAACAGCAATTTATTTTAATATATAATAATTATATATATAGAACATTCATTACAATTTTCAGTTTATATTTCTGAACCACGCATTCTCATTATAGGTCATAATGAAGCTACATTAAAACCAACTATTAATATTTTCATCCATGGCTCTATTTTTATCGCACGGCATCATCTCGTTTCCTCTACTAAAGGCTATTTAATTGGCAATCTCCTTTGAACGCAAGTCATCAACGTATTTTAATAATGTCATGCCAAAAGCATGTTCGTGTTTTAATCAAACGAGGAACAAAAAAGTTTGATATAATGATGTTCACTGCTATAATAATGTGATATATATTGTACAGCTTATTTTGTTTTATTTAAATCATTTGAAGTATATGTTTAATTATTATATTTGTAATTTAACGTATTGTTATTATAATAAGATACAACATTTCTATTTGAAAGTAGGGAAAATCCTTCACCACAGAATCTGAAAAAAAAACTTATGAAAAGTTCTTTAATTCTGAAAATTATGAAATTAATTAATTAACGAAGTAAAAACCCGAACACCAATTCCATAATAAAGAGAAAACGTCGCGAAAATATACTTTCATCCCAAAATACGTCGTTAAATCAACGGCGGTATAATCCCAATACTTTTGGGAGCAGAGGTCGGATTAATCCGTTCAAAACCTTCAGAATTGATACAGACAGATGAAATCTTTGAACTACAAGCCTTAAGCCAAGAGAGGCTTAACGTAATTAATAGCAAGGCGGCATAATCCGAGAGAGACGTAAATTGGCATCACGCAGTGCAGTGTGTAACCCTGAAGTGACGTCACGAGCTGACGTCACCAGCTGGGGAACTGATTGTTTTGACATGTGGTAAAGTATTGTATCACGGAATCTCCGAATGCTGGGTGTCTAACGGGGGGTTAATGATCAACTTACCTTTTGAGGCAAAAGCCTTGAGTTATTATCTACGGAATATTGGGTAAAAAAATCTAAACATGTTTGTTTTCTAGCCATAGTGGAAAGTACAAATAAAAATATATACGAACAAATTGGGTACTCTTTGAGTTCCGTAAAAACAGCTTGAATATTGCAGTATCTTCAATTGCTGATAGCACGTTTGATTGGCCAATCAACAAAGTTTGTAGCGAACCACCTGGGGTGCGGACCTAGTTAGATACACTTGAATCTTAACTACTAAAACCTTGATGTCTATAACAGAAATCTAATGATATCTATTACCGTGTATATTCCTATTTTTTTACTTAGCTATAACATAATACTTTATTTAAATTACCGAAACTTAAAAGTAATAGTTTTTCTTTAATAAGGTTTAATTAAGGTTAAATTATTAATTATGGTGATAAACATTATAAAATAAGTTAATTTCCTTAGAAAATAAATAGGTACACATATGACTATGTGTTTTTGCTTAGATAAAATGTTCTTGTCTCTATTTTGGTCTTGTAGTTAAACAAATATGCAAAAATGAATTATGAAAAAAATATTAAGCTCTTCCAGAACACTTACTAGTTCAATACAATTCTCGGTCTAAATTACATTACCTTTGTCATTTACTCCCGTTATATTTAATACAAAATCCATAACTTTAGGTCTGACTCCTGACTCTGATCACTTCAACAATATGATTTAATCAAAGTATCGTTGAACTAAACTGAAGGTAAATTGGAGCCAGTATTGCGGATCCCAGGACCTCTGATAGGAGGTACTCAGAGGCTGAGTTCGATCTCAGAGATAAGTGCTGGTTCACTTGGTCCTACTTAAGATTATCTGTTTTGTAGAATTTGGGGGTTGCTTGCAATTTGTGTTCTGTTAGTGAGGAATTGTCTGAGCAGGAAACAAGCATTTCATTTATCGGCGCGGCGCGGCGTGGTGATTTAGATAGTTTTACTACAAATATATTTCATCCTTCATTATTTAGTCAGAAAGTGTTGTTTATTTTGAAAATACAAAATTTTATTTGTGTGTTAACATTGAAATTAATAAACCTTCTAAAATGAATTCAGATTGTACGTCTTGTGTACGAATACTGAATATATTTTAACAGGCTAGTAACTCAAATTAAAATTTACCCCTAATATCAATTATGACAATAACAATATTATATTATTATAAAGGTTATTAGGGTGAGGACATAACGAGGCCACGCAAACACAATAAAATAATAATTTAAATGTTCGAACCAGAACTATGAATGTTCGTGTAGTTTGTGACTTAATTATATAGGGTCCATTAAAGTTTACAGACCTATTAATACTTGTAATGTTATTTACCGAGTACCACCTAATAACACAGCTCATTTAGATAACGAAAGTGGTTCATTTAATTATTATATTAATATAAGTTTGTTACGGTTTGCGGACAAAGGACTATTTTCATGAAGAGAACGATCATTGATATTCATTTACCGTTTTCAATGTGAATTGAAATGTTCTTGTTAGCGTATTATCCAGTTAGTATTGGGAAGGTCTGATGGTTTCTGATTTCACTGTTCATATTAAAGTTTAGCCCCGACTTTGAAGTCATCTTATCATGAACATATTATGGTGTCAATATAAAATTAAACTAAAACAATTGTATTTATTTTAGTAATAAATAATAATTATTCCAGCCTATAAACGTCCCACTGCTAGGCACAGGTCTCTTCCCATATAGAGAAGGCACGAGTATTGATCACCACGCTTGCTTATTTGCGGATTGGCGATTTTAGATTCCAAATTTTGGAATTAACAAATATGTAATAATATCAGATGGTAAGATAGACCTGTAGGTTAAACAATAGTTAGCAGATATATAAATGCTATGCAAGTCATTTTATACATATACGACGTGTATAGATGGAAGTCATTAAGTTATCTCATTGGTGAGAACCTAACCCACTCCGATTCAAATTCTCTCCGTACAGTTCTGGTTTCATTACTGTTTCCAAACGAACTTAGTTTCCAACCTGCTGTAGTTCCTACGCAAGCTATTCAGTCCATCTCGTTCGATTGAAATGTTTAAGTATTTGTTTTATCTACTTAGTATACGTAGTTGAGCTAGTGTCCTGTGAGTTCGAGGAACTAAATATTATGTAATAGGATTTTTACACCCGTTAAACTCAATTGATAACACAGATTTGATGCAAAATAATAACATATAAATTACGTTATAATTATAAACTGAAAGCGGAGAGTCTAATATCAAGAACTGCACATTAATACATGTTTATTGTATGTTGAGTTGAGTGTAGTTACAACGTTAAATAATAATTCTTAGAAAAAAAAAAAAACTGACTTCAAAATAAGTCTTATATGGTTTTCTTATGGATCCCACTGTCATAACTGCACCAAATTACCACCTTTCAAATAAAAAAAGAATCATCAAAATCCGTTCACCCAGTCGAAAGCTCTGGGGTAAAAAACATCAAAAAATTACAGTCGAGTTGAATACCTACTCCTTTTTGAAGTCGGTTAATAATCATTCGTTGTTTGACCAAAACAATAAAACATCACAAAAATGTCAGAAGACTTGAATTATGAATCAAACGCTACGATAAAAACATATGCGGCAATATGAACACACGTAAAACAAAAACAAGTAATTAAAATTGTATTTTCAAGCCCCAGAAAAGCTATTAAAACCTCAATTTAATATGACAAAGACGCTGTTAATACTTGTCACATTATTGCATCTCCCGGCCGTATATCGCTGCACGGTGTACATTGCGTGGCGGCTTCGGAACACACACATCGCGGCGCATTGTTTGCCGTCAGTAAATTTGTTAACAGGCGTTTATAACGTAAATTGTTTCGTGGCGCGCGCTTGTATGTATAGACTTCAAAGCGCGAACGTTATATTGCAATTGAAAATGTAGTTTGTAGGAAAATAGGTTTTGTTTGAAACTCGTTACTATTGGACTTTTAACCAACTAAAATTGGAGCAGATTCTCAAGTCGACGAGTAGTTTTTGTATCTTCACAGAAGTTTTTTTTAATTTCATTACTAATAGTGGTGATACTTATATTAGCAGCCATCATTTAAAACAAACACAAATGACCTTATCAATCCAAAATACTTCAAAAACCGAGACAAGTCAAACAAATTGTTCGTACTAAAGTTATTTAGCTAATTCGGATCTGAGTGAGCACTATAAATCAAGGAGACGTGGACAATGCGAGCGAGGCCGGGGGCCGGGGCAAGCGTCGTGAAATGGGTAGGCCCGAGCAGGATAGGGTTGGAAACAAGCCTATTTGAATACTTAATACGGTATTTAATGCTGTTTTAAACATACTTTTTATGCTAATTACAATGTCTTGTGTGTGCATTTTATTTTAGTCTAATGCAACACGTTGTTTAATTGAAACGTGTTCATATAAAAAAAAAAATATGAGAGTGGTAGTGTGTAGATTCTAGATGTAGGTATAATAAATAGTAATAAATAGTAGGTATGTAGATTTCCAATATAAATGGAAATAAATTTATTTAGAGAGTTTGTGTTTCAGTTTTGTATCATGTGAAAATCAATGGAAATTTTCGGGATGATGCAATATTGACACACAGTTAGTCTGTGGACAGGCTTATGATATAGTTCATGTGTTTTATGCTGAAATTAATCAGTGTTTACTGCAGCTGACTACTTGTGGGCCAAATCCAACACCATAATAATTGTAATAATTATATAAATAAGCCACAACTATCAGCCCTACACGTAAGTGCTGGGTGGACATTTGCATCTCATTCGTTACATAATACAATACATTGTGCGTCAACAATATCACTTAATAACTTAAGTCACGCATATATTTGTGTTTAAATTACGTTCATTTTGTTTGATCTATGTATAACAAAGATATGCTTTGTTACAGTTGAGAGCTATATGTAATTAGAAAAGTTATTTCATCTAGATATTATGGAGATATAAGTGTTTGTCATTATAGTCTAGACTAATGTGTCACTGGGAACTCATTTAGAATTATCCCTAGGTATTACAAAGCACTGACATCATTAACATTACGTCTAGTTCTCAATATTTATTACAGCCTTTGAGTGCTTAGTTATTACACTGAAAGTGTCTTTTAGACCTATTTTAGTAGTATATTATTGGGCATTCTATACCACTTTCTGTCGCTCGCCAGTCAAGCTCGGCTACACGCCGAGCGCTCGCTACAGAAAGTGGTATTGAATGCCCAATATCCGATAATCGACTCGATCCGTTTAGTCGAGTATTCTCACAGGCTTACCATGTATAATTTGTGATTCGATTGATCAAAAAAGTTTATAAGTGAATGCTATGAACGTATTTTATCATTCTTAGACATGAAGTTTATTAAACAACCCCAATCATTGAATGTAAACACTATCTGTGATGATATTCCCAAGACTCATGCTCGTCATAGTGAATTATTACCTAACATAGTACGTTGTATAATTTGTGGTCCGTCAAATTGTGGAAAAACAAATTTGCTCATTGGTCTTCTTATACATGAAAACGGTTTAAAATTTCAAAATGTTTACGTTTATTCAAAAACTTTGCACCAACTTAAGTATAGATTTCTGGAAAGTGTTTTACAACGAGTTCCAGGTATTTCTTTTAAGAAATATCATGGAAATGAAGACGTTTTAAGTGTTCAGGATGCTAAACCCAACTCTGTCATAATATTTGATGACGTTGCATGTGAAAATCAAAGTAACATGCGAGATTACTTTGCAATGGGTCGACACAAAAATATCGATTGTTTTTATCTCAATCAAACGTATAGTAAAGTGCCAAAACAGTTAGTAAGAGACAACGCTAACCTTATCGTACTATTTAAGCAGGATGATATTAATCTGAAGCATATTTATGAAGAACATGTTAATACAGATATGACTTGGGCTCAGTTTCGTGAAATGTGTTCTAAAATTTGGAGTGAACCTTACAACTTTCTGGTAATAAATAAAGATTGCTCTAAAAATAATGGATGTTACAGGAATAAATTTGACACATTTGTCGTGTTTGAATAAGAAAATGATATATATTTAAGACCGCTGACATCGTTACCTTATTACTCTTTTAACAACTCTTATGCGATAACTATACATTTATCGACTATGGAAAAATCATTGAAAAGACAAATCGTAGATGCTTCAGCGGCTGTAAAGAAAAAAGTACGCGCCATGAGAGAACTTGAGATTGGGAATAAGGAAGCATTAGAAACGGTTTTTAAACCTATAACCGAATCACTTAATTTACTAACCAACACCAATAATGGAACTACTTCTGATGAAAATGAAAAAATCCTGGAAAGCAATCAAACATTATACAAGGAAGGTCCTACTAGCAAAGAGTACGTGGAAAGCAGTGATGAAAATGAAATCGACAGTGAGTCTTCATTTCAATCGTTGGGTGATAAGAACGAAGAATGCGATACATCATCTTGGTCTCTATCTCCTGAAGCACTACATGATATACCATTTGGTGTTCGGATAGAGCGTGGAAAACTTATGTTAGGTTCAGCTAGCATTACGATTGGTGATGATTTTATTACAGTAACGGGTCGCAAATATCGAAATACACCGGGTTTGAAACAGTTGTTGCTAAAAAAAGATGTAGACTTAAGTTTAGTGACAGATAATGATATGCAACATTATAAGTCAATGCTGATCGATACAAATGCACACCGTCGAGATTTTGAACCAAGCAAACCCATCAAAAGTAGCAAAGGGCATAAATATTTGCAAGTCATTAAACCTCTTTTTAAATTACAAAGTACAAATCAGACCTACAATCAACCAAAGGGGAATGGACTACCGTTGAAAAAAGTGTGGAGAAAAAACGTAGATTATGTCTATTGGGATAATCCAAATGAACTAGTGGATAGATTAAAACTATTGATTGCTTCACGAGACGCTGGCAACACTGGGCTGGACAATGAAATAATATCCATCATCGAAGAGTTACGTGAAAGTAAAGTTATTAATTAATAAATATCTTTTATTCTCTGCATATGTTTCATTTTACTGTTAACCCTTCAATACAAAGCACATTCAACATGAATATAGACAAATTTGGACATTATATTCATAAAAGAATGCGATTGTCAGAATTATTCGAGAGTAATGATAATGCATTAACGAAAACAGAAAATGGTGAATTTGATTTAAAAGCTACTACGTTGAGAGGTATCAGAACTCCCGTAGAACCAGATGATGCTGTAAATAAGGATTATGTAGATCAATTTATGACAAACATAACGAAAGATTTATATAAATCCATGCTGTTAATGCGATCTCAAATTATGAATGATGTACAAAATACTTTAAAAGCAAAGATATCTGAAGTTTCCATTCATTTAGAAGATAAGTTTTACACAAAAACAGTTGTAGATAACTTATTAGCATCTAAAAAGCCTTCATAATGTCCAAACAACAAATTGTAAATGAAATTCACAAAGCGGCAAGAAAAAATTTTGATCGTCGTTCTGTAATTTTGAAAGGGATTGATGATTTGTGGCAAGCTGATCTGATGGACATGCAAAATTTAAGAAAATACAACAATGGTTACAATTATATTTTATTGGTGATAGATTGTTTCTCAAAATACGCCTGGGCAGAACCGCTAAAATCGAAAAATAAAATTGATGTTACTAATGCATTTGGGAACATACTCAGTAAAAGTCAACGCAAACCGGTTAATTTACAAACAGATTCAGGAACAGAGTTTTATAATACTTCATTCCAGACGCTCATGAGAAGGTTTAATATTAACCATTACTCAACCTTTTCTACAAAGAAGGCTTCAATTGTTGAGCGATTGATAAAAACTATTAAAAATAAATTATATAAGTGTTTTAGTATGAATGGAAACTACAAGTGGTATGAAACGGTGTTACAAGATACATTGAAAATGTATAACAACACAAAGCATCGTACTATTCAATGTAAACCTGTTGAAGTAAATAAATGCAATGAGTTAAACATAAAAGAAAATATAAAAAAAACACATAAGCAAGTTTCTTTTCGTTGCGTACCTAAGTTCAAAGTTGGTGACAGTGTTCGCATTAGTAAATACAAGCATGTTTTTAAAAAGGGCTACACTCCTAATTGGTCAACTGAAATATTTACCATAAAAAAAGTAAACAATACCATTCCAAAAACGTATCATATAGAGGACCAACGCAAACAAGCTATTTTGGGAACCTTTTATGAACCGGAACTTCAAAAAACATATTTCCCAAACGTTTATTTGATAGAAAAAGTTTTAAAAAGAAAAGGAAATAAATTGTTTGTGAAATGGTTAGGTTTAAGTAACGCAGAAAATAGTTGGATCAACAGAGCTGCGATAGTGAATTGATAAAAGTAGATATCATATTATTTATATAAACATTATTATTTCTTACATGTATTTCATTTTACTTTGAACAATGCAAGGTGGTGGACTAGTCAATAGTGTGATTAATAATTTACCCTTTGAACTTCATTTGCCTGGTTACAATTATTGCGGACCGGGTACTAAACTACAAAAACGGTTACTACGTGGAGATCGAGGCGTAAACAAGTTAGACGAAGCTTGTATGCATCACGATATTGCATATCAGAACCATACAGATTTACCTAATCGTCACAAAGCCGATTTACAACTGTTAAACATGGCTAAACAAAGACTTAGATCCAAGGACGCAGGAAAAGGGGAAAAACTAAGTTCGTGGCTGGTGAGCAAAGTCATGAAAGCCAAAATAAAGTCTGGTGCAGGGATTAAAACGTTTAACAGTTTTGTATCGAAAATAAGATCAAAAATTAGGAAACTCAAACACATGGACAGTAAGGCTCTTATAAACGCCGCTTACTTGGCTGCTAGAAAGATATTTCCTTGCGTACAGAAAGTACGAGTTCCTCGTGTCATACCCATACCGAAGACTGGTGGAGTTCTGCCTTTGATCCCAATTTTCGCTGGTTTATCGGCATTAGGATCTTTAGCGGGTGGTGCTGCGGGTATCGCAAAAACAGTTAACGACTATAAAACAGCTCAAAAAAAATTACAAGAAACTGAACGGCACAATAAAACTATGGAAGCATTAGCTATAGGAAAGGGGTTGTACATTAAACCGCATAAAAATGGTAAAGGTTTGTTTATAAATTCGTCAAAAAACTGATAAGTAAGCTACCTAATCGTCCATTAACTGATGTTGACATCAAAAAGCACGCTCGCGACTTGCCATACTTTCGAGGAGTTTACATGAAAGATCGGTTACCGAGAAAACCAAAACAGATTGAATGTGCTATCGTGAATTTGGACAATTCAAAAAATGAAGGAACTCATTGGGTGGCTTATATTAAATTTAATAATTATTGTGAATATTTTGACAGCTTCGGTGATTTGAAACCGCCTCTCGAATTGATACGATACTTAAAAAACTGTAATATTTTTTACAACTATACAAGGTACCAAAAATTCAATACTGTGAATTGTGGACACTTATGCTTAGAATATCTAAGGAATTTTTGGAAAAATAAAAATGTATAAATTAATATGTTGTTCTTTCATTTTTATCATTCTCAAGATGTCCCTCACTTTGTCAATAACTGGAAAGTCATCAGATTTGTCTACTTACTATCCTAACACATTACAATTAAACGGTCAGTACGAGTGCGCATTATTGCATTTCTCCACGTTTAATTCTATTCCAAATATTGATAAAAAGAACAATAAGTTCTACTATGGATCGGAGGAAGTAATTGAAATACCCGAAGGAACTTATGAACTTCAAGATATCAGCGATTATATAAAGTCTAAAATACAAAACGCTTCGATAAAACTACTGTGCAATAACAATACTCTAAAAACTACAATACTCTGTTCTAAAAATATAAACTTCGATAAGGAAGACACTTTTCGAAACCTATTAGGATATGATAAGCAGATCTTAAAAGCTAATAAATTGCATGTCTCACAGTTTCCAGTTAACATTTTGCCAACGACCGTGATCAGGATTGAATGTGATATTGTCAGTGGTTCGTACGTAAACGGAGAGCCCAGTCACATTATCCACGAATTTGCACTCAACGTGCCACCAGGATATAGAATCATAGAAATTCCTAAAAACGCAATATACTTTCCGATTAATCAAAACAACATAAGCTGCATACATATACGGTTATTGGACATAAACAATCAACTGATAAATTTACGCGGTGAAGAAGTACAGCTTTATTTACATCTAAGAAGAAAAAATGATTGACTATAATAAATATACGCATCAACCAAAAAAAACCATCAGTTTATATAAAGCTCCCAGTCATATAAGAACTAGCTCGAAGAAAAGAATAAAATTAACGAGAGAAAATAAAGCATTTCTTAAAGCTATCGGTCTCCTAAAATGAATATCTTAGATGTTTTATCCGCACCAACCTACGACAATACTGTTGAAGGCATCGAATACCATTCATATAAACCGTACGTGACCAGTTTTAACAGGAATGACGAGATACGCATACCTATCAACCAACAGGACTTGTATGTACTACCGTCAGCAAGCACCTTGTATTTGGAAGGAACCATAGTTGTTAAGAAAAAGGATGCAAAAGAAACTGCGAGCAGTGTTCATTTTACCAATAATGCTCTACTCTATCTATTCCAAGATATAAGGTACGAGCTAAATGGAGTCGAAATTGATAAAATAAAAAATGCTGGTGTAACTACCACGATGAAGTCATTAATTTCAATGAATGAGACCGAATCAAAAATATCTAATTCTTGGGGCTGGAATATCGAAGGCATTAAAAATATAAACGGTGGTAAATTTTCTGTATCCATACCACTTTGCAACATACTCGGTTTTGCAGAGGATTTTAAAAAGATTGTAATAAATAGTAGGCACGAGTTGATATTGTTACGTAGCAATACAAACTTGAACGCTGTGAAATTAAATACTGGTGAAATTTTAGAAGACGTTATTATAAATAAAATCATATGGCGCGTACCGCACGTTAAAGTATCTGATAAGGAAAAACTAAGTTTAATTAAATTGTTAGAAAAAGATCGTCCACTGCAGATGGTATTCCGAAATTGGGATCTTTACGAGTATCCTGCGTTACCTAGGACTACTAAACATACCTGGTCTATCAAAACATCATCGCAAATAGAAAAACCCAGATATATTATTATCGGTTTACAAACAAACAGAAAAAATAGTGCCAGTTCTGACATGTCTCAGTTTGATCACTGTCATATACGAGATGTTAAAGTATACCTCAATTCAACATACTTTCCATACGAAAATTTAAACGTTAATTTTGCAAACAACAACACAGCTTTATTATATGAACAGTATACTCGATTTCAACAGTCGTACTACGGACGTCGCGCGGAACCCTTATTAAGTGAAAAACAATTCAAAGACTTAGCGCCACTATTCGTTATCGATTGCTCCAGACAAGCTGATAATCTAAAAGGAGGACCTGTTGTGGACGTTAGAGTGGAAATCGAAAGCGATTCAGACATACCTGATCAAACATCGGCATATTGTCTTATATTAAACGACTGCATAATTGAGTACAAACCGCTTAGCAGCACTGTTAAGAAAATATCATGAAATCGGATACTCTCATATTGGATGTACAAGGATTCAAGGATCTTTACAACAATTTTATAATAAAAGAATTGGCATTTGCGACTCAAAACTATACGCAATCGTTTTTAATAAAACCTCCATACTTATTTAGACATCTAACAAGCGAAGAAAAGATTCAAGTTAAATGGATAGAAAAAAACCGAGGCATTTATTGGAGTGAAGGACACATCGACTACAGAGAATTCCATCGTATAATCGTACCATATTTAAAAGATAAAAATATTATAGTTAAAGGTTCTGAGAAGGTAAAATGGGTTAAGGATCTATGTACGAATTGTAATGTATCGGAACTTGATGAGAAATTGTGTCCTAATTTATCCAAGTTGCACAAAAAATACTCCTGCGATGGAAAAGTTAACTTGTGTTGTAATAAACATTCCAAACAGTGTGCTCTTAAAAACGTATTATGTATAAAAAAGTATTTAGAGGAATAACTAAAGGTGTATCTGTTTATTAGTTTTAAGATATAAAAATAAAACATTTTTAAATGACAATAATGCGTTTATTTTATAATAACCCTATACTATTTACAGTTATGTTTATTCCTATTCTAAATATAAAAACACAAAACTATATACTATTCTACCACATAAGTAAATGGTTTTGTAAATAAAAACATTTATTTTTTTTAAATATATTTTATTTCCTATGAATACCCGACACATTGCCACAAAACATTACCGAACACATTACCAAAAAATATTATTACCAAATAAACAATAAAAATAAAAATCTATTGTATTAATCAAAAGTTTAATAATCACTATCTATTAATGATTTTGAAATTTTCTTAACTAAAGATTCAGTTTCGTCCATGATACTATCAATAGCGTCTTTAACTATATATTGTGCATTGATTATTACATTTTCACAATCACCATCACTATCACTTGTTTGAGAATTGTTATTACATAGATCTACCACGGAAACTTTTATCAACTTAATACCCCGTCGCTGCAATCGACTCATAACAAATGATTTTGTAGGCATTTGTTTTTTCGTTTTTTCTTTACACCGTTGCTTGGATTTCTTATCTTTTATGGCTGGTCTGGTCTCCGGTTCCTCTGGCATCATCTCAGTATAAACTTCGTAGGGATCCTGAGCATACTGACTAAACACAATTTCCGATTCAGAAATCTGTAACAAAATATAGACACATTATAATAATAAGAATACTCTATCATAAAACCTTAAAGATATTAACTGCAATTTAACGATGAGTCTAAGGTTTGATTTCCGTTTGTGAAAAGTGGCTAGGTAAAGGTAAAATGTGAACAAATTATAATTATAGTAATATAGTTAAACAAACACTCGAAAAAAAAAAAAAAAACACGAAAAAATACGATGTAATTGTTGAATACTTACCGATGACATGTTTTGATACACTCTGCAATTGTACAAGTTGTCCACCTGAGTAATATTTCGTAAATGACGAAAATGTAATTAAAGGCTACTGTGAAATTGCAAAACAGAAAACTGATGGCTAAGCAATTATGTCGCCAAGCTAAAGGTAACAAACAACAATATAATATTGACTCTACTAAAAATCAACCTTATTTTTTTTCACACAAGATACATTTTTATTCGATTACTATTCATCAGTGCATGATTAAACTTGAATCAGTATAGTATTTAAATAAATAAGAAAAGATTATTTTCGTAAAAAAATCATAAATAAAACAAGCAGTAGGTACATAACATTTATTTATCTTTATTCTACACATTTAAATGAAAAATTAAATACCATTTTTATTTTTTAATAAAATAATAAATTGGATCAACGATCATAACCTTGAAATAAATTTTACAAAAACCAAATTAATAACATTCCATCCACGTCAAAAAAAATCAGATAAATATAAATTTTACAATTAATCAAATTAAATTAGAAACAGTTAACGAATTTTTAATTAATAAAAGCTATTACACACTAGACGAATATTTCAATGATACAATTTAACTGACTAATTTTACTGTACATACACTATTATTTACACTAGTATAATAAATTCTTTAAATATTATATACGACATTACAAATTATAAATATATAAAATAAGTAAATATAATCAAAAGTAATAATAAATCATTAATTACAATAAAAAGCAATTACATAAATTATAATAACATAACTATAATCTACCTAATTTCCAATTTACTATAATTTTACAAAAATAAAAAGCATAAAAAATGAATCCTTTAAAATATATACTGCAGTATAATAATAATATAAATAGGTTGAATTAATCAATTATATAATAAAATATATTAAATAATTAAGTTCTACACAAACAAATGATATTATTATAACAGAATAACAATCTATGTACCTAATCTAATTTAATTTTTAGTATCATTTACATAAGAAAATTGATAAAGGCGCTCTTCCTCTCTCCTACCTATTGTCTAATTTTGCTGTGCCCGACAGGGTACCCATAATTGTTTCTATAATTTTATTTTACCACCTGAATGTACATTATGGATTGCAATAAATCATTTGAATTTGAACATAATATGCGTAATTTAAATGTAAACTTTGTAGCTACTTAAAACTATAGCTTAAAACTACGACAGTAAGAGTCAACTTAAATATTTAATCATCCTTTAAAATAGACTTGTGACCCCAGGCTCGTGTTGATATTTGATCTACAGATATTGAACGCTTATCATCGTTGCTGGACAATGCAATTTTATTAACTGTTCGGGTAAATATTTGGTGTTTAATAGATTTAAACATAACATTCTTTCTGCGGATAACTCCTCTATTAAATAAAATATTTTCATAGTCTGATACATTTAATGTCTTTACTACACATGATTTTACACCCTTGGCTTTTTTTATAATTTTACTAGAAGCTTTTATAGAGTAAAGTTTTGACCTCAAACCAACAAAATCTGTTATACATTGTCCACTCATTTCGTCCTTAAACAGACCCGGAACTTTTTTGTTGATTGTAGGTATTTCAAAATTATTTTGTTCATCATAGTTACTAGTATCAAAATATTGTAAAAAATTATACTTCAAGTCATGATAAAAATCGTTAGTATGTATTTTATAAACAAAAGAATCGGTATCAGTATAACATAGCCGTACTCGGTCTTTATAAAAAGGTTTTATTATATTATAATGAAAATCATACATGTGTGATTTAGAAAGTTCTAATACAGAGAATCCAATATAAATAGGCTTATCTAAAATAATTTGATCCGGTTTCATTTGTATTGCAACTAAATTCTCAGATAAAATAGATGCACTATGGAAATATGGATTGGCCACAAGTCTCTCGGCGGATATAAATTTTTTGGTTCGATTAGATTTGTCACTCCATTGATTAACTAAGTGAACAGTAACCCTTTTTTCGGTATTTTCTAATGTCTTTCCAAAAACACTATTGTTTAACAACTTAAAGAAGTCTTGTTCAAAGGAACTTTTTGCGCTTTGTCTTAATTGGGTGTTTAATTCTATGTACTGCTTTAAATATGGACTCTGTCTAAAAGTAATTACTCTATGAACTTTACGCAATATTAAGCCGTGCTCCAAACATTTTTTTAAATGAACGTAATGTATTACATATTTATACTTATTATACAAGTTTGCGATAAGTTTCTTTGTTTTACCTCCCGGAGGAACACATTTTTCTGGACAAAATGGTAAATCATTATGATGGTTGTGTAAATATTCGGGATACAAAAGATCGACTTCTAATATAAAGCCCCACTCAGCGTTATTTTCAATATTTTCAACATTCAAGTTAAAGATTTCATCCTCACTTAGAAATCTAAAATTCGAATATGGTAAGTACTGACACATGCTAAAGCCATAAAGATTATTGCAGTCAAGATAAACTATGAAACACTGAGGCTGTGAGGTATTATATTCCGTCATATATTTATGATTAGCTTTTGCATAACGATGGGAACACATACATAAGCCCCCTCGTATACCACTTTGTATCATTCTAACAATAGCTAGATCTGAAATTAGTTCCAATTGAACGCCTGTTTTTAGCAACATTGCATCAAAGGATAAACTAGGAGCAGTTATATAAAATGCTGGATCTAGGTTATAATATTGTTTACATGTTTTTCGAAAATTTTGAAATATATCCGTCAACAAAAGCACGTCTGTCTTTAAGTATAGATCCGTATATTGACCTAAATTATTAATTTTGAATTCATTCCAAACTGTTTGTGCATGACTATAATCTTTATCACTGATATCTTCGTTGGTTAAAGAATTATGAAAACAATACTTCTGCGGTAATGTATTTTCTTCATAACATTTCCAATCTGTCATATAATCATACGGATATATACCTTTTCGCGTGAGTAATCTAAACTGTTTTTTATCAGAAAAATGAGATCGAAGATTAACAAAATCTTCTTCCTGCAATGTAGCGGCAAGTTTATCTAAACTGGTACCTAGAAAATTATATGAGTCTAAAAACCTTATTTGAATATATTCGTTATCGGCAATGGGTATAAATTTTGTGAATGTTATATATTTTTCCTTGGTTTTAGGTATTATTTTAATGTGTCCGGGGATTTCACCCAACTTTTTTATAAATAAATGACAATCATATCCAGATAAATTATGAAAAAATATTGGTACATATTTTGGTAGTTTATGTTGCAAATTACAATGACGATGTGCTGCGCCACGGTACTGACCCGTCAGATGACAATGATCCCTCACTCTATCAGACAACAATAAGTTTTCACAAATGTGACATTTATAAGCGCGTTTAAAATCCAGAGCATCCTTTTCTGTAAATATCATAGGTTTACTTTTGGACAGAACCCTATGTATTGCTTTAACATCTTCGGTTAAAAAATATACAAATTTTGAAACACAATCTTTCCCACGATAACTTCTATAACCTTCAACAGTACTGTTAAATGATGACACTATATTATAAGCAAATGCGGCCGGCACGTGGCGTTGTGAGTATGACGTGTTGGCGGTTTCAAATTCATCGCCGGATATCGGTTCAAGCAATGTTTCGAAATCTGCATATATGACAAATGGAATATTTTGTTTTCTATCAAAATTTTTAAACTTTAAATAAGACCCTTGATCTGGCAAAACTGTAACAATTCCTCCACACATGTGGGTATCGATTTGATTTTGTGTAGGAAAAAACAGTAAACATGTTTCGCAAAAATATAATTTACTATGATGTTTAGTTATCTGATTTCTAACCAGTCGAGGTAAATCTTTGATAAGACAATAATGAGAATAATTATTATTTTCTAAAAACAATAAATGAATGCTCTTTGATTTATTATTCTTTGTTTTGTACAAAGGGCCGATGATTGTTTTATCATTTTTCAAACCATACACGAAAATATTCAAAAAAGGATTATTTTTCTCAAAAATAGCAATGTCCGAAAATGAGATAGGGAATTTCAAACCATGAACATTTAAAACATTTTGAAAATGAGGATAAGAAGAAACTCTATCAGGATGGTGAGTAGTAGGATGCAATGCCGCTACAATACACCACAAAAAGCAATACTCATCTTGATTTCGAATATTCAAACAAGCTTTTTTATTTTTTATATATTTTGGTAAAGTGAAAAATTTAGATCCGCCAAGAGGTTGATATTTATTTATATTAATTTCTAAATGTGAATTACATAAAAATGTCCAACCACTATCTCTCTCCTGAAACTCTTCAACTTTTTTCAACAAGGTTACTATTGATGTTGTGTAAATTGAATTAAAATCATAATTAGAATAAACGATTTGGTTTTTTGTAGCAAATGATTTAATTTCTTGTTGGTCATTTTTACACAATAGAAAAAAAGAAAATAGTTCAAAATTAATCTTAATAGCTATATGTTTCTGTAGTGCTCGATCTATTAGATTTTTAACTTGTTCACTTAAATTATTCAGAAACAATTCAGGAAAATTATTAATTTGTTCGTTAATTGCCATGATTTTGTAACTTATTATTCGTTCTTTAAACGAAGTATTAATAATTGCAACATTATCATCTAAGAGGGTCGTACTATTGCTTTTATGCACATTGCTACGTAAGTGACTAGTCCATTGTTTATTATTTACAAATACTTTGCAAACCGAACAGTTAGGCATTGTTACTTAGTGAGTAAATACTTTCAAAATAATTAGTAAATTATTACTAATTAAACTACTTACAACTATCTTCACGATATTATATAGTAGGTATAGTTATGTCTCACGTTCTAATTGCTGAGATTTTATTTGTTTGAATTATCTGGAAAACAGACGAAATACATATATTATTTATGTAAGTACTTATAGGGCAAATCAAAATAAAGTTGAATAGAGAATAGATTTAAAAGAATACCTGCTTAAGTCATTGTCCGTCGTAGCAATTTTAGGTGTTTTTATTTTTCAATATGAGTATGATGTATCCGAAGGTAATAGACGAATCCCACGAAACCCGAAGAAGGAACTATCTTTGTCTTGAGAAGTGATGATGTCTATGTATATGAACAAGTGATTTCTTAAAATAACTAAAAATAAAAGAAAAACAAATTAAAGTAGATTTGTAGATCAATATCAATTGAAAATAATAAAAAATAATGTGAGATTTATAATTACCTGTAAAACACGCAATGTAGTTAGTTCAGCCAGGTACAGATTACGTACAAATGTCTTGAGACACCAAAAATCATTAAAATGTTTTTCGATAAAGGTGTCCAGTCTCGTTGATAGATTTTTATGACTTAAAATTTTGTATTTTCAATAATACTTATAAAATATAGAAATAACAAGATTTTTACTTCATTATGTGTAATAGGAGTGCACCTAATGAAGTAAACATCCTGTTATTGAATATATTTTACTCTTATTACGATACTTTTGCAATAAATTGTATCTATTGGGTTATTCCGCACTCGAACCAAGAAGTTTCGGTCTCAATAATATTTTTTATTTTATTCCTGTTTGTCCGATATTTTTATTTAATTATGATCTCCTAGTGCTGTTTAACAATTATGTTTACATATTACTTAGTTTGCGCTAGTAACTATTAGGTACTCTAAAAGTCCTATACCAGTACTTTATCCATAAAATAATTCATAACAAAAAATTTTAAATGTTAAAGATTACCTTCCTACTGAATATTCTTTAGACAGTAAAACAATTTTATTCGAAACAGAAAATTTAGTTTAAATGGTCCAAATCGGATTTTGTTATAATGTAGGACCGAAAAGATGTTCTCATTGCAGAATAAACCAATAAATTTTATATACGTAAGCTGTGTCAAACTTAATATTTGCAACAGTTAGCTATTTTATGTAAGGTTGTCGCGCATCCACTCCAACACCATGCAAATATTAGCGATGTTTATTAATTACTTGATATTTTCATGTCAGCCCTGAGTCATTTAGCTGCATCAACATTTATTGGTAATTCAATAATGCTTTACTTTATTTTTTTGAACGGATATAACCAGTCTAAGTAAAAAAGTGTGTTTCATGCAAAGCGTTCGATGTGATGTAGTCATATTTAACATAGTGAATTATATTTACAATTTGAACTTATAAGCCACACATTTTTAAAAGTACTCATTACATGTTGTTTAAAGTCTACAAGTGCTTTACGGTTATTAGTTAGTAAACTCGTACATCACGGGAGATAACAATACCAGTACCGACGGTGAACCGCTGCCATCTCTACTATTCTCTACCTGCTGCCCTGTGCCTGTTATCACCAACGGATCAAACCGATTGGGTACCTAGGTAGCTGCTGCTTGGAAAATGTAAGTATTAAACCCTATCCATAGTTTTTGCTCACGTCATTGTAGATTTTAACTAAAAATTGTTTATCTTTGAACTAATTTCTTTTGTTGGTTATATAGTTAAGGCATCAAAGCGTAACAAACAAATAAACTCAAACTATTCGCATTTATTATATTGGTATTATCTACGCATTAAAGTTTAAACTCCTTCTCTCCAGCGACTTTTAATACTTATAATTTTTTTTTTCCATGTCTGTTATTCCAGGTCCGACTCCGAATTTGATGCATATCAAAGCTCTGAAATGGCTCCGATCGCTGAAACGAAGAAATCAAGCTGCAAGCCTTCTGAAAAAGGCAACAGAAAACGCAAGTCACCAATGACGAATCCAACTCTATCCAGGTAAACAAAATCTTTAATTATTTATTTCCCCTACCTCACTTAGTTACTTTTTATCGACGTTTTCGATGAATGTACCTTAGGTTCAATAGCTACAACTAGTTATTATTTATATTTTAATATAAAAAAAGACTATTGGGTACTCTTTTTCACCATCACTTAATTTATACATTTGAGTATTTTATACTTAGTAGGTATCAGGTTATTTTTCAGTGTGTACCTAACTGTAAATAAATGAAGAAGTTTATTAACGGTGAACTTATAGCTAACTTTATTATTTTTTTGTTTTTGTTGCAGGAAAAAGACTAACACTTATAGCGATATATTTGGTATCAGTAACTCGGACTGCGGAGCTGAAGGTTCGTCGAACAACCAAACGCGCGTTTCTTCTTTTTTTATGAACCGAGTAGCCAACGGATATGAACGACGGGCAGCGATCACTCATGGAGAGTTTTACATAGATTGTAAGGTGTACAAAACCAACGATGTTGGTACTACTGATCCTTTGGAGCTGTGGAAGAAGGCATTAGTTCGTGTTAAGTTCCAAACCGACATAGACTCATTGCAATGGAGAAAACTACAGGAACTCATGCGATCGGTTGACACACTGTTCCCTGAAAATCCAGTGTTTAGTGACAAATAAATTGATTACATGAAAAAAATGTTTCATTTCATAAAAGTCGTTTCGATGGTTTAATATCATTTTAGCGCAATTCAATGAATCAAGTCGTTTCGATGGTGTATCACCGTTGGAACGCAATACAACAAGTCGTTTTAATGGTTTAATATCATTTTAGCGCAATTCAATTAATCAAGTCGTTTCGATGGTGTATCACTGTTGGAACGCAATACAACAAGTCGTTTTAATGGTTTAATATCATTTTAGCGCAATTCAATTAATCAAGTCGTTTCGATGGTGTATCACTGTTGGAACGCAATACAACAAGTCGTTTTAATGGTTTAATATCATTTTAGCGCAATTCAATTAATCAAGTCGTTTCGATGGTGTATCACTGTTGGAACGCAATACAACAAGTCGTTTTAATGGTTTAATATCATTTTAGCGCAATTCAATTAATCAAGTCGTTTCGATGGTGTATCACTGTTGGAACGCAATACAACAAGTCGTTTTAATGGTTTAATATCATTTTAGCGCAATTCAATTAATCAAGTCGTTTCGATCACCTTTGGAACGCAATACAACAACTATTCCATTATATGTATCGCTCATATCCTATTGGGCATTCTATACCACTTTCTGTAGCGAGCGCTCGGCGTGTAGCCGAGCTTGACTGGCGAGCGACAGAAAGTGGTATAGAATGCCCAATAATATACTACTTATTTTGTTGCCTTTTTTTGTATCCAGCCATTTTATTTGGTACTGAAGCTAGTTATAAGAAAATGATCCTTATATACAGAATGATTAAGGTTTCAATCCCTTTTGAATTTAAACTTGTATAAAATGCAACCCAATCTATAACATTTTTTTTTTTACCTGTCCTTTCTTTATTTTTCCTATAGCTTCATTTAATTTATACAACACTTTTAAATTATTTTTGTATCGTTATTTAAGTACTTTATTTATATGCTAAAAATATCTATGTAATAAATATACTTACCTTCGTCCGTGTGTCACTGTAGGGTGCCAACTGAAAACCAGCGCTGGGTGTTAGCCCTAGCATATGCTGAGTTGGTGACCTTTTTGGTGCTGTATGCTGGACAATTCAATTAGTATTGTGTTTTTTTTTTATATATTTTTAATTTTCCTTTTTTTTTTTGTCTTGTTTGTTTTGTGTTTATGTTCTGTTTTTCTATTTCTATTTAATAATAATATTATTTGCATTAGAAAGATATCATAAGATTTCCAATCAAGCCCTAAACCGCAGCAATGCCAATCAAAATATATTCATAATTAGCATAATTGCTAATGTGTGTCGGTGGATTACCGCGGTGTAATTACCCGGGTATCGGTAATTAGGCCGGTGATTACGTACGGAAGGTGGCTGCTGGCGGTCCGGGTAATCATGTTAGCCTCATATTGGCGTTATGTGGTTTACTTTTAAATAGTTTTCATTGTCTTCGTGACCTGCAAGTGCAAAGTTAACTTAAGAAAATAATGCATAGTACAGGTTGTATTTTAAAGTTAAATAAAACGTTATTTTTTATCCATTTACTAGCTGACCCGGCAGACTTCGTACTGCCTCAATCGATAAATAAAAGCCTAAACTTTTGTATAAAATAAACTTAAAACAAATGGTTGTTTTTTTTTTTAATTCCGAACATTTTCATATTTACTCACCTTTTAAACCTTCCCTGGGCTTCCAAACTGGGACAAATAATTCAATACCAAAATGAGCCAAATCGGTCCAGCCGTTCTCGACTTTAAGCGAGACTAACGAACAGCAATTCATTTTTATATATATAGATAGATAGATAGATAGATGAAGATGATATACGCAATCGCCAAATAACTCTTTATCCTGATTAGGTAACAGTAAGGAAGTATAACAGTGCGAATACTGTCGAGTTTAGTCCGAAAGTCATTAAATTACTTTTAAAATACATAAATATTAAGCTACAAGTAGCATCAGTTTCCAATTTTTTGAAAGATTAGTAACAGGTCTAGCAAAACATTGTGATGGTTGTGCATTAACATCATATACAGGCATTAGGTTTCGAAATTCAATCTTTGGACATTCCATTGCATCATGAATTGCAAATTTGGAAAACTGTAATTTGCACTACTGAAAACTTTATGATTAGATTCGTATTGATTTGGTATCATACTTGTGAACTGATGCAGTAGCTTACTACGGGTTATCCTAGCATACATTTATCAACTATCAATCTATAGTAATAATAAGGGAAATTAGCGTGGCGAGTCTGCTTGCGACCACGGCCGGTGTAACCTGGTCAAAAAGTCAAGCCCAAAAAAGGTATTTATGCATGTTCGCGATAATTTCAATTGCATACTTATGACTATAAACATGAAGCGCATAATTTCAAAGTTACTATTAGATTTTTTTTGTTTCAGTCTGCTAAGAAGCCTTTCTCTGAACGATGCTTATATTCCATGGAATTTACTTTGGAAAAGTAAATAGAAAAACCACGGGAATAAAAAGCACTTGCACGGAAATCGTAGGAAAACCTGCTAATATAACCTTTTTTCTCAAAAGGTTTATAGGTATAGGTATTGTAACACAGGTTGTTATTTCAGGACCCGTCCGTTGGGACAAACTGTGATTTTGTTATTGATAGAAAAAGAAGTCGCTTAAAAAACATGTAACGGTGAAAGTCAATAGACTTTCCTCTATACATAGGTTCTTACTACAAAAAGTGTGTAACGGAAATGTGGCACAGTATGTAAGGTATTACATACTACTATATGAAGAAACAAAGAAGGTCGAAGTTGCAAGAATTGCCCTTCACTTGACTCAAAACAATAATTGCAATGTAATTCGTAATTGTGTTTTGTTTACGCGGAAAATTCTGAACGTTCCTATATTTGTGTATTCCACATAAGGGTCACAGCACATATAAACGTAACGTAAACGGATCGTAACCGTATCGCCTTTCACCTCGCCGTCAACCAGGCGTCAACCTTACGTAAGCACATCCACTCGGCTACGGATAGGTGACGCCGCGCTTACGACTAGAGGACGCCTCGCGGCCGGCTATCCGACCGCTGGTTGATGGCAAGGTGTTCAGGCCTGATTACGTAGAAATTCTATAGTGCCCTGATGAGGACAGCACGTTCGGCAACGCAGGCCGCGGGAGGGGCGCGGAGCGTGGACGAAGAGACGTAAGCTAGGATACGGAGTGACGTAAGCGAGGCGACGGCTATTCGTAAGCGCGGCTACGGATAGCGGTAAACGCGGCGTTCGCGAGCTTGTCCCGAGGCGAGGCGATTACGTTACGATTCCCATTAGTGTGCGTTGCAGTAGGGAGTTTCATTCAAATAATACTGAACGCCTCGAGTTGAGACGGTTACAATCCCTTTCCGACTTGATATATGTGCTGCGACCCTAAATCTGTTTTGAATCTAAGGTCTTATTATTAATCACTATCGAATAGAATGAGATAGAGTTTAAACAATATAAATACATGTTGGACATGTCAGTCAAACAACCTGTCACACCTCAAATACAGGTAACATTTTCTTCTTAGCTAGTTGGTTAAATAAAGCCAGCCAATAATTACACAATAATTACGATTTCTTAGTCTTCATTACACAATAATTGGAAAAAAAACCATCTCAGGAGATAATTTGTAATCCTATAATCCTTTAAGGTTACTTTGGGCACGGCGCGCGTCGGGCTCGTCACCAACTTTCCTAATTTCCTCACCTTTGACCCTGTTTTAAAGATATTTTACTGGAGGAAAAGGGAGAATTAACGGAAAATTTTCTTTGTAGGGCTGCCTCATTTATTTTATTGGAGTTAAGCTGGATTTTTACAAAATGGTATGATTAAAGCGCCCTTCGACTTATCTTTCTCTTTAATCTTAGTTTTAATTTTATTCTGCATTTAAATTTTGGTTGTTAGGCTAATGATTCAGTTTTGCGCAAATTTGTAAATTTATTTTTACAAAAAAAAATATCCATATTAAAAGTCTGGTAGGCACTGGTCCAGTGAGGTCAAGCCTTCATTCAACTGCGTAGACATCTTCCAAAATAAACTAGTCTGAAAATAATGTATAGCATATTTTGGTGGCGAGTTTCAGACTATTAACCAGAACGAAAATAAGAACTCCACGTAAAAACCAAATGAGCGGGAACGAATCACTTATCGGCTCATTGCTTTAGTGTTAGTGCCGGACTCCACCAAAACGGAGACGAGCTGAGCGGAGCTTAGAAGTGTTTTAAATAAGCAACAGGAATTCGCTATTCAAACTTTGCTGTGTAACCTGACCTGAATAATAAATTCTTATATGCTATTAAAAAAACCTTTCCGCTCCACTTCACTACGCTCGACGCTCCGCTCTGCTCGTCTCCGCTTTGGTGGAGTCTGGCCCTTAAGGTCAGGGCCGAGGTCACTCCAGTTATATTATATTCAACCTTTAACAGATAACATTGACCTTTTGTTTATGTTTTGGAAACTTTGACAAGTTCATTTAACAGATTAATGAAATCTTGTTTTTGTTTATTCAATTTTACTTTGCTCTAAGTTGGAATAAAAATGAGCTGCTCGCTTATGAATATTATCACTTTAAGGTCGTTCTCCAAGAGACACAGTTGCAAACAGTCTAATAATATTGATGTGAACAGGTAAAAAAAAAACATTCACATAATCATCATTATACCAATCAATAAAATGGTGTCCTTAAAGGTTATGTGTTTTTTTTTATCAAAACCGACACAAATGCGATCTTATAGACATTAAAAGTGATATATAAAAAAAATACATTGTAAACACACATTGCTAAGTTTATATTATGATATGATATTTACAGTTACCACAGATAATGATGACACCTAATAAAATGCATATTACTTACTTAAAATATAAATCTTGGAAACGTATTATAATAAACAAAATTGACCAGAACAAGATTACGTTGTCTTCTGAATAACAATCTTTCCTAATAAAGTGTTTTGAATTGCATTAAAATCACAAGTGGCAACCCTGACAGCAGTCCAGGTATTCACTAAAAGTTTATCCTTTCGACAACTTAATAATAATGGCTGGTTTCGGGCAGCCAGTTTACGTAAGCCCAGCGCTGGGCAGTGGGCCACCGCAGTCGTATAGATAAATTGGATCATGTTATACCTTAGTTTGAGTGTTTGAAGTTGGTCTGTGAAGTTAGTTTCATCGAATTTATTACTATATTACTTCCAGTGGCTTCGCTCGGAGTGTTCACGAGTTTGGAAATGGGACAGTTTTGCTGGTTACATATTAAATTCTTCAACTAGCGTTTGTGGTTTTGAAGAGCGTCAGTGGAGCGTTTTCTTTGCGTTTTCGGTTTCATCGCCTTTATTTCGTATTTTATAGCTCTCGGTGGCCAGTTTCCAATTTGTGAGCAATTTGACTGGCACTTGTTCGGAATACTAGAAGCCTTCTGGTCTTTGAAAATAAAATGTTGGCATCTAATACTGAAGCACCAGATATAATTTTCTAGACTACATAACTTATAATACCAAATAATTTATTTCTTTCAATAAGTACAATAAGCTAATCAACACAACACAAAGATAAATATATTAATTGTACAGTGGGGTTAGTAAAAAATAGCACACTGATTCCCAAACTAAGACGAGCTCGTATTTCAGGAATCGGCGGCTCTCCTCTCCAATGCTATTACAATTTCAATGTCATCAAAAGTTTTGTGCAATATTGATTACTTACAGTAGATCTATTTAGGTACTTATATTTTACTTTATAATTTCTATGAGTTCCTCTGTTTCATTATAATTTAAAGACTTAAGCCAATTGGTTAATTTTATCTTCAAGTTACCTATGTTTATTTAGTTGATACAGTGAGATTGTATTATTAATTTTGTTATAAATTCTAGAACTCAGTGCGTTATATTGACGTAATGCGAAACTGGTCCCACATCCAACATGGGAACATACAACAGCTCCCCGTCTTTTGTGTAGTATCTGATTACTAAGGGGTAGTTGTGTGCAGTATGGTGCGGAGGACGAATAACTGTCTAACAGTCAATAACTGGCATTCCTTATACAGATCTGTAGTTGAGTAATACAATAACATACATGTACCTAAAACATACAAGCCATTTCCATCCCCATTACTCACCAAAACACATTGCCCAACGAACCAAAACATCGAATTAATTCAATTTTACATAAACCTAAGGCTCGGTGGTCAAATTCTCTTAAGGGAGTTACAAGATGTTTCGGGCCATTAATTAAAGCCTCCATAATTATCGCGGGCCTTTGATGATGCCCTCTGACCCGGTGCAACCTTTCATTCGATATCATTGTGCTCTCTGCCCAAGATTAAGGCCAGCCTTAAATGAAGGGTATTACTCTGTTTCTTGTCTGACATGTCTTGATAGAATATTTGGGTCGAAGACTTGATAAATATAGGTGTTATGTAAATCTACATAAGCCTCTAGTTGTTAATTGTCAATGTCTTAAATCGCATAAGATCGCTTTCAAATCTTTCAAAAGTAATAAGTATGTAATATTAACAAATGTATTTCTTTAAAAGGTTAACTACCTACTAACCTATAAGAAATACCTTTATTATGCTCCAAATTCAGTTTACAAATGTCGGCAAATAATAAATATCAAACCATGTTTTTCCAATATAACGACTAACTTATATTACCAACAGAACGTAATCCTTACAAATGTATAAATCCATCCATCATACCTCTAATAAATAATTCTCTCACAAAAACGTTTCTGCTGACCGAACAACCTCACTTCACAATCATATAACAAAACGCTGCTATAACCAGGGAATTACGTCAAAATAGTGGTCACAAAAAATCGGTTTCCGACATCAAATAAAACAGTGGTTATACGGTAAAGTTATGCCGCCATATCAGCCTCGCGGATAAAAAGGCTTTCCTATACTCCCCGCGAACGCACGTGACCGAAGTACGGATTGTGCGAAAGAGGCACATTAGGCAGAAATATAGGAAATGGGAGTAGAGGCAGGACCGTGGTAGGAACGTAATGGTAAACATTCCTTGTCATAACATGATAGATAGGTACATACATAAGACGGCAGCCACGTGACATTTTGAGTGTAAGCAATTAATGAGCCTTTCGTCAAATAGGCAAAAACACGTTTCACTAATATATTTTTTCTGTATTTCCTAAATGAACATAGCCAATTAGTTTATAAGTATTTATTTATCAACAATTAATTAAGTAGGGCGTCAAGTCTGTCTGCCAGCAGCACAAAAGCTTATTGCAAATAACAATAACAGTTCCGGAGATGTTTGCAATATTTCGTCCAGCGCATCATCGCTACGGAAACGTTCCGACTTGCTCCCCGTGTGTGAGTGCCCTCAAACCAGAAAGCACTCACGCCGCCGCACTCGTGTGGGTCCACTCGCCAGCCCATGAACCAATCGCACCCATTCATCCGCTAAGTAACCGTCATTTAAAGAATCGATGAAAGGAATTCACATTTCGTGTTCCAACAAAATGACCCTCTGAAAATTTTTGCACTCAAAGATATAGCATATACAGGGTTAAGCTTTTGTCAGGGTATCTGTGGGGTCACGTAAATCCAAAATGGTGGACCCTGTCTCGCAAGAATTGTTTCGTAAGCCCTGTTGAAAAAACGCTCAACTTTTCGTATTACTTATTTCAGCATTGTGCTTTTAACATTTATGTGGACTGGTTTTAATTAGTTTTTATACCAAAACAAAGTGTGTAAGTGTTGGGATAGCAGTAGGTATAGTATAGACACAATTCAGTTTACAAAGGTAAAGTAATAAAAAATGTTAGCAGTTATTAATAATGAGAGTAAAGCTACACCATAAGTTGAGTAAATTACAATAATAATAATAACACGATAAAAGAGGCAAACTAACTTAAAACTCACAATGTACTGTAACAGATATATGAAATTAAAACATTTTTTAAAAAGTGGCAACCAATCAGTTGTACTAACTATACTTAATTAACGATACCATATTAAAGTCATAACAAAGCAACTGAGTGGAAGGCTTCCATTCAGACGCCGCAAGCCTTCGTTTAGGGACGTAATCGCTGACATCTTAGTCCCTTAGCGGATCACAATCCTGTTTTGTGGCTAAAACAGCTATCTCTACTCTGTGACACGACCACAGAGCAGAGAATAGTCTACTGTCACTTGTAGGGATTAACAGTTGAATAACTAAAGTACTCCAAAAGTAAGTTGCCTAAACAATTTGAAAATTAACGAATTATGAAAGTACCTAACTAGCTTAACGAGAACAGTGACACAAACACAAACAACTGTAAACAAGTGACATTTATGGATATGACATTTCACTTCTATAAGTCACGTGCTGTCACGTGACTCAAATTTGACACCCCTCATATATTTGAGCGTGTCGATGAGTGTTGACGATATTAAAAATTTTACTTTGCTAAAGGAGCTAAAATTATTCGAATTTAGAAAAAGTAATGTTAATTCTCCTTCCTTAAATATTCAGGTCAGGTTTCAGCGTGATGTCAATCTAGTATTGATTTATAATGTTCAGTGTCAATTTTGTCGTTTATTTTAGGAAGAAAACAATTTTATTTTATTTTTCGTGTCAATTTTACTTTTTCAGCTTAATGTCATCTGTCCATCCTTATTCCAATTTATTTTAGGATAATAGTATAGGAAAAATGTACTTAAACACTTGTTACATAATTTTCTACATATTTATTACATACCGTTTCATTTTTGTTTATATTTTCAATGTCTACCAACAACTTTGATATTTCCCACTATTTATTAAATCTTAATCTGAGTACTTCGCTATAAAAGTGAAAGAATCCCGAGTATTTTCTGAGAAACACAAACTAAGCATTAAAAGTATTAAAGGATTATTACAACGCTTGCATTTCAGCGCGAAACTAGTTATTAGTTTTATGCTGGAATTAAAAAGGTTTTTATTTTAAAAGCGCTGAAAAATGCACAATCCCGTTATTACTTTTCTACATACTAAAACGTGCCTCGCTTTGCTGTGTGTCTAGTAAAGTAACTAGTTTTTATTTGTTCAATATTTTCTCAAGAATCTTAAATTATGAGAGGGATACAGATTTAAGATCACTCGTTCTTAATAAAAATTATATGATTGAAACATACCGTCTGTTTTATACTTAATTGGCTTGCCTAATATTACCTATTCTTCACTGATATATAGGCCTTCTAATACGGACATTCTTGTACCTACATATTTTCATCAATGGTTATTATAAAGAACAGCTACACCATCACATTTAAATACATGTATTCTTACCAACCAGTACTTTGACATTCTCCCCTACATGATAAAAAGTAAAACCACGCAGAGCCAAGTTACTCACAAGTTTCGGTTATACCTACATTCCTAGTCGCCAACTTAAGAGGGTACAAAGTTAGGCCTTCTGTGAACAAGCGCCACAATTTCCTTCTAAACTTAGATTATCTGATAAAGGCTTGTCTAGAAAACCCTAATTTCTCAAGTAATCCACAGTTATCTGCAATCTTAGACCTCAAAGTAATCTCGACAAACCGCCTTGGTTTAGAGAGGAAACTTCCAAAATTTTCGGGTTTTATGGCGTACTAACTCCTTGGTCTTTTGGTAACAAACGCTAATGACTGTCATGAGGTCAGGTATAATTAAACGACTCTGACGACATTAGAAAAGCAGTTACTCAGAGACTCAGCTTCATATGCCTAAATAGGCGTCTTAACTACTGCAAGGTGAACTATGGCCTTATATAGCAAGCAAACAGCTTGAAGCGGTTTGACCGCTTCGAGAGGTTGCCAAAACAAAAAGCATGCGGTCGAAAGGCACACATGGCGCGTGAGACAGGTCAGTGTTCAATGATCACTGACTAACTACTCGAATGGTTCCTGTACGGGGAGCCTTACGGGCTTACAATGTAAACATCGTAAGCCCTAAGCCACAGCTAAGCATCGTCATGCTTTTTAGGCCTATAGCATAAGAAATGCCCATAATTTAGAAATATACTAGCTGTACCCGGCATGCGTTGCAATGCAATTTTTTCTACCTAGCACCTGCCTACTACCTACCTTCTACCACTGACGGGTATGAAAAATAGATAGTAGCCGATTCTCAGACCTACTGAATATGCATATAAAATTTCATAAAAATCGGTCAAGCCGTTTCGGAGGAGTATGGTAACTAACATTGTGACACGAGAATTTTATATATAAGATTTACCCCGCACTGCTACCGAAATACTCTTTACAGGAAAATGCACTCGTGTATGAATAAATTATTTCTTATATTGTCCTTTGGCCTCGCTATTGACCGAAATCAATGGAAAATGGACGGTTTACACGCACCACCCTCGTCAGTCATAACATTACCTTCTCTTTGTGTCAATATCTAGCTCAATTTTGATATAAAATATTCAGGTTTTATATAAAAATATCAAAGATCGTTTTTGGTCGCAATATGTACAGTTTGCACTGCACAAATTTATTACTATTGCACATTTTTATTTCAAAGCATCAATATAATAGCTTTCATAAAGAATAAAATAATGACAGACCAACCTTAAAAAATACACACATCAAAAAAGTCTAAGCAACACGAACGGTTTTGAAATTTTGAACGATTTTTTATATTAGAATATGTTTATATTTCGGTTTTAAAGAATAACTAAGCCTTTTTTGATGTAATTGTGAAAAAAAAAATAAAGGTTTCACTCATTTAATAACAATAACTCACATAATGTTGCACCGTAAACATGCATGGTAAAATGAAGTTTAAACGATTTTGAACTTTTCTTTTTTTTTAAGTTGGATTCCGTTTTTTTTTTTGATTATTCGGTAAATTAAAACATAATGTGACCGCTTTTGTTGTTTTTAAATTTGTTGGAAACGATTTTTTATTGAATTTTTAAGATTGTTTATCTGATCCTGCGGTAATCGCTCTCAATGCAATTTTAACAAGTCTTTCAGTGGTTGAGTTGTCGACTCTCCGTTCAAGTTCTCTAAAACCCATCTCTGGAACATGTCCCATGTGTGCTTGATGGTTTTGAGGTCTGGCGATCATGCAGGCCATGGTAATACCCGCAGGTTTTCCATTGCCAAGTCATTTCTGGTCGTCCGAGCTGAATGCGAACAGGCATTGTCAAGCATCAGCTTAAAATCTGGCCCAAATCTTTGTACAAATGGGTCAAAATAAGACCACGGAACGTCCTAAACATGATTTACAGCGTTCAAATTGGCATCTACAAAAACGAGCTCGGTTTTTCTATTCGTCATAATACCCGCCAAAACCATCATTTTCGAGCCACTGTAGGGGTGCACTTCTTGGATGCATCTCAGCCGTTTAGCATTTCCGGAATGATGATACGCTTCTACCCTTTTCGTATCGAGCATAAATTCAAACTGGGACTCACCGTAAAATAAAGTTGTATCCCATTGCTCTGAAATCGTTGCAAAGTGTTTCCTACATCATTCGTTTCGGCGAGCGCGATTGCGATGTCGTATAGCTGGGCACCTAATTGGGCGTCGTGCTCATAGGCCGTATTCATGCAGCCTATTTTTCACTTTTTGGTGGCTAACAACAACACCACTTGAGAATTCTGGCTTTAAACCTATCTCCCGGGCGGTTAACATTACTTGATGTCTTGCAGTCACTTGTATGTAACGATCCTGTACAGCAGTTGTACTCCATATCATATCATGTCATGGGTGCTGCTCAGTAGGACCCCCAGTAATAGAGTAAGGCTGCGAAAGACGGAAAATCTCACTCTCATTTACACTAAAATGCCGTAATACCTGGGACTGATTACTTCCGGCTTGTAGCATTCCTAAAGCTCTCTGCATATATCATCAGCAGTGAAATGATGTCGTTACATGACGTAAAAAATGTCCCAACACTAAATTAAAAAAAAAAACTGTCAATCTCAAAATGATAAAAGGAAAATAAATACCAAAATCAAGCAACAAAAACTCATTAAATTGGGATAAATTATCAAGGAAACTTTTATTTCAACAAAAACAAAACATAATCGTAATGTTTCTATTTTTAAAATATGCCTATAATGTTCCCAAGACACTAAAGATTACATACCTATACACTTTTTTAAGAAAAAAATAAAGTATCAGTTAGTAAAACATAATAGATTCTGTAAATTATGCGTGTTGCTTAGACTTTTTTGATGTGTGTATATTGGTAGAAATCGGTATCTTATAAAACAAACGCCATGAGACCAAATGACACATCTGATATTTTTCAGGAGAGAAAAATAAGTAGTTTCAAGCTCGTATTTTTATACCAAACCTATTTTAACTAAAGCCATACCTCCCCCATTTACCCCGGTAATCAGCTAGCAATTTACCATGAAGTACACAAAGTATATTAAAGTTCAGAAAGCAGTTGCAAGTCATTCATTCTCTCATTACAAGACTATTTCCTCAAACTGCTTCCAACTAAGGAGTTAAAAACATGCTCTGTTTAAAACTTTAATAGCGCGGTAATCGGAGAACGGATTCCTTACAAAAAACTGGTTTAATCTAGTATTCTGTTTATATATGTAACCATGGTTACCAGATATTTTGTTTTAAACTAATGTAGGCATTTGGGGGAGGCACACATCCAGCAGTTGCCCGCCGAGTGATTGATTTTAGTAAATTCATATGCATTTCTTGCTACGCAGTAATTATGGTAGGCTTCTAAATTAATTTAAGAATTTGACATAAAGTTTACGTAGCCCATTCCCTCACACATCTGCAAGTTGAAATTCAGCAAACAAACTTGTGAGAAACAAAAGGTATTGTATGAGTTCGCACGCCAGCGCCAAACTCACTTTGTAATTAAAAACTGGCTAATTAGCAGGTATTTAATGAGGGTGAAATAATTAACTGGAATTAAACTCCGGTCGAGATTCCAGATTTGATACATTGAATGGCTGTAGGACAATCAAGCAGGGTGATGAAATTTTACGAAGCTATCTGAATACTAGAACGTAGATATCAGCCGATCTTTTTGTGATATTCTGTTAGCCCTTTTATGTCCCTCTCCATTGTTCTCTATAACTCTATATTATAAGCATGCATGATACCTACTGTAAATCTTCAATATGTGAATAGTGTGTTTAATTCATTGTATACCAGAATCCATAAAAAAAGAAAAATAATGTATTTTTTTGGAAGTTAGACATTATTGAGAATTAGTATAAGACAAAATGTGCATCAAATTAAGGGTTACTTTTACATGCGTTGGCCATATTTCATATGTGGTATACATGAAATTGAATACTTGCAATAAAACATCATAATAAGAATTAAGTCGTTAACTTGTATTTAAAACAGTATCTAGTAAATAAGAATGCAGTAACCTATCTTGTGAATAAAAATTCCACATTTTCAACAACTTAAACTCAAACTCCTCAACAATAAGACTCATATTTGATTACCACACATAACTTTTTAGAATGTAAGTGCGTTGAATCTCACTTGTTTTGTCGCCGTCAAGAACTCTCGATACTAGAGCCAACATTAGCTGAAGTAGCTCTTAATACGTGCGGAAGGAATCCGCAGGGAGCTGTACCGTCTTTTTTACTTAGATAAATTATGTGCTGGAAATTCATTGAGGTAGTTAGAAGAGTTCTTTACTTAATGTTCAGCTAAGAATCATCTGGATAAAGTCAGCTTTTAAACAAATATTACTGCCTCACATTCTGTATGCCTTTTGGAGGTACAATGCCACAGACGGACACACAAATTGAACAGACGGACAGAAAAGTTAAACATAAAACACAAAAATCTAAATAGGATGTAGACCACGGCATGAAACACGTGATATTGTGGAAGTATTGTGATTATTTAACAAAAAAACTCGGCCTTGTTTTCTATAACGATACGAAACATAAGCCTCTATTTCAATAATGAAAATCCGAATAAAATCAAACATCAACATAATCTAATATTCAAAATAAAATATATTTGTAAAATATTGGAATTTTGGTAAAAGTTCAAACAAGGTCACATCCAGTGTTCGTGATATCGGTAACGGATCGCATCGCCCGCGGCCACAGAGTAATGACTGTAACAGAAGCAACAACGTGACATTTTAACTCTCAAAAAAAAAATACACATAGATACCAACATACCTTCAACGTACAATATGTAAATAATATGCCTAGTAATTGATTTTTATTGTAGGTAATGCAGCTGCAATGAAATTGGAAATAATTATGTAACAAAACATTAACGCTGTGATACGACACAATCTTGTGCTTATATTTAAATTTTAACCATGAAAATATAGACAAAGCTGTATTAAATCATTGGAGAATAGCTAATGAAATGGATAAGTTGTTATAATAATAAAAATGATAAGCTTAGGAGCCGAATGTGACAAGTAGAAGAAGATTGGGGAGGCCTTAATTCCTCAGCAGTGGGACATTTTAGGCTATTATTGGCTGTTGCTTTGCTTATATAAATTAAAAAAAAGTACAACACTATTATCTGATTTACTTTTTTATAATATACAACGCATCTAAAGGCACATGTACAAAAGCAGCTTCAACCGTCCCATCTATTATTCTACATAGCTAAGGACAATTGCGGTGAAGCCAGTCAATTCGGACATCAGTACCGTGCATTGTTATTGCGTTCCGTTGCGTGCCATAACCAAGTGTCCCCGTGTTATTGCATCGCCGAGCCATACCGACACGTCCAGCTCGTCATTAGTTACAATATTGTTGGCGCAATTACACACAAATTTATGGTTAGTGAAATTCAATTGTGACAAACATACTTTATAACACATTCTACTTGTTATAGTTATAGTCGTGTTTTTGTCTGCATGGTACCTACTTCATTTAATGACTATATAACACATTAATACACACCTTTTTTCATATATTTTTTGTCTAATTTTAAGCTAACACAGACTTTTAAATATATAAATTATTATTATGAAAGAAATTCTGTTGTAATCAGAATATAATAATAATAATAATAATAACTTTATTTCAGATAATTAACATTCATATTAGAACACATAGAAGCCATATAAAGAATATATTTACGTCAAACTTTGTTTATAATTATCATGTTTAAATCAAGACAAGATTACCTGTTTTCCTAGAAGGCTTAGTTACACGTGGATCATACAATTAATGAGCAAGCCGATAATTTAATGATCAGCTTTGACCGTATCTTTTATGCCCACGAGGCCGACCCAGTTTGTGTGTAATCGTCTCAGTTTACAGACATCCTGCCATATTGATCTTACTAATTGGATGTTTCACGAAAGAAAACAAACATACGCGTAGTGTATACAAACCTTCAATAATGGAAAAACATATAAGTAATATAATACACAGAAGCAGTAAAAAAATGTTTGCTGTGAACATTTATTAGCAATGCTTTAAATATAACGAATATTGTCAAACATAAACAGCTTCTAACTATCTTATAGTATGGCAAACTTAACGCTCTTAATACAGAAGAAATAGTAATGCATAAAGTTTGCCACCATGTTAATCAACTAAGCACAGTAACGAATAGGTACCATATAACAATCGTCGGTTTCTGATCACCTATTCCTTGCTTATTTCTGTAACATCTGCCTGGAAAGAGTGCATTGGCAAATACATAATTAATTATATTTCTTCCCTTTCAGGACACACAAGCGTAGTAATATTACACATTTATTACTATTTCATTCATCCCTTCCTCGACTCAACAATGAGTTTTTTTCGAGCATAAAAACCTTCACACAAACCATTCATCTTTTTTTCGGTCGTGTCACTCGTTCATACATCATTCTTAAAATGTAACAATGTTATCGTGCTTCATTCTATGTTACTTCAAATACAAACCTCGATTCAAGACACATTTAGCTGTTGATAAGTTATGTTCCTTCGTGCTTTTATATCTAATTCAGTGAAGCATTACCCGATTAAATAAGCTAGTGTTCATATCTCACGACTGACTTACTCAATTGATCGGAACATAATATAATATAATACATAACCCCCAGGTAATTTTAAACTATCTGGAACATTGAGCACACAAACACCTCTCGTCTACTTACCCCTGAGGATACACAGGTATAATGGAACACTCATCAAAGTGTACCGCGGCATCAGTATACAGTCGTCACAAACTACGGATGTTGGTAAAGCGACCCGTTCGCAAACGTAACAAAAATCCCCTTTGCTATGATAATTTTGACGCGACACCCGCTGTGTAGAGTTACGAAACGCTACGAAAACGGTGCGCGGCCGTAGTTTAAACACTTACAACGCTTAAAATAACCCTTTGTTTCTTTAGGCGTATGCCATCTACATGTATACCTGTATAGTATTGCTGAGTTTGCTGCGTAGTTTTTTGACCTGGGAAATACGTCTGTAAGTATAGATGTAAAATGTAGGTATCAGTCTCTGTATTTTGACAGATATCAGATATACACCTATTGCGAAATGCTTTTTTTAAATATTAACATTTAGCTATTCTGCTTGACCTGAAAACTCGCAAACTGATTTGCAAATAACATTGCGTACATTACGTACAGAAATGTCCACACACTTATGCAGCAAAGACCGATCCCTCTGTTAAAATGAATAAAACAATTTCTCGTCCACATTCTTTTGTTTTTTATTAAGGTAATTTAAAGCATTTAATAAAGCTGTACTTATTTTTAACTTAATAAATAGAGTTCTCATTTGTGACCTTCGCCGTACAGGTACTAAGACCCTTGTCCCTTCTGTGAGTGAAGGGTGGGTGTTTGCATATTTCCCTTTTACTCGTACCCTGGTCGCTCATACATATTTCATACGGTTATGGCTCTTCTATTTGTAGCTGATGTGTCTGACCGGCATTATGTTATTAGTCGATGTTAGTACCTTCTATACTGGACTATGTAAAACCTGTCTATAGATGGTTCACCCTATTAAAAAATAAAGATACTTTTTCTAGTAGCAATCTTATCTTATCTATAGATAAAAGACATTAAGATATTGGGCATAACGAAACCAATATAGTGCCTGCTTAGGTATCAGCATTATTATAATAGGTACAATTATTGTAAATAACTAAATACTATGAATTTGATGAACGAATTCAAAAGACGGATAGAATTTTCTACCAATAAGATCTCATTAAATATTACTTGCTTTTCTTTTTAATTTAAATCAAGGACGTTCAATAATTGTTTTCGCCACAATATGTGGCGCGTAATTTATTGTATTATGCAATTATTTATTATAACAAAATCGTAATTACTTGGTGATTCTCAGTAGGAGCTCCTGTCAATGGAACAATTATAATAATACAACCGTATTCTATTTAAGTCCTGAAAGCGGTTCTGGTTACCTTTCGTGGAATATAAACAATAGTTTAAATCGTTTACATTATTGTTGGCTGGATATTTCATCAGTTGCCCAGTTTATTTATTTCTCTTATTGTAAATACACAATTAAACCGGATTGCCCGAGTCTACCCTTTCTATACAACTCTTACACAACTATTCATTGAAACAGCTCTCGCTAATTACGAACGTATGTATTTTATTTTATTTGCGAAAATAAACGGTTTCACATTACATGCTATGGTACAGAACTTAAAACTTAAAAAAAAATATCAATGTATAACCAACACCATTTTCCACATAATATAAAAAAATAAACAAATATATACGTACGTATGTAGACGTAAAGCAATTAATACATTTCTAGCAATTTTAGTTATTTTCGAGTAAATATACAGGTTGTTATAACATTAAAACCCATTTTACATTTTAAATATGTTATTAATGTACTTTAACCTTTGACTATGCTATGTAATAAGTAGGTTACTATTTGAACTTGACTGCCCGCCATATTCCTCGGTTGTTTGTTATTTTTTTACATAGTATACTTTCTTTGAATCTTTTTTCAGTTACAGTACTTTACTCGAAGTCTACAAAAAATATTTCGTGTACAATGATCCTTTTTATACAACTAACAAAATATCGGTCAGTAAAAAGGTCCTTTGACATAACGCTCGAATAAAACCGTTGCGTAGGTTTCCAATAAACATAATATTTTATTACAATTTAAATTTTACAGGCCAGCGAGTTTGGGGGTCAATGATAAAACGAACAAACTTCGTAAACGGACTGTATAAAAAATATAAAAAGCCCACCCTGTAGTCACTATTGGTCGTCAAACGGTTCATAAATATTGGCGGAACATTTAATTTCCCGATACAAACGCAAGGGAGTAATTATATTTCCCAATGGAATCCTTAAAACGTAGGTGATTTCATTAAATATTTGAGTGGGCTTAGATGTCGGAAGACAAGATGAGAATAAGCGAATGTATATGATATCGTTATTTCAATTATATCTAAAAACTATATTACATATTTGACTTATACTATCCTATTTTTGAGTTCCTATTGCCTGCTAAAAAAACGTCATAGCTTTCTCTTGGTTTTAGGTCAGAAAGAAGAATACATTGAACACATTACAATTTATTCTACTAAAAAGTTAGGTGATTAACTAAGTAGAATGAGTAATAATAATAGATTTCTGTATAGAAAAATCAAGATTAAAAATAAAAAACTTATTTCTTATCCTTGTTTCATGAATCTAGGTTCGTTTGCACGGTCGTAGCGGCAACACTGCGAACATAATTGATTGACGAATCAATATTTAATATTTGATTGGTTCACATAACGCAGACACACCTCTATGTGCTCGGTATTAATTGCTGTTTCCCATTAAATATTAGATTTACCTCCAGTAATATCATGACGAGTTAATAACATGAAAACAAATAATTTAATATTTAATAACACTAATTTGGCTTTGAGGGTAAATACATTTATTGGGTATCAGAACTGGTATGTTGTTTTGTTTTTTGATTAGTTAATTTATGGTTTGAAATGTAACTAAATACCTATCAAATTAGTTCATATAGTTGAAGCTAAATAGTATTTTTCACGTAATGTAATCCAAAAAATAAACTATGAGTCTTCATTTATAGAAGTCTCGTCTTTATTTGTTTCCTACTAAAAACAGTAACCATGGCAAAATGAGTTCGTAAAAAAATATCTCATTATCACATAGAGTACATTTCCGGAAAAACAATAAGGAAAAATCCGTCTCGATGCCCATTTCTTGAGTAACATCTCAAAATAGAGCCGCGATGAATCGACAGCTCTCGAGTTTGAGTGTCAAAGGCAAATCGTAGCGTTAGCAATATTTAGTAACGGCGATTAGTGATAACAGTAATCCCCAGAATTGTAATCTCCGTCCGTCCCATTATGCAGGCTTCAAAGCTCTTCTTAGCCCATAATTTACTTTCGATCCCGGCATTAGCGCGAACGGATATAACTATAAAGAGATCGGATCAAAGAAAAGTGTACGCTCAACATTTTTTAAGGTAAGTAGATTTCCTTTCAGTCGAAAGTAGATAATGAAGGAAGTATGTATAAGGATTACCGAGTTTGATAAGCACGAGTGCCGGGATTATATTAAAAACGAGGGAGACTCGCGCAGTGTGGGCACAAGTGTTTTAATTTCCTCGTCGCGTCGCTCGGAATCGAATCGTTTGCCTGAAATGTGACACCTGCCACGGAGGGATGGGCAGTAGGCTCTTTTTAATTTGATCGTCAGTTGTATTAAACCGTTTTCATTGTTCCTGAATTAGGATTACGGAATAATTATTTGTCTACAATAAAAGGTCCCCTTGGTAACCAGCCTATATTACAGTTAAATTATCTGAATTCTTTCCTCTTATGAATGTTGCTGGTAGAGACATGGCGAAAACGTCAAAAATAATTAAAAAATTTACTCAGGTATGACACAAATCAAGCAAAGATATTTTACACACCAGTTTTAATTTGATTACATATTAACGAGACTTTCAAATATAGGATTATATATATAGTCATACATAATACTTTAGAATGTTGTCAGAATTTCGATAAACTTCAATATACGGACAGAACCAATATTTGTGAGGTCACCAGTCTAGACTTTACTACATGTATTATTTCTACCAGCTCCTAAACTAATAAACAAAAAGTTTTCAACAAACTGTTCAAAAATGTCAGTAATAAATTAAGGGAGATTTCTCTTCTGTTAGCGAAGAGTTTCTAAAACATCTGTTACAGTATTTCTATTTTAGTGTTTTAGTTTTAATAAGTAGATACCCAGTTGAGTTAAAGTTTTGAGCGCAGCCTGAAATACACCCACTAATAGCTTTTCTACGTAATAAATATGTAACACAGAATAATTTATTAAATTTACTGCAGTAATTATTGCACTCTAGTTTCTATAAAAAAAAACTTGAAGTAAGCTTTGAAAATTGAGCTCTCATAAACATCTCGTAAAGTCTAAGTTCAAAAAATATACCGGGTTCAGATATCAATACTGCCAGTTGTTGTTATATTGGAATCGGTCCCAGTGAGTTGTTTAACGCTCGCCACCAATCCATTCCGCGAATGAGCGCCTCACGTCCGATCCCATTCGCTCTGAACGAATGAATGTATGATTTATTTGCGTTGTTTATGTAACAGCTCGAGCGAGCTGATTGTAATCGCCGGAGACATTCATTTTTGTTATTTTTCTATTATTTATTGGGTTTTATGTATTTGTTTTCTCTTGGATCTTGGCAGAGTAATAAAGTAGACGGTTGATGATAACGCTATCGTTACAGATGTATTTCGTCGTGTTTATTGTAATGATTTTATTCTCCTTGCAGCACATTTTGCGAATAAATATCAATGTTATCTTGATTGTTTTCTTATCCAATCGAAATTGTGATAGTCTAGAACAGCTTTTTAGTTCAGCGACAACATAACATAAAACCTATTTCGTATCGTGTTTTTGCTTGATACGAAAATGAGCAAAAATAAGGTTGCTTTATTTTGTATTACGAAATTTATATGTATTGGTTAAGAACGATAGCCCAACTATCTGTCGTCGGGAATAAACAAAATGTTTGATAAAAACATTATTATCTAACAATCTTACGAAACTATTTTTCGCATAGCTGTGCATCTATCAGTATATTCTTATTTTCCCTTGTATTATAACAGAATTTTACTTAGATATTAATACAATAAATGCCTCAAAATCCTGATATTTACACTTCATATTTCAACGATGACTTTCACATCCAATAAAACACAAATCCCGACATCAAACTTTTAACAAAAGCTTCAAGGGATCATTTATTCCTTGAAGTCTCACCAACTCAGGCTGTTACAATCCAAGTGTCTACATAAAACAATAAAGCGAGCCGCGAGCCTCCCCAGAGCCTACTTGTCGAATTTCTCGAGTACAATAACCTGTTCGATGGTGGATAGTGACCTCCAAAACTCGACAGAATGGAGGAATATAGAGGATACTTGTATCAATTAATATCCTTGGATCTTCGGCAAAGCCTTGGGGATCGCTGATCAATCGGCCATTGACACTAGAGCTGTGTCGATCACGATTGATCGAATCAAAATGATTGAATCGCGTTCCAAGCACGAGTGACTCGATTATCAATCTCCAAAAGATTCGATCATTTCGCGACCCGCGACTCATCGAGCGTTTGACTCTCACGCACAGGTAGCGTGAACGAAACGCAACGTAACTAACACAGACAGAAACTTTGTTTACGAACTTCACCACGCACACAACTAGGAACATGCATGCAGACAAATAGGGACGTCGATCGATCGCTTTCACGGATCGAGTTCGCGCGCTACACCTGTAAAAACCTGTTTGATTGGGTAGATTGCGCGGCTCGCGATCGATCCAATGATTGACAATTGATATAGCAAATCAGTTGCGCTGTGACCTACGACCCACGACCCGCGTATGCGACCTGTCTAGGTACGATACCGTGTGAGAGAGTATTTTCTAAGGCTGGCTTGACTATCACACAGAAAAGAAGTACATTGAAACCCGAAAAGGCCTCACAAGTTTTATTTTTAATTATAATTTGTAATACATAACTTTATTTTTTATTAATATTTTTTTTGATTTATTCTTCGTTTGGTCCACTTAGTTCATTTTTACCCTAGTTCAGATCTGAATTACGTTTCAGTTACCTGCATTGTGGTGTTACCTACCGTATGAGACTCGGGAAACGAGCTAATCACACGACTGAACCACAATCCGCGATAGAAGTATCGAAGTGATCGAGTGATCGAATCATTTTGACTCGATCACTTTGCCAATGGGTCGCGATTGACCCGGGTTACAAAAAATGATTGATCGACACAGCTCTAATTGACACAGATACTAAAGATCGAATGAGAAGGTCAATTCTGAGGCGCTCACGAAATGGAATCTTATTGTGATATATCGAATTGTATTTGAAGTTATACCGTGTAGGTATTCTGTATTGGAGTTGTGGTGATATTGTTAAGTACAACGCACTTTGGACGCTTTATTGTCGTTATTATTTATTATATCAATAAACGTCAATTTTGTACTGGCTGTAATCTGCACCTTCCAGAAATCTAAATGCGAACCAAGATAATCATTGTGCAATAATATCTGTCATGTCACATTATGACATGTCTGATTGTATTTTTCCACACATTTTTCATAAATAACTTAAATTTTACTCGGTTCTTAAGCTATTCTTTCTAACAACCAAAATTTCAACTAGGTACTCTTCTACAAATACAAATAAAAGCTAAATGTTTTATCTAACATTATTTAAATAATCTTAAGTAGTTGGTGAAGCATTATTACATTTTTATATTCCAAATCCAATCTTACTGTATCAAAAGAATAAAATAAAAACTTCATATCGTTTTGAAGTGGAGGCAAAAACAATACGTTTGTATTTGAAACTTTAAGGTCAATGACCTGCTTGTTAGCTACTTTCCAATACAATCATAGTTGTATTTCTTTTACTATGATTTAAATCGTGTAGAATTTTACTCGTGCATTTGCTTTGATTCTTGTATATTTAAACGTATCATCCAAGCCTATTGGTAAATATACATTCTAAATTATATGAAGAAATAATTTGAAATTATAACCAATTCTTAGCTGTATAAGTTACTCCACTGACTAGCCATGTGTATTGTGTAATCAACATGAATATCTCTGACTACCTCCATACTGAAGTTACCACCATTTTGCTTTCAAGTTGTCTCTGAAGCAACCGTTCGTTACACATTTTACGTTTACCTCTCGTGTTTGCTTTAGTAAGCCTGACTTGTTTGAGACACAACGTTTCTAAACCCCCGGTATGACGAGCTTATGCCTAAAGTAAAAGTAAATATGTACAATGTACATACTAAATATTTCTAGATATTAAGTAATAAATATTGTATTTATACTTATATGTTATACTTATATGTTATATTATATGCTAAAGGTAGTCAAGGAGATAAAACGACAGCATTCAGAGATGTCGGTTCCTATAAATAAAGACATTGATGTCACAGAAAAATATCTCATAATATAAGAAAATAATATCCAACAGGCAAAATAAATATCACCTGCTAATAGCCGGTAATATTGTCTTCTATTATTCAATTCCAGGTCACCAGTAAACCTCACAAAATCCGCACAGAAAGGTAAAAAGATAAAACACAAAAGAAAAGAAAATATAAATGACGCTCATTTACTTATTAAATGATCAAGTTGGCGAATACAAGGTGCCGTTAGATAAACAAGTGGGGCTATAATCCTGGGAGAACAGTACAAAATCTCTAAATTACGCCATTTATGTCTTTCTTAAAACATCTTTAAAGAATATTGCGGATATTTGCATGCTAAAAGGTAGATTAAATTTCGTCCCGACGACGTCTAAACCGCGGGCTTTGGCGTTGTAATCACACTATAGGACTGCTAATGACATTTTTTGAGAACATTATTGATGCTGGCTGTGATACGAGATTAATTGGAAAATATCTACCTATGCGTAAAGTTACGTTTTGGGTTATAAGGTATTTATATGTCCATCTAAACACACAGTGGTATACTATGTGGAGGTACAATTTTTTTTATGATTGTCTAGCGTTCAAAATCAAAATCAAAATCAAAATGTTTTTATTTCTTATAAACCAAATAAAAAAGGCGCTCAAGAAACGTTACGTTAAATCTACTGACTCTAGTTGCTCGGTTCCAAAGTGTCCTTCCTATGGAGAAGAGCCGGCAAGAAACTCCATAGGTTACTCTTTTAAAAAATAAATTGTTACAATTATTTGTACATTATTGGTTAAATATATGCGTCAAAAACGCAGTACAAACTACGTTATAAAAAAGAAAATTTAAAATAATTTAATCTGTAATAGAATGATCACTGATCACTCTGACAACCGAAGAAGTCAAAGAACCAATCTGTTAAATAGTGAATAATAAAAACTACGCTGTTGACGCATTCACATAAAAAACAAAGTACAAAATATAAAAATTTAAAAAGTAAAAAATAAAAATAAAAAAGTAATAATAATAAAAGGTAAAACAATTTTACATACAATACATATGTAGTCACGAAACTTAGAAGCAAGACCGTTAGAAGCAAGACCAAGTAAGACCATTAAAATATTTTATAAGTCCAAAAATAAGTCTTTGTTTATGGCGATCATATCTCCGAACATCCACCGAAAATCCCAAAAAGCTCGAAAGGACTGTTTACGAAACATAAAATGTACGAGCAGCAAAAATTGTACTTTTTAACAACATACATCCGCTATCCGCTGGCCCCTCACAATGAAACCCGTAAATTTCAAATATTACAAACTCCCTAAAATACGCCAGAACTTGCAACACAAACGGACAAATTTCCCGCCATTTATCCCCTCTCCCCTCTCCGGGCCGACGGCGATTTTTGCAAATACCCTACCTCTTATAAAATGTTCCCTATTTCAAACAAATGCTCAAGGGGCGTCACTTGCACGGATTCGAAACCTTTCGTCCCACTTAAAACTTTCTTCAGAAATTGCTTTGGAAACTTAGACACTTAAAAATATCCTCCAGACGTCATGGTTGAGAGAAAATATCAATATAAATTCCATTTGAGATCGTATTCTGATGCCGATTCAATTAAACATGCCTTGGAAAAATTAGGACTGCTATTGCTTTAATTTTACACTCTTTATGATTTGATCCGTTTTATAGATAAGTATAAAGATTTATTGAAGACATTTCTAAAGACAATACGTTACTGCGCAATTTATTGGTAAGTTTTAAAGCAGTTTGAATTGTCTCTTTCGTTTCAAGTTGTAAATAATTAATTATCATGAATAATAAAAGACCCTATATAAGACCCTATATGGATAATCTTTTGTAACTTGGTTTTGAGAACAGATTCCATGCTTCAGTGTATCTAACAAATTGCAAGATAAAGCCGTGTTCATGGTCCCGACTTGCCAATCAAGCCGGGCTTTAATACCTAGCCTCTGGTGGCCGTCACCCGTATTTGAAATTTCTTTCAATTCTCTCTCAAACGAAATCAGTGAATCAATAACAGTGCTCTCACTTTTATTTCGAATCGCTCTGTTCTTTTGAGTGCAAATTAAACATGCATTGAGTTGTATCTAAAGTCCTCTCTTTTTAAGCGAAATGGTTTAACAAGGTTGTGTTTGCAGACGTGCGACCGATTGACGAACATTTTCGTAGCAGCCATCCTCAAAAGAACATGGGTCAATAAATAAGATCACAACCTACGGGTTGAAGAGTTATGGATTAAAAGGTTAATAATTAACAGTAAAAAATACATCATCGTCATATTTTATAAACAAAAGTCCAAATGAACAAAAAAAAACCACAAACTGTTTCTGTTTAAATTTAAATACACCCTGTAGTCACAACACAGAAAGCTTTTATTTCTAGACACGGAAACACCATGTACTTGCATACAATAAATCAACAGCGAAAAGACAGTGTAGTCTACGTGTAGCCGAAAGGAATCGTAAATTATAAAAAAAAGATAAAATGTCATCCAGTCGCAAGTACGCTCCTCTGTAAGATATTCTGAATGTGTAAGTATGCCCCGGGGAAGCGGCTACTTATCGGGCGGGGGCATAAAAAACTTAACGTCTCCCACAAGATTTATGTATTTGAATGTTCCAACTACGTCCCTACTTCGATTGGGTTTCCGCCCGCTATACATTTACTTGTGTAGCTTTTAGTTTCTTTTACATTTTTCTTGGTGTAGCTGTAGTAAAAAGGTATGGGTTTTGTTTGATAAATGAGTGGAGCGTTTTATAGACGTATAGCTGAGGCAGATAAAATATACAACTTTTTTTACATAAAGTAATATACATTTCATATTTTAGATATACCGTTTCATAAAACATATCTATAGGCAATTCAATGAATAGCTAATTGTACGGCTGCAATAGACAAACATCTATGTATCAGAAAAAAAAAAGTTTCTACTCGTAAACAATAAAACAGAATTTGCTAAGTTTCATATACACCAGTAAACATTCAATATAACGATTTAATGAACAAAATTCAGTATCGTAGTATGAAGACACTTTGAATTAATTTAACTTAAAGTTCTCGCGGAAGCAAAAAGTGCAATTTATCAAAACTGTTGCAGGTATACCGCGCCTTATCTAGACAGTTTAAATGTATACGTACCGTTCGCAGAAGTGGTAAACATTTAGCGAAATATTTAAAATGTTTTATGTTTTTGAGGCGTTAAAATTGGATGTTATCGGTCTTGTAGGTACTAAATAACGTTTCCGTCATATAAAGTAATTAATAAAAATATGTTGCTAATTCAGCAGGCTCAATTTCTTTTTAATTAAATTCAATTAAAGTAGTAGTCTAATGCAAAATTACAATTTCAAGGGGAAGAATCTTTACATTCTACAAACGGTGGGCATTTAATTCAAAAGTAGAAATCACCCCAGGAGATGGGTATAACGGTAAAAAATCTTATCTATTACAAAATAGGTTTATTATCTACATCCGTTAAGTAAATACCGACAAGATTTCTGCGAAATCGTTACAATACAAACGTTTTTTTCCAACCTTTAAAATATTAATAGGGATTGTATAGACATCCATCGGAACGCACACCTGGGCCCGTTGCCATGGCAACCGGCCATACGTGGTAACGTATCGCAAATCCCTGTACACACATCTTGGTAACTCGAGGATCTTGTATTACAGTTCAAGAATAATCAAAGACTGGTCTAGGATTGTAACCTGATGCACGACTGGTATGATGGCGTAAAATTTTTACGCTCAGTAAAACTTATTGTGGTATATCTGAAAGCGATAGAATTTATTGTTCTGAGATAAAACTATTGATCAAAATGATGATGAAACTGATCCTTGCAGTACTATCCTCTTTCAAGACGAATGTTTCATTAAGTGCCCGATTAGCTTCCTAACAAGAGTAGCAAATGCTACGGGCCTCCCGTCTTTGAGTGAGCCCGCGCACTGACTCTTTCTAACCGTACAAAGTATATATACTTTTTACGGTTAGAAAGAGTCGGTCTCTAGAAGCGTCGGTGTCGAGAAGCGTCGGCCTCCAGAAGCGTCGGTCTCGATAAGCGTCGGTCTCGAGAAGCATCGGTCTCGATAAGCGTCGGTCTCGATAAGCGTCGGTCTCGATAAGCGTCGGACTCACGAAGCGTCGGTCTCGAGAAGCGTGGGTCTCGAGAAGCGTCGGTCTCGAGAAGCGTCGATCTCGATAAACGTTGCTCATTTCACCAGATAAAGCAAGTGCATGCAATAGACAAGATGTTGCCATAATCTATCAAGTACCTTTGTTAACGAAGACGTTCAAATTACACTTTAAAAGTTTTAAACATAAAGTAAAGACGCAAAATCGATTCAACTCGAGAATCAAATTGAACAATCCGCCGTCAAATCAAAGGCAATTAATAACAGAAGGTAAAGGTACCGGCGAAGGCAAAGGGTAGCGATCGCAATCAATCTAGATTTCTGCCGCAGATAAACGGTATTGTAACACGTATTATTCTTTATGAGAATAGGGTCCAGACCAGGACTGGCCTTAGACGGTAAATGCCAGAAATAACAAGTGATTTTTTACTTAATACTTATAACGGTGTTTAGATGATAAAAGAAGTATTTGGACAGTCAATACGTGGACTTTGATTTTATAAAAGATTGGTGCGTTCAATAATAAGATATCTACACAATCATAATACCATATGACCACAGCATGCAATGGTTTAAATTACATACATTGTTTTTGTGTTTGAGGAAGTCAAACACTTCATACAATTTTACACTTGAATATAATAATATTATGTAGTGTTTTATTAGTTGCAGTGAACAGAAATCAAAGCGTTATTTAGACAATTCAAAAACACTAGACTCTAAAATAATGGTTATCATTATTTTATCAAGACCTCATCTTAACTTCGACATCAAAGCCAGTACAAAACCCATACCTGACATTTCAATATGGCTGGTATTGTCAGTCGATGGACCACAGCTAAAGGGACATCGCCAGTCAAATCTACGTCACTCCTGTGACGTCACAGAACGTGGTGATGGGACGGAGGGACGTCAATTAGTGTCCTGTGATTAGAATCCAACGAAATGACTGGTACTTAGTAATTTTGATTGGGACGCTGTTCTGTTAAAGAAGAAATTAATATATTATTATTTAGTTAGTAGTTTAGGTATCGGATACTTTTGAGGTTAATCTTTGTCACCTTTTTCTTGATGCCCGTAAATTATTTATAAGACTGCTGATAAATGACTTCGAAATTGTATAGTCTCTCAGTCTCTGTTTATTTTCAATTATCTTTCAAAAACCATCATGGATCATATGGAAAAATATAATGATATACAATAATTAGTGTCTTATTTGCACAGATTATCTGCAACCACGTTAACAGTTTTATTTATTTCATCCTTAACAAACACAAATGCGTACTAGCCGTATATAAAATAAAAACAAACAATGAAACAAAAGGCAAACTATTCAAGACAGTAACGTGACCCAGTGAGAGCTCAATGGAGCTGCACAATGAACTGCGTACGCCGCGCCGTGGTCACCGGAAAGGAACTAGAAAATATATATTAGGTACTAGACCTGTTCTTGTGTTATACGGTATTCAAAAGCACGTACTATGAACAGATACGAATATTTTCGTTTAATGCACACAACCAACAAGTGCGTCGGTGTAATTAAAAGACTTGTTACTTGCCTTTAGTCAAGTGACATTTGTATAAGTGTAAACGCTGATCCATACGCTCAAATGTACGGAAGTGGCAAATCTAAGCTACTTCGAATCGAATTGAAGTAATTTCCGTACATTTAATGTTATTTAAACTAGCTATATCATCGTAAATGCTTGTGAAAATGTCACTTGGTTATCCGTACCTACAAGTACGAATTTTCATAGTAATATAATTCACGGGAATAAGCGCGTACATGCATAAATACCTTTTTTGGGGATTGACGTTTCAGTTTTTAATGCAAACCTAAGCGGCGTCGTAATTAAAGACTTGTCATCTGAGATAGCTATTAAAAAAACTTTATTCTTTATATTAATAGTTTTGTTTCTAGAGCCTTTGAAGAGTTTAAAATTAATTTTAAATTTTGTAAGTTTTTATCCTAAGCAAAAGTATTAATTACAAGAGAATGTAATTTGATCAATTTAATTATTCGACAATGTCAGCGAAGTAATATAAAAGAGATTTAAAACGAGTGTCATACACCTCTAAAACTGCTATTAACGATCCTTGATTTCTGATTTAGCATATACCATACATAGGTGAACCATACACAGTAAATAGTAGAGATATGAAATCAATAAGGGTTTTTAATAGGTACTCAGATTTTCTGACACCAATCCAATCTTCAACAATTTCAACATAATTGAGTAAGAAACAGTCAATAACGGAACAAACAAGAAACTTCTGCAATTATAATATTAATAGGATATTGAAAAACAGTTCCGAGCCAAATAAAATACCAATTTCATCGAAAGTAACGAGATTTCTTAGTTATACGCAATGCGGATTTCTGTAACGCCAAAATATATGTATATCCTAGCGCTTGTACTCCACATAGAACCAGACAGAATGATGAATAAATTGACATATTTTCCAAGGTGATGTTAATTTAACGCAATATGGAACGTGTTCTTACAGAGTGGTATTCCACCCATAAAGTAAAGTTGTCTCAACTTTCCAAAAAATTTTTGTATCAGCTTTTAATTAAAAAAATCTATCAAACTACATCGTTTGAATATAACGCGTCTTTTCTGCATCAGTTTAACAAACCTGTATGACACCCACTTACAGAAATCAATCATTTATTTACAACGTTCCGAAGTTGTGATCAGGGATTCCTTTGAAAGTGCATCTGATCGACTTTATAATGTGCGACTGAATATGTATGCAGCATTACCATACTGATCTCACTCCGGGGAAATGTGAATGTGTCTGGTGACAGGATTTTTAAACAGAAAGCTTTGGTTGCATTTGTAAATAAATGATACAGTTTGTAGTTATGGCTCTCGGTGGTGGTTATCGTCTGTGCCACTGGTTAAATTGATCACCATGGCATGAACTAAGTCAAGAACCGTACGCTAAATCACACTGAGTACAAATAAGATAACATACAATTAAATAAGATTATTTGAAAACGACATAATTAGGCTGTTACTTGTATATTTTACTAGTATGTGTGTACTTTTTTAATCATTAAAAATATTTATTTTTTAGGTATTGACAAGTGCTTGTGTTGTAACCGACTGGATTCAATTATTATAAACCGCTGGAACTAAATTTGTCCAATATCTATAAACTCCAATACTACGTTCAACTAATTTGACGAAATAGAGCGTGAGCACATACATAGATGCCTTTTTAGCGTGACGTTGAAAATATAGCAACATGAACAGCAATGGATATCGCTAAAAGCTTAGCTGAACACAAAATATTACACCGAAATATTTTACTGGGAGTTTGATTTGGAAAATTTGCTGCAAACAAGTACCAAGAGCATCATAAAATATTTCGCAATTTGTTAAATTGAAGTATAAAGCGGATTGAATGTTTCCAATATATTTTATTTTTGACTAGCGACGTGCCCTGGCTTTGCTAGAGTAGCCGCATAATAGTTACGCCTATATATATTATGCCGTAGTGTCGTACCAGTTCATTGGCGAGTTTTAAAATTGCTACATCTAGGTTTCTTAATTGATGAACATCACGTTATGTGATGTCCATGCTACTCTTATCTCAACTTGATGTAGTTTAGGCAAACCTCGCAATGTAACTACAAAGATTAAAGTAAAGTATTCTGTCACAGGTGTATCTCAAATAATATAGATGAACTTCTGCCGATTTTCTTATCTAAAATCGTCTTTTTTTTTAATAATTCGTATGAATAATGTGATGAGATGTTTTCAATAAAAACTTACTACTTTTATTATAATCAAACGATCATATAAAAAACATCTCGTACTTGCAACGAATTACATATACAGGCTGTACAATTTGTGTTAAGAAATAAAAAAAAGGTTACTAATTTTACCCGACTTCGTCAAAAAGTGAATTATACTTTACTTAATGATTCAAAAATTTATCAATAAACAGATATAAAAGAAATGTACAGAAACTGCATGTAAAGAAATTACTTAAATTAATAATTTATAAATTCAATAAATGTATAAGAACAATTTTTAATTAAAAACGTGTGATCATAATTAAATTAATAGATTTCTCGTGTTAATGAGAGCAAATTTTGGTAGATTTTAACTTAAGATTTTTTTTTTCAGACATTAAGCGATCACAAGCATACATAATCTAACTTGAAAATTTTAACTGATTTTAATGTACAGCCTGTAACTTTATTTGGACACGTACTAAGTAATAAGTTTGTAACATTAACCAATCATTTAAGATGGGCTTTAAAAGTTTCAGATAAGATGCGATAGAAATTGAATATTTTGAAGCAGATATTCATGAATAATTCTATATTTTACGGCTATAAAGGCGACGTCTACATTCTATTTTAAACCTTATGAAAGTACTTGCACGTTTTTTTTTAATAAACCCGTGTACATACCATCACGTCTGTATCCCCGAAGGGTTAGAGAGAGGTGTACCAATGTACACCCACAGTTCGCCGGTATGTTTAGGTCAGATGTAATAGGGGGCGAGCCTATTGCCACTAACCGGGCACAAATCCAAACTCCGACCTGCTACTGAGATTTCATAGAAAAACCCAATAACATCTTGGTCGACTTGGGAATCGAACCCAAGACCTCTAGCGTAGCAGTCGCGCTTAGCACCACTAGGCCATCGAGGCAGTCCCCCCGTAAAGTCCGGCAGTAAACCCGTGTAAAGTGATAAAAATAGTTATTAAATTTTTTTCAGTTTAATTACCTAAGCGGCTCTATTATTTAATAAAGCGTTAGTAACTTTAATATGCGATAAGTGCAAAATAAAGGAATGAATTGAAAATATACATGCAAAATGTATTTTATTAATAGTGAACAAATTTCAGGCAGTATAGAAACTTCATTGTGTTACAAACAAACAACTTCTCACTGCTTAACGCTATACTTTTTCCGTTCCGCCGGTAACAAAGAGTTTAGTCACGTTTATGCATTATTTAATGCTCATTATGAATTTATACAAACTATTTAAAACCTTCATCAGAACAAAACTATGGCAAGAAACGAGGTAACCCATTCACAGCCGGATACACACTGCCAACCTCCTTTAAGCAGAACAAACAAAAACCTAAAAATAAAACCACAATGGAGTCCATTCAAAAATTCGAACTTGGAACTGGAATTTTCTCGGCATTGAAAAATGTGAAAAACCCGCCTTTGTGCGAAGGGCCGGGGTGGTCGGCGTAGCGCGGCCGCCACAGAGTATGTAGGCACAGAAGGGGCACTTTATATAAAACAAATTAAATCAATCATCGAATATTAATGCATACATAGTACTAACTTCTCTTTGATTTAGATTTTTTAATTTGGTGTCATTTTTAATTTACAGATGTTCTGACTCCCATACAAAACTTTATTTTGTCTATTACAAAATGTTTTAAAAAGCTAAGTTGTCATCGTTTTATTTCACTAAAACACAAAATATAGCCTTAACCTATCTAGCTCACAGAAATAATTGCTTTAATTTATATTACACGTCGTACTATTTCATAGAGTCATATAATTATGTTACAATATATTATGATTATTTAATTAAATAACTACCTACTCTATTCCGAACACTTTTCAATACCAAAAAGGTTAATTAAAAGAATAAATGGACGACATTTCGTATTTATTCATCAGTTTACTGTATTATGTAAAGAGAGATGATCCTTCTTTACATTTTGTTCTGTGGTGAATCGGTGCGTAAATTAGCGGCCGATATCCATTCCATCGGTGAGCAGAGGTGGGTGATAAATAGGCCGGGTCGAGCCTGTCCCTGCGAACGCCATTTGCAAATTGTCGAAACGTTAACCCTAACTGAATGCCATATAGTATGTTTCCTGTTTTTGTTTTGATAAAACGGTTATATTTCGTGGTCTCTTTTGAACCATTATTGGTTCTCTACATACCACATACGTATGATTCACATAAACCTAAAATGTCCACTTACGTTGATAATTATTTAATTGACCGAAATATGAATATCTTTTTCAGTAGAAGCCCCATTATGAGTTGAGCCCTGTGAGCCGTCATGCAACCGGTTCTTGGGCAAAATCACCGACGACATATACGGCAAAAAAATACACGCTCATTTCTTATAAAACACGTAATAAATGGCGGTTCCTTTACCACAAACCCTTCTATTTCACATTTTTCTCTGATCATCCCTTCCCGGGAAATTTTGACGGACGATAAAACGTGAATCGATTTTCGACGCCGACTGTCCTCAACACAATTATACACTTATAATTGGTATCCAACACATGGCAGTGACATACGCCACCCACACATTAAACCAGTAACGTTCCTATTATATTCAGATAATTAATAAGTTAATAATTAAAATTTACGCACACTGTATTGGCAGAAGCCGTAATTGAGGCTAGAATAATGAAACGCCGTTATTTAAATAACTGTTCGTAGTTAATTATTTGACGTCCACAGGGTGTTAAGAAAACCCTGTCCGACCCGTGAAGGTGTTGTTAGGTATCGATATCTGATTACAAAAATGAGGAAAAAAAGAAAAAAAAAATTATAACCTCAATTTTTTTTTTCTCAAAATTCTGGAGATAGAGTCGCATCGTCACAGGTGCTATCTAATTACCAAACAAAAGGCCCCCAAAAATACCGACGAAATTGGTGTTATAGTTTTTGTTTTAATCTCAAATTTAGGGAATTTCGGGGCAAAAAATGGTAATTTCAAAATCCATTATTATTATTTCTATCATAATATTCCAAATTTGATATTTTATTTGGACATGTGATTGTGAACCCTATATATCCCTTTCGGGTCGGACATGGTTTTCTTAACCTGTATATTGGTTTTAGCAAAATTGTTAACATGATAGTTCAGTTGTTTTATGTGGCCGAATTAAAGCCTGTATTCTTAGATTGTTTAGTAAGTTTAACAAACTTAAATATCACACAGCAAAATTTTGTTCAAATGTTGAATAGTGAAAATTTGACCTATTTAAACTTAACCTAGTTTTCAGAAAACTTCGAAACTTCGAAGAAAGTTGAGTTTATACTCACAATCGATATCATAATATATCACCTGTAATTAATAAGGCTCACTCGTAACATAATTGTGCTTAATGAGTCTCCTCGTTTTCATTTAACCTTATTTTATTCTTAATTATTAAGCCTCGTTGGTCTAGTGGTGCTAAGCGCGACTGCTACGCTGGAGGTCTTGGGTTCGATTCCCAAGTCGACCAAGGTGTTATTGGGTTTTTCTATGAAATTCTCAGTAGCAGGTCGGAGTTTGGATTTGTGCCCGGTTAGTGGCAATAGGCTCGCCCCCTATTACATGGGACCTAAACATACCAGCGAACTGTGGGTGTACATTGGTACACCTCTGCCTAACCCTTCGGGGATACAGGCGTGATGGTATGTTATGTATGTAATTATTAAGCTAGATTGTTTCATTTATGTAAACAGTATTTTTTTTACAAATGCAGTTATTTCTTTTTTGTATCATGAAACCAAATTAATTTCTACAAAATATTGTAATACACCTTTCCCTCCATCTATGCATGACAGTATTGATGAAATACATCCATTACCTGCACCATTAAACACTCAGTACGCAGTATGATTTGATCCGAATTGATTCACGTAGCCGACTGCAGTGTGCAGTTCATTTCATCGCGCAAGTGACCTCTGATCGGTAATTACCATTGATTGGGTTTTGAGCGTTGCGGGTGCCAATTACCAATAAATTAAGCAAACATTTGAGCTGAAAACCAATATCTGCAGGCAGTGCAGGTGTTCAAACAGTGGGGTTATGGAGTGAAAGCGGTTCTTGGTTCATAAGATTGGCTTGACTGTTATTGCTCTTTTGTTCGTCTTTGGAGATATACGAATCATTCCAAGAAACTTTGTGTAACTGTTGCTGTTAAATGGGATTAAAATAGTCAGTTTACAAGAATTTAATTAATATCGACAAACACCTTTTAAGTGTAAATTTCAGCAAATGGATTAAAATTAAACTCAATCCAATCAAAATGAGTATCTGTATTCAAAAAAGTTTAACTCAACACGTAAATTAAGGCTCTATTTTATTGCCAAAAATACGCGCTCAACATCGGCAATCGGATCATCCAATTTTTCCAACCAATTTAATATAATTATATATATAAGTGTGAAAATCTACATAAACAAATAGGAGTGCAACAAGGTCCTATAAAACAAATGAATAGGGATGCGATCAAACGCGCGTCAATCACACGCGATTGTCGGAACATATCTGATGCGCAACGCTTTAAAAATTCATACCGAAATGCAAAATACATTTCATTCAAATTGGATTGAGCGGTAAATTGACTACATATTTTATTTCATAAAAGAAAATGTTTTACATTTACTTTCTGCATTATTGAATTATTGTAACATATTATTATTTAAATTGCTCCTGAATGCATTTGGAGAGAACAATATTGTAATTATCTCAAATTACTGATGATAAATTCTTAACACCCTTGATAAAGATACATAAACATAACAAAAACAGTTTAAGTTCGTAAATCAAGCAATACACATGTGAACATATCCCGTGTGCGCATCCCGGGGCTAACCCGCACCGCTCTATTACGTCCCGGGCTCCCGGGCTGCGATAAACTCTATAACGTCTCTATAATAGGCGATCCCCGCGGGACTATCAATTCCTTCGCCGTAGAGCTTGCCGGAACATTTTTATAAAACTCTATTCTCTGCGTTAGTTTCCTATGATCATGTAAGTATGTTGTCATGCTGGATAATGCTGATACTGTGTGTAGAATTACCTCTTTAGGGATTGAAAACTCACGTTGTTGACCTGCAATTATAGGGCTTCTCTGCTCAGATCATTACTTGCTTTCTAAAATTTGGTCAACTACCACAAACGCTGAAGCAATGAAACTGTACAAAAGTATGTATTGTTGAGTATTATCTGGACGCAAGATGGACATATTTCAACATAAATGTACACTTTAAAGTACACCAAGGCTTACGTTTTTAGAGGCCCTTGTTAAAGTGGCATAGAACCAGGTACAGCTATCAATGTATCTCGTTAATCTTATTACCTGCTCCTCCATGATACATTTATATCGTTTAAAAGTCCCGCCCCGCCATAGATCCTGTCCGACATTACGGCCTTCATTTATCTTGGTTATCTTATCTCGTCGCGGACATTACCTGGACTATCGCACAACCTTTTGTCTCCGAAACCTTTTGGAAACTTTCTCAGACCGTTTCATCATATTTAGTGTCATTAAGCTTCGGCCCACGACTTCTTTGTAGGGCTCAAGTGCTGTGTTTATTTTTATGTATACCTAAAGTAATCTTCACAATAAAATAAATCAAAATTAAAGCTACTATTCCTTTATAAACCTGGTCGGGCAACGACTAAAACATATATACCTCTAACATTCAAATTCAATTATATAAAATTCGTAGTATGTACCTAATATATCTATAATCAGTAGAAACATCAAGATTTTAGCAGAATTAAAAATCATGTAATACAACATAGCATTTACTGCAGAACTTTAAATGATAAGTATTTCAAGAGATGCTTTTGAAAGACAGGATTTTGGTTTCCTAATGTAATACTGCAACTTTATTGCTGACTCTACATTTTTTATGTAACTTTAGCCTGTCTAAATTCAACCAGACTTTGTACTCAAGCTTTTAGCTAGATTAAAAGACAAGGAAGGGAAAATAGAATAACTGTGTTTGAGAGGTCTCAAGTTACTTTGGTCTGGTCTGATTATATGTGGTCTGTGGTCGCTTTATCAATTGACCTCGGATACATGTTATTGACTGTCACCGGATTTGTGAGACATTATGCAGGCAGGTGCGTGAATGATTAGCCAGCCTGTTCACTGGGTTACGTCATCAATTCAGAAGCAATAATACTGTCGTATACATCGTTAACTACTGCTCCACGTGCTCAATTTAGAAGTTGTTGTTTATGATCTTGACGACCTCCGTGGTCGAGTGGCGCACGCACCGGTTTCAAGGTATCGCTAGCTCTGAGGTCCCGGGTTCGATCCCCGGATGGGTCAATGTAGAAACCAACTTTTCTACATTGTCCCGGGTCTGGGTGTTTGTGGTACCTTCGTTGTTTCTGAATTCCATAACACAAGTGCTTCAGCTACTTACTTTGGGTTCAGAGCAATGTATGTGATGTTGTCCGCATTTATTTATTTATTTATTTATTTATTTATTTATTTATGATCGTATGAAAGATGAAGAAGTACATTTTTAGACATCTTCAATAATATCAAATTACGGGCAATAATAATTGAAGCAAGGCCATACTGTGTTTGCAATGTAAATTATATACATATTTTGATATTTCTGTGTTCATAGATTTACTGAACAATGTTGCTCGGGAATGTGGAAACCAGAACTCTTGATAACAATATTATTTTATAATTGAATCAAATTTAAATTAAAACGTTGCAATTTCATGAAACATAGTTTATTAGTCAGTAACTAACTAAGTATCTAGCATATTGGTATTTAACATAATATATTTAGTAAACTAACAGCAACCAATAACATACAGTTAAATGAATCGATTGCAATGGGACGGAACAGTCAATGCTCGCTGTACACCAATATTGCGTAGCGTGTATGCAACCATTTGTGGCTGACCACAGATTATTTTACGAATCGAACGTGCTTCCGTTGACATTTATTGTTTTATCATTTAAAATGCGATAAGTACGTAATTTTAAAACGATTACCATACATATGGTACATACCAACCGCAGATACTGTTTTTGCAGTGCATAGATAAGTATCGATAATATTTAATAATATTATTTATCAATTAAATGTCGACGTAATAAACGTCCATTTTATTAAAAAGCAATATGTTTCAAATATTGTAATTTCTACATATTTGATTAATTCAGCAATGACAGAATAAAACGTAAAGAGTTATATTATAATATATTAAAACTTATTACTAGCAGGATTGAAATTTAAAATTGCTAAATTGTTATGTTGTTTATGTGATTGAGATAAGCACTCTATTTGTTGATCGCTCTCTGGCACCCTTGCTCAGTGTCTAGTGCAATTAATTTGCCGTATTCCTGTGGTTACGTGGCAACAAATACGTATGTAATTGAGATTTTTATAATTAAATGTGTTGCTTTTAGAATTTAATTAAAAACTTTTAATCAATCCTTTGTTAAACTTTTATTTTAGTACACCCATTGTTCAAGTTTTATATTGTTCTGAAAATCCCTAGTTTTAGATACTTTTTTATTTAAATTATAAGTTGTTTTTATAGCATTTATTTTAGTAAGCGAAAAAGTTTTCCCTACATACTTTGAGGATTATTCCAATTATTTACTTTACGTAAGAACAAATTATTTATTGCGCGTTCGTGGATCTAGAAAAGGCCTATGATAGAGTGGTGAGGAATGAACTGTGGTCAGCCAATGCTGTGCATGCAAGCAATGCAAAAGCCAGTTGTAGGGAAGAGTATAATACTTATACGTAGCTATGTCCCAAAATGTTTGTTATGTTATGGGTACGTCATTATTCAGTATGCATTGGTGTGAAACCGTGCCACGAATAGTGTGAAATTTAATTAAGCTTTAGGATTAGCTATCGGACATTTAATAGTTAAACCGACTGCCTGACTCACGTTCAAATTAAAAAAGATAAGTTATGCATTTTTAGCCCTTGCTTTACAAGTATTCAAAGGTATGCATCAATTTTATATGAGCAATCTGAGAATGGATAATCTTAAAATTCGAAAAAAAGATTCCAAGAAAAAAATATTAATTATGTCAGCTTAAAAAGTATTTCAAATATAAATAATTCGATTGTTAAGCGGAGTGTACATCGCCCGCCCTCGTTCACAGTTGCCAAATGAGTCGCTCACGACTGCATGCTATGTCTGCATGCTATGTTTGCATTCTTGGCAAGTGTGTTACTGCCTTTACTACGCCGGATTAATTTCGACTGGTGTATTTTTAGACAGCGAATACGAACATGTTTTAGCCGGAGTACGCCTGTTTTGTGTGCATGCGTGATGTAGGTATATGGTAGAGCATTGCACTCTCATTAAGCTAAGACAATTGGACCATACAATTAAGTTGAATGGTAAGTAAAATGCTGAATGAATGCTGGGTATGGTTTTGGATTCCAAACTTTGCGTGGTTTTGTACAATATGCCACGTTACTGTTAACACATACCTACTGCTGAAATAAGTATTTAAAGTAAAAAAATGACTGTGTAAAATATATTTGTATGCATTAAATACATAATTTTTTAATATTACTCGATTTTTACTAATAAATATCAAAGCGATTGCATTATGCACCAACTTTAGGGCTCTACATGAAAATATCAATCGCATCTTATTTTGCATTGTGCAATGTATCGCAAATGACTATTTTACTTGAGACACCCTCTTAAAAAATCTTTAATAAAGCTCACAGATTAAAAACAAAAACCAGCTATATGCAAGCTTAGTTAAGCTATACGAAACCAGCGCAAAATTTACCATTTAATGCATTAAATGCTTTGACGTAAAAGTAAAAATGACCTTCACAAATAAAAAATCAAGAATATTTTTAAGGAACATATTGGCCTTTGTGAAGGTGACTTTAGTTTTTCAGTGATGGTATAAATACAATCCTGATACACCCCACATTTGCCTTTAATATCCAAATTGAAATAACGTCGTCGGATTGAAAACTGAAGTTATTTTTGTTACAATGCGTTATTACGTTAAGTGCATGGTTAATATGTAGAAAACTTTCTTCGAGTTTTCTAAATATCTCCTATTATTATTTGTTTCAAGTCATTATACACTTACACTACTTCACATACACACTAACTCATTAACACTTTCTCACCCACACAACACACATAACTATAACATGCAAGTAATGCGAGTATGTACAATGTAGAATACTTCTGTTTAAAATTCTTTTTATGTTATTATTATTTTCTTACACTTTTATTTGTACGATATCTTACACACGTCTTAGTGAATAATAATTAATAAATAATGGACGATAGAGACTAGCATCCACGACACAGGGAATCCTAGTGTGGAGGCTAGTGCCAAATGTATCTAGCTTTAAGTTTTTGAAAAAATAAAATTATTATTATTATTAAACACATACATTTTGACGGCCTCCGTAGTCGAGTGGCGTAAGCACCGGTTTCAAGGTGTTGCTAGCTCTGAGGTCCCGGGTTCAATCCCCGGTCGGTCCAATGTAGAAACCAACTTTTCTACATTGCCTCGCGTCTGGGTGTTTGTGCTACCTTCGTTGTTTCTAAATTCCATAACTCAAGTGCTTTAGCAACTTACTTTGGGTTCAGAGCAATGTGATGTTGTCCGCGTTTATTTATAAACAAGAATAAAAATAAATAAAATTTTGGTACATTAAAAAAAATTACACAGGGGAAACTAGTGTTAATTACAAACCAATACCATAATACATTTTGAAAAAAAGTTTATTTTTACTGAAGTGAAGCTCGATCTAAAAATAATAACTTTCAAGGCTTTTCTAAAAAAGAAAATAGGATTCTAATTGCTGTATCCTAAATGTATTCTGTGTAATAAATAGCCTAAATCATTACTACTCTATTACTCCAGAAGAAAACATGAAATGTTAGTGGAATATAAAAAGATCTTTGAAGAAAAGATCTTGAATATGTTATTTATGGCTTTTCAGTAGAATATTCTTCGAAGATATTTTCTGCCTTTATTAAGTATTTCTTCGAAATATAACTTGTGCCTAAGAAACATCAATATCAAATTAATTTAATACATTCCACGCAATAATTACATTGTAATATGTAACATGATTATCTGTTATGAAATTACTGACTATCAATGTAATTACTTAGCACTACAGAGGTACACCTGTTATGCGATACTGATTAGATACACTAATTAAATTAATTAATCTAATGAGCGCAATATTACAATGTCACGCTAAAAGTTTGACTGGATCGTATTTCAATGCATCTTATTTTGATCTGCGATACACGTATGAAAAAATCATTCGAGTTCATAGTGTAATGTACTTATGATAATTATGATATTTGTAATTCAAGATATAATATATACCTATAATGAGTTTAAAATTTAACATTGATTTCAAATCGCCACAAGATGCAGACAGAAGAGCGTGAGGTGTAGTAATTAGTGATGCAACTAGGATTGTAGCGAGGTTGAGTGCCCAGGTTAAGAGTCCTTCTATCCCAAAGTATGTTTACAGCATTATTGGTTATATTTCTCATTTGACAAAAAATACATTCTTAAGCCAATAGTGTGTCAAATCGAAATACATACATACATAATAATATATAGATACATAATCACGCCTCTTTCCCTTAGGGGTAGGCAGAGACCACTTCTTTCCACTTGCTACGATCCTTACATAGTGGTTTCGCTTAGTCCACTTTCATTTTTCCCTTCATACAAGCTCTTCGTATAAAATAATTAAGTTTTGCAAAAAAGGTTCTACTGTATTATATTTGTTGTTCAAGTGTAAGATTAATAAACACAATACACAAATCAAGCCAGAACATAACACGCTAATTTGCACAGTTTTTCAGAAACGACCATTTAAGTTATAAAATAATGAAGTTACTACAATATAGGCATCAAGTTTCTTCACGCTTTCACGGTCGAGGTATAAACGTGGTGTTTGAAATATGCGCGGGTTGACTCGTCGCCCGCATAACTAATGACGAGCTGGGCCAAGGGGAGCCAAGGTCGGGATAACAGCTAGGACACGACGGTCGTAATACCGACTGTATTATATCATAATATAAGTACATGTATATATTTAGGTTATTGTGTATAGTTATAGGGTGAACGTACTTCGCTATAAAGCAAGTGTTTGTTTTAAAGAGTTATCAATTATAATTTTACATTGATATTCTTCTTAGCAGTTGAGTGTAATTAAACGACTGCTAGTTTTTTAATTATTTGGCTTAAAAGGCAATCAACCAAAATAAGGTGTTACCAGATCACTAGAGACGCTAAGTTTAAAATTATAATCATTGTATTACAAAATTTTCTATGTTTATAGGAGATTTTGTTTTAAGCAATAACAGATTCTGTCAGACAAGATGTTTCAGTTTTATTGCTGATAAACGAAGTGGACATTCTGCCTCTGATTTGAGTATCAAAGCCAGACTTGGCGAAGCGTGAACCCACTTGATAAAGTCACGTAACCTGATATTTCAACAATAGACTGCCTGTTGGATCTATTCACTTGCAGTAACCCTTAATCACAGGAATATAGAGTCTATTGTATAGTTTTTAGGTGTTATTGTTGTTTGGTGTTAGAAAAGCGTCGGTGCGATGACATGAAACAGTATTGGATTGAGGAGTACAGTAGGACAAGTTTGAATAACCTTGTATCGGAGGCGCGGCTGACTGGACACGTCTGTCAATGTATTGTGTAGACGATACGGAAGGGAGGTTTATTGTAGCGATGTAAATTAATGTTGTGGCCATGAATATCGTATTAAAATTTGTATTAGGTTTCGATAGAAGATTCATGTTACGGTTTCATCTTTGCGATAAACTTTAACTTGCAAATCCTTATTGTTTAACACTGTAAGTAAACTGTAATACAAATTAGAACTGTAACCACTAGTAAATCACTTCCAATCTACTTGTGGCGACATTCCAAAAACTACTCTAAACTATCACTAACTGTAAACACTATTGAGATAAAATTTACTTCACCAACACCATTTTTTAAAAGCCTAAGCCGACATATCTAAACTGTGATTACTGCACAAAGCTCAGCTAGGGGTGGCACGGCGGGTTATCGAGCGACGCGGCTGGCGGCCGGCCAATCGCTTGACACGTCGCGTTCGACACGCCACACTTCTTTGTAGCAGCCCTACTACACACGATTTCAGGTTTTTCAGCCTATCGATACTTCCCACTTTTCGACTATGTAAAGCGGCAGGATAAATGGAGGCACTTTTTGATGTGTATAAATGTTTATACTGTAACTTAAGCACCTAACGTAAAAATGTTAATGTTTTTTCTTTACAAATTGCCAACTGTACTTAAGTAGTTTGTGCTTGCGAAGATATATACTTTACTTTAAGGTTACTCATAAATATCTCTAGTGTCACCCAGTACCTCCCAGTACCTAACAATCTGATATTAAAAACCTCATATTTTTTTATGAAAATTATCATTATTATAGTGTTACATTATATTAGGAACGATCTGATAAAACACTTTCAGATACCGTCTTGTTAAAAATGCAATCTGCAAGTAAGCACATTAAGTCGCAGAATAGGTTCCCTTTAAACCCGGAAACATAAACATCCTTAACTACTGAAAATATAGTGATTTTAAAACACTTATTAGTCGCATTATCTGTGTCGCAAGTCCCCTAACCCCCGCCTGCAGTGGGTTATGTGGACCGACCGATTAATCCAAGCTTGTAACCCGCTTACCGGGGCCAGCTAAGTAAATGAGATTGTTCCTAAATAAATGTACTCTGCCTTGTAAACTGAGGCTTTTAGCTCGAGAACTTTACGTTTTATTTGCTGTGAGTGCAAATATATTTAGCAGTAGCGCCGTTAAATAAAACTGCAGAAAGAATTATTGTTTTTGTTGGTCATTAAGAGAGACAGAGTACATTTGTAATATACGTAAAATAGTCATTCTTAGTATATTTTACTGAGATTTTTGGCGATGTTTCAGAGTTTTTTAAACCAGATTTCGTGTCCATTTCCAAATCCCGTAGAGTACAATGTGCTTAGTATTTATAGATAAAATTCCATTAAAGAATTACTATCGTTCTGACCAAAAAGTAATCCTTATTTCCCTTGAGTACACTGACACACACACGGTTCACTACGCTAACACACACGACGTGAGCCGTGACTTAGCTAACACACATGACACACAACCCGTGACGTATCTAACACACAGTTTACTCATTATTACGAGAGATTTGAAGGTGAGATTACGCAAAGCATTGCCGAGACGTTTTCGGGTGACACGTCTCTCAGCGATTACAGGCTATAAAATAGGGATTTTGGTAGTGGTACACATACAATCAAATTCACACCTTACTGTTTGCTCACAGGGTTCATTTTGTAATGTTAGTGTTTATTTCTAGGCTAGATTGTCCACAGTACGAAGACGTTTAAATTCAGGCTAAGCCGTAGGTAATAGATATACAAAGATGAGCTTTATTGGACGGTGTAATGAGCAGGGCGGTTAGTGTTGTTATTATGAAACATTCCCTAAACACCTACATTTAGTACATAATTACCTTCACGTGTACATGAAAAAGACATACAACACCGACCCAACTAAAATGGAATACAGAATATAATAATGCTGGAGTGAATATTATACGTAACTTTAAGTACAAAACGCTTTATTTTCTCTATTTATTTAGAGGATATTTGGAAGATCCTTTTTTATTAAGCTTTACTTCAGTCAGCTTTTTGAGGACATTCCACAAACATGCATTAGCAATACCTCCGTATAATTATTTGACTATATTTTAATTATAAATTATTTTGTATCAGCTTAAGTCTATTTCAGCTTCTAGTATTTAGAAGCTTTGGAATCTGCGTTCATAACTTTATCATTTAGCCTAAGAGGCTTACCATACCTTTAATAAATATGTATATGTTATGAATGCTTTGTTCAAGCCTTTTGTTATAATATAGTGATCCGTTAAGTACACGACGTCGCGGCTCAACCTTGAGTTGCCTTCCCTTTTTAATTTAAACAAAGGTACTACAATAGATACTTTAATTAAATATTTGTGTTATGAACGTTTGTTGCTGAAGATATTTCTTTGTTCTGATCCCTTTCTTAAATAGATTGTTGGTGTCATGTATTTATTATAAGGGTATTTTAGAGTTGAGAAAAACAAGAAGAGTTTTTTACTGTATTTTTATTTAAGTATATAAGAAATAAATATAAAATAATAATTTTATTTGTCTTCAAAATGAAATAATTCTCACTTTTCACGGCCTAATTTAAACATTTCCTTTTGGTAAAGTAGGAACAAATTATACCTAACCTTTATTATTTTTAACACCTAGAATCAAATAAAAAACACATACATGCTATAAAATAGGATTCTGTCCACAACAAGTTTAAGAACTTCCTCGTCATATCAATGTCGGAACATTCACTGACTCCCACAACTTTGAACCAGAACATAATCATGTCGACGATATTTCATAGAGATCGGCAATCATTACTGACGCCCGTGACGTCACACGATGACTCAGCGACTCGCTAATGTAACTAAACTGCCGCAAACTAGCGGGAACTAGTGACGCGTCCCTCCGATCGCGCGACACCAACTGTTCGAACTTATAATTAATAGTTCGGAACTGAACTGCGACCAAACTAGAACAATTCTCTAGTATGTTACGTTTGACACTAATGCTGGAGGCGAGTGAGTTTTACTTTTAAAATTTATTTCATGAGAAAAGCCAAAATACGAATTGTAATCATGATAGAATCCCGCATCACTAAAAGAAAAATCGTAAGAAACTACCCGGTTGTGAATGCGACGAAATACCTATGTATTATAAGCGTCGAAACATGCGTTTTAAGTCTTGTAATAAAAGTAAACCGATACTGGTAGGCCTACCCTGGAATTAAATTAGGTTTATAAGTGATTAGCATTTAAAATTATATTGTTTACAAAATATTTTTTAATATAATTAGCATACCTAAATACACAAGCAAGTTAATAAGGTTAGACCCAGATTTTTAGGCTTGTATTTACTTCAAATGGTAAATATTTAAAAAATACTAAAGAAAGAACAAAAACCGGCCTAAGTAATTAAAGACCCGCTTTCCTAAAAGTAGACTGAAACCCTGGAACCCTAAAGTTAGGACTTGTTGAACATTAACCATTAACCTTATTAAATACATATTAATTTATTATATTAAATACTTTGGAACTTTTGCTTAAATATAATAATAATAATAATCCGGGACAACTCACACACGGTTATCTGATTCCAAGCTAAGCGGAGCTTGTGTTATGGTAACCAGACAACTGATAAACATACTTATATATTTCTAAATACATACATATTATAGATAAATATATAAATTACACCCAGAACAAATGATCGTGCTCATCACACAAAGATTTGTCCTGGGTGGGAATCGAACCCATGACCTCCGGTATAGCAGTCAGGGTCACTAACCACTAGACCAACAGGCCCGCCAATATGTTTTTATTATATTTACAAATCAAAGATGATAGCAGCAAGAAAGTTGTAAATATTTTTTTTTATAGTACAACAAGTACCTAAATACCTATCTAACTTTCAACTATTTCTTTAGAAATATAACTGCAATATGCCAGCCCTAAACATATAGCACTAATCTTAAGCAATACAATGACATAATCAAGAAATTACAAATTAAAAATAATCTGAGCTCCACACATTTCAAAACTACGATTAAATTGGATCTAAATAACAAAGCGCCAGGCGACATTCCAATCAATACATGTCCTTCTCCCTTTGTACCAGTCGTGTGGTGGCACCGCGTTAACGGCTGAAATCGATAGCCCCTGGTTGCCAGGGAATAAGCCAAGTTCCTCAAACAATGCCCGGGTAAGACGCTGGTTAATATAGGCCAACCAAACAGTCCATCTGTTAGACGGTTCGGTATACAATACATTGAGAATCTTTAATTCAAGAATAAGTAGAATCTTAGGGACAATATACACTAGTACCTAGACTAATAGCACAGACTAGGAAAACTTCTTTAATCTTTAAGGGACCATGATGATCATGAGGTGCCACATTTTTATGATAGGTATATTGTTCTATTTTCATTTTTTTCCTCGTATTCCAAAATAAATTTATATACCCAGTATCTACTTATTTTTGTACTTATAAATAATATCACGACGCTGAACTAAAAAAAAGGTAGCAGAAAAAAAATATTTATTATGTGAGAAATAATGATTTCTGAGTATTCAATAAATATACAACTTTAACGTATTTATATACAAGAGACACGACAAAAATAGTAACGAAAATAAAATATTTACTCAGTTACTTGATTATGCTAATTTCTGAAAAATCTTACTAAATATAAATATAACTCGTTCTCATTTCTTTGTAAGAAATAAAAAATATGTCAAATAAATGATCCTGGAATTCATAAAAAGCAAAATGTACCAACATAAGACATTTCGTAATAAAACATCGAAAAACTTTTACTCGTATATCTACGAAAGCAGTTTTCTGTCAAAGGAGATAGATTTGCTTGATGTTATCAAAACATTCAATTACAAGTTTTAGTAAATGGAATTTGTTTCACACAAAACGAAAATATCTTTCGATTATACACTAAAATAGTGGTAAGACTTTGACTAGCCTTCACCTGAGATTTAATTTATTAGCTTCTGAATTACACTTCTCATCAAAAAAAATCGAAACACCTCGCAGTTTATGATTTGATAAGGATTATCAGAAAAATGTGTATATTTAGGAATAAATGTAAAATGTCATTTAATAGTGAGTAGTATGAGGTTTTTAAATCCTAATGTTAATGTTCTAAATTCAAATTAAGTCTTCATAGGTTTCGTATTTTGTATAATGAGTAATTTTTACCCTGTATGGAATATGAAGGAAATGGGTAAAACAACACGCGTAAATAAAAAAAAAAAGTAAGAAACGTTTATTTAATAACTTGTATTCCCTCCGCGAGCTCTTATTACTGCTTCCATACGGTTCTTCATCGATCGGATGAGAGTCACGATCACATGTTGTGGTATATTATCCCATTCCTCTTGGATTGCATTTTGCAGCTGGCTAAGTGTTTCTGGGGCTGGATCTCTTGCTCGAATTCGTCTCTTTAATTAATCCCATAGATGTTCAATGGGATTCATGTCCGGGCTTCTTGCTGGCCATACCATAATGAAGATACCGACTTCGGTAAGATAATCTCGTACGACGCCCGCGGTGTGAGCTCTAGCATTGTCGTGCATGAATATGAAGTCGTTGCCAATAAAATGTGCATAGGGCATCACATGAGGTTCAAGACACTGTTCGATGTACCGATAAGAGTTTAGTGCAGGCAGCCGTGGCCCAGACACAAAGGCAAGTTCTGTCTTACCGTCGGCGCTGATTCCTCCCCAAACCGTCCACGAACCGCCACCATAGCTGACCTTTTCTTCAATGCAGCATTGTGCAAAGCGTTCTCCATCTCTTCTGTAGACCTTGTTCCTTCCGTCGTTACCATACAGCATAATTTTACACTCATCAGAAAACAGTACTTTGCTCCACTGAAGGTATGACCAAGTTAGGTGCTCGCGTGCAAAGTTAAGGCGCGCTCTTCGATGGTCTGCAGTTAATTTCGGCCCATTCGCTGGCTTATGCGGTGCCAATCCGCGTTCCTTCAACCTTCTTCTTATTGTAGAGTCACTTACAGCTACTCTTCGTACAACGCGAAGCTGCTGCTGCAGTTGAAAAGCGTTAAGGCGTCGATTTCGTAAAGAAGTTGTTACAATAAATCGATCATCTCGCTCAGAAGTGACCCGATTCCTGCCAGATCCTGAACGGCGCGTGAACGAACCAGTCTCCCGATAGCGTTTGTAGACTATGAACAGATGATAAGCTTAGATGCAATCTTGCAGCCACAACACGCTGACTAAGTCCAGAATCCAGCAATGCCACCACTTGGGCGGCTTCTGCGGGCGAAGTATCCATATGTTTTAGAAAAAAAAGTTTTTTCAGACGTCCCAAAGTCACAGTAAATGAAATAAGAAACAAAAAGTTTAAAGACAAGCGCTAATTTTTAGTTTTTAAACGAGAAACGTACTCCAACCCTAAATACACATTTGTCTCAAAACAGTGATTAATTTCATTTATAGGATAAACAAATGAAATTCTAATTTCGAATTTTGATTTTTTTCTTCTTACTGTAATGACCAAACTGCCAGCTACACAATAATGTTTTTTTTTTTCATGGAATTAATTCTCTTTTGTAAAAAATTAGGACAAAAACAATAAAAACGAAAGTGTTTCGATTTTTTTGATGAGAAGTGTATAACACCATTCTAACAAAGAGACGTTGAAACTGAATAGCTCCTAAATTAGCTAAATTATGCTTTTGCTTTTGAAGCAAAATTCTAAAATATTATTTACAAAATCACGTTTATAAACCTAGATTTTTTATTTTACATCAACTTCCTCCTCATAGAATCTAAGCGCCATCCGCAAAACATTCTAATTTCAAATCCAAAACTCTGCGGCCGGTTTAAAGTGGCCAGCAATCACACCAATCTTCAGCACTCAATAAAAACTTGGCCAACTTTAATTGAAGCTCTAAATCATGCTGTTTTTTTGCACTAAACGCCCTAATGCGAGTTTTTTCTTTATTATTAGTAGAGGTAGTTAATATAACTGGGAGAACTTGTTTAAACTTGCTCCTTGCCAACTAGGGGCTGCAGTTTCTCACAAAAAAAACCCGGATAAAAAGTGTCAAGCAAGTTTTTCCCACGACAGCTGCGAGACTGTTTACTCTCGTAATTAGTTTAAAGAGTTACGAGTTACATAAAAATGAGTTATTACTGAGTTAAAAATGTCAGACAATAGCAGAACTTGTAAAGTCTTGGGTTTTGTTAACTCTCTTATTCTGTTTAAAAATACATTTACGTGTACCCCTTATAATACAATACGGTTATAATTATGGTTATATTAGAATTTTATGAAAAGTAGGCCATTATAATATAATTATTACAGTGAGTGCTGGCCTGTTGGTCTAGTGGTTAGTGACCCTGACTGCTATACCGGAGGTCGTGGGTTTGATTCCCACTCAGGACAAATGTTTGTGGGATGAGCATGATCATTTGTTCTGTGTCTGGGTGTAATTTATCTATAATATGTATGTATTTAGAAATATATAAGTATGTTTATCAGTTGTCTGTCATACACATGTAACAAAAAAAGTAATTTCTTTCACCAAAAACCTTTATTTTAAATTTATTTACTTTATTTTCAAACGCAACTAAATAACGTATTTGTAAAATAAAACATTCCATTCCATTAAATATGAAATTGGTCAATACATTAGATTTGTTCACATGTGTAATTTAAGTGGTTTCTATGACTATAATAAAAAATCACCATTAATATCGAAACGATCATAAATTTCTTTTATTGCCAATATTTTACTGTAAAAGCTATTAAAGAGCCAGTGTTTAACATTGCCGATGCTCGGAGTAAAGCACCGATGTGTCTGCACATAATACTCATAGATCAGATGTCAAAATAACTTGAATTTAAGTATAATTTACACAAATGTCTCCTTTAAACTGCCTACAGGAATTTAGACCTTACAATAAACTAAATAGCTAAAAATTTAAAAATAGTCCTCTAAATTCGTTTAATATTGGTGGCTCTAAGGCATGCAGTCAAAAATCCAGCGTCAACATCATTAATCTACGAACTGCAGTAAAAAAAGGAAACTCCACATGTAATGTAAAATAAATAAAGTTTTACATTCGCGAGCTCTGATTGCTGCAGACGTTTGACTCAACGGGAACTAGTTTAGTTCAGAGCTATATTTTGTACGAAATCGCTGATGTTGCAGCTATTTGCTAAAAAGAACGCAAATAACGTTTTTACTTAAGATGAAACTATGTTTGTAGAGTTGGCGTAAAGTAGAGGTTTTGTAAAATGTTATTGGAACGAGAAACCTATATATAAAGGCTTAAGAAAAGTTTTAAATATATTTAGGTTTTCGATGTTTTATGTAAGGCTCGTTTTATAAATGTTTGTTGTGTGTTACTAAGAGTGATATCACATTTTAATTTATTTTTTAGTAGAGCAATACATGGGGTTAAATATATTATGTTGGCCAACATTATATAGACTACGCTCATTTAAAAACTATTAGAAATAATTAAAGGAAAATCACTAAAGAGTTCCATGACTCTACCGTTCAATTTGAACTTTAACGTCTGTATAATACAAAGCATAATAGCTTTTCCAAGTATTAACACTTTGATAGAAGTTGTATTAACTTCTCTAAACACATAATAAATTATGCATATGCTAAGAGGCGTTAATAGCTCTGAGCTCAGTTCGGAGAAGGCCGTCCTTGCAGCGGAGGGTCGAAAGGTCGAATACAAATCGTGGCACCCTTGATAGACGTCAAGGTCTGAATGCAAACACTTTATATTGACACGACAAGTCCATTCTCTACACAAGAACGTACAAATTATATTAGAAAAGATGGAATTGTACATTAAAAAACATATAATTTTTAAATCTCGCGTCAGAATATAATTTTCTTCCAATGTTTTCAAACTACTTAACTTAGTCCATCGAAATCGCAAACGGGAAAATAAATTATAAGAGTCATTCTGAAGCGATTATTTTAATACCTTTAGGCTTTTTTACTAATACCTTATTTCGACTGTTATTTTCAGAACTTTCTTTTCCTTTACTTATTGCCTTAATTCTGAAATTCGGAACTTTTTGTTAACCAACTTTGTAGGAAACCAGCTCGAAGTGCAGTAAGCGTCGTTATTGAGTAGATCGTGACCACTTAGCAGACCGCAGTACAAACTGACTTGTTCATGTGAGTTTAGCCCAAAATCCGCAGAACTCCTCCTTTATACGTCCCTCTCTATCCAAATCCCCGCGTTAGAGAGAGACGGGTGCTCTAGTTTGGAAAACGCTTCGGTGTCCAAGTTTATAGTTCGGATGGATTTAAAGGGTATGTTTAGGATTTAGCAAAGTGTCCGGCAATTTTTCTCGTCCACATTTCCCTGTCCGTGGTTTGAACTGGTTAGCTAAGCATTGACGTTTTCGCTAATTTATGGTTGGGTAAAGTTTTCAAAGCTGACGTGTTTTAAAGTGCCGTTCGCAAATAGTTGTGAATTTTAGTTTAGAAAGTTTTGGTAAAATTTATTTTAGAAAATGATGTAAATAGACGACGTAGAGTAAGTATATTTTTGTTCATGTCCGACGTAGTGGACTGACGTAACGAAATAATTAAAAGATTCTAATGGAGCTGTCATCCTCTAATGGTATTTAAACAAAAAACGTTTTACATAATCTTTAACATAGTATATAAATATGATGGATACCCATTACCTGGTACTGCATGTCTATGCACCGTGCGTCCTTAGATGGGTCCCCGCCGAGATTACAGTACCCGGCGCGCGGGCCGGGCGGTGCGCTGATTAGTCAGTTTGTAATTAGTCAAGTCCGATCCCAGTTTGAATTAGTTCACAAGTGTTCTAACCAAGTTTTGATCGGTCGGTGAATTAGACGTGCATCGCCCTAGTTGGAATGTCTATTAACTATGTTTATGTATGGGTTTGTTTACGATGTAGCTAAGCAGTTATGTAATTTTATTTTTAAATAATTTTCGTGGTTCATTTTCAAGAGGTTGTAGTAGTAGAAGAAGAAGAGGTTGTAGGTGTGTAGGTATCTTTTAGGCAGAGTCAGCCCGACAAAAGGTATCTCTTTTTTTTCTTTTTATAGCACTAATTTAGAATTTGTGTAACAAGTGCAAAAATTATTAGTTTTGTTTAAAAAAAAACATTGAAATTATATGACTATTTTAAACTTCTCTAGGTAATCCCGAAACACATACAAATAATTCTTAGAAACACATACAAATAATAATACCGATTACGTACTAGTATACAAATACAATTGAGTATGCACATTGTTATGCGATTCAGTTTACACAAGCTACGAGGCTACGTAGCACTCGCTACGGAATTCGTAGCCAATTCCGTAGCAACCGATTAAATACACAGTCTTGTAACTTGTATGTCAAAGTAAACAAGTTGAACATGCTACGGATTTAGTTTATTGTTGTGTAAAGTTTCATTTAACTTATATTAAAGTGTAATGGAATTTCAGAGTCCTTGTTAAATAAATACAACCTTTTCTAGGTAGATCTAAAACCTACAATTTTTTTTCAACCCATTCGATTCTCAAAATACTCATAACATCCATCATCTCAGTCCATAACATAAGTAAGTATTCAACCGATAAAACTTGTGCAATAATTTTAGGACCATATATACATTGGTATATTTAATCTAAAACAGTTCTATGTACATAGAATTACAACTTAAGCACAAAGACACACACGAACCAGCTCAGTAATACAGTGTGAAAGTTAAATTAATTGCTTTATCGAATACGGTATACATTAGTTCGAGTTAGTGCTGATCAAAATGCTCACCGAGTTACACTCGGATACTTAGCCTTTGAGGACGAGCCTGCATACCTCTCCGCTTTGACCAAATTGCACACGTTATATAACTTGTTATAATATGGAGTGTTTGCATGTGTAGCGCTTGTCTTCCGGAAGTCAATGGAGGTGTACTCATGCAGAATGTGAGCGGTAGATTATGTGGCCCTGTGGGTATGCAGTTGATTACTGCCCGGAAAAATATCGTCTGTAATGAATTTCGTTGTAAATCGTCGACATCGTATTTTTTTTTGTCTTGTTACCTTTTTCCCACCGTTGACCGCGATTGAAGCTGATTGGCTCACTCAAATTATACTGTTGTCAAATTAACTGATCACGACTGTGATTGGCTGTTCAAAAAACTAACAGTTAATCACAGCGCTTGACATGTTTTATTTAAGCGGGAGTCCTTTAACAAAAAAAAAACATAAATTACAATAAATACTTTACAACCAGCCTAAACGATTGGACTTTATACTGTGGAGAGCAAAAGAAATTAACAGTGATCAATGTTTCAAGCTCCATTTATATACAGGACCCTAATAAATAAATCGGACCTTTGTTTGACTTGTAAAAACCCCGAACAAACAATTACGGTCAAAACAAAGCTTCAGTTACATTCTCGTTATAAAAAAGTAAAAAAAAAAATCTAATTTGGCATTGGGAAAGTGCTTATCTAAGTCAGTTAATTATCTGACGGGTCAGATGTGTTTGTTTAATTAACAGACAGGTACAAAGGGCAATAGGCGACCTCTTTCGTTGAGTGTCACAAGTAGCGATTAAGGGAATTTAATATCAGGTAACCACTAGCTCTTGTGAGCGAATGTGACAATTTAGGATTTATTTTGTATTTAATTAAGGTATTATTTGTGGTTTAGTATAATCTAGACTTTACAGTCCTGGAAGTGGAGTCTGTGTCTGACCGTAATCAAACTCTCTGTAACCCTTTGCTTACAGAGAGACACACACTCACCGGTGACCCATGCGGTGTATAAAGATACACCGCATGGGTCACCGGTGACCGACTACATAATAATTTAGTTTATAATAGTAACTATAAAGGAACTGAATATTTATTTTAAATGTACAAAATTACCTTTTACATAAAATTGCCCATTTGATTTATTTCTAATTACATTTACCTTGTTATTAAAGAGACTTTTTCTTTCTCCTCTTCTCAATAACTAACGCAATAACACATTAATAATAGTTAGGCCAATTCTTTTAATAAGATAAAGCAAAAAGGTAAAGTTTGTGAAGAAAGCTGACAGTTCAGTGGATGGGCGCCGGTCACTCCAGGCCAGCCATTACGAACTTCGGCTGGCTATCAATATTCGTTACCGAGGCTACACTCACTGCCTAGGTGATTGCCAAGTCTAACCAATTATATAGAGATGGGTATTTAGTATGTGAGTACAAGATTTGTAGCTAACTGATAGGGGCTTATGAAGTATATCGTCAATAGATTTCGGTAGAAATTTAAGGTCTGGGCCTCGATTCAGCTTTTTAAGAGTTGCTTGAATTGTCCGAATGATTTGCTTCATTTGGTAATTTTTAAGATAATGGCATTCTGGTAACTGTCATCAAGATCATTAATTGGTCATTATGATGATTCTCTTCGAGAGTTCAATGAGATTTTACTGTAGGCTCATCTGAATATAAAAATTAGGCACAATGACAAGTACACTGACCGACTACTGACATGCATTTAAAATAGCTGTGTCGATGCCCAGATTTTCACAAAAGCCTTGGTAACAATAGCCAAACATACTCTTAGTACTATCTATGCCTACATACAAATTTATCGTTATGGTATAGATTTTGTCCGCAGCTGGTTGCTCCTTTTTTATTTTTACCCTGTAAATTATTATTTACAGTACAGCACAAAGTAACGGACTGTTAATTATAATGAAAACTCTTTCACTTTCCCCAATTAGTATTTTTCCGTATTCCATTACTAGACTGTTTATTTATTTAAACGATCATTAAAACTTCTAAATATTACGAAGTTCTGCCAAGAAACAGACACTTATCGGTGCGCTGCGAGGGAATATTTAATGTTTATGAAATATTCATAAGTATTTAAACAGTAAGCAGATTATGTAATCATTGAATTATTAATTTAATAATTAAAATACTGCGTCTCCTTTTTGATCTGTTCCGAGAACAGAGGTGGGGTCTTACAGTTTATTCTGATACAATGTTGTTTAATTGTTTTGTTTTGGAGACTTGCCAACTGTTGTACATTGTTGAGTCTGTGAGAGAATTTTTCTTCGAATAGAAAGATCAAAGTTTCTATGAAAAACTTAGGTTTTATTTTCATTATTTTTGACCTCAGAGTCCTCCTGATTCATGAGTATAATTTCATAAGCACAAATATTCAGATATTAAAGTCTTTTTGTATTCATTCATTTGTTTATTCACCTAGTTTGCAAATAAACACTTTGACTTTGACTTAACTATTTTTTTAAGAAAACTAAGTAGGTAGTAGGCACTTCTCAAAAAAACTAAGTTTTACATAATTTATGTTTTAAAAAAAGTCATAATTCGCAACGTGCAAAATCTCGTAATATCAAATAGTACCTATAAAATGAAATCACGATTGGAAATAAAACAGAGCCATCCATGTCGCGAGTGCGCTAATCATTTGTCAATATTGTTTCAATCGGTGCTTTCAGGTGCTCCCCGCTCCGGTGACGTACAATGCTCCATTAAATTAAATAAATAGACACCTAATTGCATCATTATAGAGACTCTCGCAGAAGAGAGGTTTTATAAAGTATTCATTCATTCATAAGGCTTCAAGTTAAAGGCTCTAACTGTAGTCTGCTTGCGACCAAGGCCTCACTTGGTCGAAACTTCAAGCCCAAAAAAGTATTTATGCCTGAAAACTAAATTTTAGACTATCGCGCTGCATGTTCATAGTAATATTTATGAAGGGTATTAGCGTGTAGTACATCGCTAATACCCTTTATAAATATTACTATGAACATGCAGTGCGATAGTTTAAAAGTTAGTATTGCTCAAACTGTATTAAATAAATCCTTAAGGGGAATAATGGAGTAATATCACAAATAGTAAACACATCATTTACCGCAGTAACAATATTACAAATCTATACAAGTAACAATATACCATTTTGTGTCCATATATTCATCGATCAATTAATCCTGACCAAAATCTATGTCTATTTCGCGAACATTTTACAAAACATTAATCTTTTTAACTGTGATGGATGTTTGAAAAATGCTCCACTCGTCCAGGTAGTAAAGCAGCTTTTAATTAGTATCCGTTTAATTGGTAGTCCGGTAAATTGTGATGTATGCTTACAGCGCTCGCCACTTTATATCAATCAACTTAACTTTCAGCAATCCACTACTGAATTGCCGTTTTTCAAGTTGCATAATATCATCATTATTCTAACAGTATGTCCCTAAAATAATTGAACCGATAATTTTGATAAAAACACATTTTTTCTTGACAATTTTGACTCATATTTCCAAGAAATACTTAAAAAAACCGGCCAAGTGCGAGTCGGACTCACGCACCGAGGGTTCCGTACAAACCTGTAGGTATCTATTTCTTTTGATTGCGTTGACATAAAAGTTTGATTTTGTTACAGCTTAAAGGTATTATAGACCTGAGTATTTGATATGAATTTCAATTTAATACCTTTACGCGTTCATGAGAAAAGTAGTAGTAACTTTAAAATTTTCAAAAATATTTTTTATTTTGTGAAAACTAAAAATTTAAGGTTTTCGCAATTTTTCCTTTATCAGTACTATATGAAGTTACTTTGTACCAAATTTCAAGATTCTAAGTTCACAAGCAGTACCCTGTAGGTTTTGATTTGCAAAATGCGAAAATTTGCAGCATAAACGGCTGTATCTTTTGATTGCTTTGGCTTAGAAGTTTGATTTTGTTGCAGCTTAAAGGTATTATAAATTTGAGTATTTGATCTGAATTTCAATTTAATACCTCTACGCGTTCATGAGAAAAGTAGTAGTAACTTTAAAATTTTCAAAAATATTTTTTATTATGTGAAAACTAAAAATTTATAGTTTTCGCAATTTTTCCTTTATTTGTACTATAAGACGTTACTTCGTACCAAATTTCAAGATTCTAGGTTCACGGGAAGTACCCTGTAGGTTTTGACTCCCGTGCGAGTTTCGAAAATTTGTGGCATAACCGGCTGTATCTTTTGATTGCTTTGGCTTAGAAGTTTGATTTTTTCACAGCTCCAAGGGACAGTAGACTTGAGAATTAGATATAAATTTCAGTTTGATACCTGCACGCGTTCCTGAGAAAAACAGTCTTGACAGACGGACGGACGGACGGACAACTTAGTGATCCTATAAGGGTTCCGTTTTTTTCCTTTTGAGGTACGGAACCCTAAAAATGGGGACATTTTCTAAAGCCAAAAAGATTTCAAATTAATTTAATTAAAAAGAATTTCATATTTTGAGCAAACAGTTTAAATATCCATTTAGGGGTTATAACAATTAGTAATAGACCTATCACCACATTACTACATCCACGATATTATCAGCCTAGCAATAGCAACAACACGTAATTACAACATTACTGATTATGAGTTTACTGTTCAGCCTTCAATTACTACCCAGTAATATTCGGTAGGATACACTTCTGCATGACACACACACATACGTTAGACATAACAATTGAATGTTTAATAGAACCTCCGGGTACGGGCCGTAGGGCTAGATATGATATAATAATAATCCAGCCTATAAACGTCCCACTGCTGGGAACAGGCCTCTTCCCATATAGAGAAGGCACGAGCATTGATCACCACGCTTGCTCTCTGCGGATTGGCGATTTCAGATACCAAATTTTGGAATCCAGGTTTCCTTACGATGTTTTCCTTCACCGTTTGTCAGAAGTGTCTTAGAATAATTAAGAAAGTACATATAACTTTGAAAAAGCCACATTGGTACTTGCCTGGGTTCGAACCTGCAACCTTGTGCATACAAATCCGTTCATTGAACCGCTAGGCCACCACGACATTCATAGACATAATGACATATATACAAATGACATAGATATGATACCTTACCAATAATATCTATATGGGTACTTAAGTACATTAATGAAAACCTGTGCCATTAACTGTTTTTGTACCCGGCTGTAGCGAAACTACACGAGTAGAGTTATGTTTTGATCTGTATGTGTCTATGTAAGTACGTGTGTATGTTAAACAGACGTAGATTTGTTGTGCATATGTATGTATGTTGTACATACGTTTGTATGTATACCTGGTAATAACAATATGTTTTCAGAAATAATTGTCGAATTACAAAGAAAAAATGATGAAACAAATAATTTAATCGGCTATTAAATCTTTCAATTGAAGTTGGCTGTCATTATTTTTGTCAACCAATAAATAAATATTAAATAAATGCGGACAACATCACATACATTGCTCTGAACCCAAAGTAAGTTGCTAAAGCACTTGTGTTATGGAATTCAGAAACAACGAAGGTACCACAAACACCCAAACCCGGGACAATGTAGAAAAGTGGTTTTCTACATTGACCCGTCCGGGGATCGAACCCGGGACCTCAGAGCTGGCGACACCTTGAAAACCGGTGCGTACGCCACTCGACCACGGAGGTCGTCGTCCAATCACAGGACAAAACCAGTATTACTTAATATAATATTCGACAATATATAAAAATACAATGAATAACCTTCCAGGAACCGGGGTAAGTAAATATATCTCGTATTTATTACCTTTTAGGTAAATAGGATAACATTACAAAACAAAGTCTAGACAGATATCTAAAATAAGCTCAGTGATCAATATATTCAGACGTCAAAGCTATTCTTGATGAGTATTCTGTTACATTAATCATATTCATTATTCCAAGATTTTATCATTATCTCTGAGTATAGGTATTAAATATTATTTTTATATTAAAGATTATTAAGTTAGATTCAAGCGATTGACAATACTCTTAAGCAACGATATTCCATGATTGCAAAGAATTTAAATAATAAAGATCTTGTCTGTACAACTTACGTAATACCAAGTATAGCACGAGGTAATTCCGTCGCACTGCACCACATTCCGACAAGTCGCATATAACAGTCGGACTTGTCGCAAAGTCTTAAGACAAACACAGCGATCGTGAGCGATGCGTCCGACACGATTACTGCAGACTAATGAGAGCGATCCGTTACAGCCAGTGTGCATTCACTTTATATGCGACAGTGATCTATGTACAGCCGGCGAGCTACGGCTTTATGTTTTAAAGCCTTTTAGATAAAGGATAAAAAGCTCTCTAAAGTTATTACACTATTTACTTTAAGATGTACTTGTTTTACAATTTAGTTTGCTGTTTACTATTCTCACAACAATGGATGCAGTGAGTACAATAATTGTAAAGACAGTTGTTTCTTCTTGACATATAACGGATTGAACTTATCTCCATTAAATTTTTGATCATAATTACAATTAACTGATCAACGCACCGGTGTTAAAATTAAGAAGAAAAAAGCCATTAAATACTGAAAAAATCAAGATAAATTTTAACTAAAATCGATAAGATCATACGTATCCTGTGTCATAAAATAATTAATACAAACAACAAACGTTTATGATATAAATCCGTAGCAACAAATTTTACATGCTTACTAGCTGTACCCGGCATGCGTTGCAATGCAATTTTTTCTACCTAGCACCTACCTACTACCTACCTACCTACCTACCTACTACCTACTACCTACCTACCTACTACCTACCTACCTCCTACCTACCTACTACCTACCTACCTACTACCTACCTACTACCTACCTACTACCTACCTACTACCTACCTACTACCTACCTACTACCTACCTACCTACCTACCTGCCTACTACCACTTTAGGGGTATGAAAAATAGATAGTAGCCGATTCTCAGGCCTACTGAATATGCATATAAAATTTTATAAAAATAGGTCAAGTCGTTTCGGAGGAGTATGGTAACGAACATTGTGACACGAGAATTTTATATATAAGAAGATAACATTAAAACATAATATTAAGCTTTTATTCACACATCACCTACATGTCATGGGGCGGAGTAATGTTATGTCCATACACTTTAGATATACTATAGACCGCTCGTATCTCTAGTTTCCCATTGTGCCAATCGAAAGAGCTGTCAGTACTCTCTTGTCTAGGGATATTCCGTACGATGATAGACGTTCATGCGAAAATATCGATGGTTGCGAATATTAATGGAGTCATTAAATGATTTTAGGTTTTGAGATAATATATAAAAAACAAGTATACTAAAAATATGACTTTATTAATTAATCTAGCAGATACCAGCATCAAGTTTATTAACTAAAAGTTACCGAAAAAGTCTATTTAAATAATTAAATAGTTTAGAGAATAATAAATAATTTTAGAAGCTTTTGTAGAATTTCAAAAACTTTAAAACAACATTGTTTATCAATCAGATTTTGTCATTATTATTCAAATATTACTCATACTTAAATTTCCCTATATAATAACTTTTTTTTTGTAATTGCTGGTTAACATGTAATTGTCAATAGTGTAAGCACAAGTCGTATTATCCTATATCTACTTATAATCTCATGAACATACAAAAGCTGTTAGTATACTATTTTTTGATAAATAAATAAATCAATTTAGGAATACAAACTATTTTTAAAATAATATGCTTGCGATATATGCGATATATGGGAACTAGACTAAACCCCCACACTAGCTCAGATTTTTTGAGGGGGGGGGACCTGTAGCGGAGTCCCCGCGCGTTCCTCGGCGACTCATGGTTCATCCCACTCAATTTGGATTAGATACGTAAATTTCTATAAAATACTATTTAATGAGGAAAATAAATTTTGATATTCTCTTTATTTTCCTTTCGTGATTCATTTTTGCATCTCCGCACTACGTCACATACATTGTTCTGAACCCAAAGTAAGTTGCTAAAGCACTTGTGTTATGGAATTCAGATACAACGAAGGTACCACAAACACCCAGACCCGAGACAATGTAAAATGTGATTTTCTACATTGACCCGTCCGGGGATCGAACCCGGGACCTCAGAGCTAGCGACACCTTGAAACCGGTGCGTACGCCACTCGACCATGCAGGCCGTCACCGAGCAAATAGCTTCATTATTGCCTGCCTGTATTTTTGTAAAGTTTAATATCTCCTTTTATTAAGTTTTTGATAAGATTAACGCTTATTACTCAATACTTTCTTTTGAATGAGGTGTTGTGCAAGTGGCGCAAAGTAGTTTTGAAGTCGTTGCAGTGTTGACGTGAAAGAGTGATTAATGTGCATCGTTAGAGACTTAAGGGTATATTATAACTATAGACAGGAAATTAAGTATGACCGCAGTTTACGAAAATTCTGTAACTTTCTCAAATTTGATGCATGGACCTAAAACACCACTTTATTATAGTTTTGCATCTGAATGAGTATTTTAAAGTAAGTGGTTAGGTTAGGTTACTGTATGCAACACATATTTATATATTCGCATGGTTACGACATGCAAGTTAAAATATTAACATTTTATTAAATGAACAGTAGATATAGCTTAATTAAAACAAAACATAACTCAAAAATTAAGTAAGAGAAAATATCTACTGTATAATTAACTATATATTATATTTTCGTAAGAGAGCAATGGCACACAAGTGTCAAATGAATAAAAAGAAAACGATAGACTTTCCAATGAAGTCTTAATAAATTTTCACTCACTCAAAATTTGATTTATTTATTCCATTCCAAGATAGGGGAAACTACCCAATCGTTGGCACCTACCCAATTATTGGCATTTCACTATTTAATCTAAAGATATAAGAAATGTCTAATCTATACACAATGTTTACTGAATGATAAATTTAGTAAAAAATGTACCTTTTATTTATAACAACATTCCAACTACCATTGAATTCAATATGTCTTCATAATCTGTGAGTAAAAAACTGCTGTAACCGAAACCGCTATTTTTTTTAAGTTTTGTAAAAACTACATTTTTAAAGGGTCTGCATGAACTTAAATTCCATTAACATGTAAAGTGGTATGTTTTTATAGTAAAATATGTTTACCAAAGCGTTTTATAGACATGTTTCTAAATTAAATATACCTTTTTAAAACGTTAAATTACTGCATCTAGTTGTGTTTTTATCGTTTTCTAGTAACTAAATATATCGAAAAATAATTATAATATCTTAAGGTACTAGGAATGTAAATCGAATTCAGCACAATAAATTTAACTCACTAAATTATAACTAGAATAATAATAATAATAATAATAATAATAACTTTATTTCCATAAAAATATTTACAAAAATTTGCTTACATTTAGTGGCTTTAGATTAGTGGACTAAATAAAAGACTCTGCCTTCTAAACTAGGTATAAACCTGTACTATAGAAGTCAGTGTCCCTCCGTACATTATGTTGCTAGCCATTAACATTAGATTTTCGCTTAACTTACTTACTATAGTTATCAGTAAACTAACAATAACAAAAAAAAGAAAGAATAAAAAAGAAATGTAAAGAGCGTGCGTGTGTTTTATTTAAAATAGATGTCTAACTATGAAGTAATAACAAATGGAGTAATATTGGATATTTAGTTCCTTGAGAGTAAATCCTCGGTTTTTTGGTAATTTAATTTTAATAAATAGTTTTTTAATAAAATTTTACATCGGAACGTTGTTGTAGGGTATATATTTATGTATTTATTAACTAAGTTATATATTTTGGAGCTGGTCATATAGAATTGTCTTTCAGAAAACGTGGTATTGTGTGGCACTAATGGAAAAATGTTATTCTTAACCCTGCCAGCAGGTTCAGTGGTAGGTCTGGTAGAGTGTTTACGAATAATCGAGTGAAACACATAGAGCTGTCTGACCGTTAGCATCTCACATTCGGCATATAGTTGTTCTGTTGGATACCTTCGTGGTCGGGAGAGCAATACCTTTAAGACAGCCCTTTGTGCTCGCTCGAGCCTAATGATGCTATTTTTAGTAGCTCCTCCCCAGACTGGTACACAATAAGTCAAAATCGATTGGCATAAGGACTGGTATACCATTATTAAAATAGATCTATCAGCAGAACTGCGAAGTTTTTTAAATATGTATATCAACTTGCGCGTTCTAGATGAAAGTGTGTCGATATGTTTCTGCCAGTTAAGATATTGGTCCACATATATGCCTAGATATTTAACGCTATTCGACCTGGAGATTGCCATGCAGTCGCAATTTGTGGGAGAGGTACAAAGGTGAGCTTTGAGGCTTAGTGAGTTTTGTGGTAGTAAATTCGATTTAATTGCAAAAGGTATGTAGACTGTTTTGCTGACGTTGAGAGTGAGTAAGTTATCTGCCAACCACTTCATGACACTTATTAGAGCTACTTCGGCATTATGGTAGCATTGAGACCAGTTTGTACCGTCTACTTCTACTTACGTACTAGAATGACTTCAAGTGTCCAGTCGTGGTCCAGTCAATAAACATTTTCTTAAAACAAGATATTTTGCTGCCTAGTAGCCCTTGATAGTATGTAAGTCAAAATTCGATTTATATAATGAAGTGAAGTTTATAATTTAGACAAAAATAGTCTTTAAATAAACTCATCGATGTAAAATTATTATGTTTACCTAACAAATCTTTGCGTTATTAAAATGTATACGAGTAATACGACTATATGCCAAACTGCCCATTACTCATTGTTAGGATCATGAAAAGACTCTAAAAATAACTAAACACTCAACATTTGCGTGACGTCTTGTGACCCATGACATGATTTTGCCTTTTTCATGCTTTGAATTATTTCCACACACTAGACTCCCACGTAAACTCCTATTGTTTCCATGTCAATCACTCCTACTCCTGTTTTGTCACCCACTCATATTTTCCTAAACTGTCTCAAAAGGCTTCTCATCGTGAACTGTCGAGATAGAACACTCCCTCAATTACGAAGGCTTGAAATAAGTTTAACAGTTATTGTCTTAGATACATTTACAGACATTAATGTTTTGTTGGAACTTATTGAAACGAAATATACTAAATTGATTTACGCCTACAAGCTATCAACGATGTCGCTAATTCCCACGCTAAGCACATCCTGATTCATCAAGGTAGTAACTTACAGTTCTTTTAAGATAAAGACAATTAATTCGCAAATGACTTGTTTCTGTTAAATAAATAAAGTATATATATGGATAGACATCCATCTTCTGTAATTAACTGTTGACACTTCCAAATCTGCTCCAAAAATCTCGTCTTCAAACACGGAAGTGAATTAGAGCTTGACCAATTTGAAAAATGTAAGAGGTCTTCGTGTTTCCTCGTCCCTGAACTTGATCCGCCGACGAGATCCCCCCCTCCCCTGCCGCCCCAGCTCCTCTCTCCCAACCCACCTCGTGTTCCTGCACACTCCACAATCATGATTGATGATACTGCTCAGATTACGCACACAACGCTAAATGGAGATAGAAATTTTCATTTCGCTAACAACAAAGTTTAGTTTAATAAAAAATTATGAAAAATAACCGTTAAAGATTTCGGCTACCTATATTATCTTAAAAATGTTTTTCGTGTTAAAGACGAGATAAATTTTATTTTAACATAATGTACATTAAGGAGATTAAATTTCGCAAATTGAGATACGATGTGAAAATGATAGGTATATTTTAGAAAGTACGAAAGACGTTTTTAACGAAGTTTCTACGTGATATTGTTTTTCTAAAGTAACATTATACTAAATTACTTACCTACACCTACATAGGTATATTGTACCTTACTGTTTTATTAATATCTTGTCTATCAGAACAAAATATACAACCGTCATTTAAGAATTATTTCAAAACAAATCAAAAAGCTAAGTATCAAGTCGTTATCCTAATTACTTGCGTACCTACCTACTACCAGTAAATTATAATTTATTTTATGCAGAGCTGTATTAAATCAGAATAATGAGGATCAAAAAGGTCGCATCAAAAAAAATGTTCCAGCCAAATAAATTCACATCACAGAATACACACGAGCCCCACAAATGATATGTGTATCAAAACCTCATCTCGTGGAAATGTATTTTTTTTTAATCATTTAAAAACACGAGGGATCCGTTCGATTGCGCCCGAATCGAAGCAAACCTGTGCGCGGCGGTACGGAAGACAAATAAGGTTGGAATGAGTGTTTAACCTAACCCCTCGCTCGCTCCGGTGGGCCCGGGCCCTGATTAGAGGCGGTCTGGACCATCGTTTTATTTCGGCGACCCGCCGATGTCGCCCGAGGCTCAGCAGCCAGCCACCAGGCCTTTGATTAAAGCGCTAGGACCATCCTGTAGGCGTGGGTTACGATATTACGAAAGATCATACATTTAATATTATTAGGTCATGGACAGAACTCCTTTAGCGCTTGAAGCACGCTCCAGTAAATGTATCAAGGACCTAATTTGAGGCCTTGTAATGAATTCTCTATATAGGTCGCCTCTCAAACGTCGCTCCAGGCTATCTGTAAGAGAACTTGATTGCCGAGCTAGTAGAATGTAGAAGGGTTTTATTTTTATGATTATAGCTAGAGCTCGTACATTTTAAAACAAAATTTTAATATTATCACCTGAACATAATCATGAACTTTAACTATTTTCTTATTTACAGTTATCGTTCGATAAAATTTAATAGTCGATCCAGTGCATTATCTGTATTCCATCGATATTCAAACTAATTTAAAGAGAGCTATTAGAAGGGGCTAAAACGGCCGCAGTCTAGACGTCTAGGTAACACCGCCATTACTCGCGGCCAGCGTCGCGTCGCCCTCCTACCCACGGACTCACGGCTGCACTAATTACAAGCCTTAATTGACTGCCTATAGACACTGCTGCTATCTATCTGCTCATTTTAGGCAGATGTCAACTTAGTACTGTTAGGATTTCTAAGCAATTATGGATTGAATTTAATTTGGGGAAATAGTATTACTCTTTGCTAGGTAGACAACTAAGTTAACTTTTATACCTGAAACTGGCAGTTTTTATTTGTGTACGGAAAAAAAATAATGTGATGTAATGTTTTTTTCCGCGCACATATGTTTTCTAATGAAGGCAATTTAGAAAATCACTGACCAAAAAAGACATTTTCATTTACTTCGACATTTCAATAAATAAATCTTCTCAAACCACAACTTCAAACTGGTTCTGATTACGTACTTCTGATGAAATACGGTATTTGTGAGAAGGCTCTAATGAATGCAAACATCGTTAATCAGTGTCACCCTCAAGTTTTTCCTCAGAGTGAAGCCGCGCTCTTCACTAAACTGGTTTTTAATCTTTTGGGAACACTCTCAAATAGTGCTTGTTATATTTTGCTTGATAAAAAACGTATTTAGAGTTTTCAGAATGTTATTTTATAATGGGATAGCAAGTTAGTAATTTTGCGCGCACGGGATACTTCATTTTGCAGGATCGGTTTTTAAAATTGAACCCCATAAAAACATCAGGCTTGATCGTGCATTACTTCAGATGCGACATCAACAAGGCTATATAGCCAAGCTTAGCGTCAGAGCCAATCAAAGTCGTGTAACCGCCTCAAAAACGTAAAATTTCAGCAGCAACGCACACCACAATAAAATACCCACAACGATCCTCCATTATAAAAGTGCGGCGTCGAGTTTCATGTGATTTATTAAAATTAACTCGTTATATAACGCGGACGTCTCCAGAATAAAAAAGGACATATAAATGGGGACTGATTAATCAGACCCTTTTGGTATTTCATCCGATCTCGCAATAACCGGCGGCCGCGGCTTGTGAATGTTCCTAAATAACTGTTAATTCGAATATAAAGTTTAATATTAACGTTATTTATTCATTTGGGGTACCGGCGGTGAATATTAATGGTTTGACTGAACATCTAGTTGGAGTTACGGGGTAATCAGCTGTTAGTTTGTAATTTGTGATGTTTTTGTTTGTTGACTCTAGTGAATGAGGGCTAAAGCGTGTGAATTCGCCGCTAGAGGCGCTAGTGTAGCGTGAGGTCTCCAAAATGCCACTTGTCACTTTAATGGGTGGGCTGCGCGGTTTTATTTATTTCATTTAAGTTTAATTTTGAGGTATTACAAAATATTTAATTTAAAACATCCTTATTATGGCAAATACGAGTTACGGGTCAATGAATGTCAATGCTTTAAAAGTGGAACTAAGAAAAAGAGGTGCAAAGATAAGCGGACTGAAAGAACAGCTAATTCAGAGGTTTGTTTACTGTTTACAAACAAAATATTTTGTCGATATTAAGCTTCTTTACCGAGTTTACAGCTATGTTTTTCATTTTTTACAGACTTTAGATCTTTAGATCGGGACCTCACTCGCCAGTGGCGCCAACTGGTGAGCACAAAAACGGTAGCCCTCATTATGCTAGAATTCATCCTCTAAACATAACTGTTAAAATTTTGAAAAAAAACTTATCATGAAAAAAAATAATCTGTGTTTACTCTGTGACATCAATAAGGACACAAGATAAACTTTTAATTACTAAAGAAAATTTTAAAGAAACTGTCTAGACACTTTGGTAACAAACTACTCTTCAAAAACAAAAACATTTTTGAACAATATTATTTGTCTAGCCGAATTCTTAATCTCAATCTCAAATGTAAACATTTTCCAGGGTATTTGAGGAAATGATTCAGTGCCAATTAAGACTAAGTACATTTGTGCTCAAGTCAGTCCACCTGACAGTCCCGACTCTGTTCAAATACGTCGCCGTAATTATATAGAATCCTTTTCTGCTTGCTAGTTAATTGGCATTGACGGGATCCCTATAATTGAATCAGTGTGACAAATTAGGTGGGACAAAAACCCGTTCCGAGCCGGTCCGGTGGCGTCCGGCGCTCGTCGCCAGTTCCCTCCGGCTTTACGGTTGCTAGGCAACGCAGCCGTCGCCTGATTCATAATTTGTGTAAAAACCACGCGTTCATTAGCGAGGCGAACTGGCGCTTTGATAAAATTTTATGGAGATGTACCTATATTGTGTGTTTGCAAAAATCTTTTTTGATTATGTTTAAATATTGAAAAAACAGCAAGGGATTGGTTCATTCTGATCTTTTTTCCTGAGGTAAATTATTCTTACATAATTGTAAAATTTGTGTTTAATAGAACTAAAATATGTTTCAAAAATTCACGTCCCTACATAAAACATAAAACACTGAACTGTTTAACCTATAAACCCATTCCGATCAATTAATAACTGAACACAAATTCAAATATCAGATACGACGAATCCCAACAATCGGTGTCGTCTAATTCCGGTCGCAATGACGGCTGCGTTCGGATCGCGGAGGTGACAAAAAGCGGTCGCTATCTCCGGCGGCCGAGTGTTTTTGCTGAGCGGCTACTTACCGCCATTGTGAGCCAGCCCATCGGACGGAAACCGCGATAAATGCCACCTAAGAAAAATAACCGCGGCTTTTTGCTCGACCAATGGATCTGGGTAATGGAGGCGAATTCCAGATACCATCTTTTTTGTGGGACGCACCTGGGTTATCTGGATTTTTTGTCCAACGGGTGGGACGCGCTGATTGATGATGGGGACTGACAAAAAATTATGTGGCTTTGTTTACGGGTTTTCGTGGAGGACAAGCAATGGGGCTTGGGGAAGATTAAAGGACAAACTGGATGTGACTCTGACTTCCTGATATGGCTTTATATAATATAGTCCCAAATGACAGTAATGTTTATAGCCATAATTATGTGCTTTGGCAAAAATTATAAATTCCTTATGAACAGCGATTAGTTGCCGTTCCCTTTGTATATGAGAAATAATACCTAGACATGCATAAAGTATAATTATACTACATCATAATATAGTGTAGATAAAACAACCATCTCAAAGGCAAAAGAAAGCCAACACCTGTCTATTCATCTAATAGGTACATCATTAGTGAAACTCAAAGCGAGGCAGAAAATCTCTATTATTTGAGGCGTAAAATATCGCTAGACTTAATTACGACTTGCAATTGAAAAATATTGTGTTTTGGCAGCTCTTGCAGCCACTGAGGGTTATTGACCCGCGAACACCCGCTACTGTGACCGGGCAAACAAACGGGTTCAGTACAAAGAAAAGTCTATAATGTTCCAAGTTTGTTGGGAATTTAGCGAGGAAAGTGAGTGCTGTTTCACACTGGACGTGCGCGGTTGTAGCGAACGTTCTTCATGTAATTTTAACTATATATTTGTGGTTAAAACGAGTAGGTACCTATATGATAGATTGTTATTTCTTACTAAACGGTTTTTGAATTGCTTATTATATTGGTTTTTCATAATGATCAAATAATATTTTTTGTTATTTACACGTTATTCCTAAGTACTAGTAAATTAGTTGTGCATGTATTTTAAGGGAAACATTAAAATACATTTATCATGTTTTTATATAGTGATCGATCTCACGATTGTTTTATTATGACTAAGCTCAGGTATTATGCTATGTGTACAATAATCTGAACCCTCAAATATCATTTTTACAATCATAATATAAAATCCAAATTGAAGGAATAACAGTTTAATAAAATAATTGCTTTACAATTAAAACAAACTGCATCTTAGTTTTATGAGTTACTTTGTATTCTGAGCCAAGTTTCCACTGGAACCCTGCTTTTATTCAAATGACAATACTTATTAGAGACATTATTAATTTTTAGCGCTTATATTGAATATTTATTTTAAAACATAAAACACATTTATATATTTATCTTTGTGCGTACCTATTGTAGTTTATCACCGACATAGGCTCTCCTCTCGCCTTTTTCGCATAGTAACAAAGTGATTTGCAGTGTATTTGTGTTGTTCTAGACGACGTATGTACCTTCATTCATATCGTATTAAAGGAGAATGACCAAGTGACTATGGCACTTAGTATCACTATCAAATATATTGTGCCACAATGTAATATATCTTAATATAAAGTATAATTAAGGTACTTTTAAATGTAGTAATTTTTTTTTTAATAATTCCCCGCATTTTTCCGTAGTTTACCTAATATGACTAGGTGCGGCTAAATGCAGTGGGCAACCGTCACTTTTATTTTTTGCTCAAAATATTCGCGTAAAATTGTATATTATTATTATAACTTACTGCTGTGGGTGAAATCCAAGAGGCCAGAGTATTGTAGATTTCGTCACTGACTTCTCTCAACGACTGCCAGCTCAAATGCTGCAGTCGAAGTGAACAATGAATACACCGGCGAAATGAACTTTCCATAATGAAATTAAGTAATAGAGTCTATATTATATCTCACAATAAAATAAATTACAATGATAGTAATATGGAGTCTCTGTCTCACGATCACCTTATATCGTAGTCGATAAACAATAACCACAAAGAAAAATTCAAATATGACATAGCAACTAAACATATTGATTGACATGTTTGAGGTGTCAATGATTGACATTAGAGTGTAGGTAGGAATGTACGGAAAGTTGATGTAGAGGTAACTACATACAAAACAACTTTTATTTTTATCAGTTTTTGTCCGGGGAAGTTATGGTTATCTACTAATTGATCTAGGCTTTTAAATTAAAAAAAGGAATTATTGTTATCACCAACTTATGGCACAATTTGGATTGAAGCGATACTGGAAATGGTCATTCTCCTTTACTGAAAAAAAACTTATGTAAAAAATCAAAAAACGGCTGACTGACTTTAATGAGCAGGAACATTTAATTTGGATCAAAGAAGTAATAATTTAAAGCTTCGTCAAAAAGTCCAATTACTGAGCTACTGCGCCAATTAGCTCTTTAAACTAAATTCCCTTTATATATCTCTATGCATATACTGCTTCCTTATTCCTAGTCTCTAGTTCCACCTTAGTTTAAGTTGAGTATAAACGTAGATCCCAGTATTACGAGCTTGAAGGTAATATACCAGTTTTTACGAGCGTATGTGAGTCAATTTTGCTGGAACATACCTATTGAACAGACTAAAATTAGGTCTGGTCGACACTTCCTTATAAAATGGATTCTAAAACTATCTTCATGTTCGAGAAATTTTCGACTTTGGAATAATCTAATTAAAACTGAGTATGAACAAGTATGCCGCTAGATGCCTTTAAAATAATTACAGCTTCGGTTGAAGGCAGCGCAGCAGCATTGTCTATGGTTTTTCCTGGAATTGATATTTCCTTACCTACTGAATTATTTTTTGTTGATCGACCAAACAGTAAAAGCGTCAATTTTTATTTTAGTTTCAACGAATGAAAATGATTCTAAAATTACGTTAGTACTAAACGTAAACACATTCAACAAAATCCTGAAATTTACGCGATTCGCAATTTACATCAGGATCGTGAAGATTTTACATCGCGCCGCGTTTGAGGAACTCTAAAAACAAACGTTCCTACAAACTAGCTATTGTAAAAACCGTTGGAGCTTTCATTCCCGGTACTAACACCCCCCTGCCTCCCTATCCCTCTCCTACGTACCCCCTCTCCCTCTCTGCCTGCATCCCGTTCACTCTAAAAGGATAATCGCCTATAAAAACAAATTCGAGCACTTTACAGCACTTTCAAATTATGAATTCGATTTTTAAGGGGTTCAATAAAATAAGTCACTATTAAGGTTGATTAAAATAAGAAATTCCGATAGCAATAATAATACTTTAACTCAACTCTAAGGTAAAGTGATGGTCGGCCCTTCGATCAATTAAAATATATAATCCAGCATCCAATATTTTCTCTTCTAGTTCAACTTATTACTTATATTGCATGCATAAACTTGAATATTAGTAGATAAAGCAGGATTACCCTGAAGAGAAGCTTAACTCGGGTGCGACACGTATTCCAATAGTCGGTAACCGACGTCTTCAGATAATGCTAAGCAAAGCAACGCTCATGTTACGTAGCATCGACACTCGTGGGGAACGGACTTCACACATTAAAATAATAATTATATTAAGTTTCTGATAATGTAGCAATAATATTTTTCCGACATTTATATTATCTAAGATTTAAATAAGAATATTTGTTATTTACATGGTTTGCAAGTACATGTACAGATCCATTCAAGTATGTATGACGTATGTATACGTCATACATACTTGCAAATATACTTGAATGGATCTGTACATTATTCTTAATGTAAAACCTATCTTATTCCACTCAGCGATTAAATAGGTGACAATAACAAAATTTATGAAATTTGAAATGTGCGCACCATTTGTATTTCCATATTTATGAATTGCATAGTAAAGAAACAAGGCTGAAATCCGTCCCTGTCCCGTTCTTCAGTGGGGTGTCTCGCAAGTAACTTAATCCGCAGAGATATGGCGGAACTCCGGACGGTGCCTTACCGACGGATTTGCTATCTGCATTGAAATATATAGAGATCTCTCCAATTACCCCCAAAGACACAACTCTAAGCTTAGAGGTACCTTTCTTGGAAGACGGATCTTCAAAGCAACACGTTTGAGAACTGCTAGATTGGACAGAACGCTGACACACAGAGCTCTCGGTTGATGAAAATGCCCTGAAATAGTGCCACAGCTAGGTATCTATAGCCACCTCGCGCGGATTTAGCAGGATTTATGACGCGGATCTAAAAATGCCGCTGCGGACATTCCGGCTCACTTTTTAATTCATGATGCTTTTCATATAGTCACATGTAAAAAGAATAGTGCGCTTTTTATGGAACATATATATCTAACATACTATATACAGTTTACAAAAACGACTGATATAATGCTCTAGTAATTTAAAGAACACTAAATACAGGTACTTTTTTAAACCGGCTGTGACATCTATTAATAACAAGAATGAATACCTAATAACACAAATAAATAGTACATAAAAGTATATAAAACAAAACGCTATCATGGCCTGAGCAGTTTCAGATACATTTGGCAGAACTTACAAGCGATCGTATAGGACACGGAACTGTTATCGCTATAAGGATCGCGCCGCGGAATTACCCGCATGTGGCGATAATGGCCGGAGTCGCGGTTATACTTCGCCGTAAGACCCGCTGCCTGACCTTTTGTATTCTATGTAAGTCGTTCAATTCTATTTCAAGAAGGTTTACAAGAAAAAGAAGCTCCGTGTACAGAAGATGTTTTATAGTTTATAGCATTTTTCTTGCGCTGCGGAACCACTTATTTCATGTCGCGAGGGAAGAGAATAATACAGAGCTTGAAAGCCAACCTTCATTAATCGCAGAGGCACTAAAAGAAAAAGTGATTAATCCTAATTTTACTATTCTTCTGAAGTGGAATTAAATTTTTACTAAAACTAGTCCAATTTTATAGCACGAAATTTGCAAAGTCTGTTCAAATGCTACGCTCTGTATAATTAACGAAAATCCTTTTTAGTTTCAACGTTAATAGCTTTCGACGGAATCCCTATAATTCAATCAGTGTGACAAATTAGCTAGGACAAAAAGCCGCAGCGAAATTACTAGGATTACGCAACAAAAAGTGACGGGAAATGTCTATCGGAAGCTTCTATATAGCCTACCGTGTTGGGTGTTACTCATGGGGTATAATAGGTAGGTACTGACACACATTGGGCTATTCCTATCGTGTTTAGAATTCTCGGTTTAACCAAACATGACCTGTATTATGCAGATGTTAACTGTATAAAATATTATTTATGTGATATTTTAGATCATACCCTTGAAACATTAGGTGTAAATATTATTTACTAAGCCATAATTTACAATTCTTCTTCTTCTTCAGCCTGTAGTCACCCATAGTCGGGTATAGGCCTCTTCATGAGCACGCCAAGTATTGCGGTATTTACAATTCTTAATCTCATTGAAATATTTCGAAATCACAACTCAGTCTTATCAACATTTAAAACAGGCATTCGTTTAACAAACATCTTATAGAAAAAAAAAAAACAAAGATAAGTGATTTGTCCGTTCTTCTTGCAATTCTTAGATATCCTAAAAAACTTGGCCTCTTGCTAATCATATACTACTACCTACTACAAACAAGAAAAGTAGTACTAGAATCAATCTTGCCATATATTCGAGTGGGCGTACGAGTCCTCACTAAAAAGGTTACAACTAGGCTGGTACATTATTGATGGGCACGTAGATAAGTTTCGGTCAACCTCGCTTTCTTTATGGATGACGGATCGACTATCTTGTTGTACCCTTGAATTACGTATAATAAAATAAAACCTGGCAATCAGTTAAAGGCTTATCACAAACGAGACATTTTTTTTTTTAATTCTTTGATATTATTTGTTTTCTTTATTTTTGGTTACACATTGTTGGGAGATTGAAGGTTATATAAAGTATTTTAATAAATATTTATGAATTTGCTATTGTTAATCATTTCAGTAAGGCTCTGATTTTACTAAATTTGTATACCTGGAATTTTTGATTGTTTCATTTAACTTCCATGAATTATGTCTAGGGTGACAGAGGTCATCTAGAACCGAAATAAAACGTCGTAAAATTACTGGAGAAAAGATTTAAGACCAGACTATAAAATAAAAGGCAAGAGTTACAAAGATATTAAATGTTTTAACATCTAGCTTTACAGTAAAACATTAAATGTCCCGCAATGCGTTTCACTATCGCTGACGTTCCAAACGATGATGTAGTGACGCCAAGTAGCCCATTTTCTCACCACAGCTGCAGTGTTCGTGAATATTTGTGATAGATGGCGCTCGGGGTCTGGTAGTGCACATAATGTGTCACTTAAAACTATTAGAATGACTTTAACGATCAAATATGCAACACGAGCCGTGTCCGCGCTCACCAAAGTGCGCCAGCTCTCTGAAATAAAACTTAATATAAGCATAGTAAGATATATTTCTGGTCCCAGGACATACTACTTTGGAGACCAAATATTACTTATGTTTGAAAATAAAGCTTTACATATTTTTGAACTGTGAAATTATATTCAATCTACATACTTTCAACAGCCTTACTCTATATGCTTCGCTGTAGTGGTGTCTTTAGTGTAAAGAAAACAGACCACTATATATATATTTTTTTGCATGTGTCAAATTGTCTGTACATATATTACTCACCGCTAGGTATCTACTATCCTTCACATTCTCAGCTCAATTTATTTGCTGCCAAATTAACGCGAACCCTGAGAGAAACTTTACAAATATCAGCGGTACCTCACATTTTTTCCCGAACTCAACAGAAATAACAAGGGGTTGGGATGAAATTTGGGTCGTTTACCTCGGCGGCAACATGGTCGTACATTAATTTACTTAGTTCAGTGACTCCGGTTCATTAGTGGTGACGCTCCTCGCGCCTGCTGCGGAGTAAGCCATGAGATGTGGAGGGTGCCTGAGGACCTGTCCTAATGGTATCAAGGGGTTGGGGATCGCATTGAAAGAGTGGAAAGTCTCAAGTTCATATGTCTGATGTGGTTTTGTAGTTTATGAAATGATTATGAATACTTGTTATGTGGTATTGGAGATTATTGTAGAGTCATTTAGACACAATAAAATACACAACAAAAACAAGGCGTCTTTTTCTGATGTAATAATATATGAACATTTGCAACTAGTGTATGAGTTAATCTCTAACAGGACTTATCAAACTGAATAATACACTTCACGTAGTGCAGTAATAGTAAATTATTTACTCAATCTTATAAAACATAAATAAAGTAATAAATAAACATTCAGACAATGACTGGAAGATGGAGTGAAGTATGTTAGACATCGGTCTGGGATTGTCGCCGCATTATGAAGAATGAATGAAAGTGATTAACAAAAGGAATTCAGCGACAAGGCTGGAAAGGAAATGTAGGGGAATGAGTCGTCAAACTGATCTATTGTTTTGTAAATAACAAGTTACAAGGTCACTTTTATAAAGCTGCATTAATTGTTAGGTAAAATAAAAATTATAAAATATATGTTATCATGAAAATAGATTATATTTTTCTCAATACGTTTTTTTTCATACCTAAAGATTTAGTTTTTGTAATAAAAATATCAGTCGTGAAAACTTATAAATTTGTGAACCGACTCTGTCATTCCATTCTGCTGTTGGAAATAATCTACTTATAATTTCGGACGCTTTTAAACTGCTTCACACAAATCGAAGCGTCGCGTCACCTCTTATGCACGTTTGGGCAGGAGTGGTGAGGAACCCTTCAAGAGTTTCTACCTATGCGAGTCCACTGCACCCTGGCCACTACGCAGACATCACGAATCTCTTGTTTCACCAATTTTATTTGACTTTCAACTAACTCTTTGAAGTGGCACGTTCAAGTTTTAAGGGTATAAAAGTTTGACTGTGTATCTTTTTTTCTGAAAATTTGTTTTAATATTTTCTTTTCGGTCATGTTACAGAAATACATGGTGTTGTTTTAAGAGAAGTACCTCATTTCATCTCGAAGGATAATTTCACACTTACATGGTGTTTTTTTTTTCGATTTTTTAAAGCGGTTCTCTAGCTTATCTTTAGACCACATAGCAATAAAGGCATAGGTACAGAGTTAACAAAAGCAGAAGTAATCCCCCTGTATGTTCCGCTTCGACTGCTGATTGACTTAAATATTCTGTTCGTGTTCCGAAAGAGTTACCAAATTCTAACATCCTGTGGATTTTGTGATTGCAATGAGTGAGAATATATTCAAATTGATTTATCATTGTGTTTAATCTTGTGAGAATCTCATTGAATTGTCAAATATAAAACTGAATAAATTAAAGCGAATTATCAATTTTTATTTACAATTCAATACTTAAATCGAATACAACAGCAAACACTTACAACTATACTAAAATTAAATCCTATATAAAAATTGCTTATATGAACGAATTTGTATGAATAAACTTTTATGGTTTTATAAAATTTTCTTGTGTTTATTTATTGTTTTAATTAAATTTTAAATCAAGGTTATTTTTTATTCCATAATTTCCTGTTTTGATTCCTTTTGATTAACTTTCTAAAAATGGTTATTTAACATTCTCCCACACATCGAATTGCGGATTACTGCCCTTAATCTACTTAGTACTTCTGTAAAGTACCCCTGTCTTGTGCGATGATCAATGCGAACAATCCAGGCGCTTTTCAATTCCAGCCAGCCAGCTTGCCAGCCTCGCTGACACTTTGTCAACCTATTATTAGTTAAGATCAAGTCAGACAAACAGGAAGGGACACTTCACAACTCGCGGGAACTTGTTAACCCTTCGCCAGTTTGATGGAGTTGTTTATCACAATATTTTAAGATCCACGTCCTTCAATGAGATGGATGTCAGCGTTTGTGTTATTAAACGATCTACTAAGCTTTTGAACTTTATTGAATTCTGTCTACGCCTAGAACTTTTTCATTAGCAAAGTGACTATTCATATTTCGAATCTATTAATTTTTACTTTTTAAAAAATGTCAGTTACTATGTGGGTAGATTTTTTGCTTCAATATATACGATCGTCACGAATTCAGCTCTGCTGCTTGTAATTGTATTAAATTCAAAATTAAACGTAATCTCAAGATATTCAGAGTTTTACTTAAGAAGCTCCAAGTCTTGTGCTTAAACAAGAAATTGGCGACCGTGACAGGACGATTTCAAGAATCTGCAGAGAAAAAAAAGTATCATCACGGGTGTCGTCATACTCGGTGATACAAAATTCACAAAATTCAACGGAAATCGAAGATTTTGGTGTTGGAGGCTAGCCTTGCCTTCCTGGCCAACGAATCAGCCAAAGATCGTGACGGAAAGCCGGTATTCTTCAGCATCAGCGCCAAGTTAAGTGCCATCCTTTGTTCCGTTATTTCATCCAAATTCCACAATTTCTAAATTCCATTCCCATAAATCCATTCTTAATTACCCATATTCCAGTAACTAACCTCTATTTGTGCTATTTTCCTTAGTTTGTACAGGGTTTTGTGCAAAAACGGTAAACTTACTACTGCATACCGTGCACAACAAATCATGTTTTATTTTCGCTATTTCCCAAAGTTCTGAGCATTTTATGCTAATCAACATAATTAGAGGTAAACAGTCCACAGTGGACAATAATCCAAATTGGTTTTTTCGTCATATTTAGACCGATTTGCCGAAATTTTCAGGAATCACTCTGGGTGTACAAGTGGGGTCCAAAGTCCATCGCTGTCAGTTCGGCTGTTGCGAGCACTGTTTCCAGCCGAGACCAGCTTCCCAGTGGATTCCACCGAGAGAAGGAACGTGAGAATACATAAATTTTATTCCTTTTCTTAATTAGTTGAACTTTGTCGATACCTAAAGATTTCATAAAAGTGCGGTGTTACATAGTTTTAAGGTTACATTAAATACATAGATTTATCGTTCAAAATGGCAAGTGAAAGTAGTGATAAGCCTGCTTCAAAGTCATCCTTAAAGGAATTACTTGTAAAACGCAGTTCTATTAAAGGACAAATTACTAAATTCAAAAATTACTTAGATAAAGTTTGTAGTTTATCAGAAATATCCACAATAGAACTTGCGGAATTAGATTTAAAATTAAATAAATTTCAAGGATTATCGGCAAGGTTTGACAATATACAGAACGAGATTGAGGTTTTTAATTCTTCAAATATTGACTCAGAACTTGATGAGAGGGAACGCATCGAGCATGATATTGTTCAATATATTGCTATAGCTAAGACTGAGTTACAAAAATACACGATTGATGATAATAGTAAGCGTCGTCAATCTATCATGATCCATGCGGACTCTGATCATCAAAGCATTGGGTTTCGTTTACCACAAATTCAAATTTCGAAATTTAACGGTTCCTATTTCCGTTGGTTGGAGTTTAGAGACACATACGTCAGTCTGGTTCACAAAAATGATCGCATTCAAGACATACACAAATTCCATTACCTAGTGTCATACCTAGAGGGTGATGCTGCACGTATTATATCTAACCTTGAGATTTCTTCAGCCAATTATAAAGAGGCTTGGAATCTCGTTTGCGAGCGGTATGATAATGAAAGAATTCTTATCGATTATCATCTAGATTCATTATTTAATGTTCAGCAGCTGACACGTGAGTCAGATAAGTCACTTCGTTACTTGGTAGATAACATCACTAAAAATCTAAGAGCTTTAAATAGTTTAGGCCTAAGCACAGACAATCCTGCCTGTGATTATATGGTCATATTCCTGTTATCTTCTAAATTGGATAATCGTACCACACAAAAGTGGCAAGAATTCCGCAATACTTTAGATAAAATACCAAAATTAGATCAATTCAAAAAATTTCTTAATGACCGGGCTGATGTCCTTGAATCTCTCGTCCGTAACAAATCATTAAATAATAATAATTATAATAGCACTAAACAATCACAATCATCAAATCCATCTACTTCTAACAATAAATCTATTAATAAATCAAATCGTTTTCAAAATACTAATTCATTTGCATCTACAAGTACTTCACAAGCAAGCAATAATACGTCTAAAGTTTATCTTTGTGTTGTATGCAATGGAAATCACAGAATTTATAGTTGTCCAGATTTTCAGTCTAAATCTATTGCAGAAAGAATTGCATGTGTGTCTAAATATAAATTGTGCAAGAACTGTTTGCGACAAGGTCATCCTGCTTCTGAGTGCTCCATGGGCTCGTGCAGGCAATGTAACCAAAGGCATAATTCTCTTCTCCATGATCCTAGTGTGTCTGCTCACTGTACCAGTAGCACCACTGATGATAGTAACATTGAGACTATCTCAGCGTTCTCACAACAAAAGCATCAGTATGTACTTTTGTCTACTGCAATAATAGAAGTTTATAATCCACTAAATAACAAATCAGAAAAGGTTCGTGCTTTGCTGGATAGCGGCAGCCAATCTTCTTTCATCACTAAATCTCTGCAACAAAAATTGGGCTTAAAATGTAATACAATAAATCCATTAAATGTTATTGGAATAGGTAATAATAATTGTGATAAAGTAATAGAAAGTTGTAATACTCACCTTAAATCAATCCAAGGCACTTACCAAGTGAATTTGTCTTGCTATATTCTTCATCAGCTTACCGGTGACATTCCAAAGGTCCCAGTTGATATTCATAACCTGAAAATTCCAAAGGGTATCGTATTAGCCGATCCTAAGTTCAATGAACCTGCTCCCGTTGATATGCTCATCGGAGCAGACGTGTTCTGGGACATCTTAGTTGGCGAACAGCGCTCTCTAGGTCCCAACAATCCAAAATTACAACATTCAAAATTGGGCTGGATTATAGCCGGTCCAATTAATTCTCAAAATTTCAAACAAAATATTCAATGCAATCATGCAGCTATTTCAAATAACGAGCTACACGATATGCTCACTAAATTCTGGGAAATTGAGAGTCTTCCCCAAAGAAGAATTCTCAGCCCCAACGAAATTGCTTGTGAAAATCATTTTCTAAATAACACATTTCGTTTGAGTAACGGCAGGTTCTGTGTCAGATTACCACTAAAGGAATCACCAGACTGTCTCGGTGCCTCATACAATCAAGCAAAAAAACGTCTTCTTAATCTTGAAAAAAGATTTAGGAAAAATCCTACACTAAAGTCACAATACGTAGAATTCATTCGTGAATATTCAGAATTAGGTCATCTTTCAGAATCACCTATTTCAATTCCAAATCCTTCATATTTTCTAGGTCATCATGCTGTCTTCAAGGACGACAGCGAGTCCACTAAAATCAGAGTGGTCTTCGACGGCTCCGCTCCCACTGCCTCTGGATACTCTCTAAATGATATCCTCATGGTAGGACCTAATTTACAAAATTCTCTTTTTTCCATTTTGGTTAGAGCGCGTCAATACAAGTACATTCTTACTGGAGACATAGCCAAAATGTACAGACAAATTGCTGTGGCCCAGGAGGATTGTAACCTTCAATTAATATTATGGAGAGAAGACGAGTCTCGTCCTATCCAAACTCTGCGATTAGGTACTGTTACTTACGGTACTGCAAGTGCCAGTTACCTTAGCACAAAATGTCTTTGGCAGGTGGGAGAAGAGTGCGATGATGAATTATTAAAAACAATCATTCAAAATGACTTTCTAGTCGATGACCTCATCACCGGCTCAGATAGCGAAAGTCAACTAATATACATTCAAAAGGCTTTAACTACTACTCTAAATTCAGCTTGTTTCCCTTTGCGAAAATTTAAAACTAACTTACCTGAATTATTTCATAATATCGTAGAAATTAATACAAAAGATAAACTTACCTTAAGTGAGTCTTCCAGTACTCTCGGCCTCGGCTGGGATCCTAAAGACGACACGTTCCATATACCTGTAAAAATAAATTCTATAAATTCAAATGACTTAATTACGAAGAGATTTATAACTTCACAATCTTTCAAAATTTTTGATCCACTTGGTTTGATAAGTCCATGCATAATTCAAACAAAAATACTCATACAAAAGTTGTGGGGTAAAGGCATTGACTGGGATCAGCCTGTGCCTGATGATTTAAAGGAAAATTGGTATGAAATTTCTAAAAACTTACCTTTACTTGCAGATCTTCATATTTCACGTAAAGTTATCTGTGATTCACCAAAATTCATTGAGCTTCACTCATTCTGTGACGCTTCACAAGTCGCGTACGGGGCTTGTATCTACATGAGATCGCTGAATGAAGATAACGAGGTAACAGTGAGGCTTCTATGCTCAAAATCCAAGGTTGCTCCTGTAAAACCAACAACAATACCTCGCCTCGAGCTGTGTGCAGCGTTATTGGCAGCAAACTTATGTAAGTCCGTTACCGATTGTTTAAGACTCACTCCCTCAAAAATTACACATTGGTGCGATTCTAATGTCGTACTCTGCTGGATCAACAATGATCCAAGCAAACTAAAAACTTTTGTAGCAAATAGAATTTCTGAGATTCTAGATCTTACTGATCGAAAATCATGGCGTTACGTTCCTACTGACGCAAATCCAGCGGATTTAATTTCACGTGGCGTAAATGCTTGCCATCTCCGCGATAATATCACGTGGTGGCAAGGTCCGTCTTATCTGTATAGTGATGAGTCACAATGGCCCATATTACAACTAAACAAATCTATTGAATTACCTGAAATTAAAGTTCATTATATTAATTTACCTGAGTCTACTTTCGATTTTAAAGATTTTTCAAATTTTACTAAACTACAGCGAGTATTTGCATATATTTTAAGATTTTTACATAATTCCAAACAATCAAATAAACACAATAAATTATCTGGATTTTTAACAGTAAATGAGTTAAATAATGCTTTTAATTTTATTTGTCGAGTCGTTCAAAAACAATCTTTTTCTTCTGAATATAAAATATTGTTTGCCAATAAACTATTGTCATCAAAATCTAAGTTATTAAGTTTATCTCCATTTTTTGACCCCACTACTCAATTGATTAGGGTTGGTGGGAGATTAGATAATTCTAATTATTCTTTCAATAAAAAACATCCAGTACTATTAGATTCTTTTCACTATGTGACGAAACTTTATTTTATTCGCGAACACTTAAAACATTTACATGCTGGGCCGCAGCTACTGCTAGCAACTGTTAGAGAATCTGTGTGGCCTATCAATGGCAGGAAGCTTGCTAGGCGCGTTGTCAATCAATGCTTTACCTGCGTGCGTGTTCGTGGTCAAACCTTAAATCCTAAAATGGGTAATTTACCTGCTCATCGAATTTCAGTTGACTATCCATTTAAGGCAGTGGGTGTTGATTATGCCGGTCCATTTTTTATCCTAAACAGAAAAGGACGTGGTGCTAAATTGTCAAAATGTTATTTGTGTTTGTTTATTTGTTTACGTTTTAAATGCGTTCACTTAGAACCAGTCAGTGACTTGACCAAGGAATCTTTTATAATGACACTCCGTCGCTTTGTTGCACGTCGCGGCCTACCAACGGAGATTTGTTCCGACAACGGCCGAAATTTTGTTGCCGCTGCTAAAGAAATTAGTCATTTCCTAAAAAACAACTCTCAATCTCTCTCTGAGTTAGCAGCTGGAGAAGGGATAAAATTTTCGTTCATACCAGCTTACAGTCCTCATTTCGGTGGAGTCTGGGAGGCTGGTGTCAAGGCTTCTAAATACCATATAAAAAGAGTCATGGGAAATACTCATCTCACATTCGAAGAACTTTGTACTTTGTTCGCACAAGTAGAGGCAGTGCTAAATAGCCGTCCCTTGTGCCCAATGTCGTCATCCCCTGACGATCTCCTTTCCTTATCCCCAGGGCATTTCCTGATTGGCAGACCACTCAATGCTCTGCCAACTCCAGCATACGATGACTGCAAGGCTACTCACCTACAACGCTACGCCCGCCTTGAGCAAATAAGACGTGATTTTTGGAACCGATGGAGGCGAGAATATGTATCCGAACTTCAACTACGCACTAAGTGGAAGTCCAACACCACAAGGCTAAATATCGGAGATCTTGTTCTTCTACATGAAGAGAACGTGCCACCCCTAAGTTGGCGTCTCGGGCGTGTGGTTCGACTGTTCCGTGGACCAGACGGTATTCCGCGTGTGGCGGACATCAACACTTCAAGGGGCTGCGTACGACGCTCTCTCGTTCAACTGTGTCCTCTGCCTACTTCTGAAGATTTCAAGGTTGAAGCCTAGGCCTTCAACGGGGGGAGGATATGTCTACGCCTAGAACTTTTTCATTAGCAAAGTGACTATTCATATTTCGAATCTATTAATTTTTACTTTTTAAAAAATGTCAGTTACTATGTGGGTAGATTTTTTGCTTCAATATATACGATCGTCACGAATTCAGCTCTGCTGCTTGTAATTGTATTAAATTCAAAATTAAACGTAATCTCAAGATATTCAGAGTTTTACTTAAGAAGCTCCAAGTCTTGTGCTTAAACAAATTCAGTTCTATTCGGTCCGTCTTTTATTAAACAAGTTCGAAAATATATTGTTTGAAACTATGATCCAAGTACGTAAATTTGAGCCTCTTTAAAAATAGGCTTTAACAGGGACTGAATAAAGTTCTGCTAAGAAAAGTGACTTAACACGTTCATCCCTGAATGAATACATGCTTCAGAAATCGTCCCAACCACAACATATCTAATTAAGACGAGTACATAAGGAAAAAGGACCAAGAACAGTTCTTAACAGTTCTATGGCAGCCATTTACACTAACATTGCTACAAAAATACAGCTATAATGTTAACCACGCATTTAGATTCTATTACAAGCGTATCCCGGGCATCGTTTCCAAACCAACACAATAAACGTCTGCCAAATAATAAAGCCGAGAACATGAAATTCAACGATATACCCCACAATGAAACATTAACATTCTATTACTTCAGAAAAAAGCTCTTTGTAAACAAAAGGTTGCTGTAGCCATCTACCGTTTAAGGCTATGTTCACAATAGCCGCTAGACACACTACGAGACGCGAGCTTACCACTAAAATAAACATTTACTCTATCGCGCGTTTTTTCTAGAAAGCTCAGTATTGCAGTGAAACTTTCTTAAAGTTTCTACCGAAATTTAATACCGCAAATTATAAAAAAAAAGTTATTCACTATTATTTCCTTCATACAAGTAGGATTCTCTTACATGCATCCAGAAATATAAAGCTTCGACAATTAGAAAGCCCCTAAGAAGGTAAGAGAGAAGATTGGTGTAGTTAGAAAAAAAAAATGTAATCTTAAAGAAAATGCACACCATCTACTCCACATAAGTGCAACTTAACAAAACGCTAGTTGAGCGCAGCACTCGAAGCTTGACGCGCGTTAAACGCGTGTCATCTGGACGTGTCTTACAAGTAATGCGATATTCGTATTCTCGGCGGCGTGTCACCCGTGACGACGCCGTGACGAGGTCGTAACGTGATAACCACAGGCCGGAGACACTGCACTAGCGGTGATTCGCAGATACTAAAACGTATGTACCAAACTTTAATATGTTAGTTGATTGTCCGACTACAAAGGGCTGGCTTTTTTGGAATTAAATTCCCTAGGTAGGGCCAAGATCGTTTTCTTAAAACAAGAAAGTACCCCTTTGAAACTCTCAGTAGTCAGTCGTTTTGATCAGTCCAATATTCAATTGAATCCAAAAGACGAAAGTCTGTACTTCTTGCTCTAATAAAATAAGATTTATGAAATAGAAAGCGAATGAAGTGAAAGTCAAGTGTATTGCTAGATATAAAGTAAGTTTTCTGATTTATTGTAATAAGAATTCTGTACTCCGTACCTTCTAAATAATTTGCTAGATAGCAATTCAGAAATGTTGGCTAAAGTATTTTTTTTTATTTTAGTTCACCTGACAACCACAGAAACAATCTCTAAAAATTAAAATTATATTCTATTGTACTACAAACATACATATAATCACTCCTATTTCCCGTAGGGGTAGGTAGAGACCACTTCTTTCCACTTGCTACGATCCTTACATACTTGTTTCGCATATTCTAATGTAACACAACAACATAAGCAGAACACAACATGAGTGGGACACACAACATGTCAATTATAATAAAACTCAGTAAGTTTCCTTATTACCGTTATTCGTACTTATGTCGACAAGGTACATCTCCGTTAAAAAAAATGTGACCCGCGGGCATGCGAGGGTCAGTTACCCTGCGGAACTCATAGGGTTGTCACTTAACCCAAATTAAATTATACCGGGTGAATACTGCCGCTTGGCTCTCCGTAAACCCTCACGTTTGCGCCCCTTAAGTATACTGGTACATAATGCAAGTATATGCAGAAGTTACAATTTCAATGCTACACGAGCATTATTGATAGTAAATTAAGTCGTCATACAGTGTCCAAAAACGCTTGGTTCTCTTTCTATGGTATGAGAAAATACTTGAAATGGCTTACTCAATACCAATATTTTCTGAGTTTTGTGAGGCCTGTGTTACTCGTAAATCTGCAAAACAATTAAATTATGTATTTGCACTCGACTATCTGAACCTTGTTGCTTGTGCCTTACTACTTACAACCCGTGTATTTTTATTAAATTTTATAGTTTTAACCTTCAAACGGATTATCACTCCATTTCTTACCTACTCCGTGGCTAGTGGAACTTTTGTACTCAACTTTTACGTGTAACATATTGAACTTGTGTACTGAACCGAATCTTATCAAAAGTTTGAAGAGAATGCGATGCTATCGGACCTTCTTCTAATGATGAACTTTTCAGTTTATTCTCGAGATAACGTCGTCTGCTCTCGTGTAGTTTGTTTCAAGTAATTATTGTTGACTCAACTTTTACTACTTCAGAACTTTATTTTTGAAATCTTTAGTAATTGTATTATTCAGTCTAATTACATATTGAAGCTTTGTTAAAGCTTAGAAATGTTTCTCAAAGGTCAAGAGAATGTGAACTGTAAATGACGCTTAGATTGAGATCTAATACAAATGCATTTGTCTCTGTATATGACCTCTTGTGGGTAATCTGGTAGTATCTAAAGAGCAGTGAGATGTTGTACAGACGTCTGCAAAGGCTAATATTAGTACAAATAACATCTCAGCCCAAAATACTAACATAGCAGTTCTATGAAAAGTTCTTAGAGTGACTATTACGAAAGAAATTGATCCTTTACAAAGAAAAACTAATAGCAGTTAGAAGGAAATACGGCTAAACGTTTCTGATAAGTGTAAAAGGTTCAGTAATCGAGCCATTGCCTTCGGGCAGACGAATTACTGAAACTGGATATTCACGCTCGCACATACGGGGAACGCCTGATGAGAGTGGTGACGGCAGGGTGGGCTAGAGGGGAAGTTGTTTTTAAGGGGGAAATAAATAAGGGGATATAATTGTAAAGTAAATAAAACCTTGTCGTAAAAGGATACGGATAAAATAATAATTTTAAAAGGCTTTAGTGATGGTGTGTGCAAAGTAATAATATATAAATAAATATAACCATTAACCATTAGCCACCTATAGCCATCCCACTGCTCTTTAAACCACATTTTGGCTTTTGCGTATATAGGTAATTTTCTTAAACTAGAAGTTTATTACAGATTTACTGAAAGAGCACACATATATATTGTTTTCCTTGTAATTCTAAAAATATAATATAGTAGGTATTTATTTCTTAAGATAGAAATAGTTACAATTAAATACTTATAATAGGTTATCGATACCGTTGTACTAACCGTCTGATCAGATGCTAACAAAATCATCAGATGTTTACTAATTAAGGAGATGTTTGCTTCACTAGCTTTCAAACCATATTAGTTTAGGATTACGTTGTACATTAAAATCTGTAATTAGTGATTGATAGGAGCACTATGCCTTAATTACGAAGCACTAATGAACGTGAGCGATACAGAATTAATTTAAACTCAAGATGCTAATGATGATCTGTTTTGTAAATATTTGCTCACGTTCGAAACGTTGCGAAAACGTTCGCTTCTAGAATGTTAGCCTATTAGTTAACTAATTATTATTTACGTGTTTATACGTAAATAGACAGCAGAAAAGGCTCTTTGTTAATCATTATATTTTAGACTTAGAGTAAACATTCTTACTTAATATGGTCCAAATGTGTTACAAATGTAACTTGATAGTGAGGGTTGGGCAAATACTAGGTTTTAAAGACTCTATTTAACCACATAATAATTAGGTGTATTACTGAGCAATGTCTTGACGCGAACTCCACTTTGAAGTTTTACTACGCACAAAACACCTATACTATTTTTGACGTGTCGTATCTATGTATCGTATCGTATAATGATACTAGTGATTGATAAGCGGCACTAGAAAATTCATGTGTTGCTACTTCAGCGACTTATATCCTTCTCGTCGATATTCCTGTGACGGTGCCGGTGGACAAACGACGTAAATCACGAATCGAAATAAACCTTGTACCAACGAGGTTAATTTAATTTTCACATCATCATCTCTCAGGCTCCACTCTCAAGTCCATCTAAAAAACACAAAAGTGACATATACTTACTAGTACTACAAAAAAGGTAATAAACCAGCTACATACACAAACCCAAGTCACTCTACTAATGAATATTGCAACAGTTTCCACTTACTTTTTAAACCAAATTACTGCGGAGTATTCTGTATTTCCGAGTGTAATTTGATTCATGCAATTCGAAGAGTCGCCTCTTTGATGCCGAACCACCATTACGGTTGGAAATGAATGTATTCTTCTACACCTGTATATAAAACGGAATTATAGTTACGTCATGTTTGTTTTGGTTATGTAAGTATTTCCAGGTATATCGACGTTGTGATGAACACAAGTGGTTATAGTTTAATATGTAGGGATGTAGGGATGTGTGGTGACTGATAGTAGGAAGAAAGCTGAATTAACAAGCGCTTGTGTTGTGGTTCAAAAAGTTAGTAGATACAACTGTTAACGAGATATTTGGCCTGAAGTAGAGCAGTATGAAAAACCTTATCGGAAGCTGCTTCTTGGCCACTTTAATCTAAATGCTACTATCTTCTGTTCTGTGCTACTTTTACGTCCCATTAGCTGTGAAAATGAAACTTATATTTCCGATCGGTAACGCCTTTTGCGTCTTGTATTAAAACCGCACTTTACGAGAGAGCCTGTGTGCAGTGAAGGTTCAAATTCAAAGGTTTATGTCCTCATATGTTTTACATAAAGCCTTCGCAGTACGAGTATACGAGTTACTGTTTATTAAATACTCAAGGCCCGCTCCCACCTGCGACCCTACGAATACTAAATTCCGTGGATATGCCTTTGCATTTTACATTTATAATGCCCTTGAACTTGAGTCAAGTACAAGGGTACTACGCATCTGACATTGCAACAAAACATATGTTCTGTTTATAAACAACAAACTAAAATTATAAATTCTGTTGCAAGGTTATGGGGTTAGTTTATAAAACGTTTGCCCTGTGAAAATGTATTAACAGTCAAATCAGACAGTGATGTACCTAATTTTTAAAACAAACTTATATTTTTTAATGTTTGCTCCATAAAATAAATGTGATTGAAATGTTTATTAATAATGAACCTATTACCAACCCCATTCATTATGTCCCACACGCGTCATCCATCACTTGAACCAATCAGCGGCCACGGAAACGTCTGCGTCACCGCTATGACGTCACTGCCGCCATAAATTAGAATTCATTATAACAGCCCTCAAAAGTATGACGGGGGGAGCAATTTACGCGTTTAACCCTCCAAGGAGTACGCGACTCGTAATGAGTTTTTATTCGGTAAAGTTGGTCGTCCGGCACGACGCGGTATGGCGCGGTGTAGCGCGGTGCGTAGCGTGACTTGCTGTGTGGCGCCCTACGCCCATTTATATTACTGGACCTTTATCGACTGCAGTGTATAAATATGTCTATCTACCCTGCAACGAACGAAGAAATTACTTAAAATCCCTTCTACCAACCCATAAGGTAAAGTGACTAATTCCGAGGGGTTCTAAAACTGGCACCTAATTCCGAGGTATTTAGAAAAACTGCATTTACGACCGATTTACAAGGTCTTTTTTACTGCAAGATCACTTATTCAATTGATAATTTATCCTGGCGTAGTTATATCATCAAAGGTCTGGAGTAATGTGTATACGTTTTAAAATAATTGGTTAGTTTTGCGTCAGCAGCTGGTCCGAACGCACCCTTCATACATTTTGGCCCCTGTGCACGTGAGTACCACGTTTTTTTAAATAGTGATTTTTTGATTATTTTTATACTGTGTGTGTAATTCTTTGAGTCAAAATATTTAAAGGATTATATTTTTAATCGAAAACACTTAACCTTTATATCTTTTTCTAAATAAATCAAAGTGAAAATACGTTTTGAAAATACCGCGGCATTAGGTGCCAAATATTTTAGCCGGTTCCTAATTCCGATGTATACCGCGGAATAGCGATTTCACAGTCTTGATTTCTTTTTTAATTTTCAGTGTTGTTTTTATGATTAGGCTTTTCCCGCTTTGGGTTCGATAACTTAAAAAGACAATGAATATTAAAATCTATTTCCGAGGTATACTTTTGCTTTTCATTCATTAATTACAGCATGTCAAAGGTGATCTATTAAGGTATTTTGTTAATTCATTGTATGGGAAAGCTAAGAAGAAAAATTTAAGTTCATACGCAATTGATGTATCTTTTGGCAAGTATTACATCATATTTAAGAAGATTTTGCAATGAAGTATTAATTTCTGTATAAACTACTAAAAAATCTTTTATTTTTTAATACTCGGAATTAGGAAACGAGATTTTTTGGTATGAAACGCTATTCCGATGTATAGTAGGTCGGGATAAGGTTCTATGAGCACCTTCTTCCGCGGTACTTTCACACGTAAAATACAGGATGTTCACAATTTTAAGCAATTTACCATGCACTTTTTTTAGTATAATCCTATTTCTATTTAGTGATAATTAAATTATTATTAGCTTTACACTTCAATATTTTTTTATTACTTAATATTTGTATCTTGGTTTTTATTTTCACTATGCATATTATGATAGTAATCAAAGTAACATAGAGTTATTGTTTTTTGTTTTTCTATTTTGATACTTATTTCGCATTTTTATTAATACATACATATGAAGAGTAATTAGTCAAAGAATATTGACACGAAACGAAAGATAAGATTATATAACAGATAATAATGTTAATGTTTAGGTTTAAGATATTTTATCATTTTATTAGAATATAAAAACCTCATATAAGAAGACTGAGATCAAACGATAAAACCTAAGTGAATAAATAAAGTTGATTTTTTGAACACCATGTATATTATTCTTCCTACCTATTTCCTTGCATTTTGTATACTCGGAATTAGGAACCAAATACATCGGAATTAGGATTTTTACATCGGAATTAGGTGCCTCCGACTTCTTTTCGTATTTAATTAATTTAGTATACAAATCAAGAACAAACAAACCTATTGTCTATTCTAACAGTAGAAACACTAATGGTTCTGATAAAAATAGCTAGACCAAGGGTACAATAAATGCTTAATTTTTGACCTCCTTTCGAGTTTTAGTGAAAATACCGCGGAATTAGGGTACTTTACCTTAATTACTTTTTCCTAAAAAAAAACTGAAGTCTTGTAATTAAGAAACTGTTCAATGTAATATTATTATAGTAGTAAATGGAACATATTAGTAGATAAATACCATTTTATTTTAATTTTTACCATTAAACATGATTTAATAAGCTTTTTCAGTTCAGAATTTCAAGTTAAAAGGCAGACTAAGTTAACTTGCTAATGTAAGAGTAGGTACCTAAGCCAAATAAATAAATGCAACTAGAGTCAGTAATTTAACGTTTTAAAAGAGCTTAAAAAGGCCTACTTGAAATAAAAATATTTTGATTTGATTTGATTTGATTTGATTTAAGGATAAATTACTTCTTTGAACCATTTCGAAATAGCCAATTAATATTAAGTAGGGGTCGGCAATTAGCGAGGATTTCTTGTAAATACTTTGAGATATAAGCCGTTTGATGAAATGGCAAAATTAAAGGTATTTAGGATTCATTCCTCAGGCACTAAGATTTTCTGGTCTAAAGTCTGAAATATTATTAAGTCAGCAACAATAAATCTCATTTGTTTACATTTATACAATTTCAAAGGAGAGCGATGTTTTAAACACATTTTTAAAATAGTGTTCGTTTTGATTCGTATCGAGCAATCACAAGCTTAAGTTTTCTTTATTGTCAACACAAAAACTGACAACAAAATAACAAGGAGAAAAAAACGTTTATGTATAACGCATTATTCCAAAGTGATTCCGTTCTTTTCTTGTTTCTACTTTCTTGTTCAAACAACATCATCCAAATGGTGATTTGGTGAAGGAGGTGTCCTCCAATCAATACGTATCAAAAGTAGTGATCTTTGAAGCGAATTAAGAGTGTATCCATAATGTAATAGAGGACAGTCACTAGTTTGTGTAGTCCGGTGGATCACTTACTATGTGCATACGTTCAGACCCGCAAACGTATTCGTCGCCATGACTCGCTGCGGAATATCTCTCAAGACCTGAGAATATACAAACCTGGACTCTCAACTGTCCTGTCGCGTTTCTAAAAGATTTTCAATGTACTATGTATTTTCATCTTTTATGGCTTTAAAAGCACTACACATTCCAAAATTACCAATTTCATAAGAAAATTCGATAGAATTGACACGACAAAGTTTTGCAAAACGAATAATTAGAAACAATATAGCTTTTTGAAAGTAAATCATCAACTCTAATTATTCAAACCTTAATTACGAACTTTAGAGACAATAACGCCACTATTCACTAACTGTCTTGTATTTTATTCAGATGCATTAGAACAAAAACACAGACTGAAACTAATTAAACGTAGCCACAAACTGAACATTTAAACTACTATTCAATTTAGTTAACTGCTGTGGAGAAACACTCTCTAAGTTTAACTTGTATTTTTAACTGAATTAGACTCCGTTACAACTAACAAAGTCCACTTTGGTATTCTGTTGTCTTACATGCTGCATTAGCGAACGATGAGAGACCAGACTTCTAGCTTTCTACATATTTATCAGTAAAAATGTTTAAGTATGATGATAAATTTAGAAAATGAAATTGTATAGGAATGAGAACAAAATTATTTAATTATTGTATAAAAATACATATTGTTAAATTTGAAACATACACACATTGAAACATGACTATTTTTAAACATTTCATATTATCTTTAAATTAAGGAATATTTTTTCAGTAATCATGCCCGCTCAGGTTTAGACGCCGTATGTTTTCGTCGTTAGTGTTCCTAAGACAGGATTCAGAATAAATTCTTGTTTATGTTTTCTGGCAGCTCGTGGCGATGCCCGGACATAACCGGGTCGCAGCCAATGTATGAGGTTCATCGAATTATATTGCCACTACATGTAGCCAATACAAGGTTATACAATAAACAAAAGTACGCATGTAACGGTAAATTACAATGTAAAATCGTTAACCCACAAGTCGGCAATTGTGGTTCTCAAAGTATTTTTCTAGCCGATGGATAATTAAAAGTAAGTATTTTTAAATAATTTATTTCGAAAATCCTTAGGCATATACTTAATCCGACTTACAAAGTAGATAAAAACTTTTGACGTAAAAATAACTAAGTTTTTTGGATCTAAGCCAAAAAATACTGAATGAAGATAAAGCTGACCTGTATTAAAATAAAAGTAACGGATTTTTCCACCTTTAGTAGGTGGAAATATACTTGAATTAAATAGAGGTATAGACTTACATATCATTGCTAGACATCGGTATTAAAGTCAAAGTTCAATAGAACGCTTGGATGTCAAAGTAAGTACGTACAACTACTGCAAAATCCATTTCAACTGACGTAGATGAATAGTTCCAAATTCCACCTATTGAATCTTTGGTATTCCATTTGCGGTAATATCGTGAGAATCCCCTTTCGGCCGGGCTCGGCTGTGTTCGGCTTCGATCGGCAATGTTCGGCAACCATTAATTTAATTTCATATGAACGAAACAGTTGACTGCACTTTGGGGTTATTTGATGCTTGGATTGCTCTCTTTAACATTATATCATAGTAGTTATCACTAAAGCACAGATTGGCAAATATTTATACAAGCTGTATGATATAATATCTCTAAACACACTAAAGAAACATTTCATTTTACCTTTCGAAGCCATTTTCTGATATAGTTTTCTGACATCCTACGACGGGCATCAAACGCGCAATCAATCAAAATGCCACTCAAACAGAATGATGATAAAAAGTTAACTAATCATCAAGCAAAGTCAAAGAGAGACAGAAACACAATTTGTCAAACATCTAGATATGCAGTCTGCGTGCCTAGATAGTGATTAATTGAGCAAAAATAATGAATAAAATCGTCCTTAGGTCAACAATTTACATGAAGTTCATTTGAAACAAACTATAATATCTTAGCATTTTCTTACTCCATAAGGTTTTGAATACCGAGGTTTACAGCGCCGTGTCGGGGTAGGCCTTTGAATATTCAGAGAGATGGCTCAAACAACGGGGCGATAGGATTTGGTTAGACAACGATAACGTAATGCACTGTTTCTATGCGCACGACGGTTTCACAATTCTTGGAACGTGTAAGATACCTAATAATAGTATCTTGTGTGAACTATAACTGAAAACTATCCAAGGCTTTACTATCATTTAAAATAGGCTACAGAAAAGCAAGACACAGCAGTTTCAAAGTAAATTTTCTATTAATAGTACTATTAATACTTTAACAACTATAAATAAATGAGTACAAAGTGGTGTAATACATTTTGCGAAGACGCGTGCTCTCTTTATAGGCTCGCTCCGCCATCCGTCAACCGGCGGTCAATCAGATCGATTGGTCCAGCGATCGCGTGGCTCTCGCAATTTATAGCTATCAGGAGAACAAAGTTACTAACAAACATAGCTCGCTGATGAATTTGTATGCCGCCTGCGCGTTAGCGGTGAGTGATATCTTATGACACAAGAGGTAGCGAAAAATATAAAATTTGTTATTTATTTTTGTGATTTTACGTAATACATAGGAAACTGTAACCTACAACATCTAGTGATGTTGTAGGTTATAGTTTCAGTTATTGTCTAGACAAATGCAGAATTCGTGCAACTCCTAGCAATTACGAGGTCAGTGATTTTAAGACTAATTCGAAGACAAAACTTGTCAACACAACTTAATGGTTAGATAGGGCTTACTATTTGTATGTAGCTACCATCATATTATATCTCCTTACTACTACATGCAGAAATACCTGATCCTTGTCTCACATTTCGTATTCGCTCGTCGCTCATCCCTTGCACCGTCGCCTTGAGACGTGCGCCGCCAATAAATGCGGCCACTCTGTTAAATGGACCGCCTCAGGCCTGACCCGCGCCCCAAACGGACTAATCAAACTTTTTTCATGTTAAACTTTAAAGACCTAACTACTTCAGACGTTACACTCTGTATTTAAAAAACTTTCCTCTCCTCTTAGCTATTCAAATTTTGTAGCGCAATTTGCAAATGGAGCTAGTTGTTCGGATGAATTCAATGAAGTGCTAGTTTGAGTTAACAAGCGGCCGCTCTAGAGCTCTTTTAGAGTAATTAGTAATGTTAAACCCTAGGGATATTCATCAGAACATCGTACGGACTGGGTTAAAAAGTTCCAAGAAATGTGATTTCGTCGTAAATAAAAACTCGTTTAACATTTTAGAAAAATAAAATGATAATACCTTTTTTGATTCTGTGTTATTATTATATAATATTTTATTCTCGTGTCACAATGTTAGTTACCATACTCCTCCGAAACGGCTTGACCGATTTTTATGAAATTTTATGTGCATATTCAGTAGGTCTGAGAATCGGCTACTATCTATTTTTCATACCCCTAAGTGGTAGTAGGTAGGTAGTAGGCAGGTAGGTAGGTAGAAAAAATTGCATTGCAACGCATGCCGGGAACAGCTAGTTATTATATAATATTTTATTATTACACTAAGGGCAAATAAATAAATAAAATAAATAAATAAATGCGGACAACATCACATACATTGTTCTGAACCCAAAGTAAGTTGCTAAAGCACTTGTGTTATGGAATTCAGATACAACGAAGGTACCACAAACACCCAGACCCGAGACGATGTAGAAAAGTGATTTTCTACATTGACCCGTCCGGGGATCGAACCCGGGACCTCAGAGCTAGCGCCACCTTGAAACCGGTGCGTACGCCACTCGACCACGGAGGTCGTCAAATAACATAATACTGTAATGTCTTTTTTACTACAGTGCAGTGATTCTTTATACACATACCGAAACAGCCTCTAATGTAACGTGATTGTGACTTACCCGCTTAAAGTGAATGGCCCGGAGACTTGTTCACAGTCCGGAAACGAAAAGACATACCACAAAGGCTTTAACGATGATATATTTCCTTCGTATGTGCACGATTGCATAAAACTATATTTCAACAACTTTACATTTAATTTCATTCTGATAATATAACAAAGGAGGTTATAATGTTTCTGTGACCATAGCAGAATCACAGGTCAATAAGTTATTTTGCTTAAAAGGAACAATATAACGATGAATTTATAGGGTCATTAGATGAATCTTTACTACTTTTTTTTAGTTATCGTCTCAGCCCAGAACTCGTTAAACTCCAAATTTATCGTTTTTTATTTAACGTCAAACGTAAATAGCTATTTTATTTTGACGTTAAGACAAAGTCATTTTGTAGGGAGATTTCACGTTATCTCCTCGTCGCGGCAGAAACTGGTTGTAAACCAATTTCATTGTCACATTGCCAATATTTGTTCAAATAAAGGGTCACGTATGGTAAAAAATAAGCTTTCGAATAAAACTGTTAAATAACGAGACAGAACCTAAACAAAACGTCGAAATAGTTAAAAGTCTTCTTAATTCCAGTTATTTGTCGGAAAGTCCTTATAAATGACCTGACATTTCGTCATCAACTAATTATGAAGGTGCAGCATTATCGAAGACCGGGTAAGCAACCAAAATTGTATCTTTACCTATCTTTCCATTTCAAACTAGAGCATATTTTCCACCGGACATAACAAGATACAGTGAGCCAATAAAGTTCGCTATTTTCGAACTCTTTGAAAGTTTCCCCAATTTTTCTGATTTCTGTGTATTCAAGCTGGAATTAAACTACGTTCGATTGAAACAAGTTTGTTTTGTATTCAAACATGTTTTTCCATTTTATAATACAAACATTTGCACGAAATCATTTTCCGTGTCTGCCGGCAGAGTGCACCACTAAAGTATTACGAAGTTTGTTTCAGGAAATATTGGTAATGGAAATTGGAATCCTTTTTTGTTTTCCATTATTTTAACTACTAATGAGTAAATCGCTGTCTTCATGGAATATATTCCAATAGTAAAGATATTTCAATAACACTATTTTCTAAAACCATGGTTCAACATAGTAATAAATAATAAATAAATAAATGCGGACAACATCACATACATTGCTCTGAACCCAAAGTAAGTAGCTATAAAGCACTTGTGTTATGGAATTCAGAAACAACGAAGGTACCACAAACACCCAGACCCGAGACAATGTAGAAAAGTGAGTTTCTGCATTGACTCGTCCGGGGATCGAACCCGGGACCTCAGAGCTAGCGACACCTTGAAAACCGGTGCGTACGCCACTCGACCACGGAGGTCGTCAATCGTCGTCAAACGTCATATTATTATAGTGAGTTGTTAGCACTGAATTTTCTATTGAACTCAGGATTGTGTCAAAATAAAACAGCCCATTTTAAGATTGCATATTGTAGAAAAAAATATTTTCAAAGAACTACTTATAAGTGGTTAAAATGAAAATCGAAGTCAGATATAAAAGTATGAATAAAATAAAATTGCTATACGATGTAAGATACTTCACAACAATATTGTTTTGGCGCGAACACTCGCTCGTTGATTCGACACTATGTGCCACCATCCCAATAAAAGCTTTAGTCTAAAGTTTACAATTTATTTTTTATTTTTTCAGTTAATTACGAGTATTTTTTTATGTTCTATTTTAGTATGTATAACGTGTTAACATAATTTCAACACTACAGAACTATAGGGACAACGCAACTGATTTACACGCCTGCATCAGTAAAAAAATAAACGTAGTTTCGATGGGTATTAGAAAACGTCTCTTTTGCAATATTTAAAATAAACTTTAGCTTACTCTTTCGAGCAGAAAGACATCTAGAAAAATGTAGCAATACATGTGTATCTACGACCTACGACCCTACGCAGGTGTATCGGGGTCTTAGGTGTATGTCAACCAGCTCAATTACTGTGAACTGTAGGTACTGTACTGTAAAACAGAATTTTCAATATTTTCTACAACATCTAAATTCTCAATGAAGCCTGTGTTTTAAAATACCAACAACAATTTAGTTTTCTGAAGCCACAATTTATTTTGTGCGAGCAAAGTTGTAAAGTATATATTTCGTTCAATATAAACTGCAAACGAGACGGGAATCTAAACTGACTACTGCTGAGAAATGTTTTATTTTATTTTAACATTCGACGCGATTTCTTCAGATTATTTGGTTGAGTTTTATTTGCTGCTTATTAATGTCTTCATTTGTGTTTATGTTAATTATTCGTCATTTAGTTTAAACGCGGAATTTTACACAGTATTAACCAACTAATTTGGTCTAAATTTTAACGCAGTGTACCGCTCTAGTAAACCCTTTTAACTTTTGTTGATGTCGTCGTTTTTCCGCATTTCAAATGCAAGATGCCCATTGAGTCAATAAGTGTATCACCGAACCTATTATAACCCTTACGCCACCCTTAATTTCCTATATGACATCGCAGAATAGGAAAAATGGTAGAACAACAGCAAAAGTAAAACAATGATGTATGTATCCACGTTAGTCCTGGAACAGTGAGCTGGTATAAAACATGAGCCGCCGTGTATCGACGGGAACTGAAGGGAAAGTAACTAGATAAAATATGATGTTGGCGCTCAAGCGGGAGTGTAGCGGCCGATTGAGAGACCGGTTACAGTCCAGGGACGGACTGAGTACTATTTAAATGTGTAAACTGGTATTTCAGGAGTTTTACAATGTAGAAAAAAAATATGACCCTTTTGAAAATATGCTAATAACCTACTATTTAAAAGGTTAGAGCTACTATGACAGTTACCTGGAAGAGAATTTTGGAAATACAAAAGAAGAACTCCATTCTCGAATGTTGTCGGATAGAGACTGTTATGCGGAACGTGTGCAGAGGATCCCAAGACCGGCCAATTTCAACAGATACGCGAGTGTTTACACAAACACAGGAACACTCTACATTCTCACTCGCACAGTATTCCGATGGGACAACAATCCGACACGTTGACAAACCAAGATCATTGTAACTTGATTAAAACTCGAGGTTTCATTATATTGTATGTGTTAAGGATTAACCCTTATATAATTTTTTAGCACTTTTCAATTTACATCATATGTAACGAGCCCTAAAGGGATGTGTTTGTACTCGTGTTCTCGTTCAAAGTTAATATAAATTGTGCCTTGTTTACATATAATAACCGTATATAAAGGAGTCTATATATAGCGGGCCTAAGTGGTAACAGATACTGTAAGCCAAGCGTCACTGAGGGAGGAACTACTGTTTGTTTTAGCTCCGTATTAATGGCCTAAGGGAATCTTGCATTATGTCTTGTACAGACACGTAAGTAACTACAATATTATCGCTTTCAAACTTAAATGGATAATGATTATAGAGTGAAACTATTGTGTGAGTCTGTCTATAGTTCCTTATAACAATAGGCTCAGAAAACATGAAGTACCTTACAACTATTCGTAGTAGGTAACATTAAAGCCTAATAAAAGGAGAATTGATTAGTCCAATACCTTTCTTGGTACGAGAAACACCATTATTATTTATTTATTATTTAAAGCCTGAACTGTCCCACTGCAGGGCAAAGGCCTCCCTTCCTTCCTTCCACAGGTCTCTATTGTTTGCTATTTGTTGCCACTCTTTTTTGTATGCGTCTAGTTCATCCCTCCATCTCCGCCTGGGTCTCCCACGCGGCCTCCGTCTATTAGGAACCCAATTTGTAGAGGCTTTCGCCCACGGTCCTTCTGACATTCGGCACACGTGTCCGGCCCAGTCCCATTTCAATTTGGCAGCCTTCAGGGCCACGTCCGCTATTTGAGTCTTGGAGCGCAGTAGGGAGTTCCTTACATGATCCGTGAGCCGAACTCCGAGGATGCTGCGCTCCATAGCACGTTGGCAAACACCGAGACGGGATTTTTGAACGTTGGTGAGAGCCCAAGTTTGCGCACCATACGTTAGAACGGGGAGAATGCACATGTCCATTAGTTTCCGCTTTAGTGAAAGTGGTAGCGGTCCTTTCATGATGTCTTTCATAGACCAATATCTCCTCCAGAGAAACACCATATTAGTTACCAAATGTTTTAGTATACCTCAGTACATACTTCGAATTTCTTTAGTGTAGTACATTGTTGCTATTTATTGTTAGTCAATCTTGAGAAACTGGTTTCTATTCCAATAAGCAGTTATTTTCTTTTGGCATGTTTCCAATAAACTCGATTAGATGAGAATATTTTACTGAATTTCTCCGTTTTCTAACAGGTTACTAACTTCTACTTAATGTTAAAACATTTTTATCATTATTGTAATTATTTTAAGAGCTCAACTTTTCTTTTCTAAATCCATGCCTGTGCGACTGGACTTGACATGATGTGGTAAAAAAATGTCCCCCTTCCAGTGTAGCCTTTCACCCCGACTGTCGACTGCCGCGTGTGTCGGTGTGTCGGACCCACGGCTTCACAAAACATAACATTACACAAAATGTTTCAGTTTCCCCTTAAATTGTTGATCATGCCTGGAAGCTGTTTGGTAGGTATTTACTTACTTATGTTAGTACTAACTTCGGTGATATGCTTAGACAGGTGTATTAAGGATAGTAGAGAAAGACTAAGTAATTTGTATTTTGGTTGACTTAGACTATTTTAGGATACATCATGATTACATGCGTATACTTGATATGTGATAAAGCTAATGGCATATGATCGAAGTTGTACAATGGCATAATGTGTTATTAATTGATTGTAGTAAACTCAAATAGCAAGTTAAATACCAATTTCTATAAATACTATCTATTTATATCTATCCAATTATTCAATATCCATCAATGAACAAATATAATACAACAAAATAGTATAACAGTATCGTAACACAAACCTGCATAAAATAATAAGTCTAGAAACCGCAGCTAAAGTAATATCTAGTCCAGCACAAATATAAAATATCAAAAGCAAATACAAAGCGCCTGCAATAAAATGGCAAGCAATATGTTTCGCTCCGTCCACTGTCAGATTACAATGTGAAGGCTGTATGATAAATATAAAAATAGATAACCCGGGCCACACATCATTATGGACACAGAAAAGGTTTGGAAAAATCACACAGTATACAATAGTGGATGCGAGACTTGTTGGTAAATCACAAGAACTTCTGTTTATGATGTTATTAAAGTTACCATGATTCATATTCTATTATTAATAGTATCAAAACCGTATCTCCTTGCTATTAATAGAATTACTGGTGTAATTTTTTAAGATATAATCAGTAACAAAAGTATCCTAGAACGTTATATAAACTTTTGTTGAACACATGTACATGTGGGCGAAATTCGAGCACTAAAGCATCTAGATATAGCTACCTGCTTGTAATAAATATCACTAATTTTAAAACTATATAATCTCTTTTCTATTATAAACATCAATAAATCATAAAATTATTATTTATTCATCTAACGTTCATTAACCTAATTGCTTCGTCAGTTTTGATAAATACATTCATTCAAATAGTGTAGAAATAGACCGTTCTAATTGACTTGTCGGATATGCCGCCCACACCGCTAAAAAGGTATTGTGTTAGTAGGTGGGCGATGTGTTTTCAAGATCTTAGACTTAAATACAAGTGAAACTTAATTAACTATTGAATCTCGAATAAAGTAGATTAAATCATATTGTGAATGAAACCTTAGAATATTATTAATTGGGACAGGATGTTATTAAACTGTTCGGTAAATCAATCAACGTAGCCTATTCTCTTCCACATCCGGACTTAGGTTTTCCTAATTAACTTTCCTAGTTAATTTTATTCAGAAACTATGCCTTATAATTTTTAGGTACATACATTTGAGAATTCATCTCGTAGCAGGCGGAAACACCTTTGCACGTTAAATTAAAAAGATACAACTATTTTGTTATTTAAGATAATGAACTGTAGATCAAGTAGATATCTATCGACACATACCGATCTATGTAATCTGCGCACTTAGGAAACACAATATTATCTCAAATGACAGTAACCACGGAAACTAATTATCTGTTTAACAGTAGATTCCAATCCTAATTCAATCTAAGTACTATTACGGTTACATCTGGAACATGCCAGAACTCGATATGGCCATAGAATGATAGTTAAGTAATTTTATGTGCATTATTTAAAAACGCCTATAAACTAAATTATAAACAAAGCATAGCTATAAATAGGTCATATTTCCGTTTAGCAATATCAATTTTGGAATTTCGCAAACGATTGATTTGCAACCCTAGTTTCAAAACTTAACCATTCCAAAGCAGTACTACTAACTCAATTTAAATATAGGTCCGATCCCTGAATCGTTAGTGCCAAGATATATCTTATGATAGCCTCGGGGGACGTTCACGAGTCCATTACTATTAAAGGAGGGCTATCCATCATCGTCGGTATATCGATTACCGCGGGTGGATGTTCACTCGATACAAAATCGACTAACGGTCAACGCGACTCGGTTAGACGCATTTCCCTGCTCGTATCAATCATTTGAAAAACGATTTCGTCCGGACTTTCAATGTAAAGGAAAAACTTGAGGATATTAATAATTTTAGGATTTTTGACTGTTGGAAATTACGTTTCAGCGGACATTGACAGGTATATTACAAAGCTGTACGAATAGAACTCTATGATATATTACAATAAAGGTAGTGCGTATTATACGGCGGAGAATAATGAATAAAGTAATACATTGGGTTTCAATACTGATGTATTTTTAAAAAGTCATGTCAATAAAATTAATATTCGGGCTACACACGTAGGAGTAGAAAATGTGGATTTTGGGTGTATATATTTTAAGTATTGGTATATTTTCAGGCTTGTGTAGACAATGCTGAAAAATATACCCGCGCTTTGTAATAACGAAGAATTTTTCATAGTGAAATTTTATAAAAGTTTTCTGCAGTTCGTAGTCGTACTTCCTACTGAGTATTTTCTTTTCAGTAAACTAACTCTTTGTCATATAAGTCATGCATTGTTTCGTTACTCACACAAACCTGCCTCACATAACTAATGCTCTACTTTATCTGCATACCTGTTCATGTGATGTTACATTCCTGAAAAAGAATTTGTTCGAAGTTTTGAAGTTAAATAATAACAAAAAGGCGATTATTCGAAGCAGGATTTATTTTCGTGTAATACAAGGCCAGCAAGTGCCAGCATACAGCAATTAGGCAAATCCTATGAATTCACCATCGCGTGCTTAATTGTTTCCCCGAAATTTCATTTTATTATTAATTTAAATCCGCGCTTCCTGATATCTTGTTTCATGAACGTGCACGTGGCACAAAAACTCAAACTCTTATTATATATTTACAAATTTTAATTATTGTTTGTTTAACTTATTAATTTTTACTTCAGTTTGAATAGTTACGTGAAAAGAGCATCGTTGAAAGTCACGTATAAAGTCACACAAAGTAAAACTCATTTTATTTGACTGAATAACAATACATTACATTTTACATTGGTCTCTACATCAGCATAGTAAACATTTTTACAATCACGATTATTACTCTTTGCAATAAAAATGTCGTCCCTTTAAAACATTTACAGATCGTTGGCGGGTCCGTAACGTCAGTTTTTACAGCACACTGTTACGCGTGTTTACGATTTGTGGCCTGGAATATTTGGAATACAGTATTTGTGTATAGAATAAAGTACGAACAACCTCGGTGATGTGTGGTGACGTTGACAAACTGCTTCGGACCTCGCCTCGTTAAAACGTAACCGTTTTTTTCCCGCTCGCGCCAGATAGAGTTATACGCATGAAATTGGCTCCATCAAACAGCTAAACGAAGTTTTTAACGAATACGCTGTCACTGAACATCAGCTAGTTAAAGTTAGCGAGCACCCGGGGCACCGCGCCGTACCGCCATGTTACAAATGTTTTTGACAGAATTCCGCAGAAGCACGTTTATACGTATGTTAGCAGACACGTCAGGATCATTCTGTGGATTACGAAATCGGATGTAACGTTGCGTGTGACGATCGAGGATTTGATTCTGCATCAAACTCGTATGGTCAAAAAGATAGGCGAGAGCAATGCATGCAACTGGACTGGTATACATGAACTGATAAACATTTGAGTTCTTCATAAAATTTTATTGTTTAGGTATTTCTAGTATATAGAAGAAACGAAACGGTTTGGTTTTTTTTATTTTTCTCAAAAAAAAAAATATATCATATAGAAATCAAACTGTGTAACTGCACTAGTTCTGGACTGAGCTGAAATTATGATTTCTATATATTTTCACCCAACGTGGCTTAAAAAGAAACATTTTTATAACTTAAAATCATCCTATATATCTACTTAATTTCCGTACCCTACAATTATCGCTATACCCAAAAAATACGAAGTAGTAAGGAAGTAAGGGACAAATACCTGAGATGCCACTGGCATTTGGTCCTAGTCTGAATGTTTGCGTCGAGAACACTAACAATACAAAACTAAAAGACTCATATAAAAGACGAAACAATTTATTATATTCCGACCCATTCTTGGCAGATGTGACTCATTTCACCCTAAAAACTACTAGATACTTACAATAATTGGTAATTGTTATGCAATATCTCGACCATGAGTTTTACTAAACCTTTTAATTTGCAGGAGGTGCCTATTTAATCATCTAGCTTGTAACAAAATAGCATGCTTAAGAAATATAACCTGTTTTACTATTGAAGTCTCGTGGTAAATGAAAGATATTCGCACTGGATAACGTTGGATTCAATGTGTCTTCACATAGACTGAGCGTACACGATCTTAGTATATTGCTTAATATTAATAATCCAGCCTATACACGTCCCACAACTGGGCACAGGCCTCTTCCCATATAGAGAAGGCACGAGCATTGATCACCACGCTTGCTGCGGATTTGCAATTTCAGATACCAATTTTGGAATTCAGGTTTCCTCAAAATCAAAAAATCCTCACGATGTTTTCCTTCACCGTTTGTCAGTAATGTCTTAGAATAATTAAGAAAGTACATATAACTTTGAAAAAGCCACATTGGTACTTGCCTAGGTTCGAACCTGCAACCTTGTGCATACAAATCCGTTCATTGAACCGCTAGGCCACCACGACATTTGTCGTATATATTGCTTACTTGGCTAATTCTAAATAAGGTGTGGTTACACACAAATACATAATAATACAAATGATATCTGCTTACACACTACACTTTATTAGTAGGTATGCATGAAATTATTTTTACTGTAATTTTTCACTCAAGTTAATCTAAAAGCCGACAGCCGGTATACTTGGAACTACAGAACGCTGTCGATAAAGGCTGTCGCGTCGGAAGCTGGATATCAACTAATGAGATAATTATTATTTATTATATTAATGCTATAAAATATTAATAACGATTGACATTATTACTATGTGGAACAAGATTGGCTTGAACTTTAATATCTACAGATTTTCTGGCGTTTACAGATAATTTTTATTTTTGTATTCTTGAACTAAGATACTTTAAACCAAGCTTTTGATCTACTAGTAACAGCTATTTCATCAGTCGTTTCTTTAACTATTTACTTGCTTAGGTATGTATTGAAAATACGGAATGTAAGTCACAGTTCGTAGCATAATTATAATATGTACCAGGTACCTATTGAAATTTACTCTGTTGAACACACGAAATCTCGGTCAAGAGGATATTTTTTCCCCTAAATGTGACGAAAAAGTCACCTCGGTACTTCCCAACTTTTGATAACAAGGAAACATTATTTAAAACCATTTCAAATATTTTTATGACACTCCTATTCTATCCTGTATTCTAAGTTACAATTTTACAAACCAGATATTTTTAGTAGTATAGGTGTATACATAAATAATAAAAAAGTTTTTTTACGCATGTATTACAATCGGTATCACATTTTCCCTATCGTCCTGAACTTTGGGAAACCCCGTGTATTGACACGAAATTTCAAAGTTATGTAAGAGGTAAACCACAGGACATGTATGGCTTTACAGCTTTTTAGGTGTCCAGGTAACTACCTCCAGGTTTTTCTGTTTTGTTAGGGAAGTTTATTTTAATTGATTGATGTAGGTGATAAGTAGTGAGTGACGACTGGAAATAAAGCACTCATTATACCTACCCTAAGTAATGGGAACAGGGAGATTATAATATAGGTATATCCTTACCATAAGTACCATAAACAAGTTTCGTAACGGTCGATATTACTTATTATGAATTAAACTTAAAACATTTACAATAATATGAAACTAAGCCTACACTACTAAGAAAAATTATAAATTAAATAAAACTAAAATAAGCCATCTTAAAATTCGTCCACATCGCTGTCGACTGGGAGTGTGCCCAAAAGACTGGCAGCATTGCCACGTTGTATGGCAATGCTTAGGTATTCCTTGACCTAGGTAGAAGCTAGCCTTTGGGTCACGTGAAGTGTCAACCAGGCGTTTGGATAAGTCTTTGAAAATTCTGTGTGCACTCGGATCCCACGGACCAAGGGTCTCAACCCCAAACGGCTCGAATATATAACTTCCAATTAGGTTAGTATATTTCCGCCGCTTGAGGTTATTATCTTACTGTTCGGTTATCAGGTAGGTATAGCGCCAGTTTTTCCAAATAGATATTGATATAATTATTAATGAACTTCATCATTCCAAATTCCAAAAGGGTTAGATAAGCCTACAATAAACAGTCAGTGGCAATCCTACATTGACAACAGTGGCAAGTAGGTGTACATTTGTCATAAAACTAAAATTATCTGAATACGAAAATTAGGCACAATAACAAGCACACTGGAGCGTTCATTAACCTGCCACCCACTGACTTTAAAATAGCGGAATCTGGCCCCTGACTACATTTTGGGCTTGTCCGATGTAAAGAAAACCATTAACACGAAAGAAGAGGAATAACTAAACCGACTTAGTTTCTTAAATGAGTAACAAGAGATTAACAATCACTCAACGTCTGAAAATAATGGATGAACTTAATTTCCCAGTGCAAGTTCTGTTGCTTTAGTTAACCTACTTTCTCAAGCTTTCGAGAAATTTACGGAAATTATTGTAACCTAATGTTCAAGTTCACTGCTACTGTGGAATTGAGAACCGTCTGGTAGCTAGATAATAAGTAAGTATTTATATAAAATCTTCTGTTTACATCTTCGGAAATAAAAGCGGTATACCTACTATACAAGTACGAATTAATCTGTTTTCTTAACTACACTCGCCCTTTAGCTCATTAGACGACACGTCTTTAAAATAATTAAACTGACTAAATAGTTGCTTATAACAAATCAGCGAGTTCAAATAAACAAGTCCTACCGCCTTATTATATTGCTATAGAATAGATTAAGTTCTCAGTAATATAGAAACAACCCGACAAGAGGCAATAGGTTCGTCCCCTTTTCTATCCCTCTACATTTCCCGCTAGAGAAACCCACACGCAATATTGTATTAAAAATAGTTCCAATTGTTATAAACTTTACAATTTTATTATGTAATTCGTTCAAACCTAATCCACACACAAATAATGAAAATAGGTAAAAAAAGCAAGTCACTAATAATGCAGGTAAACGAATCTTAAGGAAGTAGGTATACACTAATAAGAAGGTATGTAAGAGTGACTAGAGTATTATGACGTCATAGGACACACCTCTTAACGTAATTATTGTTATCTTTATCCTTCCTTTTCTTACGTTTACAAAAAGAAAACGTTTTTGAAACAAGAAATATGTAGTAACGTGTGTTTTATATTTATGTAAATTTACAGACTATGTTATGTATAATTTTGTTGGGCATTGTTTAAGTGAGACATGTAATGGTTTCTAAAAAAACAGTTTTAAAATATAGGTAACTACTTATTGCTAACAATGACCAGCAAAATACCCAAACAAAGTTTAAATTAAAACAAAAAATATAGCATGCATTGTTTGGTATTTTTCTGCAAAAAGCGTTAATAAGTTCTGTAAACTACAAAAATGTTTATTCCAACTTTAAAATATATATTGAAGCGTAAAAACACAACGGTTAATACATTTTATTTTTAAAGGTAACATATTTTCCGTTATAATTCTATAACCTGTACTACAGAAACTTTATGCAAATAAAATAGTGTTAGGTTTCCTTCGGAATTTAGTGTGACTTCACAAATGTTTTAAATTATTTGTTTTATAATAAAGTAAAACGAAAAAGGAAAGGCCTATGCCCAACAATGAGAGGACAAGGGCTGTAGATGATGATGATGATGATGATGAAAACGACATAGGGATAGTGTTATGTAGAGTGAAGGTTTACCCTATACGTAATCGATAAACCTAATTATGTCATTAAATGTAATTAGAAATTTTCAGAACTTCGATCATGAAATATTGACATGTATTTTCTTGAAGTGCTTTAGGTCCATTACTAATAGTTATAAATAATCATGACCAAGGCCTATTGTAAAAAAATGTAACTTGTGTGGAGCATTTCTAAGAATTTTATAATATGAACCTAATACTAAGAAGAGCACTCCTTTAATTACTCATATAGGTACCTACAAACATTCCCTAAACAGTTATGAATAAAAATAGATAATTCACACTTTCCTTAAATATATTAATTAAATATTCCCATTTATTTATATTCCGGATGCTACGCAAACTGGAAAACACAGATTCCAACTTTATACCATCATTGACCTACTATTACCCTTTTCCTAAAATACACGAACAACCGAACTGCTGGGAAACCCGCCGTGATCATATAAAAATACCACTCACCGCAACTTTCCCCGCGAACTAACCACAACGCAATTAATTTTTTTGATCGATTATTTTTGTGCAAAATACGGTAATTACCTATTAAGTATTACGCCAGGGTTTCTTCCCTGTTAAAACAATATAAATACTACTAGACAAGTGCGAAAACGATGTTCGTTTGTTATACTTCCAAGGCTAAACCAATAAACTGATTTTGATGAAAGGTACAAGACGACATATTCGACATAACGGACACCAACAATAGCGAAGACGCTAGAGAGAGCTAATGTTTATAGGAACGTCTTGTTAATCCTGTTGAATCACTAAAACAGATTCTTCCCAATGCCAAAATTAAAAACAAAAGATTTTTTTCACGTTACCTACACCGGGAATTTCCTAAACGTCGTTTTTAAACCAATGTTGTCCCCATTCCTGTTGGTACTGTCATATTTTATTTGAAGTGCACAAAAGCACTATTACGCAATTTAACACAGTAAAAGTAATTTTGAACGTTAGTCACAAGAAATTCACTGCTCCGTGCTAAATTCTAAGAAATACGATTTATTTTATTTATCATCATGTAATCCCACAAAATAGTTTTTATATCAGTCATGTGGGAAAACACAGATTAGTTCGCTTAATTGAATTGTAATAACTCCACCTATGCTTTTCTAGTTAAAATGTAACCGCATTATCTTTTGCCACAGGTGTTTATAATCGAAGTAATGACATTGAAACAAGAATTGATTGGAACGCATTGGTACGAATAGGCTCCGGACTTTGAGATCAGACGATCAGGTATGTAGATTAAATTAAAACATATTCAAGTGATTGTTGGGTTCAAAGTACTAAAGCAATATAGTTTCCGAGGCGCGTCAGCTGGATTACCCCGAAACCAACAGATATTACTGCACACAATACTCTACTCGTCGAGAATTAGTTACTAGTTAATAGAAGGTTTCATGAATACCATATGATATAATTTAATTTATGCATAATAACGTTGCATATTTGATTCCAAACAATAAAGTTGAATAATTTGGTTAGCGCCGCATATGCTGTGATTTTAAACAATTGGATCATAATGTTATATTTGTCGTTATCATGTAAATTGTAATTAACGGCAAAAGTAATTATCGTTAAACATCATGGGCATTAGTTCATTTTGTACAAAACCTGTAATGCTTAATTGAATAACAAAGAGAGAGTGTTGATTTATTAGATTCACTCAAAAGAATGACAACTGCTTTATTTTACATCATTAAAAAAAACATAATTTGCAAAACCAAACTCTCCTTTGAATAGTTAATTAAGTTTTAAAACAGCTTCTTGGTGATCGAGTGGTTTATCTATTGATATCATGCTATAAGTTTAAAGTAATGCATAAAGCATTCTAGATACTGTAAATATGTCATATAAATAATCAGACTGTACGGGTAGCCTAGACGATGCTAGTGGCAAAGGTCATCACAGCCCAAGTCTGAGTTTGCTGTCTGTGTATAATTCCTTTTAAAATAAATGATGTCGTATTTATAAAACAAGTACAGAGCTAACATAACGATATAGATCGGCGTTACGCAGCACATCAATTCTTCGCTCCGACACAACTTTATTCGGCATTGGAAGCCGCTTGACAAATGCGGCCACCCACTGACTGGACACATCCCCCCATTTATCAACGCTGCTTGATAGTCAAACAGTAGCTAAGTAAGGAAGCTGTTTCATCATAATTCTCCTGACGCTGGCTTTTTACTTTGGCTCGCTTCCAACGCGGAGATGACTGCGTGACTCAGCGATTTCTCTGTAATACTACTTGCTTGCCAAAGACCGACAGTTCTTTCCGTTCAATAATAACTTTAGGGGATGTAAACTAGCACGCTTTACTGAAACGGTCACTGTTGAGAGCTTGTTGAGAAAACTGTGGTTATCATTATGAGTATTGTTTTATAAATAAAGATGGCAAGCTCTCTCTGATCCATTTATGACTTAGTAATTAACTATGAGACCTTGAGACGATCCGACAGGTAAGTGCGCATTGAAAAAAAAAATAAGAGAAATATAAATTTTAATTACACCAACCCTATCACATACCCCATTGTATGATGGAACAGGAAAGACAGGCATAATTTATAAATCTTATCATCATTAAAACCTGTACGGTTTTACCAATACCTATGTTTGGCTAATTCTTGCATTTTAATTGTGTATAAAATGGGTAGTTTGTGGTTAACACCAGGCTTATATGTAAAAGAACACACTGCCATTGTTTAGCTAAATGCCTAGACGTCTTTCCAATCTAACATTTTATTATTATGTACATTTATTTGTGATTATTTACACAGCAGAAGCTTTATTTAGATTACAATAAGAGATTAGAAGGGATACGTTGTACGTTAAACAAAAAAACCTTGAAAAATAATACAATAATTTGTAACAACCCCAAAAGTAAGTGATTATTCACAAAACAATCAGCATGTATCTCCATCAAGCTGTAACACGTCAGAGATTTACGTCGCGTGTGAACATACACTCACCTGGCTGGCATGGCGGCCGTGTCGACAAACAAATAGCCTAATGTTGACGCCACCAATTAGCCCACATTAATATGTTCAAACTGGTGGAACTGCGCTTGCATTTGTTTTATCGTTTTATGTGCCATACATTACATGTGTAATTTGTTGGGAAATGTATACACATAATTTAAGGGGCTTTTATGAACACAAAATAATTAGTAATTGTGCATAATGTGATTATTATTTTTTGTATTCATCGTGACAATGTAAATACTTCATCTTTTTCATACAGGTACTTTTTTACTCCACCTCTATGCCACACCTACAGTTAACTCGTGACATAAGACACGAAATACAACCCAACTTCAAAAAAGGTCACAGGAAAATATCCACAATTTGAAAAGCACGCTGATTTCCCAAGCAATTTGGTCGAACATGACTCAATTACCTCCCGAGAGAACTGCGAACACGAGTTACTACGTTTTACTATCAGTTTACAAACAATGAATGAGGAAAAAACATTAAACAATTGTATTACCTACCGACGTCCGGACTGCTACAAAAAACTCATAACTGTCAAGAAAAGAGTGTTTTTCTAACAAACCTTCATAATATGGGTTATTTAGTGGACCACCTTCAGGGAAAAGTTAATTATTGTCCAGGTTTTGGTCAAAATTTAATACTCGTTTATCGTTACAGTAACTAAATGACTGAAGGAAACTTACGCCTTAGCGGTTGAAAAAACGGCTAAAGAAGAACAACAAACATAACTTTCAAACAGTTCATAGATTCAGATATCCAACTTTAGATCAGAACAACTCAAAGCAATCAGGTATTTTAGGGAAACAAATATCTCCTCCAAACATTACATCCAATCCATACAAAACAAACGGAACCTAACAGACGTTCAGAAATCTCGGAAACGTAAAAACTCAAAGGAGAAACTATTTCCGTACCTGACTTCCCCGTCCCCTGTGCCTTCATTTTGCAAGCAGAATTGATTCTAACATCGTGCAGAGCGCCCGGGGCCGCCGGGGCCGCTGCATTCAATAGATCGAGCTCCATGTTGGACGAAATGTGAACAATGGGCTTCCATAAAACTTTATAGGTCCTTACAAGCGTGTCGCTCGTAAATCGCTTAGCTGGTGCCGTGGTTAATGCCACCGCTTTGCTTTATGATGCCTTGGTATGCCTCACGATAATGCTAAATATTCCTAAGCGCAATATGTGTATATGTTAAACGGCTAACTGACACTAACTCCTTTGATAATTTGGAAATATTGAGTGTGGTGGAAATTTCGAGCGATACCTTCGCTAGACATTAAAGATAACGTCAGGTAAAATCATTTACAAAATATGTATCGTCAAGCTAACAATACAATCTTAAACTGTCAATGTGTCTTCTTGTCAATCAAACATAAATAACTATTCGTTATATTGATGATCAAGCAATCCTCAGTAGGAACACAGTTACCCACTTACGAAACGTCTCTGGATACTCAATTCTATCCAACTTCCGGCAGAACGCATACCATCTACGCACATCTACAGCACGAATATCTACGGGCAGCAGTTTCGACCTATAATGAGGTGAGACACTTGACCGTTCGTCCACAATCGTAAAAAAGATACAAGTTAATAAAAATATTTTCCTCATTCAATTTATGGCATCCTCTATAATCATAAGATCCGTCTTGTGCCATGTCATTAAACTGCTTGATAGTCGGCGCAAAAAGTGCTGAACGGTTATTATAAATACACCTCGACGTAGGCTCCTCTACAAATATAAAGTAACAGGTAATTATTAAAATGGGCACAGAGCATGACACCATCAGAGTGCGGTTAGTGTTCAAACCTCAGAACAATATGAGTTCTAAACTTAATTCAGTTCTAGGTATTGGCACCGTGAAGCGCTGTGAGCAGGATGCTCAGCTGGTTGGGTTTCCCGCCACCGGCCGCGGCGCGCTACAGGGAAAACGGTTGAGAAATACTTACATTGCAATTATGGTGAACACCAAGAGGTGTTACGAAAAGATTATACCTAATTTTTATAATTTGTTAAGGATTATTAAACCAGTAAAACATGCATTATTTTAAATAAACATTTGCTACTGAAAATAGTATGTAGTGGCGTCATTTGTTTAAAATCGGTGGCGCCGGGTATTTTCAGATAGGTTGGAAAACAACAGTGATTACATAGCGCTGGACTCTCATAGACTCACACGAGTGCGACATGGATTTCCCTGTCTCGTGCCAAGTCGTAAACATCTCGTGTAACAAACTCTGTCTTACACATATTTGTCAGGATGCGGAATTACACGCGAACGCGCCACTGCGCCATATCGTATTGTTTCAAACTTCATCTCGGACGAATACTCTAGTTTGCATCAGTTTGAGAAGTACTAGGTACAACATAAGGCTAAATCTAGTTTAAAAGACTATACACCGTAAAGAGTTTGAACATTTATTGGTTTCTTAGGTTTACGCGAATGTTAGACATTGAAATAAAACTACTTTTTGCGGATTTTTTTGCGGTTTATATTTAGATTTTAGGTCCCGACCTTTCGACACCTTTCTCACACTCAAATAATTAGTTAAAATATGAAGGTAGAACGAGCAACATCTACTGTCAAGACGAACGCCATCTCAGTCTGCCCGTGACCATGATACCTGCAAAAATGTCGAAACGTCGGGACCTAAAATCTAAATATAAACCGCGAAAAAATCCGTAAAAAGTAGTTTTATTTCAAGTTTGAACACTTATTGTCTTTATGGGATGGCCCGAGCCCTCAGAGGGACAGTTACAGGCTAGAATGCGTCGCATTTACTGCCTATGTCTACGGATAATTAATTAAATAAAATTTATACAGGAAAGACAAAGAACATAATTGATTAGGAACTATGGATATTAATGGGCATTAAAATGATTGATGGCAAATGAATTTCACACTAAAATTATAAATGGACACTTGAATTTAATGGGCGTTTGCGATAATAGTTATTGCAGTATTTTCCCAATCGTGTCAGTGAAGGCGGCGGCCTGATTGATTTGTTCCTGTTTAGAAGGCAACTTCAAGATATCTTCGTTTATGTAATTGTTCGTTTATCATTATTCAATAGTTATCTCGTGCAATAAATGCATTTAATTTGATCTCATAATATTACAATGTGCAACATTGTAATGAATAGTTATGCTGATAATTATGAAGTAAAAAGTGATAGCCAAGAATACAGCGTGTGTTGTATCAGGATTGAGAGAAAACCGAAAAAGTGCAAGGATATAATGCTCACTCGTAAATTGATATAGATATGTATGAGTGTATATTATTTTCATATTTCCTACTGTAAATATCTACAAGCTTGTTATCACAAAAACGTATTTTTTTATATTACGAAACTTACAAATAACAAGTGTTGGATTTTTTCCTTTACTTGTGCCGTTAGACCTAGCGTCAAGCCAAACGAATAATCTTAAGATCTACCTACACAATCACTTTAGGAACTAAATAGTATTTTTCAGCTACTACCTACTTGTAAATAGCCCAATAACAGGTTATTTTGATACCCTGAAAATATAATTGGCTGGTCTGCAAGCTATGATAGAAAAATGTTCTGGAGTCAGTATAGGACATCGCAAACAAACTGTAAAGCGGGGCAACCCTAACAGCCTAGTACATAGGATGCTGAATAACATTACAACAGAACAAAAAAAATATAATTAAAAATTAAAAAACACGCCTGCAAATATTTGACTTGTTTTTATTTTTTTTTACATGGCAGGCGTGTTTTTTAATTTTTAATTATATTTTTTTTATTTAATACCTTTTAGTGAACATGACATGACAAAAAAAGCATGACACAACACAAAAAAAAATTCGTTCGGAACCCTTTTCAGGCGATTTCGACTCACACTTGACCATTTTTTAATGTCCACATAGCCTATGTCACTCGGGATAACTCAAAGCTTCTAATGATACCACAAACATTAAAATCGGTCAAGCCTTTTAGAAGTTATGGTGGAATAAAGAAACTCACAAACATACATACATACATACATACATACATGAACCCTGAAAACATAACACTCCTTTTTGGGCAGTCGTGTAAAAAATAACTCAAGTATTTTTTAATTTATTTTTGCAGCGTCGCTTCGCTTCGTAGCTTTTATTACGAGGCGCTACTCTTTCCTTTATTTTAATTAGCTTATTACAAATTTATTATACATCTTAAAAAAATATCTCGACCGGATATGGATACTAAAAGTAAACGAATAGGAAATCGATTACTGATATTCTTCGAAATGTAGGTAAGAACCGGTTAATTAGGTAATTAAATAAATATATTTTAGATTAGATTAATAAAAAAAATATTAATTACTTACTAAAAACTTGTAGATAACTAACATTCTTACGCACAAAACACACACATATTTGGGGATTTCCTTTGTACTAAATTCTTTATCAGTCAACATGATATGAATCAGTTTATGTTCATAACTGCGCAAGATCAACATTGATAACGCACTTATTTTCACAACTTTACTTGTTTTACATCGAATGAGTAATTAAATGAATCTGAATCAACAAAAAGCAAGAAATAATATAATAGTAAAGTACAGGATATACAACATGCGAATACCCTTTTAAAATAAGATATTGAATTAAAAGTAATAAAAAAAATACAATCCTTGCATGAGAGCAATTAACATGTCATCAAAGAGAAGTGGTAAGCGATCGCCACAAATCCACCCGTACAGAAGTCGTTACGCCATGACCACAACTTAATAATCTTCAATATAATAAGTACCTATATCAGGCACAACTATCAATCTTGTTTCCATCCTTGTGGACAGATATTAAAGTGCTGAAAACAGAATGCCCAAAGATTTATAAATACTCTTATAACATAACCGCTTCACTTCTGACTCTACACATATATACGGCGTAGTAGGTCTACAGAACAACAGCCTGTAAATATCGCATTATCGCGCGATTATCTTAATAACAACAAAACGCTTGTCACCCGCGGTAAAACCCGCGTGACGTCACACGAGGTGTAGACTGGAGTGTAATCAGCTGATCGGCCGTGAATTTGACTATTCGGTAGAAGCTATTGACCGCACACGTCACAACTTTTTATCATAACAACAAGGTTTCTTCAATAACTGAGACTATTTCCCAAAGCTCTACTTTACAGTTTAGGTATTGTTTACTAATTCTAAACAATTCAAGCATGTAAATAAGGATTTATTCAAAAGACTTGCACCTACGTTTAGTCAAAAATAGAGAACTTTGTATAAGGAAAGAAGCAACTGCAATTTATTGGGTACAATGTCAAACAATAGGCTGCCTTGACTGATTTCGAAACAGAAAACCCCAATAGCAGTTAACCTGCCTGCCTGTAGGTACAATGTACATGAAACCCAAAACTGATGGACACATATTGTAGCACATACCAATATCCATATGACTAAATTAGGTTAAAAAAAGAGCACATATTTGCACAGGTAAACAGTACTCAAACCGCTCTAAATTTAGCATATAGAAAATCACTATTTGTAAAATATTTTACAAATAGTATACTATTTAGTAAATATGCAAAAACATTCAAACTTTTTCAAACCGTATTACTTACTAAAATCTGTGATACACATTCATATATCGTTTTGTTTAATTTAAGCCCAAAACAATATTGTTTTTGTTTGTTTTTCAGAGGTTTCATTTAAAGTTTTCGGTTTAAAAATTCAAGAGATCATTCCACCATGTTAGACTACCTATAGCAATAATTAATCATTAAAGGTGTCAAATAGTTGAGTTTGTTAATTGTGATGATTGCATAACTAATTATTAAACAATGCACTACTATAGAATGCACAAGGATTAATGTTCACATTCCCATAACCCTAGAAGTTTTTGGCAAATAAAACAACTTCTGATGTAAAGTAAAAATCAGCAAATTATCAGCTCCTATCCATGTCGCTCTTTAGTATGTCAGCGGTATTTCCTGGGAGACCAAATATTATTCAACAAATCCTTAAAAGTGTCATATTTAGAAAAAAAGTGTTTAAAAAAAAATGAGCTTAATCAAATAACTTTGAAAGAAGAGAAAATCGTTCTACTGAAAATCAAACGCATTAAAAGCAATCGCAATTTAATTTTCACATACTTACGTCACTCAAATACAACTGTGATTTTTTCAGTGACGTTCGAAATACGAATGGGAAAAACATTCAAAATACATAATGCAGATTTGTGCGCTGTATTTCGAGAACGTATTTTCCGTCTTCCCAAACATTTGAATGTGGCAGAGTACTGTAAAATAAAATGTGGAACGGACTGAATTAATTGGAGGGACGCATACAGATATAAAAGAATTTTGACAGTCGCACGTTAAAAAGTGTGTGCAGGGTTTGAATTAAAAAGCTTTAAAATAATTTAACATAACATTACCCTATTATTGCCTCACATTTTTTTTGTAGCTTGCTTTTCAATCTTGACTCCGATATTACAACTTTCAGCTAACAATAAGAAGAACTGTTAATGAGGTAAGTTATGTTCCTAAAAAAACCGTGTTTTCTGAGCCACACCCCTTTGTCCACGGTAACACATATCATCCTTCTCACGTATCGGAAATGAAGCGTCTACGACCGTGATCGTATTAATTGTTTGTCGCCATGGCAACGAGCATTTGATTGTAAATATGGTTAATTTAATTATTTTGTAAGGTATTTGTAACCTGCTGCTACCCGACTAAGTTTAATTTATGATAAAATGTAAGCACATACATTGATACAATGACCTGAAAATATTCCACCTTGTGCGCTATCGGTTAAGTCTGTTTAATATAACCTTCATTTATTGGCCACGTCTGTTTGATTACGTTCATATTGTTCACAGATAATGTGGTGGGTTTTCCACTGGTTAGCTGGGTTTTACCGTTATAGATGCATTAGGTATTGCCCCTCGACCCCGCGATTGTTTATCTGAATAAGAATAGCGCTCTAGTTTAGCCGCAAGGTGCCAGATGTTTTAAGAATAGATGCAACGCATTTACTGTAGGGTCTGTAGGTGATAGATAGAATTGTTCGAAATAACACATACCATCACGCCTGTATCCCCGAAGGGTTAGGCAGAGGAGTACCAATGTAAACCCACAGTTCGTCGGTATGTTTAGGTCCCATGTAATAGGGGGCGAGCCTATTGCCACTAACCAGGCACAAATCCAAACTCCGACCTGCTACTGAGAATTTCATAGAAAAACCCAATAACATATTGAAATAACCATTACCAACATATAGAAAATATACATTAAAACAACTAGGAAAAAACAAAACGGTTGGCTGTATCATTTTCATTCGTTTATTTTTCCAACTTTTCATAAGTATAAAGATCTCTACTTTTTGGCGTTCTTTTGTCTAGATATTTAACAGATTTTCATTACTCTTAGTTCAGAACCGATCCTCTACTCCATCCGATCCACGTTACGAGATTAAACACTAATTACAAATGTATAATTATTACTTTTTATAGAGGATATTGTTAGTTTTTGGAAATTACAAACTTGTTATTTTTTGTTGATGGCCATTCACTTAATGGTTTACTGACCTCGGATGTGTGTACGGATATTAACCTAGTCAATCTCAAGATGTCATGTCTTGATTAGTTAGAGACATGAACAAATGTGTGTGATGAAATTAAAGTTTGCAAGATCAGGATAAAAGTTTTCATTAATTCCGTATATTCGAGAACAGGCGTTTGGCAAGCGATGGGTAGCCAGCGTCGAGGTCTCAAACCTTAGGTCTCCTGCATTTCTCGACAATTACCACAGTCTAACGCCATTTGAAGTCGGTTGAACTGCACAGTTATAAAATCGTATTATTCATGATTCTTTATTGATACATATACATTACATTATAAAGACATACATTTGATACATGTACAGAGGCCAACTTATTTAGAGTTAAAGTTGTTTCTTAATCAAGATTTACTTCTGCTTTATATTAAATTAATGCTAGCAATGTACTTATTGTCATTACTTGTTATTTTTAACCGACTTCCAAAAAGAAGGAAGTGCTTGGCGTAGTACATAGGAGTAAGCTTGTTTTCGCTGAGCTATCGTCCGATAATGATTCTAGGTCAGTCAGCGACACCGAATTATCTTTACAAATCCTGCAAAGGCTTTTTACCTAATAAGTTGTGACGATATATCTTTACAGATATATATCAAAATGTTATTATCTAAATTCTATTATAAATTATATACTTAGCATTATATTTTATTTGTAAATATTATAAAGATCTCGTAGGTTTAATTTATTTACACTGATAAATTTATTACCTATTTATATCATGTAGAATGCATTACATAGTGCAATGAGCAGCATATACCTTATTGCAAACAATAAACACCAGAGTAGTGTTAACAATGACGTCTTCAATCAGCATGGTTATTATGGTATATAGTTATATAGTTTAATATCAAACATTGTATTATTAACGTCTAAGGAACCCTAACGTGCGTCATAAATATTGTTATGTATTGATCGCAATATAGGTACATAGTTATCAAGTGGGAATTCCGAAATTGTTTATCTGCTTAATTGCGACTTAACGCCACGTGCTACGCTCCTGAAGTACCTATAGGTAAGTAATATCACTGCATATTTTTTATTAACCAAGTGAATAATAATACTTAAATATTGCATATATTATGAAGTTATGTAGGGTACCAGTCATAGACCATATTTTTATAATAAACTAGCTGTACGGTGTACCCGGCATGCATTTTCTATCTAGCACCTGTCTACTACCTACCTACTACCACTTAGGGGTATGAAAAATAGATAGTAGCCGATTCTCAGAACTACTGAATATGCATAAAAATTTCATAAAAATCGGTCAAGCCGTTTCGGAGGAGTATGGTAACTAACATTGTAACACGAGAATTTTATATATAAGACTAGCGGTCGCCCGCGGCTCCGCCCGCGTGGATGTCGGTTACCGCTGCAAAAAGCCTACCCAGGAAAGATACGGTCAGCAAAATGATTCCCAGGTCAATTCACAGACATCGACACTAACATCGACGAAACTTTTCTGGTCCGAAAAACCCAAATATCTTACGGAACCCTATTTTTTTTTTTTTAAATTAGGCTATGTTACTCGTGCATAATGTAGTTTACGAATGGTGAAAGAATTTTTAAAATCGGTCTAGTAGTTTTTGAGCCTATTCATTACAAACAAACAAAGTTTTCCTCTTTATAATATTATTATTATTATTATTATTATATTATTATATTACTAGCGGTCGCCCGCGGCTCCGCCCGCGTGGATGTCGGTTACCGCTGCAAAAAGCCTACCTAGGAAAGACACGGTCCCTATTTTTTTTTTCAAAATAAAATTTTGCCTATGTTACTCGTGGATAATGTAGCTTTCGAATGGTGAAAGAATTTTTAAAATCGGTCCAGTAGTTTTTGAGCCTATTCATTACAAACAAACAAAGTTTTCCTCTTTATAATATTAGTGTAGATTAGTGTAGACAGTAGCGGCGTTAGGGCAGGGCGCGGTTGGGCGACCGCCCGGGGCGCCAGCAAGAAAGGGGCGCCGCAGGCGCCCCTTTCTTGCCCATCTCTCAAAGTTCCAGGTCTAGTTACTCTTAAAAACCCTGTGCACAATTATTATCTATAATAAAAGGGCGCCGCAAGGGCCCCTTTCTTGCCCATTTCTCAAAGTTCTAGGTCTAGTTACTCTTAAAAACCCTGTGCACAATTACTATCTATAATAAAAGGGCGCCGCAAGTGCCCCTTTCTTGTCCATCTCTCAAAGTTCCAGGTCTAGATCTTAAAAACCCTGTGCACAATTATTATCTACTAGCTGTGCCTGCGACTTCGTTCGCGTGAATGACGAAACTTATCAATGAGTTTTTAACCGCAAAATTAAGTTTGTTTTTATTGTTTATACTTATCCGGGATAAAAACTACCCAGTGTGGTGCCCAGGATAATAAAGAATAATTATACCAAGTTTCATCGTAATCGAACCGGTAGTTTTTGCGTGATACCTGAACAAACAGACAGACAGACAGACAAAAAATTTTTTTTTCACACTTTTGGGTTCGGTGTTGGTCTAGTAACATCCCCCGCCATTTATTTTTTTGATATTTTCAATGTACAGAATTTTCACTTCTACAGATTTATTATAAGTATAGATAATAAAAGGGCGCCGCAAGCGCCCCTTTCTTGCCCATCTCTCAAAGTTCTAGGTCTAGTTACTCTTAAAAACCCTGTGCACAATTACTATCTATAATAAAAGGGCGCCGCAAGTGCCCCTTTCTTGCCCATCTCTCAAAGTTCCAGGTCTAGATCTTAAAAACCCTGTGCACAATTATTATCTATAATAAAAGGGCGCCGCAAGCGCCTCTTTCTTGCCCATCTCTCAAAGTTCTAGGTCTAGTTACTCTTAAAAACCCTGTGCGCCATTATTATCTACTAGCTGTACCTGCGACTTCGTTCACGTGGATGACGAAACTTATCAATGAGTTTTTAACCGCAAAATTAAGTTTGTTTTTTATTGTTTATACTTTTTCGGGATAAAAACTACCCAGTGTGGTGCCCAGGATAATAAAGAATAATTATACCAAGTTTCATCGTAATCGAACTTTATCGAACCGGTAGTTTTTGCATGATACCTGAACAAACAGACAGACAGACAGACAAAAATTATTTTTTTCACACTTTTGGGTTCGGTGTCGGTCTAGTAACCCCCCGCCATTTATTTTTTTGATATTTTCAATGTACAGAATTTTCACTTTTACAGATTTATTATAAGTATAGATAATAAAAGGGCGCCGCAAGCGCCCCTTTCTTGCCCAACTCTCAAAGTTCCAGGTCTAGTTACTCTTAAAAACCCTGTGCACAATTATTATCTATAATAAAAGGGCGCCGCAAGCGCCCCTTTCTTGCGCATCTCTCAAAGTTCCAGGTCTAGTTACTCTTAAAAACCCTGTGCACAATTATTATCTATAATAAAAGGGCGCCGCAAGCGCCCCTTTTTTTTCCCATCTCTCAAAGTTCGAGATCTACTCGTAGTTACTCTTAAAAACCCTGTGCACAATTATTATCTAAATATATAAAAGGCAAACCTAACTGACTCATCTATCAACGCACAGCCAAAGCTACTCAACGGATTTTGCTGTAAATTAGCATACAGCCAGTAGTGACGAGAATTATTTTTGGACATTCACTCCATAAGGGGGTGAAAAAGGGGTTAAAATTTTGAATGTAAGTCCGTCATTTTTAGAGCTAGAAGCCTGAAACTTTGTTTTTAGGTTAAAAATTGGAAATAAAAATTACGTATCCTAGGGTTTTTCAAAATTCACACCCTAAGTGGGTGAAAAAGGGGTTGAAAGTTTGTATGGGGAAACAAGATTAGTCAAACTATTTTATTTGATTCTTCACAGTAGTACACTTATCAATAAATGAGTAAACAACTGTTTCAAGCTCTTTCAGATATTAACCCCTAAAAGGTAGAAAGGGGTGGCAATAAAATTCTAAAAATCAACATGAGTATCATTTTTATGGTTTATCGGCTCGCTGATTACGAAAACAACAACTATTTCCCAAACAATGTACAAAAACATAAAACAAATCAGACAAGATTATTAATTAAAAATTTGCACAAAATTACAGCTGATCAAAAAATAATAATTTAAAAATTAAAGACATCGGGAACGTGAACTAGCTATTCACGCGGGTGAAACCGCGGGACACAGCTAGTTCATTATAATTAAAGATCTGCTCGTACTAGATAAGGAATTAGATAAGCGGCGGTACTGGATGCAAGTAAACCCCAACGCAAAAGTCACCGGGTGTTTATTCCACTACCAGCGGTCAATATGAAAGAAGAAATGGCACTGACCACATCTTGAGAAAATAGACCTCGCCTCGGACATATTCCGAATCGCGGCGACGGGCGTTGTTACCTCTCCTTTCTCCTCTCCCAAAGAAATATTTTTTGAGGGATGGAAGACGCGGGCTTTTCTGGCAAGAGTTCGGTCACCGTCGGCCGAACCGGTAACTCTGTCGATTTCAGGACGGGACCGGCCTTCTTTTACAGAAGTGAACATAGAAAAATTGAATTCTTTTACATTTTTCTAATAAAGGGTTGTTTTTTATTATAAATATAGCGTAGTGGCACCAGTGACCGACAAGGACCAGTAATCGACACTTTTTTTTTTTCAATAAAAATATAAGAGTAGGATTCCGATTTCTTAATATGACGACACTGTAACATAGAAAGCACACTTATGACTGGCTCCCATTGACATTTGAGAAATATTTACTGTTTTATTTTGAAAGTAGCGGTGTAACAACTGATTGTGGCTGGAGTACCGGTGAAAAAACAACATTTCTTACTGAAATCGTTAAGGAAGTGAGTACATTTCTTTGTTAATTATGCTAATGTATTGTAAGTTATTTGAATTTTATGAGTTTTACGGGTTTTTATAAGAACTATAGGGTGGAATTTTGATATAACGCAAGTTTAAGATTATTTTGATATTAGTAAAATGTTGGTGTCGATCACTGGTTCTCACAAACTGACTTTTCCAGTGATCGACACGTGTCGATAGTAATTTTTGAAACATTTTTTTATTTGTCAAGCGAATATAGCTCTTCTTACTTTGCTTCTCGGTAGATATTTGAAGTAAACTAATCAAAGTCGAGCTACCAGTAATCGACAAGTGACGATTATTGGGGAATAATATGTGTCGATGATTGGTTTTACAGATGGCTCCGAGAAAAAATTATACTACCGACCAGTTAGAAAAAGCAGCAGCAGCTGTAAAAAAATGGCGAAAAGATTGCAGTTGCTGCGGAACGTTTCGGAGTACATTGAATTGCTCTTCATGATTAAATTTCGGGAAAACAACAATCTTGCTCTATGGGGCCGAGCACAGTTTTAACTAAAGGGGAAGAAGACATTTTGGAAAAGTGGATATTAGCGTTATCTGTAAGACACATTCCACTGACAAAGGATTCGGAAGGACTGTGATGAGCAAAAAACGCCGGGTTGCACTCCGGGAGTGCCGGCAGAAGTGAAAACTTGAATATTAACGTTGTGCATTTTTTATATTTTGGAATGGTTAGGGAATAATTTTGCACGAATTGCTTTAATTATCATTTATCATTTATGTGGTAGAACACAATATTTATTTATTGCGCTATCGTACACAAACATGACATCCGTCTTACGAATTTTCGATCAGGGGCCCGAGTCTGCTATTTACACTCCGTGTCAGTGTGCTCATAGTTGGCTCGTCCGGCGGCGTTCGGGCCCTCTCGGGCGCGCTCGGGCGGCCCGAGCGCGCCCGAACCGTCCCGAACGCCGCCCGAACCGGCCCGCAGGTCACGTGTCCTGACGCAAGTTTAACATTTCTTACCCATTACAAAAAAAGTTTACAACGCCGCTAAAGAAGTTTTCACTTCAAAAATTATAATTGATCAAAACAAACACAAAGAGGGCTAGTCAACTTGTCAATATCTCCTGTCTTGTATTTATACAGGGTGTTAAGAAAACCCTGTCCGACCCGAAAGGGTGATATAGGGTTCACAATCACATGCCTAAATAAAATATCAAATTTGGAATATTCATGATAGAAATAATAATAATGGATTTTGAAATGACCATTTTTTGCCCCGAAATTCCATAAATTTGAGATTAAAACAAAAACTATAACGCCAATTAGGTAGCATCTGTGACGACGCCGACTGTCTCTCTCTCTCTAGACTTTTGAGAAAAAAAAATTTTTTAGGTTATATTTTTTATTATTTTTTTTCCATTTTTGTAATCAGATATCGATACCTAACAACACCTTCAGGGGTCGGACAGGGTTTTCTTAACACCCTGTATGATTAATACACATTAGGAAGAGGAATATGGTTATTGTACAGTGGAAAATAAATGGATACTTAGTAAACAGGTAATTTTATTTTGAAGACCCACTAATGGGGTGATTAATTGGCAGATACACATTATAGGTAATAGTCGATAACTGGGGTGTCGGTAACTGGTAACTGTCGATGACTGGGGTGTCGGTAACTGGTAACTGTCGATGACTGGGGTGTCGGTAACTGGTAACTGTCGATGACTGGGTGTCGATTACTGGAGATTCGGTGTCGAAGACTGGAGATTTGTACACTTTTTCCTATTTTTGATTTTTTTTCTAGTCTGTTTATAGTAAATAAAAATAATACATTCTATTCTTATCTCAAGAATATACCTTACCATAAAGGTGACTAATTGACCTTTAATTTAATAAAGAAGCCCACTATCTCCTTAAAGTGTCGATCACTGGTGCCACTACGCTATATTGTTTTAATAATTGGGTATTGTTATACATAAAATCCTTTCCTTTTTTTTGTATGGAGTTGAATTGCAGTTGGGGGCGCCGTAGAAATCTCGCCCAGGGCGCTGGTAGTGTTAAAACCGGCACTGAGTGTAGATGTAGATTAGTGTAGATATACCCCTAAGTGGTAGTAGGCAGGTATGTAGTAGGCAGGTGCTAGGTAGAAAAAATTGCATTGCAACGCATGCCGGGTACAGCTAGTATAAGATAAATAATTCTAGTATAGGTAACGTAATTTCGGCATACATGACACGACTGTGAACGAACCGGACTTTAGCACTAAACGATTTCTACGAATTCATTGAATACCCACGATGAAACAAGAGAATAAATATAGGTCTGAGGCAGATCTGTTGATTAATTTGTTTTATCAATATTACTAACCTCCACGTGCCGTGATTGTTTCTCGATTAATATTCATTGACTGTTTGTTTTCTAGTGGCTATTGGCTATTAAATGTTATGTTTATGATGACGCGAATACATCTCATTATCTTGTAGCTTGTATTCTTACAGCTGAAAGTGGCCTGTAAAGCCTTTTTTTATGGTGACGTCTTTACATTATGTTATGTAGGTAATACGTGTGTTGTCAGAAATGTTTACACTTACATCTATCGTCAGATTTTTTTAAGGGACGATGTCAATCAAGGCACTGCTATTAATTTTCTAAAAGGGATCGTCATTTGTAGACGGCGTCCGCCCCAGCATGATAAACTGGAGGCAGACAATGCCGGCGCCTGTCGTAGGAGTACAAAGCGGCTGCACTCAGATATATGGTGTCAAATTACGTATTCCTGTATCGTGACTATAAAACGGCTCGTTATGAATCAAAAATCCATTTGTGCATCGCTGTTCCGTCCATTTTCGCACGTTCCTGCCATATTACGGGCCCCAGCGGGCACATCGACTGCTGGCTGTGACGTCACACGCCATGCCCAATATTACCAGTATTAATGCAGATAATTCACCTCTGTTTAAAATGTTGAGCCCATCTATTAACAACTGCGGTCCGGTGTATTGAATAAAATCAATTAGTTGGCGATTTGATTTATGATTGTGCTAAGTTCAATTCAGATGTGAACTTTGTTCATGCCTACGTCTACCTATCGCGTTGTGAACATGAAATGCAATTTTTTCGTTTGGTTTTTCCCACATTTAAAGATATGAGTATACATAAACAAAAGGTATACATAGACGTATCTCAATAGGTACTATTGTTTGTAATCTTATCAACTTTTATACAAACTCTACTTAAGCTGTCATGACCCAGATGCATACAGATGAGATTTATCGGGAAAAAGAATATATCAAGTGTTTTATAGTCTAACAATTAAATTATAATCATTAATTCTATATGTGCTTAACATTACGAAGCTCGCCATCAACATCCCCATAAAGTTGGCCACGTTTACTCAAGTAGGTTCCTATAGTACCTAATTACTGATTGCAGCATTGACTCGAAAAATAATGCTTTATGATTTTTTATTGATTCTGGAACACAAACGGTCTTCTAAATATTAAAATTAAATGTACTAATAAATATACCACCATCACGCGTTAATGCAAGCCTCGCGATCACATAAATTTCACTATGAGAGACATATTTCATACAAAATTAAGCGGTTAATGCTCTTAAGAATAGGGACAAATAAATCATCTATTACACTACTACGGTCAGATAATCAGCTGATAATAAAGTATCGTAACCATGACGTCAGGACAGTGACGTGAGCAATTGGGTGTCGTCATAGAGGTCACGAAGGCTATACAGGTGCCATGACCTACATAGCCGTTAGTAATAATGACGTGGCGAGCCAAAACGGATTAGAATACCTAGTACTAACGCAATAGACTATAGACTGTGATACATATGTTGGGATAAGTGACTCTACCGCAAGGTAGGTATGACATCGATGTTTTAAGAAAGGAGGAAAGAGTTATCGTATTTGTTATAACGGGGAAAGTAACATAGACTAGTCTCTCTACAATCTGGAGGTCATAATAATATGTCGAACACGTAAAGACAAGTAACATGTTTGAGAGCACTATAGATGTAGACACCACTATCATTCATAGCCCTTTTTCTTTGCATAGTCCTTGATGTAAAGAATAATGATTTTGTAGTCGTTGCAAAAAGTTTTAAGATTACCTACTTAGATAGTTTTTATTTACTGGAAAAGATTTTGATCGATAAAGTAGAGTTGGTAATTACCTGCAAATGATAAACAAATACCATCCAAATACAATCGTAATAAATAAGTTAATCTCTCGGAAATACCCAAATATAAACAATGATTATAATCAATCAATAACCTAAACACTAAAATAATAGATTACTACTTACGTCTTTAATGACTGCGAACTTTTTTTAAATCGTATCGTTACTCATTGGCACAGTTCATACTTTTTCGCTGCAATTTGGGAAAAGCCAAACACATCATTTGACCGGAAATGCTAGACATAACTTACGGATACATAATAGTAGAAAATACACCGCACAGAGATATAATTGATTCCTATTTTTATATGATTCGCCGAAAAGCGACCTTGTAAGTTGCCACTAATAGTATTTCTGATTAATCACTTTTTTAACGACACCTTGGTCGCCTTCTTGGTCAGTTTTTATTAATCAGGTACTTATTAAACAGGTTGAAATATAAATTCCTTAGCAACAAAAAAAATGGTTTTCGGATTGGAAATTCTCAACATTTGGAAATATCGGATTAGTGGAAAAAGGGGCGCCCCTTATTCCAAACTCAACATGGTTTTTCGAAATTAAGATTTAAAGAGAGAACTAAGAATGTGTAAACGATAAATAATATACTTGTTTTATATGATAAACTTAGTTCTCAGAATTGATATACTTAGAATGTGACGAAATTTCTAAGAACTATGACGGAGGAGACGAGTTGATAGTTATTTGCGTACCTTTTTGCGAAAACATATTTATGGTCTCAAAAGATACATAACAAGCTTACTAAGATATTAGTAAGAAAACAGATTATTCCCTCGATAAAAGTTCATACTTTAAAATGTATTTAGGTCAGAGATAATGAGTAGAAACTTCGTCTGCGTGTTATTGTGATCAAAACCTAGATGTAAACAGGAAAGTCTACAATAAAAACAATGGCGCGGGCTTGTCGACACGAGCTGAGGTTGTGCCGGTTATGGTGCCGGTGTCAAACTAGTGTCAGTGGTACGTCATGAATGTTAGTCACCCAGTGATGTGCCGTCATTCTCATTACCCTGCCAAGGCCACTATCATTGATTGGATATAATTACGCATTCCCCGATAATACGCATCTAACACGGTCAGACACGAAAACCAACACCTGATTATAATGTAACTTAAGTAGTCATCCAAACTAGGTCAATCTGTCTTTGAATTTTTTGAGAAAATCTTTTTCAGGCCATCATTTTGCTTTTGATTTCGATTTGAATATCTCATCTCTTATTTTCTAATAATTCCAATAGACCTTATTCTTCGTCAACTACTGCTTGGTTTTTTCTCTAATTTTGTCTTTTTCAAATAACATAGCACAACTTGTTAGTTTTTTATCTTGGTATGCAGTTGATTATCTTATTGTAATAAGGTACAATCGCGGCTCCAATTAAGTAAGCGTGATTCGGAATCGCTAAAGCTTTGGAGATCCCGGGATTTAAATTAAATACTCTAGGATTTCGAATAAAAGTAATTAGGTTCCTGATAAAAACTCAATTAGGTACCTAAATTGGATTTTAACTTTGTTCATTGTCAATAAATAGACTTAATGGACTGCCTTTACTTCTATTTTATTTTCAGTAAATATACCTAACCTACTCATTTTCCTAATGCCTACCAATTTAAGGTTTTATAAAAAAAAAAAAACAATAAAGTGAGGTTTTTCATTTCAGGTAGATTCATTTTCGGTATTTTTTATGGATTGACTGAATATCTGCTCTTCAACCAATAAAATCACCATTATTTTTTTTACTGTAGGCCGTAGAGATACTGTTTTAGTCTTTTCAAAACCGTAATATTATATCGGGAAAAATACCTTAGGTAAATATTGCAGACCCATCAGATGATGAATAGATGAACAGTAAACTAGACAAATCTATAAGCATAATAGTATATAGTTAGCTACCTAAACAATAAGTTCTATTTTCAGGATACGATTGTTTATTAAACATGGACGCTAGCCAAAGGAATGGCCGGTCTTTTGTTTTATTGTAAACAAACATACTCATGGGAAATGTGTTGGAAAATCCACATATTGAACATAAACCAGTAACAACCTTAGGGTAATATACCACTGGACGAACTTCATCCAGTCATCATTTAATTAATTATATGATATTAAAATGTATCTAATGCACTTACTGGCGCTATAAATTATGATACAAGTTAAGAGTGGTTTATATCTAACCACAAGGTACCTACTTGTTCAACACAGATGAAGCTAAGAGTAACATTTTAGCAAATTATGATTAATTTTTAATAAAGAAACAAAATAATAACTGAAAAATCATGTTGGGCCGTTGGCTTGGTTAATAAAATTTGATGAAAATTTACCTCTTGTAAATTTCAAGCAGACTGTTTTGACCGTTTACATACCACCCTAATGAATATGGTCTACAGTCTACACGGTACGTGTCGTTGTCGGATCACTGTCTGTTAGGTATTTATTTTTATACTAAGATATCGGTATGTCCGCTAATTTGCGGTAACCTGTACAATGTTAATTAGCGATACATTCTATGGGATAGTAACTAAATAATTAGCTATGTTTAAAAGTTTACCTATCTATTTACTATCCACGTGGAACATTGATAGCAGAATTTCTTGCTATTACCTACATACCCTATGTTCCTAGTTAAAGCCAGGAAACCCGAACTATTCTTATTAAGTCATGTCATCGCAAAGAAGACGGACCAAAAGCTTGAACCATTAAATTAAAATAATCAATTACTTAATCTCTAAGTTTTCATATCAGTTTATAAATGCTCGTGACAATTCCATTATTGGCAAAAGAGATCCCAGTACTCATGCCTATCTGTAAGTCGTCATTATTCCAAAATAATTGTTATGTGATGTGTATTAAAGTGTTTAATAAAGTGCCTAAATCTATCCGAGAGTTACCTCTACGTAAAATGAAAAGAGTACTAAAGTTATGGCTAACAGAACACACGTTCTATAGTATTAGAGAATTTTTTGAATTGTAATCCTTTAGAACGCCCTGTTTTGTTTATATTTCTCTCTTTTTGCCATGTATAAATTAGGCATAGTATTTAAGTTACTGCATGTGTACGTTAATAATTAGCTTAATTATCATTTATTGTATTTTGCATACCGGAATGGTGAAATGTGCTGCTCTAAAACCATACTTGTAACACCTTATTTTATCCACATTTCTCGCAAATAAACGTTTCTTTCTTTCTTTCTTTCTTTCTCGTTGATTCCTAAATACCACCTATTGATCGATATCGATATAGAAATAATAATCATCATATAAACATATCTATGTGTAGTTATATCTTAAAACCAGAGAGCTATGATCTCATTAACTTGGGTCAATTCTAATATTGTTACTTACTACAATTTATGACATAATCATAATTTTCCGTAAATATGAAAACAGGAAAATATATGTTTGAAGTCTAGGTGCAAACATATTCCTAACGCAACAACATGCAGTAATGCGTGGACCGTAACCGCTCGCTCGATTCCCACAAGAAACTTTGATGAGTAAGCGATTTGTCATAACAAGTAAAGCTTACCTACAATACTGACTAACGATAATTAAGTAATACCAAATCCCCACCTCATTTAGCCGGGTTTTTTGTGTGCATTCGGTTAATAAATCCTTTGTACGCAAAGTGAATATGCTTGATTTAGAGGACGGGTTTCTCCGACAATCGAAAAGTTCATCAACATTCTTCAAGAGACAAAGATGATAAATATCTGGGTTACATCCATGTCCAACCAATCGGTCATTGTTACTGAGCTTTAGTTATAATAAGTAGCTAATTCAATAAACTGTTATGAAACAGGGTGACAAGTCATACACATTATAAATTAAAAACTATCATATCCTGTTCTCTACTATAAATAAGTAAAGTAACTAGCTACCATCCTAGGTGCAAAGATGACACAGAACTAATGCGATAAACTGTGGAGTCTATAGTATGGAGCGAGTATTACGCGGGCCGGGCTCCGGATAACAGCGCGCACTAAATTACAGAATTTGTCGATGTAAGCCGCTGCATGCGCGTGTTGCAGACCGGCTGGGCCGCGGCTTAACGCTCCCATTGTAATCGTCAATTTAAAACCAGAACATATTGAAACTTAAGGAAAATCTCCCAATACTTTCCCAACGTATACGTACCTAAAGCCGACCTTTTCGACGGTTTAATTAAAACTAAGCCTAAGCTAAGGTATCAAGACGGCAATGAAGATTGCGGCGTAGATAGTCGCGGTGACAGGATTAGATGAACGAAGATATTAAAGAAAAAACACGAGCCGCTTTGAATGGAACTACGTGGGATTAGAGAAAATTGTACGGCTTGTAATTAGTAAAACAAAGTCTAGAGACGAGTACATTTTCTTCAACCTTCAACATTTCTCCCAATGTAGTTGGGGATAGTGAACGAATATTTAGATTTAGGTCTGACAATTTTTTTTATGATACCACCTTATTATTGAGATCTAAATTGAGAATTGTATAAATAAAGAGTTTTGAAGGCCATTAAATACTCCGTCAGACACATTTTACGTAATTCATATTCCACGGTGAAAAGACTAAATTCCTGAAAAGAAAATCTTTTAACTTTTTACCGAAAATCTACGTTTAGTTTACAACTCACGAAAAACGCAAACGCCACAAACGCGCTAAACGCGGCGACTTTTTGTGAACGTAGCGAAGTTTGCAAGTAGACGGCAACTGTCACAACCAGCCGCTACTTAGTGATCACAAAAAAATTAACTGGCAACTGGAAAAAGGAATGAAAATGTGCCAAGAATATGAAGGCAGAGGTGGGCTGCGATACCTGTGAAATACAACGAAATAGCCTTGTTGTTGTGGTTTGATGGCAGAGTTTTGATAGCGTAAGGAATGGGCAATAATGGGTCTAAAACATTTTGTCTTTTGTGTAGGTTCAGTGTAAGGCAATGGAGCTAACTGCTAGATATACCTACCTATAGGAATGTTTATTTGTGGGTAGGTGACAACAACTCATAGAGCTGTAATCTCGCTATTTTCTGATTTTTAAGAACTGAAAACATCGAAGTACTCATCCATACCGACAATGAGTGAATTAAAAACTATCCGTAAAAAAACCCACTATCTAAATCGCTTTTACACGAAAACATTTCGGGATTTTCTGTCATGATACAACGAGACGTAAAGTATAAAAAACCCCATCTTAGATGGCAATACATGACTATTGAATAGGGTGATAGTGTGATACCTTCTAATGAAACTTCGCCCAGTAAGTAGCGTGATCGTTGAGACATCAGCTTCGCGTGACGTCATGACGAAGACGACAACATTTACCTACTACCTAAGTTAGAATTGAAGAATAAAAGTGAAGAAATAAAAGAATAGAAGTGTGGGTGCTATTCTATTTTAAATGCAGGGTGCAGGTGGCTGCTATTCTATTCGATATGCAGGAGTTTCTAAAACCAACAACACTTTCCATCTAATGCATACATAGAGCCCTTCCTTTTGATATATAAGATACATTCCCAATAAGTAAGTAGGTTTTCTGATTTTTTTAATTTCAAATTAACGAGATTATTTTCAAATTTGTAGGTAGTAGACAACTACCTAAAAATAAAAAACTAATTCACATACGAAACTATTTAATTATTTGCTTTGGTCAGGTAGGTACTAATTAAGTATAGTATTTTACTTAGAAAATAAGAGAAAGGCAAGATTTTAGCCCAAAAGGTTTTTCACCAACCAGACGTAGATCGTATGCGAGTGCTATTAAATAGCACTCGCATACGACCTACGACAATTTTGTCATATAATAAAAGGTATGTAAGTACACAAAAAGTAACAAAACTAGATAGCTAGTTTGCAAACCGACGGCGCGGCGGCGCGGCGTTAGCGTCCGCTGCGGGTCGGCCGCGTCGATTTATCAGTGACACACTTTAGTGTCACATAAAATTAAAATATAGCCAAAGTTGCAGTACCTTGCATTAGGGTGACGCTGACCAGAATGGGCAACCGGCAAATGCTTGATTTCAGTTTGTTCTTTATTGCTTTTATTCAATAGACAATTGTATCTAGCAGAACCTACAGGTAAACCTATAGTAAAAGTTACCAATAGTGGTAGGTACCTACCCAAAAATTTATACAGAATGTTAAGAAAACCCTGTCCGATCCGTTAAGGTATTGTTAGGTATCGATATCTGATTCCATTAATGTAAAAAATAATTGGAATAAGAATAAAATAATTATATATTTTTTTTCAAAAGGCACGAGAGAGACTCGCCTTTGTCACAGGTGCTGCCAAATGATCAAACAAAAGGCCGCCAATAATACTGACGAAAATGGTGGTGTAACTTTTGATTAAACCTCAAATTTTGGGAATTTTGTAAGTATCAAATAGTAGGACCAACTACTATTTGATACTCTGCTATCATATCATATATTTACTGCCAAACAGAAGAGGTCAATCAGTCGCTCGCCGTGTTCTGCTGAAGGCCGAACCTAACATAGCTTGGAATAAGGCTATGGTTCCGTCTTTCCTAGAAATTTCGCGTTGAACCCTGTATTAAAATTCTGGAAAAATCCGATGATCATATTTATAAATAACCCCAAGGTCCAAATATTAGTCAAAATTACCTATCACTGACTATGAAGTGTATGTTATTAACACTAAATAAACTATGACGTGTTGGTTTCCTTTGCCTAATCTAATCAAAAGATATTATTAAGTACTTGTATTATGTTAAAAAATAAACCTCAACATAACAATGATAACAACTAATTGTTACTTTGGAACCCAAAAACAGGATTCTGACATCAATCAAAAACTAAGACAACAAATATGAATCTGGAGATATTCACATAAGCAGGTAACCTTGCATCTCACCCTCAAACAATTGTACTTTTAGAAATAAAATAAACACTCTTTGTAAATTACGTTTTAATATCTATAATTGACAACCTTCTTATTCTTAATATTTATTAGAAATAAGTAATTAATATTATGATGATACACAAAACTTATGACACATAAACCCCTATGTTATCTGTTTCAATATCCCCTGTCTTATAAGTGTCTGACATTCAGATGTTGGCAAAAAGTGTCTGCTGTTTTTCTTTAACAATATTACATCCCCATCTTCTAGTTCTAATTTGCCATAGTCAGCCATACAAAGAACTTCTATGTATAATGATTTAGGTGGCTTAAGGTTCTCTGTCAAATCAATTCCGTTGTAGCCTATATCTTGCCCTAGGGTCCTCATGTAAGAGGCCAAATTTGTAGAATACTTAGAAAACCATTCATATTCATCATCTGAGAGTAGTTCTCTAACATCTGGTGGTAATATTGCACCAAATTCCCATCTTAGTGTTTTTATTTTAGCCATTCTACTGTAAAGGTAAGCCAGAAGACAGCGCTTGTTCCTTTCTAATGCTGAATGCCTGACTTGTACTGTTGTCCATAGAGTTTTATTTTCCATTGTAGCATTCCTGTAACATTTGTTCTATATTTGAATAACAATAAAAGGAAATTTACAAAACCACATAATTAAATTGAAATATATGTTATTCAAGGATACAATTTAAACAGAAATACTTTTTACAGAACAATTTCCTTTTAAATATTAACTTCACATTAAGTTTCTGATAGGTTATAATGTTAAAGTTAAATAATTACTTACGCATCATTCATATTCATTCTAAACAACGAATGCATTTCTTCGACAATTTGGCGTATTTTATCATCCTTAAAACAAACAAGTTTAAAAATTATCAACTTAACACGAAAGTACATAAACAAAACCAAAATAACTTCGTCAGTCGTCTATACTTACATTAAAAGGGTCTATAGTCACAGGATTTCTTTCTGCTTCTTTCAACAACTCTATAACTTTTTCGGCAAACATATTTATTTTTGTTGGTTTACAAAAATTAACTAAAAGCCTTTTTATTTATTTTTTAAGGTAATATTTCATTATTTCCAAAAAATTTAAACATCCTGACTTTGACATTTTATTGACAGTAGTATCTTTATGACATTGACATTAAATTGACCATAATAATATTTTTTGGATACACACACAGAAGATTTATGAAAATTAATAAAAGTTACACTAACTTAAATAAATAATTATTACTGTACATCATGACTCAAGTATTGAAATTAAAATAATGAAAATCATGATAATATATAAGACTTTACTAAAATTAGGTAAACCTTATTAAAGTTCAAAGTCAAGAGGATTATTTCTAAAGTGCAAGTAATTGAGATAAGTATGTTGAGCTGTAGCAATGTTAATAAATGATACTGATTTCAGGATCAAGTTGTTTTGTAAAGTGAGACAGAAGATTACAAAGATACGATAAAGTTATCATTAAAATTGCATTGTAGTCTGGGTTTACCAAACTGTTATATCTATCTAACAGCTGTACTAAAACCATGCTAAAACCCAGAAATAGCACAAACTATATAAGGAAATTCAATACACAGATGGCGTTCAGTTCGCTTTCCAACGTTCGATGATGCACTCGTGAGTTGACCATCGTGTGTTTATCCGAACCGAATAGTGGAAATGGTGTAGTGGAGTGGAGTCTTCATCATTCAACACGCGATTTGATCATTCATTGCGCATGCGATTTCATTGTTGAACGGTTGTTTACTAGTTTTTATGTGACAATATTTTTGGTATTAAATCATGATTTCGCAAAGCTAGTGTTAAAAATAACTTACGTGCATTCCGATCGTAACTTTAGAAGCAAGTGTTATAAAATAATCCATAAAAATGAGTGCGAAAAACACAACCGAGTTTACCAAGATTGCGGAGGACGACAACATCGATTCTGGTATTGTGTCGGGACCTTTGGACTTGTATTCTGGTGAAGTGGAGTCGGAGCCCGAAACCGAGAGTGTGGAAAAGAAAGTGTTGAGTGTTAGTGAAGAGCAGGCCGATAGCGAGCTCGACAGTGGTATACTGTGTCACGTAACGGAGTGCCTGTCGAACGTACAGCTTAGTGACAGCACGAGCACGGAGCCCAAGTTTGTTTGTAGGCTAACTCCGCCGACACAGACAGACCTCCCGCCTCTCGAGATATTCTTCCAGCAGGACAGCGATGGCGACACGTGAGTATAACAATGACTTCTCTAGTATTCTCTACTGCGTATACCAACATGTATGACATTCGGTTCATGGTCATTTGTAAAAAATGTCATCAGAGTTTTTGATAAAGTATGCACCAAGATATCGAGGGGTAACGGGCTATTTGGTTTAAGCGACATTTTGGGTGATATTGAGTTATATATATATTTGGAATCAGCGAATTTTTCTCCGTCGAATGATGCCGGTTTCATTAAAATCGGAGCACTTTTTTGGCGTTTAAAACAATACTATTTTCGTGTTGTTTCCAAAGTGGCAGTGTATTAAACGACGTGGATTTTGCATTTTTTATTAAATTATGTACTTGAACCATACCATCATATTAATAACCGAGACATAAACCAGTCACCCTATCTCTCATAAATAAGTCAATAAGAGTTAAAGCGTTTTTCCTGTTTCTAATTTTTATTAAGAAGTAACTTGAATCATTTTGACTTCCCACTAATAACACGGTGTGATGTCGCTTAAACCATTTGTCCGTCACTCAAATACGACATGGTTCGTCGCTTAAACTCTTTTAGCTGCATCTATTTTCCACGCAGGGTGCTACTTAAATCAATTATATAAGTTTTATTTTAATATTGTTGATTATGATTAATTATACTTTTAGAAAGTTTTATGACAACTAATCTCAAGTAATACCTACTGAATGAATAGGTAATAAATAATTATAGTTGATGTTCCTACATTAAGACTGATTTTACTTAATTATTATACGAAATACTAATAATTTAACTGATTTTGCTGATTAATCTTTAATTAAAAATTTGTTTATTTATTTATTCAATGTAAGCACCTGAGATTTTCGGTGATTTTAATAAACATAAACATTAAACGTTACAATTTCAATGTTATATGTCACATAAGTAAATTAGCCTGTCAGTCATTTTAGTCTAAATTGGTAGTTGAGATAAATAGCTTGCTTCTATTAATTTTGGGTTTCGTTACTTCATACTTTTTGGCTTACTCTGTAAATGGAATGCGTCGTCGCTTAATTTTTTTCCCCTGTAGCCAATTGTAGTTATGAAGTCACTTAAATCGTTTTTCCTGTCTCTAGAAAAGGGCAGATTGTATTAAGCGACATTTATCTTTGTAATTAAAGGTCCGCTTTATTTGGTATTAGCATCAACAACTAAATATTTTTAATTAAATTTCAGTTTAGTTTATCCCGTTCAAATAACTGCAGAAGTTTTTAGGTTATGAATTTTTTTTCAAAATCTCAAACTTTAAAAGGCTCTCCTGTAAAGTTGCAAAAATGTCGCTTAAACCAAATAGCCCGTTACCCCTCGATATGATTAGCACTTATTGCTTATGTTTTACTCTACAATAGGTAAATTTTGTCATTAATACACCATGATTCATTATAATTTATAGAATTACAAGATTTTGTTTTTGAAATCGGAAAATTTTGTGTTGTTTATAGAGCAGGTTTGATGAGGATAATTACTCTTATTATGTTAAAATAGTAAGAGTGATTTCTGCTAAAAAATATGGTACAATTTGTCAATGAAGCTTAACAGTCTAGCTTCTTACACTATAACACATCCATTCTTACAATATTGCACTACAAATGAAATCCAAACCATGAGTGACTCTTAAAATCATAACTCAGATTAACAGTTTACGATAGGGCTATACTTGAAGTTATGTTCTGAAATATACTTTATTATTTTATATTACTTAGAGGTTTAGCATCACACTACTAAAGATAAGAAGTAAACTTTATCATAAACAATTACATTCAGCAAGTATATAGAGATAATAAAGCAATAAACTTCATAATTATGTATAATCACTGGAAGTTAATGCCTATTGATCATCTACCGCTTTATCTTAATATTATAAAATACCACTCTTCAATATTTTAAATGTACACCACAAATATTTTTTAGTTTTCTGTTTTTCATGTAAGATTGAATAACCAATTTACATTTTAAACTTATGTACACATTTATCCAGAATTGAGAATTGTATTTTTTTGCACTTTGCACTGTAAAAAGTGTAAAAACCCTGTGTGAATTTTAAACCTGGTAACATTTCAAATTAATTTTGACTTTAGTTATTTCTGTTATTACAGTTCAGACTAATAAACATAAAACCCACAATTCAAAGCAATTCACTATTCACTATTACAAAGGAAATCCCACTAATCAATAAACTTGACACTCTAAATAGATAATCTTATCAGTCATTACAATATCATTAAAATAATGCAGTAATTAATTGAAAAAGTGTTTGTCACAGTTGGAACTCCGTACATAATGTTTAAAGTTTTAAACATCTTGATTCAAAGTAAACTCGGATTTCCCCATCACAATTGATACTATCTTAGATGTTGCTTACTTACCTAAATTATGCCTTATCTGCCAGCACAGATAACAACAAAACAGTTTTACATTTCATTTCTTGAATCATTCTACTTATAATATACTAGCTGTGTCCCGCGGTTTCACCCGCGTGAATACCTAGGTCCCGTTCCCGGTGCCTTTGTATATAATAACAGACAAATAATTAGCAATAAATTAAAATTGCGACTATAATTTGAGATTAAAACTATCCTATCTCTCAAGTTGGATCGAACTGCACATGGTGTGCGAATTTTATTATAATCGGTTAAGTGGTTTAGGAGTCCATTGAGGACAAACATTGTGACACGAGATTTATATATATTAAGATATGCAGTACCAAAATTTCAAACTATTTTACTGAACCCTGTTTAAATTTATAATTTAGATTTGCTTATGAACTATTAGAGTAAAACAAATGATGATAACATTATAACTTTATTCCATTTCATTACAAACATATTGAGTGATAAAATATGTAACTAAACACTGATAATGGTGCCAATAACCCTTGTTTAGATTGTATAGTTTGTGTGTGTATATTAAGGGAGATAATATCCAGCATCCAACCCCACTGCAGGGAACTCTGATTGGCCCATATTACAAAAACTCACTATATATACATAACTAGCCTTTGCCCACTGCTCTGCTCGCGTAGTTGTCGGTTATCGCGGCAAAATGTAGCCTCGCTTCATTCTTGGAATCCATATTAACCCTTTTCCAAGTTTCATCAAATCAGATTGATTTAGCTTTGAAACTTTTGAAAGTGTTACAGACAGACAAAGTTACTTTCGCATTTATAATATTAAGTATGGGCAATGGTATCTTAAACAATTAACCCATAAGTTGTAATTTAATATGTTTCATCAAAGTAACTTTGCAGTACAGTATATCTAATGGGATCAGTAGCTGTGACCTCTGGGCAAACCCCAAGGAACGCGTCCGTTTCGCAATGACGCCTTATTCTAACTGCCTACGTATTATGTTTGTTTTCCTTTTAATGTTCATGTTCAATATTAAATCATTACAACTGTACACTGTATATTAATAATGTTTATCAATGGTTTGTCCTGTGTACTTATGAGGTCATAGGTACTCGTTGGTTTCTTTTACTAGTTTGGTATTTCACGAGAATGTTTTAAGCTCTAAATATCACGCACAGCGGTTTGTCGCTGCTAGGAAGTTAATGCTTCCTTAACACTTATTACATCATTAGCATTCGTAAACATTTCCTATTTATTGTAAACGCGTAGATAAATAGAAACACATCGTAGGTGCAGCCTTCTCCTAATTACGTAAATAATTTGATAATGAATTCTCATTCAGTTGCAACTAGAAACTTTTAATATACCTATTAAAGAAAACGTCTAGAATGCTGGACGGTAACTGGGCCGGTTGGCTGTGCCGCGTGCTAAGTTTAGCCGGGCCCCACTCGATGCTTCTCACTCCGGTCTGCACCAACCGGTCCGATACGGTAAAGGTCGCAAACCATCATATCATACGCTATATTTAGAAAAAAATATAACATTACTGTTGGCCACAAAGTTATCATATTATTGGAATCCGCCTTTTGTAACTGAAACATTCAATGTGGGTTATTCCATTGTTACAGACAATTACACATAGCAACAGTACATGGGTGCAAGAAGTCAGTCGGTACACTCATCAGGGTGTGTCCAAACAAGGCGCTGCTCGACATCGCCAACGACGATGGGCACACGCCCCTGCACCTGGCCGTCATGGGCGGGAACGCCGTCGTCACCAGGATGCTGGTGCACGCGGGGCTCTCGCTCGGCGCCAGGGACCGGACGGGGGAGACTCCCCTGCACAAAGCTACGGCAAAAGGTCATGTCGAGTGCTTACAAGCGCTCCTCGCGCCCGTGCCAGAAAATCCACCTAGGAAGCTAGCTTCAGTACTGAACCAAAAGAATTATAATGGTAAGTACATAACTAAGTTATGACCTCAGTGTAATCTTATCCACTGGGATTTGTCTTAATTAGTTCCTTGTATTTATTCACAACCATCTGGTATTTATAGCTACATTAAGAATGACATCATAAGGTGTATACCTTATTAGGAGTTTTCTCAGGCTAGAAAGAGATGGAAATTCCGTAACAAAAAATATTCTCAACATTCTTAATTTTTGTCCAGTGTCCTTATTAAGTTTGTGGCTTTAGCTTAGGCACTAAAAAGAAGTGTTTATTTAATCGTATTCTCCGGTCACCTTTCGCGTTACGGTAGGAATGTATCGGTTAATAGCCACTGACATCACCTATTTATTGTGATGACCTCAGGTTTTGTTTTAATTTCTCAGTTCACGATTTTCGTTCATTGACTACAATATCAGAGGTATCTTTATCAGTGGCTGGGTTTTTTAAAAGTACGTACTTATTATGGTCACTAAAAAGTCGAAGGAGATAATTAATTGTTTAGTAGGTAGGTATTCCGGTTTGGTCAGAAAGCTCACTCGCTTTGAATGAAAGATCCTGACTCACGATGAATGAGTATTAATACTATGAACCGATTATATGTTTAGAGCCAGCACAATTCCAAGTTGTCTATGGTATTTAAAGTAGGTAGCTACTGATACTTAACATTTAGGTTCGTAACAGTTCATCTGAATCACGGACCCAAAGAGAAAAAAACCCGCTCAACGGTTTTTCCAAGTACACGCTGTATCGCATTTGCTTTAACCATTTATTCATAAAAGATTTGGATTCGTTCCATATGAAATATTTTATTATTACTACGTATATTATTGCTGTTATTTTTTAGTTGGATCAACTCAACCGACATGGGTACTATATTTCGCTGTCCATATAAACATGCAAAAGATGCTCTTCAATATTTAAAAACTGCAGTTACATCTTCGTTTCCGCATTCTCACTTAGGCTAGGACTATACAATATTGTTTGCTTGGAAATAGGTATGTCATCCGTCACGCAAAAGGAGGTGGTTTGCCTTCAGCAGCAACTTCACTGTCCTTCGCTCAACTAACGACTGGATCCGGACACGACCCGGCTCGTCACGTGCCTTTGCAGAAAAAATACGGAGCTTCTCTAGGATCTCTTGAATTAAATCGTAGCTAGGATACACTAGAACCTGTTTACAATGCTAAACAAAGGCGCCGTACATTGTTTACGTGTGAACGCACCGTGCCTGCTTGTGACGTTCGTCAAGGTCTTGATTACGTTCAATGTCATTATAATCTTTACCTTAACACTGCCTCAGACATCCCGTCGAAAACTGTCTCTTTCTCTATTACACAGTCATTCAGACAGCATCAAATAACAATATATAAAATTGCGGAATTCCCTGCCACAGCGAACTGCACTTAAAAGATTAATTCCGCGCTCTTTATTGTCTCTGGTTTTTCCTAAATGGCAAACAACTCTTCGTACCTGAAGTTAAAGAATTTCGGTTCAATCTCGAACATATTTGCATATGGGTTTACCCAGTTTGTTGACCTTGTGGAGACATTTTCTTACATTATACTTATTTTTATTATATTATACAATTCAAGAGGTTATTTTATTTTCATTAGCGTAATTAATCATTCAAAAATGTGTTGGTACGTAGAAAGATCGGTGAAGTCGGGTCGACAGATCAGAGGCTGTCGGCTCCGGCGGCGCTGGGTATTCCCAGCGTTACGACGAGCCGGTCGCGTAACGAACACAAGCGGCCGCTCACCGAGTGAAAGCAAACTTTTTGAACGTGTAACGCCCCCAGACCTGAGCCGTACACACGGTTTGGGTTACCCCGACTATTGTTCGGGCGCTAATTGAAAAGCTATTACTACTATGCTAAATAAGCGACTTGGCGAGATGGTTTTTCCTGACGAGTTAATTTCAATATCTTATGAATGTCGTAGCATCTAAGTGTACGCTATTTGTATATTTATCGCCATTTTATTTTTATACGACGAAGGACGTCCTAAATGGAATGTCTTGAAAAAAACATGGTTTCACTTCGTTAAGTAGGTGCTATAGTTTTAAAGGTTTTTTCACATATTCTCTATACTCTGGAAGTGCATTCAAGGAATATTGATTGAAACGTAGATTGCTCTTCTTTAAGTACAAGAGGTGAGCAAACCCTAGGAAAACCGCAACCGATTGGCATTTTTCTTATTGGTGTTAGAACAATGGCGGCTGTTATGATGATGGCCTGGGCAATACCCACGTGAAAGTGGGCCTCGTGCTGGTTACATACGGACGGAAATCCCAAGCGATCATGTATTATGAACATGTTACGTGGGACCGCGCAGCCGCACTTTCTAATTATATCTCTTCGAACTTAATCAACTCTACAATTTTTATAAGTATTTTATCTGTCTTTGACATCGGCCTAGTGCGTGTTGAATGTTATCGAAACTGAGACAAACATCTACTCATGGTTTAGTATCGAATCGTTCCTTGCTTCGATGATAGCTAAACATTTTTGGGATTTCTGGAGATTCCGGTTTCAAGATATCTCGAGTAATAAACTTTTTAGCTTGAGTATTACTTTAAAATAAATTTGTTCAAAGTTTGTATTATTTCAGCTGGTTGCCTAGTCAAGGACGACAACAATTCAATATATATAATTTTATTTGGATTTCCCACAGACGTAAATAGCAAATTTGAATAATTTATATTAATAGTTTTAATGATACTGCGGTGTAGTAAGTGATATGCGTCAGTATAGTGTAATTTTCTTTGCTATAGATTCATTGAGCAGGATCTATATTTAAAGAAGAACCTGAAAAACATCTTTCGTTGTTCAAGTTATCCACGACGCGTCAATTTTATCACATTTATTTAGTTTTTAACAAACTACATTTTTTGAGGTATCGTTATCTATCCGAGAACTCGTTAACCATTGCTATCTGCCCGAGTATTTAACATTTGTACCGTTTTTTATTAAGCGTGGGGTTTTCCGACGCTCAACCTGGTTTTTCAAAGTCCTCCGAGGTAATTTATTATCATGAAAATTTCATCACTGCCAGTGTAATTATTCGATTATGTTATGGGCGAGGTTTTTGATGTTTAGCTTGCTCTTTCAATGTCTTTCAATTGTTCTTTGTTATGAGTTTCGTGGTCTTTTAAACCTGAATTATCATTGTCCCTGCTCTATTTCACTTTGTTACCATCATTGTGTCTCTGACTTAAAATTTGTTTCAATCAACTAGAACCTTCAACGTTACTGAAACTGGGAAAACCCACCACTTGTGCCAATTTAGAACATGTTTTACTATTGACATTGTTTAAAAGCATTCCGTTTTTTTTGCGACTCTACGCTTTATTAAATGTGTATTTAAGTAGAAAATCAATATTTATAACTATTATTTTTTCTTGTATCGTAAATACATAAATAAAAGATAGTAAGAGCTCTTTTTAAACGTTCGTGCTTAGGAAACAAGATAGGTAAGACGAACTTCTACGAATTCTAAAAGTAGAGAACGAGCTTGTAAGTAATTGATTCGTCGGCGTTACAAAAAGATAGGTTTGATCACAAGCGTCACGCTTGCCACCACAACGTTAGCTTAAAAAGTCAAAGTGACGTCTGTTCGTTTGCGCTTGCGCACATTCCCTAACCATTGTTTCCTAATTAGCTTCAGAACGTAACTGGCACTGCATAGGACAATAACAAGACGTTATTCCCCATATTTGTATGAAATTATTCGACCGGGCAAACGACAACTGCGGCGCGTCAACTAATTATGTTTATGTTGAAAATTTGAGTTGTGTGCCAGCTCGGTTTGCGAGGTGATGGGTTTTTACACCAGAACCTGTTGTAACAAGCGGCGAGGGTTCCGCATGGACGTTTACAAAATGTTCCCACGACGACGGATTGGCTTCCTTAATATAAGTAAATAAGTATCTTTACACTAGGCGATCAACAGGATACGGAAGTCATTGTAAGAAGTACTAAAAATAATACTATTTGGTAAGTATAAGTGTCTGATATTCAAGAGTCGCTTTTTGTTTAGGACTGAAAATGATAAATGGTAATAATTATGTTCTTGCTCATTAAATTATATAATAGATTCCTCACCTACCTAGACTACCAAGCCAACGCATCGGCAATACCCTGTATCGCTGCGGTCAGCTCCTACCTCGTTAACGTTACAACTCGTAAATACGGAAAAAAACATTCCTATGTAATAACTTACATAATTAATCCGCAGTTTTTATTGCGTAACGTTATAACTCGAAAATTATATTACACCTCAAAATACCAAGACTTGAATGAAACAGTACTGTAGTAAACATTTCCCTTGTCTGGTCGACGCCAGACAATTGTCATGGAAATCAAAGGTAACGATAAGAATAATCCATGGGTTATACGGAAATAGTGAAAACACTGTGGTAGCGCGCCATATTTGGCGAGGACAGTGGAGGCGCGTGCGTTGCCAGTCGCCGACCGCCACATTGCTGGGAAAACCCCATCAGGTCGGCGCAGGCCCCGCCTCGCCCGCGCCCCCCGCGCCCCCGCGTGACGACATCGTACACATGCCACTACGCGAGGTACTTGTGCCGGTTGATCCGTCTCACTGTCACGTCAGCTGGCGACGGCGTGGACTCACACCACTCATACATGTTTTGATTACGTACACCCTATGCTTTGTTAGTTCCCACGATCCGATACAAACAGATATCACATGATTACTGATTTTAATCCATTAAAAAATGTGTGTAACTAAGTATTGATCGTTTGGAAACTTCCGTAACGCAGAACGTCGTGATTTTATTACGTATTTTTGAAGCTCGCACAGGCAAATGGAAATTTTAGATAAAATGATTACACTAGGACACATTTCTAATTCACTAATCTGGTATCACAAAATAAACATACCTCCAATTCCAGCTGCATGAAATTTGTAAGGCCTTCGGGAATCGTGCTGTTTTGCAACACATCGTTTGATGTCAAGGTTTCTAGGATGTGTGGCACCTGTACTCACGAACATGATTTAGGTACCCTTTCTGTGGTAGTTTAGTTTTCCCACTTATAGAAAAATTACCATAATTACGTTCTCGCTAATTGTCTGCATAATAATGTGGACACAAATTATCCATTACCATATGCAAATACAGAACTTGTGTTTATCATGCCATAAATTGTATACTTACACGCGGGAAATTTTCATTATAAATAATCAAATGAATGCTCATGCGAATAGCAGATACAGTAAATACTCTCGATATCTGATGGTACGGGGCCCTTGGCAGGTGTATCGCAAATGGTTATAACAGATCAAACATGTAGAGGTAATGCGGTTCATCAGTTTTGAGTCAGATAGCATTTCCCAGGAGTCGTGTAAACCTAATTGAAGTGTAAGATGATATTACATGACTGATATTATCACACCAGAATAGCTAAGAGCGTTACTGTGGCGCCAATTATTTAGCATCATCGTAACCTTAATTATATATCAAACATCGTAAGAGGCTTAACGTAAACTTGGAAGAAGCCACCTTCAATTCATGTACCTATTGTTCATGTCGATACTAGGACTACATTGTTTACATGCCAATGATATGGAATCGTAAATATGTAAAGCAATAAACGCTTTGTGTTGCCTCGAATCTAGAAGCTTTTCATTTTCTTTCAAGTTCTCGATATGCATTTCGCAATAAACATGCATGCGTTTGCAGACAAGATCCGAATTGAATCATCCCACCAAACCAGAAAGGATTATATTAAGCTAACCTAAATTCTTGGGCTTTAAAAAGCGCTCAGCCATTTTAGCGAGCGATCTATTTTAAATTCGTTTTAAATACACTTGGATCGGTTCCAGAGCGCGGCCGAGCGATGATTATGGACCATTTCTATAAACAATGTTCACAGTTTTTGCGCATTGTGCACGCTGCAACCGTTTGAATACCAATTTTAACAAAATATGAATTTATTGAATGGACCAAATGAAAAAATCTAGACTGACTTTTTGCCGGTGTTGTATAACTTAATTTGACTTTTGAATACGTTATGCTCGTATATCCAGTTATTTTTCAAAAACATTTACATACAAAAGTAGACGTCGTTTTTTGCTGTAGCGTGACGTCAGCATGTATAAACGTAGTTAATGTTATAGAACCAGTTAGGAATGATTGCGCGAGATTGAATTTATAAATATGACGTCTTATAATTGTTAAAGGTTATCTAACTTTTGTCTGGTATCTGCATAATATTATTCCAACACGAAATGAGAACATTATATTTACTTTCCTTAATTCATAATTTGTAATTTACACTGTGTTTTAAAATAACGCCTTTTACTCATTAAAACTGCTATTGATAGCATCATAAGAATGACCAAAAACTTAAAAATTATAAGTAATGTGATCTCAGTGTTAGCTCCCACGGTTATAAATAAAACCCAATAAACTTTACCGTTTTAAATAATAATTTCCATAGTATGTGCTTCCGTGTGGGGGACTGAGTAGCAAGAGATCATGTGAAGGTCAGCTTAAAATTCGGCGATCGTTGAACGATACACCAAATGTTTCTCAATCATCTACTTAACTAACAAATATAAATAAAGAATCCAATGTCCCTTGTGTATACGCATTTCTATTAAATTAATTTAATTTGCGTTTCTTAGTTTTGGTCATTTCGATAAAGGGTGAATTTAAGAAAATTCTCTTGTTTAGATTTTCTTTATGTGTAGCTTTCCAACATCATACTAACAGGTTGTTCTTGTTTGTTACAGGACAAGCGTGTGTGCACGTAGCAGCATCTGCAGGCCACCAAGAAGCCCTCCAGACGTTGGTCTACTACGGAGCAGATATTAATGCCAGGGTAAGTTCACATGATACAACATCTTTATAACGACGCACTAATGTTATGCGATACAAGAACGATATATACAGGAAGTCCAGTAGGTCGTTAAAATCTGTTTTGCGTTTATCACAAAAAAACAAGGTCCCTTTAACGAGTGCTGATCGTTCAAATACCCCGCGGCAAACAAAAGGAAAAGTAAACAGATAATAGCCGCTGTTGCTAGCTAGAACACCGTAACCACAAAGTGAGTCAGTTCGAAACTCGGGCAGGCCCAAACACTCGGTTATAAGAACATTACTAAATATTCCGGAACGCAAATAACTTGATCATGGGAATTGTCCCGATGGATCGCCGCTACTAGCTTTTGTGGTTTCGTTTTAAACGACGGGAAAACTTGTTTTATTACGCAAACTAATGATGTGGGGAATACGCTGCCGGCGCTGACTCGATCAACAGTCATACAAACAGCCGAAATGTTGTTCACAGAAATAGATGACGAAAATAGTTGGTGCGAGACGAGCGTTGGATCCGTTGGCTATTTACTAGGTTATCTTTGGCCCAAGGTGTTTCAAAAAATAAACACATTCTTTTACCTCTTAGTCTATGTAAAACTGATTTAAAAACACCAGTCATTGTTTGTTATCCAAATTTTCCAAACTTTATTAATTCAGTGATAGGGTATTAGATATTCGATAAATATAACTAAACTGACACAACTGAAACACCGCAAGCGTGATCGTTTTGTATGTTATTTAATAGGACGGTAACCCATTTGCACAGATTACTGAAACACGATCTGAAAACTCGCCTAGCCATGAATAAGTTACAAGCTATCCATCCATCAATGCTCCAAAATAGTATTATGTATAACGAAATAATTGTGTAATCATAGCAATCCTAGCTAGCAAAAGAAGTCACCATCGGAAGGTAATCTACTAAGATAATACCTTATCTGTTGCGTCAGGGTTTTTTCGTAAACGTCCCATTGTTTTCAGTAGCAAACTTTTAATAACTGTTGTTTACCAAAGCCAAAGGGTATTATATTATGAACGAGTGCTTCCGCCATTGTTTCTCGTTTTTAGTTGTCGGATTTACCGTTTACCGATATAGGTTAACATGATATCCTTGTACAGGGTTTTAGCGGACTATGTAGTATTTTAAAGTGTGATAGCATGTCTGATTGTGTTGTGTGTTTTGTCCAGGAGAACCTAGCGGGCTGGACAGCATTGCACATTGCAGCGCAGCGCGGCGACGCGCGGCTGGCGGGCTACCTGGCGTCGCGCTGCGCCGGCGTGCAGCCCCGCGCGCGCGACTACGCCGGCCGCACGCCGCGCCGCCTCGCGCGCCGCACGCCCGCCGCGCGCGCCTTCGCCAACCTCTCCGACGACAGCGACTCCGACAGCGACGATGATGACGATGTAAGTACACACACTACATCACAACAGCCGCAGCTGCAGCGCAATACAACATTATCTACGTAGCATTTCAAGTACAAACTGCAAGAAAAGCCTGTAAAGAACTACTTACTATAAATATTTTTGTACCGAAAGAGCAAAACTAATCCGAGTATTGTTCACTCTTTGGGAAGCTCACTGATAGACACTCAGCTCAGTAATATTGACAGTAACCATAAGGCCCGCAGGTACTCTTTATGCTGGGTTATAAACTGATAAACTAAGTATTTAAACCTTGAATTACTGGAAATCCCTCATTGGTGACCACTTAGTGTCTTTTTCTGCGTTTGTTTTTATTGGTAAATAATCTAATCGGTCACGAGTGGATTGACTGTTAAAATGATTTGTTACTCCACGACTCAATCATTGTGGGCTTAGCGTAGTCTAAATAGGTATCGCCTGCGACTGCGCAGTTTCCATTATTATCACATTCCTGATAATAGGTATAGGTAGGCTGAAATATATTTACATTGAATTCCGAGACATACTTGAAATTTTTTCCTGTTACTTTACAATTTGAATATCCCCAGTTTCAAATCATAATATAAAACAATAGTCAGTAATGACGAGTACACAACATGTAGTGCGCGGTTATCAGTGCCCTCTGGGAGTTATCAGTGTCGGACAGAGGAGTGTCCTTTTGCAGGTCGTGTACTAACGTAGCGTTATCTCCCACAGATGTACGACAGCGACAGCGAGAGCCTGTTCGAGAGGCTGCGCGAGAGCATGAACCCCGTCAACGTGAAGGGATGCTGCTAGGAGCGACGCGCCGCCGCCGCCGCACACAACACTAGTATCGATATGCAAGTCGCTACACTACGTTGACGTCAGCTAGCGCCGTGGCAGCCAATTACCGCGCCAGCTGATACAGCACTACCTTTCCTAACATAGTTACACTAAAACAGAATTACATAAAAAAAAATACAACAAATTAAAAAAAAAGTTTGCTAATTTTTGTGATGTTAGTGCAAATGAAATAGATCTGACATTAATATGCTTGCTATCGATATAATGCAGCTTAGACTGTTTAAAGCTAAACTTTAAACAAGGTTCCTATTTGCGATACATACTCCTGACGGATGACACCGGTCTTCTTATTTAAGACGAGACAGTTACTATAGTTAATCTGGCCGTAATTGTATCTACAATTATTCGGTACACGCTTATCTTTGTATGTAACTGTCGATATTGAGGACAGCAAAATGTATAAACACTGAAATAATTATGTATAAACCAAGGAATATAATGTTTGTTTGTCGTATTCCAAACTTGTCTAAGTACCGAAGTGTTTGATATTACTTAGACAATTAACTCAAGTTTTATTTTAGACAGTCTAAGCATAGTTTAACGAAAATTTGGTCTTCACTTCTCATTTGTAAATATATCTGAGAGGAGGAGAAGAAATATTGTTAAAACGGAAACCTCGGTCCACCGTACACAGTGCTGAGTACGTTCCGGGAATTATTATAATGTAGGAATTATACGGATTTGCCCTCTATTTGTTTCACGGGACGAATTTATTGATGTATTGAAATTTATAGAGTATGCACAACACTGAGGAATAACCCAACACCGTGTACGATGAATCACTGATTAGTTATAAGTATTATAAGACTCATGTACAGTTGCGGAAAGAATGTTATGTTTAGAAAATTATTTAAATAGTTAATGCCTGTAAAAACTGTTAATTGTATATTTATTTAGTGTCAAATAAATGTTGTTTACGATATTTTTTCGGTATTTCATTGTCATACACCTACTGATGTTCTTTCCGCGACTGAACATGCAACTGCAATATTCATGCAATTATTCTATCCTAGTAGAAACGTCGCACACTACTAAAAATAGGTACTTTTATAAATATTGCAGTTCTAAAACAAGCGAAACTGAAGCATTCGGTTTCCCTTCAATTATAACAATAAGGCCACAATTTACCGGAGCTACCTAAATTGAACCTTTTTTGATGGAACGATTGGTTTTGTCGTCAAACCTGGTTCCTTCTGGGTAAAAATGTCTTCCTTTCAGAAAAACTGTTTGACATGTGGTCCATTGATGATGGAGCTGGACCAAGATACATCTATGATGATGTTTGCATTTGCTTTACAAGATACGGTTGAGATACATACATATATATGTATTTTCTGTTACATAGCCTTAATATAGAATTAATAACACAATTGCTGTATTGAGAATTACTTGTAGTTCCAGCAAAACGACTAAATTTATATTAATCTTAACCTAACTTTCGTTTGAAAGTAGTACCTAGTTAAAGATTAATTTACACCACGGATTTAGGTCGAGGTTGGCTATGTTATCTTGACACATTAACGTTTATGTAGAGTAGGGTTAGTTAGGGCTCCATCATATAATATTTGACTAGCCTATAATCCAGCGTTACTCAAACTATGGGCGCTGGGCGGCCCGCGGCTGTGTGGCCGCAATACTATAAGTTATAACAATGAGCAGGGCCGGCGCCGACGCGGCCGAGGGGGACCGTGCAGTTTACGTTTGAGTATCGCTTTAGTAATCTATAAAATTTGGGACAAAATTATATTGTAAGTTAAACGAAATACCGGCACGGCGCGGCGCCCGGAGGTTCAGATCGTCAAACAAGCCGCATATGCCAAATGAGGTAAAGTTTATTCCTAGGGTAGGGATATACATATATACATGTTGAGAGTTGTTGTTTGCCGGTCTAGACCCCGGGACGCCTGGCTATGTGGTAAAATATAAATATACATGAGTTTTATATAGATCCTTTAGGTTACTGAATGTCTGACTGTTGTGTGTTAATGTGATTGTCTTACGTCGGAAGCGACCGCAGACTGTTAGTAGTCTTTAGCTTTCTATAATTTATATACATTTCTTATATTATACATGTATATACCTACCTATGTAGTAGTGACGCACGATAGTACGCAAATGTTTGAACCTAGACTGTTAGCTCTTACTCAACTTCGCTAGTCTAAAAGCTGCCCAACGAAACCCCAAAGTAGAAACGACTCTGTGATATGCTTATATTTTCATTTTGACGTTTTTTCTTATTATTTATGTTGTAATAATAAGTGCGAGGTAACAAAGGTCCGGTCAGACGTTCAGCAACTGAAAGTTGCACTACTATTATTTATATAAAATTATTATTATTTAGGACTGCCTCGTTGGCCTAGTGGTTCTAAGCGCGACTGCTACGCTAGAGGTCTTGGGTTCGATTCCCAAGTCGACCAAGGTGTTATTGGGTTTTTCTATGAAATTCTCATTGACAGGTCGGAGTTTGGATTTGTGCCCGGTTAGTGGCAATAGGCTCGCCCCCTATTACATGGTACCTAAACATGCCGGCGAACTGTGGGTGTACATTGGTACACCTCTGCCTAACCCTTCGGGGATACAGGCGTGATGGTATGTTATGTATGTTATGTTTATTATTTAGGTATGTATCCACATTTATTATATTTGGATACCTTTCCTGTTATATAAAAAATGGTATATTGTAAATTAGCGTAAAATAACTAAACGCATATTTTATGTCGTTGTGTCAGTTTCAGATATTGATAAATATATTATAATTACTTACAATATTTACGTGTTTTATTGATATTTTTTATTCCATTTTACATATTAGGGACAACATAAGCAATAGATGATACCAGCATCAGCCTGAGATAATAGGTAACTAATAGTCACACAGTAATTGTTTCCACTTCCTTCCCCTATCCCAATGAGGGGTTCCCCTAAATGTATCGCAACAGTTTGGATTTAACAGATCCCTAGCGATTTAAAAATAAATTAGAAAACCCAATAAATTATTTGAATAGGAAAATATAATTTTACCTGGTCCTATTTATTATGACTGAATTACTTAAAAACTCCATCTTTACGTGATTAAAACCAATGTCTTATGCGTTCAGTCTTGATTTGATGATAGGTTTTTTTTAAGAACATGATATCCAGATACTTATCTATACTTATAATAAATTTGTAGAAGTGAAAATTCTGTACATTGAAAATATAAAAAAAATAAATGGCGGGGGGTGTTACTAGACCGACACCGAAACCAAAAGTGTGACAAAAAAAAAATTGTCTGTCTGTTTGTTCAGGTATCACGCAAAAACTACCGGTTCGATTACGATGAAACTTGGTATAATTATTCTTTATTATCCTGGGCACCACACTGGGTAGTTTTTATCCCGGAAAAGTATAAACAATAAAAAAAAACTTAATTTTGCGGTTAAAAACTCATTGATAAGTTTCGTCATTCACGTGAACGAAGTCGCAGGCACAGCTAGTACTGTAATAATTATACATAAAAAGTATAAAAAGTGTTTAAGTTACAGACCTAAGAAATAACAAAAATTAAAACTTGCGCTTATTTCTCGTGTTGTTTTCTGAACACAAAAAGTCAAAGTTAGTTCAAATAATTTATTGTATGGCAGTAAAATTCAATATTAAAATGTATCACAATAACTGTCGACAGTACGTCGTACAAACAATAACGACATTAGTAAAATAGACATTATTCAACATAACATTATTACCGTAGACTATCATCTTAGTAAATCAGGCACTGGAATGATCAACTTTCGAGATTTGTTCACTCATACCGAGCACGACTCTGCTCCTACCACATTAATACATCGTCAAAATATAGTAAGTATACAATTTTATTAAATTAAGTGATGTTATTATTTACATAATTTTATAGATTATATATATAGAGGGCATTATATACATAGATAGAGGGTAGCCAAAGATTTCACTGTTTGTAAATCTTTTAAGAATGCATGTTTCCCACATCACCTTCATGATGTATGATGCACTATTTTCAGACTACAATATTTTTTTCTTGACAAGAAAAGGTGCTATTTAGCATGTTAAGTTTTACTGCAGTTAAAATTAGTGTTACATTTTATGAAATAAGAAATATAATATTAATTAATTAAATAATATTAGTATTTCAATAGAAACGTACAGATCCCTGCACATCAGTAAGACTATGAGATTGTAAGCACCGTTATTGCAAAGCAGTAAAGTCCATAATTCATTGCTTATTATGCGATCCCCCGATTCATCTTACGTTTTGATAATTTTATTAATTTGGTTAAGTTACAATTTAATTATCTTTTTAACACAAAAGCTCAGGGTCGCGGTGATAAACGCTAGTCACAGGCACACTGCTGATAATAATTACATGTGACGGGCCTGTTGGTCTAGTGGTTAGTGACCCTGACTGCTATTCCGGAGGTCGTGGGTTCGATTCCCGCCCAGGACAAATGTTGTGTGATGAGCATGATCATTTGTTCTGGTGTCTGGGTGTAATGTATCTATAATATGTATGTATTTAGAAATATATAAGTAAGTTTATCAGTTGTCTGGTTACCATAACACAAGCTCTGCTTGGCTTGGGATCAGATAACCGTGTGTGAGTTGTCCCAGGATATTATACATTATATATTATGTACTTAAACTAAAAGTTTATGATGGTCTCATCAAATTTTAATTAAAATATTTGGTATTTTTATATTGTGTTAGTACCTACACAGACTTACAAATATAATTTGGATACAGTGTATGTAATACCCCGAGTCCATTTTAGGCAAACGGCATAATCTGTATTAATACAATACAATCCTTTTAAAAAAAACCTACAATCCCATTTATAACCAGTTTTACCATGTTTGTACAATATGGAAAATACAAAGGCTAACCCAGGAATTTCAACACAACGTAAACTAGAATTTAATTAGAAATTCTGTGCAAGGAAAACTAATACACTACGTTTTCCCTATGTACTGTACCTACACAGGCACGTTACTAGCGATTACCTACCAACTATCGTAATGAGGGTTACGAGGTGTGTACCGGTAACCTTCGGCGACATTGACATATTTTATACAATAGGGAAGGAACTAGGAATAAAAAGGAAGGAACATTTCCATAAACATAGTACAAACTTGTACCTAAGGCGTACTCAAATCGCGTTGTTAGACTAGGCAGTTGTGTGAACTTACGTTACCAACAACTAATAAACAATAGATTAAAACCTACACAGACCAAATAGAATAAAATCTGAAGTGTACCTATCCCAGAGTAAATCCCTAGCGACCACATAGTCAACGCTAAACCACTGGTTATTCCCGAACTTACCATAATATGGGAAACACTATATGGATGATTTCCGTAACATCGGTTAACTATATAAATGTGAATTAAAATTATGTGTTTAGTAACTCCTTAAAAGTATGGGTGCGTAAAGGAAATACCCAGTACTGTCCCACCTAGATATTAAATCTCCCTAATCCGAAACGCCTTATATTAAACAATACATTCAAGGTTGGGTTTTTCAAATTATATTGTATCTATACAAAATATCTATACAAAATATTGTGATATTTAGGGCAGCTATTAGTCTACTTAAATAATACAATTAACCTTGAAGTGTTATTGGTGTAAAGATTAGCTGTCCAGTCAGCACAAACAATAGAAAAGTAATTACCGACTAACGATTCAAGAGATAGGGACAAGGAACACAATAGAACAGGGAATACACAGGCACTAATCGTCCTTGAAGAGCCTTGATAATTTATAACAATTTGTTATTTGATTTTGTAACGGTAACTTCTCGACTTATGTTTGTTACTGTTATAGTCGATGCCTTCTGCATTAAGAAAAAAATCATGGAAATGTAAGTGAGGAACTGTCAAGTTACTTATGAAAGGGAAAACAAATCCTATATTAACAATTCTCAGTTTAGTTAATTTTTATAATTAGTATCATCCTGAATCACGCAATGTCTCACTGTGTGGCATATTTCTCACGGTTGTCTCCTGGTAGGATTTAACACCACGTGCACTACATTAGTATGTTCGCATGGCAACATAGTTTATTTACCTTTAATCCTGCTACAACTGTTTTTATAAAAAAACCCACGGGCTAGATACGAGGCAAACGATAATAATAATTAGAGGATAGCGTGTGATGTGATAATATGTAAATGCCGCCAATTTGCGGTCAATGTATATTCTAGCTTTTGGATTTGACCACGACTCTGATCTCATAGATATCTATGTGGAGTATAGGTAAAACCACAGCTGCAGTATGTAAATTAAAGAACTTTTGATTGATATTTGATTTAATGATATTAGTTTAGAGGTATACTTTAACTATTGCTGTGTATACAAATAACTGGGTGTTAGGACTGTAACCGAAGAAGTAGTATTTTGATTTATAGTTTCGTTCAAAATTTTAATTAAAGTACTTAATGTTGTCACAAACCGTTTTGTAATGAGTGAATAAGTTGACTATGTAAGGTAGCAACATACAAAACCACAAGCCATATTATTAAATACTGATACAATTAACATAAACCAAATTTAATGTTTATCATTCTTTGGTTTTTCCGTAAAAAGATACAACATTTTTTTATCGTGCATATTCATAATTATTACGCCTTTGTTTTAATTTATTTTTAATGTCCTTCAGAAGTTATCACAATAATAACGTGCCTATTAGGTAGTGGGGAAATATTTTTTAGTGATAACATTGTGATGGGTCGTTCAACTTTGCACCAGAACCTTATAGAACATGTAAAACTTTAAAGCTTCTGCAATAAGTGTCAATCAAATTACTTTTAAATTTTAACCGTCTTCGAAAGAAGAAGGTATCTCTCTATACGACGGTATGTGATTTAATGTTCTAACCGCGACATCTCAGGCAATTGTGAATCTATTTAAAAAATATTTTTGTGATCGATAGAATAATTAAGATATTACTTAATGTAAACAATTTTTATGTAAAATATTTATTAAAATATATTTTTTGACAACTTTTTTATATATAGACCACATTCAATATTCTGTAATAGGCACAACACTTTCTTGCAAATCTTTCACTTTTCTCCAATATTCGATGCTAAAACACATCAAATAAAGAAAATTTTGTATAGAAAGTGTTTCACAGGTACATATTTTTTTCACCCATGGTTGATAACTTTCAATTGATCACTTCAATGCCATCTGTGATTATAAACTGGAACTAAATACAAAAATAAGTTTTGCTTCAAAGCAAAATCAAGCAAAAGTATATGCAATGTTTTTTTATTAAAAAAGGTGTGGCTTTAAATTACTTCTTTGTCAAAATAAGCATTTCCAGTCAAATCATTTTGTGAATAAATTTCAAGAAACGAAATAGAACCAGTATAATATATACCTACTTGTTGTAGTATTGGTCAGTTCAATAGCTATAAACTTTGCCCTGTGTTGGTGCCTATTAATTGTGTACGTACGAAACAGTTTTCATATGTACATAACTAATTGAAAGTATTTCTGTGTTCTCAACTACAAACTTAATTTACATAAATTATTAATGTGTAATGTGTATGCTTGGTCAATAACAAAATGGGAACTTATTGATTTACTTAACAGTGCCTTCGACTTAATATAAACATGTAACTCGACATTAATTTGACGTCTTGTTCTTTTATTTAAACCACTGTGTATTAGAACAGAGTCGTGTTAACAACATACAGCGCCCTCTAAAGGCACAGAATCACACTATCCGCAATAACATGCGAACAAAAACACTATACAATAAAATAACAATTATTTGAATCACTTGTGCCATAATAAATAGAATCTAACTATATGTGAAAATATTCATCAAATAGAAAAATAGAAAATGAATTCTATGAACGCACACATTCACACAGCTCACATTCAGCGTTTGTTTAGTGTTAGTGTATTTAACGACACAGTGGCACTACATGCACAATCTTATACTAATTTAACTAAGTCACGACGGTAAAAACTTTTATCAGGTTTTGAACTGAAGAATTTCTACAAATAGAAAATCTTGATTCAAAACCATTTAAAATTTTAAAGGCGCGTTTTTTAGCTCTTAATTTTCAGCAACTTCAGTAATAAGTGTCGTAAACTAATTGTTTGCATGCAATTAACAAATACCGTCGGCATCGCAGCGCATCGACCGCTACCAGTGGAGCAAGGCGTCCACTCAGCTCGCGCGCTAGATTTCCGTGTAGTAGGTGGGCCGGTTGATCTTCAGCAGGTCGAACACGTTGGGGAACACGTAGGTGGTGTTGAAGCCGATCATGCCGTACGTGAAGTACTTGTAGCAGAGCTCCACAATGATCTTGTTCTTATTGTCCAAGCTGTTCTCGGAGTTCCGGAGCTCGTTCTTGTCCTTGCCGAGCAGCGCGCACACGAAGGCGTAAGACACGGACTTGCCGATGGCGCGTGTAGCCAGCACGCCGCAGAAGCCGAGGATGGTGCGCAGGATGGTGCAGCCCAGCATCTCCTTGGAGGGCCAGATGATCTCGTAGGGCGGGTCGAGCGGGCTGGCCTGCATGTTGCCCAGCTGGTAGTTGGTCCACGAGCCCGTCAGAATGCCGGCGCACACGCTCACTATCATCGTGGTGTCGCCCCTGCAACGTCACAAGCGTTATCAATGCCATGCTTGAATCAGTCTTTGGCGCCTACTACAACCTACATAATACTACATGTATTTGTAAACATTATTGTTTTTTTTGCGGTTTGCGAAATTTATCGTGTAACCAATTTATCGTTTAGAATTGCATTTTGCACACCACTGCTATGGAAAATGACAAGAAGTTATCTCATTTGTAAAAATGCTTATTTATTTGAAACTTCCTCTTATTTCTTAGGACATTTTATGTGCTGAGAGAAAATATATCCTAAGAACTCAACTATGCGTACCTTGACGAGAATACAAACTGACAAGTTGAAGTATAACATATCAAATTAAAATAATTATACAATTTTCATGAAGAGTTGAAAAACAAAGATTTGCTTGAGACTTATTAGAATACATTTAATAATATTCCATGCGATCTTTTTGTTTCAAGTAACAATAATAAATACTTTCCACTTTCGCTTCATTTGTACAGGTTCATTAGCATTCATTACACGGCAACTTACTTCCGCTGATTAAAATTTAATGGCTATTTATACCAATCGTTAATGACTCAAAAGAAGAATGATGTTTTCTATTATTGAACAAAATTATATTGATTTATTTTATCGTATTGATTGCGTGTTACGCAAGAGCAGCAACATTGATTCATTCCTGAGGCGCTACAGTGGCATGACGCATAGTGATAAGAAATAACACACTTCTGTATCAGACACTATTTCTTGCATAATGGGAAACACACAAGGAAAAGTTTCTCAATTAAAATGTGAATAATCTTAACTAGATTACCAGCTCATTTTTATATGACTAAGAAATGTACCTACTATGACACGAGATTACAAAATGTCTCGATAATTCTTGTTGAATCCCACCGTCAAGTTTAATAAATTTATTAAGTGAATTAATACAATGATCGCTATTTGCCTTGCAAAGCTAAGACCATATTACCAACATTTGTATTATTCCGGTCCCTTTTTCAAGAAAATATTCAACCAGATTAAAAACGCGTTACGATACCCGGTAGTTTAAAGTTGCTAATCTCCAGTAATAGTACGAGAGCCCACGACCAAAACCATGTCTCATAGCAATACGGCAAAAACCCTATAAAATCGTTAGATTGTATGATTCTGAACCCGACTAGGTGTGTAGTAACGGTCGAAAGTGTAGCAACTGCGTGGGAGGCCATTTCTGCTGTGTCAAAAAAAAAAGACAGTCGGTATTATAGCAATACGTCTGATAGTGAAAATGTACATAGATTTTATAATTGTATTACGAAAAAGTTTGTTTTCAGACATTTTGCGCGTAGCATATAGCCTGAGCGCATTTTTGAAAATGTCAACAAATTTAGCCGACCTGTATCATAGCAATACGGATAATTTTTTTTTTCAACTTTTCGTATTGCTGCCATGATTACCAAAAACCTGTGTGTTAAATGTTACGGTTTCGGGTAAATTCTTTGTTAATTATCATCTAATAAATTCAGGGTCGCAACGTATTCATTGGTTTGTAACAGAAAATTCAAGATGCCTCAATACGATTTTTAAATGATATCTGAGTATCGAAAAGAAAAGTCTGATAGAGAAGGTGCTACACTTAATTTGTCTGATATAAATTTTTTGCACATGTGGACAACTTATTTTATCATGTCCAACAATTTTCAGACATATTGCTATGATACCGATCGGTAAAATTTGTTAACATTTTCAAAACGGTCTCAAAATTTAATGTGTTCACATTTCCGTCTGAAAATTGTTTTGTTCGCATCAAATAACCAAAACTTACTAATAAAAAAGATTTTCAGACGTATTGCTATGAGACATTTTTTTTGTCTCATTTTTAATTTTTTTAAGTGATTTTACGGGTTTGCGCTACACCACTAACGTCTGAAAAATATGTTTCCGGTATCTCAGAACTATCATTAAACTACAGTCTGCAAATCAGACATATTGCTATGATGCAGTTCGGTAAAATTCTTTGACAATTTTGAAAATACGGTCAGATCAAACGCTACGCGGAAAATGTCTGATATTGGTATTTTCGAGTTCAGGATAATCGTATCTATCGATTTGATGCGGTTTTGGCCGTATTGCTATGAGACAAAAATTTTGGTCGTGGGCTCTCGCACTATAATGGAAAGGGAGAGGCAACCCAGTTGTTTTAGCCCGACAAGAACAATTTAATTTATATTCTACTCTACGTAGCGATATAGCTACTGCGTGCGTGAATGTCGGTTCTAGAGGCAAGGGGTAGCTTATGTTTCTGGAACACGTCATATGTGTATCATGTTTGTCGCCATTATTGTACTATATTCTGACAATTTTTTTCTCATGTAGGTAAGTCATTATTTATGACTTACCTACATGAGAAAAAAATTGTCTCGTACACGACTATTTTAAAAAACCTATGCGGTTCTTCGTGCCGGTTCTTCTCTAAAGTAATGAAACTTTGGAACCGCGCAAAACGGTGAAATAAACCTTTGAGATTTTGATGAAACGCATTAGTTCTTGGATTTCAACTTACTCCGTATAAAATTTAATCAGATCGCTTCCTTTTTTGTGCCCTGAAAGCTTTATAAGCCTACGTTGAGACGTTACCGTTAGAGTTATTTTTGCATTCCTATATTTATTTTAATCATATATTTGTGTGTTATGGTCACCTGGTAGGCGTCCACTTATCGGCGTTGGGATGGAACACGATGACTAGAACGGAGAGCGCTATGACGACCACGGGCGCGAGGTGTGACGTCAGCAGGAAGCCGTCCAGGTAGTCCACCAGCGGTATGAGGACTGACACCAGCGCCGTCGCCAGCAGCAGGCCCGCTGCTATGTCCTGGAAATGGAGGAAACACTCATATTAGGAATTAGAAAAGTAATCATATTTTTCTGACAAAGATCGCGGACGCACTAAAAAATGGTTAAGAATGCGTAAGGTGAAATCTCTGGGTGGACCTCTTAATGTCCGCATCACGCATCAAAACGCTCAGCAATGATCTATACACCGAAGAGAATATACCAGAACCGAAGTAATTTAGTTGTTATATAAACTGCAAACAATTGAGCAAAGTACACGTTAATTTACTTTTGCTCAATTGCAAGAACGACACGATGCTATGAAGTACATTAATATTGCATTTATCTATGTTATACTACTTACTTAGCATATAGTACTAAAACAAGGACCGTTGGAACTCAAATCAATAAGGTTTCATGGTAATAAATAGAGTCAAAAACAATTTTTTGCAAAAATGCAAAGCCCTTTTCTGTATAAGAGAGGCCTTCACCTAGCTGTGGAGCTGTGGGACAGCTACAGCCTACATGTTGGTATTTACATTCTGTATATATAATAAAACAAATAACGAATAAAACATTTGCTATTAACATAATGTCAATAATAAATAACTTATTCTAAAGTATTCTATTGTGTTTCGAAGGACATTAAGATTACGTACATTTATCTAAACAAGAACATGACAGCTTGTCGTACTCAGGCGTACAAATAAAGTTACAAAATTGTTACCAGAACGCTGTGCATGCCGAGATAGACGCGGCTGACGCAGATGAGCGTGCACCAGGAGACGGCGATGAGCAGCCCCCAGGGGATGGGGTACTGGTAGCGGTCTATGGTGTACAGCAGCACGGAGAAGGGGATGGACACGCCCACCATGGCGTGCGTCGACGGCATGCCGTACTCCACCGCCCACTTCTGCTGCAGCTTCTTCACCGGGAAGCCGGGCCGAGGCCAGCGGATTATGTCTTTGAAACCTTGTCCTACAAACACAACACAACTTTTTGTTTAGTTTCAAAACACCTTGTGGAAATGAAAATTCGTGGGACTATTAAAGTAAAGGTTCCGCTTTCAAGGTTTTTATGTATATAATATAACAAATGCCTTTGTTTAGAATTATAAATACTAACAGATTGCAATTGACTATATCGCTTAAAAAAAATAGTCGGTAGGTAAGCAATAGAGATTTTATGGCAATTTATCTCAAATTCATCAAATTAAAAGATTATGATTATTACTAGAAACAAGATTATGGTTATTTACATTTTACTAAGCAGCCTCTGAAAATTCGCAAGATAATTTCGGTAATTATGAACTGTAATGAGATCATTTATACTTTCACCATAGAGCTTAGTTCACGACGATTATTCTAGTAACTAAGCAATCACGAGTTATTTGAAAGTAACCACGATCTCAATGTGCGCTTGGCACCAGTTGAACCAGTTGAACGGCATCGCCATCACTAAATCCTACGTCAGTACAATGAATAATGTACTTCCTTATTAGTGATTTATAAGCCTATAGTATACGTAGACGATTTTAATCATTATTATCGACACATCATTTGGAGATCTGTACATGAGCGTGTATTTTAAAGATAGTGCGCGTGCTTGAATTTAAAGATATTACGTTAAATAGGTGTGACGTAGTTGGTGTAGTTTCTAAGAGACTTTCGCGCCTCATTTTTTTGTTATCAAAACTACATATATTCGTTAGTTTTAGATTTTAGATTTGAGACACTTAGACCTTGAACAAAACTAAGTTCTATAGAATTCTAATACTTAGACGGGAATTGAAATTGTCTATTCTTAGTTAAGTATATAAATAAAAATCTAAACAAAAAGGTGACCGGCTGGCTTAACTTCCGCGACCTTGCCATAGAAGGTGTGTAGCACAAAAATATATAATGACAATCTTATCTGATCGCGTAATGTATGGAAACAGCGAAAAGTAATAACTTTACTAATCCTATATTTAGTGAGACTAATCATGTGACTTAAATGTCAATTATGTAGATTAAGATGTAATATATGATAGTTACTGTATTATGTAATAAAATAAAATAAGTAAATTGTCATCAACTCAATGCACAGAAATTTTGATAAGGCACAGTGTATTTAATTTAACAAAAAAATATTGCGTGCAAGGCTGAAAGTAAATATTTTTTAGACAGTGCATTTGAATGTTTTTTTGATAATAATTAATTAGTCTGCTTGCAATTATGGACTACATATTATTATATAAATATGTGATAGACGCAGACACTTGAATAATCTATTAAATACATATAATATGTTATAAATTTATTATACATATCAGCTAAGATTAATAAAATAATTGTTAAGATGCTTGATTAATTGCTAAAGGTTAACAAGATACTCAAGAACTACAAAATTCATTCATGAGGCTAAATTATATGAATATTCAGGGTTGTAGGTTGTATTGATTATGTTAGGAAAGTATCTCGGCTCATGTAAGTCCGATTTATTTTAACAAATAATCTTCTTATATATAAAATTCTCATGTCACAATGTTAGTTACCATACTCCTCTGAAACGGCTTGACCATTTTTTATGAAATTTTATATGCATATTCAGTAGGTCTGAGAATCGGCTACTATCTATTTTTCATACCCCTAAGTGGTGGTAGGTAGTAGGCAGGTGCTAGGTAGAAAAAATTGCATTGCAACACATGCCGGGTACGGCTAGTATATTTATAAATAAGACAGTATCTATGTGCTTCATTTAGAACAGACCTTGTTTAAATGCTTAGCTGCTTGCATAAATATAGCATCTCTCAATGAATACTTCAGTTGCTTGTGTTTGCAATTGACAACAATTCAAGGAATCTCACACCAATACAGCAAACAATGTATGATATTATGCAACACATTTACTCCATGTTATTGTTTATGTAGTACCTTCTATGAAGTTAATGGGAGCTCATGTTTCACTCATCAAACAAATTAATTTAGACATTATTCTTCATTACTTTTGCATGACAATTGGTTATAATTATTCTATTCATTTACTTGTGGGTACAAAGTACAAGAACCGTTTATAATTAGAAAGAAGAGCACTAATTGGTGCAGTGTTAATTATGCTCATGAATCATATTATAAGCAAATAACTATGTTGTATTAACAGATTACAACAATAAATAGATGTAGATTTAAGCCATCATCAACCTTGATACTTCTTTGATCCTATAGCTGAATGTATGACCCACTTATTATTAGTTATTATTATAGGTATAATGATGAAATTTACCAATTTCATAATACTGAAGATCACACACTCTAAAATTCAAATTTGTTTTTAAAAAACACATAGGTGAATCATCCAAACCTAGGTTGAGCTAACCAAATATCAGTGAATCAAAGTAAATAAAACTTATATTATAGTGATTGCATGCTCAATAAAAACATTATTGACATTAAATCATGCAATCCTTAAAATTTGTGATTGTGATTTTTGTTATAAGGTAAAAACTGAATGGTATGAAAGTAACACTTGTTGCTGAGAAGGATCTTCTGTCCTGAATCCTACTAGCTTACTAAGTAGTACACACTTGATTGACTAGGTTGACACAACCTTTTATTATTTACCTTATTAAAACCTTATTATTAATATTTTCCACAGAATATTTTCTTAGTCTTAAATAACCTTCAGTAAACTATGTGTAAAACTTTATAGTTTTCATATAAAATAAAATAGGACTCACCAATATACATAACTATAGTCCAGACCAGCACCACTCTTCGGCCGACCGCTCCATCGATGTTCCAGAACCAGAAGGGAATGAACGTCGCGTAGAATATCTCATCTCCCAGCTCGGTGCCCAGCACGAACAGGTAGTACCAGAACTTGTTGTTTATGTAGCATTCCACCGCGTCCTTGCTGCCGCTGTCTGCCGAGCTGTCGGTGTCGCATGACGACTGCGAGCTGCTCGAGATATTACTGGGTATTCTCTTATGCTGCTTGATTTCAGAGGTCTCGTTTACAAGCTCCAGTCTGTCGGAATGTATTACTTCGGATGATTCATTAGGATGCGTACTTTGATTACTTTTATACGTAACACCGAAAAAGTTCTGCACTTTAATAACAAGGAGGGGATCCTTTAAATATTCTATTATCTGATCCCACATGGTGCAGTATATTTTTCTCACACGTAAATCATATGATTTGTGTAGCACACACTTCTTATATCCTAATCACGAATCAAGTCACCGTTTTCTCACCAGTATCTCGCGTTTTATGATTTGACACAACTGTCATCTGCTGCTTGCTTATATCAGCTGTCATCAAAGTCAACACTTTGATGACAGTTGATATAAGCAAATGTCAGGAGCTGATATTTTTATTGATATTAGATAGGAAACAAATAATGATTTTAAAGAAAACATTTTATATAAATAGTTAAAGTAAAATTATTAAGTCACTAACGAAAAAGCGTGTAGATATTTGTAATCTTATTAACAAAATATTTGCATCTTTTTTAGTCTAGTTGCGGCTGGTTGAATAAACACATCACTAAGATTTATGTCAAACCATTGTCAAACACAACAGCTGTCAAAGTTGTCAAAAAGTTTACAGAGCGAGGTTGCTTGACCCGCAATTTTGCAAAGTTATTTGCAATAAATTAACTTTTGAGCGCTTAATATTATATTATTGTATGGTTACTGTTTCATTTCTATAGTCAAGTTGTTTGGAAAGTTGTGTTTTTAAGCAAATATTTCATGTAAGTGTTTTAAGGTTTATTGTTTTGGTATTTAATTATTCAATGTTTTATTTAGGTATATTCTTGTCTTCCTTTACTATTGATAATTAAGTATTACATATTTGTAGGAACTATTTTTAAATGTAAAACTGATTATCTGAGCTGATAAGATTCTTGTTAGCCACCTATTTTAAATAAAAAGCATTTTCCAGTGACTCAATTTAGTTAAATGATTACAGCATAGTAGAAATAGCAAGTTATATTTACTAAATAAACATTTATTTCCATTTAAATATCTTGCTATATTACATTTATCATTATATTAATATTGTCACAACACAATATTGACTGTTATTTGGTTTGTTTACATTATACACAAACAAGGAAAACTTTTGTTAAAATAAATAATAACAGTCTTTTCATTTAAAAGCTAACCTTATCCACTATAACTTGGTATGCTATTGCATGTTTACATTTTTGTATATTATTTTAATGATCATCTCCTTTTGTTTGACCGGAATATAAATTATTTTTTTAAAGTACATTCTTGTTTGTGGTTAAAAAGTTAACATAAAAAAATGACTGTTCTCTAGCGAAGCAAAGACTTCTCAAATGGAAAATGGAGTAGATGAAATAAATGCAAGTTTAACATGTGCTGTGACTACCTTATTCTTGGTCATCATTTGGGCTTAGTCCATTTTAGCCAGATAAATATTTCATCCACATATTATATACTACATTGTTACACTATTATTAAATTAATTATATATTAAAATACATTATTCATACTAATAGTATAAATTGGAAAGTTTGTACAACTATTTTGCTTTCACAAATAAGCCACAAAGCCTTTTTAATAGATTTTTTATAAGTTTGTTTTTGTTTGTACAGTATTAGTTTTATTCATACTATACTACAGTATTATAAATAAGCAATATATGTTCATATAACATTAAAAGAATAAAAGTATCATGTCATTATCAATGTGATTTATTTCAATGTAACACCTAATTCACAGATACTGGGCCACAAAGCAATTATATTGTTAATGAATCTATTATAACTGAGATAATTGCATAATGTGCCAGTATATTTGATCATTATTCCATTATGTATAGGCATCTCATTTACTAGCTGATCCCCGCGACTTCGTCCGCGTCAATTTCTGTTATTATGACCGCGATTAAGAACTTTAAAAAAAAAGTATTTCTGCGTAAATGATAATTTTAGTTAATATTATGTTGATAAAACTGTAGCAAATAATTGGCAATAATACATTAATTTCGACCAAATGATTACCTTAAAAAAGGTTATAGTGAGTCAATCTTAAAAGATAGACATATACTGTCGCAGACATGTTTTTAGATCATTTAAAGAGGAACAATTCTTTCATACATATATTTTGGGTAACTCGAACCGTTTACGCAGCGCACGCACCGGAAGCTTTCAAGTATGAATATTTTTCCCCGATTTTGTGACATTTTTCACTGCTGCTTAGCTCCTATTGGTCGCAGCGTAATGTTATATATCCTAAAGCCTTCCTCGATAAATGGACTATCTAACACAAAAAGATTTTTTCAATTCTAACCAGTAGTTCCTGAGATTAGCGCGTTCAACCAAACAAACAAACAAACTCTTCAGCTTTATAATATTATAAGTATAGATTTTGTGTTCATTATGAGTGATTATTTTGATTTATAACACAGACTTGTGTTAATTTCTTGAATTATAATATTAGCCCCTATTTTATATCTATCCCCCTTAGAAATAGTTCTATATAGGTACCTAAATATTTAAAAAAGAAAATTATTTTCATGTATTTTGAGAATAAAAGAGGGATCACGTTAGTTTCGCGCCTTTCCGCGCACATATTTTTTATTAGGTAGTTCGTCATTTAGGTAGGTAGTTCGTGGCGTAGTCAATGCAAAACAGCAATACAGTACCTACCTACATAGTATGGAGAATATGCAATTTGTAAGACATCATGTGGCAAGTTCCAGTGCTCTATGTAATAAACATTGTATCTACTTATCATTAAAGTGACATTAACAACGATCCGCAACTAGAACTCGAGTCTGTCAGTCACTGAACTACCAACAAATCTATCTCCACATTACAGCATTTTTACAAGCTTATCAGTGCTGATTAGATTCATTAAGGTTTAAATATAATTTAACATAAATTAGACTAGGTACATGTGAATCTTCCAGTAGATAAAGTTATTGTACGACGACCATTATCTCCGTTCTTCTCGCACTCCAATAAATAATGTCCGCTGATAAGGCTTCTGTGGCCAGTCAACACTCGGCGGTCACTATGTACCTACGCATCGCACGCGAATGTGAACAGACTGTATCGACACACAGTTCATAATCTTTGGATCCCTTGTCTAGTGTTTGTAGGACTGATTAGACATGACTTGTAAACGGTTGTTAACTTGTAACTGATTGTAATCTACTGGGAACAAGTAGGTAGGTGATACAGTAATTAGGTAATGTATTTCGATGCAACTATCAAGTAAACACACATGCATTTTCTTGGCGGCAATCATACAATAGTATTTGTTTTTATTGCGCAGTAGTATACCATTCAATGCTTCAGGATGTAGCTATAGCGTAGAGCTATAGGTCACCTATCAGGCACATAAGCTGATGAAACATCTTATAGTATGTCGTCATCCAATTATATAACCCTCGTCTGCATTTTAAACCCTAAAGTCGTTTAAAGTAATCTGCTTATCAGCCTACACTTAGCTGCCGCCTTCATGGTGCGTCCGGAGTTCCTGACGTCTTACAAATACTTTAAATAGAGTGCCGCCTGACCTCCTTATAACAATAACAAGGGATGCCGACATCCGGTTACTTACACACAATTTATGAACACATGATACACAGTAGTATTCCAACATGACAATTTCCTGGGGAAATTATCGAATAGGTACCTATTCTTAGCTAGCCAGAACTCCTTAGGAAAGATTTAGTGACCGAATGAATGAAACTTTATTTGGCCTAGTCTTTTTTTAGGTGCCTAATATATCACTCGATACTAAGTTTAAGTTATGCGTACTAAACTAGTCTCACACAAGGTCAGATCTTTACTGTATGTTTACCCAACACCTGAGCGACAAAAAATTGGACCCCTACCTGTCCTATGATAGATATTATTTTTATCATCTACAAAGTTTTTATGAGATAATATGTACCCCTATGTATCTATAGGCCATGTGAACCGCTTATGTAATTTATAATATGCGCGTAAAACAATCGCTTGACGTCACAGTACACTGGCATTTAAACTAAGCGAGAGCTGTATCTGCGTGAGATATGAGTTGTGTGGGGTCGTCATCAATGAACAGTGCAGTTGATGGTTATGGACATGTCGTAGGTCGGAGGACAGCGCGAATGGCGGCGGAGGAGGACATCGACACGCTCAAACTATACTGGGATCACTTCTTCAAAGCGGAGACTGGCACTTATGAGGTAAGCCACTTGTACAAAGCTGTAGTTTCAAATGTATGCTAACATCTGAGATCTGTTGTCATATGTATATAGTTCATCGGTGTTACCAGACTGTTGTTTTCCCCGCACAGAAAGGGTTGTATGTAAACCTGAATCTAAGATAAAAGTTCATGGCCTTAATACACTACACGTCAAGAAGGAGAAACACTCGCAATGTCTTACCAAGTCCTAGCATGTACATACGTTACCTAAGGTCAATAATAAACGCGAATCAATTATTGCTCGTTTCTCATACATAGCACTGTTCGTTCCACAAAATATGAAAGCGGTGGAACTATTATCCAATTGAGTTGCGGTCACGGCCTACCAATTTTACTGAAATCATCTGTTCGATACGTAACATCATGCTAGTCCAATTTAACAGGAACTCGATAAAATATAAAAATACATTTCAGTATTTTCTCAAGAGGCGAAACTTATTTCTCCATAAGCATATTTTTTATTTATATCTAAATGCATTTCACACCATTTCCATGTACAAATCAATCGTAACCACTGTAAAAGAATCTTGCCTTAGTGCATTTAAAATCGATTATATACATTGACTCCTTACCATCGCCTATCCCGTTAACATAAAAAAGGCCTATGTCCAAAACCAAATAGTATTTTTATAGTGCTGCTTGCATATGCGTTTGTTTTTTTTGTAGTCACAGGTACTACTCGTCATTGTAATTACTGACGTCTTCATTCGTTTCAGAAATCGACTTGGCTGGATCTGTTCCTAGCCGAGTTCCTAATCCGTGTCAATGACGGCGGCAATCCTAAGGAGTTGATCAAGTTTTGGTAAGTATTGACCAGAACTTCCTCTTTGCATGTATTCAACAGCTTTTTATTATTATTTTTTGTCAATAGTCCAGTAAGCGGTGTGGTGACGCTGGTGGGCTGCGAGCTGCTGTGCGGCATCCACCGCGTGACGTCATCCATCAACACGCACTACTCCGTCCCGCTGGCCTGCATCGACGCGCATGCGCCCTGCGACAACACACTACCGCACCTGGACACTAGCAATGACGATCTCAGTAAGCTACTCTGCTTCTTCTTACTTTGGGCACAAATATCTAGTCGTACAAGATACCCAACTGCTAACAACTTCCGTAGTTTAGATTACCCAAAAATACTGTAGAAAACTATGATTCATGCAAGTAGAAAACTCTCTATATGATGTTCCTAATGTATGAAATCCTTACAGACACCGAATCCAAGTCGGAAGAGTCGAAGGCGGCCCCGACGAGTCTGTTCACCCGCATCAACGCGCAGTCGTCGGAGCAGATCCTCAGGAAGTACCTGCTGGGGGGCGTGGCCTGGCGATGTCTCGTCTTGCTCAAGGCACTCGGAGTTGAGGTATTACCTATAACACTTTTCGATATTTAATTTCGACCTCTTTTGTCCAAAAGATTGTCCCATACCTAAGTAATGAATAGGGAATATTCATGTTTTTCTTTTTTGTCTTAAATTTATAGTTTACTATTTTATAACGTAGAAAAAAATATTAATGGGCTTCAAAATACTCTAGATATTTTTAAAAATAAAATTTAAAACTTTTAAAAAATGTAAGCAGTTCAAACGCTGCCATTTTGCGCGCGCTTTGCGTGACGTCACATGACACGTCCAGTGGGTGTTTACCTTAGTGTTTACTGTGGACTTTTCAGTTACTTCGTAATATCTACAAATCTTAACTAAACTTCACTACAATCAGCACAAGAATACAGGTTTAAATTATTTATTTTTTTCACAAAAACTTGTAAAACAGTATGAGTTTCGACGCTGATGAATACAATGTCGTGTCAGATGACGTCACATTTCGTTCGACCATTGGTGGCGCGTTTTGGAAGTTTGAATTTCGCTCCCTTATTTTGCACTTTTTGAATATTATTTTAGGGGTTTAAATAATAAGTAAATAAAAATAAATCCTTTTCATTATAATATTACGAAAATAAGTATTCGAGAAAAAAATATTTTAGGCCATTTCAAATTTAATGCATGCCTATTCCCTATTCTGGCATTTTTGTTTTAAATCTGCACCTCTACGATGCATATCATCTAGAAATATCGCAATGCAAAATTCGCGACCGACCTTACTAAAGTCAAGTGTCTAATATAAAAAAAACCAGGATTCAGTATCTATACAGTAAAAGAAAAAAAAAACGAATACAGTGCAACATGGTTATTTCATCGATTATGTTATAAATCATCCAAGTGAACGCCCGACAAGATTGGAACATCCGTTCTTTATTGTTGACCTATGACTGTGTAATTGAAAGTATTCATCATCATATCAGCGTGTTGTAGTCCACTGCTGGACATAGGCCTCCCAAGGAACGTATTACTAGATTTTATTTATCATATTTTATGCATTTACATAGACATCGAAATTAATGGCTAAGTTTTCTCTGATTGTTCTGGATTCTCCCCGTATATTTCACCTGTCTCATACTCATTCGTATCGTGCTATCAACGACAACATAGTGTAGCTACGGTGTAAGATTAGTGTGGCCAGTTATCAGCAGGTCGCTCACTCGGCCCACTATCACCCTTATTGTGTGGTTAAGCAGTGCGTTCTGAACTCCTCCATCTTTGCATATAAATAATGTTAGTTAGGTATTAATGCTTTTCTAAAAAAAAACCCTTTCTGATTAGTGAGCTTGAATATAGTTATCTAATAGATGAGTCGTGGTACGCTCATAAAAAATTCTAATTTTACAAAAAAATAACTTCTGATGCAGAAATACTAAAAACATTTATAAGATATACAATATTCTAGAGGAAGTAGCAGCGCATAAAACTACGTGTTCTGTCGTAATATTCATAATTTGTATGATAATTTTTACGCCTACTAGAAGCTGGCAAACTTGTCAACAAAAATTTTACATTGCAAATTTTTTATTCATGTTTTTGCCAAGTTAAATGTCCTTCGAACATAATTCAGGTCACAACTAATACTACCGCACCTACCGGTCGAACTACGCAGCAGACATTACTAGTGTCCACTTTACAGATCTATAACTAATATGCACTGAATGAAAACAATTAGGGTCAGATGCACTTGGGTGCACTCTATTCCTACTATCATTCTTCCGGCACTCTTACAAGACATTTTTAACAAGCTTTAACGTAAAAATAACCGTACCTACAAGTCAGCCATGTGGCTCCCGTATCACGTTACACGTGGTCGTACTATACTATCTGCGATAACTTTACAAAAACAAGCTATTTTTATAATGCCCTCAATGAAATTAAACCTATAACAAACATTTATGTGATAACTATAGATAATATTTATTCAGTGAGACATAAGCCTTATGTAAACTATCGAAATAAAAGTTATAAAATTCACTTTATGATGTCAAGTTCAGAAAACCATTTCTCATTCCTATTAGCGAATTGTGTGTACAAAATCCCCATGCTATGGTATAGTCTGCAATGTACTAAAGTTTTGCAAACAAAAATATGCCTTTCAAAAAAACCAAGTCATTATTCAAATGAAGGTCAAATTCAACAGTTATTGCCCATTATAGTTATTAATGATGTCGTTTTTCTAGTGAGATTACTCTTATCTACTTATTGAAAAAGATTTTCACCTGTCGAAATAATAATTTGTTTATTTATTGTTTGATTTATCGTTGCAAATGATATCATCAGCCTGATATACACATATTTACAAGGTGCGACATTACGTGTAAAAGATAATGAAACATCTCGCGTGTTTACTAGAGACAAATATTTAAGATACGGAAATGTGCACGTAGTAATAATTGTTGGTAATTTGAGTTCGATAACCTATTGGGCAGACCGCAGCGCTCGGCGCCGTATCAGCTCACCCGCACAGAATCAGGTACGATAACAGATCCCGCTTGTAGCGCGTAGCGAGTAGGCAATGGAAAACTTATTCATTGTACTTATCAATGTTCGCCACAGAAATAGGACCGTCGTGCGACGACACATGACCACTTATAAACCCTTATTTAATTGACTAAATATTCAATTTAAAAATCATTAACTACTGCTGCGTTGAAAATTTATGTAAATGACAGAGCTGTAAACAACATATTTGTTAAATAATAAATAGGACATAAAATACACATTATTTATCTCTAGGAATAGCTATATCTAGTTTATCTAGGTCTTCTTAAGATAGTTTAGATACTGATCTCATTAAATTTGCATTGACGTCATAATATCGTCGCTCGCAGAATATATAGGTACCTAATGCCATTTTTTTCTGCCATCGGTTCTAAAATGATGTAAGGTTTTTATATTTTTTATAACCGTGCAAAGTTGATAAGTATCTAACCAAACCAACAGGTTTCTTCTGCTGATTCCTTTACAATGACTCATTGATTTAGTAATCGTCGGTGCAATTAGATTATGTCCGTGAATATTTTTTTGTCAACGTTATCATTATAATAATCTTCTTTTTAACAATTTCCGCCTTCGGTAAACTAAGTCCACTGCTATAGGATCGTGATGAAGAATTTCCTTAGGTTCTACATCTTGAAAACGCCGAATGTGTTTTCCGGCCTCTAATCACTTAAAGTAACAACTTTTTTTTTTATTCTGTGAAACTGCTAATGAATGATTTGCTTCTGTTTGTGTGTGCAGGGTCTGTCATGCTGCCGGCAGCTGAGCTCCGTGCTCATCTGGCTGTTCGGCGAGCTGAGCGGCGCCAGCAGCGGGGCCAGCGCGCCCGCGGTGCCGGCGCTGGCCCCGCCGCGCACGCCCATACACCAGCTGTTCTCTAATAAGTACGTATCTCTACTTATTGCTACTCCAATGATAGGACTGATCAATGAAATGAGTAGAAATACTTGAAATATCTTTAAATGTATAGGTAGTTATAGATTTCCAGTGCATTCGTTGTTTCCTGTCATAAGGAGAAATTGACGATTTAACAATGCCCTTTGTTCATGCACTATCTCGCAATATATCGCGTACGCTGTCATTCGCACCTATATTTTATCATCGCTACGACGCTATAATGTAAATAGGTAATAAATGTAATCTTTGCGCGGGAAGGGGGCCGCAGCGCAAACAGACCTTGTCTGCCCTTGACACCACTCTTCTGAACCTAATAAAAAACATTTATATTACATGTTTATTGTGATAAAGTTCTTGTCATTTTTGTAGACGTAACAAACGTCAACTAAATATACAAGAATCTTTGGATCTATCAAAAGTTAATAAATAGATAACGGGATATATAAAAATATCGTGTAAGTCCCAACTATGAACTCGTTTAACATGGACTGTCGCAGATTGACTGACATTACACCCTGTGACCTTTTTCAGGATATGGTCCAAACAGAATCCGATCGGCGGACAGACGTCCAAAGTAAACTCGGCTGCTTCGTCCGACAGAGGCTCCGTCACAGGAAGGTACTATAATATGTATACCTAAGATATTCTTTTGATGCTGTTCTTATAAATTTCATTCATTCATTATAAATAGTCACGATTAAAATAACTGTTCATGCTCTAGTATAAAAGTTGTGTTTTAAACTATAGTGTAGAAGCAGACAGTTTGTAACATTTTTTTATTTCAACAGGTCGAAATACTCAACGCAAACAAAATACGACTCACTAGAAAGAACGAAAAGAAGACTCTCCAAGCACACGGACCAGTCGTCAGAGTCGGCGGACTCCAACGACGATCTCCAGGTCCTGAACCGCTCTCTAACCATCAAAGTCTGCACGCCTAACGATGACTTTGAATACTTCAACTCCACGCGCTCTTCCAACGAATACCCAAATGACTCGTACTACGACCCCTTTTACACGCCCAGGAAAGCCAAACCAAAAGCAGACGATTACATTAATGATAAACACAGAGAAATTATTAATTCAGAAATTTCTACATTCCAATTCACTTTAATGATAACAGATTTGCTCCAAGAGCTGTGTAAAGCCGAGAGCAGTCTGTCGGGGTCGGAGGGCTCTCAGATCTCCATGCAGTGTATAAACTTCTCCCTACGTAACCTATGTTCCTTACAGTTCAGCTCAGTGCCCCAGTCACAACAAGATAATACTCAAGAAGTGTCTAGAATAAAGGTCGCTTTAACGGAACTTCTCATGGTGTCACTAGACCAAGTACTGATCCATTCGGACCTTTGTGCCAAATTAATTAACAATGGGATCTTGCCTATGTTGCTTAGAATATTAGAAGATATAATCTCCAAGTGTAGACAGAACAAACTCGAATACCAAAATCGAAAAGAGGAAAAGACTGAATCGGAAAATTTGCTCAAATTCGTGTTTGGAATTGCGTATTCTATCACAGCATTCTTCCACTGTCTACTGATGCAGTGTCGTACGGTAGACAAACTGCGAGAGTTCACCGAACAGTTTAAGTTGTACGGAGAATGTATGAAAGGCGGGCTACTGAAGGAATGCATGGAGCTCATGATAAGGATTCCGACCGTCGACGAGGAGAAGGTGGTGCTGGTGAAGAAGCTGATAGAGACGGTGGGCAAGCTGATCGTGGGCATGAAGCGCGTGCGCAGCGAGGTGGTGCACTCGGCGGCGTGCGCGCGCGCGCGGCACAAGGCGTGTCGCGCGCGCGTGGCGGCCGGACGCAGCCACCACCACGACGTGCTCGGCCTCGCCGCGCCCGCGCTGCCGGCGCCCGCGCCCGCCGCCTGCTGCGTCTCCCTGCTCTACGCCACGCTCACCGCGCTGCTCACCGACGACGAGGTGGCCGCGGAGCCTGTGCTCAGGAACAAGATCTTGAAAGTCATGCTGAACAGTGGAGTGTGCTGCTGCTTCTCTCCAGCCTTCCTCATGGAGAGTACCGTGCGGCTAATGTTAACACATAGCAGTGTCGCCTCGCTGTGTCTTCAAGTGTTAGAGCATACGGTGTACGGAGAACTAGGAGCAAGTGTTCTGATACCTAAAGTGACCGACCAGCTCCCGTGCTCAACATGTGAACCTTATGAGGATAGGAAAGAAGTGGGCAAGAAGTACTGCTCCCACGGCATCAGTCCTATGGACAGGAAAAGCGTGTGGTCGTTTCTATACCATTACAATTCACTGCTCCAGCTGGACAACCACAACAACGTGCTGCACGCGACAGTCAGCCATCTCTTGAGAGTCACTCCCAAATGTAGGATGGAAATGAAATGTGAACTATTGTTCAGTGTCATTTACCCAACATTCATCGTTGCCAAACATAGATATATAATACGCACAGAAGAATCAGCTTACTTCCTGACCGTATCCTGTCTTAATATCTTCGCCAGTCTGCTGAACACTGTATCTTTCGCGGAACAGTTCATTCAGAAAGGAGGTCTCAGTTATGTACTGGAACTTGTATCGCTATCAGAGTTTTCCAACCAGTGCTGTTCTATATTAGAAATAGCTATAATCGTGGAAATTTTTAAACTGATGAAAGAAAACTCTGAAATGACGTACTTCAGAGAGATGAGCTCGTTAGCGTCCGTGCAGATGCTGTTCAAATCACTAACAGAGATGACAGACAAGTGCTACAAGATTTACAGACTGAAACTACCCGCGGATAAATATGAGGAGCTCATTGATGTTAGTAAGGAGAGGGATATGTTAGCGTTTGTTTATCCTACTGAGACTCGGCCAAGAAAGCTCTCGTCGCCGAAGACAATAAAGACCAATTACGCGTCAAATGAAAATGTGGTGGAGGAATCAATTGAAGACCACATTGACATCCTAAAGAACGTGTGGACGTTCTGGAAGACTTGCGCGAGCCTGTGCCTGTACAGCCCCATGTTCCGCGAGTACGTGGTGAGCGAGGCCGTGTTCCTGGACAGCTACGCGCTGCTGAAGCTGGTGCTGCACTACCTGTGCAGCTGCCACTGCGGCGCGCCCGAGATGCGCCTGCTCATCAAGATCACCGAGGCCCTGCTCACCGTGCAGCTGTCCGCCTCAGGTCAGTACAGTCTGCCTAGCCTTTGCACGAGCGCGTATCTAAAAACAACCACTGAAATAGAACTTAGTTTATCTATCTTTCTATTACCTGTTGTCCCACTGCAGGGCAAAAGCTTTCCTCTCCCTCTCCCACTTCTGTCTAGAGCTAGCATGGGCCAGCACTTTCGGTAGGAGTCTAGTCGGTCTCTACACCTTCTTCTCGGTCTGCCCCGACGAACTTCGTAGCTGAAAAAAATATCTAATTTTAAAACCACGCTAGATGTGTTGCAAAAATGAAAAACTGATCTTATATAGAGTTTAGATGCACTGACCTAGACTGGTTTTATGCTATCGCGGTATATTTCGGATTATTATAAAAAAACGTTCATGTATTTTTTCTCAAGTTTCGTAATTAAATAAGTGCATCAAAGTATTATTTTTAATTGCATTATCATGATTCACTGGGATATCCGTCGCGGAATCACAAGACAGGCGCTGAACCGGCTAATCACATAACTTTATTAACGTAATAAACTAGTTTTACTGTAACCCGCGGTAATGCGACACCCCCAGCTCAAGAGCAGAAGCCTTATACAGTTTCACAAATTAATATTTATATAGATAATAAACAACTCGAGCGATTTTGCACTTAGAGTTTGGTGAATAAAGTTCATTTTAGTTTAAAATGTCCATCAGAATGACTCTTTAAATATTAAGACTTAAAGTTACTCTTCTAACATGAAGGATAAGGTTTTGGATGCAGCGCAGGATAGTCACACAGGTGACACGCGGGTGTATCAGTAGATTTAATTACAATTAGTCGTACATCGATGCACTGACATTGACACTACTAAAAGATGATCAAACTAACTGTCAATGTTTTTGTTCAGTATCTTCTTGACGAATAAATTAATTGATGTTGTACTGTTTACTTTTTCAAAATTTGAATTCGGTGTTCGGTTCTAATTTACGGCTACGTATTTGTATAAAATTGCTATAAAACTAAATCAATAACAATAAAACAATGCGCTGGATTACTTATTTTTTTTATTTTTAAATTCTTTGTTGCAATGTCACTATGTTAGTTTAGACCTTATGTAAAACGATATTATTCATATAGGAGATATAGCTTACGCCTAAAAACCTTTAAAATAAATATTTACATTACTATTTTTTAGAAGATAATTAAAATAAACTAAAAAGGCAATAATCGGTTTTAAAAGCATTTAACATCATTTACATATTTTTGGTGGCATAAACTCTAAGATGTTTCACGGTTTGTATCGTTTATTTATCGACTTAATAAAGTGGGTGGTTTCACTTAGTTGTTTCTAGCGTAGGCAAACTGCTATATTTCTAATTATATGGTATTAACTAGTAATTAAATATGTTTCATTCATTAGTAACTATTTCCAGTGACTACATACTCTCAACTTTTTACGTTCATCTCGGGATGTTATATATATTTTGTTTTTCAATATATTTTTTCATATAACTTAATACCGTCACATCAGCAACTAAGAATGAGTATTCCCCACAGACGTATCATCAGGTCGTTCCAAAGAGACGAGTTGTCAGCTGGTGCGGGAGGCGCTGGCGGGCGCGGCGGGCGGGGGCGCGGCGGGCGCGGCGGGCGGGGGCGCGGGCGCGGAGGGCGGGGGCGCGGCGCTGGACGGCGGCGGCGGGCTGCGCGCGCTGTGCGAGGCGCTCATCCGCGTGGCCGCCGCGCGCCCCAGCCGCCTGCACGCCATGCCGCGGCTAGCGCACGCCAAGGTAACGTGGACGTTGGAAAAAGAGAGGGTTCTATCCACATGAATCAGGGCTGTATTATGGCAACATTCAAATAATAATTTGGTTCGTATTACTCCATCAGTCTTTGTCACAAAATAAACTTGCTACTAAAATGTTTAAAACTGCCTAAGAAAATAATTAATCCTTGATTAGTTCCACTTAGTTACACTTAGACTTTACAAAGATTAACTCGATTGTGGCGACCTCTGTGGTCGAGTGCCGTACACACCGGTTTTCAAGGCACCAGTTTTGAAGTCCCGGGTTCGATTCCCGGATGGGTCAATGTAGAAAACCAATCTTCTATGATGTCTCAGGTCTGGATGTTTGTGGTACCCTCGTTGTCTCTGATTCAATAAGACAATTGTTTAGCTACTTACTTTGGGTTCCGGGCATTGTATGGAATGTCTACATTTAATATTCATTTATCAATTTTGCGTGTCTAATTATTCTAAATATCGTCTGTATTACTAAACTATAGAATTCCAAGCAATACTACATTTATTTGACCACCTATCGCAATCATTCAAGGGCCCGAGTCTGCTATTTACACTCCGTGTCAGTGTGCTCATAGTTGGCTCATAGTGGGACGATTTTACGATAATTGGCATTCTACTAACTTAGTTTACTGCCAATTATCGTAAAATCGTCCCACTATGAGCCAACTATGAGCACACTGACACGGAGTGTAAATAGCAGACTCGGGCCCAGTACGACCTATTTGTTATAAATGCATGTAATATACAAAAAAAAAGCCTTCAAACCTAATTAAGTTTATTTTGATACGAAAAGCTACACAGACAACACATAATCTATAGCTACTACGGTATGGTGCAGCTCGCCTAGCGTTACCTCATCGAACCGGTTACACTGCTCCGACCGAACTGTTTATAATTGAAAGTGTTCTAGAGGTCCCCAAAATAAATAACGAAATCAATGTTACGCAATAATAAGGTTTTCAGCGCTTGAACCAAAATTTCAATAATTTCATATAAAACAAAATCGCAGGTCGAAATATTTTTGTGTGCAAATATTTTTTAAAAGTCCATCGGGTCCACAAAGACAACGTTCTAGTGATAACCTTGGGAGTTGGTAGCCCAAAAAATAAATAAATTATAGCGCCATTAAGTCAGGCCAAATAACACACGAAAAAAACTAAAGAATTATCAAAATCTTCGATAGGTACCTAATCCTTCAAAATAAAATATGTCAATGTATGCGAGTCGCTCTTGACCGCTAGCTACCAAAACGACAGAATGCGGAATAACTAGCCAGTGGTCGCGCGGAGGGATCTCTCGCATTTACTAACACACCGCGCTTGCACTTGGATGCGTTACCTGCTCTAGCCTCTGTGAGTGTTTAATATTTGTGACTAAAGTGCAAGAAGACTAAAAACTGTGTACAAGGAGTACTTAGTGTAGTGTGTGACAGTGTTGGGATTGCTATTGTGTGTTTACTGAAAATGTCTACGAGCAGTGACCGTATGACAACAGGTACCTAATATCATAGTAAGCTATAAAAAAACACATTTTAGTCTCACCTTGAAGCCTTGAATAATCGTATAATCGAATACTATCGATATTCGAGGACCGATACAATGTTTGGTTTTTAAAAAGTTTTTAATTCTTATTTAAAACATAGTTATAAAGTATCCCTCAATACGTATTTTGTATTTTTTTGGTCATCACTAATGTGACCATTAAGACGTACGATCCTTTAGTTTATTTACCTAATCAAAGTAGTTATAACTTTACCCATCAAACATGTTGCCGCGATGGAATCGAACCCGATACCTTCAGTTCATTCTTGCAAAATATATAGGTTTTTTTTAGCACTGCAAACAAATAATGTTGAAATACGCACTCAAATACTTGGCAATTATCAAAACCGGTAAATATTATTTTTTTCGGTTACGACGTAGTAATAATTTAGAACTACATTGTGGAACCCGATACATCTCGTGCATGGCACGTATCCTCTCATGTCCATCCAAGTGGAACTATCAGATAGACGTGGTATAGTCGGACGAGCGTAGAAAAGGATCGTATATCCTTGCGGTTACTGTATACCACACCAGCAGTGACCAGATACCTGCGAGACTACGAAGGTAGTTCTAATGCGGTGTATCTCCTTATGTTAAACAAGGTCACACTGTTATAAGGAGAAAACCACTTTATTATTTGGTAATTAGGCATGGTGGCGCTTCAACGCGTGGGTTTTTGCAATAGGATCGATCAACAAACTGTCTTGTATGATTCACTTATGGACCTATATAGAAGGCAAGTTTAAGCAAAGACGCCTAAAGAGGTAAAACTATCGTAATATGTATTTTATTGGCCTCAAATCTCTAAATATAGATTTAATAAACAACATAATGTTTGGTGAAAGTAATCAAATACGGAGAATTTCTACTACATACATACTTATACCTACTACAGATGCTGAGAAACATTAACTGGCTCTACAATATTTGGTGTGTGACCTCAAATGCCGGTTCTTAGAGCATATTTCATTCACAACAAAAATAATGTGCAGACCGACAAACCCGCGCCTAGTGTCCGGCGGGGAACCTTGTGCGATTGACATTTAAGACTCATTATCTATTTCCTAATAAAAAACTTATAGTACACACGTATGATTAAATCCTATTTAGTTTCAGGCGTAAATAAACTTGCAAGGCTTCGTTTACTTTCGTACGATTTGTGTGTGTACATTTGAAGGTTGTGCTCATGGAAATGTTCACCTTATTTTATTTGTTTGTAATGATCACAAATTACGGTTTAGTATTTGAAATCCTGTAAAATTATTTTATTATCTACAAAAAAGCCGGAAGTTAGGAACTTGTAAAAAAAGTACTATACAAGATTACATTTGACTGAGCCTGAGAACTATCTACAAAAATGTAATTACATATATTTTTTAAGGAAATAATATCTTAACAGTGATAATTACAGAATAGTTTAGTTGTATAGTGGGGTTCCTGTAGGTGATATTGATAAAGTGCAGTGTGTGGACAGGTGCCGCCGCTGCTGTGCGCGTCGGGCGGCAGCTCGGCCGAGTGCTCGTCCAGCGAGGACAGCGTGGCCGGGCCCTTCGCCAGCGAGCACAGCGAGCCCGACACCACCAGGCCCGATGAAGGATACGAGGTAACTACACGAAACAAGTGATAATACACAAGTTATTTGTTCGGTTATAAGCCCATATTCATGCCTGCTATAATTTCAATAGCATAATGACTTCTTCGCCAAAAGTCTCTGTTCTCTGAAAGGTCACCGTTATTATATCCGCTTTTTGGTCGTTATAATTTGGAAGTAAACGAGGTGAAAGTAGTCGCTAGTGTAATGTATGTCTAAAATCTGTATACAGAATAGCGTAAGGAAAATAGTACCTTTTTAATTTATAAGCCATGTAAGGTTTTGTTTATTCCAACAATTTATTTGATTTGGGCACCGTCCTCGGAAGGACGACACTGATAAGTAAGCGTAAAAAATGTTTGTGAGTACATTACACACATCTTTATTATTTAGCATCACCGCAGAACTTGAGACTTGACACAGTAAGAGTTCAAAAGAGTAAAGATCAAGGTTTCCATCTACAGATAACTTTTTAAAACCCTCTAATCTAAGCTTCACAATGCCCGTTTATGTGCTGAAGAACAAACATTTCAGTGTTAGGTACGAGATAAACGGAAGTTATGTCGCTGGGCTAGTCGATAATAATCAAGAATTCTTTTAATGGTAATACTATTCGTTGTGGAAGATTTTTACCCAATCTGGGAGATGTTACAAAACTACCGCTTGAGTCTCGTTTCCATGTACTCACGGTGAACCAATGTAACATCAAATCACCGAAATGAACCTTAATACCTTCACATACAGTCCCTGATATCTGAAGTGAAGTTGACTAACGTTAAAGTCACAATTAACTGTTACTGTTAGGTGTGGTTAATAAAAAATACGAAGTTATTGCCACGGTTTTTATTGCTCAACATATTATAACGCGCATGATTAAGTAGGCTGTCTTTATCGACCTTCGCTTTACGACAATGATTTAATCACCTTTTAATTTGGGCTGTATGTGGATTATTCCTAATCATTTGCTACTCTGTCTTGAGCGGAATATGTGATTCAAAAGGTATCTTAAAGACATGTGATTTGTGTATCTATAAGTAATTGCTGTATTTCACAACATGACATAATATTTGGTTATTTCTTAATATACGATGGAAAAGGATTCGTGAAGATCTGCGTAGGTGATGGTCGCAGTAGGCGTACGCGGCTGTCAATGTAGTATTAAAAAATGTTTCCAGCAAAACAAAAAAGAGACAATTAATTTTGTATCGTCCGGACCATAGTCCGCGACAGTCAATAATAAGAATTACAGCTATTGTTTAAATAGTTATTTTATGTAAACGGATTGGAGAACTTTTACTGCTTTGCGAGTAGTTTAAATTAATTTCATTATCTTGCATTTGTCTTTTCGTTCAGGCGGATGTGGAAATAGGCAAGTTTGATGCTCCTCCGCTCTACAGAACAAGGAAGATGTCTGGCTCCGTGTCAACACCACCTTCAGGTATGCTCATTTTAAAACTTTATATACTTATACAGTTGTGCCCTTTACATCAGCAAAGTTGCTTGTATTATGTATTAATTAGGAAAACAACCATATTTAAAAACGTTAATTAATCAAACGAAGTACCAAGGAGTATATAAAAAACCGCCGAAATCATTAAGTAAAATAAACCGGTAAATAAATTCGCATTAAAATGTGTTTAATCTATTTAAGTACAAAAACCTACCTACCAGCCTGTTAACGTTGAGCGTGGTCAGTGACGCGCCAGAATGTTAACTTTATGGTTTCTTCCATTAGTTACGACGTAAATTCTTTATATAAAACGGCCTTGTATTTTTAACCAGCTAGGTAGATTTAGAAGATAGGCGGGTCAACATAAAATACTTGATTGTCATCGAAGTTCTGGCGTCGCGGAGTAACAAATATCCATCCAAACTTGCGCATTTGTAATACTTACTAAAAGTAGGTATAAATTTACCTGAATTCTGCGCTAGTAAGAGTAAGAACAGTGTTGCAGAAGACGCTTAAAAGCACAGGTTTCCTCATTTCTTATAGTAAATTAAATGAAGAGGTCATAAAAATGCGACGGTTAATATAAATAGCTATGTATGGTGTTACTGGTACAGGTGCACAGTCTCCTACGGGTGAGCTGAGCATGGAGTGCGGCGAATACACCAAAAGCGGCGAGCTGGCGCACCCCGAGCTGTGCGTCATCGTCGTCGATATACTTACGCAGCTTATACACAAGTACGTATAGACGCCGTATGTTGTCAAACCCACCACAGTGTCTTTCGAGTGTCGTAGTCTTGTCAGCGTCCGCATAACATCAGCGTTGGGGTCGACCGCGACTCAAACGCTGAGCAGCTGCCCAACGCAGAATTCTGCAGCAAAACCGACGGTTTGGCAGCGCTCAGCGTTGGCGTCACGTCTACGTTGTGCTGGCAAGATGACGAAGCGTAAAAGACGCTAGTTATGGGTTTCGTTAACTTAGTATGTGTTATTTAGACTGGTCCTCGGCGCGGAGGAGGGCTCGTGGTCTGGTTCGGCGTGGCGGCTGGGCGTGAGCGTGGCGAGAGCGTGGTGCGGGCGCGTGGGCGCGGCGCTGGCGCGGGCTCGGGCCGCGCACCCGCCGCTGCTGCGCCGCCTGCTCGCGCCCGCGCCCGCGCTGCTGCTCGCCACCGCGGACCCGCGCCTCGAAGGTACGTACAGGCGGAGGAGGGCTCGGCGTGGCGGCTGGGCGTGAGCGTGGCGAGAGCGTGGTGCGGGCGCGTGGGCGCGGCGCTGGCGCGGGCTCGGGCCGCGCACCCGCCGCTGCTGCGCCGCCTGCTCGCGCCCGCGCCCGCGCTGCTGCTCGCCACCGCGGACCCGCGCCTCGAAGGTACGTACAGGCGGAGGAGGGCTCGGCGTGGCGGCTGGGCGTGAGCGTGGCGAGAGCGTGGTGCGGGCGCGTGGGCGCGGCGCTGGCGCGGGCTCGGGCCGCGCACCCGCCGCTGCTGCGCCGCCTGCTCGCGCCCGCGCCCGCGCTGCTGCTCGCCACCGCGGACCCGCGCCTCGAAGGTACGTACAGGCGGAGGAGGGCTCGGCGTGGCGGCTGGGCGTGAGCGTGGCGAGAGCGTGGTGCGGGCGCGTGGGCGCGGCGCTGGCGCGGGCTCGGGCCGCGCACCCGCCGCTGCTGCGCCGCCTGCTCGCGCCCGCGCCCGCGCTGCTGCTCGCCACCGCGGACCCGCGCCTCGAAGGTACGTACAGGCGGAGGAGGGCTCGGCGTGGCGGCTGGGCGTGAGCGTGGCGAGAGCGTGGTGCGGGCGCGTGGGCGCGGCGCTGGCGCGGGCTCGGGCCGCGCACCCGCCGCTGCTGCGCCGCCTGCTCGCGCCCGCGCCCGCGCTGCTGCTCGCCACCGCGGACCCGCGCCTCGAAGGTACGTACAGGCGGAGGAGGGCTCGGCGTGGCGGCTGGGCGTGAGCGTGGCGAGAGCGTGGTGCGGGCGCGTGGGCGCGGCGCTGGCGCGGGCTCGGGCCGCGCACCCGCCGCTGCTGCGCCGCCTGCTCGCGCCCGCGCCCGCGCTGCTGCTCGCCACCGCGGACCCGCGCCTCGAAGGTACGTACAGGCGGAGGAGGGCTCGGCGTGGCGGCTGGGCGTGAGCGTGGCGAGAGCGTGGTGCGGGCGCGTGGGCGCGGCGCTGGCGCGGGCTCGGGCCGCGCACCCGCCGCTGCTGCGCCGCCTGCTCGCGCCCGCGCCCGCGCTGCTGCTCGCCACCGCGGACCCGCGCCTCGAAGGTACGTACAGGCGGAGGAGGGCTCGGCGTGGCGGCTGGGCGTGAGCGTGGCGAGAGCGTGGTGCGAGCGAGAATATCTCGACATTAACTAAACCATTCAAGAACGCGTGTCCCTTTCTGCAAATAAACACATAACGCTAGAGAACGCCCATTCACAGACTGCTCAACCAGTTAGCCTGTTATCAACATACACGAACCGCTCGAGCCGTTAATGACCGCTCGATGTTCGTGTATGTGTGTAAGTATATACATTGAAGTCTATAATTTACCTGAATGCAGTCGCAGATTCAAGTCGCAATCATACCCCTAGCTAAAGTAACAAAAAACATTTGATGTGTATATAGATCTCCAGCGCAGCATCCTGGAGCTGATCCACGTTCTGGCGTCGCAAAGCATCGAGCCGGCGGAGCTGGCCGCCTTCCTCAAGCTGTTCACGGCGGAGAAGCCGCCGCTGGAGATGCTACTCAGCTCGCTGCACCGCCTCGTCGCCGCCACCACATACAACACGCCCGACTGTATACTCACCTTCCCGGTTGATAGCGATAATACTGGTGAGATGAATGCTTTTGTTATTGATTTGATTTTACTCACAAACTATTTATGTTGCTTGCTTTGTAAGACCACTTTGAATACAAGGCTACTGAGACTGCCTGTTAAAAATGAAGTGGTAAATTTCAGATCAGCCATAAAATTTGGCGCCCTCTCGGAAACGACGAATTTGTTTTGTAGATAGCCGTAGTGTAAATCTGACAATATACTAACTATTTAAATAATTACAAGAGGTGAGCAAAGACATTAACTTTTTGATTTGATTTACAGATGGCATACAGTCACTGGCGGAAGAGCTAAGCTTCTTGGTGGTGAACAGTACAACTTCACAGAGTCATCACGCAGAAAATTGTGCTAAGAAGTTCCATGAAGCACATACCAGAGCAGGTAAATAATCATTCATCATTTTCTTTTGATTTATTGTTGATTGTTAAGTTTGTTGCATGAATATGTTTGTTGTTGAAAAATATTTTTGCGCTTCTAATTGCCGCATAACACACAGACGCGACCTGGTCTTTAACAGCTCTGCAAAAGTCCAAACTCGGAGTTTGCCAGCGAGCAATGGAGCGCAGCATTCTAGGTATCCGGTTATCCGACCGAATCAGGAATACAGAGCTGCGCTCCAAAACACAACTCACGGATGTTGGATACAAAGCCGCTTCCTTAAAATGGAACTGGGCCGGACACATCTGCCGCATGGCCGACAACTGTTGGGCCAAAGCGACTACTATGTGGACTCCAGAAAACGTCAGAAGACCTCGTGGCCGGCCCAGAAGGAGATGGCGGGACGAGCTTGACTCTTTCTCCATATTATGGACAACAATAGCCCAGGACCGGGAGAACTGGAAAAAGGAAAGGGAGGCCTTTGCCCTGCAGTGGGACAATTATGGCTAAAAATAATAATAATAATAAATAATAATTGCCGCATAAAATGTGAACCATAATATTATATTTTATTATACCTGTATGAATACATGACCGATGTAGCATTGTGTGTCAGGCGTGCGGTCACCGTGGTCGCGTCACGCGCTGCGCTGCGGCGTGGAGGGCGCGGGCTGGGCGCCGTGGCTGGCGGGCTTCGCCGTGTGTCTGTGGCTGAACACGCCGCGACGCCCACCACCAGGTACTACTACTCTATCCACCACCCTTGGTAAGGTCTCACGAAGACAACCAAAACAAGTCCAAACTCGATATATCTCACTCTATTCAATGAGCCGTTCCTGTACCCTCTGAATGATACTTCCAACGACACTGCAAGGATGCACGCAAGAGTTGGAATAGCAAATTCGCCAGCAACATGTTGTGCAGTTTGGCGATATGTTTTTTGTTACATTTTATGTCCTCTTTTAATAAATAATATTTCCTGTTAGAAAGCATGTAATAAGTATTGATATCTATGTTTTACGAAAACTTGTTTTGCCTACAAAACTTCCTTTATTTTAGACGAAGCGGATGAGTTAAACGATGAACTCTCGGACACAGAGACTGCCACTAAGAAGTCTCCCAAGAAAGAGGTGCCGAAGCCGACGGAACTGTCGCACGTGATATCTATAGGACACGAGTCGCTCATGCTGGAAGTGTGGCTCGATACTAACACAGGTACGGGTATATTACCAATACTTTATCACAGATCATCATCTCACTGCTAGGCTTTTCTATTAACATTTTTTTGTCCGATACTTAGCTTTCGCAGCTTTTAATTTGTTTTATTGGACGCAAAAAAAACGACACTATCAATACATGGTCGAGCAGAACTTATTCTCAGGTTTCTTTGAAGAATATTGCTATGTGCAATGAAGGCATTGACTTCTGGTCAAGATATTTGCCCTTATATTAAACTTACGATATTAATAAATTATCTGGAATATTTTCACGTTAGGTATATTCACGTTCCGGCTGTCCCGGCCCGAGACGAGCATGAACCGCATCGTGAGCGAGGCGCGCGTGCCCAGCGACATGCCGCCGCGCCAGTGGAACTGCGTCGCGCTCAACGTCAAGGAGCTCGTCTACAAGCGACATATATACATACAGGTCAGTCATGTAGTAATATTGTGTTTTAAAAATTGTTATATTCCATTTTTTTTTTTTGTATTTAGACAGTCAATTTCCTTCTAGTTTGTTTTTTTTTCATCGTATTTATTGTTTGTCTTTGTTTGACAGGTGACGCTCTTCGTTAACGGATATGAATGTGAAACAGTGTCGCTTCCTGTTCAAGGTATGTTGTCTTTTATTGATATTCTTAGCTATATTTGCGCGGCACCGTCTCCGCCGTACGATTTTGTGTAGGGAAGTTATCTCTCTCTCTTCCTGCGGGCCGATTTTCAAGTACGGGAAATGCGGCGGGGGTGGTGACTTCCACGCGTTTATGTATACTGTCAGCTTTAGCGTCCAAATCTAGCGAAGGCGCTGTTTGCAATATATACGTGGTACAGGTAGGGTGCGTGTATTTTGCGCACTATTTTTGCCGGATCTGGACGCACCCTGTGTGCAAGAGATTACAGTGTGAACATGAGGTTTTATGTGTTTCAGGCATCCTGGTGCGCAAGGTGACGGCGACGAGCGTGCTGCTGGGCATGGCGCGCGCGGGGGGCGGGGGCGCGGGCGCATACCACCTGGCCGCCGCGCACGTGTACCGCGCGCCCGCGCTCGCCGCGCACTGCGCGCTGCACCTCACCGCGCACGGGCCCGACCACGCCTGCCAGGTACGCTACCCCTATACCACCTGGCCGCCGCGCACGTGTACCGCGCGCCCGCGCTCGCCGCGCACTGCGCGCTGCACCTCACCGCGCACGGGCCCGACCACGCCTGCCAGGTACGCTACCCCTATTCCACCATACCATACCATACTATAGCAACAGCTACTACCTAACCCGAAGTCAGCGAGCTTGCGCGACGGCGCACCTATTTCGGACCAAAGTGGGCAAAAAGCGCCGCGTCGGCGACACCCGATGCGGTGTTGAAACACGACTTCAGCGTGACTAGACCATTATTCTAATGTGCTTTAAAGCGCATATGCAAAGCAAAAAGTCAACTTACACTAACGTTTCAATTTTGGCAGGTGCGATGCGAGTCACCCAACTACCCGCTGATATTAACGCCAAATGTGCTCGACTCTAATATCGACTGGGATCAGGTAAATAGAACGAACTTCCTTCCTTTATAGAAGCCATTATACATATAATCATTTACTTATTGACTTTGAATATAATATTGTAGGTATTTGAAATATCGACGGCAACTCTTCGTGAGCTACACGACAACTTGCTGCTAACATTCTCTGCAAGCTCTCCGACTATCATGAACTTGTACCATCAAACAGTCGCATTACCTACTGGTAAGTGATCAATCAATCTTTTGTAGCACCTATCCTGTTAATAACGTAGTAAATTATAAACCTTACCAGTATGTGAGTAAGAGTGAATGTGTCGTGTGCAGTGTTCGCGGGTCGCGTGTCGTCGCCGGCGAGCCTGATGTCGGGCGGGCTGGGCGGCGGCGGCGGCGGCGGGCCCGGGGCCTCCATCCCCGAGACGCTGTTCACCACGTGGACGGGCGCCGCGCTCGCCAGCAGACACCGCGGCGTCACGCCCGCGCTATACATGCTCGGCGGGTCCGATGTGCTGCTCTACCTCTACGCCAGGGTACATAGCCACATAGTACATTTTCTAACTAGTACTTCAAAAATATTCCATTTTTTCTCATGTCATGTGGTCTGGTTTTAGGAGTAACGCTTGTGCAAAAGCGGTTCCTGAGTGATTTCTTGTATCTTCTGTGTAACTCGGTGTTTGTCCCTCGTAGGTGGTGGAGCTGGAGGGCACGGCGGCGGAGCAGGCGAAGGCGCTGAGCATCCTGCTGCGCGCGTGCCGCGTGGACAACCGCCTGCACGGCCTGCTGTACGCGCACGACGCGCCCGACATGCTGCTGGCCGTGCTCGCCGCGCCCGCCTGCCATGTCTCCCACCACTTCCTCAAGGTAACACCGGAATTTAGAACCCTCGTACAGGCTAAACACTCAAACCCTAGCTATGATGTATAAGTAAGTGTACTGTATATTTAGGTGATCCTGGACGAAGCATGCAGCAGCCCAGTTCTGAGCTCATGCGGAGACAGTCTGCAGTTAGCGTCACGCACTGATGCCGTGGTGTTGCAGCCAGAGCTGCTCGTGTTACTGGCCAACGCTTGGCGACATCTCGACACCGAACAGGTCATTAGCTAAATTATGTGAAGTTGTTGCATGACGAAAGACTAAATATCTATTTACATGTACCATGAGTGACAGTGATACATACAGCGCGGTGTTTGTAGGAGTTGACGTGGGAAGTGGATCCGGGTGCTGGCGGCAGTGCGGCTGCGGGCGGGCGCGTGCGGCAGCGGGGCTCGGCGTGGGCGCTGGCGCTGTGCTGCCTGCGAGCGCTGCTGCGGGACTCGCACCCGCGCCGCGCCTTCAACCACTACCAGATGAGCCGCGTGGCGCTGCTGGACCACCTGCTGTTGGCCTGCAAGGTACGCTTGCTCTCCTGTTGGCGGCGGGTGTTGTGGCTAGCTCAGCATGTACTGACGTGTGACGTCGCAGGAGCGGTTCCTGAACTCGTCGATGGGCGCGCTGGGCGGCGCGGCGAGCAGCGGGCTGGTGGAGGTGGTGCGCGGGCTGCTGGGCGCGCCGCCGCTGCTGCACCGCCTCGCGCTGCTCTGCGACTTCCTGCTGCTCATGCACCAGGTACACCACACACTACACATCAATGCCCTCATATTCTTTACCAGCTACTGACATACTATTCAAACTAGCCTAGCCTGTTATAAAAAAAAGATAACAAAAAATTACAGACACTTTTCGATTAATTGGGTTGAGTAATAGCTATGAGGATAAACTAAGAATTTGTGGTATTAAAGTATGATTCTTATAATATTATTTTTATCAGGCCAGCGATACGTTCGTAACACACTCGCGCGCCAACTTCTATTTCCTCCTTACATCAGAGACACAAGAAATGAGCGAGTTCTCATCAAGTTTCTCCAAGAAGAGGCCTTCCAAACGGGTTAAGAAGAAAGTGGAAGACCGGCCGAGTGCCTCTAGCACTTCCACGGATGATCTGACGACGGACAATAGTCTTAATTCCCTGAAGGATACGGCTCAGAGTCGCGAGCTCGAGGACAGGATAGATAGCAGCTGTGGGAGCACGGAGTCCACGAAACAACTGAAGTCTTTAATCAATATGCAGCTTAAGGAAGGCAGGTAATGTGTTCTTATAAATATTTAAAACAATAATAATAAGATTTTTAAAGGCATTTTATAAATGATCCGATACTTTTATTTTGATATTTGTCTCTTTATCTCAGGAAACACACTGCTTCGTCAACGTCAGAAAACTCAGATACACCTGCCATCGGTAAGTTTAGCAATAGTCAAAGAGAAGATTTAAAAAAAAAACCTGTTAGTTACAAAAAAAAAAATGCATCTGTCGATTTCCTAATAATTTAGATCAGCCTGCAAAAGGCATTGACATCATTCTGAACAACTATTTGTCAGATACTTTAAAACACTTTACTTAGAAATTTTATCACATTATAACTTAAAGTTATGTTTAACTTTAGCTGCACTGTATAATTGGATGCACCTGCATGTATGACCATCATCACGAATGTACAGTTGTTCAATAGTATGGTATAAAGACAAGCACTTTTAGGTTAGACGGTTTTTTTTTACAAAATGACAAATCTGACAAAATCGGCATTTGTATGCTTACATAAATTACACATTATTAGTCTAGTATGTTATAGATCTTATCTGTATACACCTTGTTCTTAAGACGCACAGCTTACACAAATGCACTGAGTAGTGGTGACGGTTGCAGAGCTGGAAGCACAGCACGCTGAGGGCGAGGGTGATGGGGAGGCGGAAGGGGGGAGCACGGGGGAGGGGGTGGCGAGCACGGGCGTGGGAGAGGGGGAGGGGGGCAGTCCGCGCGAGGAGGAGCTCACCGAGTACATTGTTGTAGATGTGGACGACGTCAATCACACCACCGTCGAGATGTACACCAGTGGCATCTACCATCAGGTCAGCATAAAAAAAGTCTTGATTCTAATATTCTAATAGATATTTACAAACAGCTAACACATGTATAAAGACATTTACTCATGATGTATGTCGTGCAGCGTCGCGTGCGAGCGGGCGCGGCGTCGGGCTGGTCGGCGTGCGAGGGCCTGCTGCTGCTGCTGCGACACGCGCTGGCGCTGCTGCCCGACCACGCGCATCAACAGGTACCAAACACAAGACTTCTCTTTACTCCATTCGTGGCTTTTAAAGTCCTTAGATTATTTTAGTAACTTGATTTTTCAAACTTTGTTAATTTTTGTATACGTTTATCCCACAAAGGACATCATCCATTTTGGTCCAAATTCGAAAGTGCCGGCCAACAAAAAAAAATGTGATATTCTGACAGAGCTTGTCCTCCTAAGCATTTCTTACTATGGCACTAAAGCTGTAGCACCGCTGCACGTCATTTTATCCAGGATTTAAAATTCTGAATTTTCATACATTTTTCGATCACATACCACGATATTATCGATTAAATGAATTTCTAAGAGGACAGAGCTTGACCTCCTTAGCATATCTTAATATGGGACCAAAGCTGTAGCACCGCTTCACGCGATTTTATCCAGGGTTAAAAATTCTGAATTTTCCTACAATTTTTCGATCACATGCCACGATATTATCGATAAAATGAATTACTAGGAAGACAGAGCTTGTCCTTTTAAGCATTTTTTAATATGGCACCAAAGCTGTAGCTCCACTCCATTTGAATTTATCCAGGGTTTAAAATTCAGAATTTTCATACATTTTTCGATCAAATACCATGATATTATCCATTAAATGAATTACTAAACACAAATGAAATGTTCTGTTATGGATGCTAGCTCATAGTTAATGATTGGGGGTAGTAATAAATTCAGGGATTTTTGTAGGTTTTTAATGTATTTTATCGTCGAAAAGTCTTGCGTAAAAATTATATACTCTAATCCTAAAGTTGGACCAGTTTGTAAATGGACGTCACACCAATAATGAGAAGCGCTTATACAATACGGCGTACTTTATTTTAGCCGAATTGTAATCCGACTGAGCGACAGTTCGCCCTATTATATTACGGCAAAGTTTTGCAATCTGTCGCACCATTTTGTAAATATATGCGCGTTATACAATATGGCTGCGAATCATATATGGTAGTCCAAACTTTTATCGAAAAGACTAGCTATCGCTCTCTCTTAAAGCACTTACGTGATGCGCCACAGAAAAAAAGGCTAATTGTTCGCTGTTCTCATGTAATGTGCATATTATTATGTGAGCTATGCACTACATTTACAAAATATAACCACCAGCTTTAGGATTAGAGTATAGGTACGATTTTTACGCAAGACGCTTTCGACGATAAAATAAATTGAAAACCTATAAACAAAAATCCCTGAATTTATTATTACCCCCAATCATTAACTATGAGCTAGCATCCATAACAGAACATTTCATTTGTGTTTAGTAATTCATTTAATGGATAATATCATGGTATTTGATCGAAAAATGTATGAAAATTCTGAATTTTTAACCCTGGATAAATTCAAATGGAGTGGAGCTACAGCTTTGGTGTCATATTAAAAAATGCTTAAGAGGACAAGTTCTGTCTTCCTAGTAATTCATTTTATCGATAATATCGTGGCATGTGATCGAAAAATTGGATGAAATTTCTGAATTTTTAACCCTGGATAAAATCGCGTGAAGCGGTGCTACAGCTTTGGTCCCATATTAAGAAATGCTAAGGAGGTCAAGTTCTGTCCTCTTAGAAATTCATTTAATCGATAATATCGTGGTATGTGATCGAAAAATGTATAAAAATTCAGAATTTTTAACCCTGGATAAAATGACGTGCAGCGGTGCTACAGCTTTGGTGCCATAGTAATAAATGCTTAGGAGGACAAGTTCTGTCAGAATATCACATTTTTTTTTGTTGGCCGGCACTTTCGAATTTGGACCAAAAATGTATAGAGAGTGGATGATGTCCTTTCAGTCTGCATAGACAAATTTCTTTCTTACACAAATACCCATTGTTACAACACACACACAAAATACAGTTTACAATACACTATTCAGTGCTCACTGACTATACACACACGGATATTTACTACCGTTTTTACAGTGAGTTGATTACTCACAACGACTTACATTTTACGGAAGGATTATCACATCTTAAATGTTTTACTGAGTTATGTCCTGCCATGTCGCTATATTTGGCACTATGCCCACATCATTTAATTTCAAACGCTATGTTAATTTCAAGAAAAAAAGATGGATAGTGAAAGAACCTACATCACAGACGATATTGAAAATATCTCCGTTTCTAGTTCTTATTTTTGCCCCCCTGAAGAATGTATATCGCATATTAACAATGTTGGGAGTAATTTAAAATGTTTTCATTTAAATATAAGGAGTCTTGGTAACACATGTAATTTCAATAATCTCGTTATCCTGCTTAACAGAATTAAAATACAATTTGATGTCATTGTCCTTTCTGAGTGTTGGTTAAGCAAGTGTCCTTTTGTACCTACATTAGCTGACTTTGAATCATACAAATCGGGATTCACTAACCAAAATGATGGCGTAGTTGTGTATGTCAGGCTACAGGCCCAGTATAATATTGAATCGCCAACCTTTTCGGATGCTAATTGCATTATTGTCAAATTTCGGTCAGATATAGCGCTATTAGCAATATATCGCTCTCCCTCGAATCGAAATATCCATAATTTTATTAACAGCTTAGATGATACTTTAAATGGGCTCAAAAATTTTAAAACTGTTATTTTACTAGGTGACATAAATATTAACATTTCACCAGACTGTAATGATGCAAATTCAGACCTGTATTTGAATACACTTGCTTACCATGGAATGCTTCCTGGTCATACATTCCCAACCCGTAATGACAGCTGTATTGATCACTCAATTATTAAATCACATAAACCCGCCGTGACATTAGTTGTAGACTCTCTTATCACTGACCATGCTCCAGTTATTATAATTTGCAATCAACGGTTTAACACCCAGCGAACTGGTAACATCTCACGTCGGACCGATATAATTGCTTGCGTAGCTGAACTCGAAGGTACTGATTTTTCGTCCGTTCTAGATTGCAATGATGATGCTAATAAAGCAGCTTTAACTCTAGTAAATATACTATCTATCGCAGTAAATAACAACTCTTGCACAGCTGTAGTACCAAGCAGAAAAAGAATTTCTAAGCCTTGGATAACGCCTGGACTGCTGAGGTGCATACGAAACCGAGACAAATTGTATCGTAAAACAAAACATGACCCTAACAATTACATTATTAACTTAACATACTCGCGATATAAAAAATTCTGTAATAACTTATTGAAAAAACTAAAACGGCAATATGAGAAGACAGAATTTCAAAAACATAGTAAAAATCCAAAAGCGACATGGAACCTTATTAAAGCCATTACTAACATTCCAAACAAAAAATCTTCTTCCACTGAGCTCTTGTCTCTTGCTGCAGATCCGTCTACTTCTCTAAATACCGTTAATGCTTACTTTGCAAATATAGGGAAATCACTAGCATCTAAAATCACACGAAATAGTCCTCTCATTACAATAAACTTTGACTCACAAAACACAGTCGCAGAATCTATGGCATTATTTAATATTGATGATGACGAAATTGAAAGTATCATTCTAGAACTTAAACTTAATAGTGCAGTAGGATGGGATGGTATATCTGTTGCCATTATTAGAGCTGCTAGACACATCCTTGTCCCAGTAATTTCCCATGTGTTCACTGTTGCTCTCAACACAGGGGTATTCCCTTCTGTCTTCAAAAGAGCTCTCGTTCATCCCATTTACAAGAGTGGAGACAGAGACAACATAAGTAACTACAGGCCGATTTCGGTATTAACAATTCTTTCAAAAATGCTGGAAAAAGTTTTAAATAAGAGGCTCCTTAATTACATTAATCATAGAGATATTTTTGCACAGAACCAGTTTGGTTTCAGAAAAGGGAAAAGTACCGAAGATGCTGTTCTTGAATTAACGAGTACTGTAGCAAATAACTTAAACAACAAACTTAAAACTGTTGCTCTATTTTTAGACCTTTCTAAAGCCTTCGATACTGTCTCTGTTCCCCACTTGCTTACAAAGCTCGAAAATATTGGCATACGGGGTCTATTATTAAATTTATTTGAGAGTTACTTAAATGGTCGCTCACAGGTTGTCAAGCTGGGTAATTTTATGAGTAGCGAAGAATATATTAGCTACGGTGTCCCTCAGGGTAGCGTTCTTGGTCCTACCCTTTTCCTTATTTACATTAATGACCTGTGTAAATTGCCCTTAGCTAATTCCAAGACCTTAGTCTATGCAGATGATACAGTCATTCTCGTCTACGGCAATGACTGGCTTGAAACCCGCACACATGCAGAGGCAGCATTGGAGACAGTTATGGGCTGGCTTGCAAATAATCTCCTAACACTTAATATAGAAAAAACAAAATTCATTCCGTTTGCCATCAGACCTGCTTCGCAGCCTGATTCTTCTTTTTGCCTAACTGCTCATATATGCTCTCCATATAACCGTACACTCTGTACGTGTAATAACATTGCTCGTGCCACCAGTATCAAATATCTTGGTGCTATTATAGATAGTACCATGACGTTTCACGAACAGATTGGATCACTAACATCGCGTGTCAGAAAATTAATCTACGTTTTTAAGAAATTGAGATCATCGGCCGATTTGCCCATACTAAAAACAGTATATCATTCCCTAGCTCATTCAATACTTACCTATTGCATTAGTGCATGGGGCAATTCTGGGAAGACAATAATGCTTCGCTTGGAAAGAGCTCAAAGGGCTGTTTTAAAGGTTATGATGAAGAAGCCAATTCTTTTCCCTACGGTTGAACTCTACGCGCTTTGCAAAGTTCCTACGGTTAGGCAATCTTTTATTATAAGTTCAATTTTAAGGAAACACTCTGAACTCGTTTTTGATAATAACATGTGTAGGCAGAACCGCAGGTCAGGTAGAGTATGTGATATAAAATTCACTAAAATTGTGACAGTAAGAAGACAGTATCTCTTTACAGGCAGTATTTTATACAATAGAATAAACTCAAAATTAAATATATACCCTTTAACTTCCCTTAACTGTAAAACGGTTATCAAAGACTGGCTCACCACTCAAAATTATGAAGATGTAGAAATCCTCGTCAAGGTATAGTCCTCCGCACTCCGCACACACACACACACTCACACACACACTCACACACACACACACATACACACTTATGTTAATATTTTTATCTCATAAATTACTCTGTGTTTTTCTTAGTTATAAGTAAAGTTGTTATACTTAACAATTTTATGTTGGAACAGTCCCCATCTCGGAGGTGGGCGCTAACAGTTGCGACACAGTTTTTTGTAACTAATGTGGCTGTTAACGCATAATTAATGTTACTTACTGGTTTTTGTTCCAATAAATGATTTTGATTTGATTTGATTTGATTTGTTAAACATATAAAATAACTTATGTTTTATCTGACAAATACTACACAAGTTACATAGCACCACATTTACATGTCACTGCTGATCATATAGATCTGTTGAGATGGCATGTTAAAGCAGCAATTTGTATACGCAGGCGATCTGCGGCGCAGTAAGTGCGGAGAGCCTGGTGGTGCTGAGCAACCAGCGCTGTGCTCGCGCGCGAGCTGCGGCCGTGCGGGCGCTGGCCGCGCTGGCTCGCCGCGCCAACGCTGAGACCGCGCGCCGGCTGCACGCGCAGCACTACTACATACACCTCGCCAACCAGGTAACAACAAACGCAGAAACTTTTTCAATAATAATGGACTTTAAACCATGACTGCGAATTCAAGCGAAGATTTAAATTAAGACTATACTATGCGGGAAATACTAATGCACTTTTAGATTTATCTTTTTGCTATATTTGTTTTCAGATATCATTATACGAAGGATCTTGGGAGCTGGCAGCAGCTTGCGCTGCCCTACTTACCAAATGCGATGTACCACTGGAGGACCAACTGGATGTATGTCACTTACCTTTTACTACCACAATTTATGTAGTCAATATCACCCTGCTCCATAGAATACCAGTCCCACTTCGGATTAAAGTTTTGGCGTTCATATTCTGTGATACGACAAGTCCTCGTAATATAAGTCGTGTGCATACAGGACGACATCTGGGTGGACGTGTCGGAGGAGTCCCTGCACCGCTGCCCGCCGCTGCTGGCGCTGCTGCCGGCGTGTCTGCACGACGTGCCGCTCGCGCACAACATCACGCTGCTCGCGCGCAGGATCATCGACAAGGTCAAGCACTCGTGATACTTTTAATGACATGAAGGAACAATTTTTATAAACACCTCATACAATACTTAACTTATTTAAGAGCCCAACATAACTAATGTTTTCTTCTTATACTATGGAAAGAAGACTAGAAAAATAATTAGTTTTCTTAGATTTCCTGTGTCTCTTTATTTTTCCTCTAAACTGGTTAAAGCTTTTCTACAGTAAAAGTTTAGATTTTAAATACATGCGCGATCCACATTTTTGTTTTAATAAGTAGCATATTTGTATAGTCGGTTATTTTTTTAATTTTTTGGTACATAATGTATTTCCTAACAAGTTTCTGCAATAGAGTGTTCCAACTTGTGTGTCTTCCCACAGGCGTCGCTGAAGCTGCTGAGCGAGGTGTCGCTGGCGGAGGTGGTGGTGCGGAGCGTGCGCGGCGTGGGCCAGCTGCCCGACAGCTTCGAGGGCCGCGGTTTGCTGCTGGAGGACCTGTACGACCTGCTCAACAGAGTCGCTATTAAGGCGCTCTCCTCGCAACATAGCATGCAGGTTCGTCTAACTAGATTGTAGGATAATCAAGATTTTGATAATAAAGATCTATCAAATCTTACAATGTATGTCTAATGTGATTGGTTTGTTCCCCCTTTCCCCTTTCGAAAATTTCGAAAATTTTATCTTCCTTTCCCGCCCTTTCGTAAATTTTATTTTAGTTTCCAATACCAACATACATCGGAAGTTTACCAAATATATGACAGATATAAAACATAAATAAAATAAAATAAACAATTTTGGTAAATATGTATTACTAAATCTAGCATGTTTTAGTTAATTTTCAAATAGTCTTATGTAGTAGTAGTATCACTTATGATAGAACAACTAGATTTTTGTATAATTTTTATTTATTTGTTTCAAATTGGCGTCGTTTGTTGTTGTATTGCAGACGATATCGGAGCTGCACCACCTGCTGACGTACGTGGAGACGTGCTCGAGCGCGTCGCGCGCGGAGGCCCGGCTGGCGCGCGACGCGCAGCTCGCGCTCTACAACGCGCAGCTCGACTACCTCGAGGACAAGCTGCACGCCTCATACAACGCGCAGACCAAGCACAACTACTTTACCACCGGTATGTATCTATCGCTCTGAACAATATGAAACTCATGTTTCAAATAATAATAATAATATAATATTCCGGGACAATTTACACACGGTTATCTGATCCCAAGCTAAGCAAAGCTTGTGTTAGAGCAACCAGATAACTGATAAACATACTTATATATATCTAAATACATACATATTATAGATAAATTACACCCAGACACAGAACAAATGATCGTGCTCATCACACAAACATTTGTCCAGGGTGGGAATCGAACCCACGACCTCCGGTATAGCAGTCAGGGTCACTAACCACTAGACCAACACGGCTGTCAAATGGGAATAAACAGTTAAAAAGTTATAGAATCAGATTTTCAATTAGGTTATATTACCAAGCAATATATACAAAATTCTTATGAGCTCGAGTGTTGGATCCCTCTGGCGATGCAAGCGTTCATGCCGTGCGGTGACCGCTTACAGGTGGGTCCCGTCACTCACATCTTGTTTGCTGCCTAGTTGCCTGCCTATCTATTTATTAAGCCTGTCTTGTCCCACTGCAAGGCAAAGGCCTGTTTAATAGTATAAAAATATAATAAAGAGGGTTGATGGTTTAAAAACATGAACCTCTGTAGCTTTAATAAATATAACAATTGCAGCATATTGTATGGAAGTGTTTAGTGAGTTTTACTGTGATATACTTGTGCAGTGTTATCATCGGCGGTGTCGCTGGGCGAGAGCGGGCGCGGCGAGCGCGGCGAGCTGGCGACGCGGCACCTGGCGGCCGTCACCCGCGCCGTGGCCTTCCTGCTCACGCACGACCCCGACCTGCCGCTGCACAACGACAAGCAGCTCTTCGACCGCCTGCTCAACACGCTGCTACTCGGTAACACTACAACTATCTTGACTTGACCGAATATAAACCTCATCACTTTTAACTTTTACTCATATTACCAACAATTTTAACGCACGCGGCCTAGCAACCAATACATGCTTTAAAAGTAACTCGTGTTATCCGACTACGGTTGCTACGACCAATGAAAATAATCCTTTATGTGCATTATAAGTGTTTAAGTAACGTATCCTTTCCTTAGCGGTGAGCGGGTCGGGTGCCAGCCGGCCCAAGTGGTGGGTGGCGAGCGGCGCGGACTGGGCGGGCCCGCTGCAGGAGCTGTTCTGGTGGGCGGCGGCGCCGGCGGCGGGCACGCGCGCGCTGGCGCCCGCCCTGCTGCGCGCGCTCTACCACGCGCCCGCGCCCGCGCTGCACGTGCTCACGCCCACCGACCCCGCGCAGCTCCGGAAGGTACGCATCACAGCTTTACCACATCACTTACACTATTTATAACTGAAAACAGGTTTTTCAAGTCTGCATATTATACTATACAGATTGAACTTAAGATTTTTTAACTGTAGGTAATCCGGAATCTGGATAAATTCATGCAAATCTTTTACATTATTTACTTATATAGCACGCTGATGAATGTATATAATTTTATTAGATTGTACTTATCATGATCATGTATTGAGTAAATAAATAATTCTTGTTTAGTTTATTCTGGTGAAGTATAAACGAGAGTCTTAATTGAATGTTTTTATATAGATGTGTTGTGTATGTGTAGTTGTCGGTGTACCTGCTGACGACGCTGAAGTACGTGCACGGCGAAGCGGAGCGCGGGGCGGGCGGGGCGGGCGGGGCGGGCGGCGTGGAGCTGGCCATCACGGACTGGGCGCGCGCGTGGGCGGTGGGCTCGCAGGCGGGGCTCAGCGAGCGCCTCGCCTCCAGCGCGCTGGCGCCCGAGGCCGCCGCGCTGCTGCGACACGACGCCGAGCGGAGAGCCAGGCGGGCGCAGAGGACACGCTCGCTGCTCGCCAAGTTAGTCACAACACCCACTATACATGCAGGAAGCTTACACTAAACAATCATAAAACAACAATATAGATTGAAACTTACTTAATCTCAGGAGTTCAGTACATTGTCAGTATATCTATTCTATTATTTACATGAATACGAAATATGTAATTTTTATAGCAATTTGATTTTAAATCAATAAATCGTAAATTGTTTTATCGTCATAATCATATCAACCCGGAATCACTCACTGCTGGATCCCCTTTTTCCTACCATTGTTTTTTGTCTTGCATATAGGGATAGAACGCTTGGACGAGGGCGTCCTAGCGTGTTTTGTTAACTTGACATTGTTCTTTCTATCTTTCCTGCCTCCTCTGACCTATCCTTGGCGGCCACCATTCAGTCACAATTCGACTGCATTGGCTATCAGTACATTAAGCTAGGCGTCTTGCCCAATTCCATTTGAAACTCTATAAATTGTTTACTGAAATAAATTATCTAACCAGATACAATATTAACCCATTGTAGTAAACCTATGAATTGTATTTCTCTAGAGTGGTGTGGAGTAAAGACGGGCTCGCGAGCAAAGTGACAGAAAGCGCGATGTGCATCACGCGCGGCGTGGTGGACGTGCAGAACGGTCAGAGGAAGGCGTTCATGGAGCACCTGCGTCGTGCGCATGCGCAGCAGGCCGCCGCCGCGCAGGCCTGGCAGCGGCTCATCGACACCTACACGCATGAACAAGGTACTTATAGTGACCCCGTTGCTTTTATAATTCAGCATAACCTAATTTTATATAACCTTGTTTTGTGCTAAAACCTCCTACCTAAACGCCATTTAGTTCCTTTTTTGTTCTGTACTCTACTCTATTAGGTTTTACCTTTAAATGTCTATGATACGACCGCTGAGAGAATGCGTTACTGACAGGTGGTGGCGAAGAATTTACTATACAAGAATTTCTATCACTTATTTATCCTTTAAACGAATAATATCATTCAAAACTATTCAGAACGTCAAGTTATAATGAATATAACATGTTTTTTTATTTCCCCTACAAATGATGACCATCTGACCATTCTCTCAGCGACTGGACTTTAGTTCACTATTCTGTGATATCCTTACTCTAGCATTCTTTATTGAATGTCAAGTTGATTCATGAACGTCCAAAACATTATGTGTAGCGGTGTGGCACGACCCGCGCTCGTACCCGTCGTCGTGGCAGCTGGACCCCACGGAGGGCCCGGGCCGCGTGCGCGTGCGTCTGCGTCGCGCGCACCTGCACATCAACCCCAAGTTCCTCAAGCCGCAGTACCGACATAAAGCCGGTGAGTCCACTGTGTATATTACAACAAACTGCAGTTAAGAGATTGTAGATGTGTCGGTTGGTAACGCGCGCGTATTGCATGTGTTGCGGCAGAGGCTGGCGCTCGCGGGCCGCCGCTGCGCAGCGTGGTGGGCGGGCGCGGGGGCTGGGGCGCGGTGCGGGGCGGGCTGGTCGCGCGCCTGCAGCTGCACGAGACCGTGGGCTACATGGCGCGCGTCACGCAGGTCACCGTGGCCGCCGAGCTGGACGGCGAGCTGCTGCTCAGCGACCGCTGCATACACTTCGTGCCCGAGGACACGCCGCAGCCAGACCGTCTGCGCAAGGACAGGTAGGGACACGACACCTCATGTATAATACCTGTACCCCTAACACCTTCTGCAGGTAGCGCGTCAAGACCAAATCAATGGACTATGCCTAACACAGCTCTCTTTCTACACAACTCTCTCTCTAAGCAACGCTTAAGCTACTATACTATCATACAAATGTTACCATTGAACGCATATTATGTGTTCAAATACAAAATTTAACGGTGGATTTTCACATATGACCCGAAAACTAACCTTAAGTGCTGAAAAACAAAGGCTTTATTTATAATTATCATTTAAAAGTAAAATACAAGGCTTTTTATAAGTTATAGGCATTTAAAATGAATCCTACGTAACCTATAGACTATACATCCCGGAGGTGCAAGCGTCCCCCTCAGCGCAGAGCTGGCCGCTGGAGGCGGTGGTGCAGGTGAGCACGCGGCGCTGGTGCCTGCAGGAGCGCGCCGTGGAGCTGTTCCTGAGCTCGGGGCACGCGCACCTGCTGGCCTTCTCCGACCAGCACGAGCGCGCCGCCTTCCTCAAGGCGCTCGCCGCCTCGCCACATCCACCTGCTAGGTGCCTGAACAACTTATATACTTTTAACAATAAATGTATGGATTGAGAAAGAGAGAAAGGCTGAAAAATATGTGGATGTATAATGGAAAAAGAACATTTTTCATCGACCTTAAATGATGAGATCAGGACATGAAGAAGCAAAATAAATGGAGTTACACAAATAAATAATCCATAATCTTTCAGAATCGAGCCCGACACGTTAACGGAAGCCATGACCCAGTGGAGGAACGGCAGCATAACGAACTGGGAATACCTGATGCGGCTGAACGGGCTCGGCGGGCGCTCGTACAACGACCTCATGCAGTACCCCGTGCTGCCCTTCGTCATCGCCGACTACAGCTCGCGGATACTGGACCTCAACGACCCCGCCTCCTTCCGCGACCTCAGCAAGCCCATGGCCATACAGAACAAGAATAGGGAGCAACACTATATTAGTATTTATAATGTAAGTTTATTTGTTTTATTCTTGTATTTATAATGTAAGTTTATTTGTTTTATTCTTGTATTTATAAATATCGCCGTCTCTTTTAAATCTGTCTCATACACCGCGCATCTCGCGTTTTTAGCCAAGTCATATAAGACGCACTGTACCTTACCTCATCATTTCTTCTATTTCATCATCAAAAACCTTTTATGAGGATGAATATTTGTAGTGTTTTAGTTAAATATTGTTTCAAGAGATTAGCTAAGTGTGTATGGTATGTGCAGGACCTGAAGTCGGCCCGGCACGAGGGCTGCAGCCCGCTGCTGTCGCGGCAGCCGCACCACTACGCCTCGCTGTACTCCAACTCGGGCGGCGTGCTGCACTACCTGGTGCGCGTGCCGCCCTTCACGGAGCTCTTCCTTAACTATCAAGGTATACTGTTGTCTATTCATCTTTTCTTCGCTGTTTAAATTTATGTTTTGTGACCAATACAAAAGAAGGCAGAACTTACTACTTCTGTAAAAAGACTTCTTATCTTTTTGAACTAGTTTGATGTCCATTGCTTTAACATGTCATTGTAATTATTAGATAATAACTTCGACATGCCGGACCGCACGTTCCACTCGCTGGCGACGACGTGGCGGCTCATCACCAACGACTCGCCCACCGACGTCAAGGAGCTCATCCCCGAGCTGTTTTACCTGCCCGAGCTGTTCCACAACAACGAAGGTATACACAATAGTCGCATAAATAACCCTTAATTAACACTAGTGCCATCCGATAATACATTTTTAGTATTTGTTCTTAAGATAACTTTTAAACAGCTTTTTAAACAACAGCGCCGCTCTGCCTTCACAATGTGTATTAAGAACAATTGACTGTCGCAACACTGAGGTAACATGAATGGTTCTCTATGTAGGTTTGAACCTGGGCAAGCGTCAGTGCGGCGCGGGCGTGGACGACGTGGAGCTGCCGCCGTGGGCCGCGGACGCGCGCCTGTTCACGCTGGTGCAGCGGCAGGCGCTCGAGGCCCCGCTCGTCACCGAGCGCCTGCCGCACTGGGTGGACCTCGTGTTCGGCTACAAGCAGACCGGACAGCCCGCGCTCGACGCCATCAACGTCTTCCCCGCCTGCGTGAGTGTTCCGTCTGTGCTTCTCGTGGTTATTGACTTCGTAGAGGTGGTAGTAGTGAGAGTGTGAACTGTTGTGCAGACGTACTACGGGTTCGACCCGTCGGCGCTGGAGAGCGAGGTGGACCGCACGGCGGCGGCGGCCATGGTGCGCACGTACGGGCAGGCGCCGCGCCAGCTGCTGCGCGCGCCGCACCCGCACGCCGCGCCGTCGCTGCTGGCGCCGGCGCCCGCGCCCGGCGTGTACGCGGGCGTGGCGGGCGCGCGCTGGGGGCGCTGGTGCGGCTCGCCGGCGCTGGGCGCGCCCGCGCTGGCCGCGCGCCGCAGCCTGCCCGGCGCCGCCGCGCTGCACGCGCTGCCGCACGCGCGCTCCGTCGCCGTGGCCGCAACAGCCACCGCGCTGCTCGCCATGCACGGTACGCACTACGCACTGAGCGCCGCACACACATTTCAAATATTACTCCCGCTCTCAACTCACTAAAACATAGTATCGATTACAGGAGACGCAACGTCGAACAACACGCTTAATAATGGACAGCAACCTCTAGCGTTGTTGTCGTGGGGACACTCGGACAACATAGTAAGACTGAAGCGCAGACGTGATGCGAGGCCGGACTTACTGCTGCAAGTGTGTGCTCTAGATCAGGTAACACAATCTTTTCAAAACTACTTTAGTGTCAATCGTGTCGTCAACTCGTCACACAAAGTTAATGCATAATTATATTCTATTTACCGAGTATTTATTTATCAGATCACGAAGGTAGTAACTTCGTGCACGTCGGGCGCGGTGGGTTCTGGCGGCGGGGCGGGCGGCATGGCCCTGCTGGGGCACTGGTCGGGGCGCGTGCTGGCGCTGCGCGTGCGCGAGCGAGGCGGGCACGCGCGCGTGCACCGGCGCGTGCTGCTGGCGCACGCGCAGCCCGTCAGCGCCGCCTACGCCTGCGCGCGCGCTGCGCTGCTCGTCACCGCCAGCACCGACGGCAACATCGTGCTCTGGGACCTCAACAAGTGCGTACCGCAATTGTCATTTTATATTTTTTTCAGTGCATGAATCCTATTATTATTATATTATTATAAAACATGTCTTCCTTCCCCATAGACTGACATACATCCGCACGCTGCCCAACCGGGACATGTTGTCAGTGACCCACGTGACCATCAGCGAGACGCTCTGCGACGTGGCCTCGGTGCACGACATGAAGACGAGCAACGTGAACAGCAGCACTAACAACAGTGACGTCACCGGCGACGGGCCCGACGTGCCCGACGACGATCACATGGAGGCATACGAGAAGGAGGCCGCGTACAAATACAATTCCTTGATTAGAGTGCACACTGTTAATGCCAGATTTGTCGGTGAGTTTAATGTCGTTTAGGTATATCTGCGTAAATAATATTAAAAGTTTTTCTGTATTTATTTTTGTTTCTACTCATTTGACAATGCGAGCTGACATAATTTATTCTGAACTCATTTTTTTTTGTTTTCTCCATGTTAGGCAGCGTGAAGGTGTGCGAGCGCGTGACGTGCATCTGCTACTCGAACGCGGCGGAGGGCGTGAGCGTGAACGGCATCGCGGCGGGGCTGGAGTCGGGCGGCGTGCGCCTGTTCTCCTCCTGGGACCTGCGCGCGCTGCTCTACATCCCGCCGCCCGACACGCGCGCGCCGCTCCTCAGGTAACACTGCTGCCTGCTGCCAATACGCAGGACATGTTAAATAAACATTGAGACCTACTCAAATTAGGAGCCGAGTCCTAGATAGAAGTCACCACGCCGAAGAGCACGTGTTGTGAGTTTAACCATAGCTTAGATATGCCAGTGCTTTTTGTCTGGTAATAATGATCGTTATGTGTTTGCAGCTTGACGTACAGCAGCGACTCGATGCTGCTGTTCGGTTGCTTCGCGTCGGGCGTGGTGGTGGCGTGGGAGAGCGCCGCGCCGCGCCCCGCGCCCGTGCGCATCCTGCCCGCGCATGCGCTCTACTGACACCACACGCGCTCTCCGCACCGCCGCGACACCGCGACATGTTGGAACACTCATGTTATGACTACTGTTAGAGACCTAACACAACAATCAAGAGAACTACTGTCAGCTTTTTCACCGCCAGTAGCGCTAGACGCAAGTAATGTCCGAAATGTTAATGTGTCAGTGGCGCCTACTGTTGAGAGCAATAAGAGTAGCCCTAATTGAGAATGGATCGGTCGACTTAACGACGTCGCGAATGTGTGAATGGTAAAGCTTTGGTCTGGTGATCATGACGCACAACGCTGCGGTATGCGGTATGCGTTGCCGGACACTCAATCATATGAAAAACGTCGAGAATGTTCTCTTGTTCCGTCGCAGTATGCGTCAGCGGCGAGGGGCAAGCGCGGTGAAGTGGGGAGGTGTACTGCCGCACAGCGCGGCGTCATTCTCGGTTCAACGCTGCGGTGTGCGGTGTGCGTCACGGGTGTGCGTCACTGAGTCAATATGGAAATTGGTCATGTTCACGTCTACCTTGGTAGCTGCGGCAAAATCAACTGACCACCTCTCCGCAGGGACGCTAAATGCTGCGTCGTGACGCTGCGTTGCGGCGCATACCGCAGCGTTGTGCGTCATGATCACCAGACCAAAGCTTAAGCCCGCAAAATGAAAGCAGCTATTTTCCATACGACGAACAAAATAATGTAAATTATATTTTTATTTCCTATTCTAAAACAGGCAAGTCGATTTATGTGAACTCCGCTGCCCATGGCCAAGACCATAGGTGGCCAAGATCTTGGCAAAGGATTGCCAGCCTTTTAAATGAATTTGAACCATTGGACTGTAAAGTGTGATGATAACCTAAAGACTGTGTAAATAATCTCCAGTAGATAATGTTTCTCCTGTGGTTTGTTCCTCACGTCTGTGCATTCATTAGAGCTTTACTTGAAACGTATCATATACATAGTCTTGATACGTAGTAATATCTAGAACAGTCTTCCTAATCCTAATACATAATGCAATACTTTTAAATCACTTTGTGCCAAATATTCTGAACTATATTTAACTTTTTATGTAAGTATAGAAATAACTCAAATATTTTTAGAATTCGGTGACATAAAACAATTATTCATTTACATACGCGTCACAAAAAAATTTTTGTAAACTACTTTTTAAGCGTTCTTATCGCTAAGCAATATCACTCTCATCAATATTTTTTTAATATATTGGATACACTGTCAACATGCAACTCCAAACTGTGAATGTACCGAAATAAGAAGTTTTACTATTAGATAATACTAAATAGTTGATTAACTTTTTTATAACATAACAATGCATCTCAGTATGAATAATAGTTTGAAAAGTCCACCAGCGAAGCTGGGGGCAACAGCTAGTTATATAACCTAACAAACCTTTGTCTTATTATTCTAGGAATGACTATCAAATATGAAATAACTCACATAATATGTTTTATCCATTTTATGAAATATTGTGTGCACATACAGCACATATAGGTATGTATAAGACTTTAAAAGTATGTAAATAGATTGAGCAATAATGCATATCTGAAGTGTCTTGTAAATATATTTGATTTATTGTATATACATTCCTATTTTTCTAAATATTGCTCAATATGCATTTCAAATCGCATATCAAGTACATAATAATATTAATGAGGCTCAGGGAAAAACTCATTGAAATCTACATTTTTCCGTCATAATAAAATTAAATATTTTTTCAAAATGGATTTTTCCAAGTATCATGTAATAACTTGTTGAGGCTATAAATATCAAGGCCTGGCAGTATTTAATATAGATATGATCGTTGTTATATATATTTAAGCATTTACTGTAGACGTCAAGACAAAGCTAGCGCCGTCCTTGTATACGTATAATATTTCTACTATTGGCAAAATGAATGCTTTAAAGTGTGAATATGTCTTGCCTTACGTTAAGTTATACATGATAATGTGCCGAACGTGCTGTAAATTATTTTATACTGTTGAGTTTTGTAAATCAATAAAATATACGAAAGCAATCTTGATGTGTTAATTTTATACCCAGTAGTAGTTTCAGTTACCCTAAATATTTCAGTAAAAATATTATTCAAATCTCTCCTAACACTGTCAGCACCCTGTCTTTAAAATCTCATCAAAATCGGTCCAGCAGTTATAATGGTTAGTAGATAATTGACACTTGACAGACTGTCAGAAATTTAAAAAGTAATAAATAAAAATTAATAGTATGGCAACAAGTACATAATAGTTACGTTATTAATTAGTTAATAGTATTTATATCAATTAATTTTTGTACGCCATATTATTGCGGACTGTGTTGAAATTGCCTGCTGTAAAACCTTTTTGTACCTTGTTCTAGCAAATAAATAATTTTGATTTGATTTGAACAAATTCGTAAATAAAATAAATTATTAAATTTAAACTTTTTAAGCGTAGTGCTATGAGAACATCATCTATTTCTTACAAGTTAAAAAAAAAGGATAGCATTATATTCTGTGCCACGACTTTGAACTTTGATTTTGTCTACGATTGCGTAGACAAAATGGCCGATTATTGAATGAAGTTGACATGACAGTTGACATTTGACATATCGATTGCAATTTGTGGTTGAATGTAAGTTACAACGTGCTTTATTAAAATCAATTTGTTTGTAAACTGAGGAAATAACAACAAAGTAGCGTATTTACGCGTAACCATTGCAATGGGTTCAAAGAAACACAAGAAAGAGTCCAAGAAGAAGAAGCATAGGAGTCGGTCTCGATCGCCTTTACAAAACGAGGAACGAGAACGTAAAAAGCATCGCAAACACAAGGATCGCAAACGAGACCGCTCCCCAGACGGTTAGTTACACTTCTGTATTTACTTAAATAAGATACGCTAGACGCCGATGATTATTTCCAACCCAACGCTAAATATATGTAAACTTAGACACCTACATACGTAACAATTTTCGCTAATGAGTGATGACGCAGTAGTGATAATACATAAATGCATACTGCCTATAAAGGACTTGAATCGTTTATTATGATCTAAATTATAATAATTAGGAAATCATGATCGGTGTCGGCGGTTTTCCCTGTTGACAAAATAATGGCATTTTTTGCTCGTTATTTCAGACTCGGTGGCATTCGAGTAGTTCCACCGCGTCCTGTGTGGTGCTGACGCGAGGTAGGTATTATGAGGTAACTGGCGAGCAGTTGTGTGGACTTAAGTTCCAGTGGAGAATGATCAACAATGCTAAGGGATTCTTTTAGCTTTACTTTTATACATAAGCACTTTTTATATCATATCATAGGTATACTTTAAGTTGTGTGTATACATCAATTACTCATTTTAGTCAAGCTATACTGTTGTTTTCTTCTAATTCTACTGTGCATTCTTGATATCTTAACTCTTAGACAACGATTTAATCCTTTTACCAATTCTACTATCATTAACTTGGATTTGTCCAATTTCTATTAATAATCCAGCCTATAAACGTCCCACTGCTGGGCACAGGCCTCTACCCATATAGAGAAGGCACGAACATTGATCACCACGCTTGCTCTCTGCGGATTGGTGATTTCAGATCCCAAATTTTGGAATCCAGGTTTCCTCACGATGTTTTCCTTCACCATTTGTCAGAAGTGTCTTAGAAATAATTAAGAAAGTACATATAACTTTGAAAAAGCCACATTGGTACTTGCCTGGGTTCGAACCTGCAACCTTGTGCATACAAATCCGTTCTGTGAACCGCTAGGCCACCATGACTGTTCCACGACAATTTCTATTGGTGTTGTTGTTGTTGTGGTCCTAAGGCACCCCGCTGGTGCAGAGGGCCCCAACAAGTTTTCTTCAAGCCGGCCGGTCCCGCGCGATTCTTCGAGCGTCTTCCCATTTGAGTTCTTCCTTCCTGAGCTCCTTGTCCACACAATTTCTATTATGTGCCGTTAAATGGCTACAAAAATAAAACTTTCTTCTAAACATATAATATACTTCTTACTATTTGTTCTACTTAGTATTTGTTTAAGTATCAATATATAATTGTTAAAATATATGATCTACTGTTTATCCTGGTTACATTATATTTAAAATATGATATGACCATTTCAAAATGTTACCAAGATGTTTTTGCTGTTTTGTATTAGTCACCTTTGCTTGAGGCAATTAATGCTATTTTGCCTGTACTAGACAGCCTTTTTCATAAAATCATCATCAATTTGAATTCAGTGACAGTTTTTTTACCATATTGGATTTTCACTTAGTCACACTGCATGAAAAGAAATATTCATGTTCACCTAAATATCCTCACCTTGGGTACTAAAATAGAACCACTGTGGTATAATTAAAAAAAATATTACAGATCAAAGATTAAGATCTTATAATAATATTGCACATAATCCATTCCATAAATATACAGATTATATTCAGAGCTGGTGATGACTATTTTGAATTTAACTGTGTTATCATCTTCTTCATCCCTGTATAACCCACTGCTGGGCATGGGCCTCCCTATGTTTATGCCACTCTCCTCCATCTCAGCCAGTTTATACATCATATTTCATTAATGTAATGCTGCTGTATTCTTATAATTATTTAGTTAAGCATCATAGGGTAGATGACTAGGTATGAAAAGTCAAAATTTATTTAGTCCGCCATTTAGATAATCAAAATATAATAGACACATATTTTTTATTTTCTCAAATAAATTACAAAATACGAAGATAAACCGCTGTAAAGTTCAGGATTGGGGGCTTGTGACGTCACGGCTAGTTACAATTTGTACTCAAACGTGACGTCACGCAAGAATTGTACTCGCTGTATCTTCGTAATTCTTTGTTTACGGGACTAAACAAAAAATACGTGTCTAATATTTTTTTCTTATAAAAGATGGACATAATATATAATATAATAATATGGCATTTATTATTGTTATTTTAATTTATTTTTTGATTGTATTTGGAATGTTGGCAGGTAATTTTAACAACCTTTCTTTGGTCAACATATAAAAGTTAACCAAAATAATATGATGACCTTTTACTCTGATTTTACTTGGATTATTACAACACATCCTTTTCTTTTCTTTATATTACCCATCTTCTCAAAGTTATCACACATTTATTCATAGCTTTTCCTTCAGATTTAGTTATATTACATGCCTGTAGACAATTACATGTTATATGTATCATCCATTTACGATCGAGGGAATATATATTATTATAATTTAGACCTTTATTTACTGTTTGTTTATGCTCTGAATTAGCATTCTTACAATGTAATGTCTATGTCAAATAAATAGTATGTTTGACGTATATCTTTAGTGGTAGTGTATAAAGGTCCTGTTTCAATTGTTGTAGTGGAGGAGGTGCCGGTGGACTCGCACCTGGTGAAGGAGAAGGAGGCGGCGGCGCGCTCGCAGAGCCGCAGCAGCAGCGAGGACCGCGACCGCCGCGTCCGCGAGGCACACCGCGCTAACCGAGACGATGCCGATGATAACAGGTGACATACACTGCAACAACATATTATATAGGAGTATATTAATACATGAATGAAAAATACTGAATAACGGACACTGTTAAAAGAATAATTATGAAACATGCATAATACTTTATTAATTTTGTATTTAGTTTAATTTCTAGCAATGATTTATATTCGATGATATGTTATAGAGCTTTTCACGTCAATATGTACGTCACGTCATAAAAATCTCAGTATATGATGTAGGCGGTCCATTAATAATATTCTAATATTACCAGGGAGAAAAGTTCAGAGAGCTCGGCGCGCACAGCTGAGCGCTCGCAGTCGCCGCCGTCGACGAGCGCCGGCGCGCAGGAGAGCCTGTCCGTGGACGACACCAACAAGCTGCGCGCCAAGCTCGGCCTCAAGCCGCTCCAGCGCGCGGAGAAGCCGGCCGGTAGGTACACCCTGCTGCACTGTCTAACATGCACTCAGTGTTCACTTTATTTATGTGCTCAAAAAAATTACCAATTTCATTTACATTGAAACAAAATTTTAGTTAAAGTGTGAAAAATAACTAATTCACACAAACTTTATGGTTGTTTATTAGTATGTTACATTTGTGTTATCTTGTCCTTTAGAGGATGGCAAGATAAAAGACGACCTAGGTGAGTTCTACCACAAGCCGGCCACCAACATCGCCCAACAAAAGAAGTCAGAGAAGATTCGGGAAAAGCTTGAAGTGCGCAAGGAAAAGAGGAAAATTGAACAGAAGTACGTGTTTTTTTTGTAATTTATTTTCTTCGATATACAGAACATAGTGCATTTATAAAAAAAAAGTTATTCTGTTCTAAAATATTATTCAGGAAAAAAATAACACTATTAAATAAATATCTATAACATAACTGTGTATTTTTAGATTACAAACAACACTCCTGGCAGAGGAATCTGAAGATGACGACGCCGCCGCCTGGGTGCAGAAGTCACGCGAGATCGACAAACAGAAACGTGATGCTGCTAAAAGGGTAGGATTACTTTGTTTTCTTTCTTTGTTTCTTATTCCAATTATCTAATCTAATTTAACTAAATAAAATATTAAAAAGACTATGGCTTATTTATATGTGTAGTGTAATAAACTGCAGATACCTTGAATAGTTCTACATAAAACTATAATTTAACATACCCCTCTAGGCTGCTATGTTGGACGAGATGGACGCGGTGTTCGGCGTGTCGGAGCTGGTGGCCGAGGAAGAGATGCAGGACCGCCAGCAGAGCTACACGCAGAACGAGCTGCGGGGACTAAGAGTCGCTCACGATATTGACGCAGTTAGTACTCTTATCCAACTCATATAGATTACGATTTAAGCTTATTTACCTGAACTGTTCTAGCCTTTTACTAAAAGATTTCCTCCAAACACAGGCCATCCTCCATAGCCTTATTAAAAACCAAAATATATAAACGATATCTTAATCCTTTGAAGGCATCCATGTAGGTCACCGGTGACCGACGCACAATAGTTTAATCCTTTGAACGTCGCCGTGTAGGTCACCGATGACTGACGCATGATAGAATTTTGATTGTGTGGCGTTCAGTGTTTTGTAAAAATTAAACATGTATTTTATATAAGTTAGACATTAAGCAATGTTTCCTTACATGATTATATTGTTTGTGCGACAGATCGGCGACGAGCGCGAGGTGGTGCTGACGCTAGCCGACAAGGACGTGCTGGCCGAGGACAAGGAGGACGTGCTTGTCAACGTCAACATCGTCGACGACGAAAGGACCAAGAAGGTAATGAGTTTGTTATATTTTATTTAGGTACAGTATATTCTGATATGATGGAATGTGTTTTTGCTGTGGCTTGGAACACAGTAAATTTATTTTTAGGTTCTTGTAAAGTAAATGTTAAAATCAGAATTTTATTTGTGAAACATAGGTATTTACATATAATGCAGGTCTTAAAAATAAACAATAGGTACACTATATTTTTGCCCTACAAATATTTGGTCAATATTTATATCGTTAGTAGTTAAAAAGCGTATAAAACTAGTAAATAGTTGTTTAAAAAATGATACAACTAAGTGCACCATCACATTTATATGGTGTGGTATTTGCAATATGATTTTTTAGTAAAATATATGGAATCACGTACTATAAATTCATATACTTTAACTTAAAATCGGTAACATGGACAAACATTCACATAATTGTATTTGTCCCCAGAACCTACTAGAAGCGAAGAAGGCCAAAGCTGGGTACCGCGCGTACGACGACGAGGCGGATCTAGAAGCCGCAGCACTCGGCTTCCAGCGGCCCGTGCTCGGCAAGTACGACGACGAGATACACAAGGGTCGCGCGGACAAGACGCGCGGCTTCCTCATCGGAGACGACGACGTGCTCGACGCCAAGCACATGCGGGACCTCATGGTGAGCGACATATCATGGATATGTATTAGGACCTAATGGTTCAAGAACATTGTATATCACAATGAATATTACGATATACAAGCTATTTACATGTTCAAATATTATGATACTTTTACTGAAGATCTATCGTATTTATAGATCATCAAATAAAGTATCATGTTGGATATTCATTACACCGACAGTGTTGAGTTTCTTACCTGACTTTAACCACAACGATATGGAAACGTGAGCTTGATAAAAATTTCTCGTAAAAGGCCACCTAGAGCTACGAAAACTGACCTATTTCGCCCTAGAGCATCGTTTCCCAACCTGTGGTCCGCGGACCCCTGGGGGTCCGCGAGTATATATATGGGGATCCGCAGAGTCATTTCTGGACCATACACAAATACTAATCTGATTTGAGATTACAACTTAGTAGCAACATCAATCCGAATATCACTGATTTAGTTGCAAAAAAGCAACACCAACCTTCACATTTTATTTATTATTTATTTATTATTTATTTTTTTGTTCAAATTCTACTATAAACTTACCTTAAGCAATTAGAACCTAACTATAAAACTGAGAATTATGCATTAAAATGAATACATAAATAAGAAAGATTGAAGTAATGAACTATATCCTTCGTTTTTAGCGGCAGGAGCGCGTACAGGGCGGCGGCGAGAAGCGGCTGGAGAGTCTGCACTTGCCGCAGCTGCGTCTGGCCGCAGACTACCTGGACGAGCACGAGATACAGGCCAAGTTCAAGAAGGTCAAGAGAAAGGTAACAAATTAACATATTACACTGCACAACAAAATTGCAACTTTTGTCTGATGATTGACTTTTATCACATGATGTTTACTAATTTGACATCGCTGATTCTAGTTATACCCTTGATTTTTTTGTAACAGCTTTTGCTTACAAGTTATAGCTTTCACAATAAAGTCGACGTATGACCGTGTTAATTTGCTGATTATTTAGGATATTAATAAAATATGACTCGCGTTTAAATATGTACTAGGTTTAACACTTAGTTCGGTTACAATTACAAATATTATTATAATTTAATGAATCGCGCGGTACGTCCGCCGATGAGCGATCTGTAGACGAGTGGCGGGAGCGGGGCTCGATCAGCTGTGTGACCCCTCCGCCCGCGCATCCGCGGTGCACGCGCATAATGCGTGGACATCCTCCGGCGCGTTGAAAGCCTCAGCTTTCAAGACGTAGACGAGGTAGGGAGCCTGGAAACGACCCTCTCTGCTTCGTTGTCATCTTTGGGTTCTGAAGTTGGCAAAAGACATAGTTTATTGATAGCCCTACGTATAATGCCCTTTGAAGTAGTGACGTCAGCTACTCTGCTGACGCCGTCGGCCCCTGGATATAGGCGACACACACGCCCTAGCCGCCATTGTAATAGCGGTAAGTTGTCTTCCTTCAGTACAACTACGTCTCCGCTGGTAAGTCCTTGTCCGGCGCAGGCAAGATCTCATGACATTTCCCTCTGCGTGACACGAATCGTCTTAGGCATAAAATAAAAGCTTGCGTACTCAGTATACTTATCAGTTTTTTTTTTTAATTTACATTAAGAGCGTTAACGACAAATCCGCGGCACCAAGATTAGGTATTTGCAGCGCTCTTTGCACTCACACAGATGCGCGTGTGTCTGTGTGCGTAGAGTTGCTGCGTTCTGTCCTTATAACCCATGTTGATCCGTTGAGTTATGTTTACTGATACTTATTTAATCGTCAGTTAATTTTTATTTACTATTAATATTTTTATTACTACCTTGTGAAATAAAGAGGCAATTTTGGATACTTTATAAGATATAGTACTAATCAGGGGAGAAAAGTTAGAATTGTAATACAAATGTAAAATCGTTATGTAAAAAAGATTATTATAAATACGAAAGTTTGGATGTTTTTAACTCTTTCCCTTAAGGACTACTGAATGGATTTTGACGAAACTATAAATTAATTAATATAGAGTATACATCAAAATAGCATAGAGACCACATTTTCAAGTAATAATTATAAACGTGAAAGATTGAGAGTTTATACGGATAAGTATTTGAATGGATATCTGTTTCACAAAAACTACTGAACGAATCTTGGTAAATATTTAGCCATTTGATAAAAAGTAAATTAAAAAATCATAATGATTTGTATCATTGTTTTTTTATTGGCTATAATTTAAAAAGACATTTTGAAGTTGTACGAAGTCGCGATCATCATCTAGCAAATTATAAAGTACTATCTTTTGCCCGCGGCTTCACCCGCGCGGAGGTTGGAAATTATCGCACGGGAACGTACTTCCGGGATAAAAATAATCCTATGTTCTGATTTACATCATGGTCTACCCACGTATCAAATTTCATCCAAATCCGTTCAGCCATATTAGCGTAAAAGCGTAAAATACAAGCAAACTTACTTTCGCATTTATAATATTAGTTTATTAGTGAGGATTCTTGTTTAAAAATAAAATATTTCAATATCAAAGTATTTTTTAGTACACTTGTATGTAGATTCAAAAAAATGTGTCCCTTTACTGACTTTCAAAGATAACCGACATAATGTGTGTGCCACACATCGATAACCCTCAAAAAAGTTGATTTATAATAGAAAAAGAAATTAATAATAGGAAAATCCCTAATTCTAAACATGAAATCAATTCACGTTTAAATGCAAAAACAACAAATAAAAACGCTATTTATAGTAACAAGAATCTTTAATAATATGACTAGAAGGTAGTGCTCCGTAGTGATCAAGATCGTTAGGTTGCACGATAAACTCGCTCGACGCCAAGGGTCAGGAGAGGTCACGCGTAGACAACGAGCGATACGTCCACTCGCTAAAAGGCCTCGCGGCGGACTAATTTGAAACGAATGATGCGCGCAGTTTTATAGTAGTTTTAAAAAAATTGTAGTAAATTAAATTAATTTAAATAAGCTGAATGCTGTTTCGTATTTTGTAGAGAAGATATTGTTCTTTTACGATACACCTTTATTTTGTAAAATTAAGTAAGATTTATAGGGGAAAATAATGAATTTAGCAACCGCTTTTTTTTGTTAATTTCACTTTGTTTATTGTTTAATTTATCATAGTTAGGAGCTGAAAATCAAAAAAATCTCTGGTAAAGTTTTGCTCAAGGATATGAACAATTAAATAAGTTTGTTTGTTTGTAAATTTTATGACAGGTTTTGGATATTTCAAGCTTCGAAATGACCACTGTAAAGGAAATTTAGAAAACACTGTTTGTTTATCTGGTTACAATTCACGCATACTTTATTAATGTTAAAATGTTCTCACCTAACTTTTTAGAACAAAATATTTCCTACAATAATTAGTAATTCACACTTTCGTTAAATACGTTTTATGAGGAGATTAAATGGTTTGAAAAGTACGCTTTTTGGGTCAAACAGCCAAAATCGGCGTTAACGCTCTTAATGCGTAAAAGTTTATATTTTTTTTTTTAAGAGGGTGGTCAGGAAAATTGACGATTGCGGAAAATGACTAGTTAATATTTGAATAAATGTATTTATGCTTTAAGTATAGCGGGGGGTGCAACTATTTTATGCATGTGTAGATGGAAATTCAATTTTAAAAATATAAGCTGAACCCTTAATTATTTTAGCTAAATGGAAATTATTTACTAGAATAAAAAATTAGAAGGTATTGGCAAGTTCTCGCAATAGCCGAAGCGAAAATTATAGTATATAGTACGTGCACACGAAATGCTATCTCTTTGGCGCTCTCGGAGCGGCTCAGCTGCGCACAAATTCGAAGGGTAAAGAATAAGAATTAGTGGATAGGATTATGTAGGCCAACCTCTCTTGAGTATCCAGCCAGGCGTCCAGCAGTCCTCAGCAAAGTTCTTCACTCCACCAAAGCAGAAGGCAGCATAAGCAGCAATCCGGTCCAATTTTACTTTCCGTTAAAATTTAAACTCGAGTAGCGGTTATCTAGACACGCGGCCGCGTGTCAAGCCAAGTTCAAGCAAACTGGCTAGACAGCGCCAAGTGTATCAATACACAAACCACTTGGTGCCACTTTTGACCCTTCCATAACTCAAAAGCTCTTTAACGTAAACACATAAAACTACGTGTGTTTTATTACATCCATAAGGACATCTAGAAGCCCAAATTTCATGAAGCTAGCTCAAACGGTTATAAAGATATGAAGGTCAAAAAGTCGTAAATTTTAATATTGACTGACTGACATATAGTACCTAAACCTAACCTACTTCCAGATGACCTAGAAAGATGAAATTTAGAATCCAGCTCGGTAATTGTGTGTAAGCGAAGGAAAAAGTCTAAAAATAAAAAAAAAAGTTAAAAAATAGGGGTCCCCATACAATTTTTTTTTTTTATTGTAGCCTTGGAACCGTTACAAGCTGCTATTTGAAACTATCCCAATATATGTATTAATATATCTTCTATATAACAGAAATATAAAAATAAATTTAAGTAAAAAAATAAGTGATATCGCTATACAAAAAACTTGTAATGCGCGTTAAACAACCGGCCAACGGTGTGTTTTCGGCGGCGCGCGGCACCATGCAGCGGAAACGCAAGAAATAACATTAAATCTCAATACCTACCTAGTTTTCTTTACAAAAAGTAATGATATCCCACCAAAAACATAAATGTAAAACATAACACTCCTTTTTGGGCAGTCGTGTAAAAAGGAAAGCCAAGTTCAATACACAAAAAGAATGGAGATCTAAATGAGTGCCAAGTTCTATGCAAAATCCAAATATGTATTTGGATATGAATGATATGAGTGTTAAACCTAGTACATATTTGAACGCGAGTCGTATTTTATTTATATCCTAAACAAATTTGCGACCATCTTCGATAAAACAGAATACTGAATTAAATGAGTCAAGACCAAAGAGTAATAACGGATCCCACCAAAAACATAAATGTAAAAAAGGAAAGCCAAGTTCAATACACAAAAAGAATGGAGATCTAAATGATTGCCAAGTTCTAAGCAAAAACCAAATATGTATTTATAAGAACAAAATAACATCATGAACAAGTATTAAACTCTATTTCTTTGCTTTATTGGATACCTATAACAATTGCTGTCATTTAAAAATGTAAGATCTTAAAGTAGGTTAGATTTGACTTGGCCAGTTTTTATCAGAAATAAAATACATATATATATACTAGCTGTGTCCCGCGGTTTCACCCGCGCGAATACCTAGGTCCCGTTCCCGGTGCCTTTGTATATAATAACAGACAAATAATTAGCAATAAATTAAAATTGCGACTATAATTTAAGATTTAAACTATCCTATCTCTCAAGTTGGATCGAACTGCACATGGTGTGCGAATTTTATTATAATCGGTTAAGTGGTTTAGGAGTCCATTGAGGACAAACATTGTGACACGAGATTTATATTGTATATTAAAGATTATATGTGAGATGATATGAATAACTTTATAAAATGACTGATGTTATGAAAATTGGCCAAGTCAAATCTAACCTATTTTAGGATCTCACATTTTTAAATGACAGCAATTGTTATAGGTATCCAATAAAGCAAAGAAATAGAGTTTAATACTTGTTCATAATGTTATTTTGTTCTTAAAAATACATATTTGGTTTTTGCTTAGAACTTGGCAATCATTTAGATCTCCATTCTTTTTGTGTATTGAACTTGGCTTTCCTTTTTTACATTTATGTTTTTGGTGGGATCCGTTATTACTCTTTGGTCTTGACTCATTTAATTCAGTATTCTGTTTTATCGAAGATGGTCGCAAATTTGTTTAGGATATAAATAAAATACGACTCGCGTTCAAATATGTACTAGGTTTAACACTTAGTTCGGTTACAATTACAAATATTATTATAATAATTTAATGAATCGCGCGGTACGTCCGCCGATGAGCGATCTGTAGACGAGTGGCGGGAGCGCGGCCGCCGGCTCGATCAGCCGTGTGACCCCTCCGCCCGCGCATCCGCCGGTGCACGCGTGGACACTGATAATAATATTATTTATTTCGTATAATTTGATATGGCGTCGTCAAGACCTAGATCCTATTATTTATGATCTTATGTACACAGAAGCTGTTGGTGAAACTTTTTTAATAAATAAAAAAAAATAAGACGAGTTTGTGTGAATGACATGTTTAAAAAATATCGTTAGAATGTGACTACGTTCGTAAATGAAGCTTACAAAAATTACTTTGGTCACCCGCTGGAAATGAAAAACAAGCCTTGGATTCCGCAAAAGGTATGCAAAATGTGTGTTGAGTTTCTACGTTTGGGGACAAATAAAAAAAGAAATAGATTAAGGTACGAAACGGCTATAATCTGGAAATAACCCGTGAACCACCACGATGATTGTTGTTTTTGCTTGGTGAACATAACTGGTATTAACAGAAAAAATCGATATATATCCTTCCATACGGTCGGCAAATAGACGTGTTTTGAGAAATAAATTGAAATCATCTCCAAATATAAAGTGTTTTAGCATTAAAAAACCGTGTTTCATATTTCTTTTAACTAGAGCTGATACAGAAATTTCAGTCACAGATTTGAAATCGTCATTGAAAATTAGACTTATATCATATAACATAACCCAATCATTAGAAATGCTGTTGTGCAGTGTTATATGGTATGATATAATGCTATTTATTATTTATAAACGTACTTTATCTGTGCACATATTATATGGATACATGAAGAGTAGTTGGACTTCTTCAAACTTTTGAGAAATGTATCTAGGTGCTGCTGTATGTGGCTGTTTTTGACTTATAATTTTGTTGTAGGGTAAGATACGCAAGAAAGCTAAACACGAGCCCATTGATGTGGACGACTATGACGTCGGAACTGCACCACTTGAAACTGACGACACAGGTACTCTACTCTAGCTTATATTTTGTTAAGTAGTTTTATATATTTATGATAAATTAAACTTTAAGTTTGTATAAGAAATATAGTACTTCCTAAATATGTTTATTAGCAAATTGTGAATTAATTGCTTTTTTTTTTTCAATTTTAAAGTGTAAAACTTGTAAATTTGTTTGAACGAATACATATTTGTAGAGATGTGTGGCTGTACATAGAAGTGTTAACGGTTGATTGTATGTGTAGACGTGAAGCCTGAGCAGATGTGTGGCGCGGCGGCGGCGGAGGACGAGGAGGAGACGGAGCCCGACACCGAGCTGCAGGCCGCGCTCGCCCGCGCCCGCCGCCTGCGCCAGGCCGAGCCCGCGCGCGCCACGCTGCCGCCCGGCAAGGTAGGAGACGGAGCCCGACACCGAGCTGCAGGCCGCGCTCGCCCGCGCCCGCCGCCTGCGCCAGGCCGAGCCCGCGCGCGCCACGCTGCCGCCCGGCAAGGTAGGAGACGGAGCCCGACACCGAGCTGCAGGCCGCGCTCGCCCGCGCCCGCCGCCTGCGCCAGGCCGAGCCCGCGCGCGCCACGCTGCCGCCCGGCAAGGTAGGAGACGGAGCCCGACACCGAGCTGCAGGCCGCGCTCGCCCGCGCCCGCCGCCTGCGCCAGGCCGAGCCCGCGCGCGCCACGCTGCCGCCCGGCAAGGTAGGAGACGGAGCCCGACACCGAGCTGCAGGCCGCGCTCGCCCGCGCCCGCCGCCTGCGCCAGGCCGAGCCCGCGCGCGCCACGCTGCCGCCCGGCAAGGTAGGAGACGGAGCCCGACACCGAGCTGCAGGCCGCGCTCGCCCGCGCCCGCCGCCTGCGCCAGGCCGAGCCCGCGCGCGCCACGCTGCCGCCCGGCAAGGTAGGAGACGGAGCCCGACACCGAGCTGCAGGCCGCGCTCGCCCGCGCCCGCCGCCTGCGCCAGGCCGAGCCCGCGCGCGCCACGCTGCCGCCCGGCAAGGTAGGAGACGGAGCCCGACACCGAGCTGCAGGCCGCGCTCGCCCGCGCCCGCCGCCTGCGCCAGGCCGAGCCCGCGCGCGCCACGCTGCCGCCCGGCAAGGTAGGAGACGGAGCCCGACACCGAGCTGCAGGCCGCGCTCGCCCGCGCCCGCCGCCTGCGCCAGGCCGAGCCCGCGCGCGCCACGCTGCCGCCCGGCAAGGTAGGAGACGGAGCCCGACACCGAGCTGCAGGCCGCGCTCGCCCGCGCCCGCCGCCTGCGCCAGGCCGAGCCCGCGCGCGCCACGCTGCCGCCCGGCAAGGTAGGAGACGGAGCCCGACACCGAGCTGCAGGCCGCGCTCGCCCGCGCCCGCCGCCTGCGCCAGGCCGAGCCCGCGCGCGCCACGCTGCCGCCCGGCAAGGTAGGAGACGGAGCCCGACACCGAGCTGCAGGCCGCGCTCGCCCGCGCCCGCCGCCTGCGCCAGGCCGAGCCCGCGCGCGCCACGCTGCCGCCCGGCAAGGTAGGAGACGGAGCCCGACACCGAGCTGCAGGCCGCGCTCGCCCGCGCCCGCCGCCTGCGCCAGGCCGAGCCCGCGCGCGCCACGCTGCCGCCCGGCAAGGTAGGAGACGGAGCCCGACACCGAGCTGCAGGCCGCGCTCGCCCGCGCCCGCCGCCTGCGCCAGGCCGAGCCCGCGCGCGCCACGCTGCCGCCCGGCAAGGTAGGAGACGGAGCCCGACACCGAGCTGCAGGCCGCGCTCGCCCGCGCCCGCCGCCTGCGCCAGGCCGAGCCCGCGCGCGCCACGCTGCCGCCCGGCAAGGTAGGAGACGGAGCCCGACACCGAGCTGCAGGCCGCGCTCGCCCGCGCCCGCCGCCTGCGCCAGGCCGAGCCCGCGCGCGCCACGCTGCCGCCCGGCAAGGTAGGAGACGGAGCCCGACACCGAGCTGCAGGCCGCGCTCGCCCGCGCCCGCCGCCTGCGCCAGGCCGAGCCCGCGCGCGCCACGCTGCCGCCCGGCAAGGTAGGAGACGGAGCCCGACACCGAGCTGCAGGCCGCGCTCGCCCGCGCCCGCCGCCTGCGCCAGGCCGAGCCCGCGCGCGCCACGCTGCCGCCCGGCAAGGTAGGAGACGGAGCCCGACACCGAGCTGCAGGCCGCGCTCGCCCGCGCCCGCCGCCTGCGCCAGGCCGAGCCCGCGCGCGCCACGCTGCCGCCCGGCAAGGTAGGAGACGGAGCCCGACACCGAGCTGCAGGCCGCGCTCGCCCGCGCCCGCCGCCTGCGCCAGGCCGAGCCCGCGCGCGCCACGCTGCCGCCCGGCAAGGTAGGAGACGGAGCCCGACACCGAGCTGCAGGCCGCGCTCGCCCGCGCCCGCCGCCTGCGCCAGGCCGAGCCCGCGCGCGCCACGCTGCCGCCCGGCAAGGTAGGAGACGGAGCCCGACACCGAGCTGCAGGCCGCGCTCGCCCGCGCCCGCCGCCTGCGCCAGGCCGAGCCCGCGCGCGCCACGCTGCCGCCCGGCAAGGTAGGAGACGGAGCCCGACACCGAGCTGCAGGCCGCGCTCGCCCGCGCCCGCCGCCTGCGCCAGGCCGAGCCCGCGCGCGCCACGCTGCCGCCCGGCAAGGTAGGAGACGGAGCCCGACACCGAGCTGCAGGCCGCGCTCGCCCGCGCCCGCCGCCTGCGCCAGGCCGAGCCCGCGCGCGCCACGCTGCCGCCCGGCAAGGTAGGAGACGGAGCCCGACACCGAGCTGCAGGCCGCGCTCGCCCGCGCCCGCCGCCTGCGCCAGGCCGAGCCCGCGCGCGCCACGCTGCCGCCCGGCAAGGTAGGAGACGGAGCCCGACACCGAGCTGCAGGCCGCGCTCGCCCGCGCCCGCCGCCTGCGCCAGGCCGAGCCCGCGCGCGCCACGCTGCCGCCCGGCAAGGTAGGAGACGGAGCCCGACACCGAGCTGCAGGCCGCGCTCGCCCGCGCCCGCCGCCTGCGCCAGGCCGAGCCCGCGCGCGCCACGCTGCCGCCCGGCAAGGTAGGAGACGGAGCCCGACACCGAGCTGCAGGCCGCGCTCGCCCGCGCCCGCCGCCTGCGCCAGGCCGAGCCCGCGCGCGCCACGCTGCCGCCCGGCAAGGTAGGAGACGGAGCCCGACACCGAGCTGCAGGCCGCGCTCGCCCGCGCCCGCCGCCTGCGCCAGGCCGAGCCCGCGCGCGCCACGCTAGGAGCTCGCCTCCTACTCCTCTCCGCTCTCCTGCTCGTATTGTACTCACGGGTAAGGAGGGGACCCGCTGCGGGTACGCTACTGCCTCCCGCTACGGAGAGATCGGGCCGCATCGCTCGATGCCGCGCGCGCTGGTCTTGCCCCCGGCTGCCCACCAAGACGGAGTGTTGGGTGACCTAGCTCATGTGCTGGCAAGTCAGCGCATACCTATTTTGCCAAATTAAAACTGAAGAATTATTTTCACCATGTCAGCTTACAAAAAACAAACACTTAAAAATAAACCATACATGTTATGATAGAACTTCAATTACATAAAATCCGTGTGTATATCAGGTGGAAGAGATATTGGAGAGCGTGAAGGAAGAGCCGGCAGACACGGAGGCGGCGGCCAGCTCCATGGTGCTGGACGCCACAGCGGAGTTCTGCCGCACGCTCGGCGACATCCCCACGTACGGGCTGGCCGGCAACCGCGACCATCTCGCCGAGATCATGGTACATGCTCACTTACAATACCAATCTAAATAACGGAAAAGTTACTAGATAACTTAATACCGATTCTAAAGTTCACGGTACATGCTCAATATGCTTTTTTATTTTTTTATTAAATGACTTCAACGCTCGACGTAGGTATATACCTACATTGATTAAAAACATCCCATCTTCGCCATTGCCGGAGCCTCGGGATCACTAAGCATTCTCAGAGCAGCTCACTCTATAATAGCCTACCCTATATTTGTAAAGAATTTGTGAATGCAGAAGAATTTGAGTTGTTTTAAAAATTAATATAACCTTTGATTTGAAGTACACATCATCTACAGCTAATTTAGTTACGTTATATTTACAGATATTTTAATTCTTATAAACTGATAGTATTCATGATATTTATTTTTGCTTAGGATTTCGAGCGAGAAGACATGGATGTAGAACCTGAGGGCGACAGCAACGCCGGCGCCTGGAGCCGCGTCGATGTTGATAATGAGAAACCCGCCGATCTCGCTGCAGGTACGTTATAGATAATGCAATATGAAATATTGGCGCTATTTTATGCACCTCTGTTACCTATTAGCTGTCGCAGTCAGAATGATCATACAACAATTTTTAGTTTATACATACACTATAAGAAATGAGTTTTGTATTGGAGTGTCTGTTTGTTGCGTGTATGGTAACGTATATGATGTCGGTGTGTCAGGTTCGTGCGTGGGTCTGGCGGCCGAGCCGTCGCTGGGCGCGGGCGTGTGGGGCGCGCTGCAGCTGGCGCTGAGCAAGGGCTACCTGGAGCGAGCCGGCGCCGCGCCCATGCCCAGCTCCGCCGCCAAGCATCTGCTCACCGCACGACACTACTCCATCGAGGACAAGACCTACGGGTACACACTACACACCACTATATATATGCATCATTTTAACTTACAAACAAATTTTCAAATGAAACAATTATTTGTTTTCATCTTAAAATTCATAATCTAGTTCGATCAGAAAAACTATTTTCGATTATTTTAAAATAAAGTGATATTATTATGATTAATCAAAACAATTTAATAGTAGGTATATTTAATTTGAACAAACAACTTAACTATTATTTTGATAACTCGTGTATCCCAGCGAGGACGACAAGTACGGTCGTCGCGAGCGCGGCGGGCACTCGGGCCCGCTGCAAGACTTCCGCGAGAAGAACAACTTCCGGCCGAACATCAAGCTGGAGTACGTGGACGACGACGGCCGCCCGCTCTGCCCCAAGGAGGCCTTCCGCTACCTCTCGCACAAGTTCCACGGCAAGGGGCCCGGCAAGAACAAGCAGGAGAAGAGGATCAAGAAGGCCGTGCAGGAGGGGGTGAGACACACTCTGCACTATATTCTTACTAACGTATTAACGCATCAATGACAGATACACCGATGCAAGCCTAGCAAATTTTTGATACTTGTTCTCATGTTCCCATTCGCGTAATTTAAAACATATCTCTACGAAAGGTCTTTACACTCTTATAATGATCATAATGTTTGTTTTAGTTAATGAAGAAAATGAGCTCGACAGACACTCCGCTGGGCACGCTGCAGATGCTGCAGGACAAGCAGCGCGAGACGCAGTCGCCGTACATCGTGCTCAGCGGCGTGAAGCGAGAGAACGCCAACTAACGCGACACATTCACATCAAGATTCCTTTACTCCGGCCTTCTATTAGTACAAAAAGAGTTATGGGTCTGACGTTTGTGATAACATTTAGATCGGTTGGCAACCACAAAACACACCCACAACGCAATTATAATATCATTACAATAGACACAGAATATAGATAGAATATTAATATTTGGTAATATTTCACTGGTTTGTATATTTTCGTATAACTGTTTATGTGCCTAGAAAATACACTTTAGACCGACTTTCTGTTGTTTTATTTATTGAAATATTTTCTACTAGTGAACCAGACAGAACATAATATTATTTAAAGTAGCCCATGTGCTGACTTTAAGTTTATGTCATACAGCTGTCGTTTAATTGCATCTAACATAATAGCGATAGGATTTGACAGCATGTAATACACTCTAAAGTTGGATTGTCTCTATGTTAAAATGTATTTTAATAATTCGATCAATTGACACAGGAGTGTATTTTTAGGGTTCCGTATCCAAGGGGTAAAAACGTTTACCTATTCCGAAGACTGCTGTCTGTCACTAGGCTGTATCTCAAGAACCGCGATAGCTAGGCAGTTGAAAATTTCACAAATCATTTATTTCTATTGTCGCTATTACAAAAAATAAATGTTTTTTTTTTTTGGCTCCCATACAACAAACGCGATATTTTTGATCGATATCAATAGGTAAATGGTAACGGACTTACATGATCAATGGCACGGAATACTTCGTGCGCGACACAAAGCAAAATAATCGCGAGTCCGACTCGCACTTGGCCGATTTTTTTATGATTAAAACCTTTTGCGTCATCAGCGTCATAAACGATTTAGACATAAAATGTGACTGGTATGAAAACGGTGACAGAAAGAGGGTTATATTCTACTTTTTATTTTGCTCTATGGTTATTATTAAAAAACAAAATCAATGTGCAAATCGTACAAATCTGCTATCAATCAATTTTGTACTGCGTATTTTAAAATCGTTAAAAACAATATATATTGCATTTTAATTGTAAAATCGACATTATTTTAATAGGAAGTATATTATTAGGAGGTTTATTGTTCATAAGTAGTGGTGCACTAGTATGGACTTGTCGGACGAGGAGAACTCGCGCTCGGCGTCGTCGCGGCCCACGCCGCAGGACCTGCCCACCTTCCTGCCCTACGCCTGCTACCAGCTCGAGACGCCCTTTAGTGTCAAAGTCCACGTCGTGGTACAAGGTATCTACGTTACGTCTGTAAGAGCTATATAAAATTGCCAACGAACGAGGACTTCTGATATATATATCCAGAATTGTCTGTTTTTATGTACTCAGTAAATGAAACGTAAAAACAAGATGAATAAAAGTTACATTCGAAAGAAATGAGTATTTTTCAGTCCATGCTTCTTCTTTATTGATGCACTTAAAAACTTTGTCACAGGTGAATACCAAAAAGTGGAGGACAAACCGAAGAAAGGTCGGCGCTCGATAGCCCCGACGACGGCGACGGTGGCGCTGTCCGACACGCAAGAGCAGGAGTCAGAGATCGCGGAGCCGCAGTACTACGACGACACGCCCATCGTGCTCACCGCCGTCGTGGACGTGCACGCCAGGCTCGTCGAGCTCGTGTTCAACCGCTGCGTCGAGATCCCGCGCCTCCTTATCAAGATCATTGACTTCTGCCTGCCCTACCAGCCCAACTTCTCCAGGCTCACGGTGCGCTGGGGCCCGCTCACTACGGAAGGTCTCTACGAGTTCGGCAAGTTCCTGTTGTCTTCGCAGCTCAGTGAAATCTGTCTGGATGACTCGCCGGTCGCCGGACGCAACTACGAAGTGCTTCTGGCCCCGGCGTCCAACTTGCGCTATTTATCACTCGCTCGCTGCAAGTTGGACGATGATGACTGCACTAAGATTGCTATGCTACTGAAGCACCCGTTGCCTGCTTCTAAGACCCTTAGCATTTTGAGTCTCGTATCCAACAGGATCGGGGATAGAGGTGCGAGCGTCTTAGGTCGAATTCTACGAACCAACCGCACCCTAAAATACCTTAATCTTGCAGGGAACTACATAACTGACGTTGGTGCTAGTTTTATTTTGAAAAGTTTAATGGAGTTTGTCGTCACATACGAAGAAATGCAAGAAAAGAGGGCGCGATACATAGAATATTTGAAATTTAAAAATGATGTTTATAAAAGGGTTGTCAAGGAGCTGAATAGTGAAAAAGGTAACGACGAAATGCGTATGACCAGACGCCGGACCGTGATGCGGACACACCGCAAGGCCAGCCTCTCCGCGGCGGTGAGCACGGCCGACGCCTTGATGTCGCGCGCCGAGGCCATGACGCTGGAGCTGGTGGGCTTTTACTCTGACCCCTTCAGCAGGGAGTCTATCTCGCAGCGGAACGGCCAGCTCTACTGCGTCGGGAACCTATGTCTCACTTGTCTCAATCTCTCCTACAACAACTTGCAATATGCGAGTGTCGAATTGTTGCACGACGTACTGACCTACCAGAGCTGGCTGTCGCAGAAGACTTCGACGGGGCTGCTGCGCATCAACATCGAGGGCAACAACATGCCTATGGAGTGCGACGAGTGGGCGCTCATCGAGGAGCTGCTGGAGCGGGCGCAGGTGGTGAAGGCCAGGCCCGGCAAGCGCGCCAGCGAGAAGGTCAAGGTGCGCGCCAGTAAGCTCATGTAGGTTATGTGTGCTAGCTCTAACTCGGCTTTAAGAGTATACTTACGTATTTTGTTAGTATTATAATTAGATCGTTTGTTACATTGTATTAGATAATTTATAACTTGTACTTATTAGTAATATATAATTTTAATAATTAATTTAAATATAATTAAAATAATGTATAACCATACACGATCTTTTATTATATTGTCTATTTTTAAAATACGCATATTAAAAATATAAATATTAAATGGATTATTGCACTCCAGTCGAATCCAAACCTTGGGCAATCGTCAGCACTATAAGGGGTGGCCCTTATTCCACATACAGAAGAATCATAGCTTGAGAGGTAACATAACTTGGACCAATGGAACACTCATACGGGAAAAGGCGTTGGCAATAATATGATGCACGCCTTGAGCAGAAGTGTAGTAGGTGCCGGCGGGGCGAGCGCTAGGTGTTGGGCGGCGGCGGCGCGTTGGTCTGGGCCAGCGTGGGCTGCGTGGTGAGCGAGGTGGAGGGCGGCAGCTGGAGCTGCAGCTGCGTGGTGGGCTGCGCGCCGCCGTCGAAGTGCGTCTTCTTGGTCTTGGCGCGCCGCAGCCGCGTCTCGCGCACCAGCTCGGGCGTGGCCGGCCGCCGCACCGGCTGCGTCGACGCCATGCGCAGGTGCGTGTACAGCGGGATCTGCAACACCATGCGCACCAACCTCACTTATCTGTTTACATCGCAACCACTCGAAAACTGTTTATAATAATAATAATAATAATAATAATAATAATAATATCATTTATTTCGGACAATGTCCATATTTAATGAACAGAAATATATTAATCCTCCAATCTCCAATCACTAATTCTGTTCATGTTACTTTGTTGAAGAAATAAATGGTTTTTGAATTGAGTTCTGAGGTTTACGCGAATTGAAATAAAACCACTTTTACGGATTTCATCGCGGTTTGTATTTAGATTTTAGCTCCCGACGTTTTGTCCATGACACCTGCAAAGGTCGGAACGCGATAAAATCCGTAAAAGTAGTTTTATTTCAAATGATTTTTAGTTTTGATTTTTTTTTTGTCTTTCGGTTCCTTCCAATGTAAAGTAAACAAAAACCCTAACGGTGAAGAGCAATTAGCCGGATCCACACCGGACGATCCAAAATGGATCGGCGATCCCGCGATCCGCGATCCAAGATCGTGATGCGTGGAGCGTGGATCGTTCTAGGTCGATCCAACAATTTTTTCTTGCGATCCGCCGCCTCGCACCGACACGCTCCAACCGATCCACACTGATCCGCCTATGTATAGCACAGTTGAACATTCGGTCGCTATGGAGTCACACGTGCAGCAACGACGACGAATTGCTGTAACAGCAACAACCTACATTCTTCTTAAATATTTACGAAATAAGCATTTATGTTCCTTGTAAAGGGATATTAGACGACGACATTCAAAATTTTCCATAATGTGTGATCGCGCGCTCCACACACAAACGTCTACACCGAGCGCTCCGAGAGACTGAGGCTCCTGTGTGCTTGTAATAAAAACCGACAACTGACGGATCGCTCGCGGCAAGGAGCGCACGCTCCTGCCGCGCAGTTTGGATTGCGCGAGGCAAGTACACATCAAACGCTCCTGCCGCGCGCGATCGGAGCGCGATGGATCGTTTGGTGTGGATCCGGCTAATACCTTTTAGGCGCAATCGTAGGAAAGAATTTTCACTACATAATGAACAAGAAGCAGAAGTAAGTGAATGACCGTGGGGAGCGAGTCGTCGAGCTTGATCTTGTCCTGGCGGTCGGGGCGATGCGGCAGCGAGAAGTAGTGGCCCAGCAGTGGCTCGGCGGGCGGCTCGCCAAACGTCTTGTGCTTGAGCTCGTGGTCCGTGATGTCGCGCAGCTTGTCCACCTCCTGCTGGCCCGGCACGTAGCGCGACACGTACCCGCCGCGCCACACCTGCAATACGAACGCTCTATGTTGCCATCACCAACTAATTGGTCGTGGTTTCTATTTGAAACGATTTAAATTGAAATTATCGTCCCCAAATAGGATTCCTTAAGAGAAAAGGCGGGCGGAGAGACTTGAAAATTCGGTTTTGCAGAAGTATTGCTGTCGCTCTACCGCAAGGTTTGTGAATGTGTGAGTAAGTTGACAGTGTGTGAGTGTCAAAGCGCGCTTGCTTCGTGTAGTTGTCTACTTACTCACCAAAATAATTTTATTATCTGCACACGTAAATTGGCATTATTGACGTATAAACAAGGGGTAACCATGACAGTACAAGGTAGCCATATGATAAACTTTTTGAAACTACTACTACCACTACTAGCCGTAGTAGTAAAAAATCATAGCCCTAAGTTAAGAAACCAGCGTTTGTATGGAGAAAAGTCCACCCACCTTTCCTCTTAACATAGCATATCGACTTCATCTAGCTTAGGAAGATAATTGTAAAAGTGATTTATATAGTCCTACTTACAAGAATAAAATATTTCATTTCATTTCATATGAAAGTTATTACGATCGCTTCGAAAATATTTGAAATGTTGACCTTGAAGGTGGTAAAGCTGGCGACTTTTTTGACGTCAGGTGGAAAGCGAGTGACTTCCAGCGTCCAGGGCAGGAAGCTGCCCAGGGTCTGCAGATACTCGCCAGACAAACGCCACACGCGCACGCTGTAGTCCGAACTGCCGCTGTGTAAAAAAAATAAAATCCTTTCAATCCATCCGTTGAAAGGATGTATCTAATACGTTTTTTTTTTTAGATATTTGAAGTAAGAAATGGGGAAGTAAAAGGGGAACCATGCAAAAGCGGCCACAGCCGGTTGACTTTAGTTATCTTACGTAAAGACCAATTTATTTTCATCGATGTAGGCCATGGTGGTGACGCAGCGCAGATGCGCGCGGTAGCTGTTGAGTAGCAGCGGCTTGGGCTGGTCGCGCGTGCTGCGCTTGGCTCGGCCCTCGATGCGGTCGCGCCACAGGAACGGGAACATCAGCCGCAACCTTGGCATGTTCACGTGCACCTAATGCGATTGTAGTCAGATATCAACTCAACATTCCAAACACAACCAACCACTTCTCATGACGAGGATGGTCAAACTAACATTTTCATTCCGGAGGTAGTTGCTCAGAAGCCACACTTTGACATATCCGGCCGTGGTGCCGGTGAAGAGGAGCTCGTTGTTGTCGTCGGTGGCGAAGGCCGACACGTAGTCCCCGGCCATGTGGTGCGCCTGGAACGAGCCCTGGTAGCCGCCGGCCGGGTGGTCCGACCAGCACTGGATCTGCCCATTCTCCAGGGCCAGGAGGAGGGATGCTAAAAAAGTATTGTTTTCATTCTTGTACTACTGGTTTGAACGGAAAGCATAATGCTGATTGTTGTGACTAAATGCCCGCATGTGTGGCTGCAAAGGAACTGTATTCCGCGGCTTGAAAAACTAAAATACATCGCAGTGAATGTCTAAAAATAAAATTAATGTAGTGTCTGACCGACGTGCATGTGCTGCGGGCGCGTGTGCAGGAAGATCATGGCGTGCACGGCGAGGTGGCGCATGTTCTGCGCGCGCGTGGGCATGGACACGCACGACACGCGCCTCGCCGTCGCCTTCTGGATGGCCGCCGACGGGTTGATGTTGTCGCGCGCGCCGCCCATGCTGCCGGGAACATCGCGGTTCTCACATTACTTCCATTTAGCATCCACCAAGCAATAACGATAAGATACATCCATAAAGTCCAAAAGTTAAACAAAATTAAATATATTCATGCTCTGATACTTATGTGCTCACTTGGGTTTGCGAAATGTGGAAGATCTTTTGACCTTGTCTTTTTCGCCTGAAGTGGATGGAGGCTTGACGGAATCTCGTTTGCTGTAGTGCATCTTGATGCGTAACGTAGGCTCCGTGCATGAAAACCGTCTACACGGAAATAAATTATTATTTTTTACTTAAATTCATTCTTTAATTCTTTATTGTACACATGCACGTCATAACATTTTATAGACATACATTAACTCAAACTGCGAGCGACCCCGAAGATAAGAGTCAAACCAAGCCGTTGCGAGAGGAGAGAAATTAAGGGATTATAGAATCCCCAAGAGTATGTCAAAATCAACTGAATTGAAAGCACTGCTGAATAGTAAAAGGACTGTAAGGATATTTTTTTCCAGTCGTACGGCGTCAGTAATTTTGAAAAGGGCAGTAGCAGTCCTATATAATTAGACAGCTGATCTTGAACAACGCCCTTTGAAAGGACCTTGGATAAGACAGGGAGAATGGATATTGGACGATATTATGAAAACGATGTTGGTTTGGGGATTTTCGGAAGCGGTAGGATATTGGCCTTTTTCCAAACGGAAGGAAAGGAACTTGTAGTCAGGGAGAAATTAACAATGTGGATGATAACAGGTACTAGATATTCTAGGATGGGAAGGAACATTTGGAGTTGTAGGCCGTCATCCCCTACTGCTTTTGTGGAAATGGAAATAATAGATTTTTTAACGTCTCTCTCCGCAACTACTTTAAATGTGTATGAGGTACATTTTGGCAAAGGAAGATTAGAAAGTTGTGCAAGAGTGGTATTTAGCAGTGATATCTAAGGTAACGGGAGCTTTGGAGAAGTGGTCATTTAAAGCATTAGGGTCCAAATTAATGGCCTCTTCACTAGTGGCTTTACTTTTAATTAGAATGGGTAGCTAGTGCAGGATAATGCCACTTCTCAATAAAACAATACTCACTCTGGTTTTTACTTAGTATCGTATTTTTAAATTTAAATGTTGTCTTAAGTTTGAACCTGTAGGGCTGGCCGGTTTCAAGTTTCCACATGATGAGTTCTGAGTTGTAGCTGGCGGTGGCCAGCGTGAGCGGCGGCCGGACGCCGGCTGCCAGCACGTCGTCCGTGTGCCGCGTCTCCCAGCTCTTGCCCCGCATGGCCATGCCCGTGTCCTCGAACTCCGTCACGTGGCGGTTCCAGCCCACCGCCAGTATCCTACACATCATTTAAGAATTTCGTTCAGATTCCCACCTCATTTGATGTAAAATTATATTTCAAATAACCAAACTACCTTACCTGCCTTCAACCCAAAAACAATTGGTGACTTCACACATGTGCTCTATAGTCATAACTCTCAGGCATAAACCGGTGTTAAAGTTCCACACCTATAAATAAATCATAACTGTACAACTCTTAAAAAAGTTACTCGCAAAAGTAAACTAAGCACCCAATTAAAGACGATAAAACGTCTGATGTTAGAACCTTGAGTTCGCCGTTCCTGGCGCCGGTGAGCAGCAGCTGGTAGCCGGGGTCGAAGCAGGAGGCGGTGATCTCCACGGGGATCAGCTCGCCATGCAGCAGCCGCACGTGCGCGTCTCGCATCATCACGTTGCGTTTACCTGGTCATAAGCACGGCCTTTACTACTCTTCGTAGTTACATTACATGTCAATTTAATGATCATATACTTAGGTAATATAAACAGCGAATTAAACAATTAATGAACGAGATTAAAGGATAAAATAACTTACCACTAAGCGGATTCCAGTTGATAATAATACTATCCATACCGCACGTGATGATGACTTTAAACAGCGGGTTATAGAGGACCTTGGCGACGGCTCGCGAGTGAGTGAAGCCGTCCGTGTGCAGCGGGTTCAGCTGCTCGTCCAGCACGATGATGGCGATCTTAATGGCCGCCAGGATCAGCTCGCGGGTGGCGGGGTTGTACACGGCGGAGATCGGAGTGCGCTCGCCCACCACCGGAGGAATGTCGATATACGTCTACCAGCAAGTACATTACAGTTTCGTGACACAGTCCAAACAAAATTGCTAACAAATGTCAAAATGCAGTGATAATTTATTACCTGCACGCACGTCTGGCCCTGAACATCCCACACTTTTATGATTCTGTCCCTTGATAATGAATAAATGGTCTGTCCCTTGTGCTGCAGCACGATGCAGGTGATTCCGGCGTGGTGCCCATAGAAGGTCACGTTAGCTTTGGCCGGCACGAACGGGTTCCACACTCGGACCACGCAGTCTGGACCACCGGTTACTAATATGTGCGACTCCTCCTCGAAAGCGAAGCATTGGATTCCCTAAATAAATAATTGTTTTATGTTATCATTACAGTAAACATTAAGCGTCACACACGGCTAACGACAATAAAAGCAGTGCCAAATAGAATCACCTTTTCAACTCGAAACATGTTGTGCGTCTTGGAGCCATGCATGTCGCACATGAGCAGTGAGTCGGGGCAGGTGGCGCAGGAGACCACGCAGTGCAGCGACGCGTAGTACGATACCTGGCGCACCCACTCTGCGTGCATGCGGTACAGCTCCACCAACCGGAGCTCAGGCAGCAGTTGGGGCTGCAACAGGCGGGCTACGGTAACACCGGTGGAGGTTTAAGAGAACCCAACTCAAGTTTCGCAGGCATGCCTTAAACAAAATAAAAGAGAACATTTCTTCTCCCAAAAACTGGAAGACTGTAATGTTTAGGTATTTATGTACCTTTCGCTGCAGATCAACATGCCGCAGAGTTATGAGAGCACGGCCCGCCTCGTTCTTGAAAGGGCCGCGCTTGACGGGAGAGAACAGAAGCACTCGGACGTTCCCGCCGACGTCGCCGCATATCAGCATACACTGGTCGTGCTCATCCTTGTCGAAGTGATAGTACATGGTGCATATCTACAGTGAGTAAGAGCACTTAAAAAAAAGGTAGGTAATAGGAAATAAAATGACATGTGATGTGAACCGTTCAACAATATTTGTAGCCCTTGCAAATTGATTTGTATACTTGCCATATATTCCCAGCTAGTGATGACGATCTTCAAGGTGAAGGTCTTCGCCGTGCAGTCGTAGAATCGCAGGTCGCGTTCCGTGGAGCTGGTGACGATGATGTTGACGTCTGGCATGCACACCATGTCCGTCACCCACGTGGCGCGCACCTTCAGTGTGGCTAGAGGAACAATACACTCAAAATGCCGAGATCCCTCAAGTAAGATAAAAGACTTGAAATATATAAGTAACTAGCTACCTACTAACATGATGGCAAAAAGGCAAACAGAACGGTTATACTTAATATACGTACGACTGGAAGAATACGCAGTCCTGAGCAGCACCATGTCGAGGGACCACCAGTTGATCATGCCGTCACGGCTTGCTGTTATGTACGACCCCTGCATCGGGTCTGTACTGCGATCCTGAATGTTATGTTGTTACACTAGTTCTCATTCAATTTATTTTAAGTTTGTAGCAGTATAGTAATTAAAAAAAACTGATGAGTAATGAACCTTTGCGACATCAGGACAGAAGCATATCCTTGATATCGGGTGCCTGTGCTGCGAGCGCATGGTGACGGGCAGACCCATGATCGGCAGCTGCAACGACTCGCGCTGGTTTTCTGCATCATTGCCGAAGTATCCCAGGATAAGATGTGACACAACCTCGTCCCAGTCGATCTCTCCGGTACGGCTAGTGTTTATCTAATAGATTTTTAGTAGGAGTTTACCAAACTTGATCCGAATCCGCTAAAGTAAACTAGCCAGTTTTATGAGAGTTACCTACTATGATAATAATTAAGGATATCTTTAAATATTTACATTTTCTACGTCACGCCTATATGAAGGCGTGTTTATATAAACTGGGTGTATCAACTAATTAATTTTAATTCCGTTCTCAAAAGGACTAGGTCTCATACCTTTAAAAATAATATTTTAAATTCATCGTCATCATACTCCACATTCAACATATTCTTTAATAGAGTTCTGAATTCTAAAGGCATCATTTTGTTTCTGTACACTGCCTCAAATGCTTCCTTAAGTTTAACCATATCATTCATGGAGCATCGGTCATGAAGGGCTGCGTTTCGCCAGTAGGTCCGCGCCATGGCAGTAGTACTGCCTTCGGACTTGTCCGATTGGGACATAATTGACCGGACTTCGCTTTCGTTTGCCATTGCGTTTAATATTAAAACAATATAAAATCCTAAAGTAACAATAAAAGTACGATATTTTCTATAAATATCCGGAAAGTTATTTGATTATATTGGGGCGTACTGTCGTTGTTTTGACATAGTTCTTTTGACAATACAATATAGAAGCTTTCTAACCGCTGCAAAAAGTATTTAATACTAGCTGTGTTTGCTGTAAACTGCATCAAACCAAATATGTTGTGTCACCCGTCACGTGTTAGTCACACTGAATTACAATCTTAGAGTAATTACTAATTACTCTAAGATTACAATACTATAAACATTTGACCATTTGAGCACTGAAAGCCCGTTGATCTTATCATGATCAGTCGATTATGACAAGTCGATTGAACGGCCTCATGATAGCAGAAGAAATAAACTTTTTTTTTTTTATCCTGGCAATGTATACATTCCTCGTTATGTCAACGTCATTGTCAAACTGACTTTCACAAAACGTAAATAACACAACCTCTCATCGAGAACGAAAAAATATTTTAAAATGTTTTTAACCCTGAGGTTGTTGTCGAACCGACACCCGTCGTTTATCGCGCGCACAGTGTTTGTGAAGAACAACAACGTAGATGACGCGTGTCGCCTGGTCAACAGGATCCTCGGCAAGGAAGGCATTCTGGAGCAGTACAGGCTAACCAGATATTATGAGAAACCGTATCAGGTAACTTAAATGTGTTTTTAATGCACCCTGTGAGCAATATTTATATTTTCATTTGGGTACCATTCTTTTTGCTACAGAATTTACTCTTACACAATAATTTGTGTCTGCTCATTCCCCTTGACACAAAACCAATTCCGATTTAATATTGTGTGAAAGAATTCATTGATATAAAGATTTATTATATAACTTAATATATTTTATGATTTGGCTGTAAATAGACTGTATGTAACACTGTTTTTTGCAGACAAGACGGCGTGTAAACCATGAGAGATGTAAGGCAATCTACAATGAAGACATGGAGAGGAAGATTCAGTTTGTACTCAGGAAAAACAGACACGAACCTTTCCCAGGGTGCTCTTGAAGAGCCAGTATTTATCTTAGACAATAAGAAACTCAAAATATTTAAGTAGTAGCAATAAATAATCTTGGAAAATCTAAAGTGAACACTTTGTACCAATTGCTGCCTATAGTATAGTAACCTACATTTGGTAATAAAATATATAAATAAATAGTATTCAAAAGTTTATTTCTTACAACTTAGTTATAGGCTTTGTAACAAAATATTTACAATAGCAAGTGCACAGTATTGTCGCTGGTCACAGAGCAAGAGTCTTTATAAAATAAATGTAAGCTATAAGTAGAAGGACTAGAAGGTATGTTTGGCAGTGTGTGTGACGGCGCTGGGGCCGGCGGTCGCGCTGTCACGTGTAGCTGAGGCATGCGTCACGCCGCCGCACGAAGTAGTGGTATCGGTAGCATCGGTGACATGTCTTGATGCCACATCTGTAGCTCAAGCCACCTTGAGGCTTACCCTTACAGTACTTAAGACCACAAGGATACCAGTTGACACAGACCTAATAACAAACAAGTTTTTTATTTATTACTTTTGACAAAGTTGTTGTGCATGAGCCAAATAAGTTCCTATTTATGTCTTACCTCCATATGACAAATACACTCCTTAGTGCGATCAGTTTCTGAGGCGCACGTGACAATTGGTGATTTCCCATTAACAGCGTCGGAAGACAGGGCGTGCTCAGGGAATGGCGTTACTGCCGTCGTGTATGATGACTGTTCCATACCTTGAACAAATATTTATAATGGTAGGTGCCTCTGTTTGGTCAATTCAAATATTCTTTATTCAATATAGGCTACACAGTAGCACTTATCGAACGTCAAACACAAAATAAAATAGACAGCACCCTAATGGTCGGTTCATATCAGGCGAAAAACGCACCCCGCGCCATCGGCCGCGCAACGCCAGAAGAAACAAACACGCAATGAGACATCCAACCCCTCACATCTCACACGCTAACGCATCATCAGTTGGAGTGTGAAAGGCCGAACGCCCCACCACGCATCGGCCCGACCCGGCGCCAAGCAACCGACAACACGCGACGCGTCCCCGCCAGAGATGAACCGACCCTAATTCCTAATAAAGGATGGGCCCTTCACAAAATTTACAATTTTAATGCAAACACAAATTATGTAATTAGATATATAGGATTTGTAAAGCCCATGGTCTTTCCCACGTAGTTTCCGTTCCCGTGAACTTATTGGGACAAAAATATATGCTAATCCAAGTTAAAACTATATGAATGCTATTTTTCGTTAGTTAACTAACTTTCATACATTTTTAGCACATTAACTCGCATTTATATTCTTAGAAAGTATACACACCCGGTCGCGGAGCCCAGCGTGTGACGTCGGCCGATCGCAGGTACACCCGCTCTTTTGCGGATGCGCAATGCCTGGCGGCGGGCGGCGACAGCAGACGCGTGGCGCGCCCCGCCCATGCTGTGGCCGTCGTCTGCCGCCAGCCCTTGTCTTCCTCCGCCACACGAATAGTTCCCGGATTTTTCTAGAGGATGTATAACATTATGTGCGTAACTTGGATACCGACTAAAAACCCCTGTTTGTAAAAACATAATACATATACATGTGATTGACGTGTGACAGTACTCTGACAGGTCCAGCAAAAGATTGGCTTCTTAAAACCTAAAGTTTCAGCTCCAAGTTACACCTAAAGAACTACACCTTAAGTATAGCTCAAGTCACCATGGATACATACCTGCCTCAACTTGGCCATGGCATCAGGAGCTATGAAGTCGGCTTGAGCTGCGTGTGTGAGGAAGCACAGGGTCTGATGCCCCGTCTGTCCCAGCTCCTCCTCTCCTGGTATTATCACCTTCATTGCTTCCACCTCCTGATATTAACATTATTATGATAAAATAATCTCATATACCATGCAATACATACTGTAAAAATATCTATGGAGAAGAATGGGCAAGAAACTGCATAGGTTACTCTTTAAAAATATAAAACCTGACTGCCCTGCTAAGCAAGATTAAGATCTGTCGTTTGATAATAAGTTTATCATCATAGGTAATAAATATCTTTTCTTTTAGGGTTGTGAGATGAACCTAGATACATCTGTTAGAATCCATCTGCTTGTTTGGAATGTGGTACGTAGTAAAGGAATTAACAAGCACATGAACATACATACAAGATGTGCATGAACAAAATAGCAGTTACATTGCGGATATTTTATAAATAGATGTTAGTGTGCACACATTGGTGAAGTCGACGAGTTGCGACACGAACACGCCGTCGAGCCGCATGAACTCCAGGGTGATGGTGTCCTCCGACACGTTCGCCGTTATGTTCTCCTGCATAACATCGCCACCCTGGACACAACACCAGAACCCTAACATTATTATATTGTACATTTACTGTCACTTCTTAACATTGATGAGCATGCTTTCGGTATAGAGAGAACTAGTGCAAATATTCACATCTACTATAACAATTCATTGAAAACTCTTTATTCATATCATGAAATTGTTTCAAGTTATTTTCGGAAGTAAACATGGCATTAGTAGATTATTACCTGATTTCTAACATTTATAAGAAGTTGTAGATTTGTTGGTCTTATTAATAAATACAGCAAAATTGCTTTAAAAACTATTCTTTCCATTCTGTCTTGTATTCAATTCCCTGATTTTAGATTTAATCAAATCACTTTATTACAACAAGTTCGTGTGAAATTATCATCTTGAAATTGTTGACAATAGATAGTTGACAATGACATTACCATGACGTCTGACAGGCACAGATACATTTCAATGCTTACTACTCGTGTTTTGGTTTATAGTCGTGATAAGTTTTTGCATGTTTACTTTTGCATTTTTTTTTTTACAAAAACACTTTTTATTTTGATTTTTTAAATATAATTTTAACTATAACCATGTGTTAAATGGAATAAATTACTTCGTTATACTAGTAACTCTTTTGTAAATAAATACCAAACATATTTTGTAAACATAAAACTCTAAGACATAAAATACCATACGTTCCTTTGTAAGCAGTCCTAATATAACTATCAGATTTTATAAACTAAATGAAAAATCTATTCAGTCATTCGAAAGGCTTGAAATTGATTTTTATTATTTTTTATTATACTCCTTTGTGAATCAATAATTCTGAAGCTTTAAAAAAACTTTTCTTGTAGTTAGTTAACTTTAAATGAAGTGGAGTAGAAATGTTTTGATTTTTTAGATTACGTACTGAATTAGGTCATTTTAATATTTTACAAATAATAATTATCGAAACAGAGATGTAGTTCCAAGTTTCTTTCTCGAACAAGTTCTGTTTGGAAGTTTGGATGCACGGATAATTTTATTTTTGAGGTCATTACATTACAACACGATTTCGCCCGATGCGCAACCGAACAAGACACGAACGTCATCCGAAACGGAAAGAAGGGCGATGTTGCACTAGCGAAGAAAGACAGCTGTCGTATCATTTTCAGCTGATTTTTGTGTACGCATCGCGGACGCTGCAATTTCGAACAGCGAACGAGACGTTTCGTAACGGTACAAGTTCCTCAGTTGTAGTCACGTAGAAGCATTTGCTGCAATAGAGTGTCGCGACGCAGCAGCCCAGGAGCGAGACTTTCGCAGCGACGAACAAAGGGAGATGGTCTATTGAGCGCGGGTGGTGCGTATCGGGCGGCCGTGACGTCACTCGGCCGCGGTGTTGAGGCCGATGCGGCGGGCGCGCTCGTGATCTCGGCGCTCCGACGAGCGCGGCGAGCGGGCGCAGCGGAGCGGGCCAGCCTGGCCTCCACTGACTCGGGCGACGAGGGCGCTGGGCACCGGCCGCCGCGCAAGCGGACCCGCAGGCTGTCGCCGCCCGCCCGGCCCGCAGACATGCACCAGCCCTGCGCCAACGGCGCGGCGCCGCCGCACCACGTCAACGGTGACGCCGCGCCGCGCAACGGCGACCTGCAGCCGCCCGGCCTGCGCATGACCCAGACCGACCAGGAGATCGTGCGCCTCATCGGCCAGCACCTGCTCTCTATCGGACTCGAGTGAGTACAGCTAAGCGTTCCCTACCACCTCCATAGGGGCCTGTGCGACTTGACCTGAAGTCCTCCTACTCGAGTGTTTGTTTTAGTAAACATTCCTGTTTACAGTGTTATAGTGGTCTAATTTCATGGTTCTACGTGTGTAAAGGTAAAGTACATCTCATGGCTATTAAAAAGTAACTCTAGAAATCATATCAAATTCGATTAAACCACTTGTTACTTAAGTTTAATGACCTTAACTGGTATTGATATCAAAAGATAAATAAATAGGACAAGTTTTTGTTGCTTACTCACTACTTTGCTTACCTAAACACAGGACTTTTCATTCCCTTGCTTTTGATAAAATGAAATAATATATATATATTTCCGTGTTATTGTACAACTACACAACAATGAAAATGCACATTTACTTATCATGAATATAAATTCTCTTAAGATCCACTAATTTGATTTAAAAAATTATTCATTTGTCTGTTTTTGGAAATTCATGTATTTAATGTAATTACCTACCTATAACACATTAAAAACTATTAATATTTAAAAATACCTGTTCCTAAAAGAAGAATACCTGTACCTTGTTCTTACGACTATTGTACTGCGGTACTGCAGGCAAATCATTTAATATTACCATATATTACTCAAGGAGTAGGTTATAAAAGCAGCATAATATATAAGTTATTTACCAACAACAGCTCTGCAATCTGTTTACCTTGTCATATGGGAAGGAAACAGGTTTTCCAATTAAGGACAAATTACATTGTCTCAACTAGGTAATGTATTCTTGTAAGAAATGTAGTCTGTCTAGTTTAGTATAAAATTAGGCAATAGTGTTTAGGTATTAATTGTTTCTTAAACCATACATTTGAGTAATCCTGGGTTATGTAGATCTGTTTCAAAATATGAAAAGGTACTGACTACCAACACAATACATTTCACATTATTAAGTATAATGCTGCTACAATCACTATCTTAGATATAGCTTTGTTATTTTTATTTGTGTCTGTTTAATCTTAATCTTAATTATTAAATAATTCAGTAAATTGTACATGTAACTGAAATGATCTCAATCTGTACTTTGTATCTGAAGTGTAGTTTTGAAAACCTGTTGACCTTTACTTATCTCTTTGAATATCCCCTGTGGGTAACACCTAATGCCTATTATTGTAATACCATTTTATATTTTTATTACATAAGCCAGTTGTGGCCATGTAGGTAACCACTTATAATTTTATCAGTTACCTATATTGTTTTGTAGGTATGGCCAGTTGCACTGATAAAAAAATGTGGTCTTCAATACGAAATAATCATGAATTTACTATTTAGGGCACACTATTATCATAATAATATGAAGTTTATCTATTCAGCCAAACACACAGCTTTATGATTTGTACAAATGCTCACATAGCAATGTGTGTCTTACACACAGATTTTCGATTTTGGCCCACTTCTTGCTTGTCTCATCATTTCTTCACATAATGAACAAGCTTCTATTGTTACAATTTTCCCTAGATACCGTCTGATTCTCTTTCTTATAGTAGGTACCTACAAGTATTATACTTTGAATTCAATGTATTTTTTATTGATATCAATAATTTTTCAATGTTCCTAATGTTCAACATTGTAATTTTCCGTAAATGTGTTGTGCATTTCCGCTTGTTAATGAGGTCATGACAAACAGTCGCGATGAACCGGAAAAACACAGAAATAAAAAAGAAAAACTAGTTTCCTGATAATTAAGAGCTGACTAGACTCGAGCTAACAAAGGATAAATTAATATCTTAAATTGTTTTGTGGTAAGATATTTCTTATCGTACATTGCACCTTTGTTATTGGTAGGTATGTACTGTAACTATTTGTTTGTTAAACAATAATCTTTTCCGGGATTTACAAAATCTTGATAACAAACAGTATAGACTATTCTTCTTAAGAACGGATTAGGAGTATTCCCTTGCTGAAGATACCTACTTGCACAAAGAGACGGCACGGCGGCGCATTTTCTATCTACCCTGGTTTATTTATGACGAGTTAGTATGAAAATCCGTTTGGTGGTGCAGGTTCAATCACTCCAATCAGAAACGTAGATACGTATGAATGTGACTTTCTGCCTTGTGCAGTGAAGTGACTAAGAAATATAAAGACGTAGTTTTGTGATTTGGAGCGGCGCCCGATAAATGACAAAAGACTCGCCCCCTTTTACATGGAACTTACCTGTACGGAGCAACGTTCTGTCCGACCCCATGCTCGCACGTACAGGTGAGGAGGGTCGGACAGAACATTAGAAAGCTAAAACAGTCATGTTACAGGGAATGTTGAGTCCCTACACATCTCTATAAATCTATCTAATCTATACTTATTCTGATTGTGTAGAACACTGTGCCGCATAATGGATCATTTAAATCGTCTAATTACTTTAAAGTATTGAGAATGACACAGGTGGTCCGTTTGTGACCTACCAGTCAATACTAGTATTTCTACACACAATATATCATAAACAAAGCAGGCAGCAACTTTAAATTACATCGCATTATTATATTTATAATGATGACCAATCTGACTCCAGCTATTTACATATTATCTAATATTATTTATTAAGTATAATAAAAAGATAAAACAAATGTTACATATGAGGGAATATATCAATTGTTCAGGGACAAAATCACGTTACATATTAAGGCGAACTTTGGATTCGGTTCGATTCGGTCAGTGAAATTTCAGTTTACATAAACACATTTATTCCTGTCATGTGTTTGTTTATTTACTCCAACGCGGAATATCTATGTAATGTAACTTGTTTTACTTTTGACCCCGTTCCGAGCCCTTGACTCTGCATGAAATTTGCGCGTGCGCATAGTGACACAACAACATCGTAGTCAGGTAAGCGCATGCGCGTTGCACATGTTATTCGGCCGAATACTGCAACGTCAGTCAGAAGTCGCCGTGGAGTCTCATGTTGTCTCTGTCTCATTAAGGTCTAAAGTAGCGACAGACAGACATGTAAGAACATCTTAAAATAAGTTGCCTTTTAATATTCTTAGGATAGACAGACTCGTGTAGAGCGTCAAAGCAGCTCACAAGGCACAGGGACACGAGGTACTCCAAGTGGCCGTAGCGAGCGCCGCGCCGCCTGCGTCTTTGTGTTCCGTGAGAAACATCCGCGCGTAGGTGTGTGCGGCGACTGTACTAGACACTCAGGTTTTTGTGGACTATGGGAGAACAAAACAAATAAATGCGCCCACTAATAAAGTCTTACTTTCTATAATGACAAGAGGCCTATTATAGTACCTACCTATGGGAATTCAAATGTATCATGCACTAGCTGGGCTTTTTTCTTTTATATACCTAAATAGAAAATATATTTGCTACATAAATATATAGCAAAAAGGTTTTGTAGATATTAACGTGTTACAACAAAAATCTCTTTATTTTTATTGTTAAGCTACAAATATTAGTCTTGATACGAAACTTTGGATAACAACATACAAAACAGAAGAGATCTTTTGTGTATCTTTCGTATGGTCCCTACGGCGACAGCGGTAGTAACGTGACTTGTTTACTTTTTGTATACATACCATAAATCTAAGCGAGCGGAGTCGCGGGCCAGGGCTAGTATAGATTATTATTAGTATTTGTGACATTTATGTTCATATACCCAGCTTGTCCTCAATATGTATTTATTTCCAGTAGGTACCTATGATATTTCAGGTAGCTTACATCTGTTTCCGTGTGGAATCACAAGTGGCATGCGTTACAAATATTAAGTAATGCTGATATCCGCTTGCGTTAGCTGTCGTGTTATTGAAGACGTTTTGTTTATGAAATGTTAGTAATTAAACGTTGCGTCTTAATTGCTTCATTACAGCGCGGCAGCGATAGGACATGTTTAGGCCTGGATTGACCTATTTTTATACTCATTTATTTTCAACATTTTAATCCATTGATATTTTGCTTATTTACAGCGAACTAGTAAAGAGAAAGTTAGAAAACAACAGCAAACTAAAAATAAAGAAATTTACAATTCTAGGACCACAAAAAAACTGTTTATATGCGATGATTAACGGGATTACAACGGATAATGAATAAGACTTGGTAAAATGGAAGCCGCTTAAAAAAAGTACAAATATTAATTTACTTAGATGCGGATAACCGATATGTAGGCATCAAGGTAATGTAAGACTGCACGGTAGGCGGCGCCGCGACGCACGGCTAGGACACTGCACGTATGGATTGTATTGATGTGCGCCGGCCCTTGCATTTTTTATGACACCACCATCTAATGACTCTGACCCACTAAAGAAACTAGAACGTGTTTGTTTCCAACTCAACGAAATAATGTAGTCACACGATTTCAATCGATATTGCAGTCCCTCGATGATTACTGCCTTCATTCTATACAAATTATGTATTCTTGTCATGTATATGTAACCGTGTATTAAACGTAGTTTATACAGTAAGACATAATATACGGAATGTTGCCTCTACATAAAATAGATTACATTAGAAGTAAACAGTTACATTTACAAAATATTCAAATGGGTATTCACGTTTACGATGGTGTTAACGTTAACGATGTCGCCTAACTTTCACAACTAGCTCGCTAGTCCCTGCGCGGTGCCCGTGGTGAGTGGTGGGCGCGGGTAACAGGAATGCCAAGATCAAATGATTCCTTTACTCGGTCATAATACGCCTCTCGTTAACAACAACATGTATTGTACTACTATTTCTGTGATCAATACATAACATCAAGGAACTTAAATTATCCGAAATGTTTTGTTAGTCGAAATGCCAAATATTAGCAAAAACGGTTGTATTCTTTACTTAGTAGTGTAAACGTACAAACAGAACAAAAAAAAAAAAACAAACACAATAATTATTTTCAGTATTATATTAGCAATAGCATGGACGATTAATACATAGATTTAGACCCTGGTGTTGCGATGATATGTAATGAGTGGTGTGTGTGGTGCAGGCGCAGCGCGTCCCTGCTGATGGAGGAGTCGGGGCTGCACCTGGAGCACCCGGCCGCGGCCACGTTCCGCCAGCACGTGCTGGCCGGCGACTGGGTCAAGGCCGACCACGACCTGCGCGCGCTGCACGACCTGCTGCGCGACTCGCCGCACGTCGACCCCCACAACCTCGCCGTTAGAAATTATACTTTATTTATTATTATGAATTTATTCCTAATTTATTCAATTCAAAGTTAAAGGTTCTGCTAAACCCTTCGGTCTAGTAAATATAAATATATTTCTCTCGTTTGAAAAATGCAGTCTAGAATAATATTTTTTTGTTCCTCAGACTATAGTTAAATAGCACACACATTACATAGTAATGTCGTAATTGCTTACAGCGGAATATTCCTCCTTCTTTGTCGACCCGTGGGTCAGTTATCGTTTCTAAGTGCTTAACGTATATGTGTATGTCAGGAGATGAAGTTCGTGGTGCTGGAGCAGAAGTACCTGGAGCACCTGGAGGCGGGGCGCGTGCTGGACGCGCTGCACGTGCTGCGCAACGAGCTGACGCCGCTGCAGTACGACACGCCGCGCGTGCACCGGCTGTCGGCGCTCATGATGTGCGCGGACGCGGGCGAGCTGCAGGCGCGCGCGCACTGGCCGGGCTCGGGCACGCTGTCCCGCGCCGGCGTGCTGGCGCGCGTGCAGGCCGTGCTGCCGCCCGCGCTCATGATGGCCCCGGGCCGGCTGCGCGCGCTGCTGGCCCAGGCCGCGGCCCAGCAGGCCGGCCGCTGCCGCTTCCACGCCGCGCCGCGCCCCGCGCCCGCGCTCGACGCCATCCCCTTCACGCTGCTGGCCGACCACCACTGCTCGGCCGACCACTTCCCCATCCACTCGCTGCAGGTGCTCAACGAGCACTGCGACGAGGTCTGGTACTGCAAGTGGTCGCCGGACGGGCTGCGGCTCGCCTCCGGCTCCAAGGACAACACCGTCATGATATGGGACTTCGACCCCGTAGCCAAGCGCCTCGCCTTCAGGTAACCACTATTTTATAGATTATAGAACATTACAAGGTTATTATATTAAATCGGCATGTAAGTGATATTCTCGTATGTTATACCTGTTTAGAAAGTCCCTGGAGGGCCACACATACGGAGTGTCGTATCTTTCGTGGAGCCCTGATGGTCGCTACCTGATCGCCGCCGGGCCCGAGGACTGCCCCGACCTCTGGATATGGAATATGGAGGTATGGAGTTTTGGCAAAGTGACTTCTATATCTTGATCATGCCATGATAATGTTTTGATAAGAACAGATTAATAAAGTTCGCTTGTGTGGTTCCCAGACGGAGCAGCTGCACCTGAAGATGACCCACTCGCAGGAGGACTCGCTGACGGCGGTGGCCTGGCACGCCACCGGCGACAAGTTCGTGTGCGGCGGCGCGCGCGGACAGTTCTACCACTGCAGCATCGACGTGAGAATATATCAATACTATTTACAGAATAAGGCTTATCGATCGAACAACATAAGGGGCATGTCAAATGTGTGTTCCTTAGGGCACGCTGATCAACAGCTGGGACGGCGTGCGCGTGAACGCGCTGTGCTGCCGCGGCGACGGGCGAGCCGTGCTGGCCGCCGACACGCACCACCGCGTGCGCACATACGACTTCACCGACCTCACCGACCGCAACCTGTGAGTCACGAGTCACACACACCACAACACACACAAACATATTCAATTTCCACATCGACATCGTCCTTGTAGAGTACTGAAACTCTAAATTCCGTCTAAAAATCAGATTTTTTGCCCTGGATTTCTTAACCAGCCTTTATTCCTTACTCGGCACCATTTACGATGATCATGTCTGGCCACATATCCTGACTCACTCCACTTAATTTTTCCTGCAATGTCTAACACTTCTCTTCTGGACGTCGAATTTGCGGGTTTATGTTGAGAATCCGTCGTTAACACGTGATTGTGTGTCCCGCAGCATCCAGGAGGAGCACGCGGTGATGGCGATGACCCTGAACGCGGCGGACTCGCTGCTGCTGCTCAACGTGGCCAACCAGGGCGTGCACCTCTGGGACATACGTGAGTACATCGCTGAAGAGAAAATATGAAAGAAGACCATGTTTCTCCCATGCAATTAGTGTGATACATAAATGTTTGTGTGTTTAGGTGCACGTGCGCTGGTGCGGCGGTTCCGCGGGCTCAGTCAGGGCCACTTCACCATCCACGCCTGCTTCGGCGGCGCTCATCAAGACTTTATCGCTAGCGGGAGCGAGGACAATAAGGTACAGTCTTCTGTTGCTGACATTTTCCGGCTTTATAATGGAAAAGGCTCTGAGGGATGAGTGCGTAATCTGTGTGTGTGTGTGTGCAGGTGTACATCTGGCACATGAACGGTGAGGAGCCGATCGCGGTGGTGTCGGGGCACACGCGCTGCGTGAACTGCGTGGCGTGGAACCCCGCGCACCACGACGTGCTGGTCTCCGCCTCCGACGACTACTCGCTGCGTCTGTGGGGCCCGCGCACGCACCAGTCCTAGTATAAGGGTACTACACGTCTCTGTCGAGGCCTGCCTATTAGAATCATTTCAGAATGAATTATGTTTCCTACTTCGTCATATATATTAATAGTAGCGTGTGGTGCTCAGGGACGCGGTGTCCGCCGGGGCTCGCCTGCGACAAGGAGTGCTTCACGCTGCACTGCAGGCGCTCGCTGCAGTGACCGCTGCACCGCGCTCTGCAGCCGCCGGGGAACACTGCCGATCGCATTGGACATCGTCTGATTTACACTTCGCTACGATACCATGTCGGTTGATAAGAGAATCAGCAGTGGTCCCCACCACCTGTACCGTAACCGGCGGGATGCGCGTCTGTATTGTATGAGGAGCGCACGCGTGACGTCAGTGTCCAGCTGTAGTGATGACACACGACTCGCATTTCTAAAGTATCGATTACAAAATTGTGTAAGTTAATAGATTCTCCTGATAAGTGAGTTGTGAAGCATGTAGCGACGGTGAGCGCGTGCCGGAGCCGCGGCGGCCGTGCGGGGTGCGGGGAGGGTGCGGGGCCCGCACTGTGGCTGCCATACAGAGATTTATTAAAACATTAAAATAGGTTTTACCCTATTATTACGTTTGATGAAATACTAAAAATATTTCTGATAAAATTAATGGTTGCAATATTTTGATTGTTTGTTTGGTTCGAAGCGAAAATTATATTTTGGTTAAAATAAAAATAAAAACATATATTTATCGCTAAATTAAGTATGGATTAGAATAAGGCATAGGTATAAGAACACCCTCCACGCGCCGCTCTCCCACGCTAATAGGATAATTTATTTAAGTCTCTTCGGATAAATTAATTAAGACTGTTCTGCTCGTGACGTCGTGCACTTACATTAACATGTTACTATTGCGACTTGATGACACTTCTATTAGAGCACAAGTGTATAAGTAAGTTTCACGTTTGCATACATTGTAGTGCGAAGTAAATGATGCACTCGCTTCTTTGTAATTCGCGATGTTCTGATCGCGATAAGTTGTGTATCGCGCGATGTTAGCGTAAGTGCGGGCCACGTGTGGGCGCGGGAGCACGAGCAGGCGCATAGTTATAGCAAGCAGAGGGTATATTTTGTAGCGGTGACCGCTCACGGCTCTATTTTTATACCGACACTGAATCTCTCGCGAGGTTATCCTTTGAAAAGCCGTTATAGTTGACGCGAGCTGTCCGCCGCAGCAGCCGAGCCCGCCGCCGGCCCATCGGACTGTCCGTGTAATCAACCTCTGGTTGGCTGACGGTACCTCGCCTGTTTGTGTGAGATGACTAATGTATAGCTCAGTAATTATTTTGTAAATGTGGGTTGCCATATTTGATTGTATTCGAGTAATATTGTTCTCAAAATATGTGTATGCCTATATCGTAGTACTGGTTGTTTATGTGAGAACATTGCGATGATATACAATTTTCCGTCTACGATTACAGTTTGCGACTACCACAAAGTGTGCTGGTTTTAGAAGTTGTAACATTATACATGGGTATTGTACAGCTAATATTCACCGGCCAGGCGTGTGCCAGTGTGTGTGGTGACACTGTACTGCTTCTACTTACACTTTGCCGAATCTCGCTCAAGCGAGACCAATGAAATCGTCCATCAGTAGTAGTAACAGAGCGCTGTGAGCCGAGTATTACGCGCCTGGTGTGACGGACTGCCGCGCAGACGCGACGCTTGCGGGTACCAAATTATGATCAGCCCTTTTTAACACTTATTTTGTTTTTGATTGATTTTACTATATTTTTAGAGATACTAATTATAGCTTTTGTAGTCCGCACAATGCCTTTTCCGACAGGTTGTAGCACGCAATGCCGCCATACAGTATTGACGACTTATGAGCTTCTCGTATCGATTCGGAAGTCAAGGTATTTTACGTAGAAGTATCTAGAGAGATGATCATGACGTACCTACCCGAGTGTTCAGCCAGCAGTGTTGCGTGCCGCGAAGCTGTGCGAGGCGAAGGGGGGGGGGGAGTCTGCGCGGAGTTCGCTTCAGAACCAAATATCAGGCAATAATGTCGTGCGTGTGTGTGTGCGTGTAGCAAGTACAAAGGTTGGAGTGTTCGGTTATTAACGATATGATTATAACTATAGACTTGTATCGGCCGACGCGGACGCGGCCCGGCCCGGCTCGACGGGCCCCATTTGAATTGTTAAAAATAAATAATTATTATATCAATAAATTTTTTATTGTAAACTAATTATGTCTTTCATTTATTTTCTATTCATCGTAAAAATATCAGTTTCTAAGTATGTTATAAGAGATCTCACTGTCCTAATGTCCTTATAGTTGTATTGCTGTTGTCTGCTGCTCAACATGATGTATCCATATAATACACACTGAAGCTCACAAATAAATAGTTCAAGTCTTAAGCACCACGAATGTTTGAACATAACAAAACATGTTGACTATACTATCGCCGCTCGGACTATAAGTTGGCGGTGCCGGACTTCTCGACAAGCTCGAGCAGCGTGTGCAGCGAGGTGTCGAACAGCTCGCAGCGGATGGGCATCTCCAGCGAGTAGAAGGGATTCTTGAGCGCGTAGTCCGAGTACAGCTCGTAGATCCGCTTCAGCACTACCTCCGCGCCCTGCATGTTCGGGTCTGTCACTATTATAAACTTTACTCCTGAAAAATATGCAAACAGATTTGATACACTTTTCTATAATTTAGTTACTAGTAGGTATTCACTCAAATCATGTAAACTCATGGTAACAAAAAAGGAGCCAACAGTAGCTATGATATGGTCTAGAAACATTTTTAGGTGTCTATGCAAATATCTTATTATTATAGATTCCAAATCACAACTTCTATTGTAAATATTTAAAATTGTTTGAGTCCACCCATTACAGTACTCTGTGGATGCTTAAATAGCTCCAAGAATAGTTTATTTAAGGCTCAAAATCAAATCCATCAAAGATTACTAAGTTTTAGCTGAACTTTATCTGAAATATAGAACTACCGATTACCAAGTCTAAGAAGTACTGCACAGAGCAAAATTATACTTAGAAATATTGGCTGACAGTTATTTTGCTATTTATATAATTTAATGATTCAGAATTATAGAGCTTTAGATAAAAGAAAAATTGCTTAATAAATCCATATTTTTATGATAGTTATTAAATTTTGTGATGTATGATGTAAATATGTATGGTGATAAATGTATTTAGTAAAATTATTCACCTGTTAATGTCTGGAAGCAGGATAGTTTGAATGTGTCAGCTGTGAGTGACTCTATGCCAGAACACTTGGGGATGGGGCTGAGCTGGCTGGCGAGTGCAAACAGCGGGTAAAACATGCTGGCCAGCACTATCTTCTCATTGGTTGTGGCTCGCGCTCGCCCGAATTTTAAACTTAACGGGTAGTTTTCCTGTAACACAACATAATATTAGAAATATTATTGAACATGTATTTTTTTAACATTTATGTTATCATAAAAACTATGTAGATATTATAATTATAATAGCAAGATATGCAAAAAAAGACTGTATTGAAAAGAAAAGACCAAATAAAATATTATAAATAAGTACCTTAGTTTCTACAATATTGAAGACATCCCTGCCATCTTCAGTGGTGCGACCAGTCACAGGTGAGCCATTTACTGACAGTAGGACATGGCCAACTGTGGATTAAAATGGGGGCTTGTTTACATATACCGTGGCAACTCATACAATCCAAGGTAGTGATGAACACAGATATTTTCAAGAATTTAAATGACCAAAACTATTGACTTCATTAATAATAAACGCTGTAATTTAAAGATAGCGATAAGTAAGCCTACAAACTGGGCGTTGATAAATACGCACCATTTATTCCGTCTCTCTGTCCAAACGCAACTATAACTTTCTTATTTTCATACTGCAATTTGATGTCGAGGGGAAATCCAAAGGTTTTTTCAGTCTCTACTCGTGGAATATTGTGGTCATAATTAAATATAAGTCCACCAGATTTGCTGACAATATAAACACCGTATATAACCATTGTTATTTGATTAATTTGCAAATAAAAATCTATTTCAAACTCCCAATAGGTAACAAATCAACACCCACTACGATTGACATTTGACGTAACTGTTCAAAAAGTACGAATAGTACGAATGAACTTCTACTAATTACGATCATATACCATTTCAATAAATTAAATTTTTGATTTAAATAAAACTAGTAGAAAAAAATAGCAGAAGCAATCTGTTTAATCAAACATTAAAGGTTTCTAATAGTTTCTATGTTGTTTACATTTTAAATTCAAGCCATTGATCTGAAGACTACTGTGATAGCAAGTTTTCGAACGTAAGACATGTCATCTGTGGATATTGACGTCCTTAATAGTTTATGTTGCCATTTTTACGTATTAGTATTTAGACGTATTAATGAAAATATCTCTATTTGCGAAAAATAACATCTTCGTCTGTGTAAGTCTGTGCGGAAAAAATACCGTCGCGCAGTTTAGATGGAACTAAGATTAAGGAAACATCAAAATAATTATTTAATAGAATTTTGAAGGCAAGGCGATTAGGCGACATCTAAGAACATAATGTGAAGATATTTTTATAGATATAAAATATTCCGGGACTATTCACACACGGTTATCTGATCCCATGCTAAGCTTGTGTTATGGTAACCAGACCACTGATAAACATCCTTATATATTTCTAAATACATATACATCTATATATATAAAAGAAAGTCGTGTTAGTTACACCATTTATAACTAAAGAACGGCTGGACCGATATGGCTGAAAATTGGTGGGGAGGTAGCTTAGAGCCAGGAGACGGACATAGGATACTTTTGTACATTTAAAAAAAAAAAAACAATTAGGTAGTAGGTAGGTAGGTAGGTAGGTAGTAGGTAGGTAGTAGGTAGGTAGGTAGGTAGGTAGTAGGTAGGTAGGTAGTAGGTAGGTAGGTAGTAGGTAGGTAGGTAGGTAGGTAGTAGGTAGTAGGTAGGTAGGTAGTAGGTAGGTAGGTAGTAGGTAGGTAGGTAGTAGGTAGGTAGTAGGTAGGTAGTAGGTAGGTAGGTAGTAGGTAGGTAGTAGGTAGGTAGTAGGTAGGTAGGTAGTAGGTAGGTAGTAGGTAGGTAGTAGGTAGGTAGTAGGTAGGTAGTAGGTAGGTAGTAGGTAGGTAGTAGGTAGGTAGTAGGTAGGTAGTAGGTAGGTAGTAGGTAGGTAGTAGGTAGGTAGTAGGTAGGTAGTAGGTAGGTAGTAGGTAGGTAGTAAAATACATATACATCTATATATATAAAAGAAAGTCGTGTTAGTTACACCATTTATAACTAAAGAACGGCTGGACCGATATGGCTGAAAATTGGTGGGGAGGTAGCTTAGAGCCAGGAGACGGACATAGGATACTTTTGTACATTTAAAAAAAAAAAAACAATTAGGTAGTAGGTAGGTAGGTAGTAGGTAGGTAGGTAGGTAGGTAGTAGGTAGGTAGTAGGTAGGTAGGTAGGTAGGTAGTAGGTAGGTAGGTAGTAGGTAGGTAGGTAGTAGGTAGGTAGGTAGGTAGGTAGTAGGTAGTAGGTAGGTAGGTAGTAGGTAGGTAGGTAGTAGGTAGGTAGGTAGTAGGTAGGTAGTAGGTAGGTAGTAGGTAGGTAGGTAGTAGGTAGGTAGTAGGTAGGTAGTAGGTAGGTAGTAGGTAGTAGGTAGGTAGGTAGTAGGTAGGTAGTAGGTAGGTAGTAGGTAGGTAGTAGGTAGGTAGTAGGTAGGTAGTAGGTAGGTAGTAGGTAGGTAGTAGGTAGGTAGTAGGTAGGTAGTAGGTAGGTAGTAGGTAGGTAGTAGGTAGGTAGTAGGTAGGTAGTAGGTAGGTAGTAGGTAGGTAGTAGGTAGGTAGTAGGTAGGTAGTAGGTAGGTAGTAGGTAGGTAGTAGGTAGGTAGTAGGTAGGTAGTAGGTAGGTAGTAGGTAGGTAGTAGGTAGGTAGTAGGTAGGTAGTAGGTAGGTAGTAGGTAGAAAAAATTGCATTGCAACGCATGCCGGGTACAGCTAGTTATAGATAAATTACACCCAGACACAGAACAATTGATCGTGCTCATCACACAAAGATTTGCTCTAAGTGGGAATCGAACCCACGACCTCCGGTATAGTATAGCAGATATAGTCGCACTACAACGACGCAACAGTGTCCTCGACATATATATCGCTATAATTTCACAACCTCCTCCATACTCCATCACCCTTAATACTATGACGTTTCTCTTTCCGCACAGAGTCTACTTAATGATCATCTCTTATATTTGTGCAAGAAGAATAACAACTAAAACTACAAACATACACTTTTTGTATTACATAATATAGAATATACGTAATATGAGCCTCGTTTCGACGCTTTCTAAACGTAAAAAGTACCTATCTATTTAGATCGAGGGTAGGTACATCGGGGAGGTCAATGGGGCCTATGTTGTGCCTTTTATACAGCGAGTGGTTAATGTGCGCTAAATGTACAGCTAAAAACACCACATACTAAACTATTACTTTCGTACATAATACGTTAACGACACCAGAAAAGCTTTTTAGGAGTTCCACTTAGGAGTCACCTAGGAGTCGTCCTGAGCGTCGATCTCGGTGAGCGTCAGTCTCGATAAGCGTCGGTCTTGATAGGCGTCGATCTCGGTGAGCGTCGATCTCGGTGAGCGTCGGTCTCGGTGAGCGTCGATCTCGGTGAGTTCGGTCTCGATAAGCGTCGGTCTTGATAAGCGTCGATCTTGGTAAGCATCGGTCTCGGTAAGCGTCGGTCTTGATAAGCGTCGATCTCGGTGAGCGTCGGTCTCGGTGAGCGTCGGTCTTGATAAGCGTCGGTCTCGGTAAGCGTCAGTCTAGATAAGCGTCGGTCTTGATAAGCGTCGGTCTTGATAAGCGTCGATCTCGGTGAGTGTCGTTCTCGGCAAGCGTCGGTCTCGAAAAGCGTCGGTCTCGATAAGCGTCGGTCTTGATAAGCGTCGATCTTGGTAAGCATCGGTCTCGGTAAGCGTCGGTCTTGATAAGCGTCGATCTCGGTGAGCGTCGGTCTCGGTGAGCGTCGGTCTTGATAAGCGTCGGTCTCGGTAAGCGTCAGTCTAGATAAGCGTCGGTCTTGATAAGCGTCGGTCTTGATAAGCGTCGATCTCGGTGAGTGTCGTTCTCGGCAAGCGTCGGTCTCGATAAGCGTCGGTCTTGATAGGCGTCGGTCTCGGTTATCGTCGGTTAGATAAGCGTCGGTCTTGATAAGCGTCGATCTCGGTGAGCGTCGGTCTCGGTGAGCGTCGATCTCGGTGAGTTCGGTCTCGATAAGCGTCGGTCTTGATAAGCGTCGATCTTGGTAAGCGTCGGTCTTGATAAGCGTCGATCTCGGTGAGCGTCGGTCTCGGTGAGCGTCGGTCTCGGTGAGCGTCGGTCTTGATAAGCGTCGGTCTCGGTAAGCGTCAGTCTAGATAAGCGTCGGTCTTGATAAGCGTCGGTCTCGGTAAGCGTCAGTCTAGATAAGCGTCGGTCTTGATAAGCGTCGGTCTTGAAAAGCGTCGGTCTTGATAAGCGTCGATCTCGGTGAGTGTCGTTTTCGGCAAGCGTCGGTCTCGAAAAGCGTCGGTCTTGATAAGCGTCGATCTCGGTGAGCGTCGGTCTCGATTAGCGTCGGTCTTGATAAGCGTCGATCTTGATAAGCGTTGGTCTAGATAAGCGTCGGTCTCGATAAGCGTCGGTCTTGATAAGCGTCGATCTTGGTAAGCGTCGGTCTTGATAAGCGTTGGTCTAGATAAGCGTCGGTCTTAATAAGCGTCGGTCTCGATAAGCGTCGGTCTCGATAAGCGTCGGTCTCGATAAGCGTCGGTCTAGATAAGAGTCGGTCTTTTTAAGCGTCGATAATGATGAGCGTCAGTCTCGGTAAGCGTCGGTTTCGATAAGCGTCGGTCTAGATAAGAGTCGGTCTTTTTAAGCGTCGATAATGATGAGCGTCAGTCTCGGTAAGCGTCGTTCTCGGCAAGCGTCGGTCTCGAAAAGCGTCGATCTCGGTGAGAGTCGGTCTTGGAAAGCGTCGGTATCGATAAGCGTCGGTCTTGATAGGCGTCGGTCTCGGTTATCGTCGGTTAGATAAGTGTCGGTCTTGATAAGCGTCGATCTCGGTGAGCGTCGGTCTCGATTAGCGTCGGTCTTGATAAGCATCGATCTTGGTAAGCGTCGGTCTTGATAAGCGTTGGTCTAGATAAGAGTCGGTCTTAATAAGCGTCGGTCTCGGTAAGCGTCGGTCTCGATAAGCGTCGGTCTCGATAAGCGTCGGTCTTGATAAGCGTCGGTCTCGGTGAGCGTCGGTCCCGATAAGCGTCGGTCTTGATAAGCGTCGGTCTCGATAAGCGTCGGTCTAGATAAGAGTCGGTCTTTTTAAGCGTCGATAATGATTAGCGTCAGTCTCGGTAAGCGTCGGTCTCGGTAAGCGTCGGTCTCGATAAGCGTCGGTTTCGATAAGAGTGGGTCTTGATAAGCGTCGATCTCGAAGAGTGTTGGTCTCGGTAAGCGTCGGTCTCGGTAAGCGTCGGTCTACATAAGAAACGGTCTTCATAAGCGTCGATATTGATGAGCGTCAGTCTCGGTAAGCGTCGGTCTCGGTAAGCGTCGGTGTCGATAAGCGTCAGTTTCGATAAGCGTCGGTCTCGATGAGCTTCGGTCTCGATAAGCGTCGGTCTTGATAAGCGTCGATCTCGGTGAGCGTCGGTTTCGGTAAGCGTCGATCTCAACAAGCATCGGTCTTGTTAAACGTCGATAGTGATGACCGCAGTCTCGGTGAGCGTCGATATTGATGAGCGTCAGTCTCGGTGAGCGTCGGTCTAGATAAGCGTAGGACTTGATAAGCGTCGGTCTCGGTAAGCGTTGGTCTAGATAAGAGTAGGGTCTTGATAAGCGGCGATCTCGGTGAGCGTCGGTCTCGGTAAGCGTTGGTCTTGATAAGCGTCGATCTTGATAAGCGTGGGTCTCGGTAAGCATTGGTCTAGACCAGAGTCGGTCTTGATAAGCGTCGATATTGATGAGCGGCGGTCTCGGTAAGCGTCGGTCTCGATAAGCGTCGGTCTTGATAAGCGTCGGTCTCGATAAGCGTCGGTCATATTTTCATCCGGTATTCTTTTAATTTCAGTAAAACCCGAAAATACGAATGTTGATCGTGAAAAACTTAATGTATGTACAGGAATTAGCTTCTATTTCTGTTGCTATAGGCTGTACTTGATATTACCTATGTGCACCGCCGCAAAGCTATGCTAATTTTTGTTATGTAGTTACTAGTTACCTTATTTCGAATTATTACCTTCATTGACTATAATGAGGTATACTTATTATGTTGTTGTTTTATATAGACTATAGTCTATGACTGACTTTTCAACAAACAGAATTTAGTCATATGCGCAAGATGTTTTTGTCCTACAATTTCTAACTATTGCACTTTTTAATCTTTTGCTTGTTCCGACGGGATCGACACGACCGGAGAATTACATGAGGCGTAGGACCAACAGGTACCTGTATAAGACTCCAAGACGGAAGTTACAATAGACCTAGGTACTCGATAAGTAGTTCATTCTGCTCTCCATTTCGGACAATACTGGACCGAATTCTGGATTATATTAGTCTAACTACTTTATTTTTGGTTTTAAATATACAGAAGTATAGACTATAAGCTATTCGGTGTATGAAGCTTATTTGTAGACATAGGTAATAATTTTTTTTTGGGTTTATTAAAAAAAGCTTAGTAGTGTTGGTCACTTTTGATGGCTGCATCACGTTCCCTTAGCAATGATAGCTCAATACGTGCTCTATACAAAGGTAGACAACAAAAAGCGTAATCTTACAGATTCATAGGAATTCTAGGAGGATTAGGGTCTAGGATTCTAATCACCACGATGATCATGAAGCTGTAATCCAAATAATCCAATGTACAGCTAGCGATGATATGCGTGTAAAACTACTATCTGAACTTCCCGAGCAGTAAGCCAGTGCACAAGTACCCGAGGTACCTACACCCTTTACTGTTAACCTTCAAATGGGAAATGATGTAAAACTTCGCCGGATTGATCAGATTGAACAGGTGGCTAGACGATAAATACAATAATTTGAATAACTTATCGTGATTTGCAAGGACTCCGCCGATAACGTTGTATTGGGTATTATTATGCCACAGAAGTGATGTAACAAATGTTTTTGATGTCACTAAATGTTTATTGTGATCTATATTTAGGCGAGTTATCTCTATGTTGTATGAATTCCCAATATCAGCGATACTAATATTGAGTATTAGTGCAAGTATCTTCTGATAATCTTTTATGTGGGAACTAATTACTTAGATAAGGTAAAGCTGAAAAGTTGAATGGTGGCGGGTTTTGTGACGTTGGTATAGTAGAAGTTAAATCTTAGCTAAAGTTAAAACTTTAGTATTATTTATAATCTATTAGGTAGTTGGTAAACTTAAAAAATTGGAAATAAATTATTATTATTAGGTACCTACTGTCGGAAATAGGAGTACCTACTTGTTTTTGTATAAGAATATTTCCGAATTATATTACAAACCATATAATGTCGTGGTGGCCTAGCGGTTCAATGAACGGATTTGTATGCACAGGGTTGCTGGTTCGAACCCACGCAAGTACCAATGTGGCTTTTTCAAAGTTACTTTCTTAATTATTCTAATTAGTTAGTACTTTCTTAATTATTCTAAGACACTTCTGACAAACGGTGAAGGAAAACATCGTGAGGAAACCTGGATTCCAAAAATTTGGGATCTGAAATCGCCAACCCTATATGTAGCTAAATTTAAATCATTGGTAGGTACCTACCTACCTGACGCAATAGAGTCTTTCGAATCATCATTAAGAGTTAAGTCTCAATATGTATATGAAATGTATAAGTACGTTAGTTTAGCTGAATAAACGAAGTACTTAGTTTACATATATTTAATCTCTATAGTTAATACTCTTCTATATCACTTGATTATATTTTATGAGTGCACGTAGCGCTTGCTACAACAAAAGCAAAAGCACAGCACGCGCCGGCGCGGCTGCGACCGACGCGGGGTGCGACGGTTTTCCCGACGCCCATGGTTCCTGGCCGTTGTAAATAAACGACGATCGAAGCTTTGTGATCTCTGCGGTTTTGTATTGTTATACTGCGGTTAGCACTTCCTGTACGCTGAGCTATATATTCTGGGTAAATACTGAATATCAATGGTGGATTGAGTACCTACATGGCATGATGGCACTGCAGGCGGGCACTATAAAACACGTATCTTGTTGTAGACAGCCAGCCGTAGATTCATTTACTACCTTGTTAGTTGACGGCACTTTTACCTAAATTATTTATTAAATATTTTATTTTATATCAGTAACATTTAATTATTATTATCAAATGTAACAATTAAAATCAAATAGGACGAGTAGATGAGTTTCCGAGATTAGCGCGATCATGTAGTATAAATAAAACAAACACTATTTAGGTATTTCATAGTGCAACAGGACAATTTATTGTATTATATTAAGGTAAAATTTAATTTGCATAGCGAGTTGAAAGTCGTCTCACCATTAACTAACTATTTAAACCTCAAGGTTCCGACAACCTTGAGTTTCGGTTTAGCTGAGAATCTTAATTCGGATTTTTGAGTCAGAGGTTTCTATTAGCGCTTATTTGGAAAAGTCTAGTTCAGGGAAATGCTGGTTTGTTTTCTATTTACCGTCGCAGTTTTATTTAAATAGTAAAGTAACGCGTTGTTTTTATATGGATATAGATATATTTTATTATGAGCGTTAAATATATATTCTACAACTGGTAAAAAAATTTAAGAAGTGGAGCTATTTTGGCTTCGATGATAATAATAATTGTTTCACAATTATAGGTGTATACTGTTTCATAAATAGTAGGTATACCTACGTTACATTATACACATAGAATACCCACTATGTGTATAATATGTACGTACCCATCAGTAAGTAGAGTACCGATTGTTATTTTAGATTAACAATTTACCCCATCAACAGTGCTGAAGAGCTGTTACAGCGTCGTTTGTGGTCCAGCAGGAGTCTGCAGAGTCTGCAACTCTGGCAGTTTTATAGCAGCAGTTAACAGCACTAACTACACCATTAACACCTCATGATGCCGGAGCTGAGTACTTAAGGTTAGAGTTGTGTAATCAGATCATTATGATAGCGATTCATAAGTAGATACTTCAACTTTATTTACAAATTCTCAGCATATTTTGTAGCCTTCATTCACAAATCAAGGTCTTACAGACCACCTACAGCGCCATCTGTCGTCTTTTGAATTAACTATAAACTGCATAGTAAATACAGATCCAATGCCAAATAAACTAATGAATGTATGTAAATAGTTCCACATATATACCCCGCGAACCTATGTAATCCTACTTCAAAGACAGCCCGTGACTCATCCAGTTTTCCGTTATCATATTAAAATGCCTTGTAAGATAATTGTATCGGGCAGATGTAATGAAGCATATTTAACGGTAGCGTATCAACAACAAACAACAGTGCAGGGTACGATCTTGAACGCGTTGCGTGCAATTCCCGCGCTTGAGTCGCAAGCGCAGCTTCTCAGAAAGCGTTTTCCTCGAGGAGCACAGTCGCAGATCGCGGTGACGAATCCGCTACGTCACGTCGGTGACGCGCCGCTCGCCGCTCAGAAGTCGCGACTTTAGTATAAAAACGTGCGTGTGCGCGCGCCGCGTCCCCTAGTGCTGCGCGTGCTGAGCCGGCACCCTGGCGCCCCGCCATGACTGCATGGACTCCGACGTGGACGAGTCGGGGGACGACACCGTGCCCGCCGGTAACCTCCGCCGCCGGCTCCCTACCGCCTGCCCGTGCCTGTGTTTTGTGTATCTGTGTCATGTGCTACTTGTGATGTTTTGTCAATACATGTTCTTACGGTTGTGGTGTTCCTGCTACCTTCCTAACCTCGTCGGATGTTCATAAGGATGCCGGATCTGGTAACCAGAGGATCGAGTGTCCTGTGCCCTTTGCCCAGCGGTGGACTGCCTGATGAGTTACTAGTTTAGTCCTTTGAGTTGTCGATATGTTTTTCTAAACATAAGAATTTATTTCCCATATACCTTCCACTTGCATAATCGTATTATTTTGTAGCAATGGTTAAGGAAAACTTTGTTTTTTGTGACTCCATGTTTTGGCAGCATTTTGCACCGTTTGCTGCTGCATTATTTTTGAAAGCATATTAATAAGAGATCTGATAGAGACGAAACCTACTAATTATAACAATAATAAAAAGCTACACAGCATGTAAATGAGTACCTACAGACAGTTTAAAACCCCTAATCATAAAATTTGTATACCACATCATAAGGTAACAAAAAAAAGTTTCGAACTAGTTAAATAGGAAATAATAAAATAGGTAGGTAGCACATAGTTAGGCAGTCGTCTTTTCGTAAAAAGAACTGGGTGATCATGGCCGTACCTAATATAAAACTTGCTGATATTATGAAAATAATCATCATTAACTAACTAATCCCGAAATCCACAATAACTAACCTAAACCGAGTTTACCTCAAAACTTTAAAGATCCTAAAACCTAAGTGACCCATTTATAAACCTTCATTGAAGAAATAGTAATAAAATAAGGTAGTATTTAAATAGCTATAATTTCAAAAATGACTTTCAAGGCGTGGATCTATTATAAAAGTAAATAACAATAAGTTTTTGAGTTCGCGAAAAATGAATGATTGTTGCAGTTAAGTTGCGCCGGAGCTGCGCCGGCGCTGTTTAGGCCTACGACCTGCCAAACCCAATAAGTTCCTTATTAGACCGATTTGTATGAAAAACAGTTTATCTTAATAATTCCAACTTTACAATAAGACGTCTTAAGATTCAAAAATATTTAACTTACAGAAACCCAACTTGTATATATTTTGAAGTTTTGATTGATTGTAACATATTAAAAACACAGATTTTTAATATGTTACAATCAATCAAATATCATATTAGTTTAGGTTAGGGTCATCTTAATGTATAACACTAACTTTGATTAAAATATGACGAGAAATAAAACTTAGGTTACATTAGATGCAGTGCTTTCGGACCTCTTGAAAGAAACACTAAAAAATATTACAAAAATAAATATATTTCTAAGATTGTGTAAAAAATATTTACATTTAGAAAATCAAGGTTATTTACAATAATATAAAACTACTATATGTACACTAGAAATAAGAACAACTACTAAAACTAAACTATAAACTAAATAAACCCTGAAATATAAATAAAACTTTAAATAATTCATCCACATCGCTGTCGACTGGGAGTGCGCCAAAAAGGCTAGCAGTGTTTCTATAAACTAGGTAGGTAATTAATTTTAAAAAATATTACAAAAGAACTAAACTTAACTAAGAATCAAACTAAAAAACAGATTATATAAAAAAAAACTGAAAATCGTGTGTGGTTTCACTTGAAAATGCAAAACCTAAAAAGTATGAAGGGAAATGAAAAAATGTCAAATCGACCTAAAGGGGCTAATCAAAGAGTAATCCATCTGGATATATATGTTTAAATCTAAACAAAACCGCTAAAACGAATGAAGTAGAAATTCCTGTTTAATTCGTTTTGTCTACTGAAAGTGAAATGCAATTAAGAGCACTTCTTTAGGTCTTCTCAAGCGCCTATTTATATCCAAGTAAAACACGAAAAAGGAACAAAAGGGTCATAGTAAGGGTAATTAATCCCATATGCATAAAGGGGGGTGCTTTAAGTTAAACTTGCCTGTCTATGTATATGTCTGTGGCACCATAGCTCCGAACTTATGAATAAGTAGTTAGATTTTGTGGATTTGACTCTGCTGAAACTGCAAAGTCGTCGGTATGCAGTTGCACGTATTTGTCAGGTTATTATTATTCATTTATTTATTAAGGTACAAGGTACATCTTATGAGACATAAAAAGTCTAACAAAACTATGTTTACAATAGTTTACATAGTTTGTCTGTTAGATCACAATTAAATGTTAAATATTATAATCACTTAGTTCATACTTGTTAAAGTCTTCTAGATAACATTAAAAGCTGTCCGCATTCAATTTAGCAAGTAGTAGATACGTATACTACAAGAAATCGTAGATGCCATATAAAGCTCTATCTTCACATTTAGGTACTATATTTATAATCCTTCGGCAATTTACCTGATTACTACCTATTTTGTGAAGTAATCTAATCGAGCCGTCTAGAATAAAATATAATAGATAGATCGCGAGATAATAAGCCAGGTATTCAACCGAATCCGGTGAGATAGAAAGAAAATCCCAATATATCTTGGAAAAGCGTTTAACTGAAAAAGAAAACTTCTAAATATAAAATCTTTTTGAAACAATTTTATTTCAATACTTTCGCGACATCTACATCACTTTATGTAAATCATTTTGTGAAAAGGGGAATCTACCTACGCGTATGAATAAAATAATAGTAAAATTAGAATTTTGTAAATTAAAATAAGTGAATTGGTCAGTTGCCATGTAAAGAAAATAAAATCAATAATTAGATAGCAAAATCATTTTATTATATTCCCGAATATAGAGTGTAATTGCTGACACTTAGATACTTGTCCAGTGATGCAGAACTAAGGCCTGAAATAATTAAAACCTGACTTGTTATATTATTCCTTTTCTCTATCTCTACATGACATTTAAACTTAATATAACAGTAATGTAGTAATATGTTTATTTTAAGTTGCAAAACAACCAATAATACATAATTAATTTACTACCCATTAACGACAGCAGATTAAACTATTAAGAAGCCATGATTATCTTTATAACATGCGTTACCATAACAAGTTTTTTGATAAATTTCTTCGAAAATCCATAACTTTTATAAAAGTACCTCAGAGTCTAGAGGTAACTATTGAAAAGGGAAAGGGATTTACTACACAACAACCAGATGGTAATTAAATAGCACACTATCGCCCGCGAAGTGATGGCGACGCGGCGACGATACGTTGACGCACAGATTTCCACGAAATTAATATTTTAAAATAACGATATTAAAATTACCGGTCTAAGACAATACAGCATAAAGAAAACATATTGTACATTTACGGTGATATGTTTTTATATTACTATTGTGTAATTCGTGTATTTTATCTGATGGTACCTACACGAAACACTTTTAGGTGTTTAAGCTAAAGTTACATAAAAAATGATAAAACAGGTAGTCTAGACGATTTGAATAATAAATAACGCTGTATGTAATCGCACATTTTTCCGGCGAGGTTATTACCCGACTGCCAAGAAGGGTTATGTTTTTCGCGCGTATCTTGTATGTATGTATGTATGTATGTATGTGGGTAATATTCTTTATTACCTCATATCTTCGAAACGGCCGAATGGATTTCGATAATTAGGGTATCGTTGGATTCGTATCGATCACCCAAGTGTTCTTAGATATGTAACGTCAAACAAAAACCAACATGGCGGCCAGGAGGTGCCATAGATTGAGGTAAAAAAAAATAAAAAACATATGTTTGCTACAATATGGGTATCAAATTAAAGGGCTTGTAACGAGGATTCCAAAATGGTATATCATTTACGTATAAAAAAATTACTATGTGATGAATTAACTAAAAAGTGTTAAATAAAAAATAAATAAATTTAAGAAATAAAAAAACCCGACTGCATAAAAAACACTTTGAATAAAAACTGAAAAGTAAAAAACAAGTTCAATAATTTAATAATCAATACACAATCAATCTAATGAGAAACATAATTGACTGTAACAGTCGGGACCCATTAAAAAAGCTAGACTAAAATCATTCATTATGGGTCCCGACTGTGACAGTCAAATGTTTCTCATTAGATTGATTGTGTATTGATTATTAAATTATTGAACTTGTTTTTTACTTTTCAGTTTTTATTCAAAGTGTTTTTTATGCAGTCGGGTTTTTTTATTTCTTAAATTTATTTTATTTTTCTTTTCGTCAAGTCACCGACATACTATATGTTTAAATGTCTCGAGTGTACCCTTAAATACGCTCAAAGGATACAATCAAAAAAACGTTCGCAATTAAGTCGTTGGTATACTTACTCTATTTAAAAGTCAAAAAGTATTTAGTAAATAAATCAACCAAATATTAAGTTAAAAGCCTGAGTTAAAGATGTCTGGGGCCCGAGTCTGCTATTTACACTCCGTGTTACTATGATCATAGTGGGATGATAGTGTCAACCCAATATGTGCCTAATTTTCGTATTCAGTTAAGGCAACAACAATCAGTGGCATACTGGCATGAGTGGGATGCGGTGTTGTCAATTTAAATTAAAAATAAAAGTATCAAACATTTTGTAATTATCAATAGGCAACACCGATTGGCACTAATTATTAATAATCGTTTCTTATGTTGCAAAAAATTGTATTAATTGTTTTTTGAATACTAATTAATTGTAAAAGCCCATACAATATGTAATTTCTATTAAAAACTTGTAAATAAGGATAATTATGTTTTAAAAAAGGAAAGTTTTCGTTGAAATTGACACATTGTCTATGAAAAATAAAAAATGTTTAGCCATAGATATGATGCAACTGCTGTCAAAAAATAGCGGAATACGAAATTGTACCGGCCATCGGTCATATTCACTCAACTCGCGGCTCAATCGTTCCAATGGCCAATTGTGACGTTTTGACAGTTAGTAGAATGCCAATTATCGTAAAATGGTCCCACTAACCCCACCCACTCAGACGATTCAAGCAAATGTAAATAGCAGACTCGGGCCCCTGATTCAGTTACAAATAAAAAATATATATTATATTACTAGCTGTAGGTACAGTACCCGGCATGCGTTGCAATGCAATTTTTTCTACCTAACACCTGCCTACTACCACTTAGGGGTATGAAAAATAGATAGTAGCTGATTCTCAGACCTACTGAATATGCTTATAAAATTTCATAAAAATCGGTCAAGCCGTTTCAAAAGAGTATGGTAACTAACATTGTGACACGAGAATTTTATATATTTAGATTTATGAATAAATCAATCTTTCAATTCTGTATCCTATAATAAGGATGATGTAACTCTAAATGGGTCAATTTCAACAAATGCCGTTTTTCTTATCATATCGGTGAACTTTTACAATTGTAAGTTTTTTGTATATTTTTCTGGTTTTATGTAATCTTTAGGATATCAAATATCCCCAAATTTAATATCATCAACGTATCATTTAAGACTAAGGAGTAAATTCAGTTTGAATTTTGGTTTCCACCGATATGAAAAACCGGCACCGACTATTTTTTCTGTACACCGATATGATAAGTATATCCACCGAAATGATGTACATATCCAGCGATATGATAATCTATCCACCTTTGAACATCAAAAAGCAAATAGTAGGTACCTATACATTTTTACAAGGGTGACTTAGAACTGAAGACCTGAACTTAGGGTCTTATGTGGGTAGATCACGTCCAAAGAGAACTGAGTTCTTAGAAATCTTAGACTCACCGAGATGATAAAATGATCCACCGATATGATAAAGCAATCCACCGATGTGACAAAACTGTGCGTTGATCATGAATCAAAACACCGATATTAGACATAAGACACCGATTGATTTTTTCTTATCATTTCGGTGTAAATTATCACATCGGTGGTAATAAAGACCACCGATTACAGCGATATGAGAACACCGACGTGAGAAATAACACACTTTTTAGAAAATTAGAAAAAATGCATAATATCTAGGATAAATTTAATAACAGACAATGAAGCTAATTCACTTACTACATCTGTTAGAACCAAACAATTATAATAAAACTTCTCATTACACTAGAAAAATGGAACCACCGATAATATAAAATAATTGTCCGGGAGCAACTGAAATGGCGTACTTACATTTTTGGTGGGCATATGCAGCGATTTGACACACTTCCATCCTGATTGCCCACTAGCACACACCAAGGAGGGATATACAATTGGGGTGTGGAGGCTGTCCGACTCGTCGATGAAAAGTTATGTTTAAATTACTTTTGTCCAGCGATATGAGAATTTTTTTCAGGACAAGTACGTTTGTGCCTCTCAGTAATAATAATCGTCAATTATGTAAAAAAATATGCTATATATTAATAACAAAACTAATATTCTATGAAATATATAAGTTATATACTTATATTACTTATTTTTATTAGTGTATAAGCTGTTTTGTTTGTAAAAAAAGTAGAGGGACAGCACCGATGTGAGAAAAATAGAGGTTTATGTATTTTATTTCTACCTTTGTAATAGTCCTAGGAAAATTATATTTTTGCCACAACCCAATAACTACCTATTGAATACTAAAAAAAATAATTCAGAACTATATTCCTATTTTCAAATACTAATTTCACCGAAGACAAAAAAAAAAGTCGTCTGGGAAATTCACCCAAATACATATTTCCACAGTAGGTACTCTGATAGGTCAAATAAGGTATCATTTTTAAGAAGATGTTTATTTAATTCGGGTTTCAATTAAATTATGAACTAATCGCTTCTGGGGTCTGCGCTCAGAGAGTGTAGGAGTATAAAAAACTTTCCCAACTATATATCAAAGAAAGTACGTCAAGGCGGTTAGCATAATGGCAACAGCATTTTTTTATCCTTAGGGCTTATTGTCCTTATGAAAAACATCAAGTTTATTACACTATAAATAAAACAATTTCTGTTAGAAAGCCTCTACGCCGCCGCTACGAAACGCAAGTTCTTATCTCCTTACAAAGAAAAGCGTTGCACTTGGTTCCACTACTTCGTAAACTTTAAATAATAAAATATCCGTTTCTATAATTCGTTTTACCATCTTTCGCTATACAGCAAATATGTTACCGTATTTTATTTTGTCTCTATAGTTTTAGTTTTCTTTTTTATTAAACATTTTTCTTGTTGTCGGGCTAAATTGAATGTTGTCTAGGTTCGAATCAGACCGTAGAACCGTCATCAGAATGACATATGAATACGATAATGTCTTATTTAATAATTATAGACATGTACTCTTTGGTCTCAGTAGCTTTAAGCTAAAGTGTTTACTTATTTACCTAAGTTTTCGAACAATTTGTTGACTAGCTATTAGTTGAGTAGCTTGTAATATAGAGCTGTCAACTAGCTCTACACAAGACGGCTACAAGGGTTTAAAAGATTTCATCGGATCGTAAAGGTACAAGACCCATGTATGTACTGTACATACATATCATTAGGTTTTATTCTGAAATCTTCATAATTGACATAGTGGAGTATGAATCCTAGGCTAGGGATTTTAAGTGAATAACAAAAGCATGATAAATAATTTGCGGCAAACACGTTTCAAATGAAAATATTAGAAAAGGTTAAATTAAAAAAGGAATGAAGAAGAAAATGTGTCTGAAAGTATAAATTGTAACAATGGGAAACGCTATGTAGTTTAGATACTCAGCGACCAGTCATCCACAACGCTCGGTTCTCTACATCATCAGATCCTACTCCGCCTTTACTTATACCGACTACGTTGCTTGCCTCTTGCATTTCTTCATGGAACATCAGCAAAAGATGCACATATAATGTGCCGTGTATGTTACACAAAAAAAAGAAAACATTTTTATAAGACAAAAAGAACATGTAAATAAGTTTAAATAATAAAATACGCTTCTTGCAACATGACACAAACTTTTTATGGGCACAAGCTTCTCATATAGAAAAGACTTCTTTAAAAATACTTTTTGGTGTAATGCGTCAGATCCTGAGCAATGGTGTCGCGAGGACGTGGTGCGGTGCGTGCGCTGGGTGGCGCGCACGTTCGGCGTGTGCGCGCCCCGCAAGCACCTGCTGCCCGACACCGGCCGCGGCCTGCTCGCGCTCACCGAGGACAACTGGCTGCAGGTAATGTGTCAGATCCTGAGCAATGGTGTCTCGAGGACGTGGTAATATAACGATATTATCTGAGGCCCTCGATTAGTATTGGGTCCGACCGGGACCGATTACAAAATCATGACTTAGTTTTGGGTCAGAATGGGACCGATCATCACTCGTTTATGACGCTGGTGTATGGCGGTATTTGTTTAAATCCTTATTCAGCTCTACATTTATATTATTCAGGATACCATAGTCGGACATAATTGATAACACCGTTTAAGGAAGCTGATTAGTGTTTTCGTAATTCGTATTTATAATGTCTCACAGGTGTTGTTGAAACGTGGAAAATTAATAATATCTTTTCTCCTTACTCATATATTGACGATGACGGGCCTGTTGGTCTAGTGGTTAGTGACCCTGACTGCTATACCGGAGGTCGTGGGTTCGATTCCCACCCAGGACAAATGTTTGTGTGATGAGCACGATCATTTGTTGTGGTTGTCTGGGTGTAATTTATCTATAATATTATGTATGTATTTAGAAATATATAAGTATGTTTATCAGTTGTCTGGTTACCATAACACAAGCTCTGCTTAGCTTGGGATCAGATAACCGTGTGTGAGTTGTCCCGGAATATTATTATTATTATTTCTTTATTTCACAACAAACATATAAAGTACATTTTTAAATATATACAAAAAAGAAATATACATTTAAAAATATAAAATATAGAGTCCAACCGGCCTCGGGACAGGGTCCAAGCTGGCCGGTGGTTAGGGCTCCAGAGAGAGGAACCTCCTCACGATACGCGCCGTGTCGAGAAGTACCGCTTTCTGAATCAAACCCTTGACCCAGATGTCTAACGAGAGCCTCTTGAGGTGTTGGTCGAGGCTCTTGGCTATTATGCCATTGGCTGTAATGACTATCGGGACGATGATTGCTGAGTCCACCTCCCACATGTCGACAACCTCGTGCGCTAAATCCAAATATTTCATTTGTTTTTCTTTTTCAGCTTTCACGAGGTTCTCGTCATGAGGAATCGTTACATCAACAATCATCGCCCGTCGCTCTGATCGATCTATCACCACTATATCAGGCTTATTGGCTACTTATATTATTATTATTATTATTATATAATTTTAACACAATGCATATATTAGAAATATAAATAAAGGATACTTTTGTCTGATGTCCTGAAAACATATAATACGAGTAGGTACTCATAAAAAGTATTTTACAGTCAGTCGCAGTTTTTGCTTAGTCCATTCCAGTTATTCAGAAAGTACGACACGAATGAACATGGAATTTCCGATCGACTCAAAAGATTCTACTTAAAGTGCCTACCTATGCTAGAGTTAGAACAAGAAGAAGAAGAAAAAGTGGTAGATACTACAAAAGTTTCAGATAATACACGAAGTAAAACTTTTGTCCTGAAACTTTTGTAGTATCTACAACTTTTGATGTCCCTACAAATAATTGTTTTAATTTGATCCCAGTTTAATGGTACCAGGACTTAGTGAATATTATATAGTGTATGTTTCTGATGTTCCCATTAGGTAGGCGTTTTTGCCTACTGGACAGAAATAAACTTTGTTTCACAAAGTTTTTGTTTGTTATTTCTCCCTATTATACTCTATCAACATTTTGTGATTAGTTTTGTGTTCCTGCGCAGGTTTGCGACGGCAGCGAGCAGTCGGCGCGCATCTACCACGCGTACGTGCGACACGCGCACGCCGGCGCCACGGGCCGGCCGCCGCCCGAGCCGCTGCCGGAGCACCAGGCCGCCGCCAGCGCGCCCGCTGAACCCAGTGAGTGAACACCATACTCCATTATGCATATACTATCATAGGAAAATCCATAGTTGACCCTCGGCCCGTTTCTTTCTGGTACTGCAATTTTACTCCCCGATAGGGTAAATAGGGGTGTTTTTACAAAATGAGGCCCACGTTTGTGTGAATCGGTCTGTGGCACCCGTATTGAAACAAAATAGTTTTTGTTTTTAATCATATACATAAGGTATTTTCTATACCAAATTATAAGCATAGCAAACTAGCATTTGGTAGTAAAATGTTAATTTTTGAATTCTTAATGTTTGATTTCAATGTTTTAAAGTATTATTTCTGTTATTAGTTGGTCTCTAAAAGCACTCGTTAGTTCTTTTTATTTTCCTAGAAGTATTTTCTTGAAGACTGCAAATAAATAAAATGGAGAGCTTATCAGTAAACTCGTATCAGCGCCATCTATTGACTAGTTACGGCGTAAAATTGAGAAAGCGCGCCAAAAAACTTATGAATGGATGCGCGATGAGTCACGCGCGCGTTCCATTCATCTCTCACGGTTACTGACTCACGCCATTACTCGGAAATCAAAGTTTGGAGCGTAATTACTGGACACTTACAATAGTTACATGTTAAATTAATCATTTTACGGCGAATTACTTAATTGTTCTTTATGTTAAACAATTTGTTTTAAAATTATTCTATGAGCGCCAGTTACAGTATGTATGTGGGTCACCTGTAGTAGGGTCACCGCTCGCTAAACTATGCGACTGCGAAGAATGCATTCTGCCTATACTTACTTACACCGGTTTTTATTTCTTTTAGTATCGTCCGCTCGCAGGTTCATTAAAATTTCAATTGATACCACTTCGTGTTTTATAACATTTTACCTTGTTGTGTAAGCATAGGTAAAATATCCAGTTCACTCACTGTTATTTATTTTTATTATCCAACGTTCTTTCTATAATACTTATTTGTTTCCTATATTTTTATACTAGTTATACATTGTTTATTAAAATAACTTCTTTTTTTTTGTATGAACTCTTGTTAAAAAGATCAAACACTAGTTACCGAATCTGAGTGAATAATCGAATAAAAATGTATGAAGTCGAATCGTTTCTCTTCCTTGTTCTCGAGGGAGTGCGGAAAGTAAGCAATCTGCCCCAAAACGGTGCGATATCTAAATAGATCGCTTACATAATGAACAGGGTCAATACTCAATACCTCGTGTCTATCTCCACGACGCGGACGCGGGTACGCGGGGACTGGCCACCTTATTACTGGTTGTTTTTTATTCAATCTTATCGACAGTAATGTTCAAGGAATGTGTATCTGTTGTTTTTGAAATTCTTTTAATGTGTTCTCATCGTGTTATGGAATTAAAAACACGCTCTAAATTCTTGTCATGTTTGCGAACTTGCCAAATCTTACAAACAACTATTCATTCCTAAGCGATGTTACATCCAAATATTTGTCATTGATGTACCTATAATATTCATCTAGATAAATACACAAATATTACTTATAAGTAGTATAACCTTCGAATATAATCCTGGAAAAATTCCGTAAATGGGTAAACAAAATAATATAGAGTTTGGTGAATTAATAGATGACAATCCTGACACAAAATCAATAAACAATAGTTTCCAGAGAGCCTAAAGCTAAAAGTTGTTGACAACACATGCACATCCGCTCAATAATTACCTACCTATAATCTTAACTGAATGCTTTTATTATTATAATCATGTTGCAGAGACCAGACATCATCAATCCAAATGCACTTTTTGCACAATATTACTAAGTAATTTAAAATTTGTTTCGGCGAAAATTATAGCAGGTCATTAATTTACTCATTTTGTTTTGAATTTCGAATCTTGCTGGAGTTTCCCGGCACGCGGCAGTGTCATGGCGCACATTTTTGGCGCGCTCCCGCGGTCTTCGCGTTCCGTTACTCACGCGGTCTGATTCACTATTTTTTTGACAGATACCTAACTCTTTACTCGTGCCCGCGGCCGCTGGCGTTACATGATAATATCTTTATTCCATTTATTGGTTATGAGGGCTTAATATTAATGCTGTTTTTGATCGATATCATTCACTACGTTCAATTAAATTCATTGGCAGCGCAAGACTTTATCATTTTGTCTATTTACCGACTCAGCACCAGCATATGCGCCATGCGTGTGAAGTATGAATATGATGATCAGCAGGGAGTTGGGACAATTGTCCTTTTCTTAGAAGTTATGAATATGTACTTAAGTCTTGATACGGATCGCTATCATTTGCTACGATCGTGCTACGAGAATTCTCGTCGCTTAAAAGCTTGTTAACAGTGTTATAAGATGAAATGAACTGAATAACAATAAATATATCGGTATATGAAGGTATAGCATACTCGTACTACTGACTCTTTAAAATTATATTAATACTAACCGTAAATAAAAAAATCAAAGATGATGTAATTTAGTTGTTGAAAGAGGTGCTTTCAGTTAACATTTTCATTCAAATGTATCTATAAAAAAAATAAGTAAGACTTGAACAAAATAAACTCAAAACGACGGCATCGGTCGTACGAGGAAAACGGCCATCAAAATAAGATGATACTAGTTCAATAAGATTTTGTAAAAATAAATGACTGTGTTACTCACAGCATAAAATACATCAATTGCAACATGCACTTGACGAATGCTGCCAGGTCGATGACTAAATGTATAAAGCAATAAATCTTAACGTTTACCTAACTTTCTCCGAAGCTATGGAGACATACGACTGTGACCCGGACCTGCTCACAACGTGTAACAAGCGAGGCTGCCTTCAGCCGGTGACTAACACACGAGCTCAAGATGTGCTGAATGCTTCGCGTACTAGAGTTATATACTTACCTAATGTAATAGCGGAAGTGAATCAATATTTACTCGGAACTATTGTGATTCAGTGTTCCGGATTGAATCACTATGATCACAAAGCGTTGAATGACTTGGAATCTTATTGCGTGAGTAACAGTGTTTATTTTGGCGCGCGGGCGCCACACGTGGTCGATCTGTGTTGGCGCCGGCTGCTGCCGTGCATGCGTCGTGGGAGATAGATACACAATGTTGTGTGTCACTTTACAACCTCGTATTAGCATATTATGATTAAATTACGTGCAATTGTTTACATAGATTACAGAGTCTCGCGTATTTGTCACAAACAACTTAAATATGTCATTGATCGACACGCTAATTAAATATGCAAAAATGTGGGCTATATACACTGACAAAAGTGACTGATGAAAATGACCGAGTTTACATAGAAGGCTCTGCCCGCGTAGCTGTCGTGTCATGCCCTCAATTTACATCCAATCCACCCTGATCCCAGTAAACGAAGTAAATAAATACCTATAACATTACAATTAAAGTCGTTAAATTTTATTACTTTTCTGATAACATTCTTATATTATTATGATACTACAACTCCGCCTATCAATACGCCATATTTATATAAATAAATAATAATAAATAAATGCGGACAACATAACATACATTGCTCTGAACCCAAACTAAGTAGCTGAAGCACTTGTGTTATGGAATTCAGAAACAACGAAGGTACCACAAACACCCAGACCCGGGACAATGTAGAAAAGTTGGTTTCTACATTGACCAGTCCGGGGATCGAACCCGGGACCTCAGAGCTAGCGACACCTTGAAACCGGTGCGTAGGTACGCCACTCGACCACGGAGGTCGTCAAAATATTTGCGAGTCTTTCTTTATGTTTGTTGTTCGATGTTCGTATAAAGTTAATTCAATACATCCATCTCATTTAATAAGATGCATGTTTTTATAGCACCCTTAAAATTTACTGCACAGCCTCATAATTCACGGTCTCGTTACACATAAAAGCTTGTCTCCTGCGACACATTTAATGTCATTAGCAAATTAAAATAAACTAAAACATGAGTGTCAACTGCACGAGCACAAATGTCTTTTGATGTCTTGTTTTAAAATGGCGCGTAGAGTTCCGTATTCAAGAAGCGAAAACCGTACTATCTTCAGTTATTATTTTTGAGTATCTTTATTTTTTGGACACAAATTTTATGGGGAGATTGTAATGTTAGGCATAATATATCTTAGTGGTTAGACAACCCAGAAAAAAAAGAGGGTTGCTACGCAACTATTCTAGGTATCTGTGTTGTATGTAAAGAAGACTAGAATTTGTAATTATGTGCATTTATTATTGTTTAAAGAGTATCATAAATAGAAAACCTTCGGTACTCTATTAAAACTTTTCGACAATCTCGTTTTTGCGTTACTTCAAAAGCGCAGAGAGCATCCTTTATTTATTTTCACTGTATTTAAAGTCTTATTTCATCTTACATCATCTCATAAGACTCTTATGAGATGATGTAAGATGAAAAATTAAGTTTCTAACATGACATGTCTTATGATAAGACATGTCATGTTAGTAACTTAAATTACTGTGAGCGTTTATAAATGAAAAATAATGATACTACTTAGATACGGACCCCACTGGTAGAATATTTTAGTATTTTTTATTTATCGTGTAAACTGTAATACGCGAGCAAAATATTAAAGTGGTTAGTTTACTTCGTGCTGGCTTGTCATTGGCTGCTTCAAAGTAAGAACACACCCACACCACACACGAGCAACATAAACTACAGTAAATCAGCGATTATGTGGACATCAGCGTTTTTGCTGGTCGTGTAACAGTAGAGCGGTAGAGGTTGTGTAGGTGACCTAACGTGACAATGGCGCCTCTAAGGGCGCGTTCCCACTATGTCGTAACGATTAATTTATCGTTGGACGACTGTTGTCTCTAGCTGTTCCTATTACCTATAACGATTGTTTGTCGTCATAACTTTTTACCGTTTAGCGACTGTCGTATCTAGCCGTTCCCATTGGATCGCGACGACATTTTATCATTTGGCTACGATAGTGTTGCCGTCACGATTTAGTCTTAACGATTTTTTATAGTTTTACGACTGTCGTGCTAGCCGTTCCCACTGTCATGACAATCTGTCGTCAATGCAAAACATGTCGTAGACGACAGTAAGTCGTGTCGTTCTATATGTGAACACCTCCTTTTAAACATATAAGCCACGACACTTAAAACTACACGACTATCCGTCGTCACGACAAAGTGGGAACGCGCCCTAATAGTCCCGCAGAGTTATTTAATTTATACATTAGGATAAACCGCAAGATGTAATAAATTAGGCAAGGTGACCATTAGCTATGAAATCTTACTATGTAACTTATTAATTAAAATGGAATGAATATCAATATTGAAGTGTAGGTACTAGGGCTTGCCTATCAATTTTTTCTAGCTTTTTAGATTACTCCAACTTTAAACTGATGTTGTCATCAATACTATTCATAGGCCGAAATCATAATGTAATATGTCTGTCCTGAGATATATAGATCACAATAAAAGATTAACTTTAACAAGCATGTCTGTTATTGTAAATGTACCATGGATGCGGCGCGGGCGCACATTCGCCAATTGTTTCTAGGAACGGCGAGCGAGGCGGCGCGTCCGGGTGGCGCCTGATACATGACTAGCCAAATGTGGCCTTAGGTTAACGATGAACTAGACCAACATTATTAAAATTTATTCAACCAATAGGAAGATCTGATAAGCCAGAAACTTTAATAGTCCACAGCGGGTGACTACAAGTCTACTAGACTCGATTGTCTGTTATTGAAAAATCAGGAAAAACTTAAAAAATAACGGTTTAAGATCGATTGTTATCAAATGCTGTGAGAGAGCAAAGAAAAAAAGCAATTTTCACAATTCATTCAAAAAACTCGTTACGATTGGCTTTAATGTGAAACAACGTAAGTTCGTCTTCAGAGAGCATATTATTATTTCTAACTCAAAAGCAATTAGGACATGGATCTAGGTACTCACTAACCATCTTTGAGAAAATGAAGTAGTAAACCATGTAATTTAATCTAAATAAATAGAAATTAAGGGTTCTACTATTTCTAAATTCAAGCGCAATCTGGATAGTTGTAGTGGTTAAACGTTGTCAAGAAATGGCAGGCGGAAAATCCTTGCGGTACCTATGAAACTATGAAACTTTTTACAAGGTTTATTTACCTCGTTTTTTTACCTCTATGTTTTGAAACTACAACAACGAGTCTTATTCTCGTTGTTGTACTTAGTTTCAAAACTTAATTTCAGTTGTGATAGTTATAAAAAGTAAATATTATTTGTAACTGAATCTCTACCTTCGTGTTAATCATGTCACAACCAAAACATCGTTTATCATTTTAAAGCTGAAATATTGCACATTTCTTTTTTACTTGTATTAAAACAGAGGACATCGCGGTCAATCAAAACCGCGCCATCTTTTATTTAGCTTGACGATAAAATCAATATAACACAAAGCTTTTAAGTAGGTAGCAATATAAAATCGAATCTATCCTCAACTTAACTTAGTTCACTAAAAAAAGAACTAACAAAACACAAACCTACCACTTAAGTAGGCTGCCTTATTTAATAAAAAGACAAAGATCTGATCTTTGACGGTTAATAAAGTTCCCATTTCCCCTGTCTGCTATGTTAGGGTCGCGGGGGAGGGGTATTACCATAATGTCGGGGGAAGAGTCGCGCCCTGTCATAACACGGATTTGTATGATGAACACCACTCCACGGGGTAATGTTGTGGTAAGCCTCGGCTTTAATGTTCAGGGCTTATTAAATCACGGAGTTTAAGGGCTTAATGTCAAGTTGCAAGTTAATGAAAGACGTTTTCATTCAATCATTTTATTTAACAGCATTTTAGCGATATGTCTATCATTCCGACAGAATTCGGTAATCTTTGATTTAAGTGTACTTAAATAGTGTGTGTGTTTAAATCGTATTGTAAATAAAAACGAGACCCGTGATTCAAGTTGGTACACAATAGTTTATCAATTATACATTATTAACAGTTGGGCTAAAAACATTTCTCTAGATTCGCAATACATTATTTCAGCATCTTCAGATATCAAATATGTTTAGACATACATACATACATATAATCACGCCTCTTTCCCTTGTAGGGGTAGGCAGAGACCACTTCTTTCCACTTGCTACGATCCTTACACACTTGTTTCGCTTTGTTGTTTCTTTCATTGTTCCCTTCATACCTGCTGTTCGGTTTATGGTACTCTTGACCTGGCCTTTTTTCATTCACACTCGCCTTATACACTTTTTTCGTCAATCGTTCTTCATTCATTCTCTCGACATAGCCAAACCATCTCAGCATACCTTTACTTTTGTCTCAACATCCATCATCTGACATACTTCATCCACCTTATCATCCATTCCTCCTCTTGCATTCCACGTAGCGAAACGGCTCTCCGTGGGCCACTTTTCGCCCCCGCGAGGAACGAGACGTGATGGGTGGCGAACCACATTGCATCGCCGGCATTTTGGATAATTAATTTATTTTTATGATTATCTATTGCGTTCCTGCGGGATTATGTTTAGATCTCAAAAATATAAGTCTCATGTCGTAGATGAAGCTTGCGTAAACTTAATGTGAACGGCAAATTAGGTACCTAATTGTATGTATCCATATAGATAGCGCTATTTGAGTAAGTACGATTAGAATATTATTATATCAGTACAGCGAATAAAACTGCCAATAATATAATAAGTGAATTCCATCAGTATAATAATAATAGTAAAATTTCACCTGCTCCCGCCGGATTCCTCTGCTTTCACAAGTCGCTCGCGGCGGACGTACGGCGAGCGCGGTGAATCACGGCCAGGAATGCGGCCCGTGAGAACAGCTCGCGCTCATGCGGACCTAGTAGAACATGTAGGGGCAGGGGACGTTGACACTGTTGCTAAGCTGCAGGTGACCCCATTTCAGCCTGAATCCTGTTTACTGAGTCATTGAATAGGTACCGTAAGCTAACTGTTGGGCCCTTAAGTGCATAGATATACTTTAATCAATTTGCTACAGAAGAATTCAATGTATAGGTACTTAGTCTGTTGGCTTTTTGTCTCCTTGATCTGCTGTGGATTTGTGTTATTTGATTAAACTCTCTTGTTGTTCTACTTAATCCTGATATCTGTTCTCTTTGTAAATCTACTGTATGACTCGTGTGTGTATGCCATGTTGTACGAACGGGTATAGCCAAGTGCTAAGTACATATAAGGATAATGAGTGATTCCCGTTCCTGATGAATTTTACTTCACGAACACGTTCTTGTTTCCATGCCAATATTAATTAACAGTGCGTTTTAAGGTATGTGTTGGTTCACCTATTCGTATGTATAGATATGTAAAAATTGAACTCTTGATAACGTCATGTCAAATCTATAAGTATAATATTTAGCATGGCTGTTACAGACGGATATCTTTTCTGTTGTACCAACATGTACCTACTTGTGCTTACCATATCTTTGGCGCATTATTATCTTATCAATACCATGTCATTTGATTCTATAAATAATTATGCATGAATAGACATTTTTTATGCCAGTCAAGCTGTCTTTTCACGCCGTTGCACGTTGCTGCGTCGCGACGGCATTTAGTTATGTTTGTTACGTAAAGTTTAGTGGCCTGTCGTGTAAAAGCTTGATAATATTCTAATGCTACGAACGCTTAGTGTTAAATCAATTGGTCCGTAGACACGAAAAGCCTTGTTTATCTTTTTATAGTTCTCACCTTTTCATAAGTCCCCTACCTGGAAGACACGTAGTGTAAAATAATTGTACATACTGCTTACTCAACCTGTTTTTCACAACTCGTCTAGTCTAGTTAGGGCGGACACCCGGATACTCCGGAAAGTCTGCAAGTAGATTGATTGAATGTTAGATAACAACCTGCAGTGCTCCTGTGCCTGTATGTTGTTTATGAGCCAGGCGTGCGGGGGCGCTCGCGTCGCGGGGCGGGGCTCCCCAGGCCACACCTGCGCGTAGCCCCGCCCTCCGCTCGTAGCGCCTTGAGTGCCGCAAGTTACACGGTGTAGCGCCTCTCTACTCGCGCTACGATTAATGTAACGAGAAATGGAAAGTCGAAAGTTTGTAGTTAACAATGCCTGTATTACGTACTACTAGAATAGCTCTCTTTCCCGTCAATCCGCCAATCTTTGATCATCGGGTAATTAAAACCGATTGGCCATGTCGTTAAGAATGGTGATCTTATTATATCGGTTTCGTTTTGCCTGTTTGTCGTATGCAATCTCGCTGTCGCGCATGGTTTACGGCACGCGCTCTATTTCTAAGAAGCAGTCGCTCGGTCGGCCATCATTGATCCCGCGGCGGCCTGCAGCCGCAGACACCACACGCCGACACCCACGCCGCCAACCGCTCTCGTCACTAAACTCTATCTCAACAACCCTTTAAGTAAAGGCTATCAGCTTCCAACTAATACACAAATTAACTAATTTCAACACTCTACATAGAGCTATTTAGATACCTTAGAGTCGATTTCTTTACGTGGGTATTATTTATAAATAAGGACGTCGTTCCAAAGAAAGGCGTTTAGGAATTAAGTAGCTGCGTAAAAAATCCCCTATTAGTAGTATCTTTCAGTCCAGTCCGAGATGAGACAGTTATTTTTTCGAATTTTGGGATCATTTTCAGACACCAAATATGTTCATGAGTGTTAACTAGCTTTATATAATGACTGTCTGCGGCTATTTATACTTGTCTTCCCGGAACTGTTATGTAGCAGACGCTCGCTAACTATTACATGCAGTCGTTATTCTGAATCATCAGACGTGTTTAAGTAATACTCAGACTTCTCTTTATATAACTTTAACCGCTTAACTTTCTATTAATCAGTATTAGTTTCTACCGCAGTTGACTCAATAGAAAAGTTAGTGCAATGACTCACGAATAGGTCAGGGAAATCTTTAGTTACACGCTATTTACTATTATTCGTCTCACACAATAACGCTTGATCTTTGGGAATGTCATGACTAATCCATGGGTATTCTGCAATCGGCACTCTGATGAAATGCTTTAGCAATTCCTGATAAAGTGAAAATTACTCTGATAGATTCAGACCCAGACGCGACGCTTGAATTTTACCGGCTTCGCCGTTCCCAGAGCCCAATTTTTGTAAGCGTTCCGAAGACTCAAAAATCAAAGAACAACCACGATAATACATATATGATAGTATATTATCGAATTTAATTATTTCTGCGTAACTTAAACTTCCTTTCCTCAGTTCAAGTTAACTATTATTAAATGTTAGGCATCTAAACACAAAGAGAGCCGATGTAATTGGCCTTCGCATCGGAATACTCCGAGCTGGTCCATAACAAGCGCGTTATTACCGAGGCCCACCACAACACCTTATTATATCGTTATACACATCGTAAATTAATTTGTGACACTTTATTGATGATTAATACAATTAGGACCGTGATTCCTGAAACCGATTGGGTTGGGATTTTATTGGTTTATGTTGAAAGAGGTCGTTTCGCGGTGTGCGGTATCGGAGTGGATCGGAAGGGTAATCAAATTTAATGTCTTATGTTTTAATTTGATTACTCAATAAATAAGGTATGATCAATGTATAGGGTATGTAATCATGAGAGTTTAGATGGAAAAGGCAATGCTTTGTACCTATATAATCTAAACATGGTAGAAAGAGAAGTAAGTACTAAAAGGACTAATTAAATAGAACCTTCGATCTGTTTTGGGCTCTTAACATTACCAATTTCATTACCCGTATCAATATGCAGAAAAAATATTAAAATGCAAGTGTAATCAATCTCAGAACTCGAGTCTATTTGAAGTAGAAAGAAGACCAGCAAAGACACATCGTGTGGCGTTTTCTCTAGTAGCCATCCCTTATCCCTGCTATCTCCGCATTATATATGTCATCATTACTTGACCCGCGCCCTCGAGTCGCGACCCGGGCGGACCCGCGGGGCGCGCTATATTGGCCGCGCGTCGCGGGACGCCATGCATTATGCATGCGGTGCGGCGCCGCGCATGCATTATGGAATAACCCCTGAACTTATCGCGCTTTCATTAAACTGTCGCAGAATTGGTTTTTTAAATGATTCACTTAATCCCATCCCCGATATAAGTAGGTTATTGGCCAATACATTAATTAAAGTAAAATAACTTACCATTAATAAAAAATTAATAGAGCCTCTTTGGCGTTGAGGGTTTTTCCCATGATTAATCTAACCTAAATCTAAATTCTAAATCTGATCTAAGTAGTTAGAAATTGTGATGACTGGCAGGCGCCTCTTTTTTATTTATTGGCTCACCGTCTAGCCTAGACAGTTGTTATATACAAAATCTCCATTCTCCACCCACCATTGTTGGAACATGTGGCTAGCTGTAAAATAGTGAGATCCTGGATCCAAGTGCGTATGATATGAGGAATGTACTCCAGTCTACCCGGATATTTACCTTGTAGTTTACACTCCATAACTGCAAGATGCTGTTTTATTTCTCATCAACATAGTCTGAGCACGATATGTAGGTGGCTATAATTGAGAGCGTTTAAACAAACGTAGGAGGAACTACAAGAAAAGAGATGTTTTAGGAAAATGATTACAGTACAAAAGTATCTAGAATAATGTATGTAGGATTTGTTTTAGAATAGTTTAGGCTGATTCATCACTATTTATAATTACGTTCGCCTACAGCAGTTTATATTATATCAATAACACATAACAGCTTCTGGGGACATAAAACTTAATCTCAAATTGGAAAGTTCGGGTTTTCGGTACTGCAATAACGATGACAATAATGAAATGGGGTGTGAATAACGGTGATTGTTCTACCTATTTCAAAATATAAGTAGAGTCGACTCTACTGACGACGACTTTTTCAAATTTTGTCTATTTGTCTTAAGCAAGTTGTGTGTGTGTGGTGGTGCTGGAGGTATTGTCACAGCATGTGGCGTTCATTAAAGCGCGGCGCTGTGCCGGCTGAGCCACCCCCGACGTCGACCTCGTGACGTCACACGTCGGCACAGGATTACCGCCACGAGCTGGATTACCGCCGGATGTACCACGGACAATGTTGTATCGGTGGCAGTACTTAATGCTGATCTTATAAATTATACAGTGTTTGGATTACAGTTCTGTATAAGATGCTACAAGATAGGCAACGACATTCGGGTGCATAAATATATTACATTTAAAATATCTCAAAAAGTGTGTAGTGCTTTAAAGTACGTATCGTAGATAATATTACGTTGTTATCACCAGCATCATTAACTTTCTTAATTTATACAGTACAGCACACATTATTACAAGTTATCCATACGTAATTAGAGATAGGTATACTATCAATAGAATACATTAGCACTTGACGTAACTACCTAAGGACAGTTTAATCAATTCAACAGTTTATCTTCTACGTGAACATCGCCGTCGCTTATTCTATCACTTACTTTTATCTGATGCTGCCTGCACCACCACCACCGCCTCGCCCGAGTCGCGCCGGACCGCGCCGGTCGCGGAGGCGGGGCCGCGCCGCTCCGGCACACTCGCGCGCTTCCGGTGCCGCATCCGGTCGCATATCCGGACACATACTTCCGAAATAACAATTTTTATATTTTGAAACTTATAAAAAAATCTTTTTAATTTAAATTTGGTGTATGTTGTAGAACTTCTCACGCGTGGTATAGTTTGTGTAACTTGTGTGATTATGTGTGGCGTGTGTAAGGGATTGTTTCGTACAATAATGTGAGAGCCGCAGCATGTTGTGGCTCAGCTCCAGCGAGCACCGCCGCTTCCAGCATCTGTACCACGGTACTGTCCTCTTCCATCAATTTATAAATCTACAGCAACTTATATTTAGACAAATGCTCTACTTTAATAAGAAAGGTGTAATCTTAAGAGTAAGGCTAAAGATGGGTACTTTATTACTTAGTAGGTACTCAAGCTTCAACAATGGTTATTGTTTTCAGTTTAAAGTTGTTAATTGTGTTAGTGCTATTTGTAGAGAACTATTTAGTTGCGAAAATTTACAAATTAACATTCACATACATACTCGTAGGTAACTACGTCATTAACTCAAATTAACTTGATATGTCTATTCGTCTGGCATATAGGGCTATAAATGAATTAGGGCTACAACTTTTTTTACATCTTTCATGTTCTAACAAATAAATGGTATCTATCATTCGACCTGCACTTGGGTGACATTGATATTATTTAATATCTATTAATTCTACAATGCCACTTTTGCGTCTTCTTTGATATCATGACCGTTATCGTATCTGAAGGCCAGCAGAAGGTCCACTAGTCGGATAGTTCGGCAACATCTGCAAAACATTGCATCACCAAACCTAATCACCCCTGAATCTGTCTAGACAGCTTAACTCTACCCCACAAACATCTTAATGTTATCACATTATCGCCGCATTATCACCAACTCGCGCCAATACCAGCAGTGTTATCTGCTGATGTAATGTCCAGACGCTATTTCTTTCATTCAATAAAGTTTTTTATTTCCGGATTATGTAGGAAGTGATGCGATATCTTAACGTACTTTACAAGGTCGCTGGAAAGCGTTTTATCTTATTTTTTATATAATATTTACGAATGATATTCATTGAAACACGTTCATCATGATTATTGTTTAATTATCTTAATGCAGTTATTTAATTTATCTTGTCATTGAAGTTTTATGCTTAAATAAGTAATCAGCCCGTTGGTTTTTTTTGATAAACCCTTATTTTTTTTTGGAAAATATTACTTAAGATAGATAAATGATTATAGAAATGTAATTTTTGAACATGTGAACCTTTAAATTAGGCTTAAAGGACTAGTGAAGACAAATCAAACCAGACCAAACACGGTGGATTTGCGTCGGTACGTTAGTGTCTATGGCCACCTTAGTTGGCTCCATCCAACCAGATCGAAAGGACCATAATATTGTATTATCTCCTAACTGTGTATATAAGTAAGCAAAATTTATCACAATCGGATATCAAGAAGTAGTTCTAATTTAGCTTGCAAGATTTTTCCTAAACGTACATAGGTGCATGCATTTACATTACAAGGATAAAAAAAAATTGTAATAACTTAGAATAATATTTACTTCAAAGCGTTTAGAATCACACTGATATAAAAAATAAACACACTATATAATGATCTATTTTCGTAGTCGTTATTCCCATAGAAAAAATAATGATCTAGGTCGAAATAAGACTGCTGACAAAGTAGCTTCCGTGAAAGTGTTTCAAAATGTAGTATCTACATGTTTCTACTTGGTAACATACATTGTTACTTGACTGAGTTCTTTTGAAAGCTTCGGGGTAAACTCTCAAACCTAGATATAGGAACTTAGTTAATAGCTCCTGTTTATTTATATAATATTTATTGTATTCGTCAATTCCATCTCTCTTCTATTGTTATCAACTATTTTTACTAATATTAACATGATTAGCACATAATGACCTGTGTATAATGTCGTCAGACCCGTACGGCGCGCTGAGCACGTGCGCGCGCACGTCGGGCGGGCAGGTGCAGCTGTGGCAGTTCCTGCTGGAGGAGCTGGCGGCCGGCGCGCCCGGCATCTGCTGGGAGGTATGTACTCTTCTCCTTTTACATCAGATCACGAGGAGATGATATCATATAGTTAGGGTAATAGAGCTAAGTTTGTAGCTAGAAACCGACAAGAATGAAATATTTTGAGCGGTCTATGTAGCTAACCTTCGACATTGTAAAAGTTCGATAGAAACAAGACAGGTCCCTGATATCAAATGCATCATCAATGCTACGAAAGCTGGTACTTTTTGCACCCATTGCCTTTGCAATTTGTGCGTGTGACCCAATACTTAAGGCCTATGTATTTAGAGAGTAGTTTCCGTTGTTTTTTTGCACAGTATTTCTATGCTAACTTGTTGCCTATGTGCAGGGTCCTCCTGGCGAGGGCGAGTTCCGTCTGGCGGACCCGGACGAGGTGGCGCGGCGCTGGGGCCGGCGCAAGCAGAAGCCCAACATGAACTACGACAAGCTGTCGCGCGCGCTGCGGTACTACTACGACAAGAATATTATGAGCAAGGTAACATACAATACCTTACCAACTTGATGATGATGATATCCTAGGTAACGTAGTAACGAATTGAATTCCGTGTTTGTCAAAAACAGCGCTACGAAAAATCGACCACTTACTCTACTGTTTTCTAACTGAGCCTAGATTATCTAGTTACAAGTTCCTTAGGTTATAGCAGTGCTACCTGGTACTATACTTTAATGAATAAATATACAAGTCTAGATATCGAACCTTAAAAGCAAAAATATTTGAATTTGAAGTCCTTTAGCTGACCAGGTGATATAGATTCGTTGTTTATTTTTTGCAGTAAAACAAAAGATGAAAAGCTTGTGACTGCATCCCAGTGTCCTTTCTATCAGGAAAGGCAATTTATTAGCCTCTTTTATACATTTTAATCAAAAGTTGCCACAGAAAGTAACGTAGAGTTAATCCGTTTTCACGATGATTATAATATGTTTGAACATAGAGCCATATATAATAGATCCGCACTTATTTGACTTTAGTTTTGTGGTGACTTGTGTATTTTACTGTTGTACAATATTTTATTCTATAGTTGTAACTTAAAATGTTTAAAATTACTTAGGAGGGACGTAATACATAAAGTATACAATATATTGAGTCGTATGTTGTATGCAGGTGCACGGCAAGCGCTACGCGTACCGGTTCAGCTGGGCGGGGCTGGCGGCGGCGTGCCAGGCGCAGGCGGGCGACGCGCCGCCCTACTGGCACTACCTGCCGGCCGCCGCGCACGTCCCACCAGCCGCCGCGCCGCACCCGCCGGGCCCGCAGTAGCGCGGCACACAGCCTCATGCTGCCGCCGCACGGTACGCGCGCTCGCGGGACTCAGTTATACAGTGATGCAATTTTTGACTGTAAATACATATCCATCTAGAAGTGATTTGTCGTCGGGCTGGTTGACGGCAACCAGCAGAAAATAAATGTTGTTACAAACGTGATTTAACTAGAACTGTCTAGGACTATGCTGTTCTGAGCATAGAGTAAAAAGAACGGTTGTAAGATTATAATTGTACTTTGACTTTTAAACGTTGCTTGCGCTGTAAAGAAAACAGATTCTAACATAAATGCATGGCAGTAAAACCGATTTCATTAATTTGCTCCGTGCATTCAACATCCACGTAAATATATTTTAATGGGAGTGCTACGCGGAACTCCGGAAAATAAGCTTTTACTTAAATAACGACACTCGTTACAATAGAGATCCTCAAACTAACAGAGTTCCTATAACTCTCGCGACAGCCTTAGGCCTATTTTAAAAGACGGGCCTACTATAAAATCATCGACAGGGAGACTCTCGGTATTGGTGTAAGTTCAAGATAATTATTACCTATTACTAGTACTCATTTACATCGCTTGCCCTTTTGTACGTAAGTAGGGATACTATATTCACACCATTAAAAATCTGCTATCTAACAATTTCTTTACATATTATTGTTGTTGCGTAATTGTTTTTTATCTGTTAAAAGGTGTTTTTTTTATGTTTTTACATGTGAAATAGATCGTAGCTTAAGTAGCTTAGAATAGTATTATGACTCTACATTTTAAGTTTAATATAAATCTTAGTGTGTCAAGTCATTAAGCACATAACAGCACATTGTTCCTTCACAATTACATGATGTTGATGACTTTGAGCTTTCATAGCAAGGCTGTACACCTGTGAATGAAAAATTAACACTACATTTCCCTATATAATATGTGTTCGTGTTGTAAAATAAGTAGCAACGTGTATATCTGCAATTTTGCTACAATATCAATGAAAGGATACTTAACATTGTACATATTTATCTCTATTTGTAACTATTCGACACATCGTAGGTTTAGGAGCTGATCCTGTTGGTTGTGAATATCTTCTGTGAACTGTGAAGCCTTAACGGTGTGCAAGTTACCTTCGGATATTATACTCATATCGATGAGTTACTGTTTTGTCTTTTTATGTATGTCTTGTATAGTAGGTAATGTTAGTGACTGGGTACTTTTATTATAGCAACATATTTCCAACACGCAAATAGTAAAACTAACAACTTTTAATCTGATTTTGTAAAGTCAGACTTAAATAATTAATATAATTAACAGCTAGGTTACAAAGGATTAACCTTTTAGTCCAGTCAAAATAGACAAAAAAAACTCGTAAGTTTGCATGAATTCGCATAGAGCTGAAAATTGGTGGAGGTCTCAAGTACCTACACCATTATAAAAGAAATATCAAAAGTCCCCACCGATCCAACCTGTGCAAAAAAAAAACAAGGTCCAATGTCAATAATGTCACCTTTTCGCATTTTCCTCATAAATGGCAAGTATTATCGCAAAAATAGGTCAGACAAAAGTTGTAGATCATGCAATTATTTACAAAATTGTCTCAATACTTTTTCCATACGGATCACCATTCCGGCGATATCGTAATATATGAATAATAGGCATACTCTACATCATATGCACACATTTCCGCATCACCTATAAGGTAGTGCACGAGGCGCATAATATATTATCATTGTATTCCTACATAAACGCGTAGAAGACTTCCAATATTATTATACTTAGTAATATATTTCTTAACTATTAAGATTCAATTACTTTTCGATCTAGAAATGATTATGTATGGATTTAAAGCTAAAAATGTTATATGTTTTAATACTTGTTTTAGTAATTAAACACTTTCTCGTTTGTCAGTAGTCAGTGCAACATCAAGAAACCATACGAAAAGTACCTACATTTGATTGTTTCTTTGATGTGAGTTAACAACTCCTTGCACCTACAAAAAAATCCTTTCTACATATCGACATCGCAGGAACAGTATGTCTATTCTGTAAAAAAATTCGGTATCGAGCTTCACCTGAGTGACAATAAAGCTCACTTCAAAAGTGAACCCAATTGGCCTTGATTTAGAATTCAAATTCGAGAATACGTATTTGACATCTCACCGCGGATTCCGCTGTCGAGACATGAAAATTATGTTACAGAATAGCACTACAGGTGTGATTAAGATTGAACTACATATTATGAAACTAGTTCTGGGTTGGATTTTTTTTTGACCTTGTGTCCGTCTTTTGCATTCTTATAATAAAAAAAATAAATTAAAAATTTAAAAACCCCCGACACAAATGTAAGTTCCCTTTAAAAAGTAAAAAATAATATAAAAACTCAATCTTAAAGTACCTAAGTCTTGTATGTTTTAATAATTCTAAAAAAAGTACCTACCCCGTCGCGTTGGGGACCGCTCCAAACTTAACAATTTAATTACAAATAGTCTATTACCTAACTAAGCAACATAGATGAATTTAAAAACAAAATTAAGATGATCGGTCCCCCAACGCGACGTCCTACTTTTTTTAAAATTATTAAAGTGTACTTAGGTACTTTAAGATTGAGTTTTTTTTTGTTATTTTTTACCTTATAAAGGGAACTTACATTTGTGTCGGGGGTTTTTTAAATTTCTAATAAAATTTTTTATTTTATACTTTTATACATACCCACCACCAATTTTCTCATCAAACGTAGCTAAGAACACTCTCGATTAAGTTATCAATATTCCCTTTCAGTGCGTTTTCATTTGAGACTCAACTCGCTTATATTTGCAGACATTCGGTTATTCTTCCCCACTTTTACCCCCACAACTTTTAAACGGCTCAACCGATCTTCATCAAACATGTCTACGAACACTCGCAGACAAGTCACCTTTAATATAAAAAAAAAAACTAAATTGAAATCATCATCCGTTCGGGAGCTACGATGCCACAGACAGACAGACACACACACCCACAGACAGACACGTCAAACTTATAACACCCCTCTTTTTGCGTCGGGGGTTAAAAAGAATATTATTATTGGAATATTACGCTTGCCGCTGTTTGCGATGCACTGACTCCGACAGTCACGTTATGCGCCTGCCAGACTATGCTCCTTGCGCTGCTCATCGCTATGCTCCTCGCGCTGCCGTGATTTGCCGCGATGTTGCCCTCTCTGCCCACACTCTGCTCTACTCGTGCAATTAATCGCGACGCTCCTCACTTGTCATTTGCCTTGGTGAGACAATGGACGTTGAAACGGTGGCAGCGTGCGCGATATGCATTTTTAGTATAGCTAATTATATTAATGTAGTAAAATTAAATATACATCGTCATCGTCGTCCTCGCCAACGGTGATGGTGGATCACATCTATCCACGCTTGGCGACGACATAATTTCCAATTTTGCATACGCGTGCGTCTTGCGCGAGCGCTCGATGTGGACTGCGACCGCGCGATTATGTGGCCAGCCACTCGCACTCGTATTGCCGGTCCTTTGACTCGCGCGCAAAAACCGACAAAATAGGGAGCAGTGGGCAGCACGAGGAGCATGACGTGTGGCATGACGAGTAATGTTGCCACACTATGTCTCTGCCTCCTTTCCTCGTTACTTCCCATGCCACTCGTCGAGTGTGTGGCAGGCGCATTACATTTGTACTTATAGTTATCGTTTTGTGTTGTTTGTTATTTCACTTCATAGTTTTTTTTGTTAGTTAATAAAACAATGTAGGTGTAATATATATCATGTGTTATTTCCCATGTATTTTGAATGATGTGTCGTTTTATCAGTTGCTATTAATTTAAACTACCTCCAATAGCAAAGAAGCACAAGTTTTGTAACAGTCGAAAATTCAGACAGGTTCAAAGTTTTCTTCATGAATGGGTGCATGTCTTATGAGAATGTTCAACAATAATAAACTGTAAATATGCATATATGTTTAAATGTGACGCTACCATACATATCACAACCGTACAGTTCCTTGTCAGTCTGTTAGTATAATTGTACATTAGATAATAAACTTTATCCTTACATTATGATATATTATTTTTATTTCATGAAGCGGCTCCCAGTTCCTAGTCAGATCAAATTAGTCCGTGTGAAAGGATGCTGTTATCTACACTTCACATGTGGACGTGTCTGTATGTAGGACCATGTTTAGATCTTTTATTAAGTTTCGTCAAGCTAGGGTAATGATGAGTGTGTTTATGGACAGAAGATTGAGAGACTACAGAGTAGCAATAGGCTTTCGCTTGTTAAGCCCAATACGAAATGAAGATAATTTCTATTGAAGTTCAAACATACCTACAAGCCTAAACCTATAGTCAATTTAACGAAAGAAAAACTTATGTAAGTATTACTTAATGAATGGAGTGTGCCTTATGTATTTATATTATAATCATTTATTACTCGTAAGTGTACAAAAATACATTGTTGCGGGTTGTCCTTGCGAGGGCGGATACCGCTCAGATAGCGGGCCCACGCGCAGCGCCACCCGCAGTGGACACCAACCTTTGGTAGTTTGGTAATAAGTTAAGTAATTACACTAGGCAACCGAACATGCCTGCAGACGCCACATTCCACGACACTTACCGGTGGGTCCACAAAGTTCAACTTTTGTACCTAACGCTATTTAAGTGACAATTATATATTGGTTTCTTAGGTTTACGCGAATGTTAGACATTGAAGGCATCATGCAATTGCAGGTATCATGGTCACGGGCAGACTGACCGTCTGCCCGTGACCATGATACCTGCAAAGGTGTCGAAACGTCGGGACCTAAAATCTCAATATAAACCGCGAAAAAATCCGTAAAAAGTAGTTTTATTTCAATGACAATTATATACCTATTGTTTCTAAAGCATCGTCCTTTCCCGATATGTACTCGAAATAATTCATTGATAGACGATCCTGACCTAGCTGTTGTATGAAGATAAGGGTCGCCAATCCACCGACATTCATGTATAAGTTTATAACCGATGGATGCAATGAAGCGCGTCACGCACCCCCAAAGGTTGACGAGCCCAGCGCGGCTGCGGCTGCACGGTGCACACGCGCCGCAGACACGAGTCGCAAAATGGCGTCGCGGCCAGCTGCCCTGCTCACCGCACTGCTCCTCTGCGCATACGGTAAGTTATTTACATCTGCCTATTTATTACCACATCGCTCCTTATCACCTCGCTCGATCCTGCAATCTGCTGTCGGTACCTGTCTTTTAAAACTGGTGGTCTCTGTCTTTGAATTGAGCCATTAGGATTAGTTTTTGATTATCCAGAATCCTGTCTGCTTATAGTATAGTGTATTTCTATCTCGGTTTAAGTAGTTCTAGTAATTGGTGTGTGTTGGTAGGTGCGCCGGCATGGTGCGCGTGCGACAACGCGACGCGGCTGTCGCAGCAGCTGGACGCGCTGCTGGCGGAGTACGAGCGCGATGCGCCGCCGGCCACGCGCGTCGCCGTCACGCTGGGGCTGGACGTGCGCCACGCCGCGCTCGACCAACAGCAAGCCGCCATGAGGCTGCTTGCAGACCTCCGAATGGTTTGTACTATTCATGTTCCTGTGAGCCAGCTTGGTCAAGACACTGCCAATTTGTCTTGTCAAATGTTAGGGTTATAACTTCCTATTAAGGGATTTCTCTCATTTAGCTCTCTTAAGCAGGTACGGAGTTCATTGTCTTGATGATCCTCTAGGAAAAGTTCCCTTCATTTGTGTATATTTTCCACTTTTTGATTAACACTTCACTAAACTGACCAATAGAAAGCCAGACAAGTATCTAATCTAGTCAGTTCGGCATGTTTCAGAGTTGGCATGACTCCCGCCTCAAGTGGAATGCGACGGAGTGGGGGTGCGAGACAGTGCCGGTGTCGGCGTGGCGGCTGTGGCTGCCGGACCTGGTCGTGCTGAACGCGGCCAGCAGCACGGCCGGCGACAGCTGGCTGCGCGCGCGCCTGCACCACGCCGGGAACGTGTCCTGGATCAGCCGCCTCGACGTCACCGTGCCCGTCGCGCTCGCGCTCACCGAATGGCCGCACGACACGCAGACCTGCACCTTCAAGTTTGGATCCAGAGTCTTCAATAAAGATGAACTAGTATTGGAAATCGGTGATTTTAAAGTAAGTTTGTTTGATTGTAGAGATTTTGTTTACGATCTTCTTTTGTTGTATGATTAAATACTAATATTATTTTCAGCATGCGATCGTTTTCGAGAGTGGATCTTGGGAGATAGTGTCGGTGAGCGGGCGGGCGTCCAGCTGGCAGCGCGGCGCGGACGAGGTGAGCGTGGCGGCGTGGCGGGTGGTAGTGACGCGGCGAGCGCCGGCGCACGCGCTGGCCGCGGCCGCCGTGCTGCTGGCGGGCGCGTTGCTGCTGGCCGCCGCCGCCGCGCTGCCGCCGCACCAGCGACACCCGCTCGCCGCCTGCGCCTCCTTCATCGCCGCACTATGGTGAGGACCGCATATTGTCAGATTATTTTGTATACGACATATTATGATAGCCTGTTCCAGAACATGTTCCATATGTATGGAGACGACAGTCAAAGCTGAAGCTGAAACCAAATGGTATATTCTGGATTTTTCAAATTTTCTGTATTAAGCTATGTACTTAGTGAAGTTTAATAATTGTCTATCTTCCCTATCAGGTTGATGACGGCGCTGCTGCGGCTGCCGAGTGGCAGCTCGTGCCCGCGCGTGCTGGGCGTGATGTGCGCGCTGTGCGTGTGCGCCGCGCTGGCGGGCGCGTGCGCGGCGCTGGTGGTGCGCGTTGCCCGCCTCACCTCGCCGCCGCCGCAGCTGCTAAGGACGCTACTCTCCAGTCTGTCTACTATTTGTAGACTGACGCCTTCTGCTGTATGTACTTCTTTGCTTTAAGTGTATAGTAAAAACGTAGCCCTTTAGTCGCGACACAACTCTTAAGTAAAATATGATTTCGATAATTTGAAAACGTATTGCTTTGCGTTGCTCTTCAAATCAAACTCAGTATTAGGGTGGGCATAATCATTCATTTCCAACTTTCCAGATCCTTAATTCTTGACGGGCCTGTTGGCCTATTGCATTCTTTCCCAACCTGTGGTCCGCGGACCCCTGGGGGTCCGCGAGTGTATGTATGGGGGTCCGCGGTGTCATCTCTGGACCATACATAAATGCTTATCTGATTTGAGATTACAACTTAGTAGCAACATCAACCCGAATATCACTGACTAGCTGTTGCCCGCGACTTCGTCCGCGTAAATTTCTGTTATTATGATCGCGATAAAGATGTTTATAAAAAAATACTTCTGCGTAAATCATATTTTTACTTAGTTTTAGTTTCTTGTGGCAGAATATGCCGACTTTCAGCACCGCCCCCCCCTCGCCCGCCGGCTAGCACAGTGTCTTGCGCATGCGCATCATGCGCGACTGAATTTTGTTGCAGACTAATTTTAAAATTATACTCTTCTAAGATATTAATTGAAATTAAGTGATCTCTAGGGAAATTTTGGTCACAATTAAATAATCTTAATCATCATCTATTATGTTGGTAAAACTCTTTGGCAAATAATGCATTACTTTTGACCAAAGATTACCATTAATAGGTTATAGTGAGTCAATTTTGTACATAGACACATACCGTCGAAGACATTTTTTTAGATTATTTAATAGGAAAAAAATCTTTCCAGCCGAAGAAGCCTTCAAAATGAATAATTTTCCGTTTTTTGTAACATTTTTCACTGATGCTTTGCTCCTATTGGTCGCAACGTGACGTTATATAGCCTAATGTCTTCCTCGATAAATGGAATATCCAACACAAAAATAATTTTTCTATTAGAACCAGTAGTTTCTGAGATTAGCGTGTTCAGACAAACAAACAAACTCTTCAGCTTTATAATATTAGTATAGATTTAGTTGAAAAAAAGCAATACCTTCACTATTTTTTTTTTCATAATAAACAGTTGTAAGTACCTATTTTGTATCTATAATAACTAAAATAAAAACCTAATCCAATTTTTTTTGGCTGTTTATTTTATTAAGGGGGTCCGTGAAAACTGTTCTTGATTTCCTAGGGGTCCGTGGCTGAAAAAGGTTGGGAAACACTGGCCTAGTGGATAGTGACCCTGACTGCTATAATACTGGAGCCACCCAGGACAAATATTGAGATGTGATGAGAACAATCATTTGTTCTGTGTCTCTATGTAATTTATCTATAACATGTATGTACTTAGAAATATATAAGTATGTTTATCAGTTGTCTGGTTACCATAACACAAGCTCTGCTTAGCTTGGGATCAGCTCGTCGATTCTGTAAAACTCACAACTCACTTCACTCTCACACTCACTTCACTCTCACACTCACTTCAAATCAGATTCAAAATGACCTTGATTTTGCATTCCAGAATGCCACTTTTTAAGTCATCTCATACTTTATCTGTCAAAATCTTGAATTTAATTTAGTTCAACACGCTCGCAAGAGTGGCGCTAGTGTAGATTCGAATTGTCAATCGAGTTATAAGAATGCCAATCAAGAAACTCACGGCGGATTCAGATTCGAGTTTAGAATGAAGTCTTACAGAATCACACGGCAGATAACCGTGTGTGAGTTTATTATTATTATTATTTATATATTAATTTTGTGCCTAACCAAACATAACCAACGAACACTAAGTAGGGTATTTTAAACGAAAACAACATTTATGTGCGTGAATAGTATATTGAACTAATGTTGTTGCGCAGGAGTCGTGCATGTGGTCGGAGAGCGGCGCGTGGGCGGCGGCGGCGAGGCTGGCGGACCGCGCCCTTTGCGCCGCGCTGCTGCTGGCGCTGCTCGTGCTGCTGGCGCTGCAGCTGCTGTAGCCACCGACACCAAGTGACTGACGTGCTGCTACGGCTACGGGAGCCGCGTAGACCTCTCGTAGCGTTTAGAGGACGTTTTACGCAATGTTAATGCGGTCATAGATTCTATCCGTTAGAAAACTGAAGCTTTGATCTCTGTCTCAATCATCTCAAGTGCCAATATAAATGTCCTGGCTCAACCGTCACTAATTCACCAAGTACCTAAGCAAGCTACGCTTCAGATATTAGGCTTAATTTGCGATCTTATATGCACCTATGAGATACATTCATTTAAACAATAAATATTTTATTGATTGAATGAATCCATCCATGTATTTCTTTTATCGGTACTTTCATGATTATAACCGCTTCAACACTTCCTTTTTTCTGCGTAGCTCGGCCAGCTACGGCCGTAGCACTGGTGCGTGTCTCTTTCGTAGCAAGTAGTGTGCTTCTCTACGCTAAGTGTAAGGCCTTCCTGTAAATATCGCTGCAATTTAATAATAAACAATAAAAAATAATACTGTGTTGTTTTTGTATTCCTTAGTTTTTCTATACGAAAAACTAGTTGTCGATATACGATATATAACAAATTTATAAATAACTAGCTGTACCCAGCATGCGTTGCAATGCATTTTTTTCTACCTAGCACCTGCCTACTACCTACCTACTACCACTTAGGGGTATGAAAAATAGATAGTAGCCGATTCTCAGACCTACTGAATATGCATATAAAATTTCATAAAAATCGGTCAAGCCGTTTCGGAGGAGTATGGTAGCTAACATTGTGACACGAGAATTTTATATATAAGAAGATTTTAGTCTTATTTACAGCACTTGTTTCAGTAAATTCATACAGGCCATAAAAAAGGGTATAGTAACGCCTATAGGTCACATTACCAGGTCGCCGTGGTACTTTCTGTTACATTACGAACTTGCTTAAGTTTGACCCCACCGATATCAGACAAACGATTCTTGAATACGATGTATAACTAGACCAACGCATTCCCAGACCGACGCTTATCTAGAACGACGCTTACCTAGACCGACGCCTACCAAGACCGACGCTAATCTAGACTGACGCTTCCTAAAACCGACGCTTACCCAGACCGACGCTTACCTAGACCGACGCCTACCCAGACTGACGCTTATCTAGACCGACGGTTACCTAGACCGGCGCTTATCCAGACCGACGCTTATCCAGTCCGACGCTTATCCACACCGACGCTTACCCAGACCGACGTCTACCAAAACCGACGCTTACCCAGACCGACGCTTACCAAGACCGACACTTATCCAGACAGACGCTTACCTAGACCGACGCTTATCCAGTCCGACGCTTATCCAGACCGACGCTTATCCAGACCGACGCTTATCCAGACCAACGCTTATCCAGACAGACGCTTTTCCAGACTGACGTTTACCTAGACCGACGCCTAGCCAGACCGACACTTATCCAGACCGACGCTTACCCAGACCAACGCTTCTTGAAACCGACACTTATCCAGTCCGACGCTTATCCAGACCGACGCTTCTTTAAACCAACGCATATCCAGACCGACGCTTATCCAGACCGACGCTTAACAAGACCGAGCTTATCCAGATCGACACTTATCCAGATCGACACAAGTACCAAGGACGACGCTTTACAAGACCGACGATTATCCAGTCCGAAGCTTATCCAGACCGACGCTTATCCTGATCGACACTTACCCAGACCGACGCTTACCCAGATTGACGCTTATCCAGATCGACGCTTACCCAGACCGACGCTTATCCAGATCGACGCTTACCCAGACCGACGCTTAACTAGAACGACGCTTACCCAGACCGACGGTTACCCAGACCAACGCTTACCCAAACCGACGCTTAACAAGACCGACGCTTACCCAGACCGACGCTTAATAAGACTGAGCTTACCAAAAACGACGCTTTACAAGACCGACGCTTACCCAGACTGACACTTACCTAGACCGACGCTTATCCAGAACGACGCTTATCCAGACCGACGCTTATCCAGACCGACGCATATCCAGACCGACGCTCATCCAGATCGAAGCTTACCCAGACCGACACTTATCCAGAACTACGCTTACCCAGACCGACGCTTATCCAGATCGACGCTTACCCAGACCGACGCTTATCCAGATCGACGCTTACCCAGACCGACGTTTATTGGGACAGATCTAAATATGTACATAGATATTTTTACGGTCAGAACACGTTGATGAGCAGCGCCCGTAGCGTGTGTTACGCTACCTACGTGGCTTATCCGAAGCTTATCCGCTTTTGAAGTACATACTTACTGCACATAGCTAAGTAAGTAGGTAATGCAAAGCATATAGCACTTCAGAGACTACGACTTACCGTGTCGATGTCGCAGCCAGGTTACGAGTCGCGCTCGGCGTGGTGAGTCTTGTGTTGCGCAGAGGGTCGCTGTCTCTGGTGGTTCCTGGCGGTCCTCCGCTTGACGGCGTGCACGCCCAGCTCGGCGCCCAGCAGCAGCACCGCTATGGACGCGCCGATCGCAAGTACCTGCGCGATATGCCATTAGCTACGTCTACGCCCCGAACAAATACTAAATAACAAAAATATTACCGAGGGAGAGGCAAGCCTTTGCCCTGCAGTGAGGCAAGACGGGATTAATATAGAGATAAATATAATCCCACCAAAAACATTCTGTAAAAAACTAGCCAAGTCTCGATGGAGCTGCTTGTTTATCTCTAAAAAGTAATGAAATCTAGACAAAGTCGTACCAAGTCTAAGGTTCCTTACTGCGATTTCTTTATTATTATAGTTAATGTTGTGTGACTTGGCCGTTGAACGGTACACAAGAGTACAAAACCAGGTGCTCCATGACACCATTGCACCAATCTGTCGCGAAACAAACAGTATTAAAAATTATTTCCAGTACAGACGGACTTCTAATCATTGATAGAAGTCCGTCTGTACGTCTATTTTATGTTAGATCGGTGGTCGATTTGATGCCACAAAAAGAAGAGAGCATAAGTCAGCATTGTCAATGCTGAATGCATGTTTTGCATATTGCAATATTGATTTATTTTATTAGATTTTCTTATTTGACACAGATTCTTTTCTTTTTAGGAGTAGTTTTTTTTATTATTACAAATCTTTCTTTATTATTTTCTTTCTTTTTTATTTTATTTCTTTATATAATCCGTCACTAATCATAAAATTCCTAACCTATTCAAATCTTCGAATTGTTATAATAACAACTTGCTAATCTAGCGACGTGTGCGGATATTACTGCCACTCTTAGTCCAATGCATTATATTTTGACCAAATTTTGAGCGAAATTAATATTTTAGTGTAATTTGTTTATTTAATTTGTGTAATGTTCGAGTAGAATAAAGTTAATCGTTCGATTATTTCTTCTTGTAAATAAATAAATGCGGACAACATCACATACATTGCTCTGAACCCAAAGTAAGTTGCTAAAGCACTTGTGTTATGGAATTCAGAAACAACGAAAAAAACTTCTTGTAAACTTGTATACATATAAGTATAAAAGTCAGTCTAGTCTTATCCAGAGTTTTCCTTTAATTTTATTTATATGCGTATTAAGAGGAAAGGCGGGCGGAGAGACTTTTGAAAATTCGGTTTTTGAAGAAAGTAGTGCTGTCGCTCTATCGCAAGGTTTGTGAATGTGTGCGTAAGTTGACAGTGTGTGAGTGTCAAAGCGCGCTCGTTTCATGTAGTTGTCTACTAACTCACCAAAATCATTTTAAACATCTGCACACGTTAATTGGCATTATTGACGTATAAACAAGGGGTAACCATGACAGTACAAGGTAGCCATATGATGAACTTTTTGAAATAATAGCCGTAGCAGTAAACAGCTTAGTGGTAGTATGATTGGGAATTAATATTCTTGCTGCAAGTTCGAATCTTAGGCGAGACACCCTTTTTGACGGGCCTGTTGGTCTAGTGGTTAGTGACCCTGACTGCTATACCGAAGGTCGTGGGTTCGATTCCCACCCAGGACAAATGTTTGTGTGATGAGCACGATCATTTGTTCTGGTTGTCTGGGTGTAATTTATCTATAATATGTATGTATTTAGAAATATATAAGTATGTTTATCAGTTGTCTGGTAACCATAACACAAGCTCTGCTTAGCTTGGGATCAGTTAACCGTGTGTGAGTTGTCCTGGAATATTATTATTATTAGTTTTAGTAACTAATCTTTTTTAGTTAAATTTTGTTGCTTTGTACGACATAAGAATATTTTTGATTGTTTATATTTTTGTCGTGCATTTTTCACACAACTCGACCTATGCATAAACAATGATTATTTTGTGTTTGTGTTTACTATATTTCCGTAGTTAAGTTTGATGCCCATTGCAGACCAAGAGTGAATTATGGCGTAAAAAAATTATGTTGATTATGTTATATCTGTGGCATCTTCTATAGTATTACTTTGACAAGGAATATTTATGGTATATTGATTTGTGATTGGGTTGGAGTGTAGCCTTAGGGGCGCTATGGAGCAAGGACTTAGTCAAATTTTCGAAGTTTTTTTTTTGTTTTCGGAATCTTTCCGATTTTTTTGCAGTATCGGGTTGACCTTGTCTGTAGCAACCATTTAGGGTCTGAGAAGCATGGCCCTACGACGCACCGTTTCCGAGATATGAGCCTTCTACCGGTTTTTTATTTTATATAAAACAATTTATATTTCCAAAATGGTAGCTCGGATGAGATTGTTTTCGGGAAAGAAATTGTTGCTCTACTCAAAAGCCATGAGGTCATGTAAAAAAATTAGCAAAAACTTCTAAAAATTTTTGTTTTCTAGTCAGGGTCACCAGGTACTCTAGATCTTCGATTATCCTAGTTTTTATAGTTTTCCCTTTATGTGGCCATTAAACCCTAACTCTGTACCAAATTTCAGCTCTCTGAGTTTATGGGAAGTAGCTACTAGTTCTATTTTGATGATCATGAGTGAGTGTCGTAAATGCGAAACTTTGCTTTCGCTTAACTTCGGAACTAAATGACCTACAGACTTGAAATTTTGGATTTTAAGTATATGATTACAGCTTACTGGATGACGAAAATTTCTGCGTTCTGGTCTTATCCAGAGGTTCTCAAATAGAGGCCTGAAAATGCGGCAAAATGGTTCCAGTAAAGGATGGTACGGCAGTGTTTGCTTCGCGCTCGACTTGGCGGGGGCACTGCCGTGCCCCCCGATATCATAAGCAATATCCTGTTACTAAACGAAGTTTTTCTGCTTACGGTTGAATGTGGATCAGGGTGCGTTGCTAACTAGGTATTTTATTTATTTATTTATTTATTTATCTATAAACATTTACCATTACAGGCTAACCCAATTTATACCAAAGCCATCTGTATCATGCTTCTATATACATTATACCTGCAGTGCGGGCAGGACGTCGATGATGCCGACGGTGACGAAGCCGCCGCCGGTTTCCTCGCAGCGCGGCCGCGCCACCAGCCACACGCGCCGCACGCGGTCCATGAGGCCCACCTCGCGCTGCCAACGCATCCTATACAAGACAAGCAAACATCACAACTACTTATAATTAGCGAGCCTGAAGCCGCACGGAACAAGATATGACTCCGCGCGCCATCTTTTGGTGAAATTGACAAACTATAACATAACGCCCAACAAAGTTTCATTGATTGAATGGTCTGGATACTTTAATTGTAATCTACTCATCCTTAAAACATAACTTAATGTAGCAGTTAGTACACGAAACAGCGTCAAAGAAGGTAAAAATGCTTTATATACTCGTGAAATTAATCGTTTAAGTATCTTTAGGCATTTCGGCCACAATATTACTTAGGTGCAATCTGGAATTCCACGCGTATTTGAACACGGGATGGTACCTGACGGTACTCCGTGCCTCGGATAGCATGTTAAGCCGTAGGTCCAGACTGTCATACTATGACCTTTGGCAGTCGTTAAGTAAATTCTGACATCCAGTTAAGACTGGATAACCAGTATCCCATAGTAAGCTATGGGATACTGTGTTACCCAGTAAAAATGGGTTGTGGAGGTCAGATAGGCAGTCGCTCCATGTAAAATCAGCGTTGCCAACTTGACGGATTTTCCGTCAAATCTGGCGAATTCAGGCATGAGTAAAACGGAACAAAACATATGTTAACGGCTGACGGATTTTTTAGCGGAATAACTAACTAACGAACTAAGCTACTTTATTTTTTATTTTTGTATTTTGTTTTTATGTCTTAGTAGTATGTGTTTTAAATTGAGATTTAGTGTTATGTTTACAATTACTTTTAACGAGTTAATTATTTTATATTATTATCATGTTTTTGTTTTAATTACAGTATTTTTTTTTTGTTAAAATTTTCAAAACTTTGTATTTCCAGAGCTTTAGAAGTTAAAAAGTACTACAACCTCGCCTTATCATTACGGGTATTGTTATTTAAAAATAATTTCTACAAAGAACTTAGATTTTATTTGTATGTTTTTTAAAATTAAATAATGAATCTACCTATAACTAAAGCCAATCTGGAAAGAGAATTAAACGTTATTACTAATTACGCAATTATCAACTTTGACGACATGTGTTTAAGTTCATTTTAGAATGACAAATATTACCGAAAAGGGCCTAAAAGTAATTTGAATGTGATGGAAACTGAACTGTTAGTCATTGAATTAAGGTTCATAATCCCAAAGCACGGTCATTATTTCTTTAAAGTGGCTGATATTATAGTTGTAATTGTCTTTTAATTTGTCGCATGTATATTTATCATCTATCATTATTTGGACGAAATATTCTAGCGGATTTTATTGGCGGAAAAAAGAGAAGGAACAAAGGATTTCTAACGGATTTTTTTAATAGAGTCGGCGGAATTTTAATATTATTGTTGGCAACACTGTGTAAAATACGGTATTCAGCTGAATCTGGTTAGACTGGAAGCCGACCACAACATAGTTGGGAAAAAGCTCGGGAGATGATGATGTTACCTGACGGCGAAGAGCTCGCGGTAGCCGGAGTGCTTGCGCATGGGGTTGTTACCTGACGGCCGAGAGCTCGCGGTAGCCGGAGTGCTTGCGCATGAGGATGTTACCTGACGGCGAAGAGCTCGCGGTAGCCAGAGTGCTTGCGCATGGGGATGTTACCTGACGGCGAAGAGCTCGCGGTAGCCGGAGTGCTTGCGCATGAGGATGGTACCTGACGGCGAAGAGCTCGCGGTAGCCGGAGTGCTTGCGCATGGGGATGGTACCTGACGGCGAAGAGCTCGCGGTAGCCGGAGTGCTTGCGCATGGGGATGGTACCTGACGGCGAAGAGCTCGTGGTAGCCGGAGTGCTTGCGCATGGGGATGGTACCTGACGGCGAAGAGCTCGCGGTAGCCGGAGTACTTGCGCATGGGGATGGCCACGATCGGCAGCTTGAACGCCTCGATCTCCTTGAGGCTGCACTTCTCGCGTTCCGTGAACGTCTGCGTTATTACGTCGTAGCCCGACGTGCGCTCCACCTGACAAAAACACATACAATAATCCTGTCAATATGCATCTCGCAACTGAAACCACAAAGCGGTGCAAAAATCATCTGAGTAGCAAGATATGTTCATATGGCGTTTGGCTACCGTCAAATTATTGTCTTGATTTAAGTAGCTCTAATTATTATTTACCTAAATGTTTGCACAGGTTAACAAATGTTATAGGTTAAACCAAGCTTCCTATTAGTGCGCATCAAGCTGCATACCGGCAAGAGCACATTTCTGTACTGCATTAATGTCTGATTTGTGAAACCCCTTTGAATACGACATTTAATTCGTTAGGGACCAAAAAGTGCTTAAAGTAAACTACTCCTAGTTTACTTTTAAGCACTTTTTGGTTAAATTTGCTATAGTTTAGTTGCAATACTGCAGGCTTATGAACTGATCTCCAGCTTTATATGTATACGCACAACGAAGGCGAAGAACCCAGTGCGAACGCGCGCCATACCGGCCTCGATGTTGTGGTAGGCGCGCTCGCCCTGCGGCACGATCTTGCGCCGGTACAGCTGCTGCGTGGCGTGGTCTGAGCTCTCCTGGAATCACCAACACGCTTTGTTATACAAGGAATCTACAGGAATACTAAGATTTTACTATTATTTGAGAATTAAGAATTTATCATTCGTGATTTAAAATTTTGCTTATTTTCTAATAGTTTGCCTACTATTCATATTGAGATATGGCATATTATACGGCATGGCATATCTAATAGTTACTGAGCAAGAGTGACTAACAAGGAAGTAGACGTTTTTGTAGTTGGTATCCTGCACGCCGATGGTCATGGGCGAGCGCACGAGGTCGTCGATGGTGCGCAGCGCGTCGCTGGGCGCCTGCAGGATGGCCACGATCTTGGCGGAGTAGGCCGTGAACACGAACAGCGCCGTCAGCAGCGTGCTGAACATCACCATGCGCACTGACGTCACCGCCGGCGTTATGTGGAACCCTACGCACATGCGTCTCTTTAATATGGTGTTCTTAGCTTTTCTCGACAGATTTTCTGCTTCAGGCAAGAAAATATTTTTTTAAGAATGGATAGTGTCGTGCATTGGACATGAATTGGGCATAGGGACAGTCAGTTACCAAATTTCTGGCATCGTCAAACAACTTGACACATCATTGATCTCCAAGGCAAATTTTGCACTCAAAACTGTTGAGCTGTAAGCAGCATATATGATTGTTTATGACATTTTTCAGATCGTTGGTAAACCATATAACAAGGGCATGGAATGTCCACCTTGCTGGCAGAGCGTGCCGAGCGCGAAGGTGCAGGTGTCGGGCAGCGTGAGATGCTGAAGCTGGGGGCGCACGGCGGGAGGAGCGGGGGCGCGGCGCAGCGCGGCCAGCAGCGCCGCCGCCACTGCCGCCACGCCCGCGCTGGCCGCCCACACGCCGCCGCTGAACGGCAGCAGGAACACGTTCGACACCGCCGACCGCGGCGGCTGCCGAAACATGAACGGCGAGCTGCGCACAACACATTGACACTCATTGCCGACCTTTCTACTAGTTAAACATCCACCATTAACAGAAGTTTAAAGTTGGTATTTAGTATTTACCCACGGGTAAATTTAGGACACGTAGGGTAGGTACACGTCCTAAATATATTTGTACCTCTACCCTAGATGCACCAAAGATCGCCTACGATGCCGCCGTTAACTTGGCAATATTTTCTACCATCGTCGCTTCAAAAAGTAAAAAGAAAGCAAAATTTCATCAGAGTTTAAGTAGGTAAGTCGGTAGTCTCCACTATTTACGTATTATCTTCCTTATCGTTGAAATGACTTAGTAAGAAATTGCAGGTATAAGACAATACTTTCAGATTAAAAGATTTTAAGATAATAGTTTAAATAAGTTTGTAATTGACAAATCCCCGCGATATCCACTGTACGTGCCCGATACGGCTCCAGATAAAGCTGACATAATTTTGAGGTGGAACGCGTACACGGTGACGAAAACTTGAGGTTTTGAGTTTCTAACTGAATACAATTTATTCTGCGAAACTAAGACCGTAAAATATATGTTGCTCCGGAGAAGCCCCTAGAGACCCTAGAGGCTAGGAGCCCCTAGAGAGGAAGTTCCTAAACCAACAAATGCATTTAAAAAAAACCGACTTAATAACCTACCTAACCTTCTACGATATTTTACGGGAACTAAGTAAGCCAGTTGAAATAACCTTTAACAAGTATGACAAAATGTGAAATTCACACACCAATCATTTGTGTGACCCAAAACTGAGCATGTGTCCAAAAGAAATGCTAAAAAATAAAAGTAGGATTAAAAAAAATAAACGATGTTTACATGTTCTACGTGTTCTACGTGTGCATCATCATTTGCAACACAAAACCTCGTTAACACCTCGGCACATGATTTTTGACACTTAGTAACTTTGTTAATGGTTATCTATCTTATCAGTCAGGTACACATTAATTAGTATAGTGTTGATTTCTTTAATAATTAAAGTATGGATTATGACATTTGTGTTAACCATTTTTTGTTTATTTATTTACGTTGAAATCTTATCGATTAAACAACAAGCAAATACATCAGCAGACAAAAAGTGATAATTTTATATGTAAAAACTGGCCAAGTGCGTCAGACTCGCGCATTAAGGGTTCCGTACCACCATCAGAAGAAGTGCGTTAAAATTACACAAAACATGATAGGATGCTTCTAATACGAAACGCCTGACATATATTATCAATTTGTTTAACTGTGTCTTTATAAATTATAAGGCAATTCGTTTGCGGTTTGAATACATCAATGCAATGGGGATCACATTTTAAGTTTTCAATGATTTTAGTATTTGTTGTGATAGCTTCCATAGTAACAAGTATTTTGTGTAAACAGCTGTCTAACTTTTACCGTTTGGTCTGTAGAGGCTTGTGACAGACAGACAGACATCGTAGGCTTATTAATAGGGTCCCGTTGGTACCCTTTGGGTACGGAACCCTAACAATGTAGATATTGAAAATCACTGCTATATTGATAGGCTAGAGTGGAAATTGTTCATCTTAATTTCAATTTTTAATTTTATAATATACTTAAAATTATCTATTCTTTCAAGGACGACATCGACATCAGTGCAGGCGAGGTCAATCAACTCAGTCTATCAGGGTCCACTGCTAGACATAGGCCTCTCCTCTCCCAAGATGCGCCACAGCACACCATCCTCCGCCTATCGAATTCAAACCGACCCTGCTACCTTATACGACGGGGGACTAGTCAAAAGATGGAGGGTTGTAGTGGATGACCTGAGCACGTAGGTCTCGGAGAAGTAGTCGATCGCGAGCATGCGGTCGCGGCGGATGAACAGCGAGGCCAGTCCCAACTCGGCGCGGTGTCGCTGCAGCAGCCCCACCATGCCGTCAAACGAGCCGTTGCTGTAAGCGCCGTACAGGTCCACCTGCCGCAGCTGGTACCTGCACAATATAACACAAATGTTATAAACAATACTGACAAGACCATCTATGTCCTATGAGTATATTAATCTCGACTCTATTCTTAAAGTCTAAAGTTGTATTACACAAAAGTGTCGATACATAGATATAATTATGTACCTGAAGTTCATGTCCTGCGCGGCAAGCATCATGAGCGGGTAGGTGAGCTTGGGGAACGTGTCGAACTGCCGGTTGTACAGGTCCGACCAGCCACGGAAATGCTGCGGCTGCGTTATCTGAACAACCACCCCGTTAAGTTATATCTTAAGTTTTTGATGCATTATTGTAATAATAATAATAATTCCATCAGGATGGAATCTGGTGTGGACAAATGTGCGGTCATGCATGTAAAACAAGGTGGGATTGTGGAATCCCAGGGTATACAACTCTCGGATTCCATAAATCTAAGGTCACTTTCTGCAGCGGATACCTACAAATACTTGGGTATGTCAGAGGCATTAGGCATCGACGTTGCTGACATGAAACAATCATTGCTGACACGTTTCTTTGGCCGCCTGAACAAAGTACTGAAAAGTCTTTTGTCAGGCGGCAACAGGGTGCGTGCCTTTAATGGTTGGGTCATGCCAGTGTTGATGTACTCCTTTGGTATACTCAAGTGGACTCAGACTGAGTTAGACGCCTTGGATAGGAGAGTCCGGACACTATTAACCGCAAATCGAATGCATCACCCACGCTCTTCAGTAATGAGGTTATATATCCCGCGGAAATGCGGGGGTCGAGGCTTTCTAAATGCTAAGACCCTCCATAATCGCGAGGTATGTAACCTCAGGGAGTATTTTCTCCAAGTCGACGTGGGGATGCATCGAGATGAGATGGTAGTGGATAAGGGCTTCACACCGCTCTTCTTAGGCAAAGAGAACTGGCACAAACCTGTCGTACTGAGCGTCAAGGACCGCAGGGATGTATGGCACAGAAAGGAGCTACACGGACGCTTTTATCGGTCCCTTCATGGGCCCGATGTAGATTTCTTGGCGTCCGTGGCCTGGCTACGCTTCGGTGATCTCTTTGGAGAAACCGAAGGGTTTGTATGTGCAATTATGGACGAAGTTATCATGACGAATAATTACCGAAAATATATAATAAAGGACGGGACAGTGGACATATGTCGGGCATGTCACTGTCCGGGTGAGTCCATACGACATATAATTTCCGGTTGTTCTCGTCTTGCCAACGGCGAATACTTGCACAGGCATAACCAAGTGGCCAGAATTATCCATCAGCAGCTTGCTTTGAGATACAAACTTGTGGAAGCTGAGGTTCCGTACTACAGGTATGTTCCCGACCCAGTTCTCGATAATGGTCATGTCACATTATACTGGGACCGATCTATCATCACTGACAGGACTATTGTAGCCAATAAGCCTGATATAGTGGTGATAGATCGATCAGAGCGACGGGCGATGATTGTTGATGTAACGATTCCGCATGACGAGAACCTCGTGAAAGCTGAAAAAGAAAAACAAATGAAATATTTGGATTTAGCGCACGAGGTTGTCGACATGTGGGAGGTGGACTCAGCAATCATCGTCCCGATAGTCATTACAGCCAATGGCATAATAGCCAAGAGCCTCGACCAACACCTCAAGAGGCTCTCGTTAGGCATCTGGGTCAAGGGTTTGATTCAGAAAGCGGTACTTCTCGACACGGCGCGTATCGTGAGGAGGTTCATCTCTCTGGAGCCCTAACCACCGGCAGCTTGGACCCTGTCCCGAGGCCGGTTGGACACTATATTTTATATTTTTAAATGTATATTTCTTTTTTGTATATATTTAAAAATGTATTTTGTATGTTTATTGTAAAATAAAGAAATAATAATATAATAATATTCCGGGACAACTCACACACGGTTATCTGATCCCAAGCTAAGCAGAGCTTGTGTTATGGTAACCAGACAACTGATAAACATACTTATATATTTCTAAATACATACATATTATAGATAAATTACACCCAGACAACCAGAACAAATGATCGTGCTCATCACACAAACATTTGTCCTGGGTGGGAATCGAAGCCACGACCTCCGGTATAGCAGTCAGGGTCACTAACCACTAGACCAACAGGCCCGTCGCAATATCAACGCAAAATATCGTCGCAATATTAACAGATTAGTACATAATACTTACTATCGTGACACCCGTCAAGAACACATTCTGTAGATCCCGCCTCCGCGACACGGCGGTGGGCAACGCGCCCCACAGCGCGGCGAGCTGGCGGCGCGAGCAGTTCCGCGCGAGGCCCAGGCCGGTCAGCAGGCTCGGCCGGCCCGACGCCACCTTGTACACGTCCACCAGCGCGTCGGCGGCGGCCCACACCACGTCTGCGTCCGGCAGCACCTCGAGCGCGGCCAGCCTCCCCTCCACCACGCCCGCTTCCAGCGAAGAGTTGTGCAGCAACAGCCAAGAGTGACGGTAGTTGAAGCCGCGGGACGAGGAAGCCTGGAAGACGAACACATTTATACTTTTACTAGGTAGTCAAATTCTAATGATGTTCGTTATAGTACGTACCGAATCTTCTATGGCTGCTGAAGATTTTCAGCCATTAGGTAGGTTTGGTTCTTATAAACGTTTGGTACTGTTCCTAAGGATACTCAATTCTATTATTGGACTTTTTATCAGATCTTCTCGACATTACTCACGTCGTCCCACCTATCATCGATACCAAATGTGAAGTCGATTCAAGACGTTTCTCCTTTAGTTCACGTGGGATGACAGTGTAAACATTACACCTTGAACCAGCCAGCTATGACTGGTGACGTAAATAACATCGTCAGTTTTTGTATAGCCTTGTGAGTAAACTAACAAAAGTAGAGATTAAATCTACTTAGAATAATTAAATTCACTGACCATGCGAATAATTATGTACAGTTGTATGGATAAACATACAAACATACACGTAGCCAGAAATAAATAGATACTTTGTTTTGTTCCTTTACTTTTTGGGAAATAGAGTCGAGTTCAAGAGAATTGTATTTTTTTTTAACTTTTTATAGGTATAATAGATAGTAAGATGACAAATTAATATGCTTATTCATGATGACGTGATTTATATACATCGATGATAACTTTGATACAAAGTTTGGCGTACCTACCTATGTATGTTGTCAAGATTAGATTACCTACGTGCAAAGGAAATCTAATCTTGACGTACAGACATCGATGTATGCAAATGCATCCAAGTTTAATTACTATACGAATTATCATGTGAAAGTAATAATAGGTCGGTCTAGGTGCCAAAGTTTTTTTTTTTTTTTTTTTTGTCGTTTGTGTTTATACTATTTCGTCCCTCTAACATTATCAGAGCCTTTAGACACTTCGGTTTCATAATTGCTGGGTAAAAAAATTTTGTTTGGGGAGTTTGGGGGTAGGGTAGGTTGTGCTCTTTGGAGCCACCTACTTCAACACCTTTTATATCAATTGCGCTTTTTTCTTGTGCTTTAGTCTATACACAGAACTGCTGTCGAATAAATGGGGCGATGTTCATCATCACCCTGCTATTTATTTACTGTGTACTTTTATTTTTCTTTTTGCAGGTGCTGTGCGCGTGCTGTGGTGTGAGGAGTGCTCCGCCGTTTTCTGCGCATTGCTCTTCCATTTTGTGGGCGTAGATATTTCCGCGGTGCTCTCTTGCGACTTGCAATTAGTTTTATACCCTTTATTTCTGTTCACCGTGCCGTCGCGGCTTTGGCCCGAAGTTGTAGGATCTGCTGTGCCGATTGTGACCGCTGATATGTCATATCCGCCGCCGTCCCTCATTTCACCCTTTACGCGGGGGCCCTCAGCAGTACGCAGTCTTTGCTCGAGCCAGCGCGTCCCACTTGCGCCGGACGGGGCAATCCATGCTGAAAGCATTGTGCCCCGTCGTCTCCAGGCTGGCCTTTGTGCAGTTGCAGCAAGTGGGTTGCGCAAGTGGGTTGTGAGGGCCACCGCAATACCCGCACTTTTCGGTTTTTTCCGTGCAAAGGCGCCTGCTGTGCCCGTACCCCAGACACATTGAGCATTGGACCAGCGGCGACTGGTCCTCCGCTTTAATGAGCTGGAGATCGAGGTACACCTCAGACGCCTCTAGAAACCTGCTCCAAAGCTGAGGGGATACCTGGAGGACCACATGGCACAAGATTGTGCTCTTGGCCCTCTTCCGGTACTTGACTTCGGCCCTATCGTCATCGGTTGGGAGGTCGCGGAACAGGTTCTTGTTCTGCATCCTCAGGAACTCCAGGATTTCCTCGTCCTTGTGAGATCCAAGGACGTCCTTGAGGATGATAAGGGGGTCCTGGTTTTTGACGACCAGGACCTCGAGCTGGTGGTCTGCTGCCTCAATACGAAGTTGAACTCTGTTCCGTTCCTCTTCGCTTCTACAACCGATGACGATCTTCCTGTCTTTGGCCTTCCGGATACGGTCGATGTTGATCCCCCCAGCCTTTGCGTTAATTGCCGTTCTGATGCGGCCCAGTACCTCCTCCCCGGTTTCCATGTCGTCCCTGGATGTGACCACGACCGAGTGCAGCGCTGTGGGCTCCGGGCGTTTACGCCCCTTTGCGCTCGCCGCTACACTAGCGTAAGTAGCCACCCCCAGGGACTCCGTCTTTTCCTTTAGGGCCTCTTTCAGTTGCTGAGCCTTCTCGTTGCTCTCCCTCATTAACTGGCTATGTTCAGCCAACGAGGTGAGCAACTGAGAGACTTGAGCATTTCCCTCTACTTGGTTTGGCAAGCACTCATCTTCCCGTGGTTGCGGATCAACCGTGCGCTCCTCCGCGTCTACGCCACTAGGTGCCTGCGAAGACGGGCACACGGACTTTGCAGCTTCGGCCTCTTTTATCATTTGATAAAGCCGGTCGATGGCCTGGGTGACGGTAGCCTTAATATCGGTCTTCAGATTACGCGACGCGTTGGGAGCCATCTTGGCTTTCGTCAGCCATGCCCTCGCCTCCTGCAACCGGTTAGGCTGCGCAACTGGAGCTGGGCTCACCTCCGGGAAAAGGATTTTTGCCGCCTCTTGCTCCCCTTCGTCCCTCCGGACTTTCGTCTGGGTGTGAAAGCAGTTGGTTTTGTGCGTTTGTCTTGGGGGAGTAAGTGGCGGGGATGAGGCTAAGGATTTCTTTGCCGGGGTTCGGTACATTCTGTTAGAGGGGATCGTGCCTTGAGGATTGGGGATCAGGAAAGGGATAGGACAACCAGGTTATACCCCTAACCTAACCGAGTAATATATATTTGTGGTAATTTTGTAGAAGTGTTAAATACAGTCTTAGTCCTATGTCTTGTAAAAGTTGTAAAATTTGTATAAATAAAATTGTAAAATAATAAAAATTTTAATTTGGCGATTTATATAAAATGTGTATTAATAATTCCGTTTTCTGTTCCAGGTGTTCGCGGCCCAAGTGCGCGGCCCAGGTGCCTAAGTTGCCGCACTACAGAAATATGTAGGAACCTAATATATGCTACATAGCGTGAGTCATTGCCCTCAACACGTGACATCCTCAATGTGTTACCTTTTCAAGGACGACATCGGCGTCAGCGCAGGCGAGGTCGAGCAGCACGGCCTCGCGGAACAGGCCGTGTGGCGTCAGCAGCGGGGGGCGCGCGAGCTGCGCCAGCGCCACGCGCAGCCCCGCCGCCGCCGCAACGCGCTGCAGCTCAAGGGACTGCTCTATGCAGGTGCAGGAAACCATTATGTTAGGTACCATTATAGAAGTACCTATCTAAGAATAATCAAAGTTTGGTTATGCCCTAATAGGCGCAATAGATACCAACAGCAAAAAAAAACAATTCTTATTTGGATTATAAAACTGCTACTCATTTCAAGAATGTACCCTTTCAAGTTTGATAAAATGATTCATCTTGAACACACTAGTGAACCGGACATTAAGCAAATATTATTTTCTACCAACGCACAGTATGGTGAATAGTCTATTATTGGTGATCTATTTTTATCGAACATCTGAAGTCGTCAAAGTAACTGGGTTAGGGTCGGGTTTTGGGCGCTTGTTCTAAACCTCGCCAACTAAATTAACATAATGATGACGAACACGGTAGAGGTTTTGTGTTCCGACGACACGATGGCGCGCTGTGCGGACAGGCCCGGCTCCCGTTACATGCTTCACGTGCAAAAACACATAAATAAATCTGTTTCGTGTTCTTAGCTGATTTCACAAATTATATTTTATAATAATATTATGTACCCATCTGGTAGTTATTATAATGTTTATTTTCCATTAAATGTACCTTTGAAATTGTCAAAATAACTCATTGCTTTACTATTTTCCTTGTTACAATTACAATTCTTTCTAAGGGGAAATCATTATATTTTTTTCTAATTAATTATGAGGTCTATGATACATGATACAGTAAAATGTCGGACGAGGTTTTTTCGTATAGGTACTAGTTACTAGCGTAAGTAACCGCTGAACACATGACGAGTAGCTTACGGTCACTCCAGCATATGAAGGCGGTCAGCATGGACAGGTCCTTGCTGAGGAAGTACGATAGTATGAAGTTGATGAGCTCCATGGTCACGTGTGCAGTGCGCTGGCGGCAGCTTACTGCATGTGCTGGCCGTATTACCTTCTCACCATTATGTTCCGTATTGTGTACGGAGTTTAAGGGGTATTCATATTTAGGCTGCTAAGAATTTAAATTAATTTTCGTAATAAAGTTGATAGTAAGATAGTTTTCAACGTAAAATGATAAAATATGGTTACTCCTAGGCTGCTACGCACAATTGAAGTAATACCAACCTACCTATTCACTCATCAAAAAGCTGAATGCTTGTAGTGGATACAGTTACAATATTTACACATCGGTCGTAATTATTATCGTCGTGAAGTATTACGACGCGGCGGCGTCTGCAGTCAACACCGGCGCTATTCAATCACATTACTTTTATGTTTGTCATAACAAGCTTCATTGATAGCCGTCTAGATCGTTCTGTAGCTTTGCTTACATTACGCATTACACATTCGAGATATTTCCTTCATTCATTCTAGATCACATACCAAGGTACGTAGGTAGAGCTTTTCGGATTAATGTACCTTCTTATCATTTATCGACTCCCTTGACAGCAACACCTAAACAATTCGAATTAAAAAGTAGGCTACCTACATAAAATACCTATTATCTATATATATAAAAGAAAGTCGTGTTAGTTACTCCATTTATAACTAAAGAACGGCTGGACCGATATGGCTGAAAATTGGTGGGGAGGTAGCTTAGAGCCAGGAGACGGACATAGGATACTTTTGTACATTTAAAAAAAAAAAAACAATTAGGTAGTAGGTAGGTAGGTAGTAGGTAGGTAGGTAGTAGGTAGGTAGGTAGTAGGTAGGTAGGTAGTAGGTAGGTAGGTAGTAGGTAGGTAGGTAGTAGGTAGGTAGGTAGTAGGTAGGTAGGTAGTAGGTAGGTAGTAGGTAGGTAGTAGGTAGGTAGTAGGTAGGTAGTAGGTAGGTAGTAGGTAGGTAGTAGGTAGGTAGTAGGTAGGTAGGTAGTAGGTAGGTAGGTAGTAGGTAGGTAGTAGGTAGGTAGTAGGTAGGTAGTAGGTAGGTAGTAGGTAGGTAGTAGGTAGGTAGGTAGTAGGTAGGTAGTAGGTAGGTAGTAGGTAGGTAGGTAGTAGGTAGGTAGTAGGTAGGTAGTAGGTAGGTAGTAGGTAGGTAGTAGGTAGGTAGTAGGTAGGTAGTAGGTAGGTAGTAGGTAGGTAGTAGGTAGGTAGTAGGTAGGTAGTAGGTAGGTAGTAGGTAGGTAGTAGGTAGGTAGTAGGTAGGTAGTAGGTAGGTAGTAGGTAGGTAGTAGGTAGGTAGTAGGTAGGTAGTAGGTAGGTAGTAGGTAGGTAGTAGGTAGGTAGTAGGTAGGTAGTAGGTAGGTAGTAGGTAGGTAGTTAGTAGGTAGGTAGTAGGTAGGTAGTAGGTAGGTAGTAGGTAGGTAGTAGGTAGGTAGGTAGTAGGTAGGTAGTAGGTAGGTAGTAGGTAGGTAGTAGGTAGGTAGTAGGTAGGTAGTAGGTAGGTAGTAGGTAGGTAGTAGGTAGGTAGTAGGTAGGTAGTAGGTAGGTAGTAGGTAGGTAGTAGGTAGGTAGTAGGTAGGTAGTAGGTAGGTAGTAGGTAGGTAGTAGGTAGGTAGTAGGTAGGTAGTAGGTAGGTAGTAGGTAGGTAGTAGGTAGGTAGTAGGTAGGTAGTAGGTAGGTAGTAGGTAGGTAGTAGGTAGGTAGTAGGTAGGTAGTAGGTAGGTAGTAGGTAGGTAGTAGGTAGGTAGTAGGTAGGTAGTAGGTAGGTAGTAGGTAGGTAGTAGGTAGGTAGTAGGTAGGTAGTAGGTAGGTAGTAGGTAGGTAGTAGGTAGGTAGTAGGTAGGTAGTAGGTAGGTAGTAGGTAGGTAGTAGGTAGGTAGTAGGTAGAAAAAATTGCATTGCAACGCATGCCGGGTACAGCTAGTCTATTAATAAAAAATTGATTTAATTGACGTTTGTGCTACACACCGAGGGACAGCTCGTTTATTAGCTACCCAAATATCTTACTAATGGGTTGGTTAAATGATATTTATGTCAGTACCTAAATAAAAAGAGCCTTTGTTAAGACTCATAAAAAAACTGCTATAAGTTAATGTAGAGTTCGCCTTAACGACTAATATCTTGACGATTATTGAAGAGTCGTTTTGTTTGTGAAGCAATCTTTGTGCGCTATTACGTAGCATTAACGACGATGCATCGCTAACGTAATGAGCACAATCAGTCATTTATATACCTAGGTAATGGTTGCCACCTAATAAGCCGAATTCTAAGAAGCGTAGGTAGATATATATTTTAGGTACAACTTTTAATTTTTACCGCATAAGAAGGTGCTAATTTCACCACTACTTTCCCTGAATTAGTTTTTCATCAAAGTGGTCAGCTGTTTGCTACCTCTTTATATCTTAGCATTAGTAACAGATTTATTTATAAGCAAAGTGTGTGTGTGTACACGTAGCTTACAGAACTCAAATCTTTGGATCAGTGCTATTTACGATCCAAAGAATTGAGGAAGGATTCAGGAAGTAGGTACTTAGGAATGTTCAGAACGACAGCACTTACAATTATTTGTGCAAGTGAAGTATGCCGTTTGTAATACAGTTAAACTGATTAGATAAGGTAACTAGACCGCTTACAATCCGCAGGCAGGTACTAGCGTCTCGGTTAATTGTGTAACTTCTCACAACCGGGTCATACGTACTAATTTCAGAAACGAGCAAACACAAGCTTGTGAAATAATTATGAAAAAACAAACACTTTTTCTCATTCTTTCTCGTCTCATAAGTCAGGAGATGTTTAATATGTTTTATTCTTCAAGTAGGTACTTATTGCTACCTTTTATTAAGAACTTTCTAGTAAGTATTTAGTTAGCTTCTATAGTTAGCAGACACCTAAATATTGTTTCCTTTATGTCCATGATGGGCAAACTCCATGCGCAGTGCCGCGAGGCGCGACTCCGTCCGTGAGAACTTGGCAATTTCTGTTGACTCACGAGTGTCAGCTTCCCTATTGTCGTACTTATAATGGCCAGACAAACAACCGCGTCTTCTACAAACTTCCTTTTTTTCTTAGTTTTGCAGTGTTTTATTGCCGCACTTTACTGGGTACATGGGATTCCTTATTATTGATTTTCGGACTTCAGAGAGTTAGCTTATTTAACTCAATTTATGGGACTCCATAGTATAGATTTATGTCAATCTTTATTTGTTATTTTTGTATGTAAAGTATGTGGTTAGATCGTATCTAAGGCACGCGATGTCTGGGACAAACAATTAATATTGTTCCAAGAAAGTATCGGATGGTTTGATTGTTTTTCAAAACGTAGCGGATGGCTTTCTGACCTTCAGATTCTATAGCTTTGAAGGTTAGACTACAAGACGTCCTCTTGGTTCTTGGTCCATTGGATCTGACTTAAAAGTCGAAATCTTGCAGCATAGTTTCTTACATTCGCGTGAACAATCAATGTTTAATTAAGGATAAATTTAGATTTATGCCATAAATAAGGCTTCCATCCTGTTAATTACACTATTAAATAAGTAGGTGTATTAAGATCAAAAATCTTTTAGATTGCAAAGGAAAACTTTGGTTCAGGAAAATCAAAATGGATGCGTCCAAAAAAGTCATGACGTGTTACATAATTTAGCCTCATTTCATATCATTGTTGTAAAACAGTGGATCCGCATTAGCAGATTCTACTTAGCTCGAGAATGAAATTATAAGTTTATGAGGTTATAAAATGTATTGATAAGTTAGTGCTTGTCAGCAGTAGAAATAATAGTGCGCAAATAGAGCTTCCTTAGAAACACGTCATGTAGCAATGATTATTATTAATTACCATTGGTCCATCTGGTCCCGAAATTCCGAACGGGATAAAATGTCTAAAAATCTTTACTTCCTCAAATTATATATATTATGTATTTAAATTATATAGCCACTTTTTTATTGATTAACCCATAGACTGTAGAATATTACCATTAAGTTGTACGCAACTTAATATAACTTAATATGTGACAGGATAATTATTTTTTGTTCTGAGGAAAATCCTAAATATTAAACACGCGCGAATACACATTATCCGCATCCGCATGGCAATAAATTTCAAGCTACTTTGTAATAGTAGGTACTTACTAGGCCACGTTGACAACTAAAGTTCATTAGTAAGGGTTAAGTGGTCAATTATCTTGTACCGCGATAATATTTACAGCGGCCACGTGGCGCGGAGAGATAGCGATATCAGATGAAACAAAACAATAACCTACAATGTAAAAATCGAGGAAGCCGCCACAATGACGGACCTAAGAGCACATGAGTAGATAAACGGAACAGAGGCAAAGCTTCTTAAGAACGTGCAAAATTGTTACCTATTTTGTTAGGGTTGTCACAATAGGTGAAGACAAATCAAACAAAACGTTTTTTAAATAGTTTTAATAGTCAGTATAATAGAATATATAATAGTATGATAGAATAGTTTACAAATTACTTACTCTAAGAATTTACTTTTTATAATTTTTGTTTTTTTTAAATAAAAAATACCTACCGTGTTGTACAAATTACTCTCTTCTTATTATAAAAAGGATCATACAATAAAATAAAGGTACTTGCTTGAAAAAGTAATAACCAAATATTTACTTACCTAATTGTACTCCTTGGGATAGTTAAAGTATGATATATTTTTGTTTTCTCTATTATTATTCATACACACGGTACAATAAACAACCATTATTATTAATATAATACCACGTTTTTACAACTAAACTTATAAAAACTTAAACTTGCAACTAACAAAACAAACAGCGTGCGTCGGACTGACCCTTAGATTGTACACTGGCTGTGCCAGCGTAAACTGGTTTTTTCCAGTCTCGCCGCGTATGTGACAAGCGGCCAGTGGTCACGCACACATGCCCCGCGCGCTTGTGTGCGTGCAACCGATTCGAGCGGTTGTTCGAAGCTTTGCCTCTGTTCCGTTTATCTACTCATGTGCTAAGAGTCTACTCAAGAACATGTAGGAAAAACAAAATGGAAGTGTTCTATGCTGCACCATAAGGCTCGTTTGTTTGGCTCTCGAGAAAAGAAACAAAAGTGAAACGGCCGACATCGCGCCCGTCGCGGCGGATTGTGTTTGCTCTCCGCGCAATCAATGGTGAACTTGATTGTTATTATTAAAAAAATATATATCACACTTTGAGCATGCTGTTCCAACTTGTGATTTTGACCATCTTTGGTCTCATTCATATAAAATATGACGATTATTACAACTGTATGGAAGAAGAAAATAAAACAGCACAAATAACGTCAACATAAATAGGCTATAATTATATTAAATAATGTATTATCTAGTTCTATAGGTTGCTTATGCTAGAGATAGCGGGGCAGGCGTCAGGTTGCACGAACAGGCCGGTGTAGTTGACGACGAGGAAGGTGGTGGCCGAGCCCAGCACGGAGCCGAGCTGGCCCACGCCGCCGCACAGCCGCATGCCGCGCGCGCCGCCCTGCCGCGCCCAGCCGTACACCCACATGCGCGCGTACGCGATCACGCCCGACGCCAGCACCCACGCCAGCACCTGCCACACGACCACCACGTTACCACCTCATACTACGCGCTTTGTACCATCACCACTCATCACACAAGTTACTAAATGCACTCTTGCACTCTTGGTAACTAAAAAGTGTACCTATACAGTCTCACATCCGTCATTCTCCACCAAAGAGAGACGAGTAGGTACTAGCCTGCGATCGAATGAATTCCAAGTTACCCTGTGGGTTCGCAAATATAGTATACCTACTTACTGTTATACTTTACTGTATTGTCTTTAATCTAAGAATTTAAAGCCTGTATTGCATCGTGTCGGAATAATATGTCTCCACTAAACCTACCTGTGTGTGTATTAATGGTGTATCAGTGAAGCACGAACAAAATCTATGGATATAACTAGGCAAACGTCTTCACGCAGAATAAAGTAGTAAGAACAAGACAAGATTTTTTAAAGATATCAGATCGTAGAGATGATTCATTTGGTGGAAAAAGTAAACTCAATTTTTTTTTTCTTGTCAAACCCCGGTTAATCTAAATTACTGCACCATGGAGAAATTCTACAAGCTTCAGTTCAGCGTCAGGCATTAGCTTTAAATAGAGCAACTGAATCTAAACTATTCTAGATGTAAGGATCCCGAAAAGAGCAACCAGTAAAGACTCCGCCTGGCGCTAGCGTCGGCGTTCCCGATCTGTAGTGCTATTCTGTAACATTATTTTCATGTCTCGACAGTGGAATCCGCGGTGAGATGTCAAATACGTATTCTCGAATTTGAATTCTAAATCAAGGCCAATTGGGTTCACTTTTGAAGTGAGCTTTATTGTCACTCAGGTGAAGCTCGATACCGAAATTATTTACAGAATAGACTTAGATAGCTTGTCTGATGTGTTAACGACCGAATATCACCGTGATAGTGTCAAAGAAGCCGATTCCACAGATAATACCCTATTATGTAGTATTAATGTCGCCGATAATAACTAATACCTTGATTGTAATAATCATTCATGTGAGATTTCAGCTAATTTATGAAATATATCTATTTGTAAGCGGTGACAGAGTTATATTAGTTGCAGTACAAGAAAAAGACTAGTGACTAGTGATGGTTGGAATGGAAATTAAAGAAATGCAAAAGGCTCTATGAACACGGGCACAATGAAAATTGCATCGGCAAGGACAGAAAAATAATGGAATCACAGTTCGCACTTATGCCTATATTCGCGAATCTAGATTTACTTTTAATAACAAATGCTAGCTGCATTATGGCAGGCCTGTTGGCCCACCTTGTTCAGGACTACAAAGCGGTCACCTACATGAATCACCAAGACGTTATCAGTGCACACTTAGATGTAGTGATAACTTTTTAACAATGACAGAGTTTACGAGACAATAAGGTTAAATCTTGCAATCGTATTTACGACTGACGCGCTGTCAACAACATATATTTTAGTAAAACAGCTTTAAGCCGTGTTTGTCATCGTCAAACATTTACTTCTCATAAATCTGAATGTTATTGTTTAACTTTTATTTTGTTCCAGACTACATATTTGGCGAAGGCGTTTGTTTTGTGTCCCGACAACAGAAGCGGAGATCGTTATCGGCCACTTGAGCCTGTATGTAGTGACGGACAATGCTCGTTTGAAAATGTTTGATTATTTTTTCTATATTTTGGATTCACAAACAGCTTGAATTCCTATATTAGTGAAACAAAGCTGGCTATGTTTATATTTTTAACGAATATATTATCATCATATTTATTGACCAAACGATATTTCCTATCTGTAGAAATGCGCAGTAATTAGCGTAATGTAATTTGGTACAATTAAGATAAGTTTTCTCAGAGACTTCAGATAATTTTATTTATAGTTAAAGAAATCTGAAATCAGATTTTATACCTATATGTTTTAAGTGTGATCAGCAGACAGACATAACGTAAAAAAAGGAAAAGGTAATTTTATCTTTTTGTTCAATAAAGATACAAAATGAATGCTTGAGCTAAGTGTGAAAAATATGTTAAATATGCGGTATAATTAGGTATAATTAGAGACTCACAACTAAAGTTTCTCCGCCCGGCGTGTGCTGCAGCGGCGGCTCGGGGCTGAGCAGCGCTGTGGCCAGGATGTAGGCGAAGGGCACGGCCGTGGCCAGCAGGCCGGCCGCCAGCGTGCGCGCGCGCACCGGCCGCAGCCACACGCCCGCCAGGCACGCCGCCGGGTTGGCCATGGCGCTCAGCGTCACCGACAGGTGGTAGGCGCGCGTGCCGTACGGCATGCACGAGTACGACTGCACCGACGGCATCACGCCGTTGTTCAGCGCGTTCAGCAGCGCCATCAGCGCCATCACGACGAACCAGCGCGGCACCAACATCGACGGCCGCTCCGTCGTCGCCTCGTCGTCCTTGGCGGCCGCCGAGGGCGTCACCCGCTCCGGCAGGAACCCCTTGTAGTTGTTGATAATGATAAAGCTAACCAAGCTGTTTGCCGACAGCGCGCCCAGCAGCAGCAGGAACACCGTGGTGTCGAACCGCGGCGGCGGGTAGTGCGGCACCAGCGTGGAGTTGTCCGCGGACGGCAGGCACTGGGGCTCGCCGCCGACGCCTTGGATCAGCGCGAGAATGCTCGAAACGAACCCGCTGAGACCCTCCCCCACTAAGTACGTGGCCAAGTATAAGTCACGGAAATGTCTTAAGTACGGATAAAACAACACTGAACTTGTGCATCCCACCAGAGCCGCGAAGAAAGTTAACGTTAAGTAAGCTACCGAGCGTTCCTCACTGCCGATCATAGCCGTGTATTCGTACAGGAAAGCATTGAGCACTAGAGCCAGCGTGCCTATCACCAACAATCCGTATATGTAGAAGGAGTCAGCGACCCGGGGCAGCAGGCGCCGCAGCAGGCCGTAGATGAGCAGGCCGCTGTTGGCGAGCTGCACGGCCATCACCATGGAGGACGGCAGCGCCCAGCCCTCGGGCAGGCGCTCCACCAGCAGGGGCAGCTGCACGTACAGGCCGTTGACGCCGAGCCACGTGCCGATGCCCCAGCAGGCCATCAGCACGTCCAGCGTAACGCGCCGCTGCGAGCTCCACATCCCGACGGCGGCTCGGTCTCCTCGGTCCAGGCACGGCGAGCTCTCCTTGTCCTCCGTCAACCTGAGGCACGGAACGCTGTTAATGCCACACCGCTTAGTGCGTTCTGAAGACGGTGAGACTCTTGCTTTTTAAATAAAATAAATAATCCGAATTATCAAGAGCACATGCAAATAACAGGCTTGTTGTAAATACCTGTCTAGTGAAATGTTCACGAATACACTTTATATAGCCTAGCGGGGATAACACTCGGATAAGATTAGCAAGCGTTGGTTTACGATTGCGCGTAAGCCGGCCACCGCGCTGATGTTTCAAGAATTTATTGACCGAGGACTAAAGTCGACAACCAGAGGCATATTACAATCAACGGAATCACGCGGCGGGTGCATCCCGAACCACCAGCCGTTGCCAACATGCAACATAATAACTGTGCCGAAAAATGTATGCCGCCTGAGTATAGGTAGGTGACACCGGCCAGGCCGGGGACGAGACCGGGGTGTTTTGAAGCGGTCAAAATAGTTATGCTATCCGCCAAATTTTTTATAACTGTATATCACTATTAGACCAGAGTGAGCGTAGCTTAGACCCGAGTGCTTTGATCAAACCAAACGATATTTGGTTTGATCAATATTTGGAAGACTACAGCAGAGTCTATACACTAGAGCAGAGTATTTCTTAGATTTACAAAATCATCTATAAGGAAGAATAAGAAATAAAATTCTGTTAGATAAACAGGTCATACCAAACAGTTTGGTGACGGAAAGCCAAGGATCAAGGACGACAATACTTTAAGCGGAAACCGATAACATTATACAAATACTACTTAAAGCAATTATAATCGAGTTCACGTATCGGAGATAGTACACCGAGTATATATTATAAATGTGGGCACGCGATAAAGACGACAGCTATTTCGCGCGGGCGCGAGTGTACTGCCGCCGCGCCGCGCGCTGCGAGCGCCCGTCAACTGCTCCCAGCTCCTGGATGCCGCCGCACCCTGCTCGCAACGCTCAAGTCCGCCCAAACTTTTCTACGTAAGTTACATTAATAAATCTCCATTTCCGTCTACATTGTAACATATTTTACGTACAGTATCATATCTCGAACACACAATAAAAGGTTGATGATCTAGAGTTCTCACTTTGAACTTGATATTTTTTTGCTAATAAATTCTTCCTGAGCATGTTAAAAATTATTGTATTTATTAGTAAAACAAAATTAACATCGAAGCCTACCTAAAGTCACGCCACTGGCACTGTCATGAATTGTATTGACGTATACCAAATGCAATGCTACAAAATATTCATCCTCCTGGTAAATGTTTGCCAAAAATAATTTTATGCTATCTTATAGATGATAGAGGCATAAGACTATTATTTACATAAAAGTACTTACTATATTGTCCATACTTATATTATAAATGCAAAAAAGACTATTACCTAGTCCGTTACACTGGCGCGGCTAAACTGCTGAACTGATTTTGATGAAACTTTCATAAAATTTCAATGTGTTGGGGGGCCAGTATATGTACCGAATAGGGCGAATAATATTGTTCACAAAGGAACTAAACATAAACACGGCCGATGTATGTAAACGCTTCATTTCAATACCGTAGCACTTAATTATATGCTAAATGGTAATACCCATTTGTAACAAATGAATACATTAACAGTATCAAAACGTACCTGTTATTCGCTACCTAAGTTATTGTTCTTACAGTTATGAGAGACACGGCCGTGTGTTGCACAGCGCAGCACCCGGCCGTGTCTCTTACATACTTACATCTTGAGCAAGCAACGTGTGCCGTGCTGCGTGCAGCACAAATTTGGATCACTACAATAGAACTTTCAGGCACTAATGAAGTTTTAACAGCGTGCAATCGTTATAGAACCGAATGATTGCCACATGAACGTAATCGCTATTGTTAATTGTTAAAAATTCCGACACAACCAGCTATAAAAACAAGTCGTCTGCAAGTGAGGAGCAGACAGTCAGACACGTTAGTTAATTATCTGCGGCGAGTAAATACGACATGATTGGTGTCAGGAGCCGGAGGCTGTTGTTTGAGGACACTCGGCCGCTGAAACGTTTGCTCATCAGATAAGATGTGTACACAGGTATTAGGTGTTGCGCGGCGACTACCTACCGGGGGCAGGGCTGCGCCATGGCGAGGCGGGCGAGGCGCGGCGCCGCGCGGCCGCCACCATGCCGCCGGCCGCGCTCCGCCGCCGCCCGCTAGCTGCGACATGTGCCATGGAATGGATGAAGCGCCACTACACCAAGCGATATGCCGACCCACGCGACATTATGACATGATGGCTAGATGCAAGTGCCCACAGTTACATGCGTAGGCGACGGATCGCTCGGTGCGGCGGGCGCTAGGTTGTCGCGTCCAGACTGCGCGTGCTGCGTTGTCATACATATTCGCACGCAGGCGGTCTCGACGCGAAGCCTTGCTGCAGAATACATCTTATGATAGGTAGGTATATTCAAATGTATGGCATCTGTGTTAATTCTGCTCTTATCAAGTGGGTATATTTAAAGAGCACACAGGGAGTCAGTGTGTGACAGCCAGCTTACTTTGTTGATTAAGTGTTATAATATGGCGCAAGGTGGTTATATCTCTCCTCACTATTGTAAGATGTATTTTGTAACAAAAAGCCCAGAACAATGAAAAGCACACACACAACGATAGCAACAAAATGATGTTAAATGATTTTCGATTGTCCAACAACTGAGTTTTACATACAACTATTTACTAATCGTCATGATGTGTTACAAAGTGTGATGTACCACCCTTATATGATGCATGAAAATCCATTAATACTTTTGAGTTAATATAAAATGAAATTATTATTATCATATAATTCACAACTTCTGCCTGGGTATACACAGTTGGCAATAATATGTAAAATTAATAACTAACTTTATGCTAAGTGAGGATGAGACATCAGTTTCAGTATTAAACAATTGCCATCACCATTATGGCTGTACCTATAATTATGAATATCTTTAATACAGCAAACTTAATAAAACATATTAAAGTTCATTGGGTACAATCTCTAACTATTCAATTTTGTTTTTTTCTTGACTTGTCTTATCTAAAAAAAATATAATTAATTATTTCATGTTTTTTAAATACTTTGTTACCAAAATCCACTAAGAACATAATTATGAGAACTCGTCTTTAAATTGAAACCAATTGGTGAGCAATCAACCAATACAATTGAACACGGTACATATTGAAAGCTATGTTATATGCCACCAATTGAACAAACCATTCCACAAAGTAGTTATTATTGTTAGAGTAGTGAAAACAAGAGGAACTACATACTGTGCAAAGGTAGCTGGCATTATCCATGCATGTCACACAGAGGGTGGCACAGTAGCCCAGTCACCTGGAAACCACAACAACAGTTGGACCATGATCACAACCCAAACACCACTAACCACTCTACTACTCACTCATTATTTACAAACAGCCAGCAGTCAACTTATGCCTGCCTCACATTAAACAATCCTTATTGATTCAGTTACCAATGAAAGACACTCATTGCTGTTTGTCTTATAGCTTACATTGTAATATAAATAATGCTCATGAATAAAGTGACCTTGCCTGCAGACTGTACAATTATAAAGTTAATTATTAAATTAATATGTAGGTATTAAAATTAGCCAATAAATTCACGAAATATAGCTGAATCCTTCTAGTACAGAAAATTTTACATGAAAGAGAGTAGGTAGAAAGAACAGACCAGAACCAATGTTACAGAAAACCTCAACACACATTATACTTTGTGCAAGATGTGTGCCAAATAACATGGAACTATTGACCCATTACAATATAAAAAAATATTTTAAACAAACACTCATTAGACAGTAAGAAGCCTAAAGAAAAAAGTCTCTTTCAACACACCTTAAGTAGAGATATTTTCAACTTTTTATAACCTTGTGCCTAAGTGCTAGTGTAGAGATTTACAATTATTGTATGAGAATGATAATAATAATAATATCTACAGATAAACAATAACATCTATGAATTCTTTATTGGGCCTTGTCCTAAAACTTTGTATGGGTGACTTGCAAAGTGATTGTAACATCATTTTGGCTCTTAGTTTACCGTTAAATGATCTTCCAAGTCAAACTTACTTTGTATTATGTATTTCATAGCATGAGCATAACTTCTGAATTTAAATTATAAAAAATTATAGAACACCATTACTTTAATCATAATGTCATGATATTTTAAGTTCTTTCTAAAAAATGTAAAGGTTGTTTACTCAGTCAGATTGGAATTTTAGCCCCCAGAAGAAGTAAAGTGTAACCACCAACAAATAACATTACTTTAGTATAGCCTTAACATACTAACTGTAACATGTTAGTCTAAACTGTCTTCATATAATATGTTTTCATGTAAGGATTAGGTCCCAATATTTTATTACAGCTTCCATGAAGGCATTAGGCCCTATACTATGTTAACCATCTATCCAGCCATGCCAAGCAGTTTGCCAATAAATAATTTAATAAAAATAATATATTCAATATCTATTATGATGACCTAAATGAAGATCTCATCCCAGAATTAATCTTTCCAAATAGGTAAGTGTATATTAAAATGTGTGCCTACTTTAACTCTATTTATTTGAGAAATGTAGAGTACATATTCGTTGAATGTTTAATAGAAGATAAGTAGATTATAAATTATGTAAGCTTTTTATTTAGGAGGTAGGTACATAATTTATTATTGTTTACCAAACTAACTGTAATGTTATTCCATCCTACATAATTTAAAATAAATGAATAACAGAAAAGCCTTGATGACGTATGTAAAAAATATAACAAAAATGTGATATCTAGGCAAACTTATACCCCATAGAAAAAGACCGTAATTCAGAAATATTTACAAACCTCGCACTGCTCTCCATATCTGTAATCTTAAGGCACTTGACTACCACTCTGTCCGTCCGCTATCACAATCTGGCTCACACTGTTTTCTTTCCTGCAAAGTTTCATTAAACTTAACTTCCTTACATCATTTCCTATCATGCGCTTTCCACTTAAACTTAATGACACTTTTGAATATTTGACTGCATTACTTTAACATTATGTTCTGTGATAGTGCACATATTTTAATAAGGTATAACTTATAAGAATAAATAGTTCAGAAGGTTGTTTCAGAGAATTTCTCAGAAAATAAAACTGAGTAAACTGACAACTGCAACTTGACATGACATGACAGTGATGACAGACAGCTGGTCAAAGTGTCAAAGTCCACAGACATGCCACCATGCCACAGACCCTCACAGACCTTAACCACAGACGGTAGTAGAATTTTATTTCTGTCACTTATTTAGGGAGGAGGCTGCCTAATTTTGAGAATCGATTACATTTAACAAAGGTATTTAGGCAACATGGAATAAAAAATGTGTAGAGTTATTATAAATCATTGTAGAGTTATTATAAATCATTGTATTATATTTGTTTATTGGACTGGGCTGTACATTACAGTAGAGTTTGTGCCGAAGAGAACCGTCGTGACATAAAATGGAACTAACATACTTTTAACATTAGAATGATTTCAGTTAACAATTATGAAGGAAAAAATAAAAATATTACGATCTAACATAATTTTATAAGTATCCTGATTTTAAAGTCCGCTATAATCACGTTACAGTGTCTAATACTTAACATATACGGTTATTAAGGACAAGAACGCCCTCAATTTCACGATGGTTCTCTTGCCGCACAGACCTTACATACGTCAACTAAGCCATGTATCTGAGGTATTTCTAATTTCTATCTAATGAAATGTCCAGCGTGTCCACTGTCTGTAGGTATACGCGAGGAAACCTATAAGTTGCTACTGAGACAAAGCCTCACAATGGTGATTGGTAGTGTGTGGGTCTACTGACTACTGCATAGAGAAAAGTAATAAGTAGGCCAAAGAAAGTCTCTTTCTTACTATACTACTTCTTTATTACTATGTCGTAATACAAGACTACTGTCTTAAAAAAATATAGTTACCATAGATAATCGACACGCTTCTTCTTGGTGTGTGAAGAAGTTTTATTGTAACAGATCAGTAGAATACATAAAATTAATAAATAATAGGGGCTTAACCAGCACCTTCACTACATAAACCCTACCCTACTAGGAAAACCTGACTGGTATGCGGGACCCTTGCCGGCTAAAACTAACGGAGTGTTTCTCCCTCCATTGTTCATAATACAGTATTGTAGGCCATAATTAAGTGCATTACCTGCCGATATAACCAGCTATACCTACTATTTAAATTCTTATCATTTTTATTATTTACAAGACAAATAAAAATCATATCTCGATATCCCATTGATATGATTTTTTAACCGACTTCAAAAAAGGAGGAGGTACTCAATTTTTTAAATGTTTGTTACCACAGAACTTTTGACTGGGTTAACCAATTTATATGATTCTTTTTTTATTTGAAAGCTGGTGCTTCCTGTGTGGTCCCATTTTATTTTGGTCCAGTTTTGACAGTGGGATCCATAAGAAATAAATACAAGACTTATTTTGAAGTCGGTTTTTTTGTTAGAATTATTTATGTATAAATGAACGCATTTTTAAATTAGGTGACATTACAATATTATGGGACATACTTTCGACCATAGTATTGTTTATATTTGGTCTGATAATGAGCCAGAAAGCCAAAGGAACTCAGTAACCTCTGTCCGAAAAAACACAATACCATGATATTGGGCTTGTTTGTTTCGTTTAATTATCTTCTAGTTTAGCCTTGTATGAAAACAAAGCTTATTCATTCTTACAAGGTAAGAAGCGCCACTTACTAATGCAAGCATTTTTAAGAGTGTCATTTGATTTCAGTTTAAAAAATTTGAATAGCCTAAAATCCCACGATCAGTAGTGTAGTGATGCATTAGTTCCAGTTCCAGCTGATGATGACAGTCGACCTATTGCATTACTACCAACAGTTTTATTAAAAACAGATACTTGTAGCTTCAAGTAGTAGGATCTCGGTAGATATACATATTATAACGTCCGTTCGTTCGATCGCCTTCAGCTGGTTAGGTAACCAGCCACCAGGTATACAAAGGTACAAAAAAATAAAAATTCGGTATCGGTTCGACAGTTATTTTAATTTAAAATTTCAAAAAGCAAATACAATAATCTCCGCATGACTCGTCTCATAAAGCTTTACACGTAAAGTAGTTATCTTTAATAGTACAATAATAATAAATATAACAAACAGTGAAGTACAGCGGCCGCGTGGCGCCTACTTGTCCTTGTCCTCCGCCTTCCGGCCGAGCGGCACCGCCGCACGCACCCTGCGGACACATGCCGCGTTACTCACCACTCATACTCACATGCAGCATATTGGAGAATAATACTCTACATAGCTTGAAACAAACGTGCTATTTCAATGGTAAAGTCGGTCGTCCCTTGCGGGGATCGAACCCGCAACACGTCGTTCAGTAATAATTAAGGTTATTGTGATTAAAAACATGCGTTAGGTTCGCTAGTCTCGTTTGAGCTACACATTTACGATGTAATAATATTAAATTCACATATAGACATCTTGGGAGACCAGAGAACCTAGCAGAATGGTGATTTTATTTACACTTGTTACCGTATAAATAATAAGAACAACATTTACTTAACTAACATTAATAGTAGTAAAGTGTTTTTGTGAATTGTGCTAATCAGACAAGATAGCCTAAAAACTCTTTTTCATTACACGACTGCCCAAAAAAATGAGTGTTATGTTTTTAGGGTTCATGTATGTATGTTTGGGAGTCTCTTTATTCCACTACTATAACTTCTGAACAGATTTTGATGTTTTTTTTATTTTTAGGAATTGAATACTAGTTAATTTCCTCCTATCTCACGACACAGTGTTTCACTCAATATTTCGTGGATGCATAAAGAACACCCAGACTTAGAAAAAACATTCGTGGAGAACACAAATATTAGTGCCATGCAGGGATCGAACCAGCAGCACGTCGCGCTAAGGCTGTTGGCGTTATGATCTTTACCACTAGGCTGTCCGTGCAGTCGAAAGGCATGTATTTAAGTATAAAACCTTCGACACATAAAAAAATACTCAACAGACTAGTCGGTAGGCTATCCGAAGCTAGTACAGTCAGAAGTCACTAGATTTGTTTTATGTTATAAGGGGTTACAGAAGTCAACTCCGATAGGATAGGAACTGTAGTGGTTTGTACTTGGGTATGATGTAAATTATACTAACTTTGCGGAGATCTCGTTTATCTTTCCACGAACAAACTCCAAGTTGGCGTCTACCTGCGCCTTGTTCATCTCGTACGCCTTAGGCAGGGTGAACAACGCTATCCATCCTGAAAACATTTAGGATAATGATTAGAAACTAAATTAGAAAGCAGCAGAGTAGACTTAAGACTAAAATAATTATGCTATAATAGATATAATTATGCTATTTAATTCAATCTGATGTGTCCTTACCGGTAAATCGAACCAAATGTTGATTAGCTAGACAAGCATGCGTTCTAACAAATTCCAACGAATTAATATTGATAACATACATATGAAGTTCTATGGAATATTTAAGATAACTTACAATAGCGTACAAAAAGTATGACTCGAATGTTTAGTATATTTTAATGTCATGTGAATGTATTTTGATCGTTTAAGCAACAAACATTATTGTGACCTAAGACTATTTACTTTAAGCGAACTGTTAATTCAGCACCAGACAATAAACGATGTAGCGTATCGTATGGTTTTTCCATCTGCAATTAATTCTACCAAAAATAAAACTAGTTGATCAGACAATCCTTGTCCTGTCAACCTATATGATTAATCTTAAATAGATAATAAATCTGTCGACATTTGCCGTGGATTTTTCCTTCACATAAATAAACACAGCAATGGGATACAGCTAAATCGGTCGAGCCGCTCTTGTGTGCTACCCCGCCATACATGTGTGATGTGGCAATTGATTTTTATTTATTTAGATGTTAGTATGACTTGACTGTTTAAGTCATAGAAGGTATAATAAATGTTACACTTAAAGAAATAGTTCCCTCTAGTTAGAGATCGTAAGTTGACTAGGTAGGTATTAATATTAGTGTTGTCTGAACAGACTGATACTGATTAGCATATTAGTCATGCGCGGCGCACACTTACGACATTTTTATTTATGAACAATGACATACTACACATTTTCCAGAATTCCATCAAGTGTAGGTGTTATATATAAATTATATAGCGATTTGTTATGAGGAAATTGTTATTTATAGATTTAGTTGTTCTCTACCGTTTGTGAACCACCTGAAGTGAAGTATATCAGTACAGTGAGCAGCACAGTGCGTACAGTGTACACAACTGTGTTTGTTGTGTGCTTGTGTGAACAATACAACAATAGTCACAATCACAACACTCCGCACTCAACAGGTACAACATGGATAGGTACCTTATTGTAGAGCATAGAAACATAAGAGGGCTTAGTTAATTTAGTCTAGCGATATATTATGTATGTGTGTGAAACTCTTTTTACGAATCTATACAATGACAAATAAATATACTTTGCTACCCTACACGGGTTTGAGATTCTCAATAGCATTAAACCTACGAAGCTATCATATTGTTGACTGAGAACATCGTCTACATCCATCTCAGTCCACATCCAAGAATTTCATTAAAATAGTTATCGTTATTTAATGGAATGTCGACATATTTTTGCCAATATAAATATGTATTAGTTCGTCCAGATGATTGGTTACCAAAAATTAACAGAGATGAATATGTGTATAATGTATGTAGTGCACTGACCGAGTATGATGAGCGTGATGCCGTTAAAGCAGGCGCCGACGTACGTCAGGCACCACAGCAGCACGCCGAACTTCAGCGAGTCCACCAGGTCCTCCACCAGGAACAACCTGCAACCACACCACGTACCACTTACTCTACGCTGTTCATACACATACACGTGCGTACTTCTTAATACGTACCAAGATGAAAGGGAATGCGCATCTTGAAATTAAGGGCATGCTTATATTCGTGTCAAGTGTTTCTCAAGTTCAAAAGTGAATAGTAACGGACTTGAGAAACCACATTCATTACCTAACTTCAAAATATTATTGGTAAATGTGTTCTTTGAATATATTTTCCATTATGTTTAGCAGGAAGAGGCAGGTGCTATAAGTAGAGGTGTGACTGTTACCTGCGCAGCTCGGCGAGCGCGGCGTTGAGGTGCGCGGTGGCGGCGGCCGCCAGCGACTGCGAGCGCTCGGCCGGCACGCTGATGTCCTGCTGCAGCAGCCATCTGCACCACAACACAAACACGCATTACATCATGTCTAACCTTGTTACACTGAGCGCAGGCTATGACTGCTTCACCACACTTTTTGGCAAAACCATGAGGGCCTTCAGCCAGAATAGAAAAACCGCGCCGGAGAGGAGGAATACTAGTTGCACAGCCCGCACCTGTCAGAGCGCTTACAACACGTGAGATGGGAAACATGCCCTTTATAATATACTAAGTACTGTACCGAAACAGTTCCCAAGCACACTATTCATATCAAACTATGAGTAATAAATAAACTACTGTGAACATAAACTTAGAAACGTTTGTAACGGATACGGTTCAGTTCGTGAGATACAATGTGACAACACCGGACTCTTTAGAGCTAACTTTCTAATTTTACTTTGAACTAGATTTAGAAATTGTATGTATCAATAAAAAAGTTGACGTCATCATTCTAAGTCAGTAGAAGGTCAGTAGCCATTTTGTAACTTTTACAAACTGCTCACTTGACTGTAATCGCTGACAATAGGAAACTTCACTTTGACTTGCATGAAATGTATGTCAAAACTAAGTTTCCAATTTCAGTTTTTAAAACTTATCGATACAAGTTATAAAATATCTAACACACATAAATAAGTAGGCACTTACTAAACTATAGCATAAAATTAACATTTTTTATTACATACTTTCAAAATATTTAAATCAAGTTTATTAGGTAGAAAGGTTACCCTACACTACATACGAATGAAAATATTTTTAATTTAGCAAAAAAGCACCAATTTTTATATTTAGAAAAAAAAACATTTAGCAATTTCTTTTTGAATATTTTTGAACAAGTTAGTTTTCTGTGATTTGTTTAGCATTTAGATGAGGCTGGTCCAAGTGGTCCCCGCATTCCGACGCGAGGCACATGCTGGGGTTACATAAGAGCCACATGCGAGCATGTGTGAGCAATGTGAGCATGCGTGAGCATGTGTGCGCAGGTGCGCTCCATCTATCTGTTATGGCTTCTCCACACACGGTCGGTGCCCCATGCCCGAGGGCTCACTACGGCACGTAAGTCTTCAAATATCAATGGACAACCTATGTACTTAACTTTGTGAGTTTGCTACTTTTTTTCGTTATTCTATTCGTATATCTAATCTTTAAACGACCAATTGAATGTCAATTTATTTATTTCCTGAATTTAATTAGTACCTGGTACGTTAAACTCGCAATTCTTCCGCGACAAAAGATATAAATCTCATATTGTTTGATTGACCCTATGGCTATTAGTTGTTATCAAGGACTCGTGTTGAGGTTGATGACTGCTTATCACAGAGATCCGCCGCGCGCATGCCGCACATGTCATGGCTCTGTACTGAGAAATACACGCACACGGCTTTTATTGCTGACAATGCTCATTTACTAATCTTCAATCTTCATTTTTAAACTTGCTGCTGATTCAGTTAGTTATTCGGCAATATTGGTATTCAGAGCTTTTAAATAATTTAAGTATTATGACATGCATTTAAATAATTAAAATAACGCCATCCTCTATCTCTTTCATTATTATGGCGGACGACTCAAGCAGCACTATCTCGATCTCATTAAACTACCTACTTAATATCTTATATTATTGTAATTAATAAACTTGATTCAAAATCTTTTCATTTCTAGGGAATTCAATACGCTTTTATAATAAACTACCAGAGGTCATTACTAACCTGCTCGGTAAGAAATTCAAATCTTGTGTCAAATCTATTCTTTTAAAGAAAGCGTATTATAAAGTTAAATACTACGTGGAAGACAAAAGGGCGTGGAGTGTTTAATATCTGCACATGTGGCCTCCCTGGCGGTCCTCAAGATTTGCTTGTTTACTTTAAATGAGTTCTTAAGCCGCCTGTATTTCCTGAAGGCACTGGACATGCCTTGACATTCCTGTTAGGGTATTTCTTTATTATTATTATTTTTTTTTGTGTGACTACATATATTATGTAAAATGGTTTTCTTTTTATTTTATATACAATTTTATTTTTTGTACTTTTTTCATGTGAATGCGTCTACAGCGTGGTTTTTTATTATTTATTCGGGATTGATTGCCTTAAATTATTATTAGTATTTTTTCTTTATTTTAAATTATTATTAGTATTTTTCCTTTTTTTATTAACGTAGTTTTATTGCGTTGTTGACGCATATATTTAACCAATAATGTACAAATAATTGTAACAATTTAGTTTTTAAAGGAGTAACCTATGGAGTTTCTTGCCGGCTCTTCTCCATAGGAAGGACACTTTGGAACCGAGCAACTAGAGTCAGTAGATTTAACGTAACGTTTCTTGAGCGCCTTTTTTATTTGGTTTATAAGAAATAAAAACATTTTTTTGATTTTGATTTTCTAAATATAAATAAACATGTCTTAATGTCTTAAATTAGGTGCAAAATGTATAAAATTAAATTAATACATATAGGTACTTTATGTAAATTAAGGGAGACTTAAGCACCTAAAGTAAGTAACTAAGCTGACTTTCTAGCTAGGTATTTTGGTAATGTGGTAACAAAGTGTGTAACAAGACTTACTTGAATGGATGTCCGTCATTAGTCTTCTGCACGGCTTGCAGCACGTTCTTGTAGATGCGGAAGGCGACGGCGGCGGAGAGCGCCAGCAGCGAGGCGTAGGCCAGCACCGACACCACGGAGCAGCAGGCCAGCGCCACCAGCAGCGCCAGCCCCGCGCCCAGCGCCGCGCCGCTGTGCGCCGCGCTGCGCCAGTAGATCAGCGACTCCACTGCAACAGCGCACACGTCAGACCTACGGCCAGCCTCCGACCCAGCCATCACCGATAACTGCACGAGGTGCCCCGGAGAAAGTCTCCTCGGTCAAACCAGTTTAATGCGAACATGCTCTCGATAATTTTCCATTGCCATTATTAACACGCCAACTGATATGAATTATAAATTAATGTAATCCCAGCGTTCTTTTTTAACAAAATATCCATACCCATCTCAACTACTTGCGCAATATTTTTAATTCATAAATCTATCTAGCAATCATTGGCAATGAAGAAGTTTAACTTTTAACAACCGTATTACACATTCAGTGTCATCAATGGCGTTGGCACTATTTACCGTTATCCATTTTCGGTTATCGTCTCACTCGATGGTTGAACTAAGAACGAAAGATAACACGATACTCTTAATGTATTTGTTGTCAGCAAAATGTAAAAATAATACACAATAACCGCACCCGAACGAATCAACCATATTATGCTGACAGCTGTCGCTGTTTATATGCCGACTAAATTCAATTGTGAACTATTGCATGTTATGATAAGATTACGAATGAAACCTAATATAAGATGAAAGAAAACTTTTAGAACGCGCGTCAACGCACACCGTATCCCGAACTAGTGCCCTCTCCTCCCGTACGTAAGACGGCGGAGGCTTCCGTCCACCGTCCACGTCCTCAAGGAGGGCGGGAGAGCACAGTGCACGCACTCGGGCTTCACGCGGGTGACGCGGGCGGGTCCGCTGGGTGACGTGGCGGAGGTATACCTGGTCCTCGGGGCGGCAGCGGCTCGTACTGCGCGGAGTGTCGCGGCGAGTGCTTGGGGCGCGCCATGTCGCCGGAGTGAGCGCGGCGCGGCGGTGCGGCGGCGGAGCGCACATGGCGAGCGCCACGCGGCCCTACCTTTCTACACACGTCATCATGACGGTGACCCGCGGCGACACCGCCCGCCACGCGACCGCTCTCTCGCGAGCGTCGCGCGCTGCGTTGTCTCCGGGACCGTTGCGTTGCATCTCTCTGCGCACTTACGAATCCAATAATCGACTGAGAGATAAGTGACCACCGCTCAGATAGGTACATTCATTCAGTGCCGCTTCTACTAAGTTATGTCAACATACGAGGGATAGTAACGAGATAGGTAAACCAGATGCCACTTAATGTAACAATATCACAGAACCTGAACGCACTAAGCAGACAGATGTAAAATACTTGAGATTCATTAATTTGTATCTACGCGCTATATTACCGCTCAGTTCAATCACAAAAATATTCGGTTCATCTTTTATTCCACGTCAAATCATATATCTTGAATTTTTAAATAGCCCCCATAAATTCAATTGCACTAAGAGTATAAAGATTAAATTATTATTAGGTACACTCCAGAGTTCAGACATTCAAATCAGCTATATTACTAAACCTTTTCAATCCAGGTTGCTTATGACTCACACATGTCTATATCAGGAATCTGGGCTTCATCGATGTGAAAGAATGACTTAAATACCTAATAAGATTTTAAGATCCAGGTAATAAATAGACATTAGGAAGTTAGAACTACTTCACGAATTGCTTCACAGACCTTTAAGGACATTAATACGGTCTTTACCCGCTATGATCTATCATCTATCGATATATTAAAACAAAGCCGTGTCACTAATAGTAAATCAATAAAAAAAACAATGAGGAAGATGAGCATGTTTTTTTTATCATCTAGAAAAATCAAACTAAAAATTAGAAAAACAATGGTGAAAAATTTTAGCGATATCTCAAAAACTCTATTTTTTACGAATTTTTAAAGTCGGGCGTTCTTAAATTTAGTTTTGGTTCGCCCGATCAACGCGTGACGTCACAACGCCCGTCCTCCGCTGCCGTACATACGATCTCGTGCAGTATTTTTATGTTACTCGCATATTTTTCTAGATTTTGCTAAATATGGAAAAAAGAGTACCGTAAAGTTACTGAATAGTCTTCTTTGTACTAATACAACAGTTAGCACGCCAAAAAATATATCTTTACAAGCTTTTATTTAACATTCAATGTATACGTTTGTACCTACAGCTACGAGTGGAATCCTGCAACTTAATTTTGAAACAGATATCTTTAACTGATTGAGCTGAAATTTTGTATATCTGTTAAGTTTGGATGACAATATAATTTTATAGTACTTTCGAGCTGATCTGATGATGGCGCCAGAAGGTGGCCCGAGGAACTCTCTAACTAAATGACGTAATCGCATCGCGTTTGGGCTTGTTTGATAAGTCTACACTATTGCTGTGAGCTTAGTTAAATTTGAAGCTTGTGTTTAAAATTAATTTATATTAGAAACTGAAAACTGATTTGTGCCCGAAATGACAAAAAAAAGTATGCGCTCGTGTATTATATTGTCGTAAATTAATGAAAAGGAAGAACAAGTCGTCATTCTTGAAAAGATCGTTTCAATGTGAAAAATAATGCTAAAACTTTATTTCTATCCATAGCGGCCCGTCCCGGCTTCGCACGAGTATTTAACAAACATTTTAAAATATATTAATTTTAATAAACACTCACACAAACACGTTTTTGAATGGGGTACAAAAAAAGAGTAGGTACATTAAATTTCATTATAAAGAAAATTGGATTGTTATTTCTTTTTTTATTATTGTTTATGAATATTTACTACATTTTATATTTTATTTTAGTTTACTCCCCTCCCGTACTCCAGTGACGTCTACATCGCATAGTTAGCCGAGCGGAGAGAGCGGCCACCATTAACCAAGCGATTTTTTTTCTAATATTTACACTTTTGAACTCGTGTTATCTTTCGAATGTAATGTCCAAATTGAAAAATTCAAGTTATATAATGTATTATATAACTTGAATTAATATAATGTATTAATATAATAATAATATATAATATAATGTATTATATTACGAGCAGGACAGATAACAATAGCAGAAAAAAGGGGAGGCCTATACCCAGCAGTAGGTGATTCCGGGCTGATATGATGATGATGATATAATGGTATTAAAGCAGTCTTAAATATAAAGCAAATTATTTTGATAAGGATTACTACCAAGGTCAAACACAAGGTCGCCATTTCCAGCGACGTCATTGTATTTTTTTTTTAATGAAAAAACACTTGTTGCATTATTGGAGTTTTAGTAAGGATCCCTATTATTATTTTAATATAATATAGGCTACTTCACGCAACGATAGTGTAGGTAATCAACAATGAAAGATTTTTTTAAATAGGTATAATAATTTCGTAGCCTATTCAAAATGCAAACAAAGAAACAATCAAATCTTGCCTCTTTCTTATATTATCATAGATATCTTAATATGAGATTACAAACACACTTTAGGTTAACAGCATTACACTAACTACAAATACGGTAAGTACATACTTACGTAAAAAAACATGTTTGAATTTTTTTGTTTGGCTGTCTGCCTGTTCCGGGTAATCTCTGAAACGGCTGGACCGATTTTGACAGAACTTTCAGTCACAGATAGATAATGCAATAGGAAGTTTAAATTTTATTTATTTTAAAAGTGGATTTTGTGAAACATTGGGGCACATATATTATACTACTGAATATTTAGCATTCCGCTGCTTTTCATGTTCTCGAACATGAGTAAAATGTTCAACATGAGAAATCTACCTATCTATACTGATATTATAAAGCTAAAGAGTATGTTTGTTTGCTTGAACTTGCTAATCTTAGGAACTACTGATTCAGACTTTATAACACTACGCTGCACCCAATAGGGCGAAGCATCAATGGAAAATGTAACAAAAACGGAAAAATATCCCTATTTGTGAACTTCCGTTGCGTGCGCAGCGTAAACGGTTGAAGTTAGGCAAAAACCATGTACCTATGACGAAATTGTTCCTCTTTAAAAGTTCTAAAAAAAAGTCAGCGACGCATTTTTATGGAAATCAACTTTGTTTTAAATTATGAATTATTTGCGAAGGCGTTTTGTCAAAATTATACTAATCCTTATCTAAATAAATGTGATATTAATCACAAGTATTTAATTGTGAACAAAATTGTCTTTGACATTACTTGATTTCCATCAACATCTTAGGAGGTATCATAATTTTAAAATAACCACCGGCCGGCCCGAGCGCCCGTCGCCTGCGGTACGGCGGCGTGACGTCACGACAGGTTCTCGGCCGGCTCAAAAAGTTATCGGGAGATACGAAATTGAAAAATTTATAAAAAATTAACTACTGGAGATATCGACATAATTTTTTCGTAGTTATTTTTTTATTCACCTAAATTTTTCGATAAGCCAATAAAAATGCGTTTTTTTTTTTATTTACATCTTCCTCATTATAATCCTAGTACATCAGCAACGATTGTGATCTCGGTAATGATTTGTATCTTTTTGTTCGTTCTCTATAAAATCCAGATATGTACTTTGCGTCGGATGAAGAACGTCTGCAATGCACGCATCAACGCACCAATACTGTGCATGTGCATGCTGCAACACTTGACTTAACATACAACATTCCAGGCAACACCAGTGAACTAATTGAATACGAGAGCGTCGAAATTGAAAGTTGCTGCGTACCTACTCTGTACCTACGTGAAAAGGCTTTCGTTACCGTGGCACACAACGCGCTCCACTCCGCGCCACAACACACGCATTCTCCCGCACTTGGCAGCCGCGCTCACCGCTCCACGCACGGTCATCGGTCAATGCCATCCACCCACAATTGGGTACTTGACTACTAGGTACTTGTAACTAGCTCAATATGAAAATAATATCTAGGTCATTCTTATTTTTTTAATTAATTAATTTTAAATAATCGTATAGAATAATTATCGATCCATATCAAGTCTATTGGCATTTATAATTTAAAATCTCTTTATGCAAAAAAAAAAATATTTAAAAGAATTATTTAAAAGCAGTGCCAAAACCCCTAATAATGTGACGTCATATTAGCAGGAATGAAGAAACGTCAAATTTTAATGTGCAGTGCATAGTGAACAACATTTATTATTTTTGTAAACCTATAAATGAAAATTCATAGTACGTATTCTGTTTGGGGCCAAGTTGTAATAAATCGACATTGAAGACTGCAGAAAAGTTATTTAAAAACTAGCTTTTGGTATATAGAATAAATAATTATATATTTAACTCACAAGAGAAAAAAGATAATAAAACCACGGTTTTAAAAATCAAATTACTAAATTCGTATTTCTTATGGCAGTCTCAGTATGGGCTGTTTTTACAACATTTTTTATTTTAAATAATGAATAGTGAATGCTGTCAAATACCCAATTGCTTTACCAATATGCTGAATACTAGCAATGTTACAACAACGACACCAACACGATCTGCGACCGTTCATGATATAACCATAAGCTGATCATAACTGATAAAATGTCACAAAACAGGTGATAAGTCGACGGCATAAAGTTATTTTGATATATTCTGCTGTATTTAATTCATTGTAGCGCCTGATGACTGACAACATCTTCCATACTATAGTCGTATAAGTTCTTTAGTTAATTTACATGCGCTCATTCATAAAAAGAGTTTTGAGTTGTCTTGACACTGAACTTAGTAGTAATAAACTGGCAAAATTTATCGAACGTAGATCAGAAGCAGTGAAACAACTTCAACTTTACATTAATCAAGGATCAGACGCAGAAATAATACAAAAGAACTATGTGAACTATTTTGGTCCCACTTGCAAAGAGAGTGAGAGATGGAGACAGGCACTTTTATGTGTCTCGGTACTTACTCGGTACTTGGATTCTTTACTGTGTCAGCTTTTAACAGACAACAGGAGGTTCAAACTAGATAAGTAAATCAGTCCGAACCAATTTGTATTGGTCTTATTAATATCATAACACTATCACACTGATTTTTGGTCTGTTTGCTGTATAAGCCGCAGCTATCTTTCAACCTATTTAATTTTTCATTAGTTGGAAATCCCATAATTTATCAAAGCAAAGGCAACCCAGTCACCGTATGCAGTTGGGTTGTGCAATATGTATTCATTCAATCAATCACATCTGCATACTACATGATTCATCATTTACTCCGCACCTGCCCGCATTTCTACTTCAGTCTTACGGAACGTCACTCGGATTATGTATTGGTTTGCGTGAATGAAAGTGTTTATAGGGCACCGTAAGATGAAAGCGATCACAAAATGTAAGAGAGAGATACAATGGAGGTTGCCAATCAACAGTGTCCGCAGCCGCACCGCCATCGCACCACGAGGCACCGGCCGCCCGACAGCGGCAGCGGTAAAAATAACGCGCAGTCCCGCGGCGCGACGCCTTCAGAGCTGTGCGGCTGTGACACGCGCCCGCCACATTTGCTCGCCTTGTACTCGTACGCCCCAGCACATACGTCTCAAGAATTGATCATCATACCCTAATCTCACGACTGTTTACTAAACGCACTTCTGAGTGTTTAGCGCAAATGTAATAAAAACGTAAGGCATCATTAAAATAATGTGACCACAATAGGTCTAAGCAAATAGAAACGGTTAACAAAGGAAAATAACCGTGATAAGGTGAACTAACGACTCTTTGTCTCCGGCGATAGTGGGGCCAAAGAGTCCACGATAATGTCTAATTGTAACAACGATGAAGTTTTAGATATCGAGATTTAAAAAAAAATACAATTCAGTTTCAACAGTTTGTAAAAGTCGTGATTAGCAAGGCAACAATGAAAAAGACGCTTGAGGATTGCGTGACGTTGGATTCTACAAAAACTGGTGTATTATTAAATCTTAAACAGGAGACTAGCGTTGCAGAAATACTGATGAGTATTACTGCTACGCTCCAACATTAATCGTACAAATATTATCATTATAGAAGACTTTTAATACTTAAATCTAACGTCTTCGTTTATTATTCATTCAAAACAAACACTGCTCAAGAGGTGCTCTCATGAAACCAATAAGATTACGACAAGAATAGGTCAAACATGAACAAGTACCTATCTATGTTTATGACAGGTGTGAGACTAGAGCGATAGCGTGGCTTATCAGTCGCCGAGCACCGGGACTGTGTCGGAGGAAGTAACTCATCTAGCCAGGCCCCCAAGTAACTCATATAGCAGCCTCTTTGGAATCTGCCACTGTTTCATTATTGATGCATTAAAAACAAAACACTGACGATTCAGTAAGCAAAAACTAAACAGTGATCAATTTTACCCGTAAATATGTGTAATACAAAATCATAATCGATCATTTATTACCTAATATAAACTAATTTCGTAATACACGTGGCTTCCATGAAATTAAAACCCTCATTATCTTACATTAGTCACTGCTCATATTATTTGTTCGCGGTTATATGTCCATCTTGCCAAATTTGGAATACTAGTTTGTGCTCGCGGCTCTTCCCGCGTTATAGCGGCAAAAGTAGCCAATGTCCTTTAATGGTATACAAGTTTACCCCGTACCAAATTGACCAAAGCAGATAGACATACATAAAAATCTCATAAAAATTTCATTTCATTTAAATAACTATCAGTTTTAATCGGTCTATTCGTTAACGAGTTAAATCCCACAGACAGACGTATACACCGTCAAATTTATAACACCCATATTTTTACGTCGGGGGTAAATAAAATGGAAATAGAGATATTTTTTTAACACTTTTTCTATGGTAATTACTCACTAAAATTATTATTAAGTTAGAGAATCAGGCGTTACCTTGCGGAAATCCATGACATTAAATGTTATGAAAGATATTTAGCTTTAATTCCGCTACCAAACCGTTTTGGTAGCGGAATTAAAGTTAAATATCTTTCATAACATTTAAAATTATTATTGTACTCAACTTGAAGATGTAATTTTAAATTCAACTTGCAAACTAACTTGTGAAGATCTGTGTCAAATTGTTGGTTGTGGGTAAAATTACTAAGTGGGTATGTATCAAGGCGAAACTAATAAATAGCGCTGATGAAATATGACTAATGAATAAGATCACGTAGTGGCTGGCGCAGGTACGTACAGGTACGTGTACGGTAAACAATGCTGCTAGGTACCTACACCGCTAGTCACACAAACTTACAGCCACGAACTTAGCATGTAGGAGGTAGCGGCGCTTTTTGCTCAAGACCGACGTTGCAGACTAAGGACGCATGGGATTAATACATTCATGATGACAGTCTCATACGCTTCTGGAGTAATTGTTTGTTTTCTGTGATCTAGTGAATGCGTGCTAAAGTAGACTTGCTGACATCGAGATAAATACTACTCAGTCTGTAACAGATACCTTTAGTCCTATTTTACGTAACTACAACAGGATATAGGATTCGTGCGACCTCCGCTATGCGATCGAGTTTCCTTCGTTAGCCGCATAGAAAACCAGGAAACAAAGCAAAACCAGCCTGCCGTTAAAACTTGACATAGCGAGCGAAGCTAGGCTACTGAGACGTCGAGGGGACACGCACCGGGTCAGTTCTAGGGCGTTGGTTCCTAATTAAATTAAAACGACAATCATTGGTTTACTTTTTATACTGAGCGACGACACGAACGAACAAGAGATTGGAACGTGTCTGGGAATGGCATGGAACTTTAACTGCTGGCGAATGCTGAACACAGAAATAAGCAACATCTCAATTGAGAATCTGCTACTACATGGAGTAATTTGCCGAAACACTAGTGTGATCGTAAGATGGTATAATAGGACTACGACACGGAATAAGAAAATGAAGAAAAAAAAATGATTGAAGGCGTCAGCTGGCATTGATTTGGAATAACTCTACTTCTAGCAAGAAGTAGAAAAATTGGGACTTCGTATAACAACGAGATATGCCAATAATGGAATATTTTCTGGCACAACGCCGTCACCTGTCGCCAAAGTGATTCGATAATTAAAAAGCTATCTTCTAAACGATCTATCACATGAATAATATTAATTCGGACAAGTAATCCCGATGGTTCGTCAAATGCTATAAATCAGATTGTTACCGGCCTCAGCATCGGTTAAAATCAAGTCTAATTTCATCTTGGCCGGTGATTTGATGTCTGCAGGGTTAGCAGCACGGCACCGCGCATGCGCGTCGCCACACATTCATTACCATCACAATATTAATGACATTCAAGATTCAGACTATGAGCGAGCACTATACAGAGCGATACAGTACTATACTTTATAACATGTAGCCTCTGATATATCAAGACACAGCCGCGCCGTGGCCGTCGCGTCGCATTGTGAAGACACACAATTAGCTTGTACGCGCTGCAAACAAATATGCACCTTTTTGTCCCATACAACAGATATAAATACTATCAACGATGCAGTGGAATTTTTTGATAGAGTTCGTGGTCAATGGCAGCATAAAAATCTCAACTCCCACCTTAATTTTTAACTCATGATTTTGATACCAATGTTCTTATGTGTGTCGTTGGTAAGAGCTAATTATGTTACGTTTTATCTTGGTTGGCTACTCATTATGTGACGTAATTTGTTGCAAACAATGTTTTTATTAAATAATTGTTATACAATTAGGACGGTCTTGTCGAACCTTGACTCGTCTCGCGGAGTTATTATTGTTCTGTCACCATCGGCGGTGACCGATAATTTTTGTGGCTTTGTGAGAGTCCGCATGAAGACACCCGACCGAGATGTGTAGGAAAATTAGCCATCACCAAAAAAAAACGCATATTATCACCATCACCGTAAGCAAGTTCAACCATCACTGGCGACCGAGGTCGCTCGTCTCCGAGACGAGCAGTTATCGTTAATGTCACTGGAGAGGTGTCAACACTGAGCTCACAAAAACACTACGAGTGCGCCAGTGGGTCACAGTGCAGGGCCGCAGGGCGCGAGGCGCGCTGCCCGGGCGGCGAGGCGGCCGGATTGGCGGCGCGCCACCTAAACGTATTTCTGCCCTCCGCTTGCCACGACCACTCACCTTCGGGGTGCAGCCTCTGCGGGTCGAACCAGGCATCTGCAATAGAAGGCTGCGCGTTAGCGGGTTAGTCGCGACAGACAGAGAGGAAAGCGGGCAAAGCTAAGTCGGCGCGCGGGGGAAGGGGCACTTACACGGGTTGAGTACGCTGCAGAGGGAGGGCCCAGAGTCCGGCATGCTGTCGATTTACGTAACGCGGAGCGTGAATTAGATATAGGCGGCGGACGGAGCGCGCGCCGCGCCGGACTCTCGCGTCGATACTGGCGGCGCAGCCCCGCGCCGAGCCCGCCGCCGCCCCGCGCCGCAGCCCTCCCCGCGCGCTCCGCACGCATGCGCCTAAGCTACCACCCGGCTCGGCACACGAACCAGCACCCCTACGTGCCGCAGCACTACCACCACCCGATACCAGAACACGCATGGTACAGCTCATCCGTCACCCAGGAGACCAAGATACATTACTCATTAGCTATAATTTGGAGTTAGTCGGAAGACAGTTAATGATACATAGCGTCATGCAGTTAGTACACCAAATTATTTACCATGTTGTAAAAACAAATAGTAGTCAGTAGTACCAGCCATACAAATAGTAAAATAAACTGAGGTTGCATCAGAGTAACGGTGTCTTGTAGGTACCTATAAACAAAGTGTAAAAGAAGCCTGCAGGACACTCAGCACGCCGCAGAATACATGAAATAATTTCATAGCCGAGCTGCACTCACCTGCAAAGTGCAATCTTTTCATATACTCTATTCAAATTTATACAAAACTTTCAAATCGGAACGTACCGCGTAAAGAAACCACTTCAAGGTTAAATAGTAATGCCATAAATGACACAAAGTAACGATGCCGGTGCCGATGTGCGTCCGGCGGCGCGGCGGCGGCGACGCAGTGTTTACGTCTTATCTGTTACCTTATGTGTGTTGATGCGATGATTCATGTAACCGTGATGCTGACGTTATCCTCGTTTAGCGCACAATAAGCACTACATGATTTTCACAATAGGAGTTGCTAAGTAACAACCAAGTTCAGACAAATCATGTTTCATTCTAGGACTTCGCCAAATAGGTAGGTACTGCCTTACTTTGTTTAATTTTAAATATCTAGCTGACCTGCCAGTCATTAATATTAATAAGAACACCAGCTAGCCTATAAGCGTCCCACAGTCCAGTTCTACATGCAAGGAGTGGCGGCAGGTCTCTTCTCATGTAGAGAAGAACTCTTATTATTGGTAGGTTAAGTTTGTGGTAAGTAAAGTTGATCACGTTCCTAACCGCGCCGAAAGCGCAACGTTTTCGAAAGTATGAAAAGTGCGGCTGAAATTATCGTTCAGGTGCACCGTATGCGCTGGATTTTATAAAATGCGGGAGTTATCAGAATTATGGATTAAGAAATCTGTTACAGGTATAATATGCGGCGAATTTATTGCTGTTGAGATTCAGAATAGGAGACAAACATAGGGGCTGAAATCCGTGCGATGTTCATGTTTTTTTAAATCTGGTAAATTTTAGCAAAAATTACATTGTTAATTTTTGCTAAAATTTAGTTGTAGTTGATAAATATGTTCTCCCACACATTCCACATGCCAAAGTGAGTTGGTACTCACAATATTGAGTGATTTACCATGTTATTTTGATATACAGGTTTTCCTATAATCTATAAGTAGAAAACTAATTTCTGCATTTTTCTCAACATTTTAGGTTCAGTAGTTTCGGAGATAAATTCTTAATGAGAAAAATACTTACAGAAATACTCCAAAAATCTCAAATCGCTATTCTGAAGCCTATCTCAAAGACAAGCACAGAAAGAAGAACTTTAAGACTAACTGCGTATGAACAAAGTTAAAGCGGTCGAAAACTAAGAAAAAACAAAAAAGACTCAACTAGCACCAAAACAATCTTTAACGTTAGCACCCTGACTGAACTTCTGCAAAATTATATAAATACCAAAGCGGAAAAAATATAAGGAAATATATTTTTTTTATTAATCTACACACATCACAGTTTCTTTTGTCTGTCAAAATAAAGATAGGTTTTTATGACAAACTAAGCAAATAAGAGACAGTTTGGGTGCATAATGTTCAAAAGTTCCAAGTGGATCGATAGTTTCGCATTAGCCATGTAACATATGGCCGTCCTCGGGTCTTTAGACTGGCTGACTGAGTAGGGTTGGGGATGGAAACAACTCCTTAACAGCGATTTCGTGATAAAGTAACAAACACTAAAACATAGCCAGTAGCACTTCCATAATTCAGTTAATAGCTAAGTTTAGCTTATGTTCAAAACGGACGGACCCTTCATTAGCATGATCAACAAATGCTCCCAGAGCTTACAGCGCCGCGTCTGACAAGTTATTGGCACACTAACTATTACAACATGATCATGACTCACACAACAGAAGTGGGTACTAAATGACGGTATAATCGAATACCAATAATTTCAGCTTTTCAACTTGATATTTTGATTTAGCCTTTAAGAAAATTTCTAACTGCAATGAAAACCTAACTTAAATGCCATTCACCGATGTATACTTCAGAGAAAGGAATTCGAACAAGTTTCATAGTAAATTAAACATAAGTGACGTGAGCGACGCCATGTCGCGCCGGTTAAAAATACCCCTTCGCGAGGTCGCGACTGCCGCGATGACGTCACCGACTACCTGTACGTGCTGTACTGTTCCCCTCATTTAAGTTCATTGTAACTTAACAATGAGGCCACTCATCAAGAAAATTACCCTGTGGTGAGGTCAGTTACTAAACATTCATAATTATTCCACTTTTTCACTAGAACACTGCGTAGGGAGTCATTTATTCTCTAAGTAGCATAATAATATGTCCATCATTACAACACCATCTATTTTAAGATTTATTATCTATGTCGAAACAAAACAATGAGATAGCAAATTGCAGAACGGAAACATTCCTTTATTTTGTAAATCTAAACTATTAAGATATTATACATTCCCACTAAATATTTCTGTGACAAAGAGTTTGTTTGTTTGATTGAACGCGCTTATCTCAGGAACTATTTGTTCGAAAACAAAATGATTTTGTGTCGAATAATCTATTAATAGAGGAATCACGAAGGAGAAAACTATCTTGAACACATTTATTTTTTTCATGAATTCCTATGCAATCATTATCTATATGGTTATTACAGTTTAATGAAAGGGGTAATTGATTTAACAAACATTTTAACCCACCAACTGTACGCATAAACCGTAAGTACTCGCGTGTTTTAATATCTTGTGGTGCACGCGTAGGTAAGTACACCCTTTTTAACATAATATTTCAAAGGAAAAGGTTCTAAATTAGATTGTATGCTTTTTTGTATGTTTGTTACTTTATATCTTCACCAATTGTAGACCAACTTCAAAAATGTGTTTAGTCACCTATAAGGTATTCCTCAGAGGTGATTTCATTAAGTCGATTCCGTTTCAAAATGTTAAATCGCAAATCGCATAATCTTAGTGCATTTTGACGATTTCCGTGGTCAAGTGGCGCAGACATCTGTTACCTTTGTCGTCTCTGATTCCATAAAACAAGTGCCTTAGCTACTTACTTTGGATTAAGATAAATTTGTGGTGTTGTCCACATTATTCTACCATACTAATAGTTTAGTTCCACTAAATGCTAGTAGGCTAGCAACAACTTGATCCGTTTAAATAAAGAGAGCAGACGGTGTGTCTGTGTGGTGGTTGGCGAGCAGCGTATCGATCGCCACCCCGCGCCCTCCCTCGCCACCCTCCACATACTAGAGGCCTAGCATTTATTGCAGCCATGTCTGGGTTTTTCCAGAAATTCAGAACTAGTAATCGAAATTCGAACAGAGCAAGAGCTGTACATATGAATATAATCGATCGAGGCCGGGATTTTTATGCCTAACATTAGACATAAAGTCCCGACAAAAAATTGTAATATGTTTGACATGCTTAGCGGTCATGATACGGAGTAAATATGGAAATAAATGTACCGCATGTCTATACCCTTTGCAAAAGTACGTGGCAAGGTAAAAAGACACAGGACATTATACATTGAACAGTTACGTGACATCTTTATAGATTTATTAAGATGGCCACATACATATAAACAATCCAGTTAAACCACGGCAGTTATCAGCTGCGTATATCTAAAATAATCATGGAAAAGAAGTAACTATCACTTTCTTCTATGCACACAATAAAACTTTCTTTTGATATAGTTATTTAAGTCCTTTTCTGTGTCATTTAAAACGAATAAACAAGAGGGTGGGAGAGAAATGACGTCATGTTGAGTCGAGCACAAGGGTAACAAAGGGCCTCAACATTTTTGTGATGAGGTGAAATTTAGGTCAACGGGTGCACACGAACCGGGCGCTGGCAGTCGCCTGTTCTGCTTTTCTTCTTTCATTCATATTCGCACATCTCATCTATATTAATATAACTTCACACCGCACCGGAGCCAACCTTCAGGAATACATAAGTTTCGTTGCAGTTTTGGCCCGAAACTAGTATTCCCAAACACCAAAGGAACAACAGACGGAAGGCTATCATTATTTAACTAGTTTTTTTTTATGTAATAGATACCAACATATGTAATTTTCCAATGCATGAAATATTTAATATCACCGTAGACCCTTTAGTTGAAATGGCAACGAGGGATGTGCCCCGTGTGTAGGTATGTTACATATAAGTTTTTTAACTGACTGGTTTCAATAGTCATTACACACATTATCTAATATTCGAACTTAATATCTGAATCAACAACTGTTCATAAACAAAAACAAAAATTCTTCACTTTCAAAATTTCCAAAAACCTTCGCGGTTGGGCCTTAGTAATGAGAATAAATGGGTATAATGTACTTGTCATTATATGGGCGTACATTTTTAAAATGTACTTAATATAGTTAATAAAAAATATAGTTACTTGTTACTTTTCATATGAACCTAATAAGGAATAATTTAATAAATGTTAAAAATAAAAGTATTTAACTAAAAATGTAAGTAGACTACTATAGTGAATTGCAGTGTATGACATGTATAACATTGTTTTATAATTTAACCTAAGATGTTTGTTATAAATTTGCATGCCGAACTAAGTAGGCGAAATATGAAGAACTGTACTAATTTGTAAGACCTGTAAAGACCATATTTCAAGCAAATAAATAAATTATATTCTTTACCAGTCTAAAAGAGATGTAGGTACTTTGTTATGGAAGATACATATTTACAAGAATACTCTTGTGCCGACCTGCTGAAATGACAGATAAAATAAAATAATGATTAGTAGAAAAAATACACATTGCGCGTATTTGAATTAGGAAAAAGCTGCAGTGATTTAAATGGAAATAACTTGAACCTCTATATAGCCCAATGTATTTGAAATAAGACCATTGGGAAAGCTATGGTTTGAACCTGGATAAGTGGATACCCGTAGCTGCTTTCAGATAGTTAATATATCGATCGCTTTTATATTCAACTAGCTGATCCCCGCGACTTCGTCCGCGTCAATTTATGTTATTATGACAGCGATTAAGAAGTTTAAAAAAAAAGTATTTCTGCGTAAATGATAATTTTAGTTAATATTATGTTGATAAAACTCTGTATCAAATAATTGACAATAATGCATTAATTTCGACCAAATGATTACCTTAAAAAAGGTTATAGTGAGTCAATCTTAAAAGATAGACATATACTGTCGCAGACATTTTTTTAGATCATTTAAAGAGGAACAATTCTTTCATACATATATTTTGGGTAACTCGAACCGTTTACGCAGCGCACGCAACGGAAGCTTTCAAGTATGAATATTTTTCCCCGTTTTTGTGACATTTTTCACTGCTGCTTCGCTCCTATTGGTCGCAGCGTAATGTTATATATCCTAAAGCCTTCCTCGATAAATGGACTATCTAACACAAAAAGATTTATTCAATTCTAACCAGTAGTTCCTGAGATTAGCGCGTTCAACCAAACAAACAAACAAACTCTTCAGCTTTATAATATTAGTAAGTATAGATTGAAACGGAACGGTTGACTAAGAAGAAAACGTAATATAATATAGCTAGTTTGATGTAGTTGCTAGCTGTGACTCTCAAGTCTCGACCTACGCAGTGGTTAGTGCAGGGTTGAGGATGCGAAGTGGTTTTGATAAAACTCAAGCATTTGTAGCCAGACATTCGTCATCAAGATAATACAATTATATATACTTAATACAAGTATTAATATTTTGTATAATAGATTATATTAATATAAAACATATGGGTTCGGTGTTCGCAATCAAGCCGATATAAACTGATGTTATAAAACGTTCCTAAAATAAGTGATCAGTCAGTTGTTTGTCATTCAAGTTTTTTCTTTCCTTTCACTACTTTTCTATCACGAGGTTTTTTTTAAATATTGGTTCGATTTTATTATCAAACCACAAAAATGAATAATTGACCAAAAGAAGAAGTTAATATGACATAAGACTTAGTACTCGCGATAATAATGCTTATCAATAAAATCTATCAATCGCAATTTTACAGAGAGCGTCGAGGTCGATTCGGACGAAGAGATCGTTTGGGAATAAAAATAATACGACACGACATCTATACCTACATATAAAAATATGAACATTACACATAGCAACGAAGACGTCAAATGGCAAGATCGATCTTATATTGCAAAAAGTTGTTCCTGCATCGAACTAACTGGGCCTGAATTAACAACGGAAGCTTAGCTGACGTAACATTTACAGACATTAGAATAGGCGGTGTATTACACGAACGAATAGACTGACAAACTGTAATCTCTTAGCCGATCAACCTACAACTTCAATAGTCCCTAAACTAAAAGGCAACCCTTGGATATGAGTGTCGATACTTACGTGTAATATCGTCACTTCCGGATCCCATGATTCACGCACTATAATGTCCACACAAAAGGCAAGTCCTCGCGACTATGAGTCAGAGTCGCTGCTCAAGCAAGACGCTACATGAATGTCAAGTCTGCACTCGGAAAACTTGGCTACGAGCAGAGAGCAGGGCGCCGGTGAGCGTGCGACGTGAGCGCTCGGCGAGTGTTGCGCTTGTGAGCGCAGCGCCAGAGCGGTGCTGCTTCAACGATGCTAAAATTAGCGATGGTGGCGTCGTCGTACTTGTGCATACCAGGCGTCCCTCGCCGCCGACGCGCCGATTCCGCACCGCTCCCTACTACGACCGCAAACTCACGCAACAATCTATGCCGAGTGACAAATTTTTATCAGAGTAACTCCTGATAACGTAGAGATCGGGCCAAAAAAATGCTGTTTTGAGTAACTGTTGAAGCAAGTGTAATTATTTTGTCATTATACTTTTAGTTTTGTTTACATAAGATGTAACGCGGAATGTTTAAAGAAAAGGAACGAACATTTAAGAAAGTCACATTACAACCTACTTGGCATGAAGTTTTGGATATAGAATATGACAGAGGTGACACTGACATCCTCAAAGTATTGTCTGTCTACAACTTCAAAAATATAGCGTAGTAACTAAGATTTACTTTATCGTAGTTAATACCTATAAAATGTAATGCATCGACCGTTACCAGGAACTGATACTAATCTGAATGGTGCGATGAGTCACACAAGTCGTTAAACTTAGTACAATATTTCGTCGTTAATTTTTGGCAGAATTCACCTAAAATGAGAACTGTTTTGTAGCTATAACTACACAATTCTAGAAGAAGACTCTAAGAAGTCAATTACCTACAACCAGCAAGAAAAAGAAAGTGATTGGCAGCAGGCAGTGCTCTGCCAGTGAGCGAGCCTCTTCTCTCTTTATTTTTACATTTTTATGCACTATTTGTCGGAGGGTTGGGGGCGCGGGGCAGGAACGCTGACGTTGCTTGAATAATATATATATGGTGTCAGTGTCGGGGCAGGCGGTGAGCGGGCGGACGTCCGCCTGCAGCGAGAGGCGTGGGCCCGCGGGTGCCGTTAGCCGTCGCTGCAGCGCGGTCAACGCTCTTACCGCTCCGCCACCTCTGCAGCCGACCTCCTCCACCCCTCGCAGGCGCGCCGTCGCCTGCCTGCACCCCCATTGTCAACCTCATCACATTACTTAAATAAATATCTTTAATCCTTTAAGCTTGGTTATCATTACGACCTACAATAAGAATGTTGTTTTCAGAGTAAGTTTAGTATGTCATCATTTATAGTGAAAGAGTCACGCTCATGTGGAAAATTCCGTAAGTTTAACACAAAACTTCATCTAGTTATATTTTATACATGATATGTTTAAAAAATGAATTGCTGTTAGGCTCGCAAAAAACTTATTTTTCTGTTATGTTCCACTGTCTGGACATGGATTATATAAAATAATTAAAAAAAATATAGAAAATCGTACACCGAATCTGGGGCGGGTAGCTAGTTAAACACAAAGTATGTAATCACATAGACTTAGCACTACGATACTAAACTAAATATCTATATCAGGAGCCACTCGCTGTCCTGTGTAGGCAATTCGTGAGCGCGGGCATTGTTCACCTGTAGACGTGATTGTTCACGGTCTGTGGCATGCGGTGCTTGCCTTCAATGCCTTCAAATGAAACCATTTTAAGACTCATCGTGAAGCACAAAAAACGCAGCGTGTTAGCGACACGCAGTATTCAAGCGGCAGACACAGACAATGAAATCACTCAAATTTATAACTATAGGTAACTAGATTTTTTTATTTGTGAACTAGACCGATACATTTAGATAATGAAAATTTAGAAAAAGAATACATAAAGATATCTTACCAAGTCCCATTTGGCAGAAGATGACCTCGGCCTCGATAACATGCGCCGTGGGGCGCGTTGGTTCAGGCGCAGCAGGCTTCTGCGGCTGAATCGGCTCCGACTTCACGGGCTCAGGCTTAGGAAGCTCGGGTTTCGGGGGCTGCGGCTTAGACTCGGGTGTTGCTGCCGGCTTAGGTTCCTCCGGCAAGGGTTTTTCTGGAGCACTGGGCACGGGAGCCGGCACTGGTGCTGGAGCGGGTGCAGCCGGCGCCAGCACGGGCGTGGGGTCATGTGGCGGCTCAGGAGTGTAGGCGGAGGCGCGCGCGAGCTCCGGCCGGTGCATGGGGGACTCGCCAGCGGTGTCGGCGTCCGATTCGCTGTCTGTAAACTTGTCTGCGATGTGGTCGGCAGAGGCCGAGGGCGCGCGTGGAGCGTCCACCAAGAGCTCGCGCTCCATGTCCAGGAAGCTGCGCGTGACGGCGGCGGGCTGGCGGTGCGGCGACTCGCCTGCCTCGCGCCGCCCATCGCGCTCCAGGTGTTCGAAGTCATCCGTCGAGTCCTGGTCGCGCTTCATGGAGGGCTCGGCAGGCGGGGCGTCTCCGGCCGGTGCGGTGTCTCCGCTAGCGAGACCGCCAAGGAGAGCGTCGGCGCTATCCATGTTTCCTTATGTGAGAGATAAAACAGACCGGTGTCGAAAATGATCGATAGGGTGCGGGGAGAACACGAGTGTGATAAGCTGCGATCGCGGAGGGCGGGTCCTGTCGTGCGTCCTCGCCGTTTCGTACTGCGGTCCGCGAGCAGGCGAGCAGTGTGGCGGCCGCGGCTGCACGACGTCACTCAGCACGAGAAACGAACGGTATTACTCATCGTCGACCCCTCCGGTGCAGCGGGGGCGGCACCGCTCGCCGGCAATATTATTACAATTAAAAAAATTGTAGGTAATACAAAGCAAATATTTAACAAATACTTTCGAAAAAATGTAAAATGGCTAAATATTAATTCGTAGTAGTAAATAAAGTTACTCCAAATTGAAATATCTAAAGCAAGCTAGAAATTGCGAAAAGTATTGACTTTCCGATCCTGACCTTTTTTTGAAGGCGCGCTAAGTGTATTCTGCTTTACCGACCGATAGTCGATACTGACCCTGACCACAGACTAAACAGTTCTTCCGCCGATCCGATGTTACTATCTACTCTAAGATCTACTTGCAATAAATGAACAGCAGTTTCCTTTCAGTGTTGCTAGTTATTTCCAGAAATTGAAAAATTTCGAGTTGATACAAGCACGAAACGAACAACCATACTCACTACACTACTATGAGGCACGGGGGCTCGTTTCTTTGCAAAATTAGCCCTTAGACAAGATACTTGTTTCTACAATTGTTAACCATGCTACAAACTCTCAAATAAAATAATAATTATAACTATTTTAACCTTTTATAGACTCTGTGCGTAAAGAGATCTGTCGTGTTTGTGGAGTTGAGGGCGCTGGTGTGTAGGTATGGGTCGTTACGTGGTTTTCGCGAAACGTAACGTAACTAGTTACTTCGAACGCGTCACCTGTTTTGTAAACTAGTGATTTTTGTAACTAGTGATTTTTCATATTCTATTCGGTGATTCGACATGGTGATTTTATTAAAGTATTACAGTTATTAGCGAAACGAAAATACAAAACGGTTAAATTACGTTACGTAAACTTTAAGTTTTTTGAACGGATAAGTTTTTGTAACTGACGTAATACTTAACAAATAAACTTCCCTTCATACTTTAATCAGGCTTAGGACTGACTGCATCGAATAATATATTACAATGATTTAAAATATTTACAATTCGATAATTGTTTTTGCACTTTTTAGTTTTTTTTCTCTATTTACACAATTTACACTGTTTCAATATAACACTAGGTGTGAAGTTTTTCATCTTTATTACACTGTACAAAGTCACGGTATCTAGGTATAACTTTTACTAACTACTTAAGTAATTTCGGGAATTCTCGGCTCGCTTTGCCGATCAGTCAGTATAAATAACTAGTAGGGTCACATAATACGCGCGAAAGAAGTGACATGCGCTGGCAACGTAGTTTTGTTTCGTTTCTCATTCGATCACTGCATTGTAATGTAACTAGTTACAAAAATCACGTGATTATCTGTGACTCGAAACTAGTTAATCGGCTACATGCCCTGTAGCCAGTTATCGTAACTAGTGACGTGAAATAACGCCCATACCTACTGGTGTGTTTAATTGTCGCATATTTAATGTGGAGGACACTGTCAGCGGTTCCGTTGTTATAGTGACTGTCTTCTTTTCGTATCAATGACCCTTGTATTATATTTGACCAAAAAGTCGGTCAGTGGGTCATCATAGGGGCGTCGCTACCTGTATAGCTCTGTCATTAGCTTCCATCATGTCTTGGAGGGTGGCGGTGGTAGTGCAGGACGCGCAGGACGGGCAGAACAGATGATGCACCATGTCTTGCGATTCAATGGTGCCCCACTTACTCGGGTTCCCTCTACAGCAACTCACATGGTTCGTAACCAGTTTAGAGGTTTCCAAATGTGCCTCTGTAACACCCGAATATATAAGTATAACATTTAGATGCCGTCTTTATAGTTCTTTTAAATAACGTTATTAATGTTGCTAGTTCTATTTTACGCCACGTTAGCTCTCTTTCCGTACAGACTAGCATTTCATCAAGATAGCTATGCTTGTTTTGCACACCTTAACGTCAGTCGAGACAACATGACAGCTTGACGTATTTTTATCAATATATATTCATATTGAAGGGGAAAGATTTTTTTGTATAATTAACCTCAAAAATCGTATCAAGCAAGCCCTTGTCTAGGGAAGTAAAATAAGCGGACCCAATCTACCATCTTTTTATTAATAGGTAAAATTAATTAGATTCTTGTAATTTTTTAATGATGTGTTTGTACTTATTTTTGAAACAAATTTTGACAACAAAAAATAATTAATGTTGCCTACTTTCTGTTGATGTGAAAAACCTCATATCCGAAATCATTTATTATAATAAATACTCTGTTATTAATTTGTCAGTCACGTCAATGTCATGTTTATGTCTGAATGTCGGTAAAACAGTACCTGTCTGTACCTAATACTCAGAGTGTTATACAGACTAGATTGCAGCAGAAAAGCGCTTTTTTCGGCCTTTTCGTACTTCTAGGCGAAATGAAGGAGTTATTATGAGAAAGAAATAAAAGCACAATCACTGCTGTGCGATTGTTTCTTGTTTCATAAACTATAATACAAAATAGTTAATACACAAACGTCAAAATCACAACTCTCAACTCTGAGTCTGACTTCACTGAACACGACAGACTTAAATACAATACAAGGATGGCGGCAGTAGTAGCGAATGGACGTGTAAATGTTAATGGAGGAAACACACAGATGAAACAAGAATGTAAAGGAACAGAGGAAATGTTGTTAAATGGTAAAATTACCAATCACAAAAATGGTTACGTGAAGTCAACATATTTAAGCAATGGCGATACAGTAAGTAGATTTTCATTTATTTTCATAACCTTCCCAAAAGCTAAAGTATTACACGAGATTTTGCCGGTTCATACAATACGACACGCCCTGCAGGCCGGGCAGGTCGTGGCCCGCTCCCGGGATGTCAGCATCACTGCAGTGAAACGGTCCTTTGCTGGTTCAAGTTCAACTTTCGGAATACTAAATCCTAGGTACAAAGTTATTAGTTACTTACTATGTGATGAACATGGACTGATTCATCACATAGTGAGTTTCAAATTCAAATTGAGTTCTATTTAAAACTTGCCAAGTACATCAATATAAAATTTATTTTTAAGTAGGTACATAGTCTTAGAATTCCAAGTTACAAATCCACATGGACTCATATTGTTTTTATACCATCTTCAAAAGAAGATTCTCTATTAGATTTGTTTTTATTTGTTTAGTGCCATCAATTGGTCAATTTTAACCATTCTTTTTGTAAACTGTCTATTATATCAGGGAGGTGGTCCCATATAAATTAATTCATATTCCATTCAGCACTTTGCTTTTTAAACTGAAAAAATTGGGAAAATTGGCTGGGGATTTGCTGACTCTAAATAATCAATTGCATATTTGGTCCTTTCCTTCAATTGATTTTTTTTTATATAGGTACTTATCTATATGCAATACCAATTTATTACTTAAAAGTTTAGACGAGATTAGATTAGTTTTTTTTTTTTAATTCGTTTTTTTAAGTTGTTTGTTCCATTGTAGTGCATGTATTGGTAGGTGCATATTAAGCTGGACTACCTAATGTAACATGTGAAATGAAAACACCAGCTCATCAACATGAAACAAACCCAAATTTTTGATTAGCTTTAGAAACAACTTGACACATGCAATCTTATATATAAAATTCTCGTGTCACAATGTTAGTTACCATACTCCTCCGAAACGGCTTACCGATTTTTATGAAATTTTATATGCATATTCAGTAGGTCTGAGAATCGGCTACTATCTATTTTTCATACCCCTAAGTGGTAGTAGGCAGGTAGGTAGTAGGCAGGTGCTAGGTAGAAAACATTGCATTGCAACGCATGCCGGGTACTGCTAGTATGTCTATATAAAAATGATGGTTGCCCCTGATATTGGGATCCCGTCATTAGATACTGAACTGGTGACTACCACAGAAGTATACTTCTATAAATATTAGATTGTAAAATTGGTGAACATACATAATTAAATATACACTTGTTTTAGGATGCTTAAAGATGTTAGTTGGATTGTTACTTCAACTGAATTTTTTGTTTTTAATATCACTCCAATGTATGTATGTGATGTATTTTAAATCACTGGAATTTGATTTGATTTGCGAGTTACCTGATGCACTTCCAACCTCATAAATTCAATTTAATTTATTTTTTCTTGTAAATTCTTGTGTGATCAAATCATTAAATCTTATTGCAAGGGCTGCCTCAATTATGTATGTACTCAATGTGCAAGATAAAATAAAACTTTTTATTTAATTAAATAGCAACTGGATATGATAAACAAGAGCTTGCTTATTATAATCACTCACAGAGGGGATTACCTTTCTAATGAAGTCTTACACTCTTATATATAATTAGCGTGTTATCTGTCATTTGTTGTATCAATGTGTTATTTGTTTACTAATTTTATTCTAACCTTGTAACTCAGTTTCAATTAGGTTAGAATGTGAATAAGAACCTATGCAATATTATTTACAAAAATATACAAATAACACTACATAATTAAAATCATCATAAGTAAATTATGTTTTAAAAATATCTATGCTTATTTGTTCATCTTAAACATAAACATTAGTAAACAGGTGAAAGTGCATAGTACACCTTTGACGAACAACTTGGGTAGTAATGCTGCATTTATAATTGTGGCATTGATTTTACGCATTTAAAATCTCACATTTTTGCAAAACCTGCATTGTAAATGTTTTAATTTATGCGTCCGCGCCGGCAACTGACGTACGTCACGCGTCGCACGTATCGCATTGTTTTGTGGTTGGTTGGTATAATCACACCACTCGTTATCAGCACAAGTAGAACGCAACTAGCCGCGCAAGCGCCCCGCCGCGCCGCCGCAGCGCCGCGCAGCGACGCTCGCGCTTAGAGGTATGCCCGCTTGTAGGTGGACTTGATTGGTTGTCCTTGACATACACATAAATGAGGCTAACTACAGATTTTTTAAAGTATGTTGTTACAAAGGGGCTAAGTGTTGAAAACTTTCATTCCTTTTCAGACAATGCCATGCGATTATTACGATTAGTTTTATTGTTATACAACACCTACATGATAGAACAGCGGAGAGTATAATACTTAAAAACGAATTTATGTTAATTGTGACAACGTTTTGAATGATTATGATAGAGAATAAGAATAAGAATAAGAAATATTTATTTTGTATAACAATGAGTACATAAAGATGGTATAAATAAAAAGTTGTCCGTCATCATTGACCAGAGAATGGTGTACAAAATTTAAATAAAAAGAGAAAAAAAATTGAGGTTACAGCTAAATGTTTTTTATACATAATAAAATTAAACAAATTTCTCTTAATTGTGAAACAAGAGATAACAAATAAACTAAACTTAATATTATGGACTCAATATAAATCAAACTTAAAATTAGGCATATTATATTTTTTCTGTTATAAATTCAGAGATATTATAGAATGCTCTATTAATCAAGAACGATTTGAGGTGCTTCTTAAATAAAACAAGATTGAGATCAATAATGGGGCGCGGTATGCGATTAAATATAATTGGCGCCATGCAGAATACACTTTTGTGCATTAAAGCCGATTTAGACCTTCTTACGCACAATCTATGTTCGTCCCTTCGACTACGGTTGTTGGTCTCTGAAAGCTTAGGGAACAAATTTGGGTTCGATTTGACAAATACTGCAACTTCAAATATATACAGCGCGGGGAGGGTTAATATTTTGTGTTTGATGAAATATGGTTTACACGAATCTGTGGTTTTTAATCCAAACATTGCCCTTAGACATCTCTTCTGCGCCTTGAATACGAGTTCTTTATTGGTGGAATTCCCCCAGAAAATAACTCCATATCTCAAAATTGAGCCTACAGTGCCGTGGTATGCCGTTATAATTGCGTTAGTATCTGTAACCGGAGAAAGCTTATAAAGGCCATATGCAGATGAAATAATTCTTTTAGTTAGATTAACCGTGTGCTCTTTCCAGTCTAGCTTTTGGTCAATTGTCAGACCAAGAAATTTTTACGTACCTTCTTGACATATAACTTTATTATTATGATATACTTTTGAGATCACATTCGCGCGCTGGCTAAACCTCATTAATTTGGTCTTATCGAGGTTAATTTTAAGGTTATTATTGTTTAACCACTTAATTATAGAACTGATTGCACCAGATATCTCAGTATCAGAACCATTGATGGTAACAGTACTATCATCAGCGAAAAGGGACATTGGATGCGAAGTAACATTTGGTAAATCGTTAATGTAAATTATAAATAGAAGTGGTCCCAGTACGCTGCCTTGCGGAACACCGTATGATATTATTCGTTCACATGACCTATAAGACTGTTTGCGTTTGTTACTAAGATTAATTTTATTTATTTCAACACATTGTTTCCTATTTTGTAAATATGATTCTATTAATTGTAATATATTACCTCTTATACCATAAGCGTCTAATTTATTTAGTAAAATATTATGATCCACATAGTCAAAAGCAGCGGTCATATCGCAATATATTGAACAAACTGGCATATTTTGGTCAACCTTCGTAATGACATTGTTTAAGAAATCGTAAATTGCCATATTAATCGTTTTATTTTTTCGAAAACCTTTTTGCTGTTCAGTGAGTATATTATTTTTATCCAAGTAGGTATATATTTGTTCGTATATGTATTTCTCATACACTTTTGAAAGTATTGGAATAAGTGCAATGGGTCTATACGAATCCAAGATTTCTTTTTCTGTCTTTTTTAACAAAGGCTTTACTATGGCAGTTTTAAGATTTGTGGGATATATCCCTTGAGTGATGCATAAGTTTAGAATGTGGCTTAAATGATCACTGATGTCTTCTGCGACATACTTAATTATTTTAGTAGAAAAGCCGTCATTACCAACACTTCCTGTATTTTTTAAATGTTTAATTATATGTATGAGATCACTTCCAGTGCTAGGTAACATAAACATGGATTTGTTGCGTTTGGTAATGTAAGACGTTACTTCTTTACCTCTTATACTAATTGGTTTAATTTTTTCAATAAAGAAGTCATTAAACGCCTGAGCTATTTTAAGAGGGTGAGTTACTGTTTTATTATTTAATTTTATGTTTGTGATATAGTTTTTGGGTAGGTTATATTTAGTTCGGTTGATAATTTCCCAAGTTGCTTTAGATTTATTATTTGCGGATTTAATTTTATATATGTTTTGCGCGCGTTGTGTTAATCTAATAATCTTTTTGTATGTATTGGCGTATTTTTTATATTCATTTTTACTTATTTCATTACGCTTCTGATGATAACGATACAAAAGTTCCCTTTTCTTTTTGCTACATATTCTAATCCCGCGCGACAACCACTGTGGTCTTTTATGCATTTTCATTGTAATTACCTTTTTCGGAAAAGAAAGATCATAAAATAACGAAAATAATTCTACGAATAAATTATAGGCCTTGTTTGGGTCGTCGGTCTCATAGACCTCCGAAAAAGATAGGTTTTGCAGACATTCCTTAAATTTCTGCATGTTTTCTAAACTGTAATCACGCCGTGTTATTTGCCATTGTTTTAATAAAAACGTTTTCTTTATTGGAAGTTTCAGTATTTGACAAGTGTGATCAGACAAGGCTAAGTCAATGACATGACATGAGCATTTTCTACCTAGATTATGCGCAAAATTGTCTATGCATGTATTACTTTTTATTCTTGTGGCTTGATTAACAACTAGCTTTAAATTAAAATTTAGTAAAATGCATTCTAAATCTAAAGTTACATTGTTACGTTTCATAGTGTCGATGTTGAAATCGCCACATAGTACTACATTTAGTTTTTTTCTCTTTGTAACAGATTGTAATAGTAATACTAAACGTTCAAAAAATACACTTAAGTTACATGTATTTGGAACTCTATAAAGACAAATGATAATCGTTTCTGACTGTGTCAGTTCGATGGCACAGCATTCAAAACTATTATTCAGCGCCATTCGCTTTACTTCAGACAGAGCAAAAATATCTGCAACATGTTGCTACATACTGCACGTAAATAAACAGTATTTAATATTTTGTAGAAAGCATGTGGCTCGGAGGGTGGCGTGCCGGCGCTGATGGACTGGTCGCAGTACGACACGTTCATCGGCTCGTTCGAGAAGTGCACGCTACTGACGGCGGCGCTCACGCACCTCGGCCTCTACATCCTCATGTTCCTCGGCTTCGTCAACCAGCTGCTGTTCAAGCCCAAGGTCGCCACCGAGAAGAATAGAGAGGTAAGTCCGAAACGGAGTGCAACATGTACCACACCGTCCACACCACCACAGTGTCACTACACAAGTACATACATAATAGATAGTGTAATATGCGTTGCTATCCTTGTCACAACTCTGACTTTCTCCACTCTTCTTACTTTGAGCAAAACATTCGATTATTAAATGCCCTGTTGATATAAAATCAAAAACAATTGAAAGTTTTAATAAGAAATCCAGAATCAGGTTAATCGGCAATCATAGTTAAACACAGCGTTGGAAATTCACAACTGACAGTTTCGATCATCAATACTCAATTTGTAATAATATGTAATTACATAATATATGCTGTCAAAACTACTCAAGTTGGTCTAGCTGTAACTCGCCAACCTGATGATAACTATACAGTTATTTTTTTATGTTAGTTTTATTGCATTGTTTCGTATTATTCTACCATGAATGTCCATGTAACTATGCATCAAACATATTGTAAAAACTGATGGTGATTAGATAAATAAAATAAATTACGATAGTTTCGCATCGATTGCTTCACCTTGCTAGGAGTCCCTGCAGCATCCTTCACGGTGTTGAGTGGCGCGGTGCTTGTAGCGCTCATGAACATAAATTATGGACATATATTTTGTTTCAATCAATAATTTAGAATGCATGTAAATCTCGTTGGTATTTGATGCGCATCGGAATCGTGGCGGGTGTTTTAAATGTAAACATGATTGATCATTAGCTGTTCTTCAAGAGCTCGAGTACTACCTGCGCTATGGGAAATCTGACGTCTGTTTTACATACATTGGTACGTCTTTTATATCATAATATTACCTAATGTCGCTATAACTTAGTTCCTGCTAAAACTAAACCAACCAAAATAGTTCTGAAACGATTTACGTAGGGAGGTTTTTATAACATGCGCCTAAAAACAGTAACAACAACTTACAACTCTAAACTTGTTGATGACTTCCCATAGAGCATTGCAAATCTACGTACTCGTATATTCATAAGATACCAATACGATATAGTATAGGTACTTATGTAGTTTACATAATTTAAATAAGCTCATTATCCAACAACCAGAAAGCAGTTTCAAAGTATAATAATTCCATAAAATATGTGACAATTATATTATTAATTAACACAATAAGTTCCATGGTGACAGAGCTGTGTGTGCGTAGACCAGAGCCGACACTAACTGTGTCCACTTATTAATGGAAGTCCTTTATTCCTGATGAATTGATGCGGGTGTGGGATAGGCGATGTCTAATTCCGACTTTTACATTGTATAGGCGTTACTCAATCTGTTATTATTTTTTCCACTGTACTAAGTAAATTAAGAGAAATCGTTGTAAAACAATGAGACAAAAGCTTGCCAATACATCCAGCTAGTCACATATTACCTTTATACCGTAGTTATATTAATAGTTCTTGCTATAAAACCTAATTTATGATCTTTGTAAATGTGTTTCATTATCTATTATAAATAATTATAATGATCATGAGTAATTTTTTGTTATTTCTTTAATATTTTACTCAGTTGAACATTTTTCTTGCTGTCATGTAGTATACGTGACATGAATGAATGTTATAAAAGAATTAGGTAATTCATTCGATTTGCTTAGGTTGATGAAAATCTAGCATTCAAATTCGACCAAAAAGAGTTACAGTATAATAATAATTACATTTCAAGGTCACCTTAACTAACTGGGCTATAGTAATGTGGACCAGTTTTAAGATAAATAAGATTTTTTGTCGAGTAAACTTTGCTTGGGTTGCCAACTGGAGATAACAAACAAGCCTGCAGAGCAGCACGGTGCGCGGTGTAGCGGGCGGGCGTGCTGACTCACCCGCCACGCGCTGGTGTCTGTCTGCTGTACATCTACACGGCACGCGAGATTGCTTTCCTTCTGCCTCACATAACGGCGCCCGCTCCGCGCACGCTGCTATCGTACCATAATTAGATCACACTAACTGCCGTCGGCGTGTTAAGGTTTTAATTAGGTCACGAAGGCGCCACGCTCATACCACATACTGGTACATTGTCAAAGCCTGTTATATATATATTTATTACATTTTTATAAATATTTATAAAAATTTAATAAATATATATGTATTATATTTAAGTCATCTCCCGAGCCTTTTCCCAACTATGTTGGGGTCGGCTACCAGTCTTACCGGATTCAGCTGAATACCGTATTTTACATGGAGCGACTGCCTATCTGACCTCCACAACCCATTTTACTGGGAAACACAGTATCCCATAGTAAGACTGGTTGTCAGAATTGACTTAACGACTGCCAAAGATCTATGTATGACAGCCGGGACCTACTGTTTAACGTGCTTTCCGAAACACGGAGGGGTCTCGGTATGTTATAAATGGTCACCCATCCACGGACCAACCGCGGCGAGCGCGGCTTAACCTGTATTATCGGTCAAACCGTACGGCTTACACTTAGCCACGAGCCCCTCCTGTATTATATTTAAGTATCATGCTATAATATTTACAAATTATACCTGTCTTTCACGTTACTTTACTCCTTGATATAAAACTAGAATGAAATCTAAAGAGAAAACGAACTGAGCATTTTGATATCATGTTAATGAGTCTGTCATTTAATTATTATGCCTTGAGGAAGGAAAACTTGCAGGAATTCCACGACTTGATAAGGCAGTCGCTAAGTACATAAGTACTCGTTCAGAAAACGCAATGCGACTTACAAGTCATCTGAAATAAACAGATCGGATCTCCTGTTCCTCATTTCAGTTCACTCGAGAATTGTTGAACTAAAATCGGAAATGCTGGTCATCTAAACACACTAGCAAGATCAATGTGCACTTAGCTCTGTCGGAGTACCTATCTTCATATGTTTCAAGTCCTATGAAGGCTTAATTAAGTTTTTCTCGCACTCTAAAAGTATTTAAATTGAAGCTTCTCAGTTCTAGTACCTAGTGTAAGATCAAAGTAGCTTTCAAGAGATATTTACCTGCAGTAAGCATCCAAATCGTGGTATCATTTGGCGCAGGGAAGGTTTTGGCTTGCGCTGCGGACCGCGCTAACGAATCGATATTAGAGGCCTACACAGCGAATTACTCTTTTATGAGGTCTTGGCCTATATTTTTTTACTCAGCCTGCGTGTTTATGTACCTATGTGTGCTTTTAGCTTATTGCCGCACGCACAAGGAGAAACACTCGCTGTTAATGATTAAATAAAAACACGTTTCAATTTAGAAACGTCCAATATTTTACAAGATGAGACTCGAGGTTTCGTAATCAGTACGAGAAATATTATGAAAAGTGAAACTCAGAACATTATTATATTTGAATCTTGAATGCTAATTAGAAAATAAACATGAAAATAAATCATTTTAAATCATTGATCGAATTCGTGATCTTCAGGCTACACTTCACGCGATGAAGGACGCTTCACGAATGCACAAAAAATTATCTAAAAAAATGTTAATCGCTGCTGTTAACAACTCTGTTCTCACTTTAAGTTCATAGCAGTACATAGTCCTTCTCATCTACCTTTTCACGTCCTTGTCCTTGATCGTTATTTAGTACCGTAGCAGTTTGATGTATCTTGCATTTATCTCAGATACTTCTTGATCATTACATGTTTCACACCACCGAACTATATTTTTCCTAGTTTACCTGTTCTTTGCAACTTACCTACGTACGGTTTGATATTTAAAATATTATATACCCATGAACCACGTTCTCAAACACATTGGTGTTTTATTCAGACAAGGCGCTGATTGATGGCAGGCACCATGAAGCAGTTGATTGTAACTAGCACACGCTAACGCGACCATGTACTGTCACTCGAATTTATTGAATCATGTTGATTAAACATGCTCTGTCTGTGTGTACATATACATATAGTATTCGCAAGTAGTTTTATTGTCAGTGTCGAGGCCGCGTCTCAAGAGTATAGGGTGCTCTTTGGAATAAAATAGCAGCCATACGTAAAAACGGACAGGACACATATCGATGCGTTTGCGCTTTAAAGAAAGCTGCGCACTACGACTGTAAAATACATCTCGGAAATTTCTGTTGAAGTTATATGAAATCTCATGGATAATATTCGCACGAAAAAATAAATATTTCTTAGGCGGCGCGGGGCTGTGCGGTTGCTATATTGTGAAATAGGGTAAAACCGCTAACATGAGTAAACTAACATAGGCTAAAAATTAGGCAATGAATATATTATGTAAAACAGACAACAATAAATATGTTTGTTTGAAGGTACACAGATTTACACAACAGAAAATAAATGCGTATCATAAATAAAAGAATTTGCTAAAAAATCGACATTTATCAGAGTTTACTTGCGTTACCGTTGGTGTTGTTGTATTTTAAATATAGCTTCTTCTACAGAAAACATGTAATGCAGATCATACGTCTACATATTATTATAAGAAATAAATAAAACATGGTAAAAAATATATATCTAATCAATAAAATTTAAAAATTAGAATGGCTTCAACGTTACCTTTACTTTTGAAAGCCTCGGACGCCATAATGATATTATAAAGTAATACAATGCAAAACTATTACCAGATAATCGTACGCGCCGCCATCATATATCTCAGTAATAGTGAGGCGACGCATTAGTCGATTCTGTTTTCAGTTAACAGTATCAAAATAAGGAACTAAACTAGAATTATAGAGATGTAAATCAAGCGTGCATTCGATATGCCAACAGCGTCACTCACGCACACGAATACCTGGCTTGAAATTACTGCCAACGAGAAAGAAAATGCCAAAACGACATGCTTCAAAACGAAATCTTGAAATTGAATGTGGCCACCATGTACAATTTAGGAAAATGTAGAGCATGTCATATTTAACTGGACTAAACTATGGTTATTATCACTGAACACAACAAAATGTACGGTATTACATAGGCAGATACAATCCTCGTGAAATATATCATTTGGGACAAAATCAACTGACACTGGTAAATATGCAAAAGGACCTGGGCGTTACCATAATTAATGACTTAAAGTGGGAAACACACATAAATAACATCGTCAAAAGAGCAAACTCCATGTTATATCTTATCAGGAAAGCATTTAAGTGTCTCACACCAAGATCATTACTCAAACTTTATAAAACATATATAAGACCTCTGTTGGAGTACGCTTACGTAATATGGGACCCCTACTTTAAATAAAAAAGATATCGCACTTCTGGAAAATGTGCAAAGAACTAAGAACTAAGATGGTCGGAGTATTGAAGAATAAACCGTACGAGCAGCGACTGAAAGATCTTCGCCTGACTTCTCTTAAAGATCGTAGACAGAGAGGAAGCCTTATTGAAACGTACAAAATTCTCACTGGTTGTTACAATGTTCCCAGAATTGAAAGTTTATACACTCGTAATGAGAATAGTCATTTACGGGGACATTCATAAAAATTATGGAAAACACCATCTAAAGGCAACCCCTTAAAACATTTCTTACCAAACCGCGTAGTCACAGAATGGAACAAACTACCTAAAAGTGTTATAGAGGCACCCACGTTGAATTGTTTCAAAAATAGACTGGACAAATTATCCAAATCGCTAGAAACACACGCATCAGCTTATTAAGCTGCTAGTGTGATTACAATATAATAATAATAATGTATTGCTCACCACGACAGTATGAGATAGCTTGCGTGTATCAAATGTGGGTATAACGGCTATTTGACCAGTAGGGTTAAGTTAACCGGGGTGACTAATATTCTAGAGTGCAGCACCGTAGCTGGGCAGAGGGCAGTGCCTCCACCCAGCTACGGCTTGACAGCGGTCGTTGCTCGCCTTTTTTATATCAATATTCTTGTGTTTGGTAGCCGTGCGTAATAAATACTGCAACTGAGGCATTGTTTTCAATCATGCTTTTCAACATTCCGAGCGTCAAACTAATATAGACAAACGTACATTTTTGGCAGTCGTTTAATCAACTCCGACAACCAGTCTTACTATGGGATACTTTGTTAATCAGTAAAATGGGTTGTGGAGGTCAGATAGGCAGTCGCTCCATGTAAAATACGGTATTCAGCTGAATCCGTTAAAACTGGTAGCCGACCCCAACATAGTTGGGAAAAGGCTCGGGAGATGACGATGTGCAAATGTATTTTATGAGCCTCATCAGGAAATATGAAGTATTTATTTATACACCAAATAAATGCTACTTGTTAAATTTATACACTTCAATTAGTAATAAATCGTCCAAATACGTGAAACAAGTGGTCTGTCACACGATGCCTGCGACATTAGTCACCGGTGATACGTCGCACGTATCTAATCGATACTACTCACACTAGTTATCGTCGGTTCGGGAGACCGCGATCGTAACGTAATGTAAGACATCAACCGCTGATTAAGCAGTGGTTGATTAAACTACAAGAAAAATAATTATCTAGACTGCGATGACTTGAATTCAAGTAGATGCGCTTAAGATAACGATGTAAATCAAGTTTTATAACAAGCTGATATTTGTCATGCTTGATAGACTAATGGGGGCCACCGTCGTTGTTCCCAAAAGGTAGCGCTACTAGCGTGATAGCTGTTAATATGTACTACTAGTTTCGGGCGCGAAATCCAAGTTTATTGTATCATAGATATTTAACATATGAACACCATTCCTATCGTAAAAATATCGGCTCGGATTAACATCACACAACTGCCGAATCACAAGGATGCTTTTTTAAAAACAAAACAAAGATTTGTGTTAATATTTTATTAATGTATGTACACCTCCCGCAGAAAAATGTTTATTTGGTATACAATTTCTTTTGAAAAGGTAATTGTAAGTTATAATAAGTGTGATGTGGTTGTGTTTGCAGGGGTACGCGCCGCTGTACGACCCGTTCGAGACGTTCTTCTCGCGCTACGTGTACCGGCGCGTGCGGCACTGCTTCAACCGGCCCATCTGCTCCGCGCCCGGCGCTGAGCTCGTGCTCAAGGAGCGCTGCACCGACGACCGCAACTGGACCTTCCGGTAAGCTTCCATCTACAGGCTAGTACTGATACGCTACAATCAAAAAAATTGCGACCAATAATTTAACATATGCGGTAGGTTTTCCCCTACAAGGGCTAGAAAGATACACATAGGTTGCAGAATCATTAATTTTCCATTTTTAAAGACCAACGGTTAAGTGAAGGACAGCTAAATGTTTAAAAGAAACAAAATAAAGCGCTATTCTAATGTATGTAATGTTTACGTCAATAAATTTATTTCGAAATAATAGCATGGATTTCGTAATGGATCCGAAGTTCCGAACAGTTACGTTGATACAGGTCCGCTACGATATTGTAAATTTCAGAATGTTCGGAGATAGTTGAGCGTGTTCGCTTGCAGGTTCACAGGCGTGGAGCAGCGCTGCATCAACCTGGGCTCGTACAACTACCTGGGGTTCGCGGAGGGCGCGGGCGGCAGCACGCACGCGGCGGTGGCGGCGGCGGCGCGGCGCGGCGGGCTGGCGGCCGCGTCCGCGCGCGCCGAGCTCGGCTGCAGCGCGCTGCTGCGGGAGCTGGAGGACACCACGGCGCGCTTCCTGGGCGTCGAGGCCGCGCTCGTCGTGGGCATGGGCTTCGGCACCAACGCGCTGGGCCTGCCCGGCCTGCTGGGCCCCGGCACGCTGGCGCTCAGCGACCAGAACAACCACGCCTCGCTCATCCTGGGCCTGCGCCTGGCGCGCGCCGCCGTGCGCGTGTTCCGCCACAACGACGTGCGCCACCTCGAGCAGCTGGCGCGCGCCGCTATCGCCGAGGGCCGCTGGCGCAACATCGTTATTGTAAGTGTCCACAGCCCGCACGGTGAGTGCAGCTTACGTATCGTCACTGACAACAACTACACTGCGTGGTTTCCGCGGCTCCGCAGGTAGTGGAGGGAGTGTACAGCATGGAGGGCTCCATCGTGCCTCTGGCCGCCATCGTGGCGCTGAAGAAGCGTCTGGGGCTGCAGCTGTACCTGGACGAGGCGCACTCGGTGGGCGCGATGGGCGCGCGCGGGCGGGGCGTGACGGAGCTGGCCGGCGTGAGCCCGCGCGACGTGGACGTGCTGATGGGCACGTTCACCAAGAGCTTCGGCGCGGCGGGCGGCTACATCGCGGGCAGCGCGCGGCTGGTGCGCTGGCTGCGCGCGCACGGGCACGCGCACAGCTACGCGCACGCCATGTCGCCGCCCGTCGCCATGCAGATCCTCTGCGCCATGCGCCTGCTCGACACGCCCGCCGGCCGCCAGCGCGTGCGACAGCTCAGAGAGAACACGCACTACTTCCGGACCAAGTGAGCACGTCTGAGTTTATTATATTTACTTCCGTCTGTACTTATACACACACTACTCTGCGCGAAATAAATACAAGATACATCATAAATTTGTGAAATAAGAAGCGCGCGCGTGTTGTCAGGCTGCGCGAGATGGGCGTGGTGACGTTCGGGCACGAGGACTCGCCCGTCGTGCCGCTGCTGGTGTACACGTTCAGCAAGATGGCGGCCACCGTGGAGAGGCTCACGGCGCGCGGCATCGCCACCGTCGGCGTCGGCTTCCCCGCCACGCCGCTCAACAAGGCGCGCATACGGTAACTTGTTCTCCTTCTCCTAAAGTTGCACCCTGTGTCTCTAGCACTCGTACCAGTGCAAGCAGTACTGCGTGAGGTCGGGATGTATGTGTGGCGCGTGTTGCAGGTTCTGCCTGTCGGCGTCGCACTCGCGCGAGCAGCTGGACGCGTGCCTGGCGGCCGTGCAAGACGTGGCGGACGAGCTCGGCCTGCGCTACTCGCGCCAGCACTAGCTTACCGACACCCGCCTACTTACATTGTTCTTGTTATTTATTGTATACGAGTTATACTCAATAAATTATTTTCTCACAATTTAGTTCTTTTCTATTTTATCTACAACTTAACAATTAAACTTACGGTGATTATCAGTATGTATTCCACTTACGTAGTGATACTTCGACATTTATTTGTTTGTTTCCAATTGGTATTTGTTTACATACAAATTCGTAATATATCGCTATCAATGAGTACCTATGCGTTATCGTATCTGACATGAACACTTAGAGCTCATACGCACTAGCTTCTTTTCATAATAAAATGAAAAAGCTCGGTCCGGTTTCAAACGGTTGCATTTTACCAAACTCTATTCATGTATTTTGATTTCAAGTACATCCCTTTAGGAAGATACAAAAAAAAATGAATTGCGCGGTTACAAAACGTCATTCCGTCAGAAAAGACCTGGCAATTGACTTTGTATTGAAATAATGGCTTATATTCACTAGTCGTTAGGGCCCATATAAGGGGTGCGGGAGATTTTGTTAAAGCTCCAACCGATGACTTTCATTGGTTGCTGGTCCGCGTACGTATCATTAGTTGTTAGGCCACGTGCGGGGCAGTCCGCGTGCTGGATAACGACTGGTGCAACTTTACTAGTGTGGAAATGAGCCATTATACAACTAGATAAATAACAAAAATATTTAGACATAACTAGAGCTATTCTAGGTCACGAAATAATGTAAGATCGTCATTAGTTACGGATAAAAATAATGTAAGATGGATTAACATTATTTGGTACCTACTAAAGCTAATCCTGTCTTCTGGATTTCGTGGCCCGACAGACAACCAAATGTATGTTTTGTAGCTATGAGTGGTCCACGTTCGCCCTCAATAGAGAAGAATGGAAGGAAGGGAGGGAGGCTTTTGCCCAGCAGTGGGACAACATGGGCTAAAAATAATAATAATTATGAGTGAATGATACACGACAGCTATGCTATTATATAAATAATTCGTCGAAGCTGGTTTAAAATAATGTGATAAAACTGCATTATAATCTAAATAATTCACTAAGGGCTGATTTTTCCAACGCCAGATATAATTTTATCAGAGGAATAATTTAGAATTTTCGACAGGTCTTCAATACAAAATCTGTCAAACACGAATTTTATCTCTCGAATAAAAATTATCTGGCGTTGGAGAAATCTGCCCTTAGTGAATAGAATTACGACCAGCCACATTGTGCCGGCGGTTAACCGCCTTTGCGTTAAAAATATAGGTACATTTTTACACCGAGTCAAAATTTTATACAATCACTGAATCCATATTATAGACGTAATGTTATAGATTTTCGTGTACGTTTAGATGTAAATAAATATGATTTTTCCTCATTTCTCGCGTTTCTCACCGTTACAACATAACAGGGCCGTGTTACTGTCCTAGTTTTTTGTCATTCGGCAAGCTGTTATCAGTTAGTTTGATGTAAACGATAGCTGATAAAATGATAATGATTGAGTTTTATTAATATTATAATAACTTGTTACATGCTACGTTCGTGTTAATGTGAAATAGTTCATCTAATATATTCTTACTTTCACACGTTAATTTCATATATGAATTAAAAACTTCCTTTTTGTAGGCACCCAACATTCTGGTGATAAGACTAAAGATAAGAATGATATCTAACAAGAAAACTATGTACAGTATTTAGACCGAAGTTATATGTAGGTACGTTTTGCCTAAGACTAAGTAGTCCCTAGTACTTAAGACGATGTACCTAGCTCTGACTCAAGACCTGTCAGGGCCACATGCAGCAGTAAAGAACATATATGTGGGAGTGATTCACATATCCGTATCAATACGCGATCGCGGAGATACGGTAGATAAGGGCCGGGCGGCGGCGGCGGCGGCGGCGGCGGCGCGCGCGGCTAGTGTGCGAGCTATGGCGCTGTGGCCGCCCCGCGTGTGCGCGCTGCCGCTGCTGCTGCTGCTGGCCGGCGCCGCCACCGCACAGAACCAAAGCGTTGCCATCGTGTACAAACAGTAAGCCCCACCACTTGTATTCTTTTTGTTTCGTCTAAGGGTTATTGTGCTTTATGAGTTATGAGTTTTCGTGCGTCGTTGGAATATTCTTAGTAGGTACCCGAAATATACCCGCTATTGTTTGATATTTCTGCGAATTCACGTGATTTTCAGTTAATCAATAGCTCCAACCCCATGAGGGGTATACCACATCATAAATGTTTGCACAGACGCAATCCCAATATATCACACACAGTTTGATAGTAAAGTGACCAGGACAATATCCAAAGAAATGCTGTTACTGGTAAAACTATCAACTATGCTTCATTTCCGAGACACGTTGTTTCAGAATGGTCACAAATCTATTTTAAAGTACAATCAACATGTGTGTAAACTCGCTACGTTGTCCAGGTTGATGTTCGAGGAGACGTACGAGCTGGTGGTGAACGCGTCCGTGGAGTACATCTTGCCCTTCGTGCCGGTAAGTGACACGCGCTCGTCTGCGTACCTGTGCCTGTACAGGATCTCTTGTTTCTATCGCAACTCAGTCAGTAGAACTACTGAGGTTGCTGAACGTATCTGTTCTACATTAGGAGCGGGACATACCTAGTGGTTTTTTCAACGATTAGTGCCCTATTCACCTGTGACGTTTGTTATGCGCAGAGTCCGAACCAAGCTCTGTGGCCCATCCGGGTGAAGGTGAGCGCGACCGGCGGCGACACGGCGCGGCCTCTGCTCATCACTGCGAGACGCAGAATTGGTAACTTACCTACATATTTATTTTTAGCATCCAGTGTTAGTAGGTAATTTTACGCGGGAAACCTCCAAGGTGTTTTTAAAAAGTCTTTAGCAAGAGCAATACGATTTATTGGTTTAGACGTATGTGATTGGCAACCGTGCACCATGAAGGATGGAATCGGACTGATGATAGATGGGATGAGTGATGCGTGGATGTAATGTTGACGTAGCAGATTAGGTGCTTAGGGTCGTACTATGGGGAATAAGGGTAACGTGTAACAGCCCCCGGTTAAGACTAAACTTAGTCCGAAAGTAAAGTTTATGTCTGAAAATTGTATTTGCTATATATACCATCTCCAAATCAGGATAGATCTGTGTAAGTCAGGTGGTAGCTATCTGATCTATCCTAGATTAATATACATCAGGCAGAACTAGGTCTACTACTTAATATACCTACATTTTAAAGTAAACTATTGGTAATGTTTACTAAAATCATACTTAATAGATATTCTAAAATAACTGAATGCCTTTATCTGTTATTTTGAATGTTTCTGAATGACTTTAAAAAGCTTAGTTAAACTAGCAGTGAGTCAATAAGGAAAAAAATACTACTATTGTGACTCATAACCTACTTATCTGAAATCAACTAACTTCATATCTAAGCATATTGGATACTACCTTACAAGGCATCGACGAGACACATACCTGCGGCGCGCGGCGTCGTGTTTAGCCACAGACCAAAATAAAGTAGACGCACAACGAAAACAATCGCGTTTTAGAGAAGCAGTGAAGATAGTATTTTTATAAAATTATAATTTTAAGAAATTTTGGTAATTTTAAAACGTCATGTGCCTGACCATGACTATGACCAGTTGGGGTAGTAAATTAAATGAAAAAAAAAGGTAGCAGAGAACAATGAGTGTGCAAACAGCATAGGTAATGGGCGTTGTATGCGCAGGCGCGACGACATGGCAGCTGCCGTACCGCACCGAGAGCTCCGTGCTGTACGAGCTGGAGCGCACACTATGCCCGGACGACAGCGTCACGCCCGACGCGCTGCTCGAGGACTGCGGTCGGTACACGTCACACATCACACACTACTAACTACATACTAGGCTGTTCCGAAAGTAATTAGCCAAACAAAAAATAATTCCAATATTAAGTACAGTATCATAATATTTTCCTCTTCAACTCATATATGCGCTTATGTACTTGGGTGCGCTTTTAAAACGTCTAAAAATTAATCTTGCTGAAGGTCGAAACATTTGCTTAAATGCTTTTTTTATTTATTTTAGTTAACATTTACAAAACTAAGAATTATCTATAACGAACTCATGAGCACACTACCCAAAACAACCTTGTAAGTTTTCGTTATATTCCTTTAAGGTCTTTTTAATGATCGTAAATCATACCACCAACATCTTCCCTCATAACGTCAATTGCTACGAACAAGAAAAGAGCGACCGACACGTCTTTAAAAAAAATATATATATATAATTTAGCACAGGGGTCCTGATTTTCACCATGCACATTTGTAATTCAATAATCCGTCAATTCATACTAGATTCAAGAAAAATAAATATTATTTTTGGTTCGTAGCTAAAACTTTTGGAATAGCCCACGTACTGTATCGTGCAGCGCACAGGCGGTGGCTTTCAGGTTACAGCAGTAGCTAAGCTTCAAATATGGTGCCGAAGATAAAAACAACAGAGCCCAGTTTGTTGGACATCGGTGATGTCTCAACTTTTGGACTTGCTGCAGCTCTGTAAACGCATAATAAACTATTCGTTCCCGCCACCTGTTGTCAGATGACGAGTCGTATGGGCAGAAGGGGTTCTCGCTGCACATCGGCTCGTCGTGCGCGGCGTCGGCGACGGTGCGCGTGCACGCTACCTTCGCCCGCGACTGGTATCTGCCTTTCGAATCTTCTACCGTAATCAATATGGTTCAGGTATGGGTGTCAACTGTAGTTAATTATTTAATATCCACATATTATCTTGTAAACACACTTCAGGTAGGATACGATTGCGAATCTTATTTTCTTGTGTTTCTATTGAATTTTTATGTACGAGTATATGTCGTGGCTGAATCGTTATACCTATTAGTCAATAATGTGGCTGGCTATCATGATATAATATATTTCGAAGCCAGATCAATGAACATCAACGTTTTAACATTTGAAGAACTAAACACACGGCCACTTTTTGATATAACTTTCATGACGCGGATTTCATGATTATCTATACAGGGCTGGTTTTCAATGACCAGCCAAAATTTAAAAATAGGATCTCATATCGAAACGAAGGTACGATTGCACTTATGATTTTTTTTGTGTTAATTGCCACCTATTTAGGTTGTTGAACTGAGTTACGCTGTTGTAATTGTTGAACAGGAATAAATGTTATGAAAAAAAGGTTTCTTTTTTCTTTTCATTATATCGAAATTATTATCGTTTCTGAACCATCTCTGAAAATTTGGACGGTCGCTGAAAACTAAGCCTGTATATCATTATCGGTTTACTTACGTGTATTTCTCGATATCGCTCGACTAATTCCGGACCCAATTAGGATTGGCGCGGTAACGGTCGTAATACAAGCTGTTTCGCCGCCGCTGCCTCTCACGTGAATTAGAATATCATCAATCATTGAGGTTTTGACGATATACCCACTTTTAGCTGGCCATTCTATGAAAAAAAAAATAATTTTATGAAAAGACCACAAGATGAAGTAGTCAGTGCTACGATATAAATAAGAATCTGCTTTACCGGTGTATCGTCGGCGAGCAGGGCGCGCCGCAGGTGAACTACTACGCGTTCCTGCCGGGCCAGAGCAGCGTGCGGCTCGTGGTGCGCTCCGAGGACGACGTGTGCGCCACCGTCGCCGTGCAGAACTACACGGTCAGTCATCCGCGCACACAGTACTATTTCTTACATACTAGATAGGTACTATTATATTCTCCTTAACGATTATCTTTTTGCATCGGAAGCCAATTTTTAAAGTTAAATGGCTGTAATAAGTTATTTCTCAGTCATGATTTAGCCATTTATCTGTTTCAGTGCCCGATATGTGAGACTCTGGAGGACATAGAAGCCTCAACGCTGCGGATGACAGTGCTGCGGTCGGGCGGCATGCAACTCTCGGTAATATACTATCTACTGTTTAAACCCCGCGTTTTAATACGATGGTACAGTAACATAAATTAATGTTAAGCTCATGTCGTTTGTCAAGGTCACTGTTCTCCATCCTCTGCCGTGTTTTTTATATAGTACGCTTCATAGTAAATGTCTAATCGATATTACATCAAACAAATACATATTATTATAAATTAACCACCGTCAAGTTTTTGGAAATTGCTGATAAATTGCTGAACAGACTTACAGGACCTTTTTCTGCTTCAGGGGTTTAAACAGGTAGGTACCATTTTCATGATCAAGCAAGACTTAATTAATGTTAATATACAGGGTGTTAAGAAAACCCTGTCCGTTCCGTTAAGGTGTTGTTACTTGTTAGGTAACTGATAGCATTAACGTAAAAAAAATGATCAAACAAAAGACCGCCAAATAATACCGACGAAAAAGGTGCTGTAATTAGTGTTTCAGTCTCAAATTTAGGGAATTTCGCGGCCAAAAATCGTTTTGTCGAAGTTCATTATTATTATTGATAGTACTATCATGAATATTCCATATTTAATATTTTACTAGCTGTACCCGGCATGCGTTGCAATGCAATTTTTTCTACCTACTACCTACCTACTACCTACCTACTACCTACCTACTACCTACCTACTACCTACCTACTACCTACCTACTACCTACCTACTACCTACCTACTACCTACCTACTACCTACCTACTACCTACCTACTACCTACCTACTACCTACCTACTACCTACCTACTACCTACCTACTACCTACCTACTACCTACCTACTACCTACCTACTACCTACCTACTACCTACCTACTACCTACCTACTACCTACCTACTACCTACCTACTACCTACCTACTACCTACCTACTACCTACTACCTACCTACTACCTACCTACTACCTACCTACTACCTACCTACTACCTACCTACTACCTACCTACTACCTACCTACTACCTACCTACTACCTACCTACTACCTACCTACTACCTACCTACTACCTACCTACTACCTACCTACTACCTACCTACTACCTACCTACTACCTACCTACCTACCTACCTACCTACTACCTAATTGTTTTTTTTTTTTTTAAATGTACAAAAGTATCCTATGTCCGTCTCCTGGCTCTAAGCTACCTCCCCACCAATTTTCAGCCATATCGGTCCAGCCGTTCTTTAGTTATAAATGGTGTAACTAACACGACTTTCTTTTATATATATAGATTTGGGCATGTGACTGTGAAACCTATATCACCCTTTCGGTTCAGACAGGGTTTTCTTGACTTGTAGCTAAGAATATAATATATTTGTGTGATCGGCAGCGGAGCCGCTATCCGCGCGGGTTCTATGTGGTGTCGCTGGTGCGCGACTCGGAGCGACCGTGCCGCGAGGACGACCTCAGCGACACCGACTGGCTGTGGGAGGCCGCCGTGCTGGCCGCCGCGCCGCCGCCGCCCACCCGCACGCCGCCGCGCGCCAAGACGCTCACGCTGCACACGCAGGTACCCCCGCCCCCCTCCCCGCAGCCGCCGCCTTGCGAGGTCCCCCCCCTTCGCTCCGGCGGCGCACTGATGGCTGACTCGTGTGCAGGCGTCGCTGTCCCGCGCGCAGTACGCGGTGGGCGCGGGCGTGACGGTGGCGGTGTTCGCGCTGTTCTACGCCGGCTTCGGCGCGCTGGTGCTGGCGCAGCGTCTGCCGCGCTGGAAGCGGCTCGTGGGCCCGCGCGCCGTGCTCGCCAACACCAGTCAGTACCTACCAAGAGACACATCGCTAGAGGACTATTCTGTTGTTTAGCTAGACCATAACAGTATTCATATCATGTTTCCAGAGCCAGAGGACGCTTCCAGCGACCTGCACAGTGCCATGTCAATGTCCCCGCCGCGACGCCGCAGGGATTCTAGTTAGTTCCACACTTCAACAATACTTCTTTCTTGATGCCACGGAAAGGTAGTCAATGGGCATTCAGCACGTGTTACTAAGTTACACAAACGCATTAAAAAAAATCTTAGTTCAATAGGCTGTACCTATGAGAAAACAAATAGTTTTGACACCAGAAGTCTCAAAAACTCTGTGAAAAACAATATTCTAATCACTGAGCAGTTGTGCAGTTAGTGACTTTTAATTCGTGGACTTTTATTTCTGTCTGCACCTTTAGGTAGGTACAGTTAAAACAATTGGTCATTAGAATTTAATAGCATGTGGTTGAATAATGATTGTGGTGCGCAGCGGCCACTTTCGATAGCAGCGACAACAGCGACTCGGACGCGGACGACGAGCGCGCCACCACCGAGACGCTCGCGCCGCTCCCCGCCACCCCCGCCACCCTCGCCACCCCCGCAATGGTAAAGTGTAATTCAAAGTTTCAAACTTAATATAATGGCAGCTGTGAAGTGCGTTAGACGCTGCGCAGTACCATTTTAATTTGATTTCTGTCATCCTATATAGGCATGAAAAAAATCTAGTTTCCTTTAAGCAGCTTTAGGTACAAATGCTTTAACTTTTAATTTCAGCAGAACGGGGCTGTGGTAAGGTTAGTGGAAGGTGAGATACTTGTGGAGGGTGAAGCAGTTGAGACCCAGGACACGCTCGAGGCGCTGAGCGATCCGGCCCAGCGTCGGGCCGCCGCTGAGGTCGGTGGGAGCCAGGCCGGGGCGGAGGGCGCGGGCGAGGCCGGGGGCGCGGGCGAGGCGGGGGGCGCGGGCGAGGCGGGGGGCGCGGGCGAGGCCGGGGGCGCGGGCGAGGCGGGGGGCGCGGACGGCGGGTCTCTGCCGCGGCCCTTCGGTCTGCCGGCGCGGCTGCGCGTGGCGGCGCTGGCGCGGCGGCGCGCGCGCACGTTGAAGGCGCGCTCCGACCGCTACCTATACACGCTCTACACCGTGGGCCTGTTCTACCTGCTGCCCGTCGTGCAGTTCGTGGTCGCCTTCCAAGTCGTCAGTACCCCCACTAGGCACTATACACTCTGCCCAATTTTTTTTTTTTTTTTTTGCCCAATACTCCTAAAAGAGCCTTAAAGCACAGATACTATTGCCTTGCACACCAAAAGAAACTATTGTCAATTTTGATTACTGTATTCGTATGTACCTAATCGGCACGATGCGGTCGCGGCTGACGCGCGGCGCTCCGCAGATCCTGAACGTGTCGGGCTCGCTGGACCTGTGCTACTACAACTTCCTGTGCGCGCACCCGGCGGGCAGGCTGTCGGACTTCAACCACGTGTTCTCCAACGCCGGCTACCTGCTGCTGGGCGCGCTCTTCATGCTGCAGGTCAAGCGCCGCAAGATGCGCCGCAACAGAAAACCGAGGGACGAGGTTACAATATAACTACAATAACATTTTTGTAAAACTAGTACTAGTGTGTTGCTATTTTTTCTGACAAACAAACAGAACGATCTCAAATAAAATAAAGTATTGCTTGTCAGGAGTATGGTATCCCGGCGCACTACGGGTTGCTGTCGTCGCTGGGCGCCGCCATGATGATGGTGGCGCTGCTGTCCGCCACCTACCACATCTGTCCCAACGAGCTCAACTTCCAGTTCGGTAAGGCCCGCCACCCCCTCAACCCCCTGTCAGACCGGGACTGACGCGTGCGCTGTTCACAGACACGGCCTTCATGTACGTGCTGTCGGTGCTGAGCATGGTGAAGATCTACCAGGCGCGCCACCCCGACATCAACGCCCGCGCTCACGCCACCTTCGGCGTGCTCGCCGTACTCATAGCGCTCGGTAAGTACAAATGTTAAACAAAAATGATTACATACATAAGTGATCCGATTTCGAGGATCTTTGCGTAGTTAATTACGCGACGTGTTACGTGAAACCGCGAGGCAACGCCGGTATTGAAATTAAAAATATACTTATATTATAATTAACTATTGATATAAATTCGTTAGACATTATAGCATGTTGCTCGACTCGAGAGGGGTAAAGTGTGTATGTGTAGTGTGTGATGACCGGCAGTGGTTTGGGGCGTGCTGGGCGGCGGGCCGCTGTTCTGGAGCGTGTTCACGGTGCTGCACGTGTTCACGTTCCTGCTGCTGTCGCTGCGCATCTACTACGTGGGGCAGTTCCGGCTGGGTGAGTAGCGAGCGGGCGGGCGAGGCGGGCGGGGCGGGCCTCGCTCGGCGGCTGACGCGTGACGGCCGCAGGGCGCGCGGGGCTGGCGGAGGCGGCGCGGGACTTGGCGGCGCCGGCGCGCGGGCTGCGGCCGCTCTACACGCCGCGCCTCATCATGCTGCTCATCGCCAACGCCGTCAACTGGGGCTTCGCTCTCTATGGGTACGTACCTCCGACATTATAATAACCATCATCACTCGTTTCAATTTAATTTTAATCATTCGTTTAGTGTTTCGACCTTCCAATGTCACTTTTTTGGGTTCTATACCCACAGTTTGCCTGCGGGAGGGACCCGATTACTAAGCCTCCGCTGAATGTCAGCAGGCGGAATCTTACGAACCGTAATGGCAGTGGAGTGCATTGGTTTTCGGCCCTGGTAGGCACTCGTACATACATGAAGCAACTTTACTGTAAATACGCAAATAAACTCCCAAAAAATAGGAACAAGCATAATTTTGTGGATCACAAGGTGCGTTTAAATCTGGCGAACGCGCACCGAATGCGCTGCCAGCGCGTGAAGTTAGGTACTGCAATGAGTTAGTGCGCCTCTTCCGCGCAACTCACGCAAAGGTCGCATACAGCGCGTGCACGACCAGCTCTAGTGCAACTAACGCCGAACTGTTCGCGAGCAGTACGCGCGCTGCTCGCGCGGCGCGATCAAGATAATATTATGACTTGAAATACAAGTGCGCAGCGCGCGAACTATTTATTCGCTAGCTTCATCTACAAACCAATTCCTTATTAAATTACTATTTCAACTTGTTAGTAAGTTTGCATAAAATAACCTTTGTAAACTTGACTCCACGACTCTTTGACGTTGACTCCACGACTCTGGAGGAATTTTATAAATAGCTATTGAATAAATAAAATTGTTTGCTACGTTATGTTTTGTTGTTGTTTATGGTACTGTGGTAAGCATCTCCGACTGTGCAGGCTGTTCACGCAGAGCGTGGACTTCGCGGGGCACCTGCTGAACGTGCTGCTGAGCAACACGCTGCTGCACATGGCGTTCTACATCAGCATGAAGCTGCTGCACGGCGAGCGCCCGCGCTGGTACTCGTGGACGTTCCTGGCGCTGGCGGCCTGCGCGTGGCTGCCCGCGCTCTACTTCTTTGTGTCCGGCAGCACCAGTTGGTACGACCTTGCTGCGCTACCTGACTATCTGCACTGGCTTGCAATGCTTCCTAAATATAGTAAAAGTAATACTTGCACTCCACAGGTCGACGACGCCGGCTCTGTCTCGGCAGCGGAACCACGAGTGCCTCGTGCTGCAGTTCTATGACTCGCACGACTTGTGGCACATCCTGTCTGCCATCGCTCTCTATTTCTCTTTCAATGTTCTGCTCACGTGGGACGATGGCCTCTCCGCAGTCAAGCGAACAGACATCGCCGTTTTTTAATTATCAATAAATGCGAAAAAAGAACCATACTCGTTTTATTATGAACTAGCGGTGACGCGGTTTCACTTAACATTAAATTAACTGCTAAAGAAACCAATAACTGTTAAGTTATACATACTAACAGCAATAAAATACTATTCAGTTAAGTCATGCATGAAGTAAGTATAAGTATATCAAAAGTAGCCTGAAGCCTTGTATAAGACAAAGACACATTCCATCAAGATCACATCAACACATCGTTTACCGTACCGTTGGGTAGGGCAGTGGGCTTTTAAATACGCGATCTTTACCATCAAAACAAGAACTTCTTCCAACAGCTACTCGCGAGCTTTAACTATAATGCTCGTTCGTCAGATGTGGATGCACCCTTAGATGGAATGTGTCCAGAATAAAGCTTAAAAGCCACAATTACGTTGTTGTAGCATATTTGGATTTAAAGGGTAAACTATCGTCTTCTCCATAGGAATGGCATTTTGGAACCTGCAACTAGGGTCAGTAATTAGGGGCTCGTGGCTAAGTGTAAGCCGTACTGTTTGACTGATAATACAGGTTAAGCCGCGCTCGCCGACGTTGGTCCGTGGATGGGTGACCATTTATAACATACCGAGACCCCTCCGTGTTTCGAAAAGCACGTTAAACAGCTGTAGGTCCCGGCTGTCATACATAGATCTTAGGCAGTGACAACCAGTCTTACTATGGGATACTGTGTTTCCCAGTAAAATGGGTTGTGGAGGTCAGATAGGCAGTCGCTCCATGTAAAATACGGTATTCAGCTGAATCCGTTAAGACTGGTAGCCAACCCCAACATAGCTTGGGAAAAGGCTAGGCAGATGAACTAGGGTCAGTAATTTAACGTTTTAAAAGAGCTTGGGAATGCCTATTTGAAATAAAACTGTTTAATTTTTTGAATTCTATAATATTATATACACGATAAAAGAGATACGTAGTAAGTTAGGTAGACAGGTACCTACCTAACTTACTACGTATCTCTTTTTCCTCCTCTCGTACCTCTTTCATTTATCTGAGGATGAATGCACAATCCTTTGAGAAGTTATCTTCAGAGCGGTTATCGGTATTATTATGTTCCTGATATAAAACTAAACATAGTGGCATCTAATATCAGAAAATAAGAGAAGAATATTATGAAGTTAGGTATATGTAAAAAGTTAAAAGTTACTTGGGACCTAAACATACCGGCGAACTGTGGGTGTACATTGGTACGCCTCTGTCTAACCCTTCGGGGATACAGGCGTGATGGTATGTTATGTATAAAGCAGTATAAAGTTAAAAACGAAACTACTATAATTTGATGAATATCCACATTTTACAGTCTTACCACAATAACACAGCTACACAGCAGCGCCCTCAATCCCACAAACTTTGAGATGCAAATTTTTGTACTCTATTCTCACTCTGATAATTTATTATAGGCATTTTATATTTTTTTAAAACAAACAATTAAAATTAATTATAATATCTTGTATTACTTAAACACGTCTATAAAATTAATTTGATTCTGTGCGTTAAGAGAACCGTCCTAGCGTAAAATGAAACGAGTACCAATACCATGTTTTTTAAGAACATAATCAATCTATACAATAATTACGAAGACGGTATCTGAAAATAATACGTTCTAATATAATTTTAGAAATATCCAGACTTTACAGTCGCACTGTGAAAACGCAAGTGTCTATAACTTAAATAAAAGAAACGGTAATGTAGCATAGCAATACCCACAATTGCGGTTCTTTATCCGCACACATACAGTCGCGCCGCTTTTTACCTAGCTTTACCAGAACACCTCATAAATGAATACAAGAAGGGGTACAGTTTAATAGATACTACATAATTTTGTCTTATATATAAGTATTGTAACTCAATATATTTAAGTAAAAATAAATAGTGTCACATTCACTAGTCGAATTACATGGAAAAACGAAACGTTCAATGTCAGTGACACAGTGACGTCACGTCAAAGACTGTCGCGTTCTCATTATTTTTATTTCGCAATTTTGAGAATATCTGCATAATTTTTTGTTTTGTGTCAAAAGGATAATTTTAGGCTGGAAAGGAAAGTATAAATATGGATAATCAATACTATTACAAACTCATGGCAAGTTATTTATCCAAACGGAACTGTGACGAGTCATTCATGAGATATTTTTTCGGTAAGAATTCGCTAAAAAAGACACCTGAAGAATTGGAACGCGCCGATGAGAGGAAACGAAGACTGCAACGTGAACGATCACGACGGTACCGTGCTTTGAAGAACGCGCGGCGGCAACACGAGGGCGGAGGGAGCGGCGGCGGCAGGGACAGCACCGACGGTGACGCGTCGCGGTCCAAGTCGCGCTCGCTCATCCTCGAGGAGGAGTTCAGCGACGGGGACGAGCCGCCAACGCTATGCGATCTCAGCTACGATGATAAGTGGCGAGAGCACGCCGTCGGCTCGGACTGCGCCTCCGACGACAACTCGGCGCAGTCGGCCGCCGAGCTGAAGGAGGCCGCGCTGGCGGGAGACGCGGCGCTCAGCCTCCGGGAGTTCCTTAGCTCGCCTAACGCAGAGCTGGACTACCCCACGGTGCACAGCCTCATGTTCCACTGGCTACAGACGTAACACCGCCATTTTCACTCCACACTAAGCTGCACTTATTATTTTGTCACAATTGGCTAATACATACAATTTATCAAAAAGGTTATTGAGATCCAACATTGTACACTATATTTCTGTAAGTGGTCCCCCAGTTTTTGACATGTAAGCAGGCCATGAAAGTATTGATATGAAATGTCAAGTATTTTTTGGTACAACTGTGAGTGTGGTAGTGATACACAGTTATACATATCAGAATGCTGCTGCTTTATGATAATTATTGTTGACATTTGTTGAAAAACCGTCCTGCTATGATTTATTGACTAAGTAGCTAGTAGTAAAATGTGTACTTTTGACTGTAGATGATAATAATTGATGCGTCAGGGTGGATTTAAATCATTAACTAGTAAAGGTGAAATTTGAATTGTTAAAGTATGTTGGAGTTTTATGAGTTTCAGTTTCAACAGGCTACACACTACATAGAATCTATGGTAACTATGAATTAGTAGTTTCAGTTTTAAATAAGTTCTTAATCAAGAATTGAACTGTTAACATTGTATTAAAATGCCATGAAAAGCGATATTATCAGATTTTATGCTTGGATAAAAACTTAGTTGTTACTAAGTCCAATAGAATAATAGCATGCATGATTCTGTTAATCAACATGGTGTAAAAGAAGTTGACTTGGTATTTTGGAAAACTAACATTATTATCATGACAAGCTATTGTAATAGATACGCATTTTTCCTGAAGTTCTTGCAAACAAGAATAAGTTTGAAAAGAAGTTGGTAGAGTTCTTTTTTTGCATGAATGGTTGGCTAGAAAAAGAAAAAAAATGTTGAGGTCCGTAGTAACCATCCATAGTAGTCCATAGGCCAACAAATTGAAACTGGGCTACTATTGATCAATTATTGTGGGTGATAGAATATTATGTAAAGATAATTGAGCTTCCCATGTTGTCAGTGTTGAGCGCGCTGGCATCGCTTGCAGCTCATAGAGACATAGAGTATTCCACTAGACAATAAGTTGTTGTTAAGTTGCCATATCCTAATATTTAGATACTCAACAATTATACATAATTTTATTATATATGCATAGAATTGTATAGAGTATTATATACCTATAGTTTGTGATACAAATGAATTTACATTTTGTGTGTACTCTACAATGTTAGGTATAACAGGTTCATAGTGTAAGTTATAAGTGAGCGCGCCTGCGCGGTGCGTCTCGTTGTGCTGTATTCCGAGTTAGTATTGCAGCACACTACATTCCTACCACAAAACATACACCAGCATATCTAGTGCAAGAAGTGCATGCAGTGAATCTGTATTGTTTTGACACCCTTCTTTTAATTATTTTTAAAACTTAACATGAATCACTTCTAATAAGACTGGATATTTTCCGAATCACATTCTTATTTGCATTTATGAAAAATACTCTGAATTTATAGTTTGCTCTCTTATGTTATTTTAATTTTTAATGCTATATCTTTATATTGTTCATATATTTAGGATAATTATGCTGGTCACAACTTTAAGCCACAAGGTTTTCTCAACAGTAAGACACTAGACTTATTTGGTCTCAATTATCAAATTATTATTAAATGATTCAATTATAATTTACTCTGCGATGTGCAATTGTTGGTGCCGCATGAAGCCATGTTCTGCTGATAATGGTGCCATCCACGGATTTGGAATTATCTTATTATTGTTAAGAATGTAATTTCTACAATAGCTATGTTATACATATTTTTGCTTTTGTATTGTAGCTACTTTTTATCATGTTTTAACATTATAGCAATATGTTATTATTTTGATTTTACCCAGATATACAAGTGTCTCACTAGGTTAATGATACGTGCTGTAAATTAATGGAGAATGGAGCAAACTAAATATTAATTTAACATTTTTTTCTTATGGCAAGTGATTGTGATGCGTAGTAAACTACATACGTAAACAGTGCCTCGAACTCGATGTAGACGAACCAGTCTAAATGCTAATATGTTATTGCAACACATACAGCCATAAGATTAATTTAGAGACTAGCTATAAGTAAATTGTAGATGGCACTAATTTGTAAACAAGCACATTAAAAATGAGTTCACCAGATGTCCTTGGCATTTTGTATCAGGACATCAATTTATAGTTGTTTTCGTTCGGACATAAACGGGACGTATCCTGATCAAAGCCGTAATTTAATAAGTTTCTTATGTTATCGCTTAATTAAAACGTGCTTTAAACTTAGTGCCATTATTCTCGTGGTATTCTGCACACCCCCCCCCCCTGGGTCTGCGGCCGCGATGCCTTCAACGAAACAACGTTTTGTGAAACTGCGTAGGTACTGGTAAGGTAGTGCCATATTAAAGAGCTTCCTGTCTATTTTTAAACGGTTTTTTATTCATCCTGTAACTATAAAATAATATAGGTACCTACCTATGTTTATGTCCTGCATTGTAGATCTTCACCTGTAACTATGTTACAAAATCTTGGAAGTTAAAGAAGGACCGGGAATTAGGCCTAACGAGCACTAACGTTGAGCGATAAGTCGATGGATACTACGGATAGGGTTTTTTAAGCTCTCCAACTTTTTCTATGGCGGCAAGTTTCAAATCGCTGTAGGTAAAAAGTCATGGCTATGTAGAGTGGAGTACAACTGAACATTTTCATTGTTTATAATGATACTTAAATCGATCTTTTATCTTATCGATTTATGTATTGTGTATTTTATATCAGTATTTTTGTGTTCATGTACCTACTATCAAGACTTTCAAAAAGCTCAACCAAACAAACTGTGACTCAGTAACTAACTCACAATGCGTTAACACAGCACTTAACAACTTAATCACAAATGCATTATCCAACCACACTCAACAAATCAAAATCAGTCGCAGAATGGCCACATTAAAACCTTGGATTGCACCCGGTGTAATCAGGTGCATGATACACCGAGACAAACTCCATTTTGACTCCAGAGCCAACCCAGATAACCAAACAAAACATCAAATTTACACAAGATATAGAAACTTCTTGACCAATCTTCTACAGAAACGCAGAACACAATACAATAGTAAAGAAATTGAACGAACTAAGGGTAACCCGAAAATGCTATGGACTACTGTAAAAGACATAATATGTGGGAACAGTGGTCTCCAAACTCAGCCATTTCACTAATCGCGTCAAAGGATCCAGTCTCAAATCTTGACAAGTGTAATCAACACTGTCTCTGTAGGCGAAAAATTATCCGCTAAAATTCTCAACCGACTGGGAACTACACAAGACCCCTTGACTCATTTTTACAACCTTAGTTTAGAATCAGGTATATTCCCAGACAAATGGAAAATAGCGGCAGTTTCACCTATTTTTAAAAACGGTACTAAAGATAAACCTGAAAACTATCGGCCAATAGCTTAGTATAATATCCAAAATTTTAGAAAAAATTGTTAGTAATAGGTTGGTTAACTTTTTAGACAATCACAACGTAATTTCAAATAGGCAGTATGATTTTCAAAGAGGCAAATCGACTGAAGACGCGGTGTCACTTTTGACCAATAAAATAGCCCAAAATATAGAGAATGGCTAATGTAGTATCGGAGTTTTTTTAGATTTGGCAAAGGCTTTTGACACCGTGTCTCCAAGGCTTTTTCTAAAGAAACTTGAGTTTGCTGGCATCAGGGGAACTCCCTTAAAATGGTTTGAGAGCTATCTGAAGTCCCGCTCTCAGTACATAAAAGTTGAAAACCATCGTAGTGGACTACTTCCCATCGATTTTGGAGTCCCTCAGGGCAGCATACTCGGTCCAACGCTATTTTCGTTATACATAAATGATATTGTGAACATCCAACAAAAAAATGCCGAAGTAATATCGTATGCTGATGACACTGTAGTGCTATTCCACGATAAATCCTGGGACGATGTATGCCGCCTTGCGCAAATAGAATTTTCTAACTTAGCGAAGGTCCTCAACCTCAATCTTTTGACGCTAAACGTAGACAAATCCAAATGTATAGCTTTCTCAAAAACTAGAGCCTCTTGACCTCCCAGGACACAGGCACTAAAAATTCATCATGGTTCGCAGATTAATAACTGTACCTACGCGCGAAGCACTGGCTCGCACCGACTGTATTAGATATCTTGGCATAAATGTAGATTGTAACCTTACCTATGCAGATCACATATTTTCAATGTCCTCTAGAGTTCGTAAATTAATTCATTAAATGAAAAAGCTCCGGAACTGCTGTTCGATTAACATTCTTCGTAACATCTACTCTACTACGGTTTATGTCAGTCTATACTCCAAAACTATATGGGGAGGATATAACATATGGGGAGGGGCCACAAAGAGCGTCTTCATAACTCTAGAAAGAGCTCAGCGTGCAGTAATTAAGGTTGCTCTGAGAAGACCTTACAGGTCTTGTTTACCAAGATTTTCAGGTTTTAAGGGTGCGTTAGCTGTACTTACTAAGAGCGACGCTTAAAATGTATTCAACTCTTGCGAATCGGTCCGACTATCAGAACATACATAAGAAACGTGTTTTAAGAATGCCTTTGCCACCTTTTACCTCAGACCTTGCCAGGCGTTGTACCACTTACACCGTTCCCAATATCTACAACAAAGTTACGAAAATCTGCTCCCCTGGAGACTGCTTACTTAAAGACTTTAAAATAAAGTTAACCCAATTATTATAACTCTATCTTACTTGGAAACAGAATCCCTGTTACAGATCTCACCTTACATACTAATGCTAAATACATATACACACACACACACACACACCCTTACATACGCTCACACACACACACACACACACACACACACACATGTATTAACTTATAATTTGATTTTTAATTTATGTACATATTGCTTAGTTTGTAGCTCGCAAATTTGTTGTGCTTATTGTTCTATTCTATTTAATAAATAAACATTATTATTTATTATTATTCTCTTTATTATTATTAAGAAATTTTGTACCATTAGGTACAGCTATAAAAATGTTAGGGATAACTAAAAAAATAAAAAAAAATAAAAATGAAATTTATTAAAAAACATAGATCACATGAATAAGTATTTAAAATGGCTCAGATGTTGAGGTAAAAAAAAAATGGTATTAATAATAACAATCGGAAAAACTAAGTTAATCTAGGCTAATACATACAGGCAATAATAAAATAAAAACAGTACTAATTTTAAATATAGGGACCACCCGAACTAGGTTTATTTAAACCTGTGTTTCAGGCTATCAAGGCTCAGAATAGTTGTCGGTATCATTTTAACATCATAATCATATTACATAATTATTAAAGACTAAGCAAGGGCAAAGTGTCCTTAATTATTAAAATACACTATACTAGTTACTAAAATAAGCAATTTATTTTAACACTTCTAGCAATTTTTCCGTATCTGAGTAATTGAGGGACTGTAAATATTCTGTTAGTACTATATTACACTTATTTAAACTTACACTATAAACCTTTAAGTTTGTTATACAAATAAGGTCCTAGAAATAAATAAAATCTGTTAGTAAAAGCATGTTTCGTCCGAGAGTTAGTGTAAACTAAATCCTTTCTCCTCTTGCCAGAAGGTACAGGGCTAAAACCAAGTTCAGCATGCTGGAGTAGTACTATATTCAAAATAAATAGCTGGCGTACTGTTAGCACTTTGCATTCCCTGTAAAGCTGGTGGGTGGGGAATCTGGGGCCCGAGTCTGCTATTTACATCTGCTTGAATCGTCTGAGTGGGTGGGGCTAGTGGGACCATTTTACGATAATTGGCATTCTACTAACTGTCAAAACGTCACAATTGGCCATTGGAACGATTGAGCCGAGAGTTGAGTGAATATGACCGATGGCCGGTACAATTTCGTATTCCGCTATTTTTTGACAGCAGTTGCATACACAGATAACTATAAATAAGTCAGAGAGTTGCATAGAGTAGGATGTAATATGTTACTTAAATTTGCTTTTTACTCTCATATCTATGGCTAAACATTTTTATTTTTCATAGACAATGTGTCAATTTCAACGAAAACTTTCCTTTTTTAAAACATAATTATCCTTATTTACAAGTTTTTAATAGATATTACATATTGTATGGGCTTTTACAATTAATTAGTATTCAAAAAACAATTAATACAATTTTTTGCAACATAAGAAACGATTATTAATAATTAGTGCCAATCGGTGTTGCCTATTAATAATTACAAAATGTTTGATACTTTTATTTTTAATTTAAATTGACAACACCGCGTCCCACTCATGCCACTCATGCCAATGATTGTTGTTGGCTTAACTGAATACGAAAATTAGGCACATATTGGGTTGACACTATCATCCCACTATGATCACACTGACACGGAGTGTAAATAGCAGACTCGGGCCCCTGAATGGACGAAAGCTAGCGACCTTCAGGATTGCTCTTTGGGCACGTTCCAAGGGCAAGAGGATAGTTTTAAGGGCCCCCACCCCAGGAGCTAATACAATAGGTAAGAATAGACTGACACAAGGCCATGTACACCTGCCGAATTAAAATGAAGTCTGCTATGTTACGCAAATTTTTAAAAACGTATATTAATTTAAGAACTCGAGTGCATAATAAGTCAATATGTTTCCGGAAGTTAAGCTGGGCGTCAATCGTGACACCTAGATATTTTATATGGTCAGTTTTTTGTAATGTAGGGCAGGCGCATGCTGTGTCAGCGGACTTACTCATATTACAATTGTGTGCATAAATGTTTAGGTTAGTGGACGTACCTATTGTTAGTATTTCTTATAGTAAATAACATGTGTTTGGTTTTATCTGAATTTAATGTCAGTAGGTTATTGTGAAGCCAATTTGACACTATATTGAAACCATTTTGGGCAAGTTCATAGACCTTATCTTTTGATGTGCCTGAGAACACAAGAGCTGTGTCATCAGCATATGACATAATGACACCATTTTTAAGTGACAAGCTGCTTAATTCATTTATATAAATTAAGAAGAGGGTAGGTCCCAGAATACTACCTTGAGGAATCCCGAAACCACTGTTTTTTAGGTCAATACTTTTGTACTGACCTATTTTCACACACTGGTGACGATCACTGAGATAGTCAGAGAATAATTTTAATTGTGCTCCTCTTATCCCCATTTTTTCCAGTTTGTGCAATAATAGGGTACAAGAAATGGTGTCAAATGCTTTGGCAAGGTCTAAGAAGATCCTAATTGTGACCATACCATTATCTAGATTAGAACAGATGACATTTGTTAATTTATGAACTGCTTGATTTGTTGATCTTTATTTATTTATTTTTATTTATTTATTTATTTAATAATTTATGTACACACAATACATTAACAAACAATATTTCATATTTAAAAATAATGTACAAAGGTGCTGCTTATTTCTTAAGAAATTTCTGCCAGCAGACCCGCGAAAGGAGAAGTCGTCAATAATGGCAGTCAGAGTGTGCGACTCAATTTATAAAACTACAAATTATAAAACATACATATAAATACATACATATACACAAATACTACATATAACTTAAATATATATATATATATATATATCTATATAATAACTCAATCATAAGGAGAGATAATGCTCTTTAATGCGTTTCTTGAAAATGTAAAGAGATTTGGAATCACGGATGTTAGGCGGGAGCGAGTTCCAAAGTCTTACTGCGTGAACGGTAAAGGAGTAGGAATAGAAGTCAGTGGAGTGGGATTGGAAGTGTAACAAAGATTTTATTTGCGTTCTACAAGGAGCATTAGGAGGACGGGTAAAAGTAAAGCGTTCACGCAGATAAGAGGGATACAAAGGGTTGTACAGGACATTGTAAAGAAGGCATAAAATGCGAGTGTTCCGGTGAAGACGGATTGGGAGCCACTTGAGCTGCTTGCGAAGGTGAGATACGTGGTCATATTTGCGCAGGCCGAATATGAAACGAATGCATAAATTTTGCAAGCGCTCAAGTTTATTAAGGAGCTCCTCTGTAGCATCTAAATAGCAGGCATCAGCATAATCGATATCTTTTAGGCCTAAATCCGAATTGTTGATCCGATAGTAAGTTGTTCTTTTCAAGATACTTAATTACTTAATCTAATGTTTATAATTTTTTCCAAAATCTTTGAAAGGCCTGTTAATACTGCAATGGGTCGATAATTAGTGACATTGGTTTTGTCCCCAGCTTTAAAAACAGGGCTTACAACAGCTTTTTTAAGCAGATTCGGAAATATTCCTTTACTTAGGCATAAGTTATAGATGTGTGTTAGAGGCGGTGCAATAAGGTGTTTGAAACTTTTTAGTACATTATTAGGGATGTTATCCCAACCAACAGCACAAACTTCTTTTAGTAGAGAGTTATGTGGCACAGGCATACATTGTGTGATTGCATTTCTGGAAAAGGTTTTTTCAGCTAAATTTTTGCCAACGTTAACAAAGTAGTTGTTTACTTTATTCGTTGCTTCGGATGGGTTCAAACAGGTTGATAAAAGATCAAGCTGAGTGTCTAGTTTTGTTTGTCTGAAGGTGTTGCTTTTTATAAATTTCCATATTAGCTTATTATTCTTTCCCGCTTTCTGAAGCTGTGCTCGGTCGTATTGTATTTTTTGTTTTTTCAACAGATTATTGCAAAAGTTTCTGTAACGTTTATAGGTAACTGAAAGTATTTTATTGTCGGGTGTTTGCTTCAACTTTTGATGAAGTTTGTCTCTATGGCGTATACAGCGGACAAGACCTGGCGTTATCCAAGGTTTGATGTTACTATACTTTCTAGGTATTAATTTGTTTGATGTGTTATTGCTGATGCGTGTTTGTAACGCCTCAATAAAATACTGCAACGAGGCATTAGGATCATTGGAATTAAAAACAGGGTCAAAAGATGAACTAATTTTATTTTGGCAAGGTTCAGCGATTCGAACCTTGCGTCCAAAAAAGTAGTTGTAGTGCTCAAACCTTCATGTAATGATCTTTTCCAACGACATGTCGCTTAACCTCGGTGCTTGATAGGCCAGGGGCCCGAGTCTGCTATTTACATCTGCTTGAATCGTCTGAGTGGGTGGGGCTAGTGGGACCATTTTACGATAATTGGCATTCTACTAACTGTCAAAACGTCACAATTGGCCATTGGAACGATTGAGCCGCGAGTTGAGTGAATATGACCGATGGCCGGTACAATTTCGTATTCCGCTATTTTTTGACAGCAGTTGCATCATATCTATGGCTAAACATTCTTTATTTTTCATAGACAATGTGTCAATTTCAACGAAAACTTTCCTTTTTTAAAACATAATTATCCTTATTTACAAGTTTTTAATAGAAATTACATATTGTATGGGCTTTTACAATTAATTAGTATTCAAAAAACAATTAATACAATTTTTTGCAACATAAGAAACGATTATTAATAATTAGTGCCAATCGGTGTTGCCTATTAATAATTACAAAATGTTTGATACTTTTATTTTTAATTTAAATTGACAACACCGCGTCCCACTCATGCCACTCATGCTTAACTGAATACGAAAATTAGGCACATATTGGGTTGACACTATCATCCTACTATGATCATAGTAACACGGAGTGTAAATAGCAGACTCGGGCCCCTGGCCAGACTCCATACATTTCTGCCTGGCGTCCTTTGATCCACCGCCCGGTTTCATACTCGGTTAGTTTACATTGAATTTTTCATACGTAAACAATAAAAAAGAGCGGCTTTCAATTCGGCAAATCAATACATATTATTATGACATCGGGGCCATCGTAGATATATACGTACACTATTTCGAATAAAAAAAATAAAAAAGTATTCTGAAAGTCGGAGAAATCGATGAAAAGTAAATATACCTAGAGTCGAACATGCCTGAACCTGTTCCGTTTTGGAAGGTGGTTAAAGGCTACCCGAGCCACCTCACCTACCCCGCAGCGCAACTTATTGTTACCTATTAGTGCACTTTCTGAGAAATAACAACAGCATTTGATTCAAAATTACATTGCGTAATACATAAGACAAGAGGCGCGATTCCGCTATTTTAAAGTTCAGTGAGTGGCTACTCAAAATAATAAAAAAAAAAACAAAATCATTTATTGGAACAAAAAACAAGATAAGTTACATTAATTGATTAATTGTGCGTGAACAGCTACATTAGTTTAGAAAAAAACTGTCTCTGATGTTTGTATCTATGTGTATTTAAGTGAACGGATAAAATTATATTAGGGAATCTATAAAATTAAACTTTAACAAGATTTTCGATGTCCTCATAATTTTGTGTACCGAGCCATTTAATTATGGCCGTTCTACACTCATGAACAGTTAGGGGTAAATATTAAGTTTTTGGTTTATTCTATTGTACAAGATACAGCTTATAAATAGGTAAGTACCTACTGTCGTCTTACTGTCACGATATTTGTAAAGTTTAAATTACATACTCTAGCTGATCTGCGGTTCTGCCTACAAAGATTTGGGTCAAAAACAAGTTCTGAGTGATTTCGTAAAATTGTATTAATAATAACGGGCCTGTTGGTCTAGTGTTAGTGACCCTGACTGCCATACCGGAGGTCGTGGGTTTGATTCCCACTCAGAACAAATCTTTGTGTGATGAGCACGATCATTTGTTCTGTGTCTGGGTGTAATTTATCTATAGTAGGTATGTATGTATTTAGAAATATATAAGTATGTTTATCAGTTGTCTGGCTACCATAACACAAGCTTGAACTGCTTAGCTTGGGATCAGATAACCGTGTGTGAGTTGTCCCGGAGTATTATTATTATTACTATTATTAATAAAGGTTTGTCTGACTGTAGGGACTTCGCAAAGAGTAGGTATTTAGTTTGTCTGTAGGAAAAATAATTGGTTTGTGCATCATGACCTTTAAAACTGCTCTTTGTGCTCTTTCCAGACGAAGCATAATAGTCTTACTGGAATTGCCCCATGCAGTTATACAATAGCTAAGAATTGAGTGAGCTAGAGCGTAACAGACAGTCTTTAATATAGGTACATCAGCTGAAGACCTCAATTTCTGAAATACATAAAATAATTTTCTAATGCGGGAAATCAGAGACCCGATTTGTTCCTGGAATGACATTGCAATGTCTACAATTACTCCAAGATATTTGATACTACTAGTACGAGCAATAGTGTTACATGTACCTACAGAGCGTACTATTTATTGGACAAGATGTATGAGCGGTAAGAGTAAAAGTTAAACTGGGCTGTAAAGCAGGGGCCCGAGTACGCTATGTTAAGTCAGTGAGTGGCGGGTTAATAAACGTTCCAGTGTACTTTTTATTGTGCCTAATTTTCGTATTATATTCAGTGCCGGTTTTAACACTACCAGCGCCTTGGGCGAGATTTCAAGGCTAATTGAAGTTGGGGGGCAACTTCAATTCAAACTCATACGAAGAAAGGTGAAATAACATAATGAAATAACTATTTTTTTAAAGAAATAATTATTTATTATTAAAAATAACCGTTTATGACAAAAAACTAATAAAATTTAACTTTTCTGGCCTCTCTATCAGCGAACTCTTTTATGAGGTTATCAAAGTCGATGTTTTCAGCAATTTCGTTTTCAATTGACAAAGTTGTAGTTTGTCAATCGATATTAGGATATTGTTGATCGAAGATAGGTTTTTATCAGCTTCAGCTTCGAGAAACTTCTCTCCCCTCTAGCAACCGTTACAGGCATAAGTTGTTAATAATGTTCTCAACGCTATCCATACATTTGGATACAGTTTCTGTAAATTGCCATCTTTGATATAAACAAAAACAGGAGTAACCACATTCTTGTCAGGCAAAAAGTCTTTCAGACTAGAGTTCATCACACAACATACAACCATCCATGTCTGATTTAGAGCTTACAGTTAATTTTAATTGTAGATCACCGCAGAGTTTAATAAGGTCCTGTTTTTCCGGAATCTGTTTAATATTATACAAAAACGACCAAGATTCCGAGTACCTACTCATTTAACTGTTTGAATTTTTCGTTGATTGAAACTAATGTAGTGTAGTGTCCGGTATAAGTCTTATTTAAAATCATAGACAAAATATCAACAAAAATGAAATGATTTTTAATTTTTATACTCATAAACAAGCATATTGTATGGGCTTTTAAAGTAGCTAAGTTATTAAAAAACACTTAATGCATTTTATTGCAACAATATAAAAAAATAGTAATAATGCCCATCGGTATTGCCTATTACCTAACAATTAGCTACAAAAATTTTGGTACTTTTATTTTTAATTGACAGCACCAAATGTTCCCCCTCTTGCTATTGTAGGTTTAACAGAATACCAAAATGACAAATTCACTGAACGATCATTGAACTGCCACTCATTTAAAAAATAGACACTTTAAAATAGCGGAATCGCGCCCTTGTGCTCACCCACTTTGGAACTTTGCAAGTTTGCATCGCATACTTTATTATGGGAAGCAATAGCCCAAGACCGAGAGAAAGAAGAAGGAAAGGGTGGCCTTTGCTTCGCAGTGGCACGATAATGGCTGAAAACAATAATAACCCCCACCGGCTTACACGTGATGCAAGACTAAATGCCAGTTTAAAAATTTTATAATTGTACCTTCTGACCTCGTCCGCCGAAACCCAATGCATAGGTATCAGTGGAGGACGTGGGCGAAGCTAATGTGAAGTCGGTAGGTAGGTGGGAACCCGTCGGTCAAAGAAAAACTGACAACTATCCTTTTTTAATTTCAACTAAGATAAATATTTAAGCGTGGGTACCCACATCAAGGACTTAGAATGGAAGTGGAAAATAAATATGTTTAGATGTTTTGTTACAAAAATTGAAACTGTTTTTGATTATAAAGCTAATAAAAAATTGTGATAAATATTTTAATTTATGGAATATTACCTACACACTAAATTTCATAAAAAAAAACACATAATCGATCACATAGTAGGTATCTACCTACTATGAACATTTTCAAAACCAATACTTTTGATACTGTGTGCTTAAAGTTTAATTCTTAACTCAGTAAGTAGGTACTTACCTATATAAAAAAAAGGTTTGTGGCATCGTGACTCTCTTTTTCTTTAACCCGTGCATTTCCATTGCAGCCTTCCGTAAAGGCCTACTCGAAGTCCTTCCATTGATGTTCTTTGAAAAATACCTTAGCTCCTAAACAATGTTTTTTGTTTGAAAGCTGATGGGATCACGATCGTTTTTAGTTATAACAAGACAAAAATCTGGGGCCTGATGCCGCTATTTTAAGTCAGTGAGTGGCGGGTTAATAAACGTTCCAGTTGACTTGTTATTGTGCCTAATTTTCGTATTCAGATAAGAACAGTCACTTGCAATCCTACAATGACAACATTGGAAAGCAGGTGTACTTAAATCAATTTAACTAAAATTATCTGAATACGAAAATTATGCACAATAACAAGTAAACTGGAAGGTTTATTAACCCACCACTCACTGACTTAAAATAGCGGCTACGGGCCCCTGAACAGCAAACTTAAAGTTATCAGAAATTTTCTAAAATTTATCGGGTTTCGCTTATAACTTTGAATGTAAATAAATAGCCATTGCAACTAATCAGTTTTTAGTAGAATAAAAACATGAAAGCAAAGTGATAACCTCAATTAGGGGTTTTCATATACCTACATATAACTAATAACAGAAAATAACAAGATTATCAGATAATAATATGGAAGTTTTAATTTTAACATCAACATTATTTTTACCCTCATAAATCTAATATTATTTTATCGTAGTAAGTGCTCAGTCATCCAAAAGACGGGTGCGGGAAGACGGGGTGTGCGCTAAGATGACCGTCGCGGTGTAAAATGACACTAAGATTACGATAACATTAAAATCATTTTATATGTGAATTTATGACCACGGTTCTCTTCCGCAGAGACTCTTACTCGAAACTACAAAAAATATTTATAAACCGACATGGGATTAACCGGGATCTCTAAGGGATCGCATTAGAAATGAAATGATCCGACAGAGAACCAAAGTCACTGAAATAGCCCACCGGATTAGTAAGCTGAAGTGGCAGTGGGCTGGCCATATCAGTCGCACAGAACCAACAACCGTTGGAGTAAACGAGTTCTGGAGTGGAGACCGCGTACGGGGAAACGTACTGTAGAACGCCCTCAGGCAAGGTGGAGTGACGATTTGCGCAAGACGGCTGGCAGGACCTTGATGCGAGAAGCCGAGGATAGAACTAAGTGACATGCGATAGGACTGCTCTGATAGCAGTCCACTGGTGGACTGATGATGGGATGATCCGGATAACTTTAAGTATCCTTTACTTCTGGGCATCCGATCGTCCATGCTCTCTTTGATACCTAGTCGCATTAATACGGATGGACCAAATAATCACTTCAATAAAGAAAATTCAGATTCCAGATAAGTACCTACCTAGTGGAATCCGAAACCCTCGTGTATGTTCCGCGATATTTGTTAGTAGGTAGGTGTATGAGATTTGACATGAGTCTTTTATACTTTTACTTATACCTACTTACGCGAGTGACTGCCGGGGTACCCTTATTAGTAAAAACAAAAACTGGGTGTAAGTTCAACGGTAATGCACGTACCTAATAATACCTACATAACTAACAAAATTTGAACTTTCAAATTTTCCACTAGTAGTTACTCTTTTATCACAGTCTCGTATCTTAGGCCGCCCTTACACGTACCTACCGTTTGAGCAAAGAACACGGACAACATGGAAATACATGGAATCTTTGAACCATTGGCTCCTGCTGTCGCCCGCTCGCTTTTTGTGTTTTCGACCGCTCGAAGCAGTACGTGTAAAGTCAGCCAGTCTAGAACTACGAATATTATAATACAATGGGGTTTATATACACGATAGATCACAATTACATTGCACATAGCATCTTTTTTAGAAAAAAAATAACAATTCGCTTAATTAAACAAAAAGAATATCATGTTGTTCATGATAATTATCTTAATTCATAGGTACAGTTCCCGTAAACGGGATTGGGTCCCCTATATCTACTCGCTGCGTGCCAATTGCAATACAAGTGTACCGTAAAGTGCGCGTCCTGAGCGCACTCGGTGGAGCGGAAACCCTTGGGTTAATCAAACAGTAAGGCAACACTTCTACATTTTTTCAAACTGTAAAAGTTAATTATGGTTTTAATGTATGCGGCGCGTGCGGTTCTGAATGGATGAGCAGCGAGCTGGCATGCGCGGCGTGCGCCAGTGCCGCCGCGGCCGCGCTCTGCAGCGCCGCCGGCAACACGCGGCTCTCGGCGTGGGCGAGCCACGGCCGCGCCAGGGTCGCCACCCACCGACCTACTCAGTCTAGTGCACTAGTGTAGTTTGGCCGCTTTACACGAAATATGAAAACCTGCACCATGTACAAAATAACATATGTGACTAGGAAAAAACAGGTAACTTTCTAAATAATTATAACATTTCTCTATATTTTCTTTTTTTCTTATGTATCTGTCTTTACTTTGGCCAATTGTCTTTGAATATCAAATCTTACTATTGAGGCTACACATATACAATGTATTTCTTACTGACTGCGACAGGGAAAACCTATTGGGGTGACTATCTTCATGCTCACATATTCCTTCAAAGTCATCTGAATTCAAAGAATATATCATAGCTCCACGCAAATTATTTTGTTTTATAAATTTAGCTTTCTCCGTGACACTCTGGGGGGTTTCATAAGATATCCACTCTTTGTAGCTGTATAAGTAAGGTACTTTAGCCTCATCATCTTGCTGTACTTTGATATCACTTGAAAAATTTGCTATGTAAGTACACACTTGTGGGTAGTTTATAAAACCTAAGGCTCCGAGTGAACCAAATCCGGAAGCTGGACTACTGACTCCATGATTGTTTTGGTTGACTAATGTGAAGGTATGCCCATAAGTGGGTATTCCAACAACCATCTTGCTGGGATCCAGCCCTTTGTTCAAATACATTTGCACTGTGTAGTTGATATTCAAAGTAGCTAGGTATAGCTGCTCTGATGCTCTAGGATACAGCGGAGAGTTGAAGCCAGTAAAAGGAGTGTACTTTGTGTAATAATGATAGTCATAAGTCATGATATTAACAAAATCCACATACTGATTCAGTTGGTCAATATCATATGAAACATCAACAATAATCTGTGGAGCAGCTGCAGCTATTGTTAGAATATAGTCCCTTTTCTCTCTGATAAACTCCATTCGAATCTCCCGAAGTAGTTGAGAGAAATGTTGTCTTTCACGCCCACTGCTGTGCGCACTATGCAGGGCCGGGAACTCCCAGTCCAGATCAATGCCATCAAGTGTATAGTTTCTTAACAAATTCTTAATAGACTTAATAAATATTTTTCTAGATGCATGGTTTATTACCATGTCCGAAAATCCATTATCATTACCGGCCCCGCCAACAGATACCAGAATTTTAAGATCAGGGTTTGAATGCTTTAGTTTAACAATTTCTTGCAATGTTGTATACTCATGCTTCTCCAGACTTATTTGTTTATTAGCCACCCGAGCAAAGGCAACATTAATGTGTGTGCACAGATAAGGATGTATGTCAGAAGGCATCAACTGGTGGTGACTACCATGCCCACTAGGAAAATTGTAGTAACAGGAAAGCACTTGTGAAGGTTCGCTAGCAGATCTACAAAGTGGCCTTGTGTTACTTTCCATGTGTTTTGTATGGATGTTCTCCTGTAATTTCGATATCGCAAATGAGGCACCAAGCAACATTAAAATGAACACTAAAATCACAGTGATCACCGTCACTAGATGCAAAAGAGGGTTATAATATGTTTTACGCTCCTGAATTGCATTATAATGGTGTTCTATTATATGATGATATTTGATATCCCCCTCATCTTTGCAAAATTTAGAAGCCATATTGTAGATTTCGGTAACAGCAAATACTTATCATTCGTCTTCCATAAATCTGCAATGAAATAAAATTTGAAATTACTCTTTCTTTTTATTATTATTATATTGTACCAATTAATGTGCTGGAGGGTGTGTATCTTACCCAATATAATTAAGTAATTAGTACTTATTTCTTCAGATTCAAATCGTAAATACTTGAAAGTTGACTTTGCTATTGTTTACGAAAGCACCACAGCCGACAGGCGACCCCTCTATATTACTTAATTACTTTACTCTTTGCAGGCGACAATGATTATCAAATATTATCAATGATATCTATCAATTTTACATTAATTAAAATTTATCCTTCATAGAAAACCTTCATCTGACAGATCACAGAAGTCAGAACCGTAGAGTGTAGACAAAGAGAACACAATTTTTTTATCTGTACTCTATGGTTTTTATACTACTACGTCAGCCTCAATAAACTCTTTACTAGTTCTTTTAGTTCCCTACGCTTTGCTTATATTGCCTATCCTATAAAAGTATTCTTCTGTGGCTTGTCCATAGCACAATCTAGTAATTCTAGTACTCTAGCAGAACTCAGAGAGATTATTTGCTGTGCCAGAATATACAGATTTGACCCTGTATATCCTGGATCCTTATCGACTCGAGCTAGCTGGCCGAATCTGTATACAATAGAATTACATATCCATGTCAGTCAAAAAGCCATAATTATATTTTTTTACGTTATGATAGTAATTAAAATATTGCTCACGATTCACACCCTGATATGCGCACTCTTAAGGTTTCCACGCAAGGTCAACTTTTGTCGCAACGACTTACCCTTTGGTCGAGTTTATTTTTAAAGGGGGTTGCAATCTGTTGAAAAGTAATAAATACAAACTAAATATTAATATGTAATAAATGACATGAAAAAATAATAATTTATAGTTGTTATATACATAACAATGGTTGAGAATCGATGATCTTTGCCTAAATCCAACGTAATGTATCAGCCCTACCTACAGATCGAGCGTGGAATGGATCGAGCGTCGATTGTAAGAACTCGCATCGACTTCAATGTCACGCCCATTTAGTATTAAAACTATCCTACTTATTACTTTTCTCTATGATCAAAACTGAGCGCACCGTGTTTATAGCTCCGAGTAGGTAATAAATGCATTTATTTCAGAAACAATACTAAAATGAGTAGTGTGGAGTTGCAAAAATTATTCACGAAAGCAAAACAAAGAGAATGTCAATATTTCTTTTCCTCATTGAATAGAATTATTTTTACACGACTGCCCAAAAAGGAGTGTTATGTTTTCAGGGTTCATGTATTTACATATTTTATCTACATTCAGTAGGGCGAACCAGGGGTCGTCGAGGGCTTAGGATGATACGACTTGTACTAACAATGTTGCCAACCAGCATTTACAAAAAATTGTGATATCAGGAAAATTTAAATAAGAGGAAAATTAGAATAATAAATAATAATAATACAATAAGTAATAATAATAAAAATACAATACAATAAGTAATACAATAAATAATAATAATAAAAACAAAATCTGATTGATAAACAATTTTATATTCTAAAAAACTTTTAGAATTATTTAGTATTTATGTTTCTGATTGGTTATTCTAATGCTTGTATGGACTTATTCGGTAACTTTTATTATTATTTATTATTATCTCGAAACCTAATATGCATTTAATGACTCTATACTGCTATTACTCTACTCTATCGATATTTTCGCATGAACGTCTATCGTCGCATGGAATATCCCAAATAAATAAATTCTAAATTCTAATCTTTATAAAGTGCTTTCGATTGGCACAAAGGGAAACTAGCGATACTAGCGGTCTATAGTATATCTAAAGTCTATGGGTCTATAGTATATCAGTATATCTAAAGTCTATGGTAGTGACATTGACTTGACAGTGACAAGACACGATTCTTCTTGGCGAATATAATTTATAGAATGTGACAGACAGGACAATGTTGATACATTAACCAATATTTATTATATCGTCAAGTTATGTATCGTAATTTGATGTAGGTGTAAGGTTTCCAATTCTTTCAAGGTGATACAGGTCTCTAAGTCTCTAGATATGGACGAAGCTTCCATGAATCGTTATGAAAAACAGTTGTATACTGTGTTTAAAACGTTCGACGTAGATAACGAGGAAGCCCTAGATAGATCAGCCGTTCATGAACTCTGCGATGCATTGCAGTTAGAGGATCGCGGGGCTGCCCTTGTAAACACGCTGTTCGAGCGGCGCTCTGACCGAGTTACTTTCGCGCAGTTTCGGAACGGGCTGCTGGCTGTGCTGGGCGGCGCGGCAGCCGACGGCGCGCGCTCCGCTGCGGTACCGCCTGCCCCGCCGGACCCGCCACCGCTGCCAGACCCGCCGCCTCTGCACAGTGACGATGACTCCTCTGGCCGTGAAGTGGCACCCAAATTTGTTTTTGGCTCGAAGAAATACGGACGTAGGTCAAGACCAGCTCGCTCAGGTGCCTCTACCGACGAACCAGCGAGCCCACGTTCTTCTTCTGCTTCCCGACTCGACACAGAAGACAAACGTGTGCGGCAACGCATGAGATGTAGACGAAGTGCCTCTGCTATGGAGAGTCGAGATGAAAACTTTGGTTTTGATACTGGTCATGATGATGGCACGTCCACCGACACTTTCGAACATGACAGTCGCATTGACCGAGACAAAGCTCTCACGCTTTGTCGCAACTTGAAGATGGACGGCATCGACCGGCGACTTGTGGAACGTATATTTGAAGAGTCAGGATCCTCTGAAACCACTGTTGGTGAGTTCTTTGATTGTTTAAATGCATCCCTGTCGACTACTATAGACGAGGCCACTCGAGATGTGCGGGCACCAGCGACGTCCAGCGACGGCGGCAACGAGGTGCCCGATGACGAGGCCGCGGCCGGGGTGCCCAGCGACCTCGTGCTGGAGGCGTGGGAGCGCGCCGGCGTGCAGCAGCCGCGTCGACTGATGGTCGAGCTCGGCTTCGGCGCTCCCACTCTGCGTCCTCCTGAGCTCGAACGCGCTCTCGATGAAGAACTGTGTGCATTAGCTGAACCGGTGGAAGAACCTCGCGATGTTCGTGCCCTTTTACTAGTGGCTGCTCTTGCGCTCAGTCGCCTACGCTTAGACCTCACTAGAAGACGAGCTAATTTGACGACTGCCGAACGTGATAAACTACGAGGTGACGTCGCCGAAGCAAACAGACACGCTCGAGTTCTGGCTCAGGAAGTGGACGAGAGTCATGCTCGCATCGAGGCAGAACTAAAAGCTAGTCTTCGGCGGGCCGAGACACGTCATATGGAAGCATCACGTCAGGCCGCCGCCGAGAATGCAGCAGAGCGGGAGCGAGCGGCGACGGCGCGCGCTAAGCTCGAAGCCGAAGTCGCGCGTCGCGCCGACGCCGAAGTGCGGCTGCGCGCCGAGCTAGGAGCGCTGCGCTCCAGTGCCGACGAGGCGGACGCGCGAGCTGCGGCGGCCGAGGAGCGCTGCGCCGAGGGCGAGCGCGAGCGCGTGCGGCTGGCGGCGGCGCTGCGGGTGGCGCTGGAGCGCGGCGCGGCGGCGTGCGACTGCGGCGCGGCGCCGGGGCAGCTGGCGGCGCGGCTGGAGGAGCTGCGGCGCGACAACCAGCGCCTGCGCGACCGCAACGACGAGCTGTGCGCCGCGCTCGAGGCCGGCGAGCGCCGCGCCCGCGGCAGCGGCCCCGCGCGCTCCGGCGACCTATCCACTGAACTTGACTCTCTGCTCGCCCATGAGGCAAGACAATAAATAATCTTTTTATTTCATTTTGAGTGAAAAATTATTCCAGTAATATACAGACCCCAAGGTCTCAATTAAATATAAAAAATAAACTAATCAATTAAATACCTAACTAAGTTATTGCTTTTCTAATATTAAACGAAAAAGTAATAAATATCGGCCTTAATCCCATTTTCAAAATTTTGTGTCTCCTAATTTCACTTTGGACACAATTCTTTAGTATTTATTTTAATTTTGGCAATTATATGGCCTCTCGAGGCATACTTATTAAATGTATAAATTTTTACACTTACATAATGTGAAATGAACAAATATACTCTTAAGCTGTTTTGCTTTATTTCAGGACTGCAATTCGTCTCCTGCTAGCATAGAACAAAGGATACTTGGTCATGTGGAAGCAGTTACAAAGTTGAGAGATATCTTGGGGAGCGTACGTAATCTGGCGCCTCCGAGTGAGCAGGGCTGCACGTCGTGTGCGGCGGCGGGCGAGGCGCTGCGGCGGCTGCGGGAGCTCGCCGCCGCCGTGCTGTCCGCGCAGCCGCCGCCAGCCGCCGCGCACGCCGCCGCGCAGACCGACGCCAGCCAGCCCGCTGACGCCGAAGCTCTATGCGCAGACCAGATAGAAGCTCAGCGAAAGCATGACGATGAAAAACTTAAACTAACCGGCCTCGTTAAGTTAGTATGCGTCGTGAGGTATCGTGCCGCGCTCCGGCCAGACGCTTGATTTGCTTGGGTGATTTTTCCAGGGACCTCGAGACTAGCCTCGAGCAGATGAAGACCGAGTACGAGAAGTGCGAAGAGTACTGGAGCGGCAAGCTGGAGGAGGAGCGCGACATGTTCGCCGAGGAGCAGCGCCTCGGAGACGAGCGGCTCGCCGAGCTCGTCGCCAAGATCGGCGAGTACGAGCGCCAGTACTCGGCCGCGCCCACGCTGCCCACCATCGACGAGCGCCACAGCCTCGAGGCGCAGTTCACCGACCTGGACGAGGAGTTCGCGCGCTACCGCCGCGACGCCGAGCGCGAGCTGGCCGCGCGCGCCGCCGAGCTGGCGCGGGCGAGCGCGCGCGCGGCCGAGCTGGAGCGCCGGCTGGAGGAGCTGCGGCCCGCGCCGGTGAGTGGGGGCGCGGGGGGCGCGGGCGCGGGGCCGCGGGGGCGCGAGCCTGACGGGCGTGTGTTGCAGCGGCCGGCGGGCGAGGCGCGCGAGCTGCGGGCGCGGACGGCGCGGGCGGAGGCGGCGGCTCGGCGGCTGCTGGCGCGGCTGGCGGCCGCAGACTTGCTCGTCAAGGACCTGTACGTGGAGAACTGCCAGCTGGCGCACCGCCGCCCGCTCTGACGCAGTAAGTCGCATGCTCCCGACGACCAAGCTCACGAAGAGTGCCTTTCCTTGTTATAGTCCTCGTTATTCCCATACTTGTTAAATACGTGTGCATACACTATGTTTGTACCGGTACACGTTCATCTTCATTATATAAAGTATAATGCAACCGCATGAACGAGGTGCGGCGGCGCGGCCGGCCTCTCGCTGCGGAGATACATTACCACAAGCGCACGGAACAAGTAGCTTATTATCGATAGTGTCTAAAATTATCATTCTATACGAATCTTATTGATTTAAGAGTATGTACAATTCTACATATAAGTTCAGAAACAGTGCTGATTAAGTATAATCAGAAACTTTTATAAGGAATCCATTTTGTAAAAACAAATGAAGACTGAGTTCATGATGAGCGTGAAGACCGGTTTTATTCAAATATTATAAGGAAAGTTTATAATTCAATATAACGTTGATCCTTCTAATATATACACCGAAATATTTAATAAAGATGTATCTATCGCATACAAATATTATGTACAGGTACAAGCAGTATCGCCTTTGCGTGGTAACCTAGCCAGTTTGGTCAGCTAATCACATAAGTAACAAAAAATTAAGAAAAAATAGCCTTATTATTGCCGTATTCAAACTTTTACAATTGTCGTAACTGTCGCATACATTTTCAAATCACTCCACAATAAATTTGATATTCAGTTTTTTGTGTTTGTTTGCTCACCAGTGACAAAAACGTAGTTAAACCAGCTTATGTGTCTTAAGTGCGATTACATCTTCTCATTTCCTAGTTAAGTTCCCTTAAAATAAGACTTCTTCATGACGATAATATACCAACGCGTGAGTATCTGTCGGGCCGGGACCCTTGAGCATGGTCTACTTAATTATAACACGCCTTGTGGATGTAAACCACATTGGTCGTTACTTCAATTACTTTCCAAGTAGCTTGGAATCTCAATAGAATTGTGTAGGTATTTTTTTAGTATTCGGTCACAGAACTAGTCGGTGTAATACCGATTTGCAAGGTTTACGAGCTCACGACCTGCTTGCTCTCAAACCCTGGGTTAAACACACAATTCATAACTAAAGAATTGGATTGGATTCGTCTACACCCCAAAAGCAGAATAACTACAAAAGCATTAAACAATCTTTAGTAGCTTCAGTACTTTTTTCTTTGGAACTGGAGACAACGCAGGAACCAAAAATCCATGACCACTGATCCTTCCGAGCATCGAACTTATCAACTTAGTGATAGCAATACCTTGAAAACAGGTGTGTACCTACTACGCGACTCGTGCACAGAGGTCGTCAAGAAATAGCTAATATTGACGGCATAACTGATTGTTGTAAATAAATGACAGACATCCGAAACGTGTGATTATAGCATTATCATTATTAGTTATTCCTAATAATGGTATTGCATATAGCATTACCATTATTAGGAATACTCTAGATATTGGTTTTATGTTTAGCTAATATATATTATTTACAAGTTATAGTTAAGAGCTTATTACATTATCCCATTTTTTAAGCAATTTAAAGTTTTTATTGGACTATCAAATTTTAAGGAAATCTACTTAGGTACACTCTAATAGATGACAAAGATTGTGCACACTTTAAGCCCAGATGATAACAGAATTTAAGAGATGATTCGAAATAGAGCTTTATTAAATACTAGATGTGCCTGCGACTTCGTTCGCGTGGATGACGAAACTTATCAATGAGTTTTTAACCGCAAAATTAAGTTTGTTTTTTATTGTTTATTCTTTTCCGGGATAAAAACTACCCAGTGTGGTGCCCAGGATAATAAAGAATAATTATACCAAGTTTCATCGTAATCGAACCGGTAGTTTTTGCGTGATACATGAACAAACAGACAGACAGACAGACAAACATTTTTTTTTTCACACTTGCTTTCGCTGTCTGTCTAGTAACACCCCTCGTCATTTATTTTTTTGATATTTTCAATGTAGGTACAGAATTTTCACTTCTACAGATTTATTATAAGTATAGATAAATTATCGTACCTGTACGAAATAGCCGTGGGCAATAAAGCCGCCTGTGTCACCACTGTTTTGTATATAATGTTTTGTTCCGTTTTGTTTACGGTGTACAACAAAGTATAAATAAATAAATCGCAGTGATGCAATTACACTATCTTTAATCAGAGCAGTTGGGACCTTTTAATCTCTCTTCATCGGATACTGCTATTAAAAATGGATAGTCTAATGAGCGCTGTACAACAAGCATGTTTGCAGTAGCTAAACGTCGCGCAACACACGGACCACATGAGTAGATAAACGGAACAGAGGCAAAGCTTCTTAAGAACGTGCAAAATTGTTACCTATTTTGTTAGGGTTGTCACAATAGGTGAAGACAAATCAAACAAAACGTTTTTTAAATAGTTTTAATAGTCAGTATGATAGAATAGTTTACAAATTACTTACTCTAAGAATTTTCTTTTTATAATTTTTCTTTTTTAAAAATAAAAAATACCTACCGTGTTGTACAAATTACTCTCTTATTATTATAAAAAGGATCATACAATAAAATAAAGGTACTTGCTTGAAAAAGTAATAACTTAATATTTACTTACCTATTGTACTCCTTGGGATAGTTAAAGTATGATATATTTTTGTTTTCTCTATTATTATTCATACACACGGTACAATAAACAACCATTATTATTAATATAATACCACGTTTTTACAATTAAACTTATAAAAACTTAAACTTGCAATGGACGTTGAATCAACGAACTAGTTGAATCAACGTTGATGTCTCTTCAACGGGGTTAACGTTGACCGTGAACAAATCAACTCGTTGAATTCGTCAACGAGTTACGAGACAACGACGTTTACGACTACAACTCGTTTGACGAAACGTTAACGTTGATTTGCGTTTGTCAACTAGTTAATTTCGTCAACGAGTTAACGTGTTACGAACGTCAACTTGCATGAACGATGAACGCCTAAACGCTCCTGTTGTAATGTTAATTAAACGTACAATTTGATGAAGTTTACTTAAAGAAATTGGATAACATTTTATGATGACTTTACTTCACTTTACCTACAACCTACCTAGGGTTAAGTAGGGTTCTAGATAATCTTACCTTCAGACTTTTTTCAGGCTTAGGGCTGACTGATTAATTTGCTATAAAACACAAATTTCAGGCGTTTTTAGAAGATCATCTGATTTTTAAGTACATAAATCAATTATTATTTACAATATTTTGGCTTGTTTTTTTTTTGTCAGTGAAATACAATTTACGTACGTAAAAAATAACAAAATGTTGGGTTTAGTTTCTCGTTTCGTCAAACGAGTTGTAGTCGTAAACGTCGTTGTCTCGTAACTCGTTGACGAATTCAACGAGTTGATTTGTTCACGGTCAACGTTAACCCCGTTGAAGAGACATCAACGTTGATTCAACTAGTTCGTTGATTCAACGTCCATTGCAAGTTTAAGTTTTTATAAGTTTAATTGTAAAAACGTGGTATTATATTAATAATAATGGTTGTTTATTGTACCGTGTGTATGAATAATAATAGAGAAAACAAAAATATATCATACTTTAACTATCCCAAGGAGTACAATAGGTAAGTAAATATTAAGTTATTACTTTTTCAAGCAAGTACCTTTATTTTATTGTATGATCCTTTTTATAATAATAAGAGAGTAATTTGTACAACACGGTAGGTATTTTTTATTTTTAAAAAAGAAAAATTATAAAAAGAAAATTCTTAGAGTAAGTAATTTGTAAACTATTCTATCATAGTGACTAATAAAACTATTTAAAAAACGTTTTGTTTGATTTGTCTTCACCTATTGTGACAACCCTAACAAAATAGGTAACAATTTTGCACGTTCAATACATACATATAATCACGCCTCTCTCCCTTGTATGGGTAGGCAGAGACCACTTCTTTCCACGAAGCTTTGCCTCTGTTCCGTTTATCTACTCATGTGGTGCGAGCGCGAGTGGTAAGGTTGGCAGCGACCAGCGAGGACCTCCGAAGCCCTCTCGCGGTCGCTCAGCAGCTTAGCATGACACTAATATAATTTTGTATTGTTTATGTGTGCAATATTGTTATTCCCAACTTCCCAGTGTTATATTAATGTATGCGTGAAATGGGCACGTGGTCGCGCTCCCCGCCCTCCCGGCAGTGACGTCACGCGGCGACGAGCGTGGCGGCGGCCCGTCTCCGTGTTATTCTATTCCTATGAACACAGACCATTGTCTATTGTTATGTGTTAAATCTGACCTCTGAGAAAAGTTATGTTTGTCGGTAATATAATAATAATAATCATCTAGGTTGTGTGTATTCCATTCCATAAAATTATATTCTATGTTTGCATTAATATGAGTGAAATTTTGAAATTCGCTGATACAGTGCCTAAATATACTTATACAAAATTATGTGATCGATAATTAATGCGATAAAGTTAACTAATTATGTAATAATTAATATACAACGATGTATTTGACGTGAGCCATGTTCACTATTAATTGTGCACTAGAGCTGGTCTGGCGTACCATCACCTGATCAGTTTACATTCATTGTGTAAACTTATTATCACCTTGACGCTTATAATAAGTAGGTAGACAGCGAGTTCGGCCAGGCCGATATAGTTGTGTGTTTGAACTATCAATGTGATTATTAAAGTGTTGATTAAATAATTTGTTTTATTTATAAATCCACCGATGACAAGGAAAGAAAAGACGCACGCATAACAGTATTACGTTTATTGGAATACTGTACATGAATAGAAACATATCCAATCAGAGCGCCGCCACAGACTGCTGCATCAAGAACGCTAGTAGTAATACACACAACGTAATCATGGACAATATAAAAAGCCAATTTCAATATAACAAAGAGCTCAGTTAATGCAGCCGCCTGTATCTACATGTAAAGTGGCTATGTAATACCTAAAAAGGTGTTCATGTTTTTATTGATCATAAAATTTAGGCGTAATAGGTAAGGTTGACAAGTTTCTATTAGTTTTCGCCGCAAAGGCCAGCACGTACGGCTGTGGAGCATGGAGGGCGACGCTACAGGTACATGCCGTTGACGAGGTAGTCGGCGTCGTGCGCGAAGGGCGAGCGGCCGCGCCCCCCGCCGCGCCGCCGCCGCGCTGCTCGCCGCCGCAGCACCAGCAGCGCCGCCATGGCCGCCAGCATGCCCAGCCCTGCAACACGCGCGTCAGCCCGCCACACTACCACACCTCACCCCCCCCCTGCCCCCCCGGCCCCCACTCACCTATGACGAGCAGCATCATGGCGGCGGGTGGGTGCTCGCTGAGCCCCTCCTGTTCGTCGGCGGCGTGGTAGTGCTCGTGGGCCGCTGCTAGACTCTTCCTGTCTAAGGTCTCTGCGGGTTTGTTCAGCTGCACGCTCTGATAAGACGGACGCAATTGATTAGATATTCATTTCTAGAGGTCCGGGTAACAGGGATCGACTCGTAGACTACGAGTCGTAGTAGTAAAACTCGGAACACATGTTAGAGGTGGTCCTGAGTGCAGCCGCTTACCTGGTCGGCGGGCGGCTTGGCGGCGGCAGTGGGCGCGGCGGGCGCGGGCCTGGCCTCGTGCCGGGCCGCGTCCGCCGTCCGCGGAGCTTCCGTGGTTTCCTTCTTCAGCAGTTCAAATCCTTTCTTAGGACTATCGCGCAGTGTTTGCTGCTGGCTCGTGTACATCACTGGAATCTCCGGCATCGTCTTCGGAGGAACGTACACAGGTAGCTGCTAATATTTATTGTGTAAATAAATTATTAAGTATAAAATCCATATAACTAGTGTCTATGTCTTAGCAATCTTTTTAATTTTCAACAAAGCAAAGTCTGGTAATCGGGTTCGTTACACCTTTTATACTTAACTCATGAAAATCGATATTTTTCTTTCAGTCCGTCTCCATCCCCATTACGCGGGGCATGGTTTGCATATATGAATATAATAATATGTAGTACATAACGCATAAAAATTATACAAAAAAAATACAGACGAATTGAAACCTCCTTTTTTAGTGAGGGTGAACTGCGCAGGTACCTGGTCGGGGCGCGGCACGGGCCAGGCGCGGCGCGGGTCGGGCTCGGGCCAGTAGCCGCCCCAGCCGCGTTCGCCCGGCATGCTCTCCAGACCTGCACACAGGGCGTGTCGTCAGCTCGCGGCCAGGCGGCGGCCGCGGCGGGAGCGAGCCCGCTCGGCGCGCGCACGTACCGGTGGGCGGCGGCTGCGGCCAGGCGCGACGCGGCCACGGCGGCTCGAAGGCCGGGAACTGCGCGCCGCCCTCCGCCTCCTGCAGCAGCCCGCCCTTGTGGCTAAAGATGTGCGAGCTGGCCGGAGCCTCTGACAACATGCCGACCGACGTTACATTATATTATCACCTAAGCGAATCGATTTACACGCTAGATTGAGTAAGATTATTTAATTTTAACATGACTATGATCTAAATAAAAATATTCAATATTATTAAATGTATACATCTACAACACCGCCACGTTGCGATTGGATCAATTTAAGTTAAAAAAAGCGCTGCTCTGTCTATGAAATATATCCGTTACGCCAACTTATAGTCAATTACATAGCGAGCAATACGGTTTTACAAAGGGACGTTCAACTACCGACGCCGGAGTAGCTTTGCTTAGACATGTTTATAGTGCCTGGGAGAACTCACAGAACGCTATTGGAGTATTCTGTGACCTTTCCAAGGCTTTTGATTGTGTTCAGCATAATACACTAACACGCAAAATCCAGCATTACGGAATAAAAAATAAAGCACTCGATTTGATTAATTCTTATTTAAGCAATAGGCTGCAATGCGTGGATGTTAAAGGTAGTAAGTCCACCGGACTACCGGTTAAGCTAGGCGTGCCCCAGGGTTCAATATTGGGCCCATTCTTGTTCTTAGTTTACATCAACGACCTACCATTTTTTTTAAAAGACAAATGTGATGTCTTATTATTTGCGGACGACACTTCTTTAATTTTTAAAGTAAATAGAAATAGAGACGAATTTAACGATGTAAATAGTTCACTCGCTCAGGTTACACGTTGGTTTTCAGCGAATAATTTAGTTTTAAACGCGAAAAAGACTAAATGTGTAAAGTTTGCGATGCCAAATGTTAAAAATCTTGGTCCAAATGTTATAATGAATGGTGAGGTATTAGAGACTGTAGACTCAACGGTTTTTCTAGGCATTACAATTGATTCCAAACTAAAATGGTCGGCGCATATAGCATGTCTTGCAAGTAAGCTTAGCTCTGCAGCTTACGCCGTTAGAAAAAGTTAGGCAGATCACTGATGTAGACACAGCTCGTCTTGTTTATTTTAGTTACTTCCATAGTATAATGTCCTATGGCATACTGTTGTGGGATAAGGCAGCTGATATAGAAACAATTTTCATTTTACAAAAACGAGCGGTTAGATCAATATACCAGCTAAGTTCTAGAATTTCACTCAGGGAGCGATTTAAGGAAATAGGTATTTTAACTGCAGCGTCGCAATTTGTTATTGCGAATATATTATTTATTAGGTAAAATGTTCACTTGTACACCAAGAATAGTGACGTCCATAACATTAATACGCGTAATAGACATAAGTTATGTTCGGCATCACATCGGCTGCACAGGGTGCACAACTCATTTGTGGGACTTGGTATTCGCATGTATAATAAACTGCCTCTCAGTTTGCTCGAGTTGCCCTGTGTTGACGTTGATAAGCGCTACTTTGTAGCCTAAGTCAAATAAAGAATTTTGAATTTGAATTTCTTTGTAAAATAAAAAATGTGATAATCATCACCACTATCTACTTAGGTGTCAAGATACCCCATCAGATGTCCATGTAGGTACGTGGTTCTCAGCTGTCCAGCCCATGTGTTAGCCTGCTCTATGCAACAACACATGACATAAGTGCGACAGGACGGGCTCACCATTGTAGCGGTGCTGCGGCTGCGCCTGCGTGAGCCGGTGCGGCCAGCGCTCGTCGGCCGGCAAGCTGTCCGCCGCCGCCTCCGCGCTCTCCTGCACACACACACACACGGGTTACAGCGATGCGGGGAGGGGGGCGGGCGGGTGGTGGCGCGGCCGGCTCGGTACCTGTGCGGGGGGCGCGCTGACGCGAGGCGTGGAGGCGGGGGGCGCGGGGGCGCGCGGCGCGACCGGGCAGCCCAGCTCCGGCGCCTCGTCGCTGCCGTCCGCGCACTGCGCCACGCCGTCACACGCGTTGTACACCGCGATGCACTCGCCGCCGCGCCGGCACTCGAACTGATAGCGGCTGCACCGGGATGCTGCAACGAATACCGAAGTCCCTTTGGTAAATGTTGAAGTACCTATTGATTGACGTGACAATTATTTATGTGACCTGCTTTTGCGAAATAGTATGAGATATGGCGACCTACTGAATACTTATGGTGGCGTTACATACAACTTCTAGCGAGTGAGTGTGGCATCGAATTTTCCCGTATCTGTCTGAAGATAATAATAATAATAATAGTTAAATTTGACCTTAAACGCACTACACTCGGAAGCTACAGCCCGCCGACCCAACCCCACGGCAAAATGTTTAATGTGGGCAACACACCTCAAGGCCCCACGCGTCCCGCCGACATGCTGCCAACATGTCGGCAGCCGCTTGCATACGTCAGGGGTTTTGGTGTATTAACTGCTAAAAATGCATTTCACTCATAAGCCTATTCGGCAGCTTAAGATTTTAGAACATTTTTGGCAGTTAAGTATAATACAAAGTTTTCCGACAATGATACAGAAGTCAACAGAGCTTTTGAAAAATTTTACGAAACTTTTATACTGTTCTGAATGCATTAAACGAGTGCAGGTTTCTTATATAAATAAATAAATAAATGCGGACAACATCACATACATTGCTCTGAACCCAAAGTAAGTAGCTAAAGCACTTGTGTTATGGAATTCAGAAACAACGAAGGTACCACAAACACCCAGACCCGAGGCAATGTAGAAAAGTTGGTTTCTACATTGATCCGTCCGGGGATCGAACCCGGGACCTCAGAGCTAGCGACACCTTGAAACCGGTGCGTACGCCACTCGACCACGGAGGTCGTCCATCTTTACTGGTGTTCTACCATCTTTGCTTTCCCAAAATCACAAGAAAAATAGATACATCTAGAAAGAAAATAAAATGGATAAGCAAAGGAATTAAGATATCAACAAAAACTAAAAGGATCCTTCGTTTTCAATATTATCAATCACCTAATAGAGAAAATAGAAATAATTATATAAGTTATAACAAACTAATGAGAAAATGCATATCTACAAAAAGCACAAAAACTCTGTAATACTAACTATATCAACAATGCTAAAAATAAATGCAAGGCAACGTGGAATTTAATCAAGTATATTACAAATAATGAGAAAGTCTACAATAGGTACTCACATTCAAGAATTAGATACAGAAATTGGACTAATAAAGAAACCCCAAGAAATCGCTAACTATTTTAATAACTATTTCATTAAATTATCTAACACAGAGTTTAAAACTAAAAACAAATATTGTAATATAAATCCAATTTAATCAAGCATATTTTTACGGCCTGCAACTTGCGATGCGATCCTAAAGACAGTAAAATCACTAAATGAAAGTAATGCAACTGGATACGATGAAATAAAGACAGAAATAATCAAAATTGTTGCTCCAATAATTACTCCAATACTTACCCATTTAATAAATCTATCACTATCGATGGGACTTTCCGGACAGGTTAAAAATATCAGTAATCAAACCAATATTCAAAAAGGGTAAAAAGCTTGGTTCTTTAGGTAACTATAGACCAGTTGCTCTTATACCAATCATATCCAAAATATTTGAGAAGGTTATGCTCTCAAGAATATTAAGTTTTGTAAATAAGTTTCAAATTTTAAGAAAGGAACAAAATGGATTCCAAAAAGGATAGTCCAATACCCTAAAATAAGTAAGGTAACTGAACACGTTGATAAAAAAAATCCGAAGACTGTGGTGTTCTTTGATATGTCAAAAGCGTTTGACTTTGTATCACATGAACTATTACCTACTGAAAAAATGCGAGAGCTATGGATTACGCGGTAACGCAAATGCATGGATTAAAAGTTATCTCTCAATCAGATCACAATTAGTCGAAATAGAATCCAATCAATATGATGCTACAGGGTGCACATACCAGTCTACATTAATTCAAAATAACTACGGTGTCCCACAGGGCAGCATTTTAGGACCCTTGCTTTTTCTTCTTTACATAAATCGTCATCTCCCGAGCCTTTTCCCAACTATGTTGGGGTTGGCTACCAGTCTAACCGGATTCAGCTGAATACCGTATTTTACATGGAGCGACTGCCTATCTGACCTCCACAACCCATTTCACTGGGAAACACCGTATCCCATAGTAAGACTGGTTGTCACTGCCAAAGATCTATGTATGACAGCCGGGACCTACAGCTGTTTAACGTGCTTTCCGAAACACGGAGGGGTCTCGGTATGTTATAAATGGTCACCCATCCACGGACCAACCGCGGCGAGCGCGGCTTAACCTGCATTATCGGTCAAACCGTACGGCTTACACTTAGCCACGAGCCCCTCCTTTACATAAATGACCTCCCAAATATAACTGATTACACTTGTAGGTACACTCTTTGCTGACGATGTACCTATCGGTTATTATACCTAAAACCGTCAAAAATTATAATTATGAAATAAATAGCACAGTAAATAACATAACTGACTGGATGGAAAATAATAATTTAAAACCTAACATAAACAAAACATGCAATTTCACAACAAATCTGGAACCAATCCTAGCCTAGACTGGCCTAGACATAAGATTAAAAGGGAAACAAATAAAAGAAACAGACAACGTCACTTTTCTAGGAATTGTATTGGATGATCGATGTACATGGAGCTATCATGTGGAAGCATGTGGGTAAAGTCTGTGGAAAAATAGATAAATTTGCTTATGCTTTGTGGCGATTAAGTAATAATATATCTACAACACAGGCCACTATGCAAGCCTATCATGCATATGTTGCATCGGTATTAAGATATGGCATTTTAGTGTGGGGTAACTCGGTGCATGTTGACAGAGTTTTTATCTCCCAAAAACGGTGCGTACGGTCTATTTGTAATGTTGATCCTCTAACGTCTTGTTAACCTTTATTTAGGAAGTTGAAACTATTAACAGTCACGTGTATATACATATATAGAGGAAGTCTGTAAATTTACAAAATTGCATCTAAATATTATGTTTAAAAAATTGGGTGACGATTGTACTTTTAAATGCGGATTCCCTGACAAGTTAAAATTACCTTCTATGAAGACTGAACTGTACCGAAGGAACTGTTACCCAATGTGCATAGGAATTTATAACAAACTACCATCTCACATTAAGGACTTACCAATGACTAAATTTAGGAGAACTCTGCGAAAGTGGCTTATTGACAAATGTTTTTATTCACTTAAGGAATATTTCCAAGTAAATTAGCCAATTCTACTGAGTGTATAATAATATATAATATAAATAAATATTGATATATAATAGATATAAAATATATGCAATAATTAGATTTGATTATAATAAAGTGTAAGTAGTAATATTCCTACTATGTTATTATATTGTATGCAATATTAGTGTAAGACCTATGTAATAGTTCTGTAAAGGAGATTGACCACGGACAGGCCCACTTTGTGGCGCCGCGCCGTGTTTAAACTTTATGATATACAAAATTCATATCTTATTTTTTTATGAATATGTGTTTTTTATTAGCATTTATTTAACGCTAGCATTGAAAAACGTAAAAAATGTTTATTTAATTGAATCTCCGTACCTACATCCGCACATTTGTACTTTTACATACAAAGAAAAATAAACTAAAAAATAGGGTAGATTTATCTGTCAAATAATTAGCCGGTTATTCGTATAAATTGTATTATAGTCCTTCGTATTTACTTCTGTTATAATTACGTGTTATTGGAATCGAGTTGAGCATTTACGTTCCTCAAGTGGTTTTGTTGTGAGATATCGGACTTTTGTTTTTTTGTTAAGTGTGCGAATTGACTCTAGTTTTAACGAGAAAATGTCTACACCGGGTCGATATCGGACAAACCGACCACTCTCTCGCCGGTGCGTAAATTGTTGTTTTAATAAACCTGTTTATTAGGATTAGTTAAAATGCATTTTAACATAACCACCCCAATGGGATGGCACTTTGATTCGATGACCCCATTCACTTGGTGGCGGAGATTTTTATTAACATGAAAATGTCTGTAAAGGTGGAAACCATAAGCATTAACCACAATATTAATTCAAATAGAAAACAAATATCTATTTAGAAGTTGATAAACCTTAAAGAATTTAACTTTTATAACCTCAAATTCAGCAACCTAAAAAAATATTCCTCTTGAACCAGGGTGAATAAATGGAAATCGTTTGCTTATGAAAGGAAATGTCAAAAATCACCCTGACACGACAATCTTTTATGGGGGCCTAAACCTCCTCATAAAATGGGCAATGTCCTTTGCATGTCGTTGTTTAATGACAAAATATGCTGAACCGATAGAAAGTAAGAACCATCTGTAAGTTTAGTACCATATTTTACGCAAATAAATCTTTGAATGCAATGAGTGAATTCGCCAATTAGCGACTTCGGTATGTATTGCTCGTCAAACAAAGGAACCCAATACTTTAAGGGTAGTTCATTCAAACATTCGATTTTTATATCATGGGCCGTTACCTAGACCGCTGCCTGCTCGTACCCGAATGCTCCACGCCGCGGCTGGTTGGAAACAACCAACATACGATAGACCGGCTGCGGTAGAGACCTTCTCTCCAGGTGTGCCCATTTCCTACTAAATGTGCACACCTGGAGAGACCTCCCGACCTTTCCTGGGGTTGTAATAAAACAATACTCACGCGGAGTGGGCGGTGCAGGCGGCGGCGGCGTGCGGCGCGGCGGCGGCGCGGTCGTGCTCGCCGCGCTCGTGCTGGCCGTGCTGCTCGTGCCGCTCCTGCAACACGACATGCCTTCTCAGACGTAGGTACAGTTAGCATCTCCGACATTTCTCGTGAGCTGAAGGTAGCTAGGTACTCATTTAGACTTTAATCAAGTATTGTGTGCCTGTGTTGCCGATTAAAAGCCAGAAAATGAGGTTGGTAACTAGTTGCTAATTAGTGAAAGTGTTTTGAAAAGGTACACGGGTACACCACTCTAGTAAGTTCTTTTGGGGTTCTTTTTACAAATTTTGAAAAAATAACTTTATATTCCAGCCCGTTCGAATAAGGGGTGGAGCAACCCGAGCAAACCTATGTAAAAAATAAGAGAACGGAGTTTGGTTCATTTTTAAAACTAACAGTAGGTACATTAAATTTCGAGTATTTAGACCACTTTTCTCCCAGGTAAAATCAACAAATTCCATTCTTTTGTTGGATAGTCTGGAGGTTGCATATGGAGTATTACAAAAATTTGCCCTGGATTTAACAAAAGTGTTATGCGGCTACTTCAAGTTCAGACGGATTTAGATAGTAATATGTAACACGTTCTACAAAGCGGCAGCGGCAAACTCATTTACAAACCCTGTATGTAAATGAGTTTGGCAGCGCTGACCTGAGGTTAGCGAGCTCCTGCTCGTGGTGCGCCAGGCGCTCCTGGTCCTGCAGCTCGGCCAGGCGCCGGCTGATGGCCAGCACGCCGCTGCTGAAGTTGCTGTGCGCTGTGAACTTGCAGCGAAAGTCCTCCGGCGGCCCGCAGTTGAACAGGTAGCAGCTACCCGGGCCCTGCAGTACGTACCGAGTCGTCTGAGATGAGGATCTACTTCACATAATGGCACAATGAAAAATGTACGGTTCAAAGTAATCACATAGGACTGAATTTGTAACCTAAGTAAAATTTTATCTAGCCAGTCGCAGTCACAATAGCTACATAATAAATCAATAAATTGGAATTATTTAATAATATTGGTGAACTCAATACATGCGCAGGTTGAATCAGTAATAACTAAATACTTATTATCAGTTTTTTTTTTTGTGGAGAGCTGCCGCAGTTTGCCTCGTGGAGGCTTTTACTGCTTTACCGGACTAAGTTGGCGAGACATTACTAATACGCCTCCAGCCAGAATTTTATATATGATGACTGTTTTTACATTTTGATGTATAACTATTTGTGACACTATGATTGATAGTATCGGCGCAATATGTATGTCGAACAGTATTAAAAATAATTAAAATAAAAATAACCCGAAATCAATTATTATCCAAACAATCGGGCTTTAGGTTTCCATGAATTCAGTGTAGGTACCTAAAGGCTAAAACAATCTGCGCTTGTACCTCTTATTTAATTAATATTAATATGGTTCCACATCTAATATATTTTGAGCATAGTAGGTAGACTACATAGAAACAATCATCTAGCGAAACAAGATGTTGGAACTTTGGTCATGTGTTTTGTAAACTTCTAAATATATAAAAACAAAACCTGAATTCGATTTGTTTGTGCCATACGGAAAACTTACTAGCAGTAGGTAGGTAGTTCATATTGGTTGCGCCCCATGTCACAGTCAAAATATTTATTCTCACAGGAACGCGAACAACGTCGCAAGTACAGCTAGTACTAGTAACATTAGTAGTTATAAATGTAATATAAAGTAATTTGATCATTGGTGTAATTTTAAAATATGCACTCACACTAGTGCAACCCAGTTACCTAGAGAAGCCGCTTGTAGCGCAATGCTAAGAGACAAGACGATTTGCTTTAGACTGCCGGACGGGACGGCACCTCACACCTATGTGGCCTGATTGCCAACGTAACAATAACGATCATTTTGTAAACTCTAACGTAGTAAGCCGCCGACGTTCGTCTGCACCGTCGTTAAGCTATAGGTAACAACTTCGTAACAGCAGGTCTTGTTGGTGCCTGACCTTCTCCTCGTAGACGAACACGTCGCAGGAGTCAGTCTCACAGCACAGGCGCAGGCACTCGTGGCGCGCGCCCACGTCCAGCTCGGAGAGATAGCGCGCGCCCATCTCGCGCGACTCCTCCGTGCGGATGATCTTGTCGTGCTGCACGTCAAAGCGCGGCGCGCAGGCGGCGGGGTCCAGCTCGCGCGCGCCCACCGCGCCCAGCAGCAGCGCCGCCCACCACGACCAGGCGCGCGCCCGCATGGCGGCTGCTGGCGGCCCGCGCTCGCTGCGGCCCGAGGCGGCGGGGCTCCGGTGTTGCGGCTCTAGCAATGCGCACGTCACCGGCGGCCATGTACATGCGGCTACAATGTCGGTTACTTTCGTGGCCGGTGTTCTGTTCGCGACTCTGATTGCACTAGCTAACTAATTGTTATCGTTTACATTAGCGGCTGCAGATTGTGCGACGCGTGGCGACCTGCCTGTCGACGATCGATAATTACGCGCCTGCGCTTTGCGCGCAAAACCTTGTCCTGCGATACGAACCACAGATCACCGAAAAAGCCTCTCCTAGAGCTAACTATGATAGAAGTGGGGCGGGAATGAGAGCTACCATTATTGCGCTCTCAAGTTGACACGACTGGCGCGGCAGCTGTCAAAGCCACAGAGCAGAGTAAGTAAATCGGGATTCGAAGCCCACCAAGTAAATATGAAATAATTTATTTTAGACATCACGTGCGACTAGCGAATATGGCGCTGAAATTGCTAACGGTGGCCCTCATTTGAAGATTAGACTAACTTTTGCCTTAATATCTAGACACGCGGCAGCGAGTCAAGCCAAGTTCAAGCAAAGGAACTGGCTAGCCAGCGCCAAGTGTAATATTACACGAACCACTTGGTGCCACTTTTGACCCTTCTATAACTCAGTCAAAACCTCTTTAACGTAAACACATAAAACTAAGTGTGTTTAATAATATCCATAAGGACATCTAGATATCCTTATGGATATCCAAAATTTCATGAAGCTAGCTCAAACGGTTATTAAGATATGAAGGTCAAAAAGTCGCAAGTGACTGACTGACTGACATAAATATAGTACCTAACCTACTCCCAGATGACCTAGAAGAATGAAATTTGTAATCCAGCTCGGTAAAGTGGGGTCCCCATACAAAAAAATGTGAGCCGTCACGGGACGCCTGGCAGATGTGAAACATCGACATTATTTTTTAAAAGTATAATATTATGCAGAAAAGAACAGATTACGATAGGAACTAAATATGTCATAATGATAAATGGCGCTGTGAAAAACGCGACATAGATTTCGCGCCATTCGCGCATGCGCGCCACGGCATGCGTCGCCACGCCAGAAATCGGTTTTACGTGCAGCTATAGATGTTTCACATCAAAAAAAGTTTTTTTTAATGTAGCGTTGGAACCGTTACAAGCATAGATTTGACACTATTCCAATATATGTATTATTATATTTGCTATACAAACAGAAATATAAAAACAAAGTTAGAGCTCTTACACACGAGCGGCAAGTTGCCAAATGCCAACGGCAGAGGTAACTGCAGCCGTCGACACAGCGAAGTTGAAAAGTCGACGGCTGCCGTCGACATTTCAACTTCGCTGTGTCGACGGCTGCAGTTACCTCTGCCGTTGGCAACATGCCGTTCGTGTGTAAGAGCTCAAGTGAAAAAATAAGTGGTGTCCCCATACAAAAAACTTGTAATACGCGCTAAACAACCGGCCAACGATGTGCCGTCGGCACGGCGTCGCGCGGCACCACATAATTATACACAGAACAGAAATAAATCTACATAAATCTCAATACCTGCCTAGTTTTCTTTACAAAAAGTAATGATAAACCACCAAAAACATAAATGTAAAAAAGGAAAGCCAAGTTCAATACAAAAATTATGCTTGGCTGTAGACTTCGCCGCAAAAAGAATGGAGATCTAAATGAGTGCCAAGTTCTATGCAAAATCCAAATATGTATTTATAGGAACAAAATAACATTATGAACAAGTAAAAAACTCTATTTATTTGCTTTATTGGATACCTATAACAATTGCTGTCATTTTTTTATTTATTTTTTTGACATGGCAGGCGTTTTTTAATTTTTTTAATTATTATTTTTTTATTTAATACCTTTTAGTGAACAATGAATGTATGTATGTATGTTTGTGAGTTTCTTTATTCCACCATAACTTCTAAAAGGCTTGACCGATTTCAATGTTTGTGGTATCATTAGAAGCTTTGAGTTATCCCGAGTGACATAGGCTAGGTGGACATTAAAAAATGGTCAAGTGTGAGTCGAAATCGCCTGCAAAGGGTTCCGAACTAATATTTTTTTTGTGTTGTGTCATGCTTTTTTGTTGTTCACTAAAAGGTATTAAATAAAATATATAATTAAAAATTAAAAAACACGCCTGCCATGTAAAAAAAAATATAAACAAGTCAAATATTTGCAGTCGGGGGACCTGTAATGAATTGTCCCAAGTAACCGACCCCGACTGCAAATATTTGACTTGTTTATATTTTTTTTTACATGGCAGGCGTGTTTTTTAATTTTTAATTATATATTTTATTGTGGTGAAGTCTACAGCCAAGCATAATTTTTGTATTGAACTTGGCTTTCCTTTTTTACATTAATGTTTTTGGTGGGATTAAAATTATCAATAAATGTCATACTTTTAGAATAGGTATATCGCTAGTAGAACTCTGTAATACAAATAGCTATAATAACTCCTTAGATTTAAAAGTGGGTTGAATATTTCATGTGTGTAGTCTTGTGTCTAGTGTATCTTTCAATTTCTTAATAATTATAATTTATTGATTTTAGTGACTAGTTGTAAATTAGTTATAATGATCTCCCCCACTCAAGAGATTTGAAAAGACATTTGACACTCGCGCTATTGACGTATCAAATGACGTATTATTTATCTGATTCGGTTGAGTCGTTTAGTAAGTCAAAAACATAACCCTCTTTTTTTTTGTTTCGTCGCAGTCGGGTAAAAAACTAAATTAGCTAACTTTAAAAACAAAGCCATGAGCAGTGCTACAAGATTTCAAAACATAGTGAACTCATTGCGTAGGTCAGAAAAGAAACAATAAATTAAAATAATGAAGGTAGAACGAGCTACATCTCGTACCCCCAGTGGAAAAAAAGCATAAGTGATTTTACGTTGAATTGCCGATTTTAACATATTTGAAAAGTACGTTTAAAGATGCATATTGCAGATATTTTTCTTGAAGAATTTGACGAATTTATGCAAGAAAAAATGTTTTATGAATTTTGACAGTATCTAGGAATAAATAGAATAAACGTTTTAACGCAAAAAATGTGTCGAATAATATTACGTATTACATGTTATGACGTTTATCGTTAAATTTAAATGATCAAAATAAACAGCAACAAATATTATGCTTCTAATCCGTTTCTTTTTTTTAGGGTTCCGTACCCAAAGGGTAAAACGGGACCCTTTTACTAAGACTCCGCTGTCTGTCTGTCTGTCTCCAGGCTGTATCTCATAAACCGTGATAGCTAGAAAGCTGAAATTTTCACAAATGATGTATTTCCGTTGCCGCTATAACAACAAATACTAAAAACCACATAAAATGAATATTTAAGGGGGGCTCTCATACGACGGTGGTACGGAACCCTTCGTGCGCGAGTCCGACTCGCACTTGGCCAGTTTTTTTTACATCGCTGGTCTTGTATACCTACACGAAAACGTTTTTTTTTGTTTTATTAATCAGGTAACATTATATTATACCAGCACAAACTTAAAAAAAAAATTTTGTTAAAAATAAAGCAGCGATATGAGTGTTTACTTCCTATTAACAAATAATATGAAATGAGAACAATAACTGCTTTGTTATACTGCGATCTTTCTTAACACCCAAGCATAAGACTGCATACTTCTGCGGGGGATTAAAAAAGGACGATTAACTGCCAAGATATTATGTATATTCTATGAAGTTTACTAATATTTTTTGGATGAATTTCTAAACATACAGCTTTAACTTGTAAAAATTATTAAATAACTTTATGAACAATTTTCGCAACTCCATTTATAACAAATATTAGACTCTAATAAAAGTAAAAGCAAGAAACATTAACAAGTCAACAGGGGCCCGAGTCTGCTATTTACACTCCGTGTCAGTGTGCTCATAGTTGGCTCATAGTGGGACGATTTTACGATAATTGGCATTCTACTAACTTAGAAGAATGCCAATTAGCCCCAGAAAAAAAAAACACTTTTTGTATCTCTTTGAATCAAAATACTGATAGGCTAGTTTTTATTAAAAGGTACTTAGTTGTATATTTATTGTTGACTAGTGATATGTTAACAAAATAGGGCCTTTGACACATGGCCTGTACCTTTTGTTTTAAAATAATGTACGTAAAAGTTATTCTTCAGATAAATCAAATACCTCCAAATTTGTAGACTCAGTTGATGAGTGTTGGATACTTAACATGAACAACAAATTCAACAAAAGAAAAAACGCAGTAATCAACACTAGCAATAATTGACAGTGTTACAAGTTCATAATTCCTTTAATTGAACTTACTTTTTAAAATATATTTAATTTCACGGGAAAGTTTGGCTGATTAAAAAACCATATTTTTTTAAATTACGAAAAATGTCATAATAACTTATTTCTACGATTCCTAATAAACTGGAAACATTAGCACTAATTTAAAAACAACACGCAGTGTAATGTTTTTTCCCCTTTTGTTTCATATAAAAATCTTTCCTCTACGACCAAAGACGAAGTAAATATTTCCATAAAACCAGTTTTTTGGCCGTACTGAAAAATTGTCATTTCTGGCTTATGACTTTTTTCCACTGAGGGTGCGATTATTCTACTCTGAAGACCAATACCACCTCAGTCTGCAAAGGTGTTGAAAAGTCGGGAACTAAAATCTAAAATGAACCGCGATGTACCTCATCCGCAAAAAGAAGCTACAGCCCTTTCACAAGGCAGTCCAGTTTTTAACAGGATCCCGTTTGATGGCGAATGTGTTTACATGCTAGCGTTCACACGAGCATCCCGCATGCGGGATCCTGCAAAAAACCGATCCGGTCGAATTGTGCCGCTTTTTATTTTACTGGACTTCGGGATCCCGTTTAATCACACATATAATTCAATAGCAGTGTTCACACGGCTTCCTGCGTGCGGTTTTTTGCTGGACACTGTGTGGTGTGATGCTTTTTCTCATATTTGTATCACGTTTTTTTAAATCTTCATTCACCCTTTTTAAAAGGTCGTCAAATGTATTCTAAAATAATTGAAAATTTTTGACTCATCTCTTCTCAAATCGCTCATAAGATTTTTGATTAATTTTTTTAATAGAAACAATAATTAAAATATGTCAATTATTAAAATTGTTATTTATTTTACATGGTTTGCTTTGGTGGCACTTAGAATTGCAGAGTATCATTGCCTTCTTGCACTGGCATCTGTTTGTGGAACAGTTTTTGTTGCAGCTGCATCTTATGGCTCCTACACACAGTGCCGGCGGCAGTGCCGCCGGGCGAGCCGCCGCCGGCCAAGCCGTCGCGCGTCTCGTCACACAAACAAATGCCGGCGGCTCCTTTGTGCGGCTTTGAATGCCGCCGGGCGCACGGCGGCTTGGCCGGCGGCTCGCCCGGCGGCACTGCCGCCGGCACTGTGTGTAGGAGCCATTACAAAACCTTGGCCTGATCCAACTTGTTTGACTGTTTCGTAGCTGCAGTCCGTAATGATATTTCAGAGTCTTGGTTTACATCTGCTACTTTTAAAAAAGTTTGAATGTTTTTTTTTTACCCGACTGCCAAGAAGGGTTATGTTTTTCGCGCGTATCTTGTATGTATGTATGTATGTATGTATGTGTGTAATATTCTTTATTACCTCATATCTTCGAAACGGCCGAATGGATTTCGATAATTAGGGTATCGTTGGATTCGTATCGATTACCCAAGTGTTCTTAGATATGTCACGTCAAACAAAAACCAACATGGCGGCCACGAGGTGCCATAGATTAAGGTAAAAAAAAATAAAAAATATATGTTTGCTACAATATGGGTATCAAATTAAAGGGCTTGTAACGAGGATTCCAAAATGGTATATCACTTACGTATAAAAAAAAATACTATGTGAAAAATTGTTCTTTATCCAAACTAAATACATACTCGAATGCCTGCCAGGAATGGTATTGGAAGTAGTTCTCTTGGTACGCTGGTGAAACCTTAAGAAACAGCTAGACGTTTTATGATTTTAACTAAAAAGTGATAAATAAAAAATAAATAAATTTAAAAAATTAAAAACCCGACTGCGTAAAAAACACTTTAAATAAAAACTGAAAAGTAAAAAACAAGTTCAATAGGTCTAGAAGTGTAGATAGCAATGTTATTAGTACAAAAAATTAATAATCAATACACAATCAATCTAATGAGAAACATAATTGACTGTAACAGTCGGGACCTTTTAAATAAGCTAGACTAAAATCATTCATTATGGGTCCCGACTGTGACAGTCAATTATGTTTCTCATTAGATTCATTGTGTATTGATTATACATTTTTTGTACTAATAACATTGCTATCTACACTTCTAGACCTATTGAACTTGTTTTTTACTTTTCAGTTTTTATTTAAAGTGTTTTTTACGCAGTCGGGTTTTTAATTTTTTAAATTTATTTATTTTTTTTACTGTTTAGACTAGGCCATATTAGTTTATCCTAGAGTGTGCATATTTATATCAGGATCAACTAGTTTGGCCCAGCCTAAACTGGTCTATCCTATCGGGCTTAAGACAAATTAGTTTGATCTAGGCTATACTAGTTAATCCTATCGCGTATAGGAAGAACTAGTTTAGCCTAGACAAAACTAGTTTGTCCTGAAATCGGGTTTGGCCGGTAACATATACAATAAAAAACAAACTTAATTTTGCGGTTCGATCCCTAGACCCGATTACTGTACCAGCCGCAAATAATAAGTTTGTCCTAGGTTACGTCACCTTTAGGCTACGTCCGCACAGACAGGCGGCTTGCTTAGCGCGAGTCACCTAGCGAGTAGCTTAGTAAAACGAACGTTTTAGAATGTTCGCGTCCGCACTGCGCGCTTGGCGCCTAGCTAGTCGCTTAGCGTGTATCGAAGTAAACAAACGTGTTGGTTTTTTGTCACGAGGCGCGAGGCATTTTAACAGAATTAAATGGATGAATTATTAATTGCATCAGTTTTTAAAAGAGAACCTCTGTGGAATCCGGGTAGTAAACTCCATAAAAATCTGTTTATACAGAACATTAAACTCCCCATGACTTGACCGTGACTTATTTATGTCATGAACCCAACATGATGGATAAGGCCGTGAAATGGTATATTTCAATTGTGAATTTTCTGTAAGTAGAAGTTTAAGAGCTATTTTTGAAAGTGACATCTCGTAAACGTGCCGACAAGCAAATGACCAAGGCACTTAGCGACCCACCTCGCAAACCACCTGTAGTGCGGCTACCGTGTATCCTAGCAAGTAGCCAGAGCGCAAGCTACTAGGCTCTAGTCGCTAAGCAAGGCGCTTGTCTGTCCGGACGTAGCCTTAGGGTGGAGTTATTTAGGTTTATTATTATATGTCGTAGGTATAGATTTTAATTTTAAAGTATAGGTAGTATATTTGATAGTGTACGTAGTGACCGTAGGTTATTTTATAATACTGTTAGGTAGGATTTAGTCATTCGTATAGATATTAGTTTTTAGGGATTTTGCTTATTTATTGAGTTTAGATTAGTTTTCATCAGAAATAGGTTTATTTAGGTAGGTAGGTATTTTATTTTCGTTTATTGAGTTTATTTTTTTTAGTTAGGTAGGTACTTAGGTTTACTTCTATAAGGCGTAGACCAGACCGTATACACAAAAAACTCATTGATCAGTTTCGTCATCCAGGCGAACGAAGTCGCAGGCACAGCTAGTAACAAATATTATAAGAATTGCAATAATAAATAACATCAAACCAACTCTATTATTCGAAAAAATCTATCAGGTTGTAAAAAACATTGTTAATTAAGTAGTGCTTAAGAATTCGTTTCATACGCAGCTATGGTAGCTCACGAATACTTTTCGGAATTCTATTAAATACTAGCTGTGCCTGCGACTTCGTTCGCGTGGATGACGAAACTTATCAATGAGTTTTTAACCGCAAAATTAAGATAATAAAGAATAATTATACCAAGTTTCATCGTAATCGAACCGGTAGTGTTTGCTTGATACCTGAACAAACAGACAGACAGACAAAAAATTTTTTTCCACACTTTTCGGTTCGGTTTCGGTCTAGTAACACCCCCCGCCATTTATTTTTTCGATATTTTCAATGTACAGAATTTTCACTTCTACAGTTTTATTATAAGTATAGATTTTGATGCACATTATTAGACAGTTGTCATGGAACAAAGTGGTTCTACAAGATGTCGTGACGGATCTCTCTTTGCAATATTCGCATTATTTTCTTGTGCAGTGACAAACTGTTTTGGATTTGTTTTAACAAACACGCATATTTCCATTATATATAATCCAGTTAATGTAAGAATATTTTGCTGTTTGAACAAAGATCTACAACTATCAAGTGGCCCTACATTACATAGCGCGCGAATGCATTTCTTTTGACTAATAAAATGTTAGTATTTTATGACTAAAATACTAATAACCAATCACAGCCTAGGCCAGGTAAAAATAATATTGATGAAATTATTATGTTTATCTGTCAGCTTCGCTTCGCATCACAATTCCCGCTTCGTGTCCATCAACGTTTAAAAGAGAGTTTCAGTTATCTGTAAACTCAAGTGTTTTTGTTTTTCAAAGGTCGGGGCGAGCCTCTCTTGAGGCCGGTGTGGCCACGGACTACGGAGGCAGGGCGCAAGCGCGGCCGCCGCTTCCCCACAAGCTGCGCGCAGAAGGCTCGCTCGCGCTGCTACAACTGTGTCAAGCTCTTCCAACAGAGCGAATAGTGCAGATGTGCACGAAAGCCTGTTAGCACCTTCCCATGCGATAACTAGCTAACTAACTGATTTATTACGCCACTCGTTGTCATGTCATTCATTATTCGATGTACTTACAAATAATGATACAGGGTTATTTTTAAACAACCAGCCAAAATTGTAATTTGGGATCTATTCATCTATATCGAACCGAAGGTACATTTGAAATATTATTGTTTAATGAAATACAGTAAAACATTAGGATTCATTTGAAAATGTATAAAAAAAACCTAAATCCTAAACCATTATAGTGATTATGTGGTTAGTTATTTAAAGTATTAGCTACTATGATCAAGTATGATCGTAATAAATATTAACAAAGTGAACCACTCGTGTAATTAATAGATAAGCGAGCTATATTCCAAAGTTCTCTTCATACTCTAAGGCTGCGGTTCCACTGAGGCAGAGCGGAGCTTAGTGAAAACGCAGCCTAACGGCTTTAGGACCGCCATAGTAAACAAAATTTATGGGTAGTATTTAATAATAGGTTTCGGCTATTTACAATCTTACCTAATCAACCCGACACAATAATTTTAAATATATTTCAATAGTTATTCAAAATAGAGTGCGATACGCCCAATACACAGTTTTACATTAGCTCGATGGACATGCTCCGGAGCTGGCCTACCACATTATGCGTGTGTTAATTACTACTACCTATATGGGTTACTCAATTGAGCCGTTGCATGCTGACAGCGCAACTGTTGTAACATCTACACGTTCGATTTTGCGTGGTTGACAGGAAATAAAAATTAATAGTGGCACATAGAAAACCGACTTCAAAATAAGTCTTATATTTATTTCTTATAGATCCCGCAGTCAAAACTGAACCAAAATGAAATGGGACCACACGGGAAGCATCAGCTTACAAATAAAAAAGAATCATCAAGATCGGTTCACCCAGTCATAAGTTGTGCGGTAACAAACATCAAAAATACAGTCGAATTGAGTACCTCCTCCTTTTTTGAAGTCGGTTAAAAAAGCAATGTGTTTGTTTTCATTATGTCGAACTATTATTGATTCTGAACCAGCTCTGAAAATTTGGACGGTCATTTAAAAATAACTGTATTTGCTTAAAACGATAGTTCCGTTCCTGTGAACGTCTGTAATAGTTTTCTAGAGTGGCTAGGGCCCACAGTCAAGTCAAGTTCAAAATTTACTTCTTATTGGATCTTAGGAGAGCATCCTCTTTTTGACCTCAAGAACAGTATAACAGTATTTAACTTGGCTAAACCTAAAGTTTTATAAATTTTTAACGTGGTTAGATAAACATCAGTATGGAGTGGGCTTTCTGCAAACAGTTGGTGTGGGGCGCGGCGGCTTGGCGCGGCGGCGGCGCTGTGGGCGGCGGCGCGGCAGTGTCGGCGCGACCCGGCCGCAGCCCGACGCGCCGCCTTCATGTCGCTGTTCTTCAAGTTCAGGAGCGGCGTGAGTACCACGGCCGAGCCCGAGCGGGCGAAGTCGCCTCTGTTATTTGCTCGCCCGCTCCACGGCTCACCGCCGCCCAGAGCATGCCCCTCAGTTCAACGCCTCCTGCGTTTCTCTCCGTGGTATTTTCGCGCTTTCGTAGATGCCAAACCGCTTGTTGTGTTCTTGTTACGTGAGCTTGCTGATCCTGGCAATTCAAAAAGTGTCATAACTTTGTCCTAGAACTGAATAACGACTGGAGTCGTCATGCAATTTTGCTGCCCGTGGTCAATCATGTGGACGTTACAATATTCAAATTTATTGATTTCTGAGGTTAACGCGAATGTTAGACGTTGAAATAAAACAACTTTTACGGATTTTTGCAGTTTATATTAAGGTTTAGGGTCCCGACGTTTTCACACCTTTGCAGGTATCATGGTCTAAACGTGGCCATGATATGCGAAAAAATCTGTAAAAGTAGTTTTATTTCAATATTCAAATTCACTTTGTTGCAATACAGCAAGTTGACTAGCATCATTTTAGTAGTGCATGTCAAGCTCCTGCTCGAAGCGCAGCCCGACGGCAGGTCTCATCTACCTAAGCCTAGCTACATCGCGGCGGCGCGGCGGGCGCGTCCACTCGCCCCGCGCAGGTACACCCGCCGCTCGCGCGCTCGGCCGGGGCTCGGGTCGGCCCGGCGACCCCGGCCCCAGCCGTTGTTTCTTACATGAATGTTGCCGTGAGTTCACCACCCTCTATCATCGCTCTATGAGTAGGTATACTCATAAGACAAACATAAAGTATGTTTAGTACATTGCAAGAGACATGTCGCGAGTCCGGTGCATCGGGAATCTACTCTGGGATTTAGAATTACTATCTTATTGGAAGCTTGTAATCAGTAAGACGTAAAAAATTTAGAGATTTTTAAAATACGATATTGCTAAAAAGACCCAAGGCTCGCAGCGTAGTTCTTCTACCCTAAAAAGTTGTGAGATCCATGTAACACCAAGTCGGTTAAATTATTGAGTTCCTAAATAATAGGTTGGGGAAAAAGATTCTTCTAATTTTTTAAGAAAATTCCAAACATTTTTTAATATAGTTAATTTACATTTAACTAAAGTATGTAAGTCCCATTTTGTTCGATAACTTTTTGCCATCTTGTAGGTAGGGACATGATTCCATCCATTGCTATAGAAATTTTGGGACTTCTGATCAAAATACCGCGACAAGTGGTTTTGGCAGTCGTCTCGTGATGTTAACCTGACACTGCCTAAATAATTCTGAAGAGACCGAAACAGGTGGAAATCCAAAGGTGCAAGGTTAGGACTATACGGCGCGGCGGCGGATGCATTAGCTTGCTTTGCTGAGTGGCTAAAGATGTGTGAAGTCTAGCGTTATCACGATGAAAAACCACACCCCTTCTGTTGATTAATTTCGGCTGCTTTCTCTCAACTTCTTGCTTTAATCTCATCAGTTGTTCGCAGTAAAGTTCAGAATCAATGGTCCTGCCTAGTGGTAACAACTCATAATGAATAATGCCCTTCCAATCCCACCACACACACAGCATCACCTTGTTGCGAGTTAACCCGGGGTTCGCCACAGCCTGTGAAGCCTGACCGGCCTTTGACCACGACCTTTTTCCACGTTCTTGTCGTACGTGATCCACTTTCATCACCAGTTATCAGCTTTTTCAAAAATGGTTCGGTTCCATTACGTCGTATAAAGAATCACAAATGGGTACACGGTTCATTAGGTTTCTTTGAGTGAGCTCGTGAGGTACCCAAATATCGAGCATTTTTGTGTAGTTACCCAGTTTTTTTCAAATGCACCAAAACTGTTTTGTGGTCAAATCCCAGTTCTTCAGCTACGTCGTAAAGTCTACTGATATGCCGATCTTGCTCCACTTTTTCAAAAATAGCATCCATTTCTTCCGTAATAGGGCGACCAGAGCGTCGTGCATCTTTGACATCAAAATGTCCGGATTAAAAACACTTAAACCAAATTTACAATAATATTACAAAATAAACATCGCAATTTTTTTTTCGCGGCTTTCTTTGCATTGTTTTGTAGTAAAATTTTAAAATGTATCGAATTTCTTCATTAGATTCATTCATCTTGACGGTACGAGAAACAATTGAAAATCACACAGTTATGATAGCGATTAGCGATTGAGAATTTTTTTAGAGAATATTTCTTCTAAGATGTTACCTAATTGAATTTTGTTCACAATTAAATACTCTTAATCAACAACACATTTACTTGGATAAGTATTAATATTATGTTGATAAAACTCTTTGGAAAATAATTGGCAATAATGCATTAATTTCGACCAAATTTGATTAGTTACCATAAAAAAAGTTATAGTGAGTCAATCTTAAAAGATAGACAAAGACGGTTCAGGACATTTTTTTAGATCATTTAAAGAGGAATTATTCTTTAATACTTATTTTTGGGTAACTCGACCGTTTATGCAGCGCACGCAACGAAAGCCTCCAAATATGAATAATTTTCCCCGTTTTTGCAACATTTTTCACTGATGCTTCTCTGCTATTGGTCGCAGCGTGATGTTATATAGCCTTAAGCCTTCTTCGATAAACGGACTATCAAAGGCAAAAATATTTTTTCAATTCGAACCTGTAGTTCCTGAGATTAGCGCGTTCAAACAAACAAACTCTTCAGCTGTATAATATTAGTATAGATTAAATAGTATAGGTGATTAGTGATGTTTTGTGCAAAATGTGCAAATTAAATTATTATTGACTTAAGCTCAGTTTTTGTAATTACTATTAGCATTTAATAAAACAACTAACTACGTAGCCAGAGTGTAAATTCTCACTTTCGATAAAGAAAATTGTTTCTTGCACTAATTTTAAGATAATTTCGTTATGCAGGTACGAAATGGTATTTCTTGACAATCCCACCGCAAAAACAAGAAATCGTAATAAGAGTGGAAAAGTTTTCCCACAAATTTTAAATGTTTCAATATCACCTAAGCTTAACTATCAATTATCACAGAACATACATAGATACTCTAGGTATCGACAAGGTAAAAAAATAGATATACGTCACATGTTAAAAATAATAAGAAACAAGTAAACATGGTACCTAATATAACTGCTTTCTATATTCTGGGCGATTCTGCCTCACATGATTTTATGACTCAACGTCAAAGCTGCGATGACATCATTCTGTTTTATTTTATTTAAATTATTATGGGCCCTATGTAGGTCGTTGATGAACAAACTGAAGTCCGGTCAATAATAGTGCTCCTGGCTCCAATCACCTTACTTTTCCATATTTTTTTTCAAATACCTTATTGTCTTACAAAGGTCTTAGGTATGTAAGTTGTAAATATGAGTCAAGGCTAAATATTATGATGGTAGTACGACGGTATAGTCTGACAGTTATTCTTGGCTTCTGGATAAGTGGACAGTGGACACATGGGCTAGTCTCGCGCATCGGTATCAGCTGTGCGCGGGTCGGGGCCGGCGGCGGCGCGCGGCGCCTCGCTCCCCGCGCTCCGCGACGCGGTATATCTTGCCGCGCAGTTGGATTGGACGGTCGAAGCCACAGTCGAAGCTCGCGTGGCTTCTGGCGCGATCGCGGCACGTTGCTTGTTGCTCTGTACGGTGGTATAAAACTATACGCATTCAAGTGTTGTTATGTGGTGCTAAATCAAAATACTAGTGTTTTAGTTTTCGATACCCAACACTAGTCGGTGGCCTGCTAGGTGAAGTCAAAGTCGCTGCAGCGGAGTGTAGCGCAAGGAGGTTCCGCGGCAGCGGGCTGAGCTTCCCTGAGGGCACTGACCGCAGACGCGATCTCGGTACGAACTTGAGATGATGGCTCGCAAGCGACACACTGGCGCGTAACGACTTTGGCTTGTTGTTTAACTCATATATGAATACTGGATAACGGTGCTCCGAACCGATCTTAAATACATAACATGCATACATATGCAACTAATAATAAAAGTACAAAACACGGCTATTACAGAAATGAATTCACGCATTTAAGTAGGTAGGTATTGAAGGTTGAATCTAACTCTGTTCGTAAATGGACAGCGCTAAATGTTTTCTATTTCTGTATCAGCGTTGCCAAAGCCATCATTTTGTATAGGATTAAGTAATTATGGCCTCGTGATCACATCCGTGACGTGTGTTTAGTTTTTAATCAAACAGTAGGTAGTGCACACGCTACACAAGTAGGGTTGTCACGGCACTTACAAAAAAAAATATTATAACTGAAAACTGAGGCACTATTTTAAATTTTGAGCAAATTGAATTGGATTCTATAAATTACTATAATACCTAGACCTTCATGTCACTAATGTCTATTCGTTTAAGAGCTACGATGCCACAGACGGATACATAGACCGATGCGTCGAACTTACAACCTTCTTTTTTTCTGTCGGGGGTCATAAATGATGAAGTGCGAACTAGCAACATAATTAAACACAAATCAGTCCGCTTGTGACCATGACACCTGCGTAGGCGTTGAAACGTAGGTAGGTAGCTTCGGGAACTGAAATCTAAATACACTGCGATGAGTATTATTTTAATTATAATAAATGTATTTTAATATTATGCTATAGGTACGCTTTATAAACGCTATAAGCATATGTATATAAAGAAGGTTAGAAGAATGATTATACATAAAATGTAAATAGACACCTCCTCACATACTTTTACATACTCGCACTCCTCACACATAATAATTAATTCACCTCATTAATAATTATTATCAGCCCATGCTGTCCCACTGCTGGGCAAAGGCCTCCCTCCCTTCTTTCCATTCTTCTATATTGAGTTGAGGGCAAACATGGACCAGTCCTTCATATAGGAATCCAACTCATCTCCATTTACGAATGGATCCCATAAAACCACAGACGACCACGTGGTAATCTCATTATAGTACAGACTACAGATATATCTTAGTAGGTATATTGTACAGTATCTACCTGCTCAATGTTAATTTTCTGTCTTTATTAATTATTATTGGGAGGCACATCGTACATACTCTTGGTTAAGATGTAAACAAACAAATGTCATTGTCAAAGTGACATTTGTTGTGTGAGCTATTAGGCTAGTGAGAGTTTACTGTGAGCCACATGATACGGATTTCTGGTTATTGCCTGACCATAAAAATTAGGGATGTTATGGATATGACTTATCGGATACGGATATAGAAATGATTTTTATACCGGATACGGATATGAAATTATTTCGGATTATCCGTTAGTTTCGGATAATTTCGGTTACGGATATTAAATTTTCGAGGAATTTCAGAAGTAAAATATAATCTCACAACACAAGTTTGTTACGTTACGAGTATGATAAGACGACAACAGAAGAAAACAAACAATGCGCGTGTGTGTCGGTCGCTGCCCGGCCGATTAACAAAATAACCTGTCATCACTTGTCACAATTAGGCTCCGCCCCTATCCTATATTATCCGAAACTTTTATTTCGGATTCGGTTACGGTTATGGATATTATTTTATATCGGATATCCGATAGTTTCGGTTACGGTTACGGAGCTCCCTAACATCCCTGATAAAAATATTCGTACCTACCTACCGATTTAAAATTTTTTGTTCATGAAAATAAAATATTAGAGCAAATAATTTTCATTCGATTTATTTTATGCTTATTAGAATGGCTTTATTGTTTTAACGCTTTTAATCAAACTACCATATTTTTTCTATTCAGGGTGTCCGGAAAATAGACCGAGAAAGTGTGGCAATTGATACCTTAGATCGAGACCTAGGTACCAAACAAATACCATATAACTATATGTTCCGCGTTTTCTCGCAATTCACTCTCTGTCATCATCTCCCTGCCCTGTTCCCAATTATTTGGGGTCGGCGCAATGCGTATTCAGCTTCCATTCATCTCCACAACTCGTCATCTCAGTATTCACTCTTTTCTTTCTCATATCAGCTTTCTCACAATCCATCCATCTCTTTTTTGGTCTTCCATCCACATTCATACTCATAACTCGTCTAGTTATGTGACTTTCATCCCTCCTCATTACATGTCCATACCACGACAAACGGTGACCTCTCATCTTTTCATTTACGGGCGCTACTTTCAAGCTTCCTCTAATATAATCATTTCTTATCCTATCCAATCTCGTTACTCCAGTCATCCATCGAAGCATTCTTATTAGAGCAACATGCAATCGTCTTTCATCCATTCCTTTCACTGCCCAGCATTCTGCTGAACCATACATCATCATCGTAATTCACTCTCTGTACTAATTTAAAACAAATTTAAGGTATGAGTTTACTATTTCTTTCAGCATTTTCTTACTAGATCATTCGGTTTTATGAAACTTTATTTTTCATGCAACACTAATGAAATAACTGGTTTTGATCAGACACCCAATCCCAATATGGGTTATCCTAATTTGAGGAGGCTTTTACTTAAAGTCCATACTGGACTAAACCATTTTTCCGAACTTTGAACTTCAGCACCTTGTTTTGTCAAATTGGTTAAGAAAATCCGCAAGTATTCCTAACCAAAATCACCAATTGACAAGCAAGCTGTTAGATTGTTGTACAAAACTGCCACAAACATTTATTTTTCAGAACTTTAATTCAAAGTTGAGCAATAAGAAAATCTAAAAGTAAAAATTGCACATCTAATGGCTGTTTCGCCAAGAAATTGTTCTATTAAATAAAAATAAGACTCACCAAATCGTAACTAATTAGGATTAATCTGATGTAAAAAAGTATTACCTACAAAAGCTGTCTTTTAGCCAGAAATAATCCAGAAAAGATCTGATCTGAAGTTGGAAATGTATAAAATTTTCAAAATTCGTTTTAGTTTGATACCCTGTGTTGTGTTTGTTTGGTAGGTCTTGACCTAAGGTATCAGTCCCCACAGTCGGTCCATTTACCGGACACCCTGTATATTGGATCTAGGATTCCATCACAGGGTATACCTATGAATTATTAAACATAGGTAGGTATATGAATGAATAACAAACAAAACTCAGCATTAGGTAGGTAGGTAGGTACCTACTCAGTACTGGCCGTGGTGCCTACGTCTCTACTTACAAATTGTTACAAACGCCGGTAAACCAATTAAATGATCTCTCATAATAATCTAATTAGGCAGGAGTCCCTGGCGTACAGTGTGTGTGTGAACATTCATTCAGGAGCCCGAGTCTGCTATTTACATCTGCCTGAATCGTCTGAGTGGGTGGGGCTAGTGGGACCATTTTACGATAATTGGCATTCTACTAACTGTCAAAACGTCACAATTGGCCATTGGAACGATTGAGCCGAGAGTTGAGTGAATATGACCGATGGCCGGTACAATTTCGTATTCCGCTATTTTTTGACAGCAGTTGCATACACAGATAACTATAAATAAGTCAGAGAGTTGCAGAGTAGGATGTAATATGTTACTTAAATTTGCTTTTGACTCTCATATCTATGGCTAAACATTTTTATTTTTCATAGACAATGTGTCAATTTCAACGAAAACTTTCCTTTTTTAAAACATAATTATCCTTATTTACAAGTTTTTAATAGATATTACATATTGTATGGGCTTTTACAATTAATTAGTATTCAAAAAACAATTAATACAATTTTTTGCAACATAAGAAACGATTATTAATAATTAGTGCCAATCGGTGTTGCCTATTAATAATTACAAAATGTTTGATACTTTTATTTTTAATTTAAATTGACAACACCGCGTCCCACTCATGCCAATGATTGTTGTTGGCTTAACTGAATACGAAAATTAGGCACATATTGGGTTGACACTATCATCCCACTATGATGACACTGACACGGAGTGTAAATAGCAGACTCGGGCCCCAGACACTTCGGACAGCGACTCGCCGCGTGTCGCGTCGCCGCGCCGGTGTCGCTACCGACCGGGCCAGCGCGCGCTCAGGGCCTCGATTCAGCTATTTAAGAGTTGCTTGAATTGACCGTATGATTCATTTGGTAATTTTTACGATAATTGGCATTCTGCTAACTGTCATTACGATAATTCTCTTGGAGTTCAATGAGGCTTAGTGAATACGAAAATTAGGCACAATGACAAGTACACTGACCGACCACTGACATGCATTTAAAATAGCTGAATCGAGGCCTAGCCCTGCTTTGATAACTTTAATTGATTATGATAACGGTGTATGGTTTATCAATACTAACACAATCATATTTACATTATGTTGACGTAAATGTACCTATACTACTTGTGACAAATCGGCAAGTGGGTAATAGCAATAAATAGTTACCTATTTACCTTAGATTTAGTTTGTTACTTAGCCAGGTTGACGTACCATCTTAAAACAAACACCTAATCGTCATAATGCTACGTTTTCACTGTCACTAGACTCCATACAGTAGTATGTGTAGTATAAGTTGTAAGTGTACCATAGTTAGTGTGATACTAGATACCCCTATTAACAACCCACCTTATCCAGGTTATCCTCAAGCTACAGCTAGGGTTGTTAACTTGCCGACAGCACGAAAACAATAGTATTGTAGGGTAAAAGCGGAGTTGCCAACTTTGTCAAACAAAATAATATTTTATTATAATAAGTACGTACCTATTATTTATATAATACCTAAGTACGTTATTTGATTAATTTCAAACACAACGTAGCGTAACCTACTTATTTGACACATACTTAACTTTTATTTAACGTATTGGAAACAGGTTTTATGTACTAGGGTTTCATTACACAATCATTTAAAGCTGAAATTGCCTTATTCGCCGTCCTCAAAAAATACAGTTCGCTTCGAAGCTGTTTTCAGTTTCGTCCACTTGCCGAAATAAGGGGTTTGTTGAGAGAATTAAACATAATTATTATGTCAAAATATTGTTAATCAACTTTTTTTATTGCAATTCTGGCACATATCATAACGATTGATCAAATAAAACAACCTTATGCGCTGTTATTATCTTTTTTAGTACCTAGTCTTAATCTGATAAAATATTATGTATCAAATATTAGAATCGCATGTACCTATCTATCTAAAAGTTTTCATATGCGAATTATATTATAACCTTCGTAAGTTCTAAACCTGTTACTTGTCGGTTCTTATTTTATTATTCCGAAAATTTGGCTCGCTGGTAGAAACTAGCCATCGAACATAATAATTCGTAAATGAGAACTAGCCAAGTCAGACCTTAGGCTACAACATATTATCCTAAGTTATAAATAAATTTCTGTTCAATGGTCAGTCCATTGAACTTGGCACCCATTTAGATCTCTCTCCTTTTGTCGTTGAAGTCAACAACCAAGGCATATATTATATTATCATAATATTGAACTTGGATGTCATTTTATGTTTTTAATGGGATTTTGATATATTATCATATTTACATACCTTGTAAGACATTGTAAGTACTACAGCCTACTCAATAATTGAACGAGATTAAACTTCTGGTACGAGGAAATGAATAGTAGGTACAAGAAAGATAGTCAGATTTAAAATAAATATATATATCCTGTATATATATATATATTTCTTTTTGTTTTTTGTTACCACTTATCTGTAAACGTCATCGAAATGTGCAACCCGCTGTTATTCTATTACACGACCATAATGGCAATCACTGTTAAGTCGAATTTAAGGCTCAGGCTGTCATGTTAATTTGAGGTGTAAAGTAGTGTTAACCGTAGTGTAGCAACACTAGCAACACTAGCAACATGGAAGAACGTCTTAGGCTCAATTTTCACCACCTCGGAATGGAACGGTAGCGACTTTTTTATACTGACTGGCCGTCGTGTATATGTAGACTGTCAATTGTATAACACATAAATTAAACACGAGCCAAAAAATTGAGCCTAAGAGCACATGAGTAGATAAACGGAACAGAGGCAAAGCTTCGAACAACCGCTCGAATCGGTTGCACGCACACAAGCGCGCGGGGCATGTGTGCGTGACCACTGGCCGCTTGTCACATACGCGGCGAGACTGGAAAAAAACAGTTTACGCTGGCACAGCCAGTGTACAATCTAAGGGTCAGTCCGACGCACGCTGTTTGTTTTGTTAGTTGCAAGTTTAAGTTTTTATAAGTTTAGTTGTAAAAACGTGGTATTATATTAATAATAATGGTTGTTTATTGTACCGTGTGTATGAATAATAATAGAGAAAACAAAAATATATCATACTTTAACTATCCCAAGGAGTACAATTAGGTAAGTAAATATTTGGTTATTACTTTTTCAAGCAAGTACCTTTATTTTATTGTATGATCCTTTTTATAATAAGAAGAGAGTAATTTGTACAACACGGTACAAATTTTTTATTTTAAAAAATAAAAAATTTGTGTGGTATTTTTAATTTAAAAAAAACAAAAATTATAAAATGAAAATTCTTAGAGTAAGTAATTTGTAAACTATTCTATCATACTATTATATATTCTATTATACTGACTATTAAAACTATTTAAAAAACGTTTTGTTTGATTTGTCTTCACCTATTGTGACAACCCTAACAAAATAGGTAACAATTTTGCACGTTCTTAAGAAGCTTTGCCTCTGTTCCGTTTATCTACTCATGTGCTAAGAGCGTTTTCGTATTATCCGATACGTTACCGCGGCAAGAAAAGTGTATGAAAGGAGAACGGACGAATATGTAACACCGTGCGATATTTTTCAAGAGATGATTCATTTTGATTATATTGATTACATTAATGTAGGTATTTAAACATATTAAAAGGCTTAAAAAACATCCTTTCCTTTGCAAACGGGTACCTAAAAAAAGATACGTCAATTTCGGGGAGCGACGCGATTACCCTATGGTGGAATGGTTTAGGTCGAGCGTTCCGGACTTTTCGATCTTTCTAAATCGGAATCCAACTGCTCTAACTACGATAACACCTACCGATTTCCTAATTAGATTTCCTTAAAATAAAATCGAATTAAGAACCTGCTCAGGAGGCGCGCCGGCCGAACATACCTAAACCGTGAGAACTAAGCGAGGGCGGGCAGAAGCTTATAATATGGACGTTGAGTGCGGGATCAGCAAACTCCGTGTCGTCTGGGGATCGAGCCCAGACGTCTGAGCCCGCGGGTGGCCCCCGCCCGCGCCCTCTGCCCCCTTCCGTCCGCTCTTCTGGTTCGCAACTCTCAAAAGGTGTTTTGTTTTTTAGAAAACCGCTGAAAAAGTATTCTTTAAGCGGTTGCTAGCGCTAGAAGTAATCATCGCTCGGCTTCGTGACCGCCTTTGTTCCCTCACAATATGATAATAATATGTTCCTCCATTGATGAGAGTGCGCCTCACGCTTGCATCACAGCCAGTGCCGAATGCAAGCTCTACTAGCTTGCAACGGCTGCGGCTGTATATTTTAATTGCGTTGACTTAGAAATTAGATTTTTCACAGCTCCAAGGGACAGTAGACGTGAGTTTTTTGTTATGAATTTCAGCATGATACCTATTTAACTACCTGATTAGCCGAACGTAAACTTGAGACGTAGCAAGTGGACAATGTCATAAGTACTTTGTTTTGACAACATATCTGCACACCGCGACCAACTGGTTTGATGAAATGTTCGACTTATGCTGCGGCCACACTTTCGGAAAACGCCATTACCTATATCACGACGCGTGTCTAGCCGCCACTTACCGCGACAATTTTACAACAGCATTAAGAAAGCCTTTTGACGTTAAGCGATAGCTCGAGAGGCGGTAAATTAAAGAGAATTGGCAGGAATTTAACGCGTTATTTATTATTGCGACGGGGAAACGCCACTTGATACGCTGCAGTGTAAACATAAAACAGTTACTGTCCAGGCAATCGCCAGTCGCCACTGTCCTTTAATTATGTAAATCAGGCTTAACTTCTTACGATCGAAGTCACCTCCTGTGGGACTGGCAACATTGATCTACGATTACCTACTGTCAACTGGTGCTCATGATTTGCTCTTTGAAAACATATTTTTCTAAGGGATTCCCTTTAAGCCAATAATGGTTTGTAGATTTCAGATAATTATTGACTAATCATTTTAATAAGGAACTTGAGGTATTATAATGTGGCGACGCTAATTTCATAAATTTAGTCGTTATAACCCAATACTTATTGCTCGTTATTTCATGCATGAATTTAAAAAGAAGCCCCTTGTTATGAGAGGTGCGGTAAACACCGCAAGCGGGTCATTAATTCAATTTAAGTAGATACTTATAACGATATAAGTAGCGATCGATAGTTTAAGTAGATAGGTACCTACCTGGGTACATTACTAGGCTAAAATTGTCAGCGGGCTTACTATTAGTAAAATTAATTTCAATTCCAATACAAGGCCAAATCAAGACTAAACCAATTAATTAAGCAGAATCGTATACGGTATTCTTAAGAAAAAGTTGTTCTCGTTTTGTTTCCAGTTACAGCGGACCTCTGGCCGTCTAATCCGGCGGCCTGTAATCCCACATGCCTAGTTCCAGATACAATCTATGATTTATAATGTGTCAGATTACAAGGTATTCTCGTTCAGTCAAATCCGGACTACAGGGGGTGGTGCATGGGAGGCTTACGCATTAGGTTCTCTATAGCCCGACAATTTCGATAGTCCGACACCGACCTGCAAAACGTTTGTCGGATTACAAGTGCTCCACTGGTCTTCCTCCCAATGGACGGCGCTAGTCTTTTGATCAAGGGAGCAGTAACTTCACAACTGCAATGCCAATTGCACAAAGTAGTTACCTACTGTTATATACATACCTCCTAGAGAGTCTATTACTCTTAATTAAGTCCAAGAGTGTTGAGACTGTTGATAGTGGGATCGAGTAATGAGTGAGGCGTATGTTTGTAGAACCGCGGCAGCGCCAGCTCGGCGGCTTGCGGCATGGAGTGCGGCGTGGCGGCCGGCGGCTACCCCACGCCCCCCGCGCACCCCGCGCCCCCCGCGCATGCCCCGCACCCGGCGCTCTCGCCCACCGAGCGCTCGCCTGCTAAATCTGGCCTCCACGTCAACTTCAGCGACAAGGGAGAGGTACGGACACCCTTAGCTACTTCTCACACCCATCAGTGCGAGACACTGCATAACACCATCTTAATCATAATATTCATAATATTCTTAATCTAGATATTTCTAAATATATACATATTATAGATAAATTACACCCAGACACAGAACAAATGATCGTGCTCATCACACAAACATTTGTCCTGGGTGGGAATCGAACCCACGACCTCCGGTATAGCAGTCAGGGTCACTAACCACTAGACCAACAGGCCAGTCAAAATAATGAATGAGGGTTGCCGTTATTGCGCTCACCCGATAGCGCCACATGAGAGTCAAGTACAGGCACGAAATCACAGTTTTCGTAAATCTTATTTGATATTTTGAGAGCTTATTACATTACTCATTTTGTAGGGACTTACTTAGGCACACATTAATGAGGTAACCAGAAGTCAAGCGTAAATCGGACCCTGACTACCCTAACTGCAATAACATCTTCCAATACCCTAGGGTTTTATTAACTAGGGTCTCTACAAATTGGGTAATGTATAATGTAAAGGTCAATGGGCACCTTAGTATGGAAACTATACTCACGCTGTACAGAAACAAAATAAGGCGAAATAGGCAGATGAAACGATAGTATGAGTTGCATTACTGTAGGTATAGTCTGAAGTTACGCAAGAGAAGAGTGTCTGGAAGGCTATCGGGGAGGCCTTTGCCCAGCATTATGAAATTGTTGTTTGACCTACTAATGTTTAATACCGCAATAAAAATAAAAAAGTACATGAAATTAAAAGTGGGGTATAACTTAACAATTTAAATCTAGTTTGGTTTATGTACACAAGATTTCACATTCTGGGTCAGATTATGCCCAATGACCTTCAGTAAATCTCTTTAACATTAGGTATATCTACATAATTTCGAGTATGGCGCACTGTTGCGCGGTTAAGTCGGTTTTGACAAGATATTTGTTTCTAAGCAGTAAAGTAAACAAAAGTCATTGATATAAACTAAAAAAAAAGTTTAAATATTTAGAGAATTTTACAATATACCCTTCGATAATTAATAGCTTAATGATCTAAGAATAAACCAACTTGTCCCAGGAACAAACTATGGAATTTGACATTTAAGACATCACGCGCGACTAGCTACGAAATTGCTAGCGGCAGCCCTCATTCCGTCACTCCGACCTACCTTCTCGTTTTCCATTCTTACATACGACTCTTGTCTTGTTTGATACAGGAGTCCTTTCTCGACTGCCCAGTCTGTTGGTCTAGTGGTTAGTGACCCTGACTGCTTTACCGGAGGTCGTGGGTTAGATTCCCACCCAGGACAAATGTTTGTGTGATGAGCATGATTATTTGTTCTGTCACTGGGTGTTTATCTATATTATGTATATAGCTATGTAGAAATATATATATATGTATGTTTATCAGTTGTCTGGTTACCATAGTACAAGCTCTGATTAGTTTGGCATCAGATGACCGTGTGTGACCGTTGCGCTAGTTAATAGATTCATTATCTATTGTTATTTTGTTAGGTAAAGGAGCGGCGCGAGAAGTTCCTCACGGCCAAGTACGGCAGCCACCAGATGGCGCTGATCAGGAAGCGGCTCGCCGTGGAGATGTGGCTCTACGACGAGCTACAAAAGTTATACGAAACGCCGGTAAACTTATTATTTCTTACTGTTACTTAAGTGTTATTTACCTTTCTTCAATTCTATTATTTCTCCAAGAATAAAAAAAAAATCACACGAGTCGAGCCCTTCCTAGTGCCTGAAAGTCGTTTTCTCGAAGCAACTCACGGTATTTCTGACCCGTCATGTAATGTTTTTGTGGGTAGCAGGTATATCGAGGCCGAATCGTAAAATTCAACATTTCACGACATAGGACCGTTTCATGGGATGTATGGTCGTTGGTTTTATGATATGGTCAAATAATAATATAATAATCCAGCCTATAAACGTCCCACTGCTGGGCACAGGCCTCTTCCCATATAGAGAAGGCAGGAGCATTGATCACCACGCTTGCTCTCTGCGGATTGGCGGTTTCAGAATTTTGATTTTGATTTTTTCCTTCACCGTTTGTCAGAAGTGTCTTATAATAATTAAAAAAGTACATATAACTTAGAAAAAGCCACATTGGTACTTGCCTGGATTGGAACCTGCAACCTCGTGCATACAATTCCGTTCATTGAACCGCTAGGCCACCACGACATACTATAAGATAATAATATAATTGATTCCAAATGTAAAAACCCCCGCACGAAAGGTTCCGTACCGTATATTTGAGTTGATCAAATTGAATGAAAGGTAAATTGCAGTTTACGATTTATGATGTATTAAAAAAAACTACTTACTAGATCTCGTTCAAACCAATTTTCGGTGGAAGATTGCATGGTAATGTACATCATATATTATTTTTAGTTTTATCATTCTCTTATGTTAAAAGTTACAGCCCCCCCCCCCCCCCTGTAACTTCTAAGAGAACGACACACATTTTACCACTTTGGAAGTGTCTCCCGCGCAAACTATTCGGTTTAGAAAGAAAATGATATTAGAAACCTCAATATAATTTGACCACCACAAATATGGATTTGATGAAAATCTTAATTTGGTTCACAGAATAAATCTTCTTACCAAGTTTCAACAGTATAGTTCTTATAGTTTCGGAAAAAAGTGGCTGTGACATACGGACGGACAGACAGACCGATAGACATGACAAATCTTTGTAAACGAAAACGTATGGCAAAATTTCATTATATTTCAATATTTATTTTGGTCATATCGTTCATGTCAACTGAAGATGAATATGAGGTTAGAAAAATCCAGGTAAGTATAAAAGAAAGTTGTAAATTGTCAAAAATAGGGATCTGAACCAATCCTTATAAGATATTTTAGTAAAACATAGTTACAGAACCCATTCGCCATCCTAAAGCTAGGGACGGTAGGTAGGATGGCTTGGAAACATGGGCCCGCGGCCGAAGTAGACTTAAGCTAGGTATTTATAGGTACCTACAGTGGCAATAAAATGAGGTTATCGTGTTGCAGAAGGAAGGCAGCGCGGCGGCGGCGGCCGGCAGCTCGCAGGAGGTGGAGGTCGACATCGACGAGCTGCTCGACATGGACAGCGACGAGCTCCGCCGCCGACACCTCGCGGTGCGTACCACACCTAAACATCTAGTATTGTAAAACTAAGGAACTCAGCGGTATTATTAGTGTAGTAGTATCTTACCGAAGGGGTATAGATTGTATATCTTGGATTTTATGGTAAGTATAGAGTCAGTTTCCAAAATTTCAGCTCGAAATGAGTTCATATTAACAATTTATATCCAATTTTGATATCAATAATTTGACACCTTATTCATATTAAACGTGTCACCGCACTGCAAGGGCCCATAATTATCTTATTACGTCACTTGCTAAATGTAGCTTGATAACTTGATACATCGTGTCAGTGGCCCGTTATGTTATTCTTGATGTCAAATAATTAAATAATGCGAAAAATTTTGTATCAATTAGGACATCATCAGTTTTGATCAAAATTCGAAAGTGCCAATAAAAAAATTTTGTAAAACGGTGCGTTATACAATATGGCTGTGTATTATATTTTGTTGTCCGGCACTTTATATTATAGTCTAAGATCCCGTTAAGACCGACCTTCACCGAGATGCTTATTTAATTAAACGTATTTTATATTTAATTTAATATGTCAATAAATATAATGCATATGGGTTGCCTAGCAAATTTCAGTCCAGAGTATATTTAATTAAAAATAAAAAAATTTTTTTTTTAACATTTCACCGGTATGATTATTAGATAAATTCTATACCAATCGAAAGTATGAAGCCCATAGAATAAGCAAACGTTAGGTTGCCTATTCTTTTCCGGTCACAACTATAGGGTTGCCATAGTATCTACGAGTCTATAGTTGTGACCAGAAAAGAATAGGCAACCTAACGTTTGCTTATTCTATGGGCTTCATACTTTCGATTGGTATAGAATTTATCTAATAATCACACCGGTGAAATGTTTAAAAAAATATTTTTTTTTTTAATTATTAATTAAATATACTCTGGACTGAAATTTGCTAGGCAACCCATATGCATTATATTTATTGACATATTAAATTAAATATAAAATACGTTTCATTAAATAAGCATCTCGGTGAAGGTCGTTCTTAACGGGATCTTATACTATTAATTTTGAGCGGATATTTTGTGATAAACTCACTCTATACCAGGAGAACTCTTCACCCCTTTCGGATTGATATACCCTTTCGGTAACAATTTGTAGACTTGTGAAAAAAAATTGGTACTGCAAGATTATGCTTGCTTTTTTGAGAATTAAAGGTTATGACTATCAGCGAATAGTACATCATTGATGCGCGAGTCAGACTCGCACTTGCCTGATTTATTTTATTTATTCAAAAGATTAGTTCATTGATAACTTATGACATGAATTACCACCGTTTTGACGAATGGAGAGCAGCCCTCTCGTGCTGTGGGCTGTAGAGGTTTCAATTTTGCGAATTAAGTAGGTAGCTACTCCAGTTACATTGATCGTAAACTAGGTACACTGCAGCTGGTCCAAAATCTGTTGCAATAGGTATCTAATTATGTTAAAAAAACGTAAATTTTATTGATTTTGCAGTGTTTTGTTATTTGAATTGCAGGGTTTACTAGCTGATGCCAAAAAACCACAAAAGGATGTACATGTAAGTACACTTTGATCACTGCACCATACTTTATAAAACTCACAGAAAGGGACAAATCTCAAGAACAAGAATGAAACCTACTGAAATGATGGACAGTTTCGAATATTAGTGTGGATTCATAATGAAAACATTCATAAATCTAAAGTAATATTATAAACGCGAAAGTAAATCTGTTTGCCTTTTACCCAATAACACCTTGGTCGACTTGGGAATCGAACCCAAGACCTCTAGCGTAGCAGTCGCGCTTAGAACCACTAGGCCAACGAGGCAGTAAGAATAAGAGTTACGCTGGCTGAACCCATTTTCATAAAATTAGGTATGAAGTAAGCTTGGATCCCAAGAATGGACATAAGGGATATAGATAGTACCTTAGACTATAGATAACTATAGACCGATAGTATCGCTAGTTTTCCTTCGTGCCAAGCGAGAGCACTTTTTGTCTGTATCTAGTACATTCGTTTACTGATTTAAACTTATTTTTCGCGCAACGACAGACTTATATGCGAAAATATCGATGGTTACGACATTGTTAGGATAATATTAGTGTTTTAGATAGTTTCATTAACACGGCGCGCTCCGTCTTGATACAAAATTTACGATAAAACTAGTTCATACTAGTGCTCACGGTTCATACACTGATAGGCTCACTCTTTAGTTTCTTATCTATACTCTAAGGATAGTACCTAATTGTGACTAGTTAAGCTATACAAGGTGTCTCAGAAAGTATGGATAATCGGGTGTCCAGAAGAAGAAGACACTTAATGTTCCGCGATTTTTTGTTGTTTTCGAGTTATTCCACTTTTAGTGGGAACATGGACCATATTTGTTCTAAAGTAGCTTAATAGTGTGCCTTTCGAATGTTTGAACATTTGCTACGATAAGAGGATAAGATAAAGAGGTAAAAAAAAATATGAAGTGTAAACTTTTATGATCTTGAAATTGTGTACAATCTTTGAGGGGTTACTTCATTTTAGCTGCTCATGTTTAATGTTTTATTCCTCTTAAAACTTTTCATGTTCATTGGCTACTTATCCTATTAATTTGAGACGGCTATCTCTACGGCTTCCGAAATTACCGATTTGTTTTCAAATTTACATCTAGCACTATCTCAGAATCTCAGCTTTGATTAATTTATTATTTAAAAAATTCAATTAAATACAAAAAGATAAAATGGATAGCAAAATGTACGCGGCATAGGTATATGAATTATCTAAATGCACTCCATGGATCGAGCATAATTTGACGACATGGTCATAATAGGGGATCACAAAACAAAAGGTCTTGTTGTTATTTCCATTTTACGGTAGTATTTACTAAGTATAGATTTATTGAAATGTTATTTTAACATGGAAAAATTTTATTTACAATTCAATACTTAAATCTAATACAAGAACAAACAAAGACTAAAATTAAATCTTATATAGATAAATAAAACTAACACGCGTCAAAATACTCATCGTCATCCCTGTCAATGTCGGGAAACGTGCCCAGAAGGCTGGCAGCATTGCCACGTTGAATGGCTATGCCGATTCTCTGTGCAAGGAACAAACCAGCTCTCTGATCACGAGTAGAGTCTACCAAACGTTTTGACAGTTCTTTAAAAAGATTTCGTGCACTCGGACCCCATGACCCGAGCGTTTCAACCCCAAACGGCTCGAAAATATAATTACCCATTAGGTTATTATACTTTCGCCGTTTAAGGGTCTCCGCTGCTCCAGCAGCAGCGCCAGGAGAGGCCGCCGAACTTAGAACGTGGGATGGCGCAAGGGTTTCGACGCACGTTGCGTCCCACACCAAAGGCCGACCCAATTTCCAAGGCAACAATGACATACCGTCAGGTCTCTTACCATCGCTGCGCACCAAACCATTGGGTTCCAAAACAGCTGGTACACCGGCAATGACAAGAGCACGACGAATAATGTCATTAATATTTGCGTGACGGGATATACGTCCTGCGCTCCTGCTGCAGGACAGGCCATGGTGACCGAGGCAATCGACTGTTTCACCGCATTGACACCGATGACATGCGACACAAGGTACCTAAACGTAAACTGATGGCGAGCCGGAAAGTATTGTCATCCAAAATCGTACCAAGAGTGGTTGACGGAAGTGCCTGTAACCAGAGGCCCGATTCCCATTCTCCCACAGCCAGGAGACGCGCGCGCTCTGCAGTGTTGATTGACGTATTAATTAATTCTTTCCGTATCAAACTGCAAAGCGGCTCGTCCCACTGCCTTTGAGAAGAACGTTGCTCGGGTAGATCTGTGCCCGGGCAGGACAATTCCCAACTATTTACTGCCTCAGTCATGCACAGAATCTGAAAATCAACCAGAGAAGACCCTAAGATTTGCCTGGTTAATTTTTCAGTGCTGTGGACCGAAGACAAAAATGCTGGTAAGCCTAGACTGGAAACTTTACGTACACCAAGCCCACCAAATCGGATCGGCAGCGTGGCTTGGGTCCAAGCTCGGTCATCCAACGTTACGTTAAAAATGGACGTTAACGTGGACCGAATAATTTTATCGACTTTTTCCAAAAGCGGCAAATGTTTCCATAAACGTGAAGAACGAAGAAAATATGTAAATTTTGGACCAAAACAACAAAAACGAATTAAAGTAATAGCAGAATGTAAAGAGATTTTGAAAAGTCTATTCGAAATTGATTGAAAATTTTCAATTTTATCATCTATAAAATTTTCATATGATTCTTCTAAAATTGGGGACCCTAGAAGGCGAAGAGAGGAGTTATTGACTATGTTAATTTCAGGGGCTATTGTTTGGATTTTTTGTAAAGCTAATTTTTTATCTAAATGTGTGTCTGGAATATATATTTGAACATGGAAAATGATTAATGGTTTTAGAAACTTCAATACCTTATATATTATTCAACTAGCTGTGCCCCGCGGTTTCACCCGCGTTAATCCGATATTCCGTTCCCGATGTCTTTATAGTTACTTTGTTATACGGGGCGGAGACGAATCCAAAAAATTAAAGATTTTGAAAATCCCGTTCTTGAGTTAAGAATAGTGTAACTCGCGGTTCCATTTTTTTTTTTTTTTTTTTTTTTTTTATTCAGGTGAAACTCATGAGCCAGCCTTGCATCTCCATGGGGGGTGGGGATGCAAGAGTCCGGGCTTCCAGAGCCTTGAAAAAGGCTCCGACTACTCCGGCAAAACACCAGGTGCCATCTTTCGCCTTAGTGGCGGCATTACGGGACCAACCGAAGTCTTTGCACCATAACGCCCCCGGTGACTGCCCGCTTAGTGGCGGGCCCGACATGACCCCCCCTATGCCGGAGGGAGGACAGCGGGGGCAGTGTATGGCACTACACCACCCCCACCCAGCAAAGAAGGAGACGCGTGCAAAGAAGGCTGAGGGACCCCCGTCCCCGCCCTCTGCGTCCCCCGCAGGGCAGGTCTGGCTATAGCGGTTCTTGTCCGCGCCCTACCCACCCGCCGTCGGCGAAGCAATGGAGCGGAAGGGTCAGCCTCCCGCTCGCGCTCCGAGGTCTCTTTCTGCGAAATGACAATCTCGCAGAAATGAGACACTGCCCGCCAGACGCGATCGTCCGCGAGCATGGCATTAACCACACCCGCGAGCGAAAGGTCCGGGCCAGCAACTCCACGCAGGACACGGCGCTCAGTTTCGAAGCCAGTGCAGACCTCGAGTGTGTGCTGCGCCGTGTCTTCCATTGCGCCACAATGGTGGCACGAAGGGGACTCCTCTCGCCCAATTCGGTGCAGGTACGATCCGAAACACCCGTGCCCGGACCGGACAGCACCTGCACCAAACGGAACGTGAGGAAACCGTGGCGTCGCTCCAGCCATGGGTCCAAGAGCGGACCCAAAACTTCAGTGACGCGGCGTCCGTAGCGGGCGCTGGCGAGATCCAACTGCCAACGGAGGACCATTTCGTCGTAGGCACTAGGCCTCGCGCCGCACGGCACTACGTTCTTCTGGGGCCAGGCGCTCCCCGAGCGCTTTCCGAGCCGCCGTTTGGTGGTATACGGCTGCCAGGACCCTAGCTTCTAGCTCCCAGGGGGGAGTACCGGCAAGGACGCATACTGCTGCGTGCCCAGTGGCGTGCATAGCATATAGGCAAAAAGGCAGTGCCTACCTACAAAATCCCAACTAACTATCTTTAAATATAACAATTTATATAAAATAAATCGGTCAACACTCATCATACATAATCATTAAATTACAGATAATAAAACTTGTATCCAAACATTTCAATAACAAACAAATCAATAATGACGTCACATATGTCACATTTAAATTCATTCAATACTCAACGACGAAGTAGGCTATTCAAAAACTGCCTAGTTTCCACTCACACATTCAAACAAAATCTCCTTATCCATATACGCACGCACACTTCACTTCGTTAAAGAAATAAAGATTTTTGTATTTGTATTTTTGTACTTCAAAAACAGAAAATAATACACCGCCATCTTGAGTTTTTATTATACGACAAAAACGAAAACCTCTTTTTGCAAAGCGTAATGCTCTGACATTTGACATTCGTAATTTTTTACACATATAGTAAGCATGCTTACCTGCCAATAAACAAGATTCTTTCTTTCTGCCATTCCTTCTACCCTTCTACTGTCATATCCGTTTTGGAACAAAAGTCTTTTGGGTCGTTCATCGAACTTGTCAATTCTTATTTCAGTTATTAGTGTATTTTAAATGAAACTTGCGTTTTAAAATACTAATAACTTGTAAATTAATTATCACAATATTATTTAGTTACTTATTGATGTTTATTATATTTAGTTTCAATTAACATTTTTATTGTTTTACTTCTGTGTTGCAACTTGGTCGTTTTTCGATATTTATTATCTGTGGCAGATTGTTTATTAAGTTTTTGATAGTTCGCGCGCGTGTTTTCGTCTTGTTTTTCGTAACTAGTTTCTATTTATTGTGATTTTGTGAAGTGGCTGTAGTTTAAGAAACAGGAGCATTAATAAACCGCTATGTGTATGAATGTTAAGATTGTGGCGAAAATGAAATATGTTTGGATAGCATACGTGCGTAATTACAAACTTACAATACAAACCCATCAGATGGGGTTTGTTGACAAAACTTTAAAGGTAAGGCTCATAATAATATTAACTCAAAATGTTAGAAACTATCGCCTGACTAGCGGTGTGCTGCTGGACGAACTGTTCTTTTTGTGTTATTCGTCGTTTCTTGATTGTTCAATACGAAATTGTTGTGTGAATAATTGATACCTACGAGAACAACTACGACGAAAACATATTGTTGTTGTGGATGATGATATTAAGTGATTGTTTTTAGTTAAAATCCTAATATAAATGGGAGTAAATTAAACATACAAGATAATAGTAAATGTTGGCACATTATACGTCTGATTCTTTTTTTGTCTATGTAATACATAAGGTAGGTAAGAAAAATGTTGATCTCGAATGGTCATATTGACTATGGCTCAATATATTTACTATTATTTAGGTTCGGTTTCGAACCCTTATTAAGAATAATACACAAATAAAAGTCCTCAATCATAAGCTGACCGTTTGCTCGTCGCGAGTCCCGAGTCGCGGAGTCGGCTGCTGTTCGCAGTTACTTTTACTAAGATTATATTTTTATACAAACTTATACCAACAAGTTGAAATAGTGATTCAATCAGAAATTGGTCGCGAGCTGCGCGCGTGCATTTTAAATTGTATCTTGCAGCGCGCGTACTGCTCGCGAACAGTTCGGAGACGGCGTTATTTGCACTATCGACCTTTGCGAGAGTTTCGCGGAGGAGGCGCACTAACATATTGCAGTACCTAACTGCAGGCGCGAGCAGCGCATTCGGTGCGCGTTCGTCAGACCTAAACGCACCTTGTGATCCACAAAAATAATGCTTGTTCCATTTTTTGGGAGTTCATTTGCGTATTTACGGTAAAGTTGCTCCATGTACGAGTGCCTACCATGGCCGAAAACCAATGCACGCCACTGTGCGTGCCCCACTGTACAGTAGGCCCTCCCAATGCGTTAAGCGATTGCCCGTTGAGGCCGGCTCAGGAGCGCCACGTTTTCCCTTCTAAAAAGGGAGACCTCGCGGTTCCATACCTATCTCGTACTACCTCTTTAACCCCGTTACGTCTTTAGTTCCTTTACTAATTTGTTAATAGTAAACTTACTATGGAATAATAAACATTAACAAACAACTTTTATTCCCGAAAGGCTAAATTGCTATTATTATCAATTCGCTTATTATTATGGTGCCGTCTAATAGAGCGGCGCGGCGTGAGCATACGACATTTTTTAAATAACTTACATTTTTAAACTTGTGATATCTTTCGAATGGAACGTCCAAATTGAATAATTCAAAAAGTCATATAATGGTATTAAAGCAGACTTAAATATGAAGTCATTTATTTTAATAAGGATTCATTCCAAAGTATAAATAAAAGAGCTTTTAAGCTGGTGGCATTTATATAAATTTTAAAAAATGAAAAAGACACTTATTGTGACATAACTAAATAGTAGTTAGACATATACTGTCGTTATATTTTTTGTAGATAATTATATGTTCTACAAAGACGTAGTACATTATTTTGTTCTATAATCAATAGTTTTCGCAGCGCACGCGATGTAAGAAAGTTTTGTGGTAATTTTTTCACACCTTGGGTTACATTATTGGAGTTTTAGGATGGATCCCTAACTTTTTTGAAAATTGAATATAGCCTATGTTCACCGGAGATAGTGTAGCTTCCCAACAGTGAAAGAATTTTTCAAATCGGTCGAGTAGTTTCGGAGCCTATTCATTTCAAACAAACAAACAATCAAATCTTTCCTCTTTATAATATTTCCCGACTGTCTAAAATTATTCAATGTTTTTGTTTTATTAAATCGTGAAGTTAAGCCTTCCATCTTGCTCTACCTTCCCCTACGTATAATTGTTCTAAATTCGAAACTGCACTTTTATGCAGAACGACGCTGGTTGGTCTTCAGCGAGTATAATTTCATAGTTCTAGTCGCTGCAAAAAACAAATGCTGAGAGAGTTCTCTCCGGCCAATGTGACTGTCAGCGAGTAACTATTTATATATGCATCTCCTTCATTTAAACAGGATCTACATCTTTTTGTACTACGTTTCTTGAGCGATTAAAAAGTCGATAGTCACTCGCTCCTCAATCGGACCAGTGCCTTATAGTTTTAAATGAAGATATAATATTTTGTTATTTACAATATTTTAAATCTGTACTGAAACACACATTTCAGTGCGTGACGCCTTTTGGGGGTGTGTTTGAAAGTTGCAAGATAACTGGGGCCCGAGTCTGCTATTTACACTCCGTGTCAGTGTGCTCATAGTTGGCTCATAGTGGGAAGATTTTACGATAATTGGCATTCTACTAAGTTAGTATCAATATATTAGTAAGATAGTCGTCCCACTATGAGCCAACTATGAGCACCCTGACACGGAGTGTAAATAGCAGACTCGGGCCCCTGTTATTTATGCTCATGCAGCTGTTGTTATGACCACACATGACATCATATGCTAATAGATGACGATCGTGGCGTTGCGTTGAAGAAGGGCGGGGAAGATGGCGCCTGTTTCAAATGCTGTATTTCTTCTGTGGAATTATGTAATACATACTGCCTTGTCTAATACATACCCCTTTATGTAATACACACTGACTTATGTGATACATATTCCCTATGTAATAAATACTGCCTTATATGATACATACCCTACTTAGAGTATTTAAAATTAAATAGTTAGAAGCATTTTTTTTCATAAATGTTTGACTAGATGTGCCCGCGACTTAGCCTGCGTGGAAAATGGCTTATTAATCTTATATTTTTTTAAATCAAGCATTTAAATTGAAATGAGCTATTTTCAGTATTTTCTTGCAAATAGCTTATTTTATATTACACAACGTCATACGCCGAGTTATCTTTAGGATTACATTTTGACGAACTTAAATAAATAATAAATGCTCTAGCTTAATAAAATCGAAATTTCTTAATTTCCTATTTCAACTGCTTACAGCCCTTTTTCCCTTTAAATCTCTAAGGCTCTATAAGTGTAGAACAATCTTTGTATTACTTTTGACTTAAATCGTGATGCCGTAACCAAAGGCCGTAACACACAAACAAAGTTACTTTCGCATTTATAAAATTAGTAAGAAGAAAGGGGGCAAAGTACTGTACATTTCTAAATGTTACCAATAATGTGCGGTAGACTGTAGCTTAAAATTAGTCGATTCGAGTCCAATATCAACTACTACTAATCAAAGAAAAACAATTTGGTACTTTAAAATATTTTTTTTACAATTTGCATAATAACCAAAACCTTTTTTTTTCAGAAATTCATCAATGACTTATTAGAAAAAGCAAAAACTCTGTAGACTACGGAACCAAATCTCATGGATCGAAGGTGAGGAGCCGCCGCCTGCGAGCTGCGCTCCTTCTAGTTATAGTAACTGTACTCATGTCCGTAGCTGTAGTGTATGTGTGTGAATGTGTGTGACTGTGTGAGTGGCGCGAAGCGGTCCGTCAGACATATCACGGGCGCGCGGGAGGCCGGACGTGCCGGACCACCACTCACGTGAAGTCCACACGACTGCGCTCCATCATTTTACCGTAGAACAAACTCTCGTTCTCAAGACGCCTTAAGAGCCTTACCTACCTCGCGGAAACACCTGGCGACGTCGCCAGCCTCATAATGAGAGATGACTCACTTGGCGACCGTTCAGCGTCTCCGACGATTTGCAAGCATGGCCAAGATCAGCGACTGACTGTTTGGAGACTAGATAATATAACATACAAAAGTATTAATTTATTGTACGCCATTTCCTGACAAGCGAATCAAACGAACTTAATTGAGTGTAGCTATAGTGGCTACTGGCGCTACTGCCCGTAGCGGTGGGGCCATTATGGAAGTCGGCGCGCGTCCGCCTCGCTTTAGTCATAGTCTGCGACTTTTGACACTTGAATGGGGAAACGTACAAAATAAGTAAAGCTTCCTCCGTGCGTGATGGTCACCTAGCCTTCCACGGTAGGTGTATCATTAATTGATTATTACTGCTCGTAAGATGTAATGTCACATTGTTGTGCATAATTCTGCTACAGGTGATATTATAAGCATATTACTTTTAGATGTAATTGTAAAGTTAACTTAATATTATAGATTACATTTCGTACGTGTTTACAATAGAGTGCGTAGGTATTAATTCGGTGGATGTGTGTGGGGGAGACATCATACCTACCAGAGAGGCGATTCTACTTGTGCACACAACTATTAAAAACTGCAATACCTAGGACAGCGGCAGTCAGACCTTTGCGATAAGACAATTTTGTATATTTTTTAAAATCATAATACGATCCTATCAATATCCTAGTGATGTGCACAGGCCTGCCGTGGGCCTGCCTATTCTCATATAGAAAATGAACGAGCATAGACCAGCACGCTTTCTCATTGCGGGATGGTTATTGGAATCCCGGTTACCTCATGATGTTTTCCTTCACAAACATAACATTATAGTTACATAACTTTAATAAGTCACATCAGCAATCGCCTGCAAATCCTATAATGGATTCGAAATTTCAACCATGTGCACACATATCCGGTCATTGAACCACAAGGCCATCGCGACATCATGTATATTCTTTACAAGAGGTGATTGAGAGGTTTCCTGCAACTTCGGCGGCTGCTCAATAGCAGTCCAGTTGCAAGTTCATGTCACCCAACTAACTGTAGACATTGTTCATATTCTATTACCCTATTATATTCTATTCATATATCCTTACTTAACTTGGATTAGAGATCATTATTGCGGTCTAAATATAATAGGGTAAACAGAACACATTCAATTAAAATAATTAAATCTTCATGTTATGTTTCATACTAGGCTATTTTCCGTTGCTGTTGGCTTGATTTGTCATATTTCGTAAAATCTAATAATACATTCGAAACTGAGTCATGGAATTGGAAAATAAGAATTAAATTTGTATTGTTACCTACTTCATTATTTAAAGGATATAAGTATAGCAAGCCTTAATACGTACTTAATGTAAATAGAACATCCGTAGGCTTGATGCCTCCTACCGCCACGTCATACGCGTCAGCGGGTCGCTGGCCGGCGCGAGCTGTGTGCGGGCGCGCCTGCCGCGACGGCATGGCGGCAGCGCTTACTGCCAACAAACCCGAAAACGCTTGCCATTGATTTATTTTTTGTTTACTTATTAAATTAATAATAAGAACAACATTTTATGCACCTCTGCGCAATATCTAATCAAGTCGGTACCATCTGCCACATTGCCCTGCAGGCCGTACGTAAATTCTTAGTAAATCACATCCTTTTTATCATTATATTACGTGTGACGTTAAAAGAAAACGCGGTCTGCAAATCGTTCAAATACAAAAGAATGTACATATATACTTCATCTTCTAAATAAGAGGCCGAGTGTGTATCGTGTTAAAGATTTTTGGAGACCAGTAAGAAGGTCACCCTAGGTGTTGCGTGCAGCGTGTGGATGCGCTGTGGTGGCCGGTGCCGGAGCCGATGCACACGAAGCGTTGCGTCGGCGCTGAGACGCTTTACTTTAAACCATCGTTTCTCAATCATTTTTATGTCGCGAACTACGAAGAAGCTAAAAATGTAAATAATAATTTTTGCGACCCCGTGACTTTTAACTTTTTAGATTATTGCATCTAATATTTAGTTTATATTTATTATTTTAACAGACTGCGACCCCCTTTTAAAACAAACTTGAGAAACGACGCTTTAATCTATGAATGGTACGGCGGCGGCGCGCGGCGCTCTGTGCCTTGCACTCGCGCAGCGCTGCCGCTGTAACGACATTCTAAACCTGTGCGCCTGCTCATGCTACTTAGCAACACTTCCTGTGCATCGGCCATGAACGCGGGCGTGTGGCGCTCGGGGTCGGGGAGAACTCGCTCGGCAGAATCAACGCTAGCAGATATACATAATAATATTATGTCGTGGCCAAATCGTAGAACCCATCACTATTTAGGAAATAGGTACTAACTTGGACAAGAACCAATTCATGTAATGCTTCGTCACATCATGATGTGGTATGGCTAGATCAAACAAAATTCAGCATTTAGACCAGTAACGCATGAAGACATCATGATACCTAGAAGTTTTAATTATCACTAGACAGGTGGTGTCCTGCGTGTGCGACGAATACGGAGCGACGCGACACGACACGACATGATGCGACGCGATGCTACACGCGACACCTACGTGATTTTAGTTATTATCATGGAGAAGTACAGTACAGTTTTTGCTCTAAAGTTAATATTTAAAGTACAGACTTTTAAAAAATTATCGTAAAAAGCACAGAACGAAAACCAATATAATATTCTAACAAAGAAACACATATGCGATCGGTATATTCCACTTTGTTCACCTGGGTGATATCACCCAGGTGAAATGAGTCGACATTTTTTGTGTAATTTGTTCACCTTGGAATTGTATCACCCAGGTGAACAAACGCGACTTTTTATATTATTCTAGTCGACCTATATCACCCGCATACAAAGTGGCAAATAGTTCATTAAATTATATTTAAATATATTTTTATTTTACTGATTGTGCCTTTACTAATTACAAGAAAATATTTTAAGTACAAAAACGATATTCCATGTCAATAAAATTAAAATAAATCGGGTTTTATTGCTAATAAATACTTTAATCATTTTTAATAAAAAATGAGGAAATATTTTTGGACACATTATCACTCCTATAAAAAACTCCAATGCCTGTTGAAATTACCTATTTATTTTAAATTTTTGGCGTATTTTGATTTAATTGTTACTAATTTTTTATTTAATTTTTATACTTTAAACATAAAATATTTTCTTGTATTTATTATAAGAACAATCAGTAAAATAAAAACATTAATATAAATATAAACACAATAAATACCGATCAACGCTTCTGAATCAGTCATTTCGTAGTTCGTGGTTTCGCGTCTGGTCGCAATCAAAACAAGTTCGCGTTAGGTACATCGCGTCTCGCCGCAGGCTGCTACAATAGCTACATAGGATTCATCAGGGTATGCCGTTGAGTGGATCGCGTTCGCGGCATCGCGTCGCGTCGTAAGTATTCGTCGCTCAATGCGGCGCAAATTTTTTGGGGTTTGTAGCAAAATAGTTTATTTTATATTTGGCTAATCATTTTATTACATAAGCCATTTCATGATATAGCGTTCCACATCAAGAATTGATCAAATCTGCGATATGGCTACGACTCACATTTTTTACGTTACTGTTTGAAGCTGAGCTAGACTCGAACCCGAGAAGGCACTTTGTATTTGTAATAAATAATTTTATTAAATTTGTACTTTTATTTTGCCCTGAAACCGTTGTTCTTCGTTTATATTGATAGGTACTGTCTACTGTCCGTCAGCCTGCCGCAGAGCTTGCATAGTAGTCGAAGTGGATGGATAACTAAGTAACTGCGATCTGGGCCAAATTGACTTTTCATTAGTTTCGTAAGGGCCTATGCATACCACGTTTTTTAAACGCGCCGTCGACGCGCGTTTGTAGCGATACAGACGCGATACGCACGCAAGTCAGACGCAGCCTGTAGACCTTTGCACACCTGACGCGCTTGTGTAGCGATACAGACGCGATGCAAACGCGCGTGTGTAGCGATACAGACGCGCGTGTGTAGCGATACAGACGCGCGTGTGTAGCGATACAGACGCGCGTGTGTAGCGATACAGACAGATTCGAATAATCCGGCAATCGTGAATTCCACAATATTGGCCGGTTTTGAATTTCAGTTATGAAGTTTTCTGATTCGAAAGGCTCCATTTTTTTGTTCCAAAGACGTGCGGTGCACCAAGTCGCTCGATTGCTACTAGCGTAGATTCACACTTCCCTTTCCCTCGTTGCGGGGGAAACCCCGTCCGTAGTAAAGGCGCGCGCGCTAGCGCTCGTATCGGTGTCGCGCGTTTGAATCGATACAGCCGCGCGTTTGTATCGATACAAACGACAACAAACTGCTCTGCAGGATAAAAACGCGCCGGCGACGCGCGTTCCCAAAACGCGCGTCGACGCGACGGCGCGTTTAAAAAACGTGGTGTGCATAGGCCCTAACAGTTGAATATGCCTAAGGGCGCGTTCCCACTATGTCGTAACGATTAATTTATCGTTGGACGACTGTCGTCTCTAGCTTTTCCTATTATAAGTTTGTCGTCATAAATTTTTATCGTTTTGCGACTATCGTATCTAGCCGTTCCCATTGGATCGCGACGACATTTTATCTTTTCACGGCATTCGCTTTGTCGTTTACGCATCATTAGCAAGCTACAAATCTACAGTCCCCTCTATATTACTTTACTCTTTGCTACAGTCGCCTCTACGTTCTCTTGGAGATCAGTATAGTGCGTTTATGCGAGACGATAGTTTATCGTGGCTACGGCTACGATAGAGTTGCTGTCACGATTTAGTCGTAACGATTTTTTATTGTTTTACGACTGTCGTGCTAGCCGTTCCCACTATCATGACAATCTGTCGTCACAGCAAAAAATGTCGTAGACGACAGTAAATCGTGTCGTTCTTTATATGAACACCTCCATTTAAACATATAAGGATAGATACGTTTTAGGAACGATTGGCTCTATTATATGCTAGATTAAAGATGTAAATGAGCTTACGCGTTTTACCAACTAGTGCATCTATATGAGGCTGGAAGGATAATTTATCGTCGATAATTACACCTAAATATTTTATTGAACTAGATCTAGCAACTTTAGGGCAATTACATATGACATTAGAGGACGTGGAGTTGCATGAATGTGCTATAATATGGATGTCAGGTTGAATTTGATTTTTGCTGCTGAAAGTAATGAATTTCGTTTTATCTACGTTTAGAGTTAAAATATTTTCTTTAAGCCAATTTGTTACTTGATTGAAACCTTTTTGTGCAAACTGATGTACTTCTTCCCAAGTATGAGCATGAAATAGTAGAGCAGTATCATCTGCGAAGGTAATAATTTTACCGTTTGTAATTTCAATTTGACATAAATCATTTATGTAAATGAGAAAGAGGGTAGGGCCGAGGATACTGCCCTGTGGTACACCGTAATCAATAGGTAGCTAGCATAGTTAGCGATAGTTAGCATCACTGATCCAATCATCTACTTTTACAATCTGCTTTCGTCTTTGTAGGTAGTCTGTAAATAACTTAAGAGGGAGACCTCTGATGCAAAGACATTCTAACTTATTTATTAAATTTGGGACAAAAACTGTGTCAAACGCTTAGGCCAAATCTAGAAATACTGTTAACACTTTCTGCTTCTTGTCTATGTTTGAAGCAATGAAATCTGTTAGTTGGTGTACGGCATCTGAAGTTGAACGACCTACACGGAATCCGAATTGAGCTGGTGACAGTAATTTGTTTTTTTTTCCAGAAAGTCTATTAGTCTGGAGTTCATCAATCGTTCCAAGATTTTAGACAGCGTAGGAAGAATAGCAATCGGTCGATAATTGTTGACACAGCTTGTGTCCCCAGATTTAAATATTGGAGTAATTCTAGATTTTTTAAAAGCGTTCGGAAAAACTCCGGTAGAAAAAGACAAGTTACAAATAAAGGTTAGTAGAGGGACAATTACATCTATGAATTTTTTAAGAAAGGCTTCTGGGCACATGAGTAGATAAACGGAACAGAGGCAAAGCTTCTTAAGAACGTGCAAAATTGTTACCTATTTTGTTAGGATTGTCACGATAGGTGAAGACAAATCAAACAAAACGTTTTTTAAATAGTTTTAATAGTCAGTATAATAGAATATAATATAATAGTATGATAGAATAGTTTACAAATTACTTACTCTAAGAATTTTCTTTTTATAATTTTTGTTTTTTTTTTTAAATAAAAAATACCTATCGTGTTGTACAAATTACTCTCTTCTTATTATAAAAAGGATCATACAATAAAATAAAGGTACTTGCTTGAAAAACTAATAACCAAATATTTACTTACCTAATTGTACTCCTTGGGATAGTTAAAGTATGATATATTTTTGTTTTCTCTATTATTATTCATACACACGGTACAATAAACAACCATTATTATTAATATAATACAACGTTTTTACAACTAAACTTATAAAAACTTAAACTTGCAACTAACAAAACAAACAGCGTGCGTCGGACTGACCCTTAGATTGTACACTGGCTGTGCCAGCGTAAACTGGTTTTTTCCAGTCTCGCCGCGTATGCGACAAGCGGCCAGGGGCCCGAGTCTGCTATTTACACTCCGTGTTACTATGATCATAGTGGGATGATAGTGTCAACCCAATATGTGCCTAATTTTCGTATTCAGTTAAGCCAACAACAATCAGTGGCATACTGGCATGAGTGGGATGCGGTGTTGTCAATTTAAATTAAAAATAAAAGTATCAAACATTTTGTAATTATTAATAGGCAACACCGATTGGCACTAATTATTAATAATCGTTTCTTATGTTGCAAAAAATTGTATTAATTGTTTTTTGAATACTAATTAATTTTAAAAGCCCATACAATATGTAATTTCTATTAAAAACTTGTAAATAAGGATAATTATGTTTTAAAAAAGGAAAGTTTTCGTTGAAATTGACACATTGTCTATGAAAAATAAAAAATGTTTAGCCATAGATATGATGCAACTGCTGTCAAAAAATAGCGGAATACGAAATTGTACCGGCCATCGGTCATATTCACTCAACTCGCGGCTCAATCGTTCCAATGGCCAATTGTGACGTTTTGACAGTTAGTAGAATGCCAATTATCGTAAAATGGTCCCAATAACCCCACCCACTCAGACGATTCAAGCAAATGTAAATAGCAGACTCGGGCCCCAGTGGTCACGCACACATGCCCCGCGCGCTTGTGTGCGTGCAACCGATTCGAGCGGTTGTTCGAAGCTTTGCCTCTGTTCCGTTTATCTACTCATGTGTTCTGGGGCCCGAGTCTGCTATTTACACTCCGTGTCAGTGTGCTCATAGTTGGCTCGTCCGGCGGCGCTCGGGCCCTCTCGGGCGCGCTCGGCCGGCCCGAGCGCGCCCGAGCGCCGCCGGATGAGCCAACTATGAGCACACTGACACGGAGTGTAAATAGCAGACTCGGGCCCCTGGAATGTTGTCCAGTCCAACCGCACATTTACTTTTTAAATTTATTATGAGTAATTCAACTTCACGTTCAGTTGCAGGCGAAAGTGCAATTGATTTACCAAACGAATTTATTTTCTTCGGTGTTTAAGACGATAACAGTTTTTTTCGGCAAGATTTTTCCCTACATTTGCAAAGAATGAATTTATTTTATTAACAGAGGTCTTCGGGTCGCAGTTCGAAAATAATTTAGATGAATTATTATCTTTCCTATTTTTAGTATAAACAAAACAACCATATTCCTGCTTTGAACCAAAACGAAGACCAATCCACGAATCTTGCTCACCACACACCCTACTTAACTTTAGGTTTAGTTTCTTTTTGTCAATTTCGCGATATCGGCAAACTGTAGGTATCAATTTCGTCATTGACAAGGATGACGATGAGGTACAGCTAGTATATAAATAAACATAGATACTGGTAACCTATGTAAGTTATTGATTTGATCGCTTCCCAAAGTTGTTTATTATTACGCCCCGCTGTCTTTATTAAAGTTTTTTCATAATTTAGTTTAACCTTTTTGAGAATGTTATTACAGAATAATTTGTAACGTTTAAATGTAGCCTGAGTTATATCACAATCAGGATTTCTTTTTGCTTTAATATATAATTTGTCACGATTTCGCATACATCTTAACAATCCGGGTGTTATCCACGGCTTTAGTATATTTTTTCGTCTTGGTGTAGTGATAATTTTTGTGTTCTCCGCGATGGCTTTAGAAAGTGAAGATATAAAAAAATCTGTAGCTATATTTACATCGGACATGTTAAGTACTGGGGAGAAATCAATGTTTTTTATGCTGTCACTTAGCCCTTCCATGTTAACCCAAGGTTTCGGTCTTAAATTTTGTTTTTTTAATTTTGCTTCTAGGAATAGTAAGGCTGGTTTTATAGCTACGCGTTTCGACAGCGCGGCTGAAGCGCGCGCGTTCGGATTTGTTAGGGGTAGTAGTTGCGTTTTATAGCCACGCGCTTGAACAGCGCTGTTGAGTAAACGGCGAAACGTTGAAACAAATAAACAGCGGCGCTGGGGCCCGAGTCTGCTATTTACACTCCGTGTTACTATGATCATAGTGGGATGATAGTGTCAACCCAATATGTGCCTAATTTTCGTATTCAGTTAAGCCAACAACAATCAGTGGCATACTGGCATGAGTGGGATGCGGTGTTGTCAATTTAAATTAAAAATAAAAGTATCAAACATTTTGTAATTATTAATAGGCAACACCGATTGGCACTAATTATTAATAATCGTTTCTTATGTTGCAAAAAATTGTATTAATTGTTTTTTGAATACTAATTAATTGTAAAAGCCCATACAATATGTAATTTCTATTAAAAACTTGTAAATAAGGATAATTATGTTTTAAAAAAGGAAAGTTTTCGTTGAAATTGACACATTGTCTATGAAAAATAAAAAATGTTTAGCCATAGATATGATGCAAGGATGCAACTGCTGTCAAAAAATAGCGGAATACGAAATTGTACCGGCCATCGGTCATATTCACTCAACTCGCGGCTCAATCGTTCCAATGGCCAATTGTGACGTTTTGACAGTTAGTAGAATGCCAATTATCGTAAAATGGTCCCACTAACCCCACCCACTCAGACGATTCAAGCAAATGTAAATAGCAGACTCGGGCCCCTGCTCAACGGCGCGTCTAACAGCGTAGCTATAAAACCAGCCTAATACTGAGTCATGATCTGTTATAGATGTTTGTGCTACAAAACAATTAGCTGGTAATTTAGTCCTTAGCAACACATGGTCAAGACAGGTTCTACTATGAATGGGGAGAATGTGGGCTGGTAATATACCATGGGATGCCATTATATTAAGGTACCTATGCATGCGATCTCTGATCGTGTGAGTCAATAGCAATATCTATGTTAATGTCACCTGTTATAATGATGTTCTTATAAGATGAGTTATTTTTAAGGCATTCATCTAATGAGTTTAGAAAGTTATCTAGGTACGGTTTTATAGCTGGGAGGACGATATAATTATGGCAATTAATAAAATATCTTTATTAAGTTTCAGGAGCAAACAATTTGCTTCTAAAACATCTGGCTCCACTGTTGTGAAGTCTTTTTTGTAAAATATTACCACACCTTCATTTTGGGACCTATTTTTGACAGTTGCTGAAGACTGGTAACCTAGGCTTGAATCGAGGGAATCACAGAGTTATGGTTAAGCCAGCACTCTGTCAAAACTATAATATCCCATTCAGTTTTAGATCTTTCTAATAGTGTTTGGAAATTTTCCAGGTTACAATTTATACTTCGTATGTTTTGTGTTATCTTCTATACTTATAATAAATCTGTAGAAAGGTCAATTCTGTACATTAAATATATTTTCAAAATAACTATCCGGGGGTGATTAGTGATCGATACCGATGCCAAAAATGCAATCAGTAAAATTTTTGTCTGTCTGTCTGTCTGTATGTTCCTTATAGAAACAAAAACTACTCGACGGATTTTAACGAAACTTGGTACCTACAATTATTCTTCATACTTCTGGGCAGGTTATAGTATACTTTTCATCACGCTACAATCAATAGGAGCAGAGCAGTGACGGTAAATGTTGGGAAAACGGGAGAAGTTACTCAATTTTTTAAGCTTCCGTCGCGTGTGCAGCCGTAATGGGTTAAGACTTATTGATAAGCTTCGTCATCCACGCGAACGAAGTTGCAGGCACAGCTGAGTAATCTTAATGAGTTTGGACATATTTTGGGTCAGCGAAGGACAATCATCAATTTCACAGATTGCGGAACGCGCAACAGATACTGCGTCTAAATCGTTATTAAAGTTTAGTGTAAAATCATCCATTAAATGTATTTTCGGAGATAAAGAGGGAGGGGGGGGGGTTAATTTTCGTCTATTTTCTTGAATAACTCGGAAGCAATTCATTTTAACTTTTACAAAAAAAATACATCTTCACAACAAGACCTTCCATTTGATATGTCCGATGTATCACACAATGCAGTTTTAATTTTCCACCTTCCCCCCTAAAATGACGTTCCATATTAGTTCAGTCATTTGGTGCTCAAAAAGGGGGTTTCTGGAAAGTTTTCCGGGAGTGTTGAAAATTGGTGATTTTATAAATTAAATTAGGACGTGCTCTTTTCGAATTTTCACTTTGCCACGTCGTATCTTTGCCGCTGGCTCCGCCATATAGGAAAAATGGCTCAAAACCAGTTTTTTGACGATAACTACTTTTAGGCAATAGTTTAGCGCACGAGCGTCGCAAAGTCAACTCCAACACGCATTCGGCCAAATCACTAATTTCCACATCACCTTGAAGTAGAGTAAGTGGCACGTTTAGTTTTTGTGGTATCCCCTGTAGGCCTAATCCTCTTGTAATGCACTAAACAAAATCGAGGAACAAGAAGACTACAACGAAGCCTATGATTCCATCGTGGATGACGTGAAATAAATTTCTATTTCTGACATTTCGAACCTCTACATATGAACTTACAAAACCATATCCATCAATAATAGCGAAGCAAAGGAGATCGCGCAAAATTTTGTAATAGTGCATTACTTACAAATAAAAATAGAATCATCAAAATCGGTTCACCCAGTCAAAAGATCTGCGGTAACAAACATAAAAAAAATTACAGTCGAATTAAGTACCTCCTCCTTTTTTGAAGTCGGTTAAAATAAGAAGAGATACTGAAAATAATTGTTTATTGACTTAAGCTTATCAACACAGGTATTACAATCACTGTCACTTTTATGTCCAAGCAACTCCGTTCCAGACTTCATAATTATACTTATTTGTAAGTGTAAATTTTGAGCACATCATGTCCATTAATCTATTAATAACCCTGTGTATGAACTACTGACGATGTTTCAGTCTGGTCACATCGATATCACAGAAAGTCTATGGATAACGAAAAACATTTTATAAATAGTTTATGACACAGGTCTAGACGTTCCGGGCGGCGGTAAAGTCTCGGGCGGCGGCGGGTCGACCAGCAGCGGACGCAGGTCGTCGCGCAGTTCGGCGAAGCGCCGCATGAACTGCAGGCCGCAGCCGCGCGAGCGCCGGAACTCCAGCAGCGTGCGCGCCTCGCCCGCCAGCGCCGGCCCGCGCAGCGCCCACGCGCGCAGCGTCAGGCCCGCGCCGCACTCCACGCCCAGCAGCCCCGCGCCCAGCCGCCGCCCGCCGTAGCCGCGCCGCGCCAGCGCCGCCGCCAGCGCCGCCAGCGCCGCCGCCGCGTCGCCGCGCACCCACAGCCGCGTGCGGCGCCGCCCGGCCGCCAGCGCCGCCGCGTCGCCGCCGTCGCGCGCCGGCTGCGAGTAGCAGATGAGCGCGTCCATGTCGGCGGCCGACAGCTCGGCCGCGCCCTCGCCGCCCGCCGCGCACGCCTCACCGCCCGCCGGCTGCGAGCGCCACGCGCGCGTCTCGCCCTCTGTCGACGAGAACAGTACGGAAATTCGTCTCGTTCTAACGAATAAAGTCGCAACCAGTGATTGTTCAAATAATACCTGTACTTGAATAGTTGGAAATTACAATTACACGCATTACCTAACAGCCCCTTTTATTAACTTCGATAATTTAAGTTGTAAATTATATTCCGTCATGTTCATTTAATTTTTATCATACCTACAGAGCTTTTTGCTATGGCGGTTGTAACCAACAAAAGCGTTTATTGATTTATAAAAACACGTTGTCAATAAAAAAATCGTAGCGTCAAATGTCGATGATTAACTAGACCTACTAAAACGTATTTGTCATCAATTATAGCCGTTACTAAATTTGCGTTTTTACCACCTGATTTTTCCAATGAACCTTTATCCAGTGAACATCGCTTGGGTTGGGTTGTCACAGAGCAACTGATGGACCACAGTGTAACAGCTATGAAGTCTCATGGATATAAATAATAATTAATCTATCCATTGCCTGATCAAGTTTCGATATAAAAAATCAACCAAACGAATGTCGACATTAAAAGAAACATTCTAGGTAAGTAATCTGAGCGGACTACTAGCACTTAAAAGTACATTGGGCACTTTCGTTCGTCAGCTACCACTAACGCAATTGGATCCATATGATAAGGTCTATCACTATCTTTTGTACAGGTGTTAGATTAATATCTATAGCGTTATTGCATGATGTAATACATTATTTCATAATAATTATAATTCATGCACCGAGCAACCCAGAGTTGAACTTGTGCTCTGCATACAAAAAGAAACAACGAATGTAAACCCTCAGACAAACAAGCACTGCAAAAATGAAACTTTTCATCAAGCATTGTCGATCACGTGTATGTATATCAGCTATGTCATCTATACTTACAAAAAGCGGGAGAAAATGATGGCTCCCATTGCGATTCTTTTTTTTTCTGTTTATTCAGAGAAACCTAGATATGCTGACCAACTAAGACAATTACTGATACTAGATATGTAAAATATATATGGTCCGATGAATGTTTAATAAAAGTTGATAACCGTAATTTTATGATGTTTTATTTTGTATTATTTTGCTTACACTCATCTAAATGGCACAACAAATACAAAATAATTCTTAGTAATAAATAATAAGTACACAATCAGTGATACTAGGCGCGTCTGAAATAGAATCTATTGTTGTGTAATTAAGAAGACTGACACCTGTTCGATTGAAAATAACTTTGGACTATTCAATTGTTCCAGCATAGCTATATATATGTATAGATATTTTTGACATATATGCATACACTGTGATATTTATATTACTATTGGTTACATTTTTATTTCAGATATCCAATGAGTTAAGCTTACTAACACCATTGGACTTAAAATTGCTACTAGGAAGTTAAAGCGAGAAGGTCCGTTCTCACTTGACATTCAGATGAATGTCAAGTGAGAGCGGACTGCAGATTTCATGTAGCACTTATCAGACGCACCTAGTTAAAACAATGACACAGAACACAAAGTTTCTAGCCTGGAAGTTTTGTCGTGGATATTTTCAAGCGCAATACAGGTTGTAAAAAGACCAATCACATAGCCGAAGTCTACGCACTCTGTACATCTAATAACAAAACTCATAATTTTTTTTTTTGTTGAGAAACGAATTTGATTTTATTGTGCTGTACGATTATGTTTTGATAAAGTGGATTTTCAATCAAGTTAAGTCCATTCCCATTGTTTTCCAGATGCCTATGGTGTAGAAGAAACAAAAATATCCTCATGATAAGTACAATGTTTTCTTTTTTTTTTTAAGGGTCTTCTTACACCCTGTATTTTACGAAGATTTATAAGTTGACACAGCTCATAATTTTTCCATCAAAATAAATAAAATATTAATACTGTTTTTTACGTAAACAAAAACCTCTTTGGCATAGATTTTGAAAACGTAAAAATTATAAGTAAAGTACATAACATATGAAGACGAAGGCGTGTTATGAAGCCGTAGCGTAGACAGTGCGTCGACGCGGTGCTTTGGTAATCTAGCTTTATGAGCATTTCACACGTCACGGAGCTAAATCGCCAAAGAGCCGCGGCGAGCCTCCCGCAGCGCGCGTCGGCGTCGGCGGCGCGCCGTGCTGAGGCACGAGGCGGCTCCGAGACCGGCCACTCAGAGTCACCTAGTACCTGACACGGTACGCCGCACTCACCCAGCCACGCCTCGGCCAGCAGCGCGCCCGCGCCCGGCCGCCGCGCCGCGTCCGCCCGCAGCGTCCGCGCCAGCAGCCCGCGCGCGCCCGCGCCCAGCCGCCGCCACGGCCCGCGCTCGCCGCCCGCCCGCCACGCCGCGTAGCGCGCGTCCGCCGCGCTCGCCCGCTCCCACGGCAACTCTTGGGACAGACACGACGGTCAGTGAGCACACGCGACGACGCGGCTCACCGAGCGAAGACGGCGGCACCAGCTGCGGGCGCCGCGACTCGTAACTTCGGTACCATAACTTTAGGGTCTGCGAACACGCCTACAGCTAGGATACCAAAGAGACTAGCCGCGGCTCGTGGGACACTTGGGCGGCGGCGGCGGACACTCACCGCCGGCCAGCATGGCGAGCAGCACGAGCGCGGCGGCCCACACGTCGGCGGGCGCGGCGCGGTACGGCGTGGCGGCGGCGGTCAGCACCTCGGGCGCGGCGTACGGCACGGTGCCGCACACGCGCGACAGCAGGCGCTCGCGCGACCCGTGCCTGCAACACGCACCGCCCGTTACCCTCACCGTCACACAATCCTAATCAATTTCAAATACAAAAGCTCCGATACTGAGACTGCACGACTCTTTAAAGTTAACAATTTTATTACATATATAAATTATTTATTATTCATTTATTCAGATAATAGAAAGCAATATTCTTAATGTGCGAATTTGGATATTTAATTTCGGTCTAAAATCTGACCCATTCCTGTCAGAATCAAATGTATTTGGAACTTCTACAATATTACTGATTACTTTGTCCTGTATTATAGTCATAAAGCCAACGTAACCTACTAAGGTTAACGAGGATGGGGCCCAACCGAGAGCATTACTTTAGGTTCAGGGCAATGTATGTGATGTTGTTAACATTTTTCATATCATTTTAATTGTCTTTAAGAACCAAATAAAAAGCCAACATATCTAGATTGTTTTGTTCATTACTTAGCAGATAATCATACAATCCCGGGTATTTGAAATAAAAGAACCAGTAGGTATCTAATTCCCTGAATTCACATTATCAAAGTTCTGATGTCAAATTCATGGAGAATTACGATTTCTAGTTCAAAACAATTATTTAGATATGGGTTGAATGGGGGTTGAACTTCACCTGAAGAGCGTCGCCATGCCAAAGTCAGAGATCTTAAGTTCATCGTTGTCGTCGAGCAGGAGGTTCTCGGGTTTGATGTCGCGGTGAGCCACGCCGCGGCCGTGCAGGTACTGCAAGCCGCTCAGCAGCTGGCGCCAGTAGCGCCGCGCGTCGTCCTCGCGCATGCCCACGTCGGGTTCGATGCGGTCGAACAGCTCGCCGCCCGGCGCGTACTCCAGGAACATGTAGTGCAGGCCCTGGTGCGTGCGCTCGCCCAGGCAGCGCAGCACGTGGCGGTGGCGCAGCGCGCGGTGCAGCGCCGCCTCGCGCGCCGCCGCCGCCGCGCCCCCGCCCTCGCCCGCGCCCCCGCCCGCGCCCTCCCCGCGCACCACCTTCAGCGCCACGGCGGCGCCGCTGCGCGCGTGCACCAGCAGCCGCACTCTGCGCGACACAACACTACCTCTACACCAGGGATACTGTGACTTAGGTTCGTTAATTCTTAAAATTCATTTTATATCAATGGCAAAATTTTAAATAATGCTTCTGTTGTATGACTAAGGTGTGCGCCGAAAATACAAGGTTGTCATAGAACAACGAGCCGCGGAGGCGGCGCGGCGGCGGCACTGACCGCGCGAGGTGGATAAACTTTCAAGGATGCGCCGAGCCGCCGTGTTTCGCTCACAACGAGTTGTTTTTTTGTCCAAATTGCAGTGTCGATCTAGTTCCGCATTTGCCTAAAAACTTCATCTGAAGCTAGTCTCTATTAACGATTTCATGTATTAGGTAGGCTGCCTCCGTGACGTCCATAAAAACCTTTGATTAATTGGGTTTATTTCCGCCCCGAATAACTTTAAAAACGTTGAAAGGGGTGAAAGTATTTTTTTTAAAGGAACGTGTCGGCTCCCGCGGGATAAACCGTGGGGCAAAGCTAGTAGAGATACTCATGGACTATAGATATTCCACAAAAATGTAAGTTAAGATAAGCTTTAGCTACTCCTAGTTCTATTCAAACTTCAGTATATAGGTACCATATATTTAATCATTCTACAATGCAAATAGCTAATAATGGCATAATGTTAGTCAACCATAACTTTACTAATTATTACAGCCACCGTTGTTATCTGGAGTACCATTACATTACATGATAAAAATGTGCATTTTTGTTAAAATCTTTTGTTTGTCTTGCAAGTAAAGTTTAATTTCATATTTCTCATGAAACAAACATAAAACATGTATATTATAGTGTGATCCTTAAATAATTATTTTATTCTGGTCTGCCATGGTTGAAATTAATATTTTTAAATATTAGATTACTGGTTGTCAATGTGGTCTAGGTTTTAAGGTCCTGGAATTAATCTCCAGATAAATCAATATGGACTTAACATAACTTTTCAGTCCCAAGTATGGTGTTACTAGTATCTTCATTGAATTGATGTCCTAACAAAAGTTCTGTAGTTAGGATCCAGACCAATGTATCAATGTATGTGAACTATATTAAGTTACAAATACAGATACACTGGTTGAACCTTACATAAAAGGCTCCTTTAGACAAAAACTAATCTTTTTTTATTAAATTATTTTAAAGAGTCTGTTGTTACATTATAATTATCTTGAAGCAACAAAGACAACATGAGAGATGATAGTGAATGATTGTTGACTAGTTCAGTATTTTGCCATATACCGGTTTCCTATATAAAAGATAGTATATTATTTATCTCTTATGATATGAAACATTTTGTCTCTCTCTCTCTAAATATATAAAAAATAATGTTTGCCGTCTTGTTCACACAGAGGTAATAAACCAGCTAGATACACTTATCAACTTTGAAAAATATGATGTGACTATATTTTGATCTCAATACTGGAATGGGCTTTTAGATATCATTAATTATATCTGGAATCCATGATATTATATTTAGGTAATCTTCAGAATAATGTCATTTGCTATAGACACTGCAGGGCAAATCTTTATTTTTCATTATTACTGGTTTGATTTATTTCCTAACAATACAAATCTCTTGCTGCTTTTCTGTGTCTGAGCAAGCAGTCATTCTCTAATGAGCTAGAACTAAATAAACGGTGTTCACTCAATAACTTTTCAAAAACTTCAGATGGTGCTACAAAGTAGTCACTAGATAACAATATGCCATGTTATGGTAAATACTTGTTCAAAATCCACAAAATTAATATTTAACATACCCATGGATTGATGAAAAAATGTTGACTACACTAACTAGAAGTTTAAGTACGGTTTGTTTTTTTGTTTGATGTTTGCTTCTAATCAAAGGTTCGAAAAGTACAACAAAAAAAAAAGCATTTTTATGAAATCCGAATTATAGCTACAGGTGAATCAATTGAAAATTTAAACAAAAAAGTAACATACTCGCCATAAGCGCCTTCCCCCAACACCTGTGCGACCAGCCAGCCTTCGACGAACTCAGCGCCAGCAGCCATCGCCCCGCCTCGCGCTGTCACCTGCAATATCAGCGCACTGTATACTGACAGCCAACCAAGAAAGCGCATGTTGGTCGCTGAACAGCGGCGTTCAGCGACCAACATGCGCTCGATACCCTTCTACATCTTGTTGTTGTTACTTCTTCAGAGATGCTTACACGTAAAGATGCTTTATTTTATGTTGGCGCCACACACACGACCACGCCGCCGGGTTGAAGCGCTGCCTATTAAATCTTCACTTTAACATCGATTTCCTATAAATGCATGAAATATGTATTCCTGTTATGATATTTAAAATAAAGATAGTATGTGGATCTGAAAATTGCCAAGATTCAAGCCAATCTATCGATAAAAGCACTCTAAATGGCGGAAGGCACGTGGAGATGAGTGAACAAAGCGAAAGCCGGACGGCACCGTCGCCTGTCTGACGAATGTCGCTACACAATGCGATAACGGTAATCGCTCTGCCGAAATTGCAAAAATTTGCAAATAAATTTGTTACTATTTAAAATAAGTTTAAAAATGTTCAATAATAGTCAGAGCACTAACCAGTTTCAGATAACGAGATCAATGGATCACACCATTTTGCCATTTTCTTTTCTTCTACACCCGCCCGTAGAGCCCGTTCACCAATCGCCATTCGCTGTGATTCGCTCGCTGATTCGCTGCGCTGTTCGTTGAGATTGCCATAGACTATCCGCACAATCCGCACCATACTAAAAAATGCTACGTAACGTATAAGTTACTAACAAAAACATGTTTAGTGCATAAAAAATTACGTTAAACAGACATTAAAATTTAATAAAATAAAAATAAGTATGTACGTACTTACTTAAATGAATCAAAAAATAGTATTTTACCTAAAACTATTCTACACATTTTATGTAAAATAGTGTGTTGATGCAAACAAATTTTAGCTGTGACAGAAAGGGAACTGGGGTTACCCCGGCCCAAGCCCGGCCCCAAGTTTTGGCCCTGGCACTCATACCAACGTGGCCTATATATTGACCGGTATTTAGGTAAATATCGGCAGCGGTACCCCACTATTTATGAAATGGAAAAACATGTACACATGTACCTACCGTTCACTCTAATTAAATGTCAAACTACCATCTCGAATAAAAATAGACTGTACCTACTGTTCTTGACTTGTCTAACTTAGCCCAGTGACCGTGCGACCCCTACCTAACGATTAGTAGAGTTATAAAATCATAATTTGTAGAGTATGTAGTTCTTTGTGCAACCGTAAAGTAACATCAGCCTTTTGGACTAATTCATGTTCATGAAAAAAACAGGGCATTGACATTAGTAAATATACTACATGCAACTACATGTAGGTATATAGATGAAATAGGATTAATGTAACTACCGAGTATAATTTTATTTTTTTAATTTGATTAATAGTGGGTACCTAGTATTTATTTATTAGGGACATTGTTTCTCAATGACTTCTGAATTGGTTAGTGTGGAAACTATTTCTAAGAATTATGATGCTATCACTTCTATGCCTGTACCAGGAGGTATGGTGAGAAGTGAGGACATATTGTTATTATGTAAAATTCGTCCGCTGAGAGAATGCGTTCCTGACACATGTCAGTAGGTCTTAATTTGTAGGGAGAAATAAGAAATCTGTAATATTATTTTGTATCATGGCATAATATTATAGTTTTGTATGATTATTCGTTTATTAGGGTAATGAGGGCTAAAGCGTGTGAATTCGCCGCTAGAGGCGCTAGTGTAGCGTGAGGTCTCCAAAATGTCACTTGTCACTTTAATGGGTGGGCTGCGCGGTTTTATTTATTTCATTTAAGTTTAATTTTGAGGTATTACAAAATATTTAATTTAAAACATCCTTATTACGGCAAATACGAGTTACGGGTCAATGAATGTCAATGCTTTAAAAGTGGAACTAAGAAAAAGAGGTGCAAAGTTAAACGGACTGAAAGAACAGCTAATTCAGAGGTTTGGTTACTGTTTACAAACCAAATATTTTGTCGAAATTAAGCTTCTTTACCGAGTTTACAGCTATGTTTTTCATTTTTTACAGACTTTAGATCTTTAGATCGGGACCTCACTCGCCAGTGGCGCCAACTGGTGAGCACAAAAACGGTAGCCCTCATTGAGTGACTGTAATTTATGTACATTTTTATATCTTCCTGTTGAACAAGACTTATCAGGAACGCATGCTCTCAGCGTCCATACTGTAGTTTACCAAAAATATGTTATTTACGAATATTTGATTTTGAAATTTAACTTGAAACACTAATGTTATAGTAAATAGAGCCATTAATTAATTCAACGAAAACAGGTATTTAGTCTAGTTTTGGGTCGGCCACCTAATTCCAAATTAGGCAGAGCGAGAGCCTCTACTAAGGTAACCAGACAACTGATCAGATACTTATTTATTTCTAAATACATACATATTATAGATACATTACACCCAGACAGAAAAAATGATCATGCTCATCACTCAAATAATTGTCCTGGGTGGAATCGATCTCACGTCCTCCGTTTCAGCAGTCAGACAGAGAATCACTAGGAATCACTAGTGAGTAGTGAGTAGGGGGAGGACACTCCGTACGTTTTGACAGCGACGTAAACGAAGAGTCGCCATCTAGAAGTTGGCCCGAGTACTATTTACCATCTCCCGGGTACATTAAATTATCAACAGATGGCGCTATATCACGGTGAATTTTTTCATTGTTAATAAAGTTATTGATGTAAAATTAATTGGAAATAAGTTTGAGAAAAATATTTAAATATTCTTATAAATTGAAATAGACACATAAATGAAATACAACTTGATAATATACAAATACTAACTTTATTTAAAAAGACCTGGTGCCAGATTCTACTCAGGATGTATAATATAGTGACAGTTCTTGAACTGAAAATTAACAATCACAATATGGCGGTTTGTTGCATTCTGCGTATACGCATTTTGTAATTCCCGATCCGTATTGTTGTATTTCATTGTAATTACCAAAAGTAAGTGCGTGGAGTTGAGCCTTATGTTCCTCCCCCTTACTATTGTGAACTTACTCTGAAATTTTTGTATTATGATAGGACGAAACCTTCTATTAGAAATGATAACATGCATAAACACACACAAACGTACGCTTAACTGTGTGTGGGTATGTGATTAGTTTGGGGCCAATTTGTAGATGGCGCACTGTCAAATGAGTTTGCAATTTTATCACGTAAGAGGGCACTCTTTTCCCTCTATATTACTTTACTCTTTGGTAGTGAGTGACTCTCTTTATACGTCTGTGGAGTGACTAGACCAGTCAACATCCATGTCGACAGTATTGCCAGCGTTTTAATATTTGATTTGGAACTTGATGTATTCAAAAGTCTGGTCTACTGCGGTAGTTCTAGTTTTATAAGAAAACATTGTTACATTATTAAAATTAAACATAAATATGCTTGCATTTTGCCCAATACAGAAGACGGTCATTTTAGGCCATACCCCTATTAATATTTGTTATAAAAATGGGCGCAGTAGACAAGACTTACCTAAGTATTACCAAGTTAGAACAAGGCAATAATAATTTGTCATTGAATTGTTTTGTTGATAGAACCTGACGAGCTACTTATCTACACAGCTTTACTACTTGTGTGTCGTACTTGTGTGTGACTCATTCGATTAGTGTTTTCATTTTCTTATAAAAATACTATTTCTCAGGAAAACATAGTGTTTTGCTGGAAAATATGGTAAATTTATGAAAAACCAAGTTATACAGTAAATAAATTTCGTGTTAATTAAAAATTAATATTTAATTCGTTACAGGCTGGATATTCAGAGGATCAACTGGCTGGTGAGTTGTCAATTTTTCTGATAATAGTGTTCTACGAGCTGCCTGGCACGCAACTAAATACACTTTGTTAACAAGGACAGAAAAGTAAGGCCGTACTTGCTTGACTTGAGCAACAGCTTATCGGGCGGGGAGCCGCGGTGTGGCGCATAATCCGTGACTCATGTCTTGTCAATCAACGTCTTTACCGAAAGCGGTGGCTGTTACATGCGCCCTAGTTTCCTTATATGGTTAGTATTTTAAAGCGATCCAGGTGTGTTGTCTGGGCCGGCGACCTCGCTGTGTGTAGGGCGTGGGGCCAGTACGTCGCCACACGCCCTGTCCGCAACATGTTCATGTACGAGCCGCCAACAAAACTCAAACTCACCTCTGTTGAAGGTACCTTGTCAACCTGTAAAGCTAGCCTACTTTATTCTGCCCTGTGTTAATAACTCTATACTTATATTATACCCTTTTATAGATAAGAAATGTCTATTTATTTTCAGAATTTCAGGAAGCTTTCCAGCTGTTTGACTCCCGTGGAGATGGCAAAATTCATGTTGCACAGATAGGAGACGCTTTGCGTGCCCTTGGCCAGAACCCAACTGAGTCAGATGTCAAGAAATGCACTCTTCACTTGAAGCCAGATGAAAGAATATCATTTGAAGTGTTTCTACCTATATACCAGGTAAAAATATACAATATATTATACCTTTAATACTAATGTTACCTGCATCAAAGAGGAAAATAAATGTTGATACAAATCTATAATAATATACCTACATTATTATTGAATGTTTAGACCAAGTTAACTGTTAGCAAGTGAAATATATTATTATTAATCTTTTTTAAACATTGAAGTTTAGTCTGTTATGTTATGTTAAAAAATGGTTGTTGAAGTGGCTATCATTTGATTTGTTATAAATTGATTTTGAAAGTGTGTTAGAAATTGTAATTTTTTTGTTTGGATATTCAATGAATGGGTCTCTTGCTGATTGCAAGAAACATGTTGACACAAAATCAAAGCTTTTATTTCTCATAAACCAAAAAAAAAAGGCGCCCAAGAAATGTTATGTTAAAATATACTGACTAGTTGCACGGTTCCAAAGTGTCCTTCCTATGGAGAAGAGCCGGAAGAAACCCGTAGGTTTTTATTTTTGTGTCCCTTTTAGTTTCCCACTGCTAGGAGAAGGTCTCCCCCGTCTGACTCTAGACTTTTCTGTCTCTTGCCACATGACACCAATCACTAATCCATAGGTTATCTTTTAATAATTAATTTGTTACAATTATTGTTACAGTTATTTGTACATTTTTGGTTAAATATACGCGTGCACACTTGTGACACTCCTCTCTGTTTTATCAATGTCATAGCTATCAAGTTATAAGATCGTTAGTCCATTGAAAAGTCATATTAGGGTTATTATTTTTTAGGTATCTAGGGGGGCGTCAGTTTAAATTTAAATCTAAGTTTGTGTGGTTACAACCCTTGTCTCACGGCCAACATTTTTATGTTTAATCCTACCCAAATGTTTGTAGGTATGATCCAAATAGTGGTGACAGAAACAAAAAGAATCATGGCAAGATCCATGCCTTAGATGAATGATTTGTCTCGCTCGCTCGACTAGATACCGCTGTCGTACTCGTCAAATGCGGCATAAAATAGTACGCCCAAATAGGCGTACCCGTGCCAGTCACTTTGACAGCTTTGTTTGACTTGGAAGTCCCGAACATTTCATTATATTTTGGTCGCAATTCGAAGTAAAATGGCGGTTTGCGTAAAACTGTTTAAAAACAACACTACATAAGGGCACTGGGATCACATAGCATCAGTAAACTAGTATCGTATAATTTCGAAATTTCAACATAAAATAATACGTTATACTCTGAACGTCAATACGTCATTCAGTGTTGCCGTATATGCAAGAATCAATTTCCCCATGGTTAAGATATTAATAATGTGAATTTATTGTAATTGTATTTTTATAATTATAACCTATTTCATTTATCTAACCTTCCTATTTAACATAAACATAACCCATTTCTATATTATTTTAAGTTAATATAATATGTTATCTATTGTATACCTACATAGGTGAGCAAAAGGTGTAAAATTAAATTAAAATTTTTAATATTTTTTTTTGCATTTTTTGAGCTACATTTATAATAATAACAAGTAACATTTTTAATTTATATCAAGTAACAACTTCCATAGCATAAAATATTTTCCCATTAACTGGGGTAACCGTCGACCAGCTGTTAACACTATTCTAGCATACTGAGCATAATTGTTGCCGCAGCGACGGACATTTTGTTTGTTGACAGTGCGGTATCTAGTGTATCTACTGTATCTAGTCGAGCGCGCGAGACCAATCATTCATCTAAGATCCATGCATTGATTTCTACAAATAATGATTTTCTTAATAATTATGGTTTTCCAATGATAAGAACACAACAGCATCAGATAGCTAATAGTAATATTTATTTATCTTTTAATAACACCGGATAAATTAAATATGACCGGATAAATATATATAATTATATACAGGGTGTCCGGTAAATAGTCCGACAAACTGTGGTGGCTGATACCTTAGGTCAGGCCCTATCAAATGAACACAACATATGTTCCCCGAAAAGTTACAGGTTTCGAGTTACAATCGATTTTCGGAAATTTTAGAAATTTCTACCTTGCATCAGACTTTTCCAATTTTCTTGCTGATTAATAGCTTTCGTATTACTTTTTGTATATCAAATTAATCTTGAATAGTTACTCTACGGTTTAATAAGTCTCGTATTTATCTAAAAGTAGAATATATTGACGAAAACGCCATTCGTTTAACAATTTTAACTTTCCGTTTTTCTTACTGCTCAACTTTGAACTGTAGTGGTGAAAAATAAATGTATTTAGGAGTTTTGTACAACAATCTTAAAAACTTGCTTGATTATTGGTGATTTTGGGGAAGTACAATACTTGCGTATTTTTCTTACAAAATTTTACAAAACAAGTTGCTGAAGTACACATGGGCTTCTTTGTTGAAATATTACTAATGTAAATCTGAGGAAAAATGAGACGTAACTTAACGCGGATCGTCATGGTCCAGTGAAACAAGGTATTTTTTTCTAGCGATTAACCAGTTACACAAAATAATTGTGGCCAATTTCAATTTGGAAAATATGGAAATAAAAAAAAAAACGCTCTGTTAAATTTTTTGCAATGTTACGGAACCCTTCGTTAGCATGTCTATCTCCAACTTGACCGGTTTCTTAGAAGATCCACTCTTCGTAAATACATTCTAGGCAAGTTGAACGACACAATATGGTTTAGGAAAATAGGTGCTAAGTGCAGTATGGGCTTGAAGTAAGAGCCTCCTCTAATGAGGGATACCAGGGCAGATGAATTGGGCGTCCAAAACCAGCAAATTCATTGTTGTTACATGAAAAATAAAGTGTTATAAAATCGATTCATTTAGTAAGAAAGTACTGAAGGTAAAGGTAAAGGTAAAACTAAAACATGTTTCATCTGGCATAGTGAGTTAATAGCGAGAAGAAAATACCTAACTTCATTGTACAATGACGATCCGCGTTTAGTTAAATCTCATTTTTCCTCAGATTTACATTAGTAATATTTCAACAAAGAAGCCCACGTGTACTTCAGCAGCTTGTTTTGTCAAATTTTGTAAAGAAAATACGCAAGTATTGTACCTTCCCAAAATCACCAATATTCAAGCAAGTTTTTAAGATTGTTGTACAAAACTCCTACATACATTTATTTTTCATCACTACAGTTCAAAGTTGAGCAGTAAGAAAAACGGAAAGTGAAAATTGTTAAACGAATGGCGTTTTCGTCAATATATTCTTCTTTTAGATAAATACAAGACTTATTAAAGCATAGAGTAACTATTCAAGATTAATTTGATATACAAAAAGTATTACGAAAGCTATTAATCAGCAAGAAAAATGGAAAAGTCTGAGGCAAGGTAGAAAATTATAAAATTTCCGAAAATCGACTGTAAATCGAAACCTGTAACTTTTCGGGGAACATATGTTGTGTTCATTTGATAGGGCCTGACCTAAGGTATCAGCCACCACAGTTTGTCGGACTATTTACCGGACACCCTGTATATATAAATTTTTTATATGTATTCATAAAGGTATTCACTCATATATTTTGTATTAAAAAGAACAAGGTGAGCAAAGGTGAGAGTCTGACAGCCGACTGACTGTTGAGTTTAGTTTCTTACACAGCCTTCTTGTTTTAATTGGTTCATTTGGAGTTAGTTGCATAAAGGTTTAATTTTTATGAAAGGGAAGTGATATGTTTCCAGTAAGGACTGTAATAGAATATCAAAGCATATAGATGTGTCCAGTTTTACCCATCCCTAGTGATAACTAGTTACATTAACATCAATTTTGCATTGAGAAATAGTCAGCCCCTCATTCAACTATGATATTATTATGAATTTATTGAAAAGTATTAATGGAAAAATTTCAAAAACCCGATTGCGAACGAACTAACAATATGACGAGAAGATAAGTTTAATTCGTTAATTTACAGTCTTTCCAGGCGTTGAAATTCTTAGATTTAAAATGCCGAGCGATTCCCTGTCTGGAATGGCGATCTATATACATATACACGGTATACAATAAAGTCGCTTCCGCTGTCTCCTCGCTTAGGTCTTTTAATCTACTCAACAGATTTGTATGCAGTTTTCGGCAATAGATAGAATGATTCACGAGTAAGGTTTTTATGTACAAATATAAACCACTGTAACCATTTTTATCTTAATTTTATTTAAATTTTACCGGTGCCAAGCCGGGGTGGGTCGCTAGTATTGTACTAGCTGTTGCCCGAGAGTTCGTCCGCGTGACTATCGGTTATCGCAGTTGGATAAATATTATTACTAAATATTTATCCTTATATCCTTATATTATATCCTTCCTTGAGGTTAGAGCGTCATATAAATACTCTATGCTCGCTCGATAGTTGGCGTTGTACCTGTTTACCTGGTCTAAATCGCGCTATGGTTTCGTTACATAGCGTAGTATTAGTAGTACTTTAAAATATTTCGAATAATTTCATTTGATAGCGCCATCTATCTATGAAATAACCATTGTGAATCTAAAAAAATATTAACGATATTCGACGAATAATACGTAGTTAGTAGCCGTATTAGCTTGATATTATTAGTGTTTTATCTGAAAAAAGAAAAGAAAGAGACCTACAAAAAATAAATGAGATCCCACCAAAAACATTCAATGAAAAAAAAAACTGGCCAAGTGCGAGTCGGACTCCCGCACGAAGGGTTCCGTACCACCGTCGTATGAGGCACCGGCCACACAGAAGAGACGCAAGGCACGGACCCGTCGCAGTCGCGGCGCCCGTTTAATCTACTTGCATATAAAATGTATACAGCCGTCGCGACGTAAAACATACAGAAAAGACGGGACGCCGTCACGACGTTAACTCGTCGGCGTCCTATTGGAAAACATATAGAAAGGACAGGGCGCGGGCAGGGCGCGGGCCTGCACGGGCGCAAGCGGGGGAGCGGAAAGGGCGCGGAGGGCAGGTTCTCACAGCGCTCGCCCGCTCGCCATTGTGCATCTTGCGTCGGAGTAGTTAGAACGTTACGTGTGAACGAATGTTAAAATGCGTGACGACTTTGAATTTAACGTTACATTTTTAATTTAATTGAAAATAATCCAGTAATTTATAATTATAACAGACCAGATTATTGTCTCAAATTGTCTGTCCTTTGTCCTGTCTGCGACGTTGACCTGCGAGTTGACCTGTCTGCGACGGGTCCGTGTCTTTTCTATATATGTTAAAAAGTCGTGACGGCGCCCAGTCTGCGACGGGTCCGCGCCCCGCCCTCGTCTTGCGTCTTTTCTGTCTGGCCGTTGCTTGAGAGCCCCCCTTAAATATTCATTTTATGTGGTTTTTAGTATTTGTTGTTATAGCGGCAACGGAAATACATCATTTGTGAAAATTTCAGCTTTCTAGCTATCACGGTTTATGAGATACAGCCTGGAGACAGACAGACGGACAGACAGACAGCGGAGTCAGAGACAGTAATAGGGTCCCGTTTTACCCTTTGGGTACCGAACCCTAAAAAACCAAGTCTCTCTATGCAATTCTTCCATCGTAAAAAGTTTTGAGATCGCATAGGAGCCAAGTCCTGTTCAACTTAATATGTAATAATAAATCAATATTTTGTGACTATATCAATAGTTTTGTTTACATTACAATAACAGTGACTTGGCCATGAACAAAGAACAAAGTTAACAATGCAGTCAAAATTCATACACCATGTTCTTGTAAAACCGCAAATATAAATTTGTTTCCTATTATTTACTAAGGCATATAATTTATTACCGTTTTTATAATTTTTCCTTTACATGTAGCTAAAAACCTATCTTGGTGCCAAATTTGAAGGTTCTAAGTTTGCTAGAAGTACCTTAGATGTTTGATGATCGGTCACTGAGTGAGTCAGTGTGTGACAAAATGGTGTAACTTTGATCGCTCATAACTCGTAAACTATTGGTTCGAATGTCATGTAATTTTGAGGCTGAGCTTGTTTTAATACTTACTCTAGGTCATCGAAAACCTAAACCGCTAGCTTTGTCGGTATCGATCATACAGGGGGGGTGAAATAGCCGCAAAACGCTTCGAGAAAAGGATGGTACGGCCATGCCTGTTTTGCTCGAGACTTGGCTGGGGCACTGCCGTGCCCCCAGATTAATTCCAATCCGATTTGCGTTCCATAAGAAAAGGTAACAGTGAGTCAATCTTATAAGATAGGCAAATGCTCGGACGCGCTGTCAGTTTTTAGAACTTAAACAGGAACCATCCATTATACATCCATGCTTTTTGCGTAACCTAAACCACGGTAATATTATAAATAATATTATCTATACAGGGGCCCGATGCCGCTATTTAAAGTCGGTGAGTGGCAGGTTAATGATCGTTCCAGTGTACTTGTTATTGAGCCTAATTTTCGTATTCAGATAAGAAAAGTCACTGGCAATCCTACAATAACAACAGTGGCAAGTAGGTGTACATTTGTCATTAAGCTAAAATTATCTGAATACGAAAATTTGGTTTAGATTAACTAAAACAAACACTAAATCCTTCTTAGGGAATTCTATTCACTTTTATAATAAACTAGCTGTACCCGGCATGAGTTGCAATGCAATTTTTTCTACCTAGCACCTGCCTCCTACCTACTACCTACCTGCCTACTACCTACCTGCTACCTACCTACCTGCTACCTACCTACTACCTGCCTACTACCTACCTACTACCTACCTACTACCTACCTACTACCTACCTACTACCTACCTACTACCTACCTACCTACTACCTACCTACGACCTACCTAGTACCTACCTACCTACCCACTACCTACCCACTACTTACCCACTACCTACCCACTACCTACCTACTACCTACCTTTTCCTGAATTTTCTTTGCTATAAACCTCACGGAGCCCGAGACCTTTCCAACGAATGCAAAAGCGTGGAAATCGGTTCGTGCGTTCTGGAGTTATAGCGTCAGGAAGGAAAACCCGACTTATTTTTATATAGTAGATTACCAGATAGTTTAATTCATTTATCTAACAAAAACTTTGAAACATGCGTGAAATCCAAACTAATAGGAAAGGCTTATTATAAAATTAGTGACTATGTAGAGGATAAAAGCGCGTGGATCTAGGACCTTCTGCATATGTGGCTAATGTGGCCTCCCTGGCGCCGCGCCATGGCGGTCCGTTAGTTTATTTGCCTCATCTTGTTGTTTTTTCTTTCGCGACTAGCTTCCCCACGCTATTCTTAGAAACCTTTTGACATGACTTGACATTCCTGTTAGGGTTTAGTTAGGACTACATATCTATTGTATGTAAAGCTATTTACTTATTTAATTAGTTATTTTTTTTTAAATATAAAATTTGACTCCGGGGCCTTCCCCACGATGGCCACACCGCTCGGCCGCTACTTATTTTTGATGTAAGGAGGTATATGATTGAGTACTGTTGGGCAGGCCATATCGAAGGCACGCAGCGGCGACACCGCCAACGACTTCATCGAGGGCTTACGGCACTTCGACAAGGACGGCAACGGCTTCATCTCGTCGGCGGAGCTGCGCCACCTGCTGTCCACGCTCGGAGAGAAACTCAGCGATGATGAGGTAAATACCGGGGTCGTGATTAACATCACGGCATCACTCAGCCAGCGTTATGAAATAGTTCAATTTTTTACTATGAGATAATCAGTTTTTAGAATCTCTATCTCAAAATCTCATGATGATTTCATCAATTTTAACACGCTTTTTCATTAGCTTCACTTGTATGTATGTATGTATGTAACCGACTCCTTTGGACTCGATTTTGACCCACTTTAAACGGACAGATTTAATTCAAACTTTGTACACTTATTAAGAATCAGCGACAATATAATAATTTCATAGGTTTATCTCATAATCCTGATTAGGATCACCAGGATTAAATAAATACAAAAAAACAATACTTATCTTTTTTTTTTAAGTCTACAAAGCAATACGTTTGAATTCAGACAACACGTATTGCTGCTAGGACTAAAAAGTGAAAAATAAATATAGTTTAAAAAAAACTAAAAAACACGCTTTTAAAGTACTTCTAACTAAAAAAGTGAAAAATAATTCCTAATGTAAGCTGAAATTGGTAATGAACAAAAAACACTAGTATTATTGTGAAAAAGCGTGGGGCGCTCTGTGCCATATTTTTCGTCTATCGAGCAACCCACGCTTTTTCACAATAATACTATTGTTTTTGTTCATTACCAATTTCAGCTTACATTAGGAATTATTTTTCACTTTTTTAGTTAGAAGTACTTTAGAAGCGTGTTTTTTAGTTTTTTTAAACTATAATTTTTTTGATCGTGATTTGGAGTTGTCTTCTTGCTAGGACAGGTAAACAGTCAGAATACAGGTTAAGAATCCTGTCTTAAGTTCTTTTTCGTACAACGACAGACGTTTAAGCGAAAATATCAATGGTTCCGATGTAATTAGATTTTGAAATTTGTTTCGACAAAATTTTATGACAAAACTAGTTCTTACTTTCATTCACTAGTTCTTACTTTCATGCACTAGTTCTTACTTTCATTTACTAGTTCATACTTTCATTCACTAGTTCATACTTGTCTGATTTGCGCACTCTATAGTTTTGACTTTTTTATATTTTCTGCTTGAGTGTACCTTAGAGCCATAGGTTAGTTTATAAGGCTAGAGCGAGCATATCGAGCTAAGCCGGCGCATGTTGGCAGGTGGAGCAGCTGCTGCAGGGGCAGGAGGACTCGCAGGGGAACATCAACTACGAGAACTTCGTGCACCTCATCATGCAGGGCTGAGCCCGCACCGCGCCAACATGTTCTATCTATTGTAATTATTAAGTAGCAAGTAATCATCAAGTGTCACGAGGCGCTCGCGGGGCGCTCTTTCGCATTTACGGTGGCCGTACGCACCGCTCATTGTACACGTAGACTGTATATTGAAACATATGATTCCGTACATGTATTCCCGTTCGATGGTATTCCAAAAACAAATTATGTAATATTATTCTATGTTTGTAAAAAATAAATAAACTATTTGTAATCTCAATTTTTACTTGATTACTAATGTCCACATTATCCATAATAATTGTGCTGGTTTTTGTGCAGTCAAATTGAGTCTTAATAATGCAGTAAAAATCTTATAACAACACTCAGATTACTCTTCATCAGTTAGTTAAATAAACTACTAGGTATTCACCTTATTTATTTCGTAGGTAAGTCGGATTGACTTGTCTCAACAACTTATTACTTGGGAGAATTGCCAAAGCTATGGGAGATCTGATCTTATGTTGTTATTGATGCATCTAATATAGGGTTGCCATAAATCCCCAAGGCCCCGTCGGGACATTTACAATTAGGGGTCCTTTTTTTAGGGTTCTGTACCTCAAAAGGAAAAAAACGGAACCCTTATAGGATCACTTCGTTGTCCATCCGCCCATCTGTCAAGACCGTTTTTCTCAGGAACGCGTGGAGGTATCAAACTGAAATTTATATCTAATACTCAGGTCTACTGTCCCTTGGAGCTGTGAAAAAAAGATACAGCCGTTTATGCCTCAAAGGAGAATGACCATTTCCAGTATCGCTTCAATCCAAATTGTGCCATAAGTTGGTGATAACAATAATTCCTTTTTTTAATTTAAAAGCCTAGATCAATTAGTAGATAACCATAACTTCCCCGGACAAAAACTGATAAAAATAAAAGTTGTTTTGTATGTAGTTACCTCTATAACAACTTTCCGTACATTCCTACCTACACTCTAATGTCAATCATTGACACCTCAAACATGTCAATCAATATGTTTAGTTGCTATGTCATATTTTAATTTTTCTTTGTGGTTATTACTTATCGACTACGATATAAGCTGATCGTGAGACAGAGACTCCATATTACTATCATTGTAATTTATTTTATTGTGAGATATAGACTCTATTACTTAATTTCATTATGGAAAGTTCAGTTCGCCGGTGTATTCATTCAGAGCTTTAGTCTAGCTCTACCAGTTTGCCCTACTAACCAACTTGCTTACCCTGGGTACACCCATGAGCGTAGGTACTCACGCAATGATGTAAACCGAAGTAGCAAAATGTTGCCTATAAAATAAATTCATTATTTTGCTTTTTTTTTAAATGTAAAAAAGAAGTTTTTACTTCTTTTTTACATTAAAAACTAAAATTTTAATGATGAGTTTTGTCTCCTCCATTTCTAATGACCTCCTCCAGATGATTTGGAAGACTATCTGCGTCGGATCCTCGGATCGGCCGTATGCTGGGATGTCCTGGGGCCCGATGCTGCTATTTTAAGTCAGTGAGTGGCAGGTTAATAAACGTTCCACTGTACTTATTATTGTGCCTAATTTTCGTATTCAGATAATTTTAGTTTACTGACAAATGTACACCTACTTGCCACTGTTGTCATTGTAGGATTGCCAGTGACTGTTCTTATCTGAATACGAAAATTAGGCACAATAACAAGTAGGTACACTGGAACGTTTATTAACCTGCCACTCACTGACTTAAAATAGCGGCATCGGGCCCCTGGAACCACAATACTGGAAGCCAACCAACGATACAGATTAACTGGATCTCACACCAGAAGACCGGGACAAGGTCATATGGAACTAACTTCTGTAAGAGATGACTGCTGATAATTCCACAGTGATTTTGTGAAGTTACATCGGAAAGTTCAAGTGGCCGGTTTTATTGTATCTCTGACTGTAAAAATATGTACCACATGATTTAGGTACTCATTGTTACCGACATAAAGTCCGCAAAGGAATATATCTATAACTATGATACTCTCCAATAGTAGGTAGCTGTGCTCTAAAATTTATTTAAATCGCCGCAGTGGTCTGTAGATCTACTCTCATAGACGTAAGGTATTAATAATCATACTTGTTTTTAACACGAAAGACAAATAAATTAGTTATATTTTATTAATGAAATATTGTATGAAACTAGTGTGTAATATCCAATTATCTCAGAAATTGCAAGGACAGCTGAATATCTTTACAGAGGTTATAGTCCTAACTATTTATGACTTTTAATCATACTCCATACATACATATAATGGACTCCAATATTTTTATTTCAAATATTGGACGGTTCCTTTTAGTGTATAAGTTTAAAAAACCCCCGCCACAAAATCTAAGTTCCCTTTAAAAAGTAAAAAATAATAAAAAAAAAACTCAATCTTAAAGTAGGTACCTATGTATGTTTTAATAATTCTAAAAAAAACGTCGCGTTGGGGGACCGCTCATCTTAATTTTGTTTTTAAATTCATCTATGCTGCTAAGTTAGGTAATAGACTATTTGCAATTAAATTGTTAAGTTTGGAGCGGTCCCCAACGCGATGTTTTTTTTAGAATTATTAAAACATACATAGGTACTCTAAGGTTGAGTTTTTTTTTATTCTTCTTCTTCTCGAGTCAATGATGTCTAAACTCTGTTTGACCAGAAAGTCGCCACTTGAATCTTTGTCGCTGGCTTCCATTAAGTCCTGGAGGGTGGCGGTGGTGGTGCAGGACGGGCAGGATAGAAGATGAGCCATGTCTTGAGTTGGGGCACCGCATTCACATTGTGTATGCGAACATTCTATCATGTTCATGCCCCATTTGCTCAGGTTGTCTCTGCAGCGGCTCACTTGGGTCCGTAGTCGGTTGAGCGATTTCCAAATGGGCCACTGCAGTTCGTGACCTGACGGCAGTTGTTGTTGAGGAGAGACGAAATGTGGAGAAGGCGGATGTTTAATTCTCCACAAGTCGTCCCTCTCATCTCATATTATTTTTTACTTTTTAAAGGGAACTTAGATTTTGTGGCGGGGGTTTTCTAAATTTTTAAGGGAATTAAGGGAAATTATAAGTCTAGCCACAAAATTATTTATTGGACACGTGATTAAACTTCTAATTTTATAACTAAGCAACGGGAAAATGACATAGCCTCTAATAAACTAATTCGTCTTTTTTACAACGCCCACTAAATATTGTATAGAAAGCGTCAAGTAAAGATCATCAATTATTGTGACTTGTCCTTCTTATTTATGCATTGACACCTAATTTACTAACTCGGCCTCGGATTTTACATCTCGTCACCATTTTACGTTTTACAGCTTCAATGCAATGTCCTCAAAAAAGTATAATTCAAGCTTCTACAGAAAGCATAATTTATTATAACTTAGCATGTAAAATAATACATCATATTCTTTTATCGTGAAAATAGCCACTGCATGATTTGGCGCGAGTACGCGAGACGACGGCCCCGACTCCAAAAAATTGTTAATTGTATTATAGGTTAATCGTAGTTTAGGTTAGGTTTATTCATATAGGTAGGTTATAGAATAATTTTTAACTTTTTAGTGCTTTTATCAATTTTTTGAAGTCGGTTTTTATTTTGCAAAAATAATAAAATATTTGTTTATTTTTAGTGACATATTTTAAATCTTAGATAATATGGGTAGGCCTACAGCTGACACCCTTTCATCATCCTCATGATAATTTTCGTCAAACGAAATCCAGTGCCGCGCATCTCACATCCAACGAGTTCCCGCTACATTCACGAGGTCATCTTGGCTTCATCATCAGATCTGATAGTAGAATGGTTCTTATTGAACGCAAACGCTTCACTTGTTGTAGAAAATACCAAAATCGCTGTACGTTTTCCTATAAAATTTGAAGAGTTCCCTCGATTTCGCCAAAATTCCATCATCAGATCCCGACTTGGTGACTATGGGACCATTTGGGAAGTATACCCTTTCCAACAAAGAAAAAATATTTCAAATCGGTTGGAAAGCAACGGAGTTATGCGCGAAAAAACATAAAAAAAAACATACAAACTTCCGAATTGAGAACCTCCTCCTTTTTTTAATGTCGGTTAAAAATAAAGTCTTTTATTTTGTCTCTCCTCAATAGCTTCTGATAATATTAGTGGCCAATATACCGACTATTTGATGACATTTTTAACAAAATTTTGACGATCAATTAATATGGGATGAGTTACATTTTAAACGTACTGAGTTAAAAAGTTAGAAGCTAAATAAATATATTTTTTGATGTCATTTAATAGTATTTTAGAAGTTTACTGTTAGAATTCATGCTACAAATTTAGATGCTAAAAAATAATCATTATGCTGAGTTGTATTTAGAGTCGTTTACATAGAAGATAACTAGTGGCTAAGATAGTATTATTTAGATGCTCGTTAATTGTGGCTGACTTAAGCAGCTATTAGACGAGACGATTTCAGTCTGTCTTAATAAGACAACTCAACGTGTAATAAGAGTAAGCCAGCAAGCACGCTAACTAGCGTGCTTCCTCAGTGCGATCGGTAGCTCACCGGTTTGTTCAGTCTAGTGTCGTCAACTATCGATATTTGCTTTGTCGATACTATACTGTAGTGAAAGTATATATACAAACAACACAAAGCATATATACCCTTAAAATATTTACAGGAAAGCTTATAGCGCTGCGGCGCGCGGCGGCGCACGGCGCCGAACGGTTCTCGTATTGAATGTTTATACGCGTGATTACTAAGAAATTAATTATCTAATACTAGCGACCCGCCCCGGCTTTGCACGGGTGCAATGCTGATACTAAATATACTACATAAACATAAAGTGCTGTAGCGCGAAGCGCGGCCTTCGACGCACTATTTGGTATAGGCACGCGCCCCCGGCCCCCGGCGGGGCCCCCCGGCCGGTAGCGCCGCAACCGCCATGTCCCTGCATTTTAAATCTTCGAAAATATTCATTTAAATTACATGCTGTAAAGGGCCATATAATAATTGGATAAGAATTAATGCTGTAGTGCTCTAAATCGTTTTTTCGTAAATAATTTACAAGTAAAGGATAAAAAAATGGTTATTGTGGGTTAACCCCAAGAGATAGACATATACCATCGCGGACTTTTTTTTAGACCTTTTTAAGGTGCACAATATTGTAGTACATTATTTTGATCTAACTCGTAGGGTTCAGCCAGCGTTTGCAATGTAAGCGCAAAAAAATGTGTTTAGTTACGACCTTACATTAAAAACCTCTAGGATTATCTGTGTTTCTCTACTATATTATGCATGTATTATACATATAATATAAACCTTCCTCTTGAATCACTCTATCTATTAAAAAACCCCGCATCAAAATCCGTTTCGTTGTTTTAAAGATCTAAGCATACAAGGACAGACAGACAGCGGGAAGCGACTTTGCTTTATACTATGTAGTGATAGTGATAATAATATCCTATTTGCAAGTAAGTACCTACTAAACACTATTTCACTGCTTCATAAATACTCTTTATAACAAAACTGTTAATTTAAATAAGATTTAATACTAAGATACGAATTTATCAAAGTTCTGTTTCTACCGGCGATCTAATTACATATTTTAGGAACACGAAGGATACTATTATGACTTAACTATGATAGCTAGATATAGTACCTCGCGGACTTATTTGTAGGTAGGAATGAGTACTTTAATCACGTAGAACATATTTTTTATATATAATTAATAGTTTTCTCAGCGCACACCAAATAATGAATTTCCAGTACTATCAAAACCTTTAAACTTGGTATAAAAAAAACCCTTTCCTGTTAATCATATTAGTATCGACAGTAATCTGTAAAAAAAGATGTGGAGTGGTTTATAAATGGTAACCCTACACCACGCAGCTAGCACGCAGAAAGTCTCTGTAGACTTTCTCGAAAACCAGCAAGCACGCTGCCGCACTGTTTAACCTTGTAAGCACGCGATTTGACCTCTACGGGCCGCCCGACGAATACACCTAGGGTTGCGATCTTTACGTAAGACAAGTGCAGTAAACTATTTCATGCAATTGTTAATAATAGGACAAAATTACAATATACCTTGATTACTTTTCTATTTCATGTTTTGGATTTTGCGATTTGACTTTTGAAACTTATTATTTTTTTAGTACTTCGTTTTAACTTCTCGATTGATATCTGCTATTGAAAAGCATTTATCGCTATTCAGTAGTTTTTTTTGAGACTAAAATATCTATTATTTGCTTATCTTTTATATGATTTTGTTAACTAAAAGTAATTAATTAAATTTATTGAAACTAAGCATTGCCATGAATGTCTTATATATTACGTTAGTGCAAAGATTCCAGTATATTTTTAAATATTTGAAAATAAAAATGTGCTACAGTTGATTTACCGTTGAAAATGTAGTACCAATTTTTCGTACCATATTATTTTCCTATTATATATATTACAATTTACTGTATTATAATGAACATAGTACGATACTATATAATAAATTGCAAGAGGCAACCCTACACCACGCACCTAGCCCGCAGAAAGTCTCGACTAGACTTTCTCGCGACGAGCAAGCACGCTGCCGCACTTTTTAACCTTGTAAGCACGCGATTTGACCTCTACCGACCGCCCGACGGATACACCTAGGGTTGCACAATCTTTACGTAAGACATGTGCAGTTTCAAAACTGCTAAAATAATTCACATGTGGAAAAATAGGATGAAATATAATATACACTATTTAGGATTTTGCGTTGATTGCACCTTCGAAACTCATTATTTTTATAATTCTAATGGTTATTTTTTTTAACTTGTCAATTCATCTCCACTATTGAAAAACATTTGTAACTATTCAGTAGATTTTAGACTAGACATCTATTATTCGCGTACCTTTTATTTGATTTTATTTTCTGTACTTAATTTTATATGTGTTTATAAAACAAATAATTATATTTTTCATAATGCGAATACAACATAATATTACTTAAAACTAAATCTTTGTCTATACGTTAAGTATGTGTAAAAATGTTGGTAAACCTAAATTTATTAAAAAATAATAACTTATTAGCGCATTACTAAAAATATCGATATCGACATCGTCCACCTTGTTTACCTGACGACCAACACCAAAAACTTCACACTGGCGATTGAGTAGCATGCGATATTAAGTCCGGTGTAATAACGAGCATGCTAGTTAGTCTGTCAGCCAGGCTAGCTAGTCTTGACTGGAAATTGTCTCGTGTAATTGCCCCTTTAGTAATTTAGAAGGCAACATACATTTTTGGGGGCGAATAATGATATTAAAAAGAAGCCTGTTTAATTAGCACCCAATTTTTAATTTATTTTTTTATTTTGTACTTTTTATAAGTACATACTTATTATAATGTAGATTATGTTATGTTGTAAATAATTCAGTGCGCTTTCATTTGAGACCCCACTCGAGTATATTTGCAGATATTCGGTTACTCTTAGGGGGCGTCCATAAATTACGTGAGGTGTTTTGTTAAATTTTCTGTCCCTTCCTCCCCCCCTGGTGAGATTTCGTCAGATTTTATTCAACCCTCTCCCCCATCCCCCAATCTCACGTGAGATTTTTCAAAATGTGGGTTTCTTACGTAAACGCGTTGGATTGTTATTGTAAAAATTTTTTTTTGCAAAAAATAAATCCGACTTCAAAAATCGATAAAAGCACTAACCTAAACTACGATTAACCTATAATACAAATTAACAATTTATAAGTTAATCGTAGTTTAGGTTAGGTTTATTAATATAGGTAGGTCATAGTATTATTTTTTACTTTTTAGTGCTTTTATCGATTTTCGAAGTCGGTTTTTTTTTTGCAAAAAAAAATATTTGTTTATTTTTAGTGACATTTTTAATCTTAGATAATATGAGTAGGCCTTCAGCTGACACCCTTTCATCATCCTCATGATAACTTCCATCAAACGAAATCCAGTGCCACGCATCTCACATCCAACGAATTCCCGCTACATTCACGAGTTCATCTTGGCTTCATCATCAGATCTGATAGTAGAATGGTTCTTATTGAACGCAAATGCTTCACTTGTTGTAGAAAATACCAAAATCGCTGTACGTTTTCCTATAAAATTTTAAGAGTTCCCTCGATTTCGCCAAGATTCCATCATCAGATCCCGACTTGACGACTATGGGACCATTTGGGAAGTGTACCTTTTCCAACAAAGAAAAAAATATTTCAAATCGGTTGGAAAGCAACGGAGTTATGCGCGAACAAATATAACAAAAAAAAAATACATACAAACATCCGAATTGAGAACCTCCTCCTTTTTTTAAAGTCGGTTAAAAAGAAAACAGTTTGACAGTCAGTAGATGTATAACGTCGACATAATATGAATGAAATGATTTTCTTTCGAACTAATTAGTGTATGATCATAATCGTATTACGATATACGCTTAAGATTAAATTCTAAGCATGTACAATCTGTATTCAATGGACCAAAACAGTATAATTTTTTTTTGTTTCAATCAGAAAAAAAATTGCGTGATATTTGCCGAGAACCTCCCTCTCTCCATCGTAAGATTAGATGAGATTTGACTCGACCCCCTCCCCCCCTTAAACATCTCACGTAATTTATGGACGTCCCCTTACCCACTTTTACCCCCACAACTTTAAAACGGCTCAACCGATTTTCATCAAACATGTCTAAGAACACTCGCAGATAATCCATCTTTAATATAAAAAAACTAAGTTGAAATCGCTTCATCCGTTCGGGAGCTACGATGCCACAGACAGACAGACCCACACACCCACCCACACACACACAGACACGTCAAACTTATAACACCCCTCTTTTTGCGTCGGGGGTTAAAAACAAATATTTTGCTACACGCAATAATAATATATGACATTGACATAGTATCATGCCTATATTCAAGAAGGTTAGCTTCCTTAACTTTGTCAGCTAGGATTTTGTTAATATTTTGCCTACCGAGTGCGCAGATAGTTAATAGTCTGCGATGGGCGGAGTATTATAAGAAGTTTCACTATCAATAGGCGTTAACCAGTCATTCCACTGTCCTGGAAAAATAGGAATGACTTAAACAATAACTACGAGTAACGAATTGAATGAAGAAGTTAAAAGTAGCAGAGCGGGAATTAACGGCGCTTCCTGCTTGTGGGCGCGCGCCTTTGTTCGTCGCGGCGCTTGCGGCGAACGCAGGTGCGGCGCGCGGGCGCGAGGTCGCGGCGCGGACGTTACTCACGCCTGAGGTTATCTCCATTACGGCTAGGCTAGGAGCGGTCAATTGGTCCCGCGGCTCAGTCACTCGCCAGCGCGCAGTGGGTAGTGTCGCGAGTCGAGTGCGAGCATGTCCGGGCGTGCGTGGTTGTCGTGCGCTGCGTGGACGCTGAGCGCGGCGCTGGCCGCCGCCTCGCTGCTGCCGCTGGACGCCGAGCAGCTGCATGCCAGCGTCGGAGGGTTCGCCGTCATGAACTGCCATCTCGACTTCCCCTTCGGAAACGAGATACCCTATCATCTTCAGTGGGATAAAGATGTGAGCTCCTTACACTTAGTAAACACGACTTACACCCAACGTTAAACGTAGGTATTTTTCTACTTTGCAACAGGCGCCCACATACTCCAGTCAATGATGAGTACCGGCTGTACCTACTTAAGTTAGTTGTTTATTTGCTTCTGGGCATTCTGAATGTTGGTCCTTGGGATTTTGAGTCGTGACATGAATTCCTTGTAGCACAGCATATTTAATTACTTTTACTAGCTATTAGACTACGAGTTATTAAACCGTCTCATAGAGATCTGATCTGATCTATGAAGACTGTTAATGCAATTATCATTATGCAGATAAGTATTGCAAAAGAAAAAAAAAACATTGTCGAATTCAAACGGACTTCAAAAGAAAAAGATTCTACCTTTTCTTTTGAAGTCCGTGATAGAGAGACCTAAAGACGATGTTCAAATACCTATTAAATTTTAAACCCAACAGTCAAACCTTTTTCTTTTTGGTCTGGTTGTTGCTATATTGAATTAGTATTTTGATGACTGACATGTTTTAGTGATCTAAGGATACAAGCAAGACTGTATTGATTGACGTAAGTAAGAATCATTAAAATCGGCCTAGGCGCTTCTTGGTCTGTAGAATGCCACAATAGTAACGTACATGCATATTGCATAGGCAGGTAATGAACACTACATTGCGTCGTGCAGTCAGGCAAAAGCATGACCCTTCTTTGGGCGCAACCGGGTAAAAATAACGTTCAAGTCAGACACGGGAGATCAGACAGACACCCATGTTTGTGGCGGTGGTAAAAATATGACTTGGTCGAGATTGATTTTCTTGATTGACTGTTATTCATGAAAGACTGTTTAGAATATATTTATAAAATGTAAGTAATTTACTAAAATTTGACTGAGATTCATGTAATAATTTGACAGGTAGGTAATTAAAAAGCAGGTGAGTCATCGGCACCATCAGTGATCATCATCATAAGTGTTGTAGTAAGTAAAGGTGTCCTACACATCCGAACTAATTAGGAAGTTCAACATAGTCCTGATGATCTTTAAAAATTTGGGTTTAGAATAACTTTCCGGGAGCGCGGCGCAAAACAGTTTGTCGTAATCCATGCTTGTTGTTATGGTTTGATGTGTTGCTGGAAAACACTATTTACTTCTATTTAAACAGTACGGAGGTATCTGTCGCACGAATCTCCGTGGCAGAATAAAACCATAAAAAAATATAACATGTGAGTCTAGTCGACGCCGCGACCATTACACCATTTCGCAGCCGAGAAATCCTCTGGGAAATTTGTAAAAACCTTGAAATTAATTGACTTGTTTTTGACTCAATATCTTGTTTTGGGCTCTTGCAAAAAAGATTTGATTATTTTAAATTGGTACAGAGAGTTAATGGCGAGAAGAAAATACCTTGTGTCGTTGTATAACGGAGATCAACGTCAAGCTGCGTCTTATTTCCCCATAACAATCAGGACCAACTGATATGTGTCAGTTTACCGATATGTGAGGTTGATGCATGTATGTGTGGTCAGAAGGTTCGGTAAATGAAATACGTGTTCACTCGTTGGAGTTTAATGTACCTACGACTTACTTAAGACTACAGAGACAAATAAAACTTAAGCCAATCTCAGTGACCGTGAAAATGTAAAGTACTACTGTATAGTTACATTTTCAACAAATATTCCAGTCCCTTGAACTACAACAGGTTGTTTTGTCTAATTTTGTAAAGGATATATCCACAAGTTTATTTCAGAAGTCAATAGTGACTTGAAATGAAATGAGCAAGTTTTAAAGATTGTTGTACAAAACTGTAATTTTTTTTTTATCAAAGTCTTAAGTTTTTAAACTAACGGCTTGTTCGTCGATACTATTCAGCGTTGCCAGACGTCCCGATTCTGGGGATAACTCGTCCTTGAGGAGACCAAGAAGACCTAACTACCTATCGATAGGGTGAAACTGATTTAAAATATCATATTTTTAATGAAATACATTTGCTGTGGCTATTTTTCAGTCTCATACCTATGTCCGATTATGTACGTTTTTAGGGTTTCGTATCTCAAAAGAAGAAAACAGAAAGAACCCCTAAAAGGTGACTTTGTTGTCCGTCCGTCTGCCTGTCATGGGCGGATCCAGCTTAGGTGCCAAGGGGTGGTCACATAGTCGTGGTAAAGTCTCAAGAAGCTAGGGCGTACCCAGCTTTTGGTCTATCAAACAGATTTTTTTATGCCATTTAACCCGAAGTTAAATAATTTTTCAACTTTAGTTCTCAAAAGTCTATTCATTTTTCAAAAATTGTAGAGTATTACTTAGTAGAGTCAATAAACCCATAAAACAGGCAACATTTCTTAATTCTCAGAAGCAGCACCGATTTGGATGATTTTCCGTTTATTTGGTTTATATTTTAATACTATTTAAAATCAGAAATCTCCCGAATAGGAGTTTTTAGTTTCGTAAAAGTATTTTTTATACTAAAAGGGTTACTCGAAAGTCATTTGCCATTCGTGGAGAGGTCTTCCTTCAACCTGATTTTTCATTTGTTTTATTTTCTGAAAACCACCTACATTTCTTCAGACTTTTGTACCTTTTTAAAAAGTTAATGAAAAAAAAAACATGTTTCTGGTGTAATTAACCAAAAGACCTACTTTTTTAAATTCCTGTTTCATTCATGTCTTATAGAACAATAATTAGAAAATTTATAATCTTTCTTGACTTTTATGCAGTTTTCTCGAAGCAATTTTGAATTTTATGAATAGGATTCAGATAACTAAAAGTCTTTCATATGGAAACAACAAAAACATGAAAGTAGGACTAGACTGCACAAAACAAAAATGTAACTAAACCTATCAGAAACGATTAACAATAGGGTATAATTTAGACGGTCAACAAATATATTTTTAAGACTCTAATAAGCCTAGGCACCAAATAAAATAAACAACTGCAAAAAAAAAAACAATTGACTATATTAAAAGGGCCCTAAATATATGATCCAAAATAAATGAAATAACATCAGAAAAATCACAAACCCTTGCACAAATAATATTTTTTTTTAATATTATTGTGTTAAATAAATCTATAAATATAAAAGAAAGTCGTGTTAGTTACACTATTTATAACTAAAGAACGGCTGGACCGATATGGCTGAAAATTGGTGGGGAGGTAGCTTAGAGCCAGGAGACGGACATAGGATACTTTTGTACATTAAAAAAAAAAACAATTAGGTAGTAGGTAGGTAGGTAGTAGGTAGGTAGGTAGTAGGTAGGTAGGTAGTAGGTAGGTAGGTAGTAGGTAGGTAGGTAGTAGGTAGGTAGGTAGTAGGTAGGTAGGTAGTAGGTAGGTAGTAGGTAGGTAGGTAGTAGGTAGGTAGGTAGTAGGTAGGTAGGTAGTAGGTAGGTAGGTAGTAGGTAGGTAGGTAGTAGGTAGGTAGGTAGTAGGTAGGTAGGTAGTAGGTAGGTAGGTAGTAGGTAGGTAGGTAGTAGGTAGGTAGGTAGTAGGTAGGTAGGTAGTAGGTAGGTAGGTAGGTAGTAGGTAGGTAGGTAGTAGGTAGGTAGGTAGTAGGTAGGTAGGTAGTAGGTAGGTAGTAGGTAGGTAGTAGGTAGGTAGTAGGTAGGTAGTAGGTAGGTAGTAGGTAGGTAGTAGGTAGGTAGTAGGTAGGTAGTAGGTAGGTAGGTAGTAGGTAGGTAGTAGGTAGGTAGTAGGTAGGTAGTAGGTAGGTAGTAGGTAGGTAGTAGGTAGGTAGTAGGTAGGTAGTAGGTAGGTAGTAGGTAGGTAGTAGGTAGGTAGTAGGTAGGTAGTAGGTAGGTAGTAGGTAGGTAGTAGGTAGAAAAAATTGCATTGCAACACATGCCGGGTACAGCTAGTAGTTTTATAAAAGTATTATAGATTATAGATATAATAATTATAGTTTTAGTAATAAGCTAATGCATAACTCTCCAACTTCTTTAAGCTGTGCCCTACCGGGTCCATATTGTATCTATCATAAGAATGTATCACGGTCTGTATATAACATTATGGAATGCTATAATAAAGAATTGAGAATTGAATTGAATTTAAATATTATTTTTGGTTCCTAAAATGGATCAACGGTCACCAAATTCTATCCAACTCAAAGATTAATATCGTCGGCTTATTGCAAGAAGTCATTATTGTCATTATGTGACATATTAACTATTCTGAGATAAACGGTAGGTATTTTAGCTAGTTCGAATTAGTTAGTGGTTATGTTGATTTGCCCATATTATCCTAAATATAATTACGGTGATGAAAAATTGAATTTTTTCAATTAGTTTAATATGTATATTAATAAAAACAAGTTAGAGTCGCTAGTCCTATAAAGTTAACGACTTCTGGCTACTATAAGTCTGTTCGGTACCTATGTGAAATAATTATTTCTACAATCGTAAAAAAAAAAACGAAAGTCAATCAAACGTTTATTAAAAAAAAAAGGATAACCAGTATTATAATGAACAAAACAGTGCTAGTCATTAAAACAAATTAAATTCTTCAAAACAAACTTCAAAATTGCAAATATATAACTTTATCGAACCTAATTCTAAGCTATTTATGCTACACTTGTTTAGATAAAGTTAATTATATAGTGAAAATGAGTTCTGTATAATATGTATGATGTTTTTTTTTTAAATTGTGCTGTGATTCTTTGTAAATGCCTGACTTCCAAAGTAGCAGTTATGGATTTTATGGCAAGGCCGTAACGCCTAAAATTGACTGGATAGAAATTAGTGAGTTTTTGCATTTTGTAGAATGTGTCAAAAGGAGTCCATTATAGATAAAAACGTTTTAAATGATTTTTTGCAGTTAATGAGTTCTTGCAATTCCACTTTGTTCACCTGGGTGATGTCACAAAGTAGACTTTTTTGTCTAGGTACTCATTTCACCTCGGACTCGACTCCAAAAAATTATTAAATTGTATTATAGGTTAATCGTAGTTTAGGTTAGGTTTATTAATATAGGCAGGTTATAGTATTATTTTTAACTTTTTAGTGCTTTTATCGATTTTTGAAGTCGGTTTTTTTTTTGCAAAAATAATTTTTATTTGTTTATTTTTAGTGACATATTTTTAATCTTAGATAATATGGGTAGGCCTTCAGTTGACACCCTTTCATCATCCTCATGATAATTTCCATCAAACGAAATCCAGTGCCACGCATCTCACATCCAACGAATTCCCGCTACATTCACGGGGTCATCTTGGCTTCATCATCAGATCTGATAGTAGAATGGTTCTTATTGAACGCAAATGCTTCACTTGTTGTAGAAAATACCAAAATCGCTGTACGTTTTCCTATAAAATTTGAAGAGTTCCCTCGATTTCGCCAAGATTCCATCATCAGATCCCGACTTGGTGACTATGGGACCATTTGGGAAGTATACCCTTTCCAACAAAAAGAGAACCGCCTTCAAAAAGCCGATTCACTGAAAAGTATGAAAATATAATCTTAAATGTACTGCTTATCAAAAAACTAAAATATTAGGATATTAAGTATATAATAATAATAATAATAATAATAATAAAACGTTTATTTTCTCACCACAATACATACACATTATTTACATTTCAGCGTCTCATAAAAAAAAAAAACAGTATATTGTGGGAGACTGGTGCCTAAGCTAGGCTTTAATTATACTTCAAGCACAATTATTGTTATTTTTTGAGTCGGTGTCGGTCCTTATAATATGGTATTAAAATTTGCTATTAGCGGCTGACACCGAATCCAAGAATAACAATAATTGTGCTTGAAGTATAATTATAGGTACTTAATATCCTAATCTTAGATGAATGATTGGTCTCGCGCGGTCATCTAAGTAAGATCTTAATATTTTATTTGGTTATTTGATAAGCAGTACATTTAAATTCCAAAATCCAAAATACTTTTCAGTGAATCGGCTTTTTGAAGGCGGTTCTCTTTTTTTTTTAAAAGAAATTAAATAGTTATCATTTTTTTTTTAGTCTATATTATTACATAACTTGAGCTGCTCTTCTTTTTGCCCCATATAGACATTTATGTAGATAACGTTTAAAAAATTTAATTAGTGGACCACCTAGTTTCTGGACCTAGCCCTAGCCATGACACTGTCATGACCCTTTCTCGGGAATGCGTAGAGATATCGAGTTGAAATGACCATATAAACCATATACTCAATTCTACAGTCCTTTGAAGCTGTGAATAAATCAAACTTCTTAGTTAACGTAGAAAAAAGATATGACCATAAAGCAAGAAACGTCTATTTCGACACTCAAGGTAATCAAAATTTATAAAGTATATTCGGTCGACCTAGAACTATGAAATTTGGTACGTAAAACCGTCTACAAGTATATTAAGAATCTGAACACAATACAATTAATTTAATGACTTCCTAAACATAGAGCTCGGGATAAACTTAAAATCGATTGTAACTCGAATAGGTACCATAACTCCTGGTAGGTCTCGGCATGAGATATCAGATATCCTGCAGTTTGTCGAACTCTTTACTGGACACCCTGTATGATAACTGTAAAAACGGAAGCACCACATGTTTTTATTATGAACCCGTCACGCGATTAGCACTTAGTTGATGGTAGCCGGACAGATGCCGGCACCCGGCTCCCTGACGCGGAAGTACTCCACGATTAGGTATTTCATGGGAAAATAAAGCTAATTCTTCCCATTTACAATAAAGTAGGTACGAACCTGAGTAATGACGGGGTTAAAATATATTATTGTGTTGGGCGCGTGTTGTGTCGCTGCAGAAAATTGAAGCGCGTCAACAAGCGTCACTTTAATAATGTAATTCTAATCATAATAAATAAATGTATGTGTAAAATACACTTCTAACGCGACACGACACAACACAATAATATAATTTCAGCCGCAACATTGGTACCAGGGCCAAGCAGTACTTTACTACTGAAGAGGTTATTCAACTCTAGCACAACATAAAATTTGTTGTATAAGGTAACGCAGCTTCGCTCCTGTGAGGCGTGAGTATCCACTACTCCGGAGGGCACAATAGCGAGCATTATGGGTTTGCATTGTAGTGCTTAATGACAACGACAATGCACAAGTACTTCATTACCACAATGGTGAGGCCCGCACAGTACAACCTGTACAACGCAATGCTGTCACTAAACTGGCTTGTCGTGCCGACTGTCTCCGTTATAATGTAAATATACACTAAATATTAATATCAGATATCAATATCAGATATCAGATTAATACCACATCAAAATCAAAATCAAAAATCAAAATCAAAATCAAAAAATATTTATTTAACTTAGGCTACAAAGTAGCACTTATCAAACGTCAATTATTATTACAATAGGACAGCACCCTAGGGGTCGGTTCATATCCGGCGGCAAAGGCAGCGCGCAACATCGGCCGCGCAACGCCAGAACGAGCAAACACACAACAAAACATCCAACCACTCACACCTGACGCACCAACGCGTCATCAGGTCAGTGTGAAAGGCTGAATGCTCCACCATGCGCCCGCCCGCCTCATCTTCATCATAATCATCCTTTAGTTTTTCTCTCTCAGTAGCAATTTTTTTTTATAATATCTTACTTGTATTGATCTAGTCGTTTATTTCATATCATCTTTCTACCCGGCGTCACTACATGGCAAATGTCGATAATAATTTAGATGTAAAGTATAAAAGAAATTTTGTTTATATTATATTAGTATATACGAAATATAAGTTGTTTTTGCTATTGCAGAACTATGTCGCTTACCGAAAATACCGTTCAATACAATAAAACAATATGTATATAAAAAAAAAACTTAAATGTAAAAAAACTATTGACCTACCTAAGCAATAACAGCTAGCTTGAACAAAATTTTAATTTCTTCGGAAAAAATATTAGCTAAACACTGTTTACAGAGTCCACATTAGTATTAGTTTTTAAATACAGCAACTTAAAGGCCTCCCTCCGACGTGACTTATGGGCCTTGATACAGCTATTTTAATTGCAATCCAGTGGTCGGTCAGTGTACTTGTCATTGTGCCTAATTTTCGTATTCAGATAAACCTACAATAAAATCTCATTGAACTCTCGAAGAGAATGATCGTAATGACTAATTAATGATCGTAATGACAGTTAGCAGAATGCTAATTATCGTAAAAATAACCAAATGAAACAGGTCATTCGGTCAATTCAAGCAACTCATAAATAGCTGAATCGAAGCCCTGGTGTTGCAAAGAGCTCGTAAAAATTAAAATCTGTCGGACTGATTAACTTATCATGCCTATTCAATCGAGCTAATATAAAAACAGCTTCGACTATTATTGATACTAACTCAAAATTCTTTATCGATAATTTTGAATTTAGCATTGACAGCAACCATACAATGCACAGCCAGGCCAGTGTAAGGGTTACACTGTTGTTTAGTTAGAACCATCAGTAAATAAAAATCAGAACAACTATCATTCATGTAGGATCCTCAAATAACTTTTAACTGGTGTTCATTATAGGTACGCTTTGGACGGTCTACAGAATAATTATTTGGACTAATTACCTCATGTAAATCTATAATATTGGTAACATAAGAGTTCCAGATTGTTCTTTGGTTGAACACCCATTATCAACATACTTACATAACATTGTTGGCAAACTACAAACCACAATGTTTGGACCGCGATCCGATCCGAAAATCGCTTAGATCGACCACGATTTGATTTTTGAAAAGATTGGATTGCATCGGCGCTTTCTAAATTATAGGTATTTTATTTCATTGTGGCTTTGAAAATAGGTATGCACAACTTTATCTATACTTATAATAAATCTGTAAAAGTGAAAATTGTGTACAAGGAAAATATAAAAAAAAAAAAAAAATCCGGGGGTGTTACTAGACCGACACCGAACCCAAAAATGAGATTACCTATTTTTCTTGTCTCTCTGTCTTTCTGTTAGTTCTGGCATCACGCAAAAACTACCGGTGCGATTACGATGAAACTTGGTATAATTATTCTTTATTATCCTGGGCACCACACTGGGTAGTTTTTATCCAGGAAAAGTATATAAAATTAAAAACAAACTTCATTTTGCGTTTCGATTCCTAGAACCGATTACTGTACCAACCGCAATAATAAGTTTGTCGTAGGGTACGTCACCTTTAGGGCAGAGTTATTTAGGTTTATTTTTATAAGTCGTAGGTATAGATTTTAATTTTAATAAAGGTATTTAGCATAGGTAGTATATTTAATAGTGTACGTAGTGACCGTAGGTTATTTTATAATAATAAATTGGTGACCCCGTGGCGGAATCTGTGATTTGTTGCTGGCTTTTCTTGATAGTTGTTTCCCTGATGATATGGCTCTATACATAGGAGAGAGTGGAACTGTCGTATACTGGCGTCCGCTTGTCATGGAAGGCACCCCACTTAGCAAGCTCATCAGCCAGCTTTGGGCCCACCGGACGGCACTCCCCTGGGCTTCGATTTTAATAACTTTGGACTGCGCCGCTTCAGCGACGGGCTCTCTGTAAATCTCCCGTTGTCGTATCATGTCGTGTCGGGTTGCTCGTGTCACACCACTGAAAGTCGGCGTCGATGATGATAATGAGACATTGGTCCGTGCTTCTAGTGGAGCATCGTCCCGAGGAGGCCATGAAGTTCGAAGTGTAGGTAACACCTCGAACTTCATGGCCTCCTCAGGGCGACGTCGTACATAACGTGCGTCTAGAGCACCACTCGCAGCTCCATCATCATCTTCTCGTGGCTTAGCTTGCTCTGAGTCACCCTCCCCCACCCTAATTAAGGCTCGTGGGCTTCCCCACTTCCCGAAGCAGATGGTGGCCCTGGCAAACAAGTATGCCTGGATTCTGTTCTTCCGCGGAATTGCCTGAAGTCTGTTCCGCCATTGGCTTCCACTCCCGCTTTCTGAATTTGGTTTGCATCTGTCTACTGTCTACTGTACCCAGCTTCTGACGCGGGATGAAACCGCGGGACAAAACTAGTCACCAATAATATACTTTAAATTAAGTGTAATCTTTTGACGTTAGTTTTTTTAGTTTATTTATCAATAATCTGGTTAATATTATTAACCGATAAAGAAAATGGTGCTGAAGTGGACTCATAAGTGATTACACTTGTGTCACTCGATTAGGGTGGGCTGCAGTCTGCGCGGTCTCCGCTGCCGCGCGAGCGTTGAGGCGCGGCGCAGGTGACCTCGTTACGTTATCCTTATTTATTCATCTTCATCCAGCAAGTAGTTCAGTCGCTAACTAGCTTAATGAACATAACTACTTACCAGTGCGGCCAATTGGGATCTATGCGTTATGTTCTCCTCCTACTAGATTCAGGTGTGCGTCTGCGTGGCCGTGTCAGCCATGACGTCATGTGTACATCTTTTAAAATAAGAGTTAGGCTATAACGAGCACAGGTGACGATGTGACAGCTCTGGTGGCGAGGGTGGCGCGCGTGGGATGTGTGCCACTGGAGGCAGGCTCGGCTCCCAGCCGCCGAGTGCCCGCCGAGTGGCCGCAGACGTGCGAACTGCGCGTGGGAGCGGTAATTGTCTCCTTGCTGGCACTCGGCGCTCCCCGCCCCGGAGCGGCGCCCGCAGGCTGTGTGAGCGCGTGCACGTGGCACGTTCAAACATTTTGTCGTGCTCTTGATTTATGTTCGCGTACCGAGCATCGCACGTCATTGAGTCGGCGTCGTCTAAGCGAAATGCATTAATGGCGTGCGTGCGCACATTACAAGAAGAATTGTATGACATTTTTTTTCTAATAATCTGTAACTTACAACAGACTACTTACAAGCTGACCTGAATTAGTTTCATTTTTAGGATAAAGCTATTGATAACTCTCAGATAATCATATTTTCAGTTGTCCAATACGAGAGATATTCTCGCACCACCAATTTTCAAAATCGCGTATATTTCTATATTAGCTGACACATTGACGCAAGTTCAAAGACACGGTTGAATTTAAAAATACCGTGATGCCCATTTATTTGTTATCATAGGAATAGTTATCCAATTATGCCAAGGGTCCCAGAAAGTACATCATGTGACCAGAGGAAGAACATGCCTAGGGGATTTTGAATTACAATATTAGGAATATGTAAAAAGCTTCGGTCGGTGAATGTTGCAGGGGGACGTGATCTTCTCGTGGTACAGCGGCGAGGGCGCGGCGCGCGTGGCGGACCGCTGGGGCGGGCGCGTGCGGCGCGTGCTGGACGGCCGGCTGGGGCTCGGGCGCGGCTCCATCAACGTGAGCGCCGTGCGCGAGACCGACGCCGGCCTCTACCGCTGCCGCGTCACCTTCCCCAACCGCACGCCGCCCGCGCGCAACAACGGCACCTTCTACCACCTGCAAGTCGATGGTCAGCCTCTCCACGCCACTCCATCTACCTTGCACCGCATCACGCACTTTAACAAGGACCGCTTTAAAAAAATCTACTTTTAAAGTCTTGTAAAGGCGGACTTTTACACGTGTTTATGAACTAGCTAGAGTCGACATTTCATAGTTCATTTGTGTAAACAAATGAATATTTATTTTTCTGGTCTTTCGACGAAAGAACTAGATCGATCTGGACAAGCCTGTGCCAGGCCAGCAGACGGAAAGCATGCCCCGAATGGTTCGTGCAAAAAAACTATTTTTGAGTGGCACCTGAAAATATGTGGGGCAATAACTCACTCAGGTCGACAGCTTAAAAATGACTAAAGTGTATAAATTAATAAATAAATCAAGACAAGTTGATGGGATACATAATGTTTACACTTAGAATGGGTACAATATACAATTAAAAAAATGAAATATATATAAATACTAGCTGTTGCCCGCGACTTCGTTCGCGTCAAATTCTGTTATTATGATAGCCATTTTTTTTTCTTAAAATAAATAAATATAAATAAATGCGGACAACATCACATACATTGCTCTGACTGAACCCAAAGTAAGTAGGTAGCTAAAGCACTTGTGTTATGGAATTCAGAAACAACGAAGGTACCACATACACCCAGACCCGAGGCAATGTAGAAAAGTTGGTTTCTCTCAGAGCTAGCGACACATTGAAACCGGTGGGTACGCCACTCGACCACGGAGGTCGTCGTTAAAAGAGTATATTTAAAGTTTTTCTGCGTAAATGTTATGTTTTACTTTCTTGTAGCAGAAGAACTTTCACATCATTCGCGCGTATGAATTTTGTTGCGGAGGTATTTTAAAATTGCATTATCTTCTAAGATGTTAATTGAAATTAAGTGTTGTCAAGGACAATTTTGTTAACAATTAAATACTCTTAATCAACAACACATAAGGATTAATATTATGTTGATAAAACTCTTTGCCAAATAATTGGCAATAATGCATTAATTTTGACAGATTACCATAAAAAAGGTTCTAGTGAGTTAATCTTAAAAGATAGACAAATACGGTTGAGGATTTTTTTTGAGATCGTTTAAAGAGGAATAATTCTTTAATACTTATTTTTTGGGTAACTCGAACCGTTTACGCAGCGCATGCAACGAAAGCCTTTAAATATGAATAATTTTCCCCATTTTTGCAATATGTTTCACTGTAATACTTCGCTGCTATTCGTCTCAGCGTGATGTTACATATAGTAATATTATAGAACGGGGATTAGCGTGTACATGCTTAAATACCTTTAGGGCTTGACGTTTCGACCGGGTTACACAGTTGAGTCTGCTTGCGACCACGGCCTGTGTAACCCGGTCGAAACGTCAAGCCCTAAAGGTATTTAAGCATGTACGCGCTAATCCCCGTTCTATAATATTACTATAAACATGCAGCGCGATAGTTTAAAAGTGATGTTACATAACCTAAAGCCTTCCTCGATAAACGGACTATCAAACACAAAATATTTTTTCAATTCGAACCAGTAATTCCCGAGATTAGCGCGTTCAAACAAACAAATAAACAAACTCTTCAGCTTTATTACATTAGTATTATTATATTATTATTAGTATAGGTGTAACAATCATAATAATATTTCCGTCATTAAATTGGCAATTCGGTTATTCAGCTAGTCTCTTGATGGTAATAATAGATTTTACAGGTGTTTATCTGAGGACGTAAATTTCAGGAGGTAATTTAATAGTAACGCCGCCGATGAACGTGACGGTGCTGGAGGGCGAGCGCGCCGAGCTCGAGTGCCTGCCCAAGAACCCCGAGGCCGCGGTGGAGTGGTACAAGGACGGCACGCCGCTCGCCGAGATGCCGGAGCTGGCGCAGCGCAGCGAGCGCCCCGCCAACGGGTCGCTCGTGCTGCGGCGCGCGCTGTCCGCCGACCCCGGCGAGTACGAGTGCCGCGTGCAGGACCCCGACCGCGCCACGCAGAGTGCCAGCGCCTTCCTCGATGTGCAGTGTGAGTACCCCGGCAGTGCCGTGGCGTGCTATGTACATACGTACACAACCACTCACTCGACTTGTGCTTGCAGACAAGGCCAAAGTGGTGTACGCTCCGAAGGAACGCTACCTGCCGTATGGCAAGCCAGCTAGCCTCGACTGCCACTTCAGTGCTAACCCTCCGCTCACGAACCTGCGGTGGGAGAAAGACGGCTTTCTGTTCGACCCCTACAACGTGCCAGGAGTTTTCTACAGTAGAAATGGGAGTTTACTATTTAATCAGGTTTGGCAGTTTACATCATTTATAAAAAAAAATAGGCTTAGGCTGACTATTCTTTAATGAATCTGGGGGCACGGCAGTGCCCCAGCCAAGTCTCGAGCAAAACGGGCAGGGCCGTACCATTCTTTTCTCGAAGCGTTTCGCGGCTATTTCACCCCCCCCTGTATCATCGATACGGATAAAGCTAGGGGTTTAGGTTTTCGATGACCTAGAGTAAGTATTAAAACAAGCTCAGCCTCAAAATTACATGACATTTGAACCAATAGTTTACGAGTTATGAGCGATCAAAGTTACACCATTTTGTCACTCACTGACTCACTCACTGACCGATCATCAAAAATCTAAGGTACTTCTAGCAAACTTAGAACCTTCAAATTTGGCACCAAGATAGGTTTTTAGCTACATATAAAGGGAAAATTATAAAAACGGTAATAAATTATATACCTTAGTAAATAATATGAAACAAATTTATATTTGCGGTTTTACAAGAACATGGTGTATGAATTTTGACTGCATTGTTAACTTTGTTCTTTGTTTATGTATATACAATATATATATATATATATATGTTTATTTATATACAAAAAGCAAATATAATTTTATAGCAATTTTGTTTATTTATAAAAAGAAAAGAAAGAGACCTACAAAAAATAAATGAGATCCCACCAAAAACATTCAATGTAAAAAAAAGCCAAGTCTCTCTATGCAATTCTTCCATCGTAAAAAGTTTTGAGATCGCATAGGAGCCAAGTCCTGTTCAACTTAATTTGTAATAATAAATCAATATTTTGTGACTATATCAATAGTTTTGTTTACATTACAATAATAGTGACTTGGCCATGAGCACAATAAGATACAAATATAAAACGGCATATTTGGAGGAGTTGCAAGTAAATAATAAATAATATCAGGACACCTTAACCGACAGTCGGTATCATCCAAGATCAGTGAACTGCACATGCACTATGGCGCATGTTTAGTCCATAGTGATCTCAAATTCCAATCAGTTACAAAATCATATCCATAATATATATAATATATAAATTCAACGGTATTTGCACGTAATTACAAGGAGCAAACGACCTTTAACTTGTGCTCATGGCCAAGTCACTGTTATTGTAATGTAAACAAAACTATTGATATAGTCACAAAATATTGATTTATTATTACAAATTAAGTTGAACAGGACTTGGCTCCTATGCGATCTCAAAACTTTTTACGATGCAAGAATTGCATAGAGAGACTTGGCTTTTTTTTACATTGAATGTTTTTGGTGGGATTAAATATTTCTATAAGTAATTAAAGAATTGACTCGTCATCTGAAAACTTTCTAGCCTGATTTTCTTGACTTCTAAAACAAACCTATTTTAATGACCGTCTTATAGATAAACTAGCTGTGCCCCGCGGTTTCACCCGCGTTAATACCTATATTCCGTTCCCGATGTCTTTATATTACTTTGTTATACGGGGCGTACTAAAAAAATTAAAGATTTTGAAAATCGGTCTACCCGTTCTCGAGTTATGAATAGTGTAACTGTGTAACTAACACCTCGCGGTTCCATACCTATCTCGTACTACCTCTTTAACCCCGTTAGGTACTTCGTTAGTTCCACTAATTTGTTAATAGTAAACTTACTATGGAATAATAAACATTAACAAACAACTTTTATTCCCGAAAGGCTAAATTGCTATTATTATCAATTTGCTTATATTATTATTATGGTGCCGTCTAACCGAGCGGCGTGGGCATGCGACATATTTTAAACATTTTTAAACTTGTGATATGTTTTGAATGGAACGTCCAAATTGAATAATTCAAAAAGTCAAATAATGGTATTAAAGCAGACTTAAATATGAAGTCATTTATTTTGATAAGGATTTATTCCAAAGTATAAATAAAAGAGCTTTTAGAACAGTAGCATTTTTATAAATTTTAAATAATGAAAAATACACTTATTGTGACATAACTATAATAGTTAGACATATGCTGTCGCGATATTTTTTCTAGATAATTATATGTTCTACAAAAAAATAGTACATTATTTTGTTCTATAATCAATAGTTTTCGCAGCGCACGCGATAGGGTAAATACGCTAAATGTCGGCCCCCTTACGGATTTTCTAACTTTGGAATGCTCTGGCTGCACCAGTTTGCAACAAAGGATAGCTTGTGTTGCGGTTTTAGACAGGTTGATAAATCTATTTTATGTTTTTAGGCAAAAATTTGACTTTTCTACTAAAATAAAAAAGGATTAAGGTTTAGATGCGTTGAAGACGAAAAAACCCTTAATTCGCGGCCTATTGTCGGCGGTGTTTTTCCCAAATGTCGGCCGGATATAGGGTGTTTAAAATTAAGACACTGAAAAATATAATCAACATGATTTATTTTGGCAGGAGTATACATTTGTATTTGTCTTAGGGTAATTTGTTTAAAAGTTTCTATAATTATAACTCAGTTAAACATCGGAATAAATATAACCAGCAAATTCCAAAAAACATTTTTCAATTGTATCCCAAACCATATTTAGCTATCATGAATAATATACATAATTATGTCTTCGATACTGTCAACTTCTACATCCAAACTTAACCTATTTAAAATGTTAATAAATTTTTGTATTGGGTACATAACATATATTCAATTTCGAGAAAATAAGTTTGATAAATAAATTAAAAATGACTACCCACACAATCAATGAAAAAATACAAAAGTAATCAGCCTGTACATTAGCGTTTAAATTCGAGGCTGGCCGACATTACGATATTTAATATATTTAAAGTCGGCCCCTGTTGTGTGTGCCTCATTTCTCGACATTCAACTAAGATCACCCCGGCCGGTATTTAGCGACTAAACGTAAAATATATTTATTAACCTATTAAGCTTTGCAAATACTCCTATTAAGCAAATGGAATTGGTAGAATTGGAATTTGTAAAACAGACTGCATTTACTTTAAGTCGGCCCCGGCCGAGAATTCGGTTTTAAGCCGAAACTGGTATTCTAATGGCGGCCTCCTATTTTTCATTTAAAATAATACGAAAAACGTTAAAAAAACAATGTCAAAATATAGTAAAAATAACTTTTTTGTGATAACAAAGCTTAAAACAAAAATAAAGAAACGTCTTACCGTTGTAATATCAATCCCCGAAGCGTGGGTATTCTCATCAAGTAAGCTACTTTAACTAAGAACTTGACTCTTCAACGGCGCGATCGCTGCTGACGCTCAGTGTGTGAAGACCGGGTGACGTAATAGGATAGTGACAGTTTGTGCGTATAGAATATGAACTTAGGTTGCAATTCGAGTAGTAAAATTACCACTTCATTACCCTTGGAACGAACGCAAGATAAAAATGTGCAGACGGCCGACGATTGGGGGGGGGCCGACATATGGCGTATTTACCCTATAAGAAAGTTTTTTGGTAATTTTTTCACACCTTGGGTTACATTATTGGAGTTTTAGTATGAATCCCTAACTTTTTTGAAAATTTAATATAGCCTATGTTCACCGGAAATAATGTAGCTTCCCAACAGTGAAAGAATTTTACAAATCGGTCAAGTACTTTCTGAGCCTATTCAATTCAAACAAACAAACAAACAAACAAACAAACAATCAAATCTTCCCTCTTTATAATATTAGTGTAGATTAGTGTAGATAAAAAATATTAGAAGCGCATTAATTTTTTTACGCTAACATAAACTCACGACGAAACAGATATAAAAGTAAAAAGGCTTTGGTCGAGAGTGGCGTAGACAGTGTAGACACCCTCATAGGCTTGTTAAAAGAAAGTCATTTACTGGGCGTTCATTTTGTGTCAATAAATAGGTCCTTGAATAACGAAACGGCCAAACCCCGCATATTGTTGACTAGGGTGCAGGGTTTGTAAACAATTTAAGACTAGTGTTCACGCTATAGTCATAGGGCATCCCGCATCATAGGGCTATAGTCAGTCAGGACGTTTGGAGATAGAAGCTTGGCTCTCTATAAGATCTCATATTTTTTACAGACTTGGAATTTCTTTACCTATGTAAAGGAATTCCAAGTCTGTAAAAATTGAAAGAAAAAGATGTGTGGCACTCGGAGACTGCCGCGGTAAAGCTATTGCATAGCATTTTTTATCAACTTATGTAATTATAATTATTTATTTATTTTACTTATGCAGTATTTTTTTATTTCCTTTGTTTTTCTTTGATATTAATTCAAGTTATTAAAAGTTATAATTAGTAACGCCGATACAACCAATGCCAACTAGAGGCGATTTGCAGAACTAAAGAGACAAGCGTGATATTTCAAAAAGTCATTTAAGTTCTGCTATTCATCGATAGATAGCAAAACTAAAAAGTGTCACCGCTGTGCCGGTCGGAGTGGGGGGTGTTTTTATTTTATTTATGCAGTATTTTTTTCCTTTGTTTTTCTTTGATATTAATTCAAGTTATTAAAAGTTATAATTAGTAACGCCGATACAACCAATGCCACCTAGAGGCGATTTGCAGAACTAAAGAGACAAGTGTGATATTTCAAAAAGTCATTAAAAGTTCTGCTATTCATCGATAGATGGCAAAACTAAAAATTTTCACCGCTGTGCCGGTCGAACTTAGGTTATTTTCGTTACGGAATTTCTGGATTCGGTCTCCACGCTCAAGGCCCGTGATAGAAGCTATGCAATAGCTTAAAAAGTTTGGCGGGGTTATTCTTTAACTTATTTACCACCACCCACAGCCCACCGTGCCATACAAAATCCTTTTCTATTAAATTATCTATTAGTCTATTCATTTCTATTATCTATTAATCTATTATTATCTATTATTGTTAAATCTGATAAAAAACATAACACTATAAGACTATGAAAATGTAATTAATAATACAATAAAAATACTAATTAATTGGCTTGACAAAAATAATTTAACAATTAAATAAATGGCTTAAAACTTGTAATTTTTAGTGTTCAAGATTTTATTGAAAGGACAGGATAAAATTTCCCACACCTACCTATTATTCTAAATTTTAAAATTGCATTTTATGTTAAGCAAAACATGTGTAACATATTTTCACAATTGTAACACCTTTTTATACCATGTTTTATGCAAATAAATACATTTATTTATTATTATATTGGCTAGGTCTGGCTAGCAGTATTCGAATACCGCTAGTACGACCGTATGTCGTATTTTGTCATTACTCATCATACACTATAATTTATTATTTAATATACAATATGTTACGAAAACACTGTCCGATCCCAATGGGTGACATAGGTTTCCCAATCTCGTGGCCAAATAAAGTATGAAAATTTAAATAATCAAGATAATAACAATAATAATGAATTTTGAAATAACCATTTTATAAACGAATAAAGTAAAAAAAACATGGTACCTATAAATAAAAAAAAATGTGTCTGCACCATTTTTGGCGGTATTTTGTTTTATTCTTCGGCGGCTCTCTTTCCTTTTGGTATTTTTGTTTTTTTTTTTATTTGGTATTTTTTTAAGTTTATCCTAATTTTTACATTAATAGAACAGGTATCGATACCTAACAATACCTTCACGGATCGGACAGGGTTTTCCTAACACATTGTTGTATACATAAAAAAAACAATTTTTTATCATAAATGATGAAGGTGGACGAGTCTCACGAAGGAGAATATTCATGCACACCTTACAACTCGCTGGGGTCTGAGGGTCCGTCGCCGGGCGTGCGTGTGCGCGTGCAGCGGCCGCCCGCGCTGGCGGCGCGCCCGCAGCCGCTGTACGTGGCGCGACTCGGCGCCACGCTCACGCTGCCTTGCGCCTCCACCGCGCGCAACCACCACGACCAGCCGCTCGTGCACTGGTCCCGGGTGAGTGCCGCTCGCTGCTACTCGCCACACCCTGTCCCGTGCCGACCCTTTCTTCATGTTCCACTTCTTACAGAAAGACGGAGGCGAGCTGCCGGCCGGACGGCATAACCTCGACGACGGCAACTTGACAATCGTGGACGTGACGGAGGACGACCGCGGCGTGTACGTGTGCACCGTCAGCAACGAGGCAGCCACCGTCGACGTGGAGACCGAGCTGTTGGTCGAGAATATGCCCCCACGCGCGCCCTACAACCTCACCGTCAGACCCGCCACTGACTCACTCCATCTGACCTGGGTGCCAGGTAATATAATCGATTAACGTTGCGATTTTTTTAATCTTCTATATTTTTATGCTTAATATATCACTATAAGTAAAACACACTATAATATTCAGGACATAATGGACTCGAAGTAGACTACAACGTTTGGTATCGCGAGCGAACCGTTAGTGAATGGCGCACTATGAAAATATTGACTCGAGGTGTTACTGAAGCTACGCTAGTCGGACTGCGGCCTGGCACGGAGTACGAGCTGCGAGTATTGTCCCAAGACTTGATTGGCGATGGACTTTTCAGTAAGCCGGTTTTTGCGAGGACACTCGGTAAGAGTCTGTTTTCTTCTTCTTTCAAATCAAAATCTAAGCCAGTGGGGTGTTCACATACGATATTAATATTTTCTAATAAACTGACTTCAAAGAAAAGAGGTCTTTTGTAAGGTTTTAAAACGATAAAAAAAAACATTTACTTTTTTTATTATTTGCTTTGCCTTTGCTGTCATGGCTAATCCGTATCATGTCCCAACGGGGGCTTAAAATGACGCGACGGCTCGAGACACTTAATATTCATCAATAAGGCCAAATCATTGTCATTTCGATGGCTACAGACCGACCGGTCTCCCAGTTCTTGGGCACATTTTTATTTTATTACGTTGTTGATTACAGGGTCTTTAGAAGAGGAGGTGTTAGTCGATGCCGTAGAGGCAGAACAGGTAGCACTTGCCGCCGCTACCACAGAGGAGAACGACATACCATTGTCTTACGAGGGCAGTGAGTTGGAAGTGACGGTGCGACTCATAGACGAGGGCGCGTTGGTGCGCTGGCGCCGCGAGCCGCTGGACTCGTCGCGCTGCACCGTGCGCTGGTACGAGGGTGCGGCGCCCGGCGAGCGCCTGCTGGCCACCGGCCACACGCTGCACGACTACATGCTCGGTGCGTAGCCTGCCCGCGTCCGCGCCGAGGCTGCAGGCGCGGACGCGTGCCTGACCGGTGCTGTCTGCTTGTGTGTGCAGTGAGCGGCGCGGAGGAGGGCGCGCGCTACTGGGCGCGCGTGCAGTGCGGCAGCGGCGCGCGCGGCGGCGCGGGGCTGCGCGTGCCGGAGTACGCGCGCCTGCGCGGCGTGGCGGCGGGCTGCGCGGCGGCGGCGCTGCTGCTGGCCGCGCTGGCCGCCGCGCTGTTCGCGGTGCGGCGCCGGCTGTGCGCGCGTCGCCCGCCGCCCGCGCCGCGCTCGGACAAGCGTCTGCGCTGACGGGACGCCGTCCGCGTCACCCATGTGCATTCTGAGACATTGCGTGGCGTGTTTGGGTGTTTGTTGGAAATCGATGTTGTTATTTATTAAGTACGTATGTAAGGAGAGACCACAAATTCTATTTATTGTTAAGTAAGATAGAGATGAAAATAAACGTTTATTCCAATTATGTTTTATTTATTATAGACTAGCTGTGTACAAATACATTTTTTTCCTCTTTATAAGATTAGGATAGATTTCTGTTATTAGTCAAATTTTAAAAGATTGAGATAATATTCTGTCGCGGACATGTTTTTGGATCATTTAGAGAGGAATAATTCTTTCGTACTTATTTTTTGGGTAACTTGAACCGTCAAGCTTGAGGCAGTGGTCCGACTAAGGGTCAGCGCAGACAGAGAGGAGCGCAGCGGAGAGGATTTTATTCACGCACTTGAAAATGAACTTTAAAAATTATTAAACTATTATTATTAAATTAATTTATTTGACTTTAAGAAAATTACTTTTTAAACTAGCTGTGCCTGCAACTTCATTCGCGTGGATGACGAAGCTTATCAATGAGTCTTTCAACGGATGCTTAAAAAATTGAGTAGGTAACTTCTCCCGTTTTCCCAACATTTCCCTTCACTGCTCTGCTCCTATTGATTGTAGCGTGATAAAAAGTATACTATGACCTGCCCAGGAGTATGAGAATAATTGTACCAAGTTTCGTTAAAATCCGTCGAGTACCTAGTTTGTTTCTATAAGGAACATACAGACAGACAGACAGACAGACAGACGAAAATTTTACTGATTGCATTTTTGGCATCAGTATCGATCACTAATCACCTGATAGTTATTTTGAAAATATATTTAATGTACAGAATTGACCTTTCTACAGATTTATTATACGTATAGATTATACATCAAAAATCTCAAATATATTGTTTTCAAGTGTAATCTGTCAGTATACATTGATTGCTAGATGGCAGAAGAGTTTTGACAAAAATCTCTCTAATCTCGTTTTACAATTTCGCTATGTGTATAAATATTTTTGCTCGTGACTGCAAAGCGTGCATAGCTATAGGCTGTGTGGGCGACATATCCGTGTCCGTGCGCCGCGGCCGCAGCAATTCATTGATGTCAATTCATTGATTCATGGATGTCAAAAAATCCACATCATAAATATAGGCATATTATAAAAAAATGTGAGAAGAAATAAAAAAACAATTTCCTGGTAATAGTGGTACTAAAGTATTTATAACCTATTTTTTACGAATAAATTAATTAGATACGGCAATTTAATTTTCAAAAACCAAAAAAATTATCGGGATAGTTCCGATCATCATCATCTGCCGAGCCTTTTCCTAACTATGTTGGGGTCGGCTTCCAGTCTCACCGGATTCAGCTGAATACCGTATTTTACATGGAGCGACTGCCTATCTGACCTCCACAACCCATTTTACTGGGAAATATAGTATCCCATAGTAAGACTGTTTATATCATAAATACGATTAGGAAATTAAGGTAAAATAGCCTGATAAAAAAAAAAATCTGTGGTTCTGATTCCTATCGGGATAGTTCCGATAAAATTAAATAAAATTTTTCGTACCAAACTTTGCCGAACCTAACTTTGCCAAACCTAACTTTTTCATACCAAACTTTGCCAAACCTATCTATTTCATACCAAACTTTACCGAAAAACTATTTTCATACCAAACTTTGCCGAACCTAACTTTGCCAAACCTAACTTTTTCATACCAAATTTTGCCGAAACTAACATTTTTTTAATGTTAGGTTAGGTTTGAACCTTACCCAACTATGTATATCAAACCTAACTTTTTTTGGACTTTTTTTTTGAAACTTTTTTCGGACATTTTTGTAACTTTTTTCGGTCATTTTTTTTAATGTTAGGTTAGGTTTGAACCTAACCTAACTATATCAAACCTAACTTTTTTCGGTCATTTTTTTTGTAACTTTTTTCGGACATTTTTGTAACTTTTTTCGGACATTTCTTTTAATGTTAGGTTAGGTTTGAACCTAACCTAACTATATCAAACCTAACTTTTTTCGGACATTTTTGTAACTTTTTTTGTAACTTTTTTCGGACATTTTTGTAACTTTTTTCGGACATTTTTGTAACTATTTTCGGACATTTTTTTTGTAACTTTTTTCGGACATTTTTTTTATGTTAGGTTAGGTTGGAACCTAACCAAACTATATCAAACCTAGCTTTTTTTGGACTTTTTTTTGAAACTTTTTTCGGACATTTTTGTAACTTTTTTCGGACATTTTTGTAACTTTTTTCGGGCATTTTTGTAACTTTTTTTGGACATTTTTGTAACTTTTTTCGGACATTTTTGTAACTTTTTTCGGATATTTTTTTTGTAACTTTTTTCGGACATTTTTTTTATGTATGGTTAGGTTGGAACTTAACCTAACTATATCAAACCTAACTTTTTTCGGGCATTTTTGTAACTTTTTTCGGGCATTTTTGTAACTTTTTTCGGACATTTTTGTAACTTTTTTCGGACATTTTTTTTGTAACTTTTTTCGGACATTTTTTTAAATGTAAGGTTAGGTTGGAACCTAACCTAACTATATCAAACCTAGCTTTTTTTGGACTTTTTTTTGAAACTTTTTTCGGACATTTTTGTAACTTTTTTCGGACATTTTTGTAACTTTTTTCGGACATTTTTTTTGTAACTTTGAATTTGCTTTGATTAAAAACTTAACCTAACCTAACTATATCAAACCTTACTTTTTTCGGGCATTTTTGTAACTTTTTTCGGGCATTTTTGTAACTTTTTTCAGACATTTTTGTAACTATTTTCGGACATTTTTTTTGTAACTTTTTTCGGATATTTTTTTATGTTAGGTTAGGTTTGAACCTTTTTTTTTTTTTTTTTTTTTTTTTTTTACCCGGGGAAATCCTCATGGACTTCCTCCGCCCTGGGGAAGGCGGAGGGGTGTGCCGGACTCTTACCGGCTAAAACCACCGGAGTGCTTCACCCTTCCCTTATGCTGAAGACCAGGCGGGAAAGTAATACAAACTACCGCGATCTCCAGCAGGGAGGCTCCTTTTCGGAGCTACAACGATGAGCGAGTGGGGGATAGCTTTGCCTCCCCCTTCCACTTATAAGGAGGCGCGCGGAAGCACCGCGCGCGCCATCTTTGGCCTTTATTGTAGAGCAACAGACTTCCCCAAGTCTACCGCCTGAGGCCATTTATGGTGGCTGAAGGAGGGCATTGTCAGCCCTTCTCCTAGCCCTTGTGCGTCGAGTGCGGATATGAACTCTCGCTCCCTTTCCGCGCCCTCTTTGAGCGCCATTACCTCGTCACAAAAGACGGTAACGGCGCTCCAAGCTTCCTCGCTCCTGACCATCGAGGCTACTACGACTGGAAGCGAGAGATGATCGCCTATTACCGCAACGAGGGACCGGCGCTGTACCGCCCAAGCTGGACAGTGCTCGAGTGTATGCTGCGCCGTGTCTTCGATATCGCTGCAGTGGTGACACCGGGGGGTGGGTTCCCTCCGTGCTATACGAAACAGGTAACTGCCAAAGCATCCGTGTCCCGACAGCACCTGTGCCGTCCGGAAGGAGAGTGCTCTATGGCGTCTGCCGACCCAGTCTTGGAGGACGGGACGGACCGCCTCCACAGTCCTGAGGCCTGCTCCAGGAACAATTAACCGCTCCGCCCATACCTCCAAGAAGGCAAAACTATCCTCGATAAATGCTTGACGATGCGCGCAGCAATGATACGCTCAAAGAATTTCCCCACATCGTCAAGCAAAACAATAGGCCGATACGCGGATGGAGCATCCACGGGCCGTCCTTCCTTGCGGAGCAATACGAGTCTGCCCTCTTTCCACAACTGTGGAAATACCCCCTGCTGTAGGCAATTATCTAGGGTGTTTCTTAATCGAGGCCCCATGACCCCGAGTGCCAAGGCTAACACACGACCAGGCACGCCATCAGGGCCAGGAGCGGTGCATTTTCTTTTGAGCCGCAGTTCAGCTGCACCCATCTCTGAGTCAGTGATCACAGGCACCTCTGTGCTCATTCCATTGACACTTTCTGAGCTAGACCGCATCAAAGGAGGAGTGTGGTTCCTAGAAGGAAAGAGGGTAGCAGTGACACACTCCAAGAACTGTGGCTCCAGCGTTTGTGTAAGTGGGGGAGTCCATCGGCGAAGCTTTCCTCGTACCATCTTGTAAGGACGTCCCCATGGATCCCTATCTAAGGACGCTAGCAGTTCCTCCCTAGCCGCATTCTTAGCCTGACCAATAGCTACCTGGAGGCTGGCCTTTGCCCCTCTGTACGCCTCATATAGCAGGGCTTCAAGGGCGCGGTTAATGGCCCTCCTTCTTCGCTGCCGCGTGTAATCCCGCCTCGCGGCTATACACGCAATGCGCAACTGCGATAGCTCCTGAGACCACCAATATACCTGTCGTCTCGGAGGTAACGGTCTGGACCGAGGCATAGCCGCATCACAAATTTGAAACATTGCCTGTCGAAACCAAGCTGCTTCCTCATTAGCCATAGTGGGCCCGGTCGATGGAGCAATCCAGGCTTGGACAATCGCTGCTTCTTTAAGGATTTCGATATCTAACTTGCTGAGCACCCACCGCGGAAACACTGATGAATGCCCTCTGGTCGCCGGAGCCGGTGTTGATGGGTCGGAAAACTCGAACCGTATATATCTGTGGTCCGACAATGTTTCCACGCCATCGAGAACTCTCCAATTATGCACCATGTGTGCTACAGTCGGGCTGGCTAGAGAAAGGTCTACAATAGATCCCCCCTGTTGCCTCACACACGTCTGCACTGAACCTCTGTTGAGAAGGCATAAGCCGGTTTCCATAAGCCATTCCTCTACCAGGGCACCGCGAGCATCTGTGGAAGGAGAACCCCAAGCCATGGACTTGGCATTGAAGTCCCCTAGGATGAGCACTGGATAGGGGCGATTTTGCTCAACTAGAGCACCGACATCACTAAGAAAAGCCTCAAACTCAGCAAGAACCCTGTTCGGTGAAAAATACACCCCCAGAATCAACACTCCTTCCAACAAAGCTGCAGCACAGCAAGGGCGCTGTGCAACGACCCTCAGGGGAGCCCTCGCCACTATGGCCACCAAACCCTTGGTATCCCCAAGCCAGCTGTCACTGGGCGGGACGAAGTAGGGCTCAGAAATCACAGCAACATCTATAGACCACTGAGCCATGCTCTGGACCAGAAGGTCTTGCGCTCTAGCGCAGTGGTTTAAATTGGCCTGCAAAAAACGATGAGCCATATTACGTGGACATAGTTTCCACCTCATCCGCTGCTGTGGCAGACAGAGACACAGGAGGGAGCAATTTTGGTTGAGCCCCCTTGACCACCTTTTTATTTTTAAAGGCAGACTCCTTGCATTTTTTAGCACCTATTTTATGCGCCGCATCTTTCCCATCCGCGGCACATATAGGGCAATGTGGTAACGCACTGCAATCTCTCGATGAGTGGCCCATTTGTCCGCACCTGAAACAGGACCCGGAGCGGTCAACCTTATCTCCACAGAGAGCCGCGACGTGTCCGTTCCGCAAGCAGCGAAAACAGCGGGTTGGTCGAGACTCGAGGAGTCGGGCCCGTACAGACACCAGTCCGATCTGTAGCTCCGCTCTCGCCAATTTTTTGGCTGCGGAAATAGGACATTTCACAATCACGGAACCACCGGTCATACCGTGTTCACGGATGTTGCCAGCCTTTACATGATCGACTGGGCACCCCCCCAAGCAAGCCACTGCTGCAGCAACCTCCGTGGAAGTCACAGAGTCGTCTAGGCCTGAAATGCACAGATCTGCACTTTTAACGGGTCTGGAGACCTTTAATACATCAGGACTGATTGCATTGCGGATCTGATCTGCCAGGGCATCAGCCCTTGATCCACTCGCAGCCCCCGGTAACTGCAGGATGCGCGCCCCAGTTGCCGCCTTCCTAAACTTAATTCCTAGACCGGCACCATCAACCTTATTTCTAAGATCAGCCAACACAGATGCGTATGTTACGCCTTGCAACTGCGCAGACGGTTGCAGCTGCAGAACCACGGCTGTCGAACTAGGTGTACGCAATTGTTTTTGGTCACTTTTGGCTTTAGGTATTTTAAACTCCTTCTGCGCCTTGGCCGTCTTAGGCGTCTTGGAAGCTTTTTTATCCTATCTCCTACTAACCGTTGTCCAACTATCATTGGCGGCACTGGTGGACGCCACAGGCTCCAAGGTGGAGGAAACAGTGACTGCGGAAGGATTGCCAGATTTCTTGGGTTTCTTGCCCTTACCTTTGCCAGATTTTTCTGCGCAAGGTTGTGCAGGTACAAAAGCAGGAGACGGCACCGCCGGCGGCGGAGCAACCTTAACTGCTGGCGCTGCTCTCTTTGCATCAGCTGCCAGTGGCGGTCGCAGACGCTTTTCGGGCAGCAATCGCTCCTCCAGACCTTCGAATCGCGCGCTTATCATAGTCCCGACCTGGATCATGATGGCACGAGGTTAGGTTTGAACCTAACCTTGTTAGGTTAGGTTTTGAAACTTTTTTCGGACATTTTTTTTGTAACTTTTTTCGGACATTTTTTTTATGTTAGGTTAGGTTGGAACCTAACCTAACTATATCAAACCTAACTTTTTTCGGACATTTTTGTAACTTTTTTCGGATATTTTTTTTGTAACTTTTTTCGGACATTTTTTTTTATGTAAGGTTAGGTTAAAACTTAACCCAACTATATCAAACCTAACTTTTTTTCGGGCATTTTTGTAACTTTTTTCGGGCATTTTTGTAACTTTTTTCGGGCATTTTTGTAACTATTTTCGGACATTTTTTTGTAACTTTTTTCGGACATTTTTTTTATGTTTAGTTAGGTTAGATCAAACCTAACTTTTTTCGGGCATTTTTGTAACTTTTTTCGGGCATTTTTGTAACTTTTTTCGGGCATTTTTGTAACTTTTTTCGGGCATTTTTGTAACTATTTTCGGACATTTTTTTTGTAACTTTTTTCGGACATTTTTTTTATGTTAGGTTAGGTTGGAACCTAACCTAACTATATCAAAACTAACTTTTTTCGGGCATTTTTGTAACTATTTTCGGACATTTTTTTTGTAACTTTTTTCGGACATTTTTTTTATGTTAGGTTAGGTTGGAACCTAACCTAACTTTATCAAACCTAACTTTTTTCGGGCATTTTTGTAACTTTTTTCGGACATTTTTGTAACTTTTTTCGGACATTTTTTTTAATGTAAGGTTTGGTTGGAACCTAACCTAACTATATCAAACCTAACTTTTTTCGGGCATTTTTGTAACTTTTTTCGGACATTTTTGTAACTTTTTTCGGGCATTTTTGTAACTTTTTTCGGACATTTTTTTTGTAACTTTGAATTTGCTTTGATTAAAAACTTAACCTAACCTAACTATATCAAACCTAACTTTTTTGGACTTTTTTTTGAAACTTTTTTCGGACTTTTTTTTTGTAACTTTTTTGGGACATTTTTTTTTATGTAAGGTAAGGTTGGAACCTAACCTAACTATATCAAACCTAACTTTTTTCGGGCATTTTTGTAACTTTTTTCGGGCATTTTTGTAACTTTTTTCGGACATTTTTTTTGTAACTTTTTTCGGACATTTTTTTTATGTTAGGTTAGGTTGGAACCTAACCTAACTATATCAAACCTAACTTTTTTCGGGCATTTTTGTAACTTTTTTCGGGCATTTTTGTAACTTTTTTCGGGCATTTTTGTAACTTTTTTCGGACATTTTTGTAACTATTTTCGGACATTTTTTTTGTAACTTTTTTCGGACATTTTTTTTGTAACTTTTTTCGGACATTTTTTTTATGTTAGGTTAGGTTGGAACCTAACCTAACTATATCAAACCTAACTTTTTTCGGGCATTTTTGTAACTTTTTTCGGGCATTTTTGTAACTATTTTCGGACATTTTTTTTGTAACTTTTTTCGGACATTTTTTTTATGTTAGGTTAGGTTGGAACCTAACCTAACTATATCAAACCTAACTTTTTTCGGGCATTTTTGTAACTTTTTTCGGGCATTTTTGTAACTTTTTTCGGGCATTTTTGTAACTTTTTTCGGGCATTTTTGTAACTATTTTCGGACATTTTTTTTGTAACTTTTTTCGGACATTTTTTTTATGTTAGGTTAGGTTGGAACCTAACCTAACTATATCAAACCTAACTTTTTTCGGGCATTTTTGTAACTATTTTCGGACATTTTTTTTGTAACTTTTTTGGGACATTTTTTTTTATGTAAGTTTAGGTTGGAACCTAACCTAACTATATCAAACCTAACTTTTTTCGGGCATTTTTGAAACTTGTTTCGGACATTTTTGTATCTTTTTTCGGGCATTTTTGTAACTTTTTTCGGACATTTTTTTTGTAACTTTTTTCGGACATTTTTTTTATGTTAGGTTAGGTTGGAACCTAACCTAACGATATCAAACCTAACTTTTTTCGGGCATTTTTGAAACTTGTTTCGGACATTTTTGTATCTTTTTTCGGGCATTTTTGTAACTTTTTTCGGACATTTTTTTTGTAACTTTTTTCGGACATTTTTTTTGTTAGGTTAGGTTGGAACCTAACCTAACTATATCAAACCTAACTTTTTTCGGGCATTTTTGTAACTTTTTTCGGGCATTTTTGTAACTTTTTTCGGACATTTTTGTAACTTTTTTCGGGCATTTTTGTAACTTTTTTCGGGCATTTTTGTAACTATTTTCGGACATTTTTTTTATGTTAGGTTAGGTTGGAACCTAACCTAACTATATCAAACCTAACTTTTTTCGGGCATTTTTGTAACTATTTTCGGACATTTTTTTTGTAACTTTTTTCGGACATTTTTTTTATGTTAGGTTAGGTTGGAACCTAACCTAACTATATCAAACCTAACTTTTTTCGGGCATTTTTGTAACTTTTTTCGGGCATTTTTGTAACTTTTTTCGGGCATTTTTGTAACTTTTTTCGGGCATTTTTGTAACTTTTTTCGGGCATTTTTGTAACTATTTTCGGACATTTTTTTTGTAACTTTTTTCGGACATTTTTTTTATGTTAGGTTAGGTTGGAACCTAACCTAACTATATCAAACCTAACTTTTTTGGACTTTTTTTTGTAACTTTTTTCGGACATTTTTTTTATGTTAGGTTAGGTTGGAACCTAACCTAACTATATCAAACCTAACTTTTTTCGGGCATTTTTGTAACTTTTTTCGGGCATTTTTGTAACTTTTTTCGGACATTTTTGTAACTTTTTTCGGGCATTTTTGTAACTTTTTTCGGGCATTTTTGTAACTTTTTTCGGACATTTTTTTTGTAACTTTTTTCGGACATTTTTTTTATGTTAGGTTAGGTTGGAACCTAACCTAACTATATCAAACCTAACTTTTTTTTTGGGCATTTTTGTAACTTTTTTCGGGCATTTTTGTAACTTTTTTCGGGCATTTTTGTATCTTTTTTCGGGCATTTTTGTAACTTTTTTCGGACATTTTTTTTGTTAGGTTAGGTTGGAACCTAACCTAACTTTATCAAACCTAACTTTTTTCGGACATTTTTGTAACTTTTTTCGGGCATTTTTGTAACTTTTTTCGGGCATTTTTGTAACTATTTTCGGACATTTTTTTTGTAACTTTTTTCGGACATTTTTTTTGTAACTTTTTTCGGACATTTTTTTATGTTAGGTTAGGTTGGAACCTAACCTAACTATATCAAACCTAACTTTTTTCGGGCATTTTTGTAACTTTTTTCGGGCATTTTTGTAACTATTTTCGGACATTTTTTTTGTAACTTTTTTCGGACATTTTTGTAACTTTTTTCGGGCATTTTTGTAACTTTTTTCGGACATTTTTTTTGTAACTTTGAATTTGCTTTGATTAAAAACTTAACCTAACCTAACTATATCAAACCTAACTTTTTTGGACTTTTTTTTGAAACTTTTTTCGGACTTTTTTTTTGTAACTTTTTTGGGACATTTTTTTTTATGTAAGGTAAGGTTGGAACCTAACCTAACTATATCAAACCTAACTTTTTTCGGGCATTTTTGTAACTTTTTTCGGGCATTTTTGTAACTATTTTCGGACATTTTTTTTGTAACTTTTTTCGGACATTTTTTTTATGTTAGGTTAGGTTGGAACCTAACCTAACTATATCAAACCTAACTTTTTTCGGGCATTTTTGTAACTATTTTCGGACATTTTTTTTGTAACTTTTTTCGGACATTTTTTTTATGTTAGGTTAGGTTGGAACCTAACCTAACTATATCAAACCTAACTTTTTTCGGGCATTTTTGTAACTTTTTTCGGGCATTTTTGTAACTTTTTTCGGGCATTTTTGTAACTTTTTTCGGACATTTTTGTAACTATTTTCGGACATTTTTTTTGTAACTTTTTTCGGACATTTTTTTTATGTTAGGTTAGGTTGGAACCTAACCTAACTATATCAAACCTAACTTTTTTCGGACATTTTTGTAACTTTTTTCGGATATTTTTTTTGTAACTTTTTTCGGACATTTTTGTAACTTTTTTCGGGCATTTTTGTAACTTTTTTCGGACATTTTTTTTGTAACTTTGAATTTGCTTTGATTAAAAACTTAACCTAACCTAACCATATCAAACCTAACTTTTTTGGACTTTTTTTTGAAACTTTTTTCGGACTTTTTTTTTGTAACTTTTTTGGGACATTTTTTTTTATGTAAGGTAAGGTTGGAACCCAACCTAACTATATCAAACCTAACTTTTTTCGGGCATTTTTGTAACTTTTTTCGGGCATTTTTGTAACTATTTTCGGACATTTTTTTTGTAACTTTTTTCGGACATTTTTTTTATGTTAGGTTAGGTTGGAACCTAACCTAACTATATCAAACCTAACTTTTTTCGGGCATTTTTGTAACTATTTTCGGACATTTTTTTTGTAACTTTTTTCGGACATTTTTTTTATGTTAGGTTAGGTTGGAACCTAACCTAACTATATCAAACCTAACTTTTTTCGGGCATTTTTGTAACTTTTTTCGGGCATTTTTGTAACTTTTTTCGGGCATTTTTGTAACTTTTTTCGGACATTTTTGTAACTATTTTCGGACATTTTTTTTGTAACTTTTTTCGGACATTTTTTTTATGTTAGGTTAGGTTGGAACCTAACCTAACTATATCAAACCTAACTTTTTTCGGACATTTTTGTAACTTTTTTCGGATATTTTTTTTGTAACTTTTTTCAGACATTTTTTTTTATGTAAGGTTAGGTTAAAACTTAACCTAACTATATCAAACCTGACTTTTTTCGGGCATTTTTGTTACTTTTTTCGGGCATTTTTGTAACTTTTTTCGGGCATTTTTGTAACTATTTTCGGACATTTTTTTTGTAACTTTTTTCGGACATTTTTTTTATGTTAGGTTAGGTTGGAACCTAACCTAACTATATCAAACCTAACTTTTTTCGGGCATTTTTGTAACTTTTTTCGGGCATTTTTGTAACTTTTTTCGGGCATTTTTGTAACTTTTTTCGGGCATTTTTGTAACTATTTTCGGACATTTTTTTTGTAACTTTTTTCGGACATTTTTTTTATGTTAGGTTAGGTTGGAACCTAACCTAACTATATCAAACCTAACTTTTTTCGGGCATTTTTGTAACTATTTTCGGACATTTTTTTTGTAACTTTTTTGGGACATTTTTTTTTATGTAAGTTTAGGTTGGAACCTAACCTAACTATATCAAACCTAACTTTTTTCGGGCATTTTTGAAACTTGTTTCGGACATTTTTGTAACTTTTTTCGGGCATTTTTGTAACTATTTTCGGACATTTTTTTTGTAACTTTTTTCGGACATTTTTTTTATGTTAGGTTAGGTTGGAACCTAACCTAACTATATCAAACCTAACTTTTTTCGGGCATTTTTGTAACTATTTTCGGACATTTTTTTTGTAACTTTTTTGGGACATTTTTTTTTATGTAAGGTTAGGTTAAAACTTAACCTAACTATATCAAACCTGACTTTTTTCGGGCATTTTTGTTACTTTTTTCGGGCATTTTTGTAACTTTTTTCGGGCATTTTTGTAACTATTTTCGGACATTTTTTTTGTAACTTTTTTCGGACATTTTTTTTATGTTAGGTTAGGTTGGAACCTAACCTAACTATATCAAACCTAACTTTTTTCGGGCATTTTTGTAACTTTTTTCGGGCATTTTTGTAACTTTTTTCGGGCATTTTTGTAACTTTTTTCGGGCATTTTTGTAACTATTTTCGGACATTTTTTTTGTAACTTTTTTTGGACATTTTTTTTATGTTAGGTTAGGTTGGAACCTAACCTAACGATATCAAACCTAACTTTTTTCGGGCATTTTTGAAACTTGTTTCGGACATTTTTGTATCTTTTTTCGGGCATTTTTGTAACTTTTTTCGGACATTTTTTTTGTAACTTTTTTCGGACATTTTTTTTGTTAGGTTAGGTTGGAACCTAACCTAACTATATCAAACCTAACTTTTTTCGGGCATTTTTGTAACTTTTTTCGGGCATTTTTGTAACTTTTTTCGGACATTTTTGTAACTTTTTTCGGACATTTTTGTAACTTTTTTCGGGCATTTTTGTAACTCTTTTCGGGCATTTTTGTAACTATTTTCGGACATTTTTTTTATGTTAGGTTAGGTTGGAACCTAACCTAACTATATCAAACCTAACTTTTTTCGGGCATTTTTGTAACTATTTTCGGACATTTTTTTTGTAACTTTTTTCGGACATTTTTTTTATGTTAGGTTAGGTTG